>OX638369.1:87124661-89524661 GCA_951812925.1 Calliopum simillimum | reverse complement strand
GCATTCCGAATCATGGCGAGAATACGTATACGAAATGCGGGATATTGCCAGTAGTATCGACTTTGAAACGTCTGCTACAATTGCATACATCGTAGATGGTATAGTGGACAATTCAATGGAAAAATTAATTTTGCATGGAGCTACTAGTTTCGCGGAATTGAAGCAGAAATTCATGGAATATGAACGTGTCAAGGCAGCTAAGAAGTCATTTTCAGGAGTACCAAGACAGAAATCGGAACCTCAGCATGTGGAGAAGTTGCAGAAAGAAGGCGACAAAATACAAAATAAGCGAATACGTTGTTTCACTTGCGGCGAAGAAGGACATGGCTCTCGAAACTGTCCGAGAGCTAACAAAGGACCGAAATGCTTCAAGTGCAATGGATTTGGACACATTTCCAGGGAATGTACTTCAGGCATTGCTGAAAAAATAAATGTCAATTCTACTAAAATCAAGGAGCCGTTAGTAGCTGTTTCCATAGGATCAAACACATTTGAAGCACTAATTGATACAGGAAGCTGTGTAAATCTGTTGAAGAAAGAGTTGCATCAAAAAATTGGTAAGCCTTTATATCAAAAAACATATCGAAATTTTGTTGGTCTTGGATCAACAAATACTGTTCCAGAAGGTGTTTTCAAGCAGCAGTTTAAAGTTTTAGGTGAGATTTACAATTCTAATTTTTATATTTTACCAAACCATTCTATGAGCTATGACATGATTTTGGGGCGTGAATTTTTGGAGGACTGTGAGCTTTCTATTACAGCCAACGATATTTATTTGAAAAAGATACAACAAGATGACAACAATTTTGAAGACGATATAAAAGATATCAATGTTATTATTGATGACGTAGAATTAGATGTTCCAAAAAGATTTGAAGACGATGTTTTACAAATTTATAAAAATTATGATCCGAAGAGAAGACTGTTGACTGTCCGATAAAAACAAGCTTGATTTTAACAGACGAAACTCCAATTTATCAACGGCCACGAAGACTTGCGCCACTAGAAACGAAAGTTGTTGAGGAGCAAATTGACGAATGGTTAAGGGAAGGCATTGTTGTTCCAAGCAACTCAGAATTTGCGAGTCCTGTTGTAGTCGTGCGTAAAAAAGATGGACGTTATCGTCTATGTGTGGATTACCGGAGATTAAATAAGGTTGTTCGAAAAGATAGGTTTCCAATGCAACGTATCGATGACCAGTTGGACAAGTTGGTCAATGCCAAAGTATTTTCAACGATTGACTTGAAGAACGGATTCTTCCATGTGCCAATGGCTGAAGAAAGCATGCACTATACGGCATTTTCAACATCTTCAGGTCAATATATGTTCAGGAAAACACCATTTGGGTTGTGTAATTCACCTTCGAGTTTTAACCGCTTCGTTTCGTTGGTATTCGATGATTTGATTCGTAAAGGTATTGTTATCCAATATGTTGATGATATTATTATACCTGCTAAGAACTATGAAGAGGGTCTAAAGAGGTTAAAGCTCGTAATGGATGTGGCGGCAAACAGCGCATTAAGCATCAATTGGAAGAAATGTCAATTTCTTAAGGATAAAGTTGAATATTTAGGACACATTGTATCAGATTCGAAAATATATCCATCGGAAACGAAGATTAAAGCTGTGCAAAATTTTCCGGTACCGAAAACTGATAAGGATCTTCAAAGCTTCTTAGGTTTGGCTGGATATTTCAGGAAATTTATACAAGGCTTTTCAACTATTGTATCGCCGCTTAATAAAATTTTACGTGGAGGTAGAAAAATAATAAAGTTTGAAAATGAGCATTATGAGGTTTTCAACGAGGTGAAGAAGAAGCTCGCGCAAAAACCAGTTTTGCAGATATATGATCAAGAAGCTATTACAGAGTTACACACTGATGGCAGCAAGCATGGTTTTGGAGCAATCCTTATGCAAAAAAGTGCGGAAGGGGCTAGCTTTAATCCTGTGTTATATTGGAGCAAGGCAACCAGTGAAGCGGAGAAGAACTACCATTCTTATGAATTAGAGGTATTAGCAATCGTTGAAGCTGTGAAGAAATTAAGACCTTACTTGCTGGGCATCACATTCAAAATAGTAACGGATTGCGCTGCATTTGAGAGAACTGTGAAAAAAGTCGATATACCACCAAGAGTTAAACGCTGGACTCTATACCTAGAGGAGAACAACTACACTATGGAACATCGAGCAGGTGAGCGAATGAGGCATGTTGATGCCTTGAGCAGGTATCCTGTGATGGTTACTGAGAATTCTTTAACAGCGTTATTGAAAAAGCATCAAACCGACGACAAACATATATCAACGATAATGAAAATTTTGGAGACAAGTAATTTTGAAAATTATTCGGTTCAAAATGGAGTGTTGATGAAATATGACGAAGGTCGTAATTTACTTGTAGTACCTACTGCAATGGAACAGGATATCATCAAGAATGCACATGAAAAAGGTCATTTTGGAGTTGAAAAAACCGAGAATATACTCAAAACACAATTTTTTATGGCAAATATGAAGGAAAAAATCAAAAAATATATTCAGTGTTGTATCAAATGCATTCTTATGAATCGAAAACGTGGCAAGCTGGAAGGCCATTTAAATCCTATCCCAAAAGACGACTTACCACTACTTACTTTGCATATGGATCATGTGGGTCCACTTACAACAACTACAAAAGGATATAAGTATATTTTGGTAATTGTGGATGGCTTCTCAAAGTTCACGTGGATATTTCCTACCAAATCCACCGGTGTTAGAGAAGTTTTGGATCGTTTTGAAACTTTGGTAAAAACCTTCGGGTTCCCAGAGAGACTTGTCACAGACAAGGGATCAGCATTTACCTCAAATGAATTCAAAAACTTTTGCGATGCAAACGGTGTCACACATATTCAAACGACTACAGGAGTTCCTAGAGGAAATGGACAAGTCGAACGACTAAACGGTGTCATTATTCCAGTTTTATCCAAGTTATCTGCTGATGATCCCGAAAGATGGTACAAGTATGTGGATCAAGTCCAACGCTGTATCAATTCGACATATCAAAGAACTATAAAGTTTTCACCACATGAGGTTTTAACAGGAGTTAAAATGAGAGCTGGTATAGACGATAACATTGTCAAGATACTGCAAGATGAATTGCTGATTTATTTTGTTGACGAACGTGACAAGCAACGTGAACTTGTAAGAAGTCATATTCAAGCGGCACAATTGGAACAAAAATGCAGTTATGACAAAAAACGCAAAGAAGCAATAAAATACAAAATTGGCGATGTTGTTGCTATAAAAAGGACACAATTCGGATCTCAGATGAAACTAAAAAGCAAATATCTCGGACCCTATATAATAAAAGAAGTAAAAGCGAATGATCGGTATGAAGTAAGCAAGCTTGGATTTGGAGAAGGACCGAAAACAACATCGACGGCAGCTGATATGATGAAACCTTGGAACACATCGTCGGGTGACGATGTATAGTCAGGATTGGCCGTGTAGAATAATAATAGAATACTTAATAATACTTGTTAATTATTTTAGTAGAAAATTCATTTTTCAAAACTTGTTTCAAAGCTTTAGTTTTCAAAATAAATATTTTTCACTTTGGAAAATTTATTCAAACTAGAAACATATTTTTTTTTGTAATATTCCACATTTGGAATTTTTTATAATTTTCCACATAAATACTAAAAATGGTTAGCGCAAGCTTTGAGCAAAAACCAGGCAAATTTAGACAAGAGGGCGTGGCATATCCCATATAAACAAAAGTTTCAAAATTCTGTACTGAAAGATAATCCAACTTAATTTCACCCAAACACTAAGAACAATAAATGCACGCTCTGAGAAAAAATTAGGCAGACTCGGTCAAGAGGGCGTAGCACCTCCCATATAAGCAAATGTTTCAAAATGTTATACTGAAAGAATTTTTTGAGATAATCCAACTAAATTTCACTCAGATACTAAAAACTATAAATGTAAGCTCTGCGCAAGAACTAGGTGAACTTGAAAAAGTGGGCGTGGCATATTCCCTTTATGCAAAATTTTGGAAATACTACAGTGTAGGGTATTTAATGTTTGGCCAGGCCAAATGTAAAACCCTAACAAGTCATCCTTCGACTCACTGTTTCATCAAAAAGATTCCTAAATGAAAAGTTATTGTAATCACACGAATTTCGAAACAGAACTGAATAATTTGTATGTGTCCAGTACGAAATATTGCCACTTGTTTCTGTTATAAACTTCATATTTTGTAGAAACTTTATCAAACAGGACGGCAAGCTTTGTTCTTTGTTTGATTATTTGGTATTTACAGAAAAAAAAATTGATTTTCAGTCAACTTCATTACAATGATGACTTTATTTGAGTTCGCTAAAGTGCGTAGGGGAGGGGGGGGGCTAGTGTGGACAAATTCAAATTCTTGCGCCGTTTTGAATTTTTTGTTTCTGTTTTATATTTTTCAAGTTGGTATTTGCACTCTGCATCACCAAAAAAAAAAATCATTTGTTGACAATTCAGCTTTCCACGATAACGTGACCGAACGTGTTTTATGCAGCAAAAAGTAATTTTTTTGTTGTTTCGTAATTTCAATGATACTTTTAAACTAATTATTCTTCTGCTGTTGTGTTAATAGATAATACAACTCAAAATAGTGTTTATTTAAACCATTGAAATTATTTTTGAAGAACTTTACCGTAAGATTAAAAAAAAAATATTTTTGTTCAAAAAGACATGTAGGGGCTAGTGTGGACAACTGAAATGGGGCTAGTGTGGACATGTCCGCAGCAGTTGAAATGACTCCAGAAATCGTCAGACCATTTCCAAAAGCCGTTCCAAGAAAGTACGTTACTAAAAAGAAAGAACGACAGATTCACGTATCCCGATTGACCGGATACCAGCGAAATTTACCGAAATGAAATAGTGGCAAAGCTGCCACAACCACAACAACTATCGGAAACATCGCGATCAGCAAGTTATATGAAGTTTGAAACAACATGGACAAAAAGTATTTTATATTGGCCAAATTATCACGATCCACGGTTCTCCAGATTTCAAAATTACGTTTCTAACAAGAAAGAACGATAGATTCACGTATCCCGATATACCGGATACCAGCCAAATTCACCGAAATGAAATAGTGGCAAAGCTGCCACGAGCGCAACAACTGCCGGGAACATCTCGATCAGCAAGTTATATGAAGTTTGATATAAATTTCTCCAAACACAACATGGGATAGCAGTTAATTTTTTATTTGTATTTATTACATCATTATTTTCTTGAATAAACATGTATCTGAACTCTTTCTTAACGTTTTTGTATGAGTTATCAAGTTTGTTATGGTGTCCACATTAGCCCCCAGTTAAATCAATGGTTGTCCACACTAGCCCCGTATATGTAAACTCTTTTTAAAATAATTTAATAGTTCAATTATGAAAATAAAAAATGATAGCTATTGATGCAATTATGAAGGCAAGAGGTATAAGTAATCGCTAAAAATTACTTTATTACAAAAATGACATATTTACATATATAATTTTGTAATTATATAAAAATTGTCCACATTAGCCCCCCCCCCCCACCCCTATCTATCACACGGCAGTTCCCCGTTTCAAATCACTCTCAATGCCTAATAAAAAGAAATAGTTTTTTAATTGATTTTAAATTTTATTGTTTTTTTATTATTGCTTAAAAAAATAAATAAAAACAATTATATTCCTGTTTAATAATTTTTCCTATCCTGCTCAATAATTTTTGCTATGCTTATATTGAGATAATTATAAATAAAATACCTTCTTAGCATTTTTGAAATTTTTATAAAATTTTGCGGGCAGTTTCTAATAAATATGTAAAATAAACGAAGGTTTACAAAAGTTTAGTGATTTTTGAATGATTTTCGTTGCAAAATAATAAACCATTTTTTCCGTTGAGGTACTCAAATAATCGATAGCAATTTAATCTGAGATTGGGCAACGATTCTCAGCAAATCTATATCGTTCCTTCAATTTTTGGACAAATATGTTCTTTTAATGAAAGCGCCATAGTTAATTTCATGCGAAAGATTTTGGTAAAAAGTATCAAGATATATCAAGCAAAGTATCCCCAGTGTGCCAGACGGTTCAAATCTTCGCTTTTTTATCCGTTACGGATCCGTTACTGATCCGTTGGCGGGAGAGATTCCTAAAAAAAAAGCGAATCGTTTTTTTTTTTTGGAATTTCTCCCGCAAACGGATCAGTAACGGATCCGTAACGGGTAAAAAAGCGAAGATTGGAACCGTCTGGCACACTGGGTCAAAAGACATCGACTTGTTTTCGGCGCTAGGTAGGTATTGTTATTCTTATTATATTTTTATTTGTTTATTTTGTTGATTTTATTGCTGTGTAAAAATGACACAAAATCAATGGAAACAAAAATTATTGATAAAGAGAATAAAGGAACTAAACGAAAGAAACAAAAACAAAAAGAGCGCAAAAGAAACAATAAATCATACAAATAAAAATCAATAAATATTGAGCAAATAATTGATACAAACAATCGAAACAAAGACAGGACTGCGCGCATAGCTGCCTTAACAGTGCAGCCAACGAAAATAAGTGGAGTTGCTTGACTCTAATTGTGGCAAGTAATTAAATATTTTGAGTTGGCAGCACTTTTATTTTATTTTTTGTTATTAGTATTTATACTGCTATATTTCGACAAATGAGCAAAAAAAAAAAACGTTCGACTTCGGCTCGAAAAATAGCAAACAAAAACTTTCTTCCAAGGTCGCAAAAAAATGCAATATGGAAAAATGAAAAATCACCTGACATTATTTTAGGTCCAAAAATAATCAGAAACAAAATTGCGTTTTTTTTTTTGTGGTATATGGGAAGGTATATGTATGTATATATTCTCCTAGACGTCACCACCCAAGTCGATATAGCCATGTCCATCTGTTTGTCTTGCTGGATGTCAGTGCGTGAAAATATTTTTAACGGTAAAACTAAGCAATATTTGGTGCACTTCTTCCGTGAACAAAGTTAGCACGTGGGACTGAAGATCAGTGAAATCGGTCAACAGACACGCCTACTGCCCATTCAAAGAAAAATATTCAAACGACAATACTAAGAAGAGTATTCGCAATAACGCAACCAAACCAGACATAAATACTTTGGATAGTACATACAAGCTCCGAGGAAAAACTAGGTGAACCCAAGGTAGACCTCCCATATAAGCAAATGTTTCAAAAGGCTGTACTAAATGCGTTTTTGGAGTAATCCAATCAAATTTCACACAGATACAGAAATAGGAAATACTTGGTCAATTCGGATAAAAACGCGTGGCAACTCTCATACTCTCAAAGTTTTCAAAACGCTGAAGTGAAAGCATTATTTGAGGTAATATATTAAAATTTTGATAAATTTCTGAGCAAACTCTAGTCGAACTCCGCAAAAAATTCTTGTGATCAAAAAAAGCAAATGAAAACGCCCTCTGAGTGCTTGGAAAAAACTTTGCAAAATCTGTCAGCTCATTTTTTCTATTTTTGATTTTCCCTTAAATAAATTTGAATATTCTTTGAGACCAAAACCAGCGGTTGGCCTTAACGTGCATACCGTATGTTTATCTACATATAATGCCACACGTATGCCATTTTATATGTCACACTAGTAACATTTTTTTTGGCTTATAAAAGGCATTAAATTCCTTAATGGTCAGCTGGCTATGCGATGCGCGTTGAGTGGATTTTTGCATAGACTGCAAATTTTGTGTGTGTCTGTGTTAGTGCATGTGCATACGTATGCTGCATAGTGTGACTGTATATGCGCGTAAATTGCTGTAACCGCAGTGAAATGTGTGCGAAATTTGTGAAATTCTTTACGACCATCTCTTGTTTAAAAATAAAGTTATAGATGCGGAGGCTATTAAATGCAACTTAAATGTGAAGAGATTTAAAAATTTATGGCGAAAAGTTTTCAAAATGGAATTCTACTTATAAATATATCTACATTATTACATGCTTATGGATGTATGTATGAGCATAGTGTCAGGCTTTAAGCACCAACTATCGAGTTTATGCAAATTTTCTAAATACTGGAGACGTGTGCGCTTAGGTAGTTAGAGTCAGACTAACTTTATTAAATTACTCAATTCTTATTACTACTGTTTACATAGATGACCTTAGCGTTGCCATATTATTAATATAGTTTAATACACTACAATTCCTCCATGTTTTATTTTAAACGTATGTCCTTATTTAAAAACAACTTAATCCTAAAATTAATGCGATACGTTATTGTTCATATTATTTTTAAATTATTTGTTTAATTCATATTGTCAGCTTAATAGCATAATTCCAATTCATAATATTTACTTCAATATACTTAATTATACTATTAACTCTTATTTATATTTATTGAAAATATTATAAAAGTATTATTAAATACCTTACAAATTTTTAGCATTAACAAGATTCAGATCTTTTCTTCTCTAACAATTTCCCTTTGCTTCTAGTGATTATTGGACTACGACTTCGTGCCCGATCTATAGAAGTTTCTTGATTGTTATCTATTACTTCCCTATGCACTATAGTAGCACATTTAAACTTAACATACTTTTCGTTTCTTTTTCTTAATTGATTAATATGAGCATGCTTCTGATACCCATTTACATCTACAATGAATCTCAAATTATTAATTTTTTTTATAATTTTTCCAGGAATCCATTTCAAGTAATTTGAAAATACATTGCGATATAATACAATTTCATTAACTTCAAAATTTCTTTTCTTATCAAATCTTTTCGAATTTATACTTTTGGTATAGTCTTGACTGAATATATTATTTTGTTTTTTAATTATTTTACTTCCTTCCTCCCCCTTTTTGCTAACAAGTACATCTAAAAGAGTTCTTGGCTTAAAATTAAATAACATTTTTGCCGGTGTTTCGTTAGTGATTGTTGATGGTGTATTTCGATACTTTAATAAAATATTACTCAATATTAAATCGAAGGGTAAATTTCTGGTTTTTATATCAACAAGATTTTTCTTTATAGCCTGCTTTATCGTCTGTACTGCTCTTTCAGCGCTACCATTGGATTCAGGGTGATACGACGGTGACTTAAGCATTTGAATACCATTACGCGAGCAAAATAAAGAAAATTCCTCTGAACCAAATGGCGGCCCATTGTCACTTACTAAGGACTTAGGCAATCCGAAAATCGTAAAAACTTTCCTAAGCTCCTCACATACTGTCTTACTATCAGTTTTTTTCAAAGTTATTGCGTCTATCCATTTTGAATGCACGTCGAATATTATCAAAATATTTTTGTCCACGACTTTACAAAAATCTATGTGAATCCTTTCAAAAGGAAATTTAGTCTGCTCCCAAGAAGTCAAAATTGTTTTTGGCATATTTTGGCAACTTTGGCAAGCTTCACAACCTCTCGCATAAAGCTCTATATCCTTATCAATTCCTAGCCACCACACATAAGAGCGGGCTATAGCTTTCATACGCACCACGCCTACGTGACCATCATGTAAAAGTTCTAAAACATTATCTATCAAACGCAAAGGTATGACAACTCTGTCACCATAAAATAAACACTTATCTTCACTACCAAGTGAATGTCTTTTCAAAAAATAAGGCTTCAAATCATTCGTTATCTTTTCTGGCCAACTTTTTGTAGAAATTATATCCAACACTTTCAAAAGAATGTCATCATTTTGCAATTCTCTTTGAATATCCTGTAACTTTAGTGGAAACTCACCCATTTTAACATTATTAATACTGTCTACTTCCACGTCTGTGCAATTTCCCATTGGAAGTCGTGACAACCCATCCGCGTGCCCCATTTGAGACCCTTTTTTATACCTTATTGAATAATTGTACATTGATAAGAAAATAGACCATCGTTGCAGCCTATTCGCTGCTACGGACGACAAATCTTTCTTCGTATCAAAAATTGCTCGAAGCGGTTGATGATCGGATTCAATTATAAATGGAAGTCCGTAAATATATTTGTGAAATTTTTTCACCAAAAATACTATCGCAAGTGCTTCCCTGTGAAGCTGCGAATAATTCTTCTCCGCATCAGACAAGGTGCTGGAAACATACATAACCGGCTTCAACTCATCATTAATTACATGCGATAATACGCCTCCGACACCATACGGACTTGCGTCACAAGAAACAACAATCGGTTTGGACGGATCATAGTGGACTAAGGTTACTATATTTGTTAATAGCTTCTTACTTTTTCTGAAACTATCACTATGCTCTGCAGTCCATTCCCATTTTGCATTCTTGCTATTCAGTTTGTATAAACTTGAAAATTCTCCCGAAAAATTCGGTACACATTTATGATAATAATTTATCATCCCCAAATATGATGCTAGCTGCATTTTATTCTTTGGTTCTGGAGCTTTTAACACTGCTTCTATTTTATTTTCACTTGGTTTAATACCTGCACCACTAACATGATATCCTAAATACTCGAGCTCATCTACAAAGAAAATACACTTTTCTTTATTCACCCGTACATTGAACTGTTTCAAGCGGTTTAAAACACTAACTAAATTTTTCTCACACTCCTTTAAATCTGATCCACCTATTACAATATCATCAAAATACTCTTGAACTTTCTCTAAACCTTTCAGTATTTCGCAAATTATACCATTAAATATTTGAGGTGCGGTTTTCAATCCGAAAATTAATCGCGTGTATTGAAACAAGCCTACGTGCGTATTGATTGTCAATAATTCTCTAGATCTTTCACTTACTTGTACTTGAAGATACGCACCCAATAGATCAATTTTACAAAACTTTTTCCATCCTGCCATGTTAGCAAATATATCGTCTATCCTGGGGATAGGTATATGCTCACTTTCTACAAACTTATTTACAGTGTTCTTACAATTGACACATAGTCTCACTGAACCATCACATTACACTTTAAACTTACTGATGGCAGTTCAAAAACATTACGCCAATCAGGAAATAGCAAATCTAGCCAATTTCTACCTAACAAAGGTACAAACTCTTCTAATGAATCAATAATTGTCAATTCAAGGCAAAATTGCTCTTTATTAACTCGTGTTTCTACATAAATCTTCCCGAAGGTTTTAATTTTGCTACCTGAAATCAATCTTAACTCACGGCTATATGGAAATACTTGACAAGTTTTGAAAAATGTCTCATAATGTGTTTTATTAATGATGGTTTCACAGGCCCCTGTATCAACCTCAAATTCAATTACCTCATTGTTTAATTTTAAACAAATTCTATGTGCACTCAGCTTCGTCATTTTACAGTTATTTATGTAACCACTACCGAACTGTTCTTCTTTGGTATCGCAGCATTCCTCCACCTTGTTGATTTTGCCTTTGTTTTTCGAATTCGCCTTGCAATATTTTCGTATATGACCATATACACCGCATCCATAACATACTACTCCTCCATAGTGTTGTTGCTGCTGCAGATATCGGCGATTACCTTTAAACTCTTCATCTTTATTTTTTCGGTTTCTGCTAACGTCTCTGCT
This sequence comes from Calliopum simillimum, assembly GCA_951812925.1. Lineage (NCBI taxonomy): Eukaryota > Metazoa > Arthropoda > Insecta > Diptera > Lauxaniidae > Calliopum > Calliopum simillimum. Next base: position 89,513,164 of record OX638369.1, on the reverse strand, counting down.
TTGACTTCTTCGTCTAAATTGACTGTTATAATTTCGACTGTACTTGTAAAAATCGTTGTTGTTGCTATTGTTGCTTACGGCACTTACAACGTTGTCTCTCTGCTTCATGGAATCCAATTCCTTCCCCGTTAGCTCCATTGATGTGGCGATTTTTATGGCGGTCTCAAAGTCTTTCAAATCTGTGTCGTTCAGCAATCTATTTTGAATTTTTTCCGACTTAATTCCACACACAAATTGTATCAAAAGCGCTTTGTCTTCGAATGTTCCAAAATCACAATTTTGCGACATCTGTTTTAACTCCACAATATATTCACTCAGAGGCTCTTCCAGTTTTTGATGCCGTTTAAAAAATTTGAAGCATTCAGCAATTATATTTTTCTTCGGCTGTAGATGCGCTTTTAGTTTGGCTATCAAATCATTATATACCATACCAGAATCCGTTTCGCGTTTCGGTGCGATTAATGATGAGAGCACCTTGTACAGTTCCGGACCTCCGAAACTTACGAGCACTGAAATCTGAGCACCGTTTTCCGTAATTTTGTTTAGCGTCAATAAATGGCTCAGTCTTCTGGAGTACAGCTCAAAATCTTCACCCAGCACAAACGCCTCTATTCCACCAACGAAAATTGTCGCCTCCGCCATTTCAGCAATTTTACTTTCTTTAATTTCTGCTTTGCCTGTCATCAATACTTTTCTTTCCCGTTATTTTTTTTTTTTTTTTTTTTTTACTTTTTCCTCGTCGCCATATGTTATGTATAAAAGTAAAAGACGTATGCGCTTAGGTAGTTAGAGTCAGACTAACTTTATTAAATTACTCAATTCTTATTACTACTGTTTACATAGATGACCTTAGCGTTGCCATATTATTAATATAGTTTAATACACTACACTTCTACCTTAAATTTGCGAACTAACATTTTAGAGAATGGAGCAAAACATGTTTAAGGCAAGATTTTGTTAAAGTTAATTCTCTGAATGTTATTAGCAGAAAACGACAGAGACAGATAGACTGGATATTAATAAAATTGTTCGAGTAGCAGACATAAAAAAATGTTCATGTATCCGATTTCAATAATTTTTGTTTATGTTGTACCAAAATAACCCTAGATCCAGATACAACATTTTTTTTTAAATATAAGGTCTAGTTAACGAGCTGGAGGGCTTTAAAATTTCGACTGACCGGCAGATACGTACTACTTAAGTACTTCGAATCCCATTATCCAGCTAAAAAAGTTAAAATCAAATAAATAAGGTAGCCAAATTCATATTCTATTTAATGAACTTTTGAACTGCATTTTTGGATTTTAAAAAAAATTTTCGTTTTTTGGAAAAAGGTGAACCTTAAATTTTGAAAATTAATTCTAACAAAGTAAGTCCTTTTTTTATTTTTTTTTTTTTTAAATAGCCAATAGTGAATAGATAATTCTTGTCAAATTTCATGGTGAGCGTAGAGCGTGTTTTGGAGCTAGACCAGTTACAATCATTTCGTCAGTACGATTTGAAATTTGGCAAGAATTATCTTTTCACTATAGGCTATTTTTAGAAAAAAAAAATTTTAAAAAGAGGGACTAACTTTGATACAATTAGTTTTCAAAATTTAAGGTCCACCTTTTTCCAAAAAACGAAATTTTTTTTAAAAATCCAAAAATGCAGTTCAAAAGCTTATTAAATGGAAAGTTGGCGGTAAAGTCAAAAAATTTTGGAAAAGCCGAGTAATGGTAAAGAAATAGAAAGCTAGTAAGGATGCTACCTTTCACTTGGCCAAAAACTTACACTGCAGTATTTTGCTTGTACGGAAGATGTCACTTGACTGGATGCATTTAGTTTTTGCTCAGATCTTGGACTTATTTAATTTTATTACCACAACTAACGCTCGCACTACAAAATTATGTAAATCTAGCTTAAATAGAATATGCCACGCCCTCTTGTCCAAGTTCATATAGTTTTTTTTCAGAGCTTGCACTTACTGTTCTTAATGGCTGTATGAACTTTGGTATAGTTATCTCAAAAAACGCTTTGATTATAGCATTTTGAAGTATTTGGCTCTATGGGAGGTGCCATGCCTTCAAGTCCGAGATTACCTAGTTTTTTCAGAGCTTGCACTCCGTGTTCTTATTGGTTGACTTAAGTTTGCTTCAATTATCTCAAAAAACGGTATCAGTATATTATTTTGAAAGTTTTGCTTATATGGGAGGTGCCCCGGCATCTTTCTATCCTTTCTATCTATGTATATATTGCTTGCGTCATCATAGGAAATGATCTTAATATTGCGTTTTGAATATATTTTTTGTATGGTCGGTGGGCGTGTCCGTTGCTAATTTTCAATCCGAAGCTACTGTGTCAAATTTCATTGAATTATCTTGCTTAGCCAGCGAGAGAGACGGAAACGGCTATATAGACTCAGGAGGTGACGGTGATCAAGAATATGTATACTTTTCCTTCTCTGCGAAACAAATGAAAGGGCTAAGTGAGTATGGGCGTATCCGAAAATAATTTACCTTTATTTGACTCAGGTTTTCAGAAAATTTTCTTTTTTCATATTCTATAACCAAATGTGGTGGAATATATTCTAAGACATGTAATATGAAATTATTAATAGCTGCACAAAAAAATTTCGGCATGGAGGGCTTAAGGAGGTCATTTTACCTGAAAACTTAGCGTCTTACGTTTTTACTCGGCATGGGGGGCTTAAATTAAAAAAATCGATTTATTTTTCATCAAAGAATTTGTTTGAATTTTTTTAGATTTTTAGAACCTATTATGTGGTCGTACTTAGCGTTTTAGACTTTTTAACCCTTTCCCTCACCATGTGCCACATAAGATTTTTTTGAATTTTATGACTATGTGTTTCCTAGGGATCTTGACGTCCTGAATCCGAATCCGGGGTCCGTTTTTTTTCCAGAACGTCTGAGAAAAAATTTTCAAGGTCATATGTAGGTCACGTGACGTTTAGTGATAAATTCGCTAAAATTCTGAACCTCATTTTTTATCATTGAGTGCTTAGGCCTTAAAAAGTATATATGATCAAAAAGGGAATCACGGACCTAGTTTCGGAGATATAGCCATCGGAAGATCCGGATATATCTTCCATGAAAACCGCTATAAGTTGGGAACTCCTTGATGGATTTGTAAAATATTGATGTCATATGAAAGATATTTTGACAGCCTATACAATTGTTTTGAGCATACTTTCAATTGGACTCATAGTTTTCGAGTTATGACTTTTTTTAAATTTTGTAAAATTTTTCATTTACAACAACAAAAAAATAACAACATCAACAACAACAACAGCAAAGACAAAATACCTTTCATATGACATCAATATTTTTCAAATCCATCCAGTGGTTCCCAACTTATAGCAGTTTTGATAGAAGATATATCCGGATCTTCCGATGGCTATATCTCCAAAACTAGGTCTGGGATACCCTTTTTGATCACATATTCTTGTTAAGATCCAAGAACTCGATGATAAAAAATTTGTTACAGATTTTTAGCGAATTTATCACTAAACGACACATGACCTCAATATGACCTTGAAATCTTTTTTCTCAGACATTCTGAAAAAAAAAACGGAACCGGGATTCGGATTCAGGACGTCAAAGTCCCTAGGAAGCTCATAGTCTGGTCAAAACATGACATCTTTTTTTTTTTTGTAAACCTGTGTTATCGGAAATCTCGATTTTCCCGAAATTTTCAGGTAAAGCGACCTCCTGACAGCCCCTCATGTCGAAATCTTTTTGCTCACTTTTTGGGAGTATTTTTGTCGAGGAATATCCACATTTTAAAAAATTTCAAAATGATGTTACTCCATTTCAGGTATTTCACGATATATGTAAAAGCTAGTATGATAAGTAACGCTCACGGGAAAATTAAAAACGCTTGACATGCACTCCCTTCCATGAGAGAAGGATGTGGACTAGGAAATGCAGAAAACCTTCGAATAAATATTTAAATTCCTGTTATATAGAACAAAATCTGCGTCACTTATTTTTCATCTACGAAGTAGAGTAGAACGGGGCAATGTCGTACACTCAACTTTGACATGCTCGTAAAGCCGTACATCTCAAGCGAATGCGACGAGTAAGCATCCGATCGAAAGATAATTTCATTGGTTACATCCATGTGTAACAACATTTGTGTAGCGAGAAATTGTGTTTGTGTATGTGGAGAAAAAAAAAATGTCAACGACATTACCCCCCTCAAAATTTGTGGGGTAATGTCGTGCATTGTTTTCCGAGTATAGTAAAGGTACCAAAATGTGTGAGAAATGATAGGTAGTGGTTCTATTAGTGGAGACTTAGCATTATCATGTATTTATTCATTATTATACAAGTGTGTAGTATATAATATGTTGTGTAGAGTAGAACGGGGCAATGTCGTGCACTCAACTTTGACATGCCCGTAAAGCCGTACATCTCAAGGGAATGCAAGTAAGCTTCCGATCGAAAGATAATTTCATTGGTTACATTCATGTGTAACAACATATGTGTAGCAAGAAATTGTGTTTGTGTAAGTGAATGTGCACGACATTACCCCAATGGTCGTGTTAAAGGTCAACTTCGATAACTCGGTGAAGCCCAACATTTTTTTCGAAAACCAAATACTTCTTTTCTTTGGCAGGATATTTCGTTTCAGAAAACACTTACCTGGTATATTTTCCCGCAGGGAAAATTATTCTTCTGACTCGATGAAAAAACACTTTTATCGTCCCGAAAGCGTGCGTTTTGAAAAAAAAGGTTACACTGTAGAGACGAACTGGTGAAAATTGCTAGTATTGTATGCATAAGCTCAGTAGGTCAGCAGGTCCCTACCTTACGAACAGTTGGTAAATCATTCAATTCCTTGGGCTAAAACAGCCAGTGCACGACATTACCCCGTTCTACTCTATATGTTTTTTTTAACGTTAATTTAAATATTAATATTTTTTGACTTTCTTTATTGTTTAAATGTGTCCAAGTACTTACATAAATACCTAACATTTAAGGTTACTAAAGCATTCATGGCCAACAGAGTGACCTATTTATGTCTAAAATTCAACATAAATTACAGAAAATTTACTATGCATTAGAGTGTTAACTCCATCTCAAATTGTAGACAATTTTGGTAATAAATATACGGCGAAAATAAAAAAATATTGGTAATAAATTTATTGGCTTAACACAATTTCGTGCCGCATTTATCCAGTGCTATAAAATAACGTCTAACCACGCACACTAACACAAACACGTGCACATATACGCCAACCAAAAGAAAAAGGTATTAAAAAAGATGTAGCAAAAGGGGAAAAAGGCGAAAAAAATAGAAAATATAAGAATTTACAGAATGTCTTTTCATAAAAAGCTAAAAAACCATTAAATGGTTAAACATTAAAAAACAAAAAAAAAAAAAAAGGAAACAACGTCAAGTTACAATAGCAAGGATATATAATTTATTTATTCTTTGTTGTTGTTGTTGTTGTTGCAGCTATTATTGTACAGCAATAGATTTTACCCATTTTACAAAATACAAAATATAATCATAAAAAATGAGAAAATGCCCTTTTGTGGTGATCATAAAATTCACACTCAACCAAAGGTTTTTTTCATCTTTTTTACTGCTATGAATTGGTAAGAATGGGTAGTTGAGAAAAACATAAAAAGTCGTTATTTTTAATACCGTTAAAGACTTTACTATAACACCAAACTCTTCCCAGTATATGGTACAGTATACTCTTCTTTGAGATAAGTCTAGGTAATTTGAGACAAATACTAGAAATAATTTTTGCAAAATTTTAAAAAAAACTGAATTGTGTCGAAAAGGCATAGCCTCACGGAGAAAAATTAATTTCATTAATTTTTACTGCACTCGGTTATTTTTAAGCATTTTTTTTTTTTTAACAAAAATATTGTTAATCTGATGCTTTTTATTTTTCTAGTCCGTATGAATTTTTGTTTATAGACATAATAAGAATAAAAATAAAAATAAAAACAAAAAAATACATTAATATCAATCACTTAAGTTTTTTCAAAAAAATTTTTTTATTCTAAAATTTTGAATTTACTAAAACAGCAAGGTAAAATTTATTTAGTGGGGAGTTGTCACTATATTGACTTGAAATAGTAAAATTTACTAGAAGTAAAGTAGTGAGATCTATTTTTTTTCTCCGTGTAAATTCAGATACTTCGCAAACAAGAAAAGCTTTCAAAATACTCCACAAAGAGATTGGTTGGAAACAACAAAATTCCACACTAAATATCAAAAAGAGTGTGATACATCTGATGCAAACATATACTACAAATTGATGTGTAAAGTAACAGAGTTATTCGGAACATTTTTTATTTCAAAATATATAAAAATTCTTTGAAACATCAAAAAATTAATATTTATATTTAATAGATAACACTCCACAATGATTCATAGTTCGATAAATCAGTCGTTTCAAATGAGTTGAAGATAAAGGAGGACAGTTTTCATCTTTTTCTTGTATATAGACAGAATCCAATCAAATACTTGGAGTAAAAGTTACGCTTTTTATGTGAAACGAGTTTAGTGACAGTTCGTTCTTGGACCTTTCCACTTGATCAAATATTACATACGTACAATAATTTACGCATGATTTTGTACCCATTACTGTACTGCCTCACACAAATCGCTCTTTTGTATAAAGATGACACATATATGTAGGACCTACAATGTAGGTACATTTAATTTTTGTCTCTATCTTTGTAATATGTATTCAAACCACACATTTCAAGTTCACTTCTGTATCTACACACATAACAGGTCATTCAATAAGTCCGTAGGATGACATATAGATAGCGTTACTAGAATTTTTTCTATACAATTTTTATTTAGTACTAACCTTTAAACAATACGTGTTTAAATTTGACAGCAATCTGACTATTGATTCGTGAGTTATGTATAGCATTTTGTGTGAAACAACTTTTGTTAGTGAAAAAAAAAATGAAAAAAAGTGAATTTCGAGCTTTGATAAAGCATTGCTTTTTGATGAAAAAAAATGCAGTGGAAACCAAACAATTGCTTGATAAACATTATCTGAACCCTGCTCCATCGAGACAAATGGTAGAAAAGTGGATTGCTGAATATAAACGTGGCTGTACCAGCATAAATGATGCAGAGCGCAGTTGACGCTCAAATTAGGCTGTTATTCCAGAAAGCATAAAAAAATCCACAAATTGGTTACGAAAGATCGCAAATTGAAAGTGCACAAGCTAGCTGACATTGTAAAGATATCAGATGGTAGTGTTTTTACCATTTTACATGAACATTTTGGTATACAAAAGCTAAGTGCAAAGAGGGGGCCGCGTGAGCTCACAGTCGACCAAAAAAAACAACGAATTGATGCTTCAGAGGAGTGTTTGGCGCTGTTAAGCCGCAATAAAATCAAATTTTATTACACACCAAAATCCAAAATACAGTCAGCTGAGTGGACAGCAGTCGACAAACCGAATTCAAAGCGAGTAAAGACGCAACAGTCGGCCAGTAAGGTAATGGCGTCTGTATTTTGGGATGCAAAGGGAATAACATTCATCGACTATCTCCAAAAAGGAACCACCATCAACAACGACTATTACTGTGCACTTTTGGATCGATTGAAGGCTGAAATTGCAAAGAATCGGCCACATTTGCAAAAGAAAAAAAGTGTTGTTTCACCAAGACAATGCACCGTGTCACAGATCGATGAAAACGATGGCAAAATTGAATGAATTGGGCTTCAAATTGCTTGTCCACCCACCGTATTCTCCAGATTTAGCCCCCAGCGACTTTTTCCTGTTTTCAGATTTCAAGAGAATGCTTGCTGGAAAGAAATTTAAGTCCAATGATGAAGTATTCTCTGTAACTGAGGCCTATTTTGACGAGAAATAGTAATTGTACTATAAAAGTGGTATCGAAAAGTTGGAAAATCGCTATACTCGTTGTATCGCCCTCGAATGCAACTATGTTGAATAATAAAATCGAGTTTTGTCAAAATTTTGTTTTTTTCTTACTTATCCTACGGACTTATTGAATGACCTGTTACATGTTATGTAAGCATAACGACATATTTGTAATTCAGTCTCGCTCTGTTGCAAATTAAATTTATTACGATTTTACTTTGTAATAAAAGTGACATATTTTTCATTTCATCATCCGAAAAGTGTTTTTTATGCTAATTCACTTACAAAGCAAACAAAATTACACTAAAAAATATTTTGGGTATGAGTTTGATAAGAATATAGATTAGAAGAGTCAAAAATATTGATATATGCACGGAGCAAAAAAAAAAAAAAATTAATTGGTATTACTTTATCGATTCGAACCGGGGTATGATAGATATTAACATATTATTGTTTCATACAATTACAAACTTGTTAGACCTCTACACCACTGACCGGTATGATGAAATATGATTAAGAGGTATAAAATTTGTATATTAAGCAAATGTCAGTCTAAACATAAAATTTTTTGATGACGCATTTGGATTCAGGGGGTGCCAATTACTTTTAAAATATACTTTATGTAAATCAAAAAATAAAATGATTTTTGCAGCTTAAAAATGGGTTAATAACTTAAATTTTTTTATTACTCGAGTGGAGTAAAAATGATGACATTAATATTTCTCCGTGTGCTGATGAATTCGAAGCATATTAAAAAAACTTTTAGTAAAATTTAAAGTTAAGAATTTTTTGAGTGTTTTACTTGATGACATGTAAATACCCTGTCGGAAATCGGTCTACTCCAAAACTATACACAAACTACAATAGTTTTAACCCGAGCAAGACTAGTTTGCAAGTAACTCGTTTCCCATACGATGAACTATCGATTTTTACATGGGTTTGTCATTGGAGCAAGTCAATTGTCCCGCTCTGCATTTGGGGTAACTAGTTACAAACTAATCTTTTGTGTCAATAGTCTTGCGATACATTTCATGCAACTAGTTACAAATTAATCCAAGCGAATTAGTTTGTGTTTAATGTATTGTGAGACATTTGCTTCGACTAGTTTCAAACCAGTTGCTAGAAGTAAGATTGTGTCAATTGACACGCGATGCGTTTGTTTGGATTAGTTTCAAACCAATTCTTGCAAATTAGTTTTTGTCAATAGTCGAGCTAAATTTTTTTTGGACTAGTTTCGGGCTAATAAGACTGGTAAACATAAGGTTCAGTAAGTTAGGTATACTTTTCCTAATGAATTTGCTATCTTTAACAAAACTGTATTTTAGTTTAGTGCTGGCAAGTGCAAAAATCGGGGTTTTCGAACATATGAGAAGTTCTGTCACTTCAAGAGAAGAAATTCTAGCACATTTTCTTATCATTTACCATCAGAAAGTAGTTTTAACTTTTTCTTTTAATTTAACCATTTTTGAGCTACAAATAGGGTGCTTTTTTTCTACAAATTTCCTACTGATTTAAACAGTACTAAGGACAAAGCAATATTCGTACAACAGCCAAAGTCTCGAAAAAGAAGCGAGCTATTGAAAGGTTCATGGCGTGCAATTTTCAGAGAGAGGCTGTGAGACAACTTCAAATTCAGTAAAAACATAGTTTTTCGCAATTTACCACAAAAATAAAATCCTGATAAAAAATTAAGTTTAAAAGACGTGTGTTACAGTTTTTACCAGTTAATTTACTTACAAAAATAAAACCTTTACAGTCAAAACAGATGATTTGACCACAAATTAATGGAGAACATCTTAAGGTCGAAAAACATAACGTTCAAAATAAATTAAGGCTAAGAAACTTTCCTCTAAATGTTGAATAAAAATCTCCAAGTTAGTTTTTCGATTTTCAGAGGTTACGTATCATTATTCTTATGATAAACAAAGTTGAAGAGTGACTCTCTCTGCATTCGCTTGGAATAGTTGCGACTCAAATCGAAAACCCAAGGAATAACAACTATTCCTTTGCGCATTTGCTTGCAGTAGTTGCGATTCAGTCACTTAAACTAGTTTGGGATGAGTTTGGGGTTAAAACATAAGAACTAGTTCTCTCAACAAATTCGCTTGGAGTAGTTGCAAGTGCAGCCGTTGAGGTTAGTTGAATACTAAGATTAGTTTGAAACTAGTTTGGAACCAGAACTTTGATATATATATATATATATAACTCGCACCTTCCTACAGGGTATCAAAAACATTTTAAAAAACAAATGTATGACGAAAAAATTATTAAAATCATCGAGCAAGCAAAAATCAATATTTAGAAATGTTGGAATTTGTCAAACATAAGGTAAAATATGAACGATAACAACCAAATAGGTATATCGAAAAATTTCAAAAATTGGAAAAATGTGGACATATGTATATGGGGAAAATCTCAGCAAGTGTGACTTTCGGTGTGAACAGATCTCGGTTCGCCGAGTGAGCACCCGTTGCTTTTCTCATTCATTCTAACATATTCCGGACACTTACTGGATGATGCTAAATATGAAAACATGTGTATGCTACCACCTGGAAGCTCTATTTTTAAAGTTTTTTGCCAAAATTCGAGCGAAATCTATAAATTTTGAGTGTGAATTGAAAAAACCGCTTCCGTTATTGAGCATTGAGCTGTAACTTCTAAGGCGGCTCAGCGGACTGTTTGGGGCTTTTTGGATTTCTAACATGGATATTAAGATGTTAGAAAACCGCATTTCGTTGATTTACCTACAGTAGAACGCTAGATATGGATTTCTCAATTTGTGTGAATGGTTTTTACTCGAAATCTGGTAGTTTTCGGTTTCTAACATGCTGCTCTGGAGACGTTTGTTTTTTTGCAATGTTCCCCAAGAAATATTATTTTTTAATGTTATGACAAAAAGATTTGGTCAAGTAGAAGGGTGTGCCACCTCTGTGTTTGGGGATAACACACTTAAGAAGATGCTCAAAATGGTATTTTGAAGTGCACAACAATCCGGGGGCACAAAACAGTCTCAAAACTTGCGTGATCATTTGATCTAGGACCAATTAATATGTTAAAAAAATCGCCTCCAAGTACAAACGTGAAGAATGGCGTAATTCGAGCAAAATTTTGAGTGTTAATTGAAAAAACCGCTTCCGTTATTGAGCTGTAACTTTTGAGGCGGTTAAGCGAAATGTTTGGGGCTTACTGGATCTTTATTTAATATTGGTGCTTGGACATAAGAAAAACCGCATCCCGTTGATGTATTTGATTCGCGAAATTCAGTGCATCACCCTCGAAAAATTATTTTTGAAGATATTAATTTTGTTAAGTTTATTACTTGGAGATACGTGGAATATTTTGAAAAATCTTTGCAGATTTCAAAAAATACTTTGAAATTCAAAAAAATTTGAGATATCGAATAATTTGCACAGTCAAAAAAAGGTCCAAAAATTCGAAAAATTTTCATATAATCAGAAAATGTAAAAAATGTTTTAAAATTTCGATAACTAAGTATATATGAAACTAGACTAGACCATACCACCAAAAAATCAAATGTTAAGAGTCGAAAAATTTTAAAATTTTTAAAAAATATTGAAATGCTTGACATTTTCCCATTCTGTTGTACATTTTACACCCAAAATATACGCGCTCGCTTCGTCCTTCCGTTTGTAAAGCAGAGAAAGAGGCGTGACAGGTATGCACACGTACTTATATATACTATACTGGATCAGCGTTACTTCTTGTCTGTCTGTCTGGCTCGCTGTCTGTGCGTAAAAATTATTAGACAACATGAGCGTGATACCAAGCCAAACTGCTATTGCTTGCTAAAATTTAACTTAATGCAATATTGTTTTTCCCAGTGTATACACGTTGGCATAGACAAGTCTAAAATGATTTATATCCCCCTGTTGTAAAAGCATAAAAGGACATCAAATAAAATAAAAAATACGCTGTAAAAAGCATGATGAATAATTAAAGATGCATAAAACGGAATGAAACCAAATGTAACGAACGATTAAAGTGTATTAGTAAAAATATTCTACAAACACAAGTAAACATATGAAGGACTACACATACATACAAGTATGTATATGTGATGTATGCAGAATAAAACTTAACTGCGTTAAGAGTCGAATTTTATGTGCCACGTTTCAGTATTAGCGTCCCTCCGAAGAATCTGTAAGTTGAGCAGCATTGGGGTTTGTCGGCAAAGTATCACTAGGGCATGACATTTAAATTGCGATGCTTTTGCCATGAGTGGACATAAAAATTAAGCTAATGAGAATAAAGGATTTTGATTGTGGGTGGTAGCGGCAAGAGGGTAAAGTAAATAAATTTGTATTAGTGTTTATCGTTGCTGGGCTTATGTTAAGAAATTTCTAATGATAAGGGTCAAATTTAAATATTTTAAATACAAATTTATCCATGCGTATGCCATAAAGCCATGGATTTGAAGATTAAATTGTTTGCCATAACTTTTTTATATGTCGACAGTTAATTTTTTGGAACCCTTTCTGTGCATATATTAATTTTATTTTTATTTTAAATTTTTCATAAAGTTTTGATTGGTTTCTTCTTATCAGTACAAATTAATTAATTGGAAATATATTTGTTGATGGAGTTGTTTATTGTAACATTAATGATAAATCAGTTCTAATGTTTCAGTGTTGCATAAAATCATTTATAGAACAGACGTTAAGTTAAGTAAATATTTATTGTCTTTAGGAACTACAGCCAGGCCTGACAAGAGGGGGAGTAAGGGGGGATTCCCTCCGGTCCCGAAGTCTGACGGAGGGCCCGGATTTCAGTAAAAAAAAAAAATTTTACCTCAATAAAATTTGAAGTAGTTTTTTGCAAGCTTGTGAAAATTATGTTTACATTTACTACCTTATAGTCAAATTGCACATGTACTCTTTTTTATGATTTTGTTTTTTTAATACATGTATTGAAAAAAAAAAAGTGCATTGTTTGATCAAGTTTTTTGAGGGTTTATCTTAATTATTTTCTAATTTCCATATTTTTACCTGAAAGGCTGTTTAATAAATTTTACAAGGACATTTACTAGAAGTCTCTAGCGTGCTTATTTCAAAAGTTCTACGATTTATTCAATAATTTCAGGCAAACATTCATTCCTCTTTAAATAATTCCGAGTTCATTGTTGAAACTAGTTCACCATTAGAGTGGTCCAAAATTTAAAAATATTTTTTTAATTTTTCTTCCATTTTATGTAACACTGCGATGAAATACTAAATATTCTTGTGTATTTAATTACATACTTAGTACACACCGTTAATACAAAATACATACATATGAATTAAAATAAATCACAATAATCATTACTTTATTATTAATAATGATCAAAACATGTACAGTCTCAGTATCTAGCAAAAAACAAAAAAAAAAAAAAAAAAAAAAAGGGCCCCGCTATGTAAAAACCCCCGGGCCGAGATTTTCTCTCCACGCCCCTGACTACAGCTTATAAAAAAGCTAAAGATTTACAATTCTTGGTGTACAAAGAACCACTATATATTGTAAGAATCTCATTTTAGCCATTACTGAAATATATTCAAAATATCTTACAGAGGGGTGGCTGGTATACAAAGTTGGTATTAATTCAATTTTCGAAATGGCAATAAGAGTAAAAAGAACAAACGCCGCACAATGGGAGGGTTTGTATATGGAACCGCGGTCATATATAGTAATAATAAATTTAGGCTATTGAAATTTGGTACAGATGTTTCTTACATTAAAATAATAAAAATCTGTGAATACGAACAAAATCCGCCGACGGACACGCCTACCTCCTATACAAAGTTGGGGCGTGGTTCGAATGAGGAATAGACGAATAAACGAAAATCTACGTTATAAAAACTATGTAGACTAGACAAAAAATTGACTAATCATATCACCGAAAATCTTTGACGCAGATAAATGAGATTTGGTAAATAATGTTCACCGGACAAATGGGCGGTGCCACGCCCTCAAAAGATAAATTGATTATTTCTCTGACAATATTTGCCACACTTAGATATGATTAGTTACATATGCTAAAACAATTAGAGCAAATAGTTCTCACTAGAAAAACGGGCGGTGCCAGGCCCCTCTGAATGCTTATGCATTATACCTCAGAAACTGATTTACGCAGACAGACAAAATCTGGTACATATGCAAAGGGCGTTTGGAAAAATAGTTTTCAATGAAAAAATGGGCAGTGCCACGCCCTAGGAAAAAAAAAATTTCTCATATTACTAACGCTACTTGGCACAAATTTTAAGATTTGGTAAAATGCTTCGCAATGGTATGTCCAAGTAAAAAGAGGGCAATTTCCAAGGGGTTAAAAAGGTGGGAATATGCTCTTTACCTACTACCCTCTCGTTAAAAAAGCATCTTCCGAATTTAAGCAGAGTGTAAGCTTGAAATTGATGAATCTGTTGTAAAACGTTAAAGAATATAAAGAAATAAAAATAGTTTGTGTTCTCAAAAACTGCAACAGGAAAAAATTCATGGAAAAAAAAGTTCTCAAAAAAGGCAGTAGAGACTTTGCATTTCGATTAAGCATACTTGGCCACATAAGGACTGCGTACGATAAAATTGTCCCATACATTTTATCTGATAACTTGTTTTCAAATTACTCAATTTCAAATTTTTTTCGCAGCAGGCTTTGAAATGAATGTACCAAAACTATGGTTTTCAAATTGTGTCCCTAGTCAGTCACATTTACTTAAAAATGCCAAACGAGCTAGAAGTTTGAAAGTCAATAATAAACATTTTTGAAGACCACCCGCGGTGGAATAGCAAAGTTAATATGAAATTGGTATCAAGGTTTCTGAAAAAATTTAAGGAAGACTTGGATGTCTTTCGAAAGCCAGGTTCCCCAAAAGAAAAAGGCTTCCGTGACTAAAACAAAAAGAAGAACTTCGTCACAATTTTAAAGAAGAACCCCAACATTTCATGCAGAAAACTGGCACAGAGGGTAAAGTGTTCCGAGATTTTAGTTCGCAAGGCCAAAAAGGAGGTTGGTTTGAAAACGCTTAAGGTACAAAAAGTTTCTGAGAGAAATGCTATGAGGAACACGAAAGGAAAACAACACACCATAAAATTAAAATCTAATTTTTTTCCAAAAATTCGAATGCTGCATCATGGACGACGATACATGTGTTTTAGCCGATTTTACGCAGTCTTCAGGCCAAAAATTTTAAGGTCTATAAAGTGAGCTATGCAGGTGTGACGAATTTCGATGTTTTTCGTTTGGGAATTTCGAGCTATTTTCGAGCTTTTCAACAATAATTTCGAGCTGCCTGGGAAATTTTCCATTTTCCGGAAAAGCGGAAAAATTATTCTGCATAGCTGAGTTTATTTTTTCAGCCAGACGAATCCGCGGGAAGAGTTAGCGATGAAATCTTTTTGCGCAGGAATTTCGAGCTATTTTCGAGCTAATTTTGAGCTACAAACATTTTCCGGAAAACTCCCAATTTTCCCGGAAAATCCCAAAAAAAAATTTTTTATGGCAAACTTTATTTTTTTCAGCCAGACGAATCCGCGGGAATAGTAAGGGATGAAATCTTTTAATGCAGGAATTTCGAGCTACTTTCGAGCTGACCTTGAATGAAGTGTTTTCCTTAAATTTCCCCGGAAAATCCCAAAAAAATTTTTAAGGGCTTGCTTTATTTTTTCAGCCGGACGAACCCATGAGAATATTTCGCGATCATATCATTTAACACACGAATTTGGAGCTAGTTTCGAGCTCATCAAAAACGAAAAATGTTTTCCGGAAAACCCCAAACTTTCCCGGGAAACCCTAAACTTTCCCGGAAAATCCCAAAAAATCTTTTTTTATGGCGGTGCTATGACATAATCCCCATTTCGTAAATAAGTGTTATGTCCGCAAATTATTGGATATATTACCGACTGATCCGCGGCCGAAGGCCGCCGCGAAGCCGGTGTTGGATTTTTGGGAGTCTTAAATCCTGAGCTGCGGCCGCAGGCCGCCCACTTACCCCTACTCTTATGTAAAATTACTGTGGCTACCAAACTAGGTGTTGGATATATTATAGGCTGATCCGCGAAAAACTTTCGGACATAATAATAATAATATGCGGACATAACACAGGGAAAAAAAAAATTTTAGTTTTTTGGGATTTTCCGGGGAAATTTAAGGAAAATACCTCATTCAAGGTCAGCTCGAAAGTAGCTCGAAATTCCTGCGTTAAAAGATTTCATCCCTTACTGTTCCCGCGGATTCGTCTGGCTGAAAAAAATAAAGTTAGCCATAAAAAAAGTTTTTTGGGGATTTTCCTGGAAAATTGGGAGTTTTCCGGAAAATGCTTCTAGCTCAAAATTAGCTCGAAAGTAGCTCGAAATTCCTGCGTAAAAAGATTTCATAGCTAACTCTTCCCGTGAATTCGTCTGGCTGAAAAAATAAACTTAGCTATGCAGAACAATTTTTCCGCTTTTCCGGAAAATGGAAAATTTCCCATACAGCTCGAAATTACTGTTGAATAGCTCGAAAATAGCTCGAAATTCCCAACCAAAAATCATCGAAATTTGTCACACCTGCATAGCTCACTTTATGCACCTAAAATTTTACACTATAGACTCGCGGAGGAATGTAGACGAAAAGCTTAAGTCAAAAAAAGCAGTCAAAATTTCCTCGTAAGTTCTTGGTTTGGCAAGCAATCTGCAGTTGTGGCAAAAGGAGAAATTCTTTTGTAACCACTGGAACAGTAAACTCCGAATTCTATTCTTTTCTACGAAAGCATGAAGTTTCTACTTTTTTTTGGCCAGACCTAGCATCTTGTCATTATAGTAAATTGGTCTTGGAGAGGTACTCAAGAAATAATGTGATTTTAGTGCCTCGTGAAGCAAATCTTCAAAACTATCCAGAACTCTGGCCAATTGAAAAATACTGGACTTTGGTCAAAAAGGAGATAAAGGCAATAAAAAAAGTTGCCAAGGATGCTAAAAATTTTCGAGAAAAGTTGTGTTCAGCAACTAGAAAGTTATCAAATAATACCATAAAATCCCTAATGGAAGGAATGTCAGAAAAGTTACAAAAAAATTTGTAAAAAAATTATTATTAAAATTGTAGATACGTTTTAAAAATTGTAATAAAATGACGGTTCAAGAATAAGTCTAACTTTTAAAATTGGACTACTATTTTTAGAGATTTTTTGAATTTTGTATCGGACAATTTTATCGAACGCAGTCCTTATTATATTGGAAAGTCAGAAAATGTGTTTTTTTTTTTTTGTAATGTCAAAGTTTTAAAAATTTATCGATTTTATGCGATAGAGCAATTCTGCGTCCGAATTCAGATTTAGAATTGGCAAATCCAATATAACTGACAATTTTTGCCTTAATTTCTTGTTATTTTTTAAGGTTTTGGCCAATTTGCAAAAAACCCATTTTTTACAAAATTGCAAAGAACTATCAATGGTTTGATTTCGGAACCCTGTTTTTTAGATTCCATTAGTCCTCACGAATAATTTTACGTGATTTCGTGTTGAATCTATGACATTTTGATTTAAACTTTTTTGTTACTGTACAGTAGAAAATATAAACCATGTAATTGGCTGTAACTTTCGAAACCGATCAGCTCCGATTTTACTTGAAGCAGTTTTATAATACTGAAATGAGTACAAACACATCCCCATACCACGATTTCGTCGTCAATAAAGTCAAACTCAAAACACGTAGGAGCCCACTGTGACATAAAAAAACAAAGTTTAAACTGCTTTGCTTTCTAATAAAAAATCGACTAAAGCAGTTTTTTCTTCCTGCCACAAATATATAAAGACTCAAACATGAATATGAAAAAGTTCATAAAAAAAAAAAATTCTCAAAAAAAGAAGAAGAAGCATTTCGATTAAGCATACATTCCCACATATTATATTGAAAAATATTAAAAATAAGGAAATGTGTTTTTCTTTTTTAATGTCAAAGTTTGCAATTTTTCCATTTTAACCATTTTTTTTTTTTAATATTTGAAAAATCACTATAATTCACATAAAATCTGCAGAAAAAAAATAGATAATTTTTTACAAAGTAGAAACAATGTACTTTCTAACGATATGCTACGTAAGTGCATCCGGCTTAAAACAAATTAACGAGAGCGTTTATCCAATACTTTCTAATATAAAAACTTCCATAGAGCATTTTTGCTATTTAAAGTCCAACTTTGAGCCCACTGTGTAACTAAACCAAAAAAAAAAATTTTAAATTCTATAGTTTTTTTTTTGTCCTAAGTATTTATTATCTGACGATTGGCTTCAACATTTTTTAAATCCATAGCACTTTCAAATTTTACGTATTTATGGCCACAATCTCATTGTGCGCCGGTTGTGCGCCGATAGTCTTCTACATATCGTTGCTAAGTTCGTTTACTATTAAATAACTTCTCGTCAACTTTTCAATAAGAGACAAAACAACTAAGAACTCATTTACCAATAAAGTGCAATGAAATTTATCTATTAAATTTTGTTAAATAAATTACAATTTCTTTCTTTTTCTATGGTTACTAAGAGGAAAGATGTTTGTTAGATTTTCCTTAAAAACTGAAAACAATTTATCGTTAGTCTTCAGCCGTAGGAACAATATTTGAACAATACTCTTACGAATATGCATATGTGTATGAATAATTCATAAATTTAGCATTGACATTTATTACACACACGGTAGCTACAGCAATAGCATAACTTCAACACGCATGTCCTTTAATCAAATTTTTCCTTTTTTTCCTACCTTGCGATTCTTACCATTGTCTCCACCACTACTACCACCCCGCTGATTAACATAAAAAAATGTCTTGAATGCGTGCCAAAAGGTGCCACAAAAGGTAAGCAAAATGTACGGTATTCATCATATGGTACTTTTTTTTTGTGACAATCGATATTGGTGTGGTGGTGAATGCATGCGTGGGTGTGTGTGAGTGTATGTATGTATGCATATCGTCTCGTAACATACCATGACAAATTTGTGCTGCGTAATGTGGTAAAATATTGCTGTCAGCAATTAATTTCAAATGAATATTTAATTATTTCGGTTTTTTCTTTTTTCACAATGTGATCGATAGACAAAAATGACATACACTTTATTACGTTTTTGGATTTATGGACTATTGATGAATGGAATCAGAGTTGTGTTTCCATATTATAGGGTGATGCAATAAACCAATCACTTACCTTACAAAGAAAACTATATTTGATTATATAAAGATTTTAAAACTTTGATCAGAGTTGAATTCCACAACCAAGAAATTTTATTAATTTAATACAAAATCGTTTATTACAAAGATTTTTAGAGGAGCTAATAGCGAATTTATTATTTATATATTTTTAAAACAAAAAATTACACTTCAACTTATATAAAAATTATTGAAAATATGTTTATTTTTCAATTTTAAATAATGATATATAGTGCTAAATTCCCCGAGACTATGGTTGATATGGCACCCTAGTGGATTTCAAGTTTTTGTTGCCAGAATAGTTTCATGTTTTTGTATAAGATGTATAAGTTTTATTTGACCACATTACGCCTAGGATCCAATTATCTGGCCTAGTAGTTTGTGCATAGTCTTTTCCATATTCAACGCACTCATCTTATTCATCTTGGAAGTAAATATTTTTCTCACCTTTCATTTATAACTCCTCTTCTTTTCTGCTGAACCATGTTATCGGACTACGTTACTCTTATAAAACAAATACCATTTCTGGCCTGATGCCACTTGTATTTAGAGTTTTCAAAGAGTTCTCTTAAATATTAAAGAAAGCCTCAAATTCCTCAATTAAAAACTAAAAAAGAGTCAGCAAAGATTCTACATGACTAAAATTATGCGTTTCTGGAGTGACTACGTTCAAACGCTTCAGATTTGTACTAACAAATATCTTGTGCCATGCAATAAAAGAAATGGCACCAGAACCATATCACCCGCAGTAATTGGGTGCTATTTCTCCTTTTCGATATATACCGACTAGAAACGGCCTGAAACGAATAAACATATTGATTCGCACTCGCATTTATCCGAAAGCGAAATCACATTCAGTTCTGTTTGATTTGATATATGCACCATAAAGCTCATAATGCTGTTTCTCGAAATATATGCAAAACAGAAGTCAGTCGTTTACATTCTCAATATTTTTTTTAAAAACCCTACACACGAGTAAATATTGGACCTACAGCTACACGAACTATACATCACAACGTCTCTTGCGCTGCTGCATTAAACTGTTTCCATATTTGAATGATATGTAAGCTGCAAGTATTGAAATCGAAAGGGGTGCCATATCACCTGGAGGCACCACTTCTGCCGGGCTTACCCTATGTGTTCACGCTTTGTACTTTAAAAGTACGAAATCATGTTGATTCAAATCACTTGAATTTGAGTTTCGCACACGTACGTGAATTTGGTGAAGCTCGTACATTTGATACAAACTTCGTACTTTATGCATTACATACGTACATCGTACTTCGTACCCCGAACTTCAAACTACATTATTAATTTCTAAAGGCTGAAAATTGTTATACAAATTATATAATGCATATAAATAACAATTATGTCGGTCAGTCAGTTAAACGTTAGAGCAAGGCTGGTCAGCAGCCCATTGGAAGGTAAAATGTTTTTCTTACTCAAGAGGAAGGTATGTTACGAAAAAAGTGTACATGGCATAAAATGCTTAGAATTGTCCTAGAAACACTTGTAATTTTTTTTTTTCTGAAAAATTTTTACAAAAAAAAAAAAAAAAAAAATTAAAATTCCAAAAAAATGTACACGTGTTCCTTGGACAATTGTAAGCACTTTATGCCATGTACACTTTTTTCGTAAGATGCCTCCCTCTTGAATAAAAAATCTGTATAACAATTTTCAGCCTTTAGAAATTAATTTGATGATGTTTGAGACTATACATCAGCCGCCTGTTCTACAGTTCGTTTGACTGACCGACAGTTAATGTCTGTACACAACTACTATAACCAACTGTAACAAAACCAGCTTTTAGAAACGCAAAATCCTTTTAAAGAGCTAGCTCTCCGGCTTTAAGTCGAATAAAATGATGTCCCGTTTACGTTGTACTTTGCCAGGACGAAGTTTGCCGAATTATTGACTTAATACATTAATAAAAACACTTGATGAAAATAAAACAAGTTAGATAAGATTTTAGTTCACTACTTCAAATACCAATTTTTTTTTTTTTTTTTTTCAGACAACTCTAACATTTTACAACATGGAAATTCATAAATTTCTGAGACGACAATTTTCCTCTGCAATATATTTAATTTAAATTGTATCATGAATCATAATAGCTGATGTACATACATAGCATTGTTACGTTTGTTTTTGTCTTATATAACATTACCTACAAAAAAACGTCAAATACTCAATACGAAGAAAAAGCAAAAAACGCCGAAGGTATCCGCATGGTACATACATATTCGAAAGTTAATTTAGTTTAATCAATTATGTTATAATCATGGTCATCTGTTGTTATGTAGGAATTTGTTATTCTACACAGGATATTCGCTTTGAATAATTCCCAACTAATCCTGGATTGAAATATAGTATTACCAGAATTAATATCTTTTTTGATTACAAAACTATGTACATATTTATATCTTACATTGTTGCGAAAAAACCACTTATAGCTTCTTTAACCATAAGGATTTTGTGTTAACTTTGAACATATTGGCTCATCCTGCGTTGCGAACGTTACATTCATTTTTTACTCAATATGGGGGGCTTAAATAAAAAAAACATCATAAGCAAAGTCGATTTATTTTTCGTCAAGGAATTTGCTTGAATTTTTTCAGAATTTTTGGACCTGTTATGTGGGCGTAAAGAGCGATTTTGACTTTTTAACCCATTCAGTCACCACGACTCACATACGATTTTTCTGAAATTTATTACGGAATATTTGATAGATATCATGCTATCTTGCCTTATGTGTCGCTATGGTGTGCTCGATCGCATATCGTCAAAAATCGCATTTTTTTACCCCAAATTTTTCGTTTTTCATTTTTTACTCGCTTAAATTACAAAAATATCATAACAAAATCAATTTATTTTTCATCAGAGAATTTGCTTGAATTTTTTCAGAATTTTCGGACCTGTTATGTGGTCGTAATGAGCGATTTAGACACTTCAATCCATTTTGTCTCGATCTTCCCAAATTTTTTAGATAAAACGACCTCCTGACACCATCTCGGGTCGAAATTTTTTTGTTCACCTATTGGGAATTTCATTTTATACGTCTAGGAGTATATTCCACCACATTTGGTTCTGAAACATGGAAAAAAAAATTTCCTTAAAACCTGGGTCATATAAGAGGAGATTATTTTCGGATATGCTTATATACATAGGCAAACGAAAACTGATGCAGCCCCTTTTCAAGTAACTTAAACACATTATATTTGCTTTATTTATCTCTGGAAAAGGTTGTAAAGAAGTGCAGTGCACACAAAAGTACAATTTTTTCTTGGCACCGCAACTCACGGTGTTGCAGCTCAACTACTGGATCAATTTTTATGAAATTTGGAATGCAACCTTATTAAAGACGTTTTGTTATGTAGCTTCCAGTGCCACGCCCCTAAAGGCGAAATGCTTTGCCTCGGCTAAGCCGTTGCACCAATTTTTAAGAAATTCGGAATAAGGAATGAACCCTTAGAAATCATATTAAAAACTCCTAGTTATTTAAGAGCGATACCATTCACCTAATAGCAAAATGCGCTGTTACGGCAACTTTATAATTTTTCTCTTGGTGGACCTTTTTCGGATTTGCCCATATCTTTTTTTGATGCCTTATAACATTAATTTAGTTTAAAGCTTAATTTATATTTAAAACAATGCTAGGGCAAAGGTCACAAAAATCATTCTCTTTGAAATATCCGTAAACTGTTATCTCTATAGAAAAACGTTGTTTGACAGAAAATTTGCTAAGGTATGATATTTGTTTTCGTACGACTTCTTCTCAATATAATGAGATAGATCAATTTAGAGAGTGGCAAAGCTTTTGAGTGTGTGTGTGATGGATTGATTTTCAAATTGCAATAACTCATGAACGATAAGTGAATAGTACAAAAAGAGTGAAAATACCTATATGTAAATAATTGTTTTTACTACAAACTAAAAATATTCAATCTGGAATAAAAAATGTGCCAATATTTAAACATCCACTCTTACATTTCACTTAAACAGTTTGGCACATTAATCTGAATTATTTTCAGAAATCACGCCCCATGCGTTCCATGTACGTCACTGACCTATTTTATTCAGGCAAAATACATAATTACAACCAATTAAGGCTATAAATTATGTTAATTACAGACAGGCAGCTAAATAACTGGACAAAAAGTATAATACGTAGAAAACAAATATAACGCACAATAGAAAAAAACCAAAAAAAAAAAGAAATGGTTAAACATGGTTGCCATACTACAAAAAAAAAAAAAAAACAGCACACACTCAAAAGAGTAAAAGTGAAGAAAAACGCGCAAGGTTACAAAAAATTCATTACTTTAATTCGATTCTAAGAAAACCATTTAGATACCTACCCATTATTATATACAAATACAAATTTAGTAGGCATTTTGCCATTAAATGGAAAAAATATGTGCCCATATATCTATGTATAACAAACAGATGTACATAAACAGAATATAAATTATATACATAATTTTAAGACAAGCAGACAATGGCAACGTATAGACCGGAATTACGTACAACATAAAAAAATATTTATTTTCACTTATCTTGCATAAAATAAATTTAATTTCAACCTCGTTAAATGCGAATTATTTTGTTAGCCAAAAGGGGGCAAATATTTTATGAAAATAAATGGTCAAATGAACAAGAACAAAAACAGTCACAAAGAAAGAATTTTCTATTCGCCGAACAACACACAATTTAAGTAATGAAATATTTGAATCAAAAACGTTTTTGAAATCTTCATAACTCTTCATATAACTCGAAACAGACAAGCAGCAAGCATTCGAATAGAATAATTTAGGATAATGTGGACTATGCGGGTAATGCGGTGCACCCTTTTATTTCTCATATTAAAGACTGTACAACAATTCTGGTTACTTGTGCACATTCAAACGCGAAAAACATGTATTTTACGCTCTTTGGCTTTTCTATTATGCTAATTATTCCAGTGCAATTTCTTAGCATATGCTGTGAGGTCAAGTTGGCTTATTTGTAAGTAGTAGGGTAGAACGGGGTTAAACAACCACTTATGTGTTTGGCACTCTGTTTGGCACTTTGTTTATGATAATAATTTGAAAATTTAAACTGTTCCTGGTTTGTTGAACCCTTTGTTACAAAATTTGTCCGAAAATTTTTTATCAAACTCGCATTGTTTATCCGTTATTTGCAATTGAACAAAAAGTGAGAAATGGTTGTTTTACCCCGCCTGGTGGGGTAAAACAACCAATATAATAAAAGTGACCAACATTGTTATTTTAAGGGTTTTTATTTTACCAGAATTTTACAAAGCGTTACACAAGAACAAAATCAACTTGAAAAAGTTTCTCTTGAGCTTCATTAATCGCTGGCGTCACTTTCCTCAACGTATACTTTTTTTCTTGGACAACCTCTTTTGGAGCAACGAGTATTGTTTTTGGCTGCCGTGTCTGGGTTTTTTTGCTCGGAAAATTCCTTTAGAATCTTTTTTTCCTACCTTACCATGGTCGCCAATGCCTGTTTCTTCTTCTGGTTATTTAACCCCACGTGTTTTTGTTTATTTTAAGGCCAACAAGTTTTTAACCAATTTAAATTTTACAATACCCAAACACTTAGCTTTTTTTCTGCACTTCACTGATTTGTGGAATTTTGAATTTTCGTCGACTGAAAATATTGCGGCGAGGACGCGTCAAATCTTTCTTTCGTCAGAACTCAGGTTATAACACACATGCGCTTGTGGAACCTTTTGCCAAAGTTGCATTGTATTGATCACTATCTATTGTACCAACGGTCGTTCGATTCGACTTTATTAAAAAAAATTAGAGGCAATTGGTTGTTTAACGCCGTATTGATTTAACCCTGTGAATAAATAAATAACTTCCTCAGGACTCTGTTATCTAAAATTCAAATAACTCTAATGCACAAGCAAGTCTGGTTTTACATTTCCATTATATAATCAATGATTATTTCAAAAAAGTGATGTATTCAGGTAATGTGATCTACCACATATTAATACCATACGGATATATCATTATACCCTACATCCAGGGTATATTCACTTTGTCCTTCCGTTTGTAACGCATAGAAGAAAGCGTAGTAGATATAGAAAAGTCACCTCCTGAGTCGATATAGCCATGTCCGTCTGTCTGGCTGGCTGGCTGGCTGGCTGTGTGTTGTAATACACTTTTTGGGAAAACTGAGCAAGATAATTCAGTGAAACTTGGTACACTGCCTTCGTCACCAAAGTTAGCTCGGGGGATTGAAAATGAGCGAAATCGGTCAACGGACACGCCTAACACCCATACAAAAAATATATTCAAAATGCAATTTTAGGAGTTTTTTTCACGACAATGCAACCAAAATACGCATTAATATTAAAAATTGTAAGCGCAAGCTCTGAGGAAAAACTAAGCGAATTCGGACAAGAGGGCGTGGCACCTCCCATATAAGCAAATGCTTAAAAACGCTATACTGAAAGCGTTTTTTGAAATATTCGAATCAAATTTGACTCAGACACTAAGAATCATAAATGAAAGCTCGCAACAAAAATTGGGTGAAATCGGACAAGGGGGCGTGGTACCTCCCACATAAGCAAAAGTTTCAAAATGCTATACTGAAACAGTTTCTTGAGATAATCGCACCAAGCTTCACTCAAATACTAAATACTATAAATGCACGCTCTAAGCTAAAACTAGACGAACTCGGTCAAGAGGGCGCGGCACCTCCTATATAAGCAAAAGCTTCAAAACGCTTTACTGAAAAAGTTTGTCACTCAGACACTAAAAACTATAAATGCAAGCGCTGAACAAAAACTGGGTGACCTCGGACAAGAGGGCGTAGCAACTCCCATATGGGTGATTCTTAGATAACTGTGCTTTTTCGAGTTGTAAAATTGGCAGATAATTTTTTTGGATTTTTGCAAGTTTCTTCATGCTATCTTGTGTAAACACACTCTTAAAACTCACCTTTTAAGTAGATCAACAACAAGTGTGAATTTACGGCTTTGAGGTCGAAATTAAGAAATTTTGCTGCCACGTTTGTGACCAAATTGCCACGTTTGTGACATTTTAGCCACAGTATGGAAAAATTATGGTTTTGAAGCTTTTTGATGAGAGATATATTGCATATAATGACAAATTTACACTTCAAGACTAATTTTGCAACAGTGTCATGTCTCCGGTGGTCCATTTTTTTTATACCCTACGGCCCTAAAGATCAGCTATGGTTCCCTGTCCTCTATTTTAATAGCCGTTTATGATGGATTAGGATCTTCTAATTACGAATCTGATCTTGATTTTTTTCTATTACATCAGTATCCTTAGTTATCCTTGCTCAAAAGTGAAAAAATCACAGTTTTGACATCTACTTAACTAAAACAGCAATAAGTAAAATTAATTTTTGCCAATGGATTCAGACAGCCGAATTTATTATCAACAAGACAAAATTTACCGTTTTTCAATTGGATTCCCAGTTTCCGAGTTATAAGCCTTTAAAAAAAGGATACCTCTCAATAACACACCAAGGACCGAAAAACTAACAAAAATGGTAAGTTTTATTATTTTTACCAGAAATATATTTTATCACGAAAATTTTTAACCCTTGCAGACTAAAATCGGATGAAAAAATTAGGCTCTATTGTAGATTTAGTGAATGAACAGATGAAATTTTGATTCTGTGAATTTGCAAAGTAGTAGTTTAGTAGGCTTAGTCACTAAATCTAGAATAGAGCTGTCATTTTTCATGCGATTATGGTCTGCAAAGTCACGAAATTTTTGTAATTAAATATGTTATTGATAAAAATAATAAAACTTGATTTTTTGTAACTTTTCGGTCTCGAAAAATCCTTTGTATGTTATTGAAAGATGTTCTTAATTTAAACGCTTATAACTCGGAAGCTAAGAATCCAATTGAAAAACGGTAAATTATGTCTTGTTGACAATAAATTTGGCTGTCTGAATCCATTGACAAAAATTTATTTTACTTGTTGTTGTTTTTGTTCTTTAGCTTTAAGTAGATGTCAAAACAGTGATTTTTTCACTTTTGAGCAAGGATAACTCAGGATTCTGATGGTGTAGAAAAATTTTTGTATTAAAAACATAATTAATAGCCTTCAACTAAACATCTGTATACTCAAACTTTATATGAAATATGTTTTTTTGCAGACTGATAAAAAGTGCCACGTTTGTGACATTTTTGATGCGCCACGTTTGTGACATTTTTGCAGTTAATCGCTCATTGTAAAGCACGCGTTTGAGTTCAAGATTTTTCCGAAAGAATTTGGGGTCATGTCTGCAAATCCTACAAAAAAATTGTTTCATGCATAAAATAAAATGTCCTACCTGGGAGTGCCGAGTGCCACGTTTGTGACCAAAATTTTTAGAAAAAACGGTTTTTGTTTATAAAATGCCCTATAAAACGCACACAGATTTATTTTTGGACGCGTTTGGACATGATAACGTTTGGGTAATGGATAGTGATTAGAATTAATGCATGTGTATTGCAATCTATTGACTGAAACAGTAGTACCATGCAGTAGTAGCATAATACTTTTAAGAAATTTTTTTTTTCCAAAACTAGGGGACAGTTTTCAATTCGATATTGTGCCCTCTAAAAATTGTTTAAAGCTGCAGATGAGCTCAGAATATTGTAGCCTTAAGTATTTACTTAATATGTGTAGTAACTTTTTTTCTGTTCTATTTCCGTTTTTTGGTCGTTTTTCATCGTCTTGTGTATAAAAAGTAGGGGTAGGACATGCCACGTTTGTGACATTTGGGGTATATTTGCAAGCTTTCACAATAGACCAATAATTATTTGGTGGTGAAATTGATCCGCTCTATCAGAAAAACACAGTTTCTAACTTATAGCGTAATTTTTTGTGAAAAAAAAGCCTGCTGTATAGGTGAAATCTCCAGAGGACACAAAAAGTACAGTTATCTGAGAATCACCCATATGAGCAAAATTTGAAAAATACTGCAGTGTAGGGTATTTAATGTTTGGCCAGGCCAAATTTTACACCCTTACTAGTTTTTGATTACTATTACACCATAAAAAATTAATTGCATGCAGGGGACACCCGATTTTGAGTAATGTGGAGTACTATTTTACGTATGATTCGGTAACCCTTATTACTTATTCACTTGATTGCACGAATTTAGTTTATCTTACTAAAAAATATTCTTTAATTAGCCTATACAGTTATTTTATAGCAATTATAATCTAAAATAATGCTACTCGACTTTTTGTCAACAAAAATTGCGAGTAACGGTGCTACTTAAAAAATAGACGGGGTGATCCACATTACCCGACACTTTGCTTTTTCAGCTATTTTCAGGTACTTTCAATTTAACTGGGCTCACGCTTGAAAATGACAATATTTTAGTATATAAATTGTCAAATAGTAAAAACCATAGAATAACTAATCTATATATAAATAGGCAAACGAAATCGGTTCAGTCCCTTTTTCTATACCTAAATCTCAACCGATTTGCTTGATTTTTTTTTTTTTTTGTTGGAAAGGTTGTGAGGAGGAGCAGTGCATAGGACTATGTTTTTTTTTTAAAGTGGGCGGTGCCATGCCCCTAAATGAAAAAAACGCTCTCACGGCTAAACCGCTGCATCGATTTTAACGAAATTTAGTATGGAGATAGGGTCAGCACTAAAAACGATAATATGACCATTATGTTTTCAGTAGGTGGCGCCACGCCCCTATTTGGAAAAAACGCTCTCACAGCTAAACCGCTGCATCGATTTCAACGAAATTTGGTATGAAGATAGGATTGGCACTAAGGAACGATAACATGTGCATTATGTTTTCAGTGGGTAGTGGCACGCCCCTAAATGGAAAAACGCTCTCACGGCGAAAATACTGCATACGATTTTTATGAAATTTGGTGTAGATATAGAGTTAGCACTATAAAGCACGATAGCATGATTGATTTTTATAAATTTTGGTATAGAAAGATATCAAAAACTGTTTCCTCTTTAGTAGGAGTTACACGCCTCTAAATGGAAAGTACGATATTGCAACTTAGCTGCAGCACCAATGCAGATAACCCGAACCCAAAGAAATAATATTAAAAGCTTTTTGTGTTTTATCGACCAAGGAAGGGGATAAAAACTTTTTCCTTTATTTTATGGTCAAATCGAAATGGTCGAATTTCGGCCACAAGGCGAACTCTAGTACAAATAAATTGACCAAGCTATCCTACTACCATTACTTTGGTAGAGATTGACAAAAAAGAAAAATTAAACCACATTACCCGATCAAAGTCATCGCAAGGGATCGTGACAAATGGAGAGATTTCATATTGGCCCTATGCTCCTCCTAGGAGTTAAAGGAGAATACATACATACATACCCTAAGTTACTCTCCGTAAAATGTACCATTTAATTTTCCAGGGCTCAAAACCATGTCTAAATATTGAATTTAATATTTTTACTTTTTATACAGATATTTAACCAGAGCATCTATACGAGTAGCTTGGAAAAAAAATAAATATACATAAGTATTACTATAAAATTATAACATAAAATGTTTAAAAGTCATTCTCCCTTCCATCCCTAACCGCTTCTTAGTGCACTTAATTTGCCCGTTTTCCATCAGTCATTTGAGAGGAGACTTAGTTCTTCTTTACCTCAGTCAGTTTTGAATTTTCAATATTGAGGGTTGGTGCGTATTTTTTTAAAAAAGTTTGAAAATTTTGTAAAGAACGCAAGTGTTTATCATTCTCCCCATACATTTTGTTATACTACTATGCGTTTTCTTTTATCTTTATATAATTAAATCAACAAACAATTAGAGTGACTATCTACCAGTTTTTAAAATAAATTGCTATTTTCATTGTGATATTACTGTTTTTGCAACATTTTGTCATTCTCCCGTATAGTAATCCGTCGAGTTTAGTCCGAGAGACATTGTTGCTTATTGATTAATTGATTAGGCTTGTTGAACTAATTTTCCTTTTTATGATTAGGGGCTGTCCATAAACCACGCGCCGCTCCAACATAAATTTTTAGGGTCGCCACATCGTTATTTTCGAAAATCTTATAATTATTCTCAGAATGAAAAAAAAAATTATGCAGATATCGCTTTTAAGAGTCCTTATAAAAATTGAGTCGGTTTAGGGTTGATTTTTTTTTTTTTTTTTTTTTTTTTCTTAGTGCAAAATCCAACCGGGGGGGCTAATGATAATTTTTTAAAAGGTTTCAGAAGTTATGGTCTATATTTTTAACCATATCAAATAATAAAAAAAATACTGAATGTTTTGGTACTTTTTTCGGAGATTCACCCACCAACCAAAAAACATTCAACATTTGACTTATCCAACTTAAATTTAAAGAAAATGTAATTAAGATATTCAAAGCAATTCATAAAGAAATTAACAACAAAAATTGCTGCTTTTTTTTTTCCATTTTCAAAACGTACTTAAATGTTGAAAGCCAAATGAGAGAACGCGCGCAGAAGAAACAATGAATGAATGATATATGATGATATGCAGTTGGTATCTTGGCAGTTGTAGGTATCCATTAATTACGCTATAAAGAGACGCACTTATTAGTTAATTAAATTTGTAACTAATAGCGCTTGTTTACGCCACATTTAACTAAGTATCTAGTAGATAAATAAATAAATTTCAAATGCTCCCTTAAGTATGCTTTATAAAATAATGTGCACAAGGAACAAAGTTTCTGTTCTAAGAAATTTACAATAGCTTTGAGTGTTTACTCTCAAATTTCTGACATCTTTTTAAGCTAACGCATTAGTTGTTAATTGGAGCCTACACTTAGAAAACAGAAAAATTTTAAACGATTGTTCGTTGTAAGCTAAGGTAAAACTTAACAGGGTGTTTCTTTAAGAGGTAATTTGCATCCTCATATACGCTGTTAAGGAAATTAACCCAATATACACTGTACCAATGTAATCAGATTTTTAAATTTCTTAACGAAAATAGAAAAAATTTTGCAGAATTTCAGCTGTATTTATGGGTCAAAAGAAAAATTGTTTTTAAAAAATTTTTTATACTTTTGTATGACTTATTCCATTTTCAGTCAGAAAATATTTTGTATATAAAGGCAAAGGAAAATTAAAACTTATGTATGTTGCTAAATTGTTTTCGATATTTTTTCGTTTTTTTTTTTTTTTTTTCGATAGTATCAGGCTCTCGCCGATTTTTTCAGAGTTTTCGGAAATTTTTTTTTGATAATTTATGATTCTTTTGGAAGTTTTCGATACTTTTCGATTAATTCCGATTCCTGCAATCTTTTTCGAAAATTTTAAGGCTTTATCGATTATCTCAGTATTTTTCGATGATTTCTAACTCAACTTTTTCAATTAATTTCGATACTTAATGATATATTCAGATTCCTATAGACTTTTTTGATGTTTTTGGATAGTTATCGATTAACTCCGATGCCTGTAAAATTTTCCGATATTTCTCAAAAACTCCAGACTTTGAAGGTGTTTTTTCGATTACATCTGATTCCTGCAATTTCTTTCGATAATTTTCAATGAACTCTCACGCTGTGCCGAACCATTCAAAATTCAGCCGTATGCCATACACGTAACAACAACATTGGGGTATCAAACGGCTGAATTTAGAAGTAGTCGGTTCGTTGAACATGTTTAAAATATGGAAGAAATTTTAATTTCGTTAAATCTGGTAAGCAACTTTAAAGTCCTAATCTTTGCCTTTAAAACCTAATTTAAATTATGTTGATATCTTTTTCTCCTCAAAGATATCCTTACCTAAAAAGACAAAAAAGTGCAAAAAACCCGTTTTGACAATATTTCGGTCTACAATATCTCTTAGAAGCATGAAAATATAAATATAATTTAAATTAAGTTTTAAAGGAAAAGATTAGGGCTTTCAAGAATTTAAGCCACATTTGACGAATAGATGATATGTAACATAGTAATATAGCTTCAAAAAATGGCAAAAAACGACTTTTTTGGTCTTTAGGTTACAATATCTCATAAACTATACACGATAGAGCAATTCTGAGGTTAGATTCGCGTTAAGCATCGCAAAACACATCGATTGCGATTATTTTAATTTTTGTTTAATGCAGTTAAAAAAAATTTTTTTTTCTTTTTGTATGGGAAAATGCCCCAATTGGAAAAGCGATTATCTCAAAATTTAGTCGAGGAGTCACGAGTGAAAATTTTTTTATACATCATTTGAACGATAAGTAAACAGAATCTGGAAAAAAATTTGATGTGCTACGACGTCCGATTAAGAACGGGTTAAGGCACACCGTGCTCTGATTACTGTGGACTTTTTCGATATTTTTGATAATTTCCGAATTTGTTAAAAATCTCCAATGTTTTTCGATCATTTTCTGGTTTCCGACTCTTTTAATGTTTTTTCACAATTTCAGTTAATTATCGAAAAAACATCGAAAAAGTCAATAAGAATCGGAATTATTCGAAAACTATCAAAGAAGTTTATAGAAATCTGAATTTATCACAAAGTATCAAAATTAATCGAAAAAATCGGTGAAAGTCAGAAGTCATCTAAAATCACTGAAAAACTGGCTAGGTCCTGAAATTATCGAAAAAGAGTGCAGAAATCGGAATTTGTCATAATTTATCGAAAAGTATCCGAAAACTCCGAAAAATTCGGCGCGGGCCTAATATCATGCGAAAAATTCTCCAGAAATAAAAAAAAATTCAGCAACATACAAAAGTTTTTATTCCCTTTTGTCTTTACTTTGTGACTGAAAATGGAATAAGTCATACAAAAGTAAAACAAATTTTTTTAATTTACTATAAATGAAAATGGAATAAGTTTACAAATATGCTTTTCATGAAAAATTCTTTTGAGTAATTTATGCTGAAATCGTGGTCTATCGAGTCTGTAATTTTCAATATTAAAAGAGGCCATATACATAACTAAACTAACTAACTAAAACTACTATGAACGCAATTGGATCTATGTAAGCCACTTTCAAATAAACCCATTCATTTGTTTTATTTTTTGTTTGACTTTTTGTTTAAAATCAATTTAAAATTACAATTAATACAAACCAAGATAGAGTTAGCTGAATGTATAAGACGTTTGACTGATAACCTGGTGGAGTATGTTCAAGTCCCAGACAAAAAAGCTTTTTTTTATATTTAATTATTTTATGAGATTTACTTTATTTATGCCGCTCATTAAATAATATCAAATATTCGATTCGCCTGTATCAAATATATTATTTGTCAATTATTACCAAATTTTGAAGTACATCCATGGCCAAAATATAAGGCACCCCAAAAAAATGCATACTTCATGTTTTGCTAATTGAGAAATGAATAATATTTAAAAAATATGATTATATTTCTGTTTAAGTCAAAAATTTGACAACTAATCGATTTTACAATGCCAAAAATAAGCAAAAATGTTAGAATATTAGTAGTAAATTGTAGGGTGTTTAAACTTTTGGCCAATTTACTATTGATTTTCTAACTTAAATCGCTTATTTTTGGCATTGTAAAATCAATTAGTTGTCAAATGTTGACTAAAACAGAAATAAGAGCTTTTTAACACCTTGGAGTACCGAATAAAAAATTAAAATATATTGACCAATAAGAAGGTGAAAAAACTGAGCATTTTGTTTTTGGTCACCATTTTTTTTATGATCTTAAAAAAATTACGGTTATTGTTTTATGTAATGGTTATTGAACCCAGCATCATATTAATGGTAAGCATTTATTTATTTCTCAATTAGAAAAACATGCATTATGCATTTTTTGGGGTGCCTTATACTTTAGGCCAAGGCTGTATATAATCATATTGTTTTCTCGTTGTAGACATGCAGTATTTCATTTGTCCAAATTTCAATATATGAGCCGTTCAAAATCACAATGGTGCAACTCCTAAACGAGGCAAAAGTACGTGCCATAGGTAATGATCGTTTATTTGATTGATATAACTTTTTCAACTCAATTTCAACAATTCCATATCATCACGTAAATTTTTCGTGAAAACATAAATCAATTCTATTCATCCAATCAATATTACTTACATTAATTTTACCTCATTTTGGATTTGCACCGCTGTCATTTTGAACGGCTCATATTATGGAAAATTTGAGTTAAGCGGAAAATCAGCGAACATTTTTTTATAATTGTAGGTTTTCATGTCAAAAACTTTTTTATTTTCCAATAACCTCAAAAGTAGTTCTTTGTGTCCTGTAAAACATATTGAAATGTAAGTGGAACATCTCAGTTTTTAAATACTCTTTTAGGTATTCGCATTTTAATATGAAATTTTAAGTTTTTCATAATTTTAAAAATTTTTCCCTTTATGTACAAAATAATGGGAAAGTCTTTAGAGTATGTAATTGTATGCATGTATTCACGATTTTTTGCGGTGACTTTTCTTCATTGCGACGACTTTTCTGATTTTTGGACTTCCTTATGCAGCAACATTTTCCCTGTGGTTTTCGGTCTGCCACGTCCTCTTCTGCTTTGTGGACTGAACTCAAAGCCCAGGTGGCAGACTTTGTCGTGTTGTTTCTGGAAGGTATGACCAATCTATCTCCACTTATGTAGCTTGATCTCGTTTGCTATGGGCCTCTTGTCGCATTTTTGGTGCAGATCTGCGTTTGGAATAGTCCGAGGCCACCAAACCTTAAGTATGCGCCTGAAGCACGTGTTGGCGAATACGAATACTTGCAGCATGCTCTTGAATTTTTTGGTAACAAGCTACATTTCGCACCCATATAACAAAACCGATTTCACATTCAAATCAAAAATGTGCATTTTCGTTTTGCTGGAGATAATTGAAGATGACCATATTTTAATAAGTTAAGCAAAAGCAACTTTCGCTTTTTTTGCACCACCATCCATAGATTAGATGCTACCTAAAGACGTGAAGCTGCTGACGTTTTCAATGTGAAAATTGCCATTTATTAAAATGGTTTTTGTCTTGGATGCGTTAATTCTTAGGCCTACTTTTTGCAATTCCAGGACAAGGTCTACTTCAATCGTGCTTTGCATATCTGGGTATGTGAACGGTAGAAGGCAAATATCGTCATGGTAGTCGTGTTCTTCTAGAGGCTCGGTAAAATTCCATCGAATACCTCTTTTGGCTTTATTAAGTCCTTTATTTGAGATATCGTTAAGAACGACAAGGAAGAGGGATTGTGATAGCAAATAGCACTGCCAGACGCCTGAATTAGTGGAGAATGTCGATGACAACATCGCCTTCATATTGTGCACATATTAAATTTATGACATTTGCGGCTTTACCTTTTCGCTGCAGTGCAACCCAAATGTTTTTTCGGGAGACACTGTTGAAGGCAGTGCTATGGCCTACGAAGACAAGTTGAAGCGAGATGATCTAAAAAAATTAATACTAATTGTTTTTGTTTTTTCCTTAGAGCCACAGATTTTTTTCTGCCCCTTAATTTTTGTTTTTTTTTTTTGGATTCTAAATTTTTTCGCTAAATAATAATAAATTTCATTGCAAGCTTTGAACAATGTTTCACATTGTATGTAAAGATGTATATTAAAGTACTTACAACTGAAGCGCTCTTAAGTATGCAATGAAATTGAAAATAAATTACAAACACTCTTGAGCATAAGATTTCGAATACTTAATAAATAATAACTATTAAGAAGATCTATGTCAGCATTAAGTGGGAAATTAAATCATATTCTTTTCAAAGTTTATGATATAAGTACATCATATATATATTTATGTATATCATATAAAATGTCTAATTTAAATTTAAATTACTCTTGAAATAATGAAATTTTGATTTTTTTTCCTCTCGCATTCATACATTTAAATAAGTCTTCAAAAAATATTGCTAAAAGCAACGCTTTGATTCAAAGCCTACAAGTATGCATTGTTTTTTAATATTATAAAAGTATGCAACACACATCTAACGATGAAGAAAACAATTGCACGTGAAAAAATTTATCAAGCATAAATTTTTGAACTTTTTGCACCCCGGGGGAAATTATTTCACTCAAAATACCAAGGAGTTAAACGCGCCGCCGTTACGCCTGATATTTTGTAACGATTTAATATGAATTTAATTTTACTAAAAGCTTTTTAAAGTTGAGATTTTTGCGATATTAACGAAGCTTAACAATTTAATAACTCAAAACTGTTGCTGTCATTTTGAACAAAATCAAAAACAGATATCTTTCTCTGGCTATGCACGCGCCTGAAAGTGCGCTAACGCTGGAAAATTTTGAAATTTCAGTTTTAAAACAGAGAGTATTCATTGTAGAAAACTGTGTGCTCATTAAGTAGGTTGCTGTCAACTAAGCGAAGCATGAGAATGCACTTTACGTCAATTAGTAGCTCAAATTAATGCGCCTTTTTGTTGTTTTCGTAGAAGCGTTAATTTTGTAAAAGCAAACTTTCGCCATTGCGTCAAAAAGTATGCAATAAAAATTATAAAAGCATGTTGCTTTGTTGGTATGTATATGTATAGCTATAGGATACCTATGGTAGAGCTTTATGCTGTCATTTTGTAAAAAAAAACTTTCACTTTTTTTGTAGAGTCACCGTTGGTGTTGTAGCCGTGATTAAAGGACAACACATTTCTTTTGATTTGACCGAAAAGCGTTTCAGGTTAATCCGTTTTTGGTTTGCGCAGTTTATTTCTCGTCCATTTTTTTTATTTTTATTTTTTTTAATTACACGTTTTTTATTGCTTGCAACTTTTCAATTTTATTTTTATTTTATTATGATGCAGGTTTCAAAAGACCAGAAAAATTAAATAAAAAAATCTCATAAATAATATAAAATAAAAGGACGCCGCCATTTTTAAGGCGGAAAAAAAGGTCATTCCATGATTTTTTAACTGCTTTTTTATTTTACCTTAAGGTGACAATACAGTTTTCACTTTGTCATGACAAAGCAAGAAATTTATTGCAAAATCCGTAAAAACAAGTTGATGAACAAAAGTTTGACATGAAATAAAAAACCATTGCATGCTTTTAAGGGTAATTCGATATGCAGTAAGCAGACCCCGGATAGATTTATTACATACACGAGTTTGAATTTTTTTCCACAGTCTTAAAAACATTTATGTAGTTGTTGCAATTTAGTAATTAAATTAAAGTTTTTAAGAAGAAAATATTTTTGTACTATATATTGCGCCTACACTCAATATTGGCGACACAAAGGCCAAGTATAAGAAAAACTACATGTTGGATTTCTCTCGGATCGTTGACCTTTTTGTAAGTCTCACCAATCATTTTGATAAAGCTCATTCAAATTAATATGATGAACTGCCATATTGTTACAAACCTGAAAGAAAAGAAAAAAGTATTTTAATATATAATACAAACTATTTCTAACTTGTTTTAAATATACATATGTATTTGGTTAAAATTAAGGATAAATTCAGCTTATTTTTTGGTGAAATAGAAACCCAAGGCAACTTCGTGCGTATTCATGGCAATTCCATGTCGAGTTGAAATAAAATCAAGTATATGTCAAGTCTAAGTCAAGTCTGTGAAGTCTAAGTCGAGTCTAAGTCAAACCTAAGTCAAGTCTAAGTCAAGTCCAAGTCAAGTGTAAGTCAAGTCTAAGTCAATTCTAAGTCAAGTCTAAGTCAAGTCTAAGTCAAGTCTAAGTCAAGTCTAAGTCAAGTCTAAGTCAAGTCTAAGTCAAGTCTAAGTCAAGTCTAAGTCAAGTCTAAGTCAAGTCTAAGTCAAGTCTAAGTCAAGTCTAAGTCAAGTCTAAGTCAAGTCTAAGTCAAGCCTTAGTCAAGTCTAAGTCAAGTCTAAGTCAAGTCTAAGTCAAGTCTAAGTCAAGTCTAAGTCAAGTCTTAGTCAAGTCTAAGTCAAGTCTAAGTCAAGTCTAAGTCAAGTCTAAGTCAAGTCTAAGTCAAGTCTAAGTCAAGTCTAAGTCAAGTCTAAGTCAAGTCTAAGTCAAGTCTAAGTCAAGTCTAAGTCAAGTCTAAGTCAAGTCTAAGTCAAGTCTAAGTCAAGTCTAAGTCTAAGTCAAGTCAAGTCTAAGTCAAGTCTAAGTCAAGTCTTAGTCTAAGTCAAGTCTAAGTCAAGTCTTAGTCAAGTCTAAGTCAAGTCTAAGTCAAGTCTAAGTCAAGTCTAAGTCAAGTCTAAGTCAAGTCTAAGTCAAGTCTAAGTCAAGTCTAAGTCAAGTCTAAGTCAAGTCCAAGTCTAGTCTAAGTCAAGTCTAAGTCAAGTCTAAGTCAAGTCTAAGTCAAGTCTAAGTCAAGTCTAAGTAAAGTCTAAGTCAAGTCTAAGTAAAGTCTAAGTCAAGTCTAAGTCAAGTCTAAGTCAAGTCTAAGTCAAGTCTAAGTCAAGTCTAAGTCAAGTCTAAGTCAAGTCTAAGTCAAGTCTAAGTCAAGTCTAAGTCAAGTCTAAATCAAGTCTAAGTCAAGTCTAAGTCAAGTCTAAGTCAAGTCTAAGTCAAGTCTAAGTCAAGTCTAAGTCAAGTCTAAGTCAAGTCTAAGTCAAGTCTAAGTCAAGTCTAAGTCAAGTCTAAGTCCAAGTCCAAGTCCAAGTCCAAGTCCAAGTCCAAGTCCAAGTCCAAGTCCAAGTCCAAGTCCAAGTCCAAGTCCAAGTCCAAGTCCAAGTCCAAGTCCAAGTCCAAGTCCAAGTCCAAGTCCAAGTCCAAGTCCAAGTCCAAGTCCAAGTCCAAGTCCAAGTCCAAGTCCAAGTCCAAGTCCAAGTCCAAGTCCAAGTCCAAGTCCAAGTCCAAGTCCAAGTCCAAGTCCAAGTCCAAGTCCAAGTCCAAGTCCAAGTCCAAGTCCAAGTCCAAGTCCAAGTCCAAGTCCAAGTCCAAGTCCAAGTCCAAGTCCAAGTCCAAGTCCAAGTCCAAGTCCAAGTCCAAGTCCAAGTCCAAGTCCAAGTCCAAGTCCAAGTCCAAATCCAAGTCCAAGTCCAAGTCCAAGTCCAAGTCCAAGTCCAAGTCCAAGTCCAAGTCCAAGTCCAAGTCCAAGTCCAAGTCCAAGTCCAAGTCCAAGTCCAAGTCCAAGTCCAAGTCCAAGTCCAAGTCCAAGTCCAAGTCCAAGTCCAAGTCCAAGTCCAAGTCCAAGTCCAAGTCCAAGTCCAAGTCCAAGTCCAAGTCCAAGTCCAAGTCCAAGTCCAAGTCCAAGTCCAAGTCCAAGTCCAAGTCCAAGTCCAAGTCCAAGTCCAAGTCCAAGTCCAAGTCCAAGTCCAAGTCCAAGTCCAAGTCCAAGTCCAAGTCCAAGTCCAAGTCTAAGTCCGAGTCCAAGTCCAAGTCCAAGTCCAAGTCCAAGTCCAAGTGCAAGTCCAAGTCCAAGTCCAAGTCAAGTCTAAGTCAAGTCTAAGTCAAGTCTAATTCAAGTCTAAGTCAAGTCTAAGTCAAGTCTAAGTCAAGTCTAAGTCAAGTCTAAGTCAAGTCTAAGTCAAGTCTAAGTCAAGTCTAAGTCAAGTCTAAGTCAAGTCTAAGTCAAGTCTAAGTCAAGTCTAAGTCAAGTCTAAGTCAAGTCTAAGTCAAGTCTAAGTCAAGTCTAAGTCAAGTCTAAGTCAAGTCTAAGTCAAGTCTAAGTCAAGTCTAAGTCAAGTCTAAGTCAAGTCTAAGTCAAGTCTAAGTCAAGTCTAAGTCAAGTCTAAGTCAAGTCTAAGTCAAGTCTAAGTCAAGTCCAAGTCCAAGTCCAAGTCCAAGTCCAAGTCCAAGTCCAAGTCCAAGTCCAAGTCCAAGTCCAAGTCCAAGTCCAAGTCCAAGTCCAAGTCCAAGTCCAAGTCCAAGTCCAAGTCCAAGTCCAAGTCCAAGTCCAAGTCCAAGTCCAAGTCCAAGTCCAAGTCCAAGTCCAAGTCCAAGTCCAAGTCCAAGTCCAAGTCCAAGTCCAAGTCCAAGTCCAAGTCCAAGTCCAAGTCCAAGTCCAAGTCCAAGTCCAAGTCCAAGTCCAAGTCCAAGTCCAAGTCCAAGTCCAAGTCCAAGTCCAAGTCCAAGTCCAAGTCCAAGTCCAAGTCCAAGTGCAAGTCCAAGTGCAAGTCCAAGTCCAAGTCCAAGTCCAAGTCCAAGTCCAAGTCCAAGTCCAAGTCCAAGTCCAAGTCCAAGTCCAAGTCCAAGTCCAAGTCCAAGTCCAAGTCCAAGTCCAAGTCCAAGTCCAAGTCCAAGTCCGAGTCCAAGTCCAAGTCCAAGTCCAAGTCCAAGTCCAAGTCCAAGTCCAAGTCCAAGTCCAAGTCCAAGTCCAAGTCCAAGTCCAAGTCCAAGTCCAAGTCCAAGTCCAAGTCCAAGTGCAAGTCCAAGTCCAAGTCCAAGTCCAAGTCCAAGTCCAAGTTCAAGTCCAAGTCCAAGTCCAAGTCCAAGTCTAAGTCCAAATCCAAGTCCAAGTCCAAGTCCAAGTCCAAGTCCAAGTTCAAGTTCAAGTCCAAGTCCAAGTCTTAGTCCAAGTCCAAGTCCAAGTCTAGGTCCATGTCCAAGTCCAAGTCCAAGTCCAAGTCCGATTCCAAGTCAAGTCAAGTCAAGTCCAAGTCAAGACCAAGTCAAGTCCAAGTCAAGTCCAAGTCAAGTCCAAGTTAAGACCACGTCAAGTCCAAGCTAAGTCTAAGTGAAGTTTAAGTCAAGTCCAAGTTGAATCCGAGTCAAGTTCGAGTCAAGTCCAAGTCCAAGTCCAAGTCTAAGTCCAAGTCCAAGTCCAAGTCCAAGTCCAAGTCCAAGTCCAAGTCCAAGTCCAAGTCCAAGTCCAAGTCCAAGTCCAAGTCCAAGTCCAAGTCCAAGTCCAAGTCCGATTCCAAGTCAAGTCAAGTCAAGTCCAAGTCAAGACCAAGTCAAGTCCAAGTCAAGTCCAAGTCAAGTCCAAGTTAAGACCACGTCAAGTCCAAGCTAAGTCTAAGTGAAGTTTAAGTCAAGTCCAAGTTGAATCCGAGTCAAGTTCGAGTCAAGTCCAAGTCCAAGTCCAAGTCTAAGTCCAAGTCCAAGTCCAAGTCCAAGTCCAAGTCCAAGTCCAAGTCCAAGTCCAAGTCCAAGTCCAAGTCCAAGTCCAAGTCCAAGTCCAAGTCCAAGTCCAAGTCCAAGTCCAAGTCCAAGTCCAAGTCCAAGTCCAAGTCCAAGTCCAAGTCCAAGTCCAAGTCCAAGTCCAAGTCCAAGTCCAAGTCCAAGTCCAAGTCCAATTCCAAGTCAAGTCAAGTCAAGTCCAAGTCAAGTCCAAGTCAAGTTCAAGTCAAGTCCAAGTCAAGTCCAAGTTAAGACCACGTCAAGTCCAAGTTAAGTCTAAGTCAAGTTTAGGTCAAGTCCAAGTTGAATCCGAGTCAAGTTCGAGTCAAGTTCAAGTCAAGTCGAAGTTGAATCCGAGTTAAGTTAGAGTCAAGTTCAAGTTACGTCTAAGCCAAGTCAAAAAGCCTGGGGCATGTTCAGAACTAGGTCAAGTGCAATCAGGTCCCAGTCAAGCCAAAGTTAGAATTCACATTGAAGTTCTAAAACAGTTCAAGTAGGAAACCATTTCAAAACCATAATGCATGAAAATACATTCTTTATAAGTCTTTAACATTCGAATGACTCCGTCTATTATTCAAGTTTTTGGTTTAAATAAATAAAATTTTGTTCTCATCCATGCGCACAATCCCTGGCAATCAAAGCGCAATCTGCATATTTCACTTGTAAATTTATTATTCAGTCAATTTCTAGCCCACGCTCACGCGCCTTTCAAACAAACAACCAACCAACCAACCAACCAGCCAGCCAGCCATCAACAACAAATGTGTAATTTATTGGCCACCAAAACGATTTTCAATAGCGATCATGCAAACGCAGTCAAATCCAATTGCTTGCCTGTGGTTATTATGGATGAGTAGTGGTTGCTTAGTTTGCTGTCAGACAGTGAAAGATTGGTGGTATAAGCATATGCCGCCGTTGACTTTGCACGCACACTAAACCATAATAAACTCACATACGAACACAAACACAGTCAGACTTAAATCCAATACAAAAGCATTTTAGCGCTCATCAATAAATTCATCGTTTGTCGCGTGTTTTGTTGGTACCGAACTGAAGTTTTGCTGTTGATTTGATGCGATTCAATTCATTGCGATTCGATTTGAATTACATTTTGTTCGTTCGACACGCAAGGACGCAAAACTTTGAGTCCTTTTGCGTAAGCAGCAGCAGTAAGATAAATGAGAGGCTCGAGGCAAATGTTGTTTTCATGGCGAACGTTTGTTTACAACTCAAAATGAGCAATTAGAAGCACTCTCAAGTTCTAGGTAGCTAATTTTAGATGAAACAAAGAGAAAATCAACAGCAAACAAAGCTGAAGGATTTAATTATAATTACAAACTACAATCACTAAGAGATGAGGTTTCATTTGTAATAAAATGGTGAAAAATTCTGCAAAAATTTTGTCACCATTTTATTTCTGATTGCAATTCAAAAGATATGATCCAAAGAAAATCCACTAAGTTTTTGGTCTTTTTATCTGTTTTGGTTTCTTAGTAACTGCGTTTTGTTTCCAAAAATCAAAGATCAGATGCATGGATAACGACTTACATCACCTAAAAACGCGGTTGAGACGTTAAAAATTTTGTTTTAGAGCTATCATCTTCGAACTGGTCTAAGCACTTTGACACATGATTTGAGCGCATGATATTTCAAGAAAGGCTCCCTTGAAAATGTCGAACTTTTCAACTGTCATTAAAATTTGCTTCGGAAATACCAGAAGTACTAGATTCCTGTAATTTTTAAGACACTCGTAAACAATCAACTAAAGTTTTTTTTTGAAAACAATGATTTAGTTTCAATGCTCTTTTTGCTATGCTGAATCCGAATCCAATTTGTTTCATCAATAATGAAAATACTAAGGGGTTTGAGAAATAATCTCCTTGACCGTCAGAATGCGCTTCGAT
Organism: Calliopum simillimum; assembly: GCA_951812925.1. Classification (NCBI taxonomy): domain Eukaryota; kingdom Metazoa; phylum Arthropoda; class Insecta; order Diptera; family Lauxaniidae; genus Calliopum; species Calliopum simillimum. Next base: position 89,470,350 of record OX638369.1, on the reverse strand, counting down.
CGCAAAAAAGATTATGCTGTCTTATAATCCATTCATATTTAAACAGACCTATCAAATTTCAGCGCGATACAGCCATTTGTTTTATTTTGACGGCCGATTTTTATTGACGTGTTGGCCATCATGTTGAGTATGGAAAAAAAACGATTTTCGTTCTCTCATAAAACATTATTTTTTGAGAGGCAAAACGACGAAAGAAACAAAAGAAAAGTTGGACAAATATTATGAGGCTAATGTCTCTTTAGATTACACCGTGAAATATTGGGTTCAAGAGTTTCGTAGTGGCCAAAACTCCACTGCCGATGAAGTCTGCAGCGGCAATCCCTTCGATGCGGTTACATAGGACAATGTCAAAAAAAATAAATGAAATAGTGTTGGCCTACCGGAAAAAGAAGGTGCGCAGCTAGCAGATGCCGCAAAGATTAGTAATGAGCGCACATGCCATATTTTTGGCGAGATTCTGCACATGAAAAAATTATCCTGCCGCTGGATGCCGCGCTTGCGGACTCCAGATAAAAAAAACACGAACGCAAGCGCACTTTCGAAGCGTGGTTGGCCATGCTGATGCGGAATCGGGTCGACTATTGATAAAACCTGGATCCATTATTACAAGCCAGAGAACAGAATGAGTGCCCAGCAATGGATTGCAGCCGGCACGAGTGCTCCGAAGCGGCCAAGGGAAGCTCAATGGGTCGGAAAGGTCACGACGTCAATTTTCTGGGCTTGTTATATCATTCTCTTCATGGACTACTTTGAAAAAGAATAATCCATCAACAGTGTACCAATTGAAGGCCGAAATCGCTGCGAAACGGCCTCACATGAAGCAAGAAAAAATTTGGTTTTTTACAAGACAATGCGCCGGCACGTATGAGCATGGCAACCATGGCAAAAATTAATGACTTAAGGCTCGAATTGCTTTTCCATCCACCTTATTCACCCAATTTGTCTTCCTCGGACCATTATTTGTTCCTAAACCTCAAAATATGGCTCAACAATACAAAATTCAGCTCGCGCGAGAAGATCATCGACGCCGCGGAGGAGTGTTTTGCAGACCGCAGACCTTCTGGAAAAATACTTTTCGAATGAGATCAAAAAGTTGGAAAATCGCTGGAATAAGTGTATTGACCTAAAAGGGGACTACATTAAATAAAATAAAAAAAAAATTTTAAAAACATTCTTTTCATTCCCAAGGAGGTTAATATTCACCCCAGTACGATGTTTAATTAATAATTTCATAACATATCTGAATTTGTATTGTATAATTTCGAAGAATCATAATAAGATCTTAATAAAAAAACATATTTTCACCTTAAATTGCTTCAATCTCTTTAATACAGCATATTTGCACAAATAAAGTTTTGTTTTCATATAAATTTTTCCTCTGTTTTACCTTTTTCAGATTCATCTCACTTAATTCCATATCGTTCAGCGCAAGACACACCCTTCGAAATAAAGTTAATTTATATGCGCGTTTTCATTACAAGTATTTCCCTGCAAGCAGAGAGCCAGCTTAAGTTAAGATTATCTGCAGGTGGCACAACCCCTGGCTAATAAATATCAATTTTCTGTTAAAAAAAGAAACATATTTCCGAACGCAATACATAAAAATAACCGACACAATGAACAAAAGTCATCATGGGTGCTTTCAAAAGTCGGGCAACAGCAAACGAAAAACCGATAAACGGGAGTCGACTGCAAATAAGCTGCTCATTATCACAACAACAACAACAAACAACAACAACAAAATACGAGAAGGATAACACAAACCAAAAAAAAAAGAAAAAAAATCCAACAGCAACAGAAAACAAAGCACAAGGTCAAGTGGATCACTAACACAACCACTCAAAGGTCGTTTCGGCATAGTGATGATGGCTTAAGATTTGGCTGGGTGAACTGAGCTTTTCAATGTTCATATATCCATGTTTATGAGTTCAGTAGATATGTGTTGCTATGGGAAATTCAAAAGACGAAAATGAAACTTAGCGCACTTTCGTATTTGATTATACTGATGATTTACTTCCGTTTCCGCTACATACATACATACATATGTTAACAATCCAAGTTAAGCCAAAAGAAATGGAAAAACAAAAACTAACGACTTTTGTCAGTGAGATGGCTGCTCTGCCCATCAATGTCATTCACACTCTTTGGTATGACACAAAAAGTATCGAAATTTTTGAGTTAAAGAAAATCGGAACTGAAATTATTTTCAGTCAAGTTCCTGCTTTCATCCTTTCTTAGTAATGGTCTGTAAAACTTTTTATCATTTAATTCTCAATATATTTAGTTAAAATACTACTACTTTAAGCTGGAGCACAATTAAACCAAAAAATGTGACCATCCAGCGAAAAAGGTACATTATCTTCAGAGAACCGGGTCAAATGAGCATTTGTTTATAAAAGATCCAATACAAAAATGGCAACAACTAATAGATTCCATTGCAATATTCGTTTTCAATTTTTGTCACCACGTCAAAAATCATGGGCCCACTTGGCGAATTTCTACTCAGTTATATTGTAAGCAATTTGACGAGTGCTATTTTGTATCGTCTAGTGGCACCACTTCATCGCTTAAACTGCAATCCGTTGGTTCAGAAAATATAATTTAAGTAATTTGGTGTAGCTAGCCATGATGCGAATATATGTATGCACTATCGCTCCACCTTTTCCGTCATAACTAAGTATCATCCACTGCTGATTCACTACTAGCATCACAACATAAAATCTAGCTCTTCCGACTAATGTACGCTATAACACAAACAAATTATATACAAAATGTTCCAACCGTTTGTAATGCATACCGTCCAAGATGCCATATGGCATCAGGAAAAAAGAAACGCTAACATAATTTTTTCCCAAAAACTTTTCAAAAGCTTATTATGTAAATGTTAGCACGCTTCATATTGTTTCAGAATATATCGCCGGTGCTTACGAAGAAAATCTTCTAACCGAAAGTTGCGGCGAAGAAAATTTTTTTTTTTTGAAATTGCGGCGAAAAAAATCTTTTTTGTAATATGCGGACAAGAAAATCACTTTTTATAAAATGCGGCGAAGAAAATCACTTTTTACAAAATGTGGCAAAGAAAATCACTTTTTACAGAATGCGCCGAAGAAAATCTCTTTATTTAGTGAATTCTTTTTCGACGAGTTACGAAAATAAACATTTCACTTAAAATCGCAGCGAATGAAGCGCGATGAGAATAAACTCAACTTGTCCCTTATGGGCTAAATTTCCTGAAGTGTCGTAGTGCTCTGCAGCGCGGCATCATTTGACCAAATCACACCTATAAAAAATAACTAACTAAAGGTTTCGATAGGAAATTTTCTCAGCTTGTTGATGGTGCCATCAGATTTTCCGAAATTTTCCATTTTCACCCGGCAAATCACCACAAAACATTCAAACCTCAATATCTCAGAAAACGCCACTTTTTTGCGTTTTTTATTGTTCCAATCGAAAGATGAGATCGTTTTACATCGGACATGGTACTTTTCAAAGTGTACTTCGTATGAAAACTAAGGGAAATACGGAAAGCTAAAGTCAGCGCTCGGCCGTTCGGACGCGTTTTTCAGCGTTGTGCGGCTCGCTATAATCGTAACTCGCACGTATGACGTTGTAATTCGACATAAAAATTAAATATTTTGAAAAAATAATTTTTTCAGAGAAATTTTTCCTATTCCTTTTTTCGAAAAAATTTGCATTACTAATCGAAAGAGTGATTTTTTACGCTGCATTTTTAAAAAAGAGATTTTCTTCGCCGCATTTTATAAAAAGTGATTTTCTTGTCGGCATTCGCACAAAAAAGATCTTTTTCGCCGCAGTTTGAAAAAAAGGATTTTCTTGTCCGCATTTAAAGAAGGGATAGTCTTCGTAAGCACCAGCGATATACAGTTTTCGATTGAAAAAATTATGTTTAATTTAAGTTTACTTTACTTAATATTGTCAAGAATTCAAATTTATCTTTTTTATAAAACACGAAACTTTAAGACCTCGCTGCTATAAAAGTTCAAGCCCAACTACCGATCGCAAGTACTCAAATTGTACATAAATTTATGTTTTCTCCTAACAAGAAAACGCTGTTCGTGAAAAAGAGTACCAGTACTTGTTAGATTGGAAAGTTTCAGTCAAGCACCGCAGCAAGTGCCACACCGCACCGAGGGTGTTAATTCATAACAGTCCGGTACCCAATCCCGTTGAAATTTTTTTGTGAATTTTAGAACACAGGCTACTTTGGAACTAATCACTAAAAATCTGCTTGAATTTTTTGGATATATTAAACGATTTTTGAGTAATGGTTGGGGTAGTTTTCTACCCCTTAAAGAAACTACACTAAGCCAATAAATTGCTTCAAATTTTTTTTATGTTTATGGATCTCATTTTGCTTCACTGGAATCCATTCATGTTCGAGTGGTCCATTACCAGGTGACCAAATAGCCATATTGGGTACTTAGTATGAAAAGAAATTATTTTCAAGCATTAAATCTTGGCATTAAGAAAAAGAAACTGCACTAAATTGATATACTGTTTCAAGCATTGTTTCATGTTTCATAGACGCCATTTAGTTTCATTGGAATTGTTCATGGCTAGGTGACCAAGTGGCCACATTTGGTTCTTAGTATGAAAGCCCTTATTTTCAAGAATGAAATCCTAACACTAGGAAAAAGAAACTGTACTAAAATGATATATTGATACAAACAATGTTTTATGTTCTATGAATCTTATTTGATTTCGATGGAATCCATTTATATTTCCGTGATCCATGACCTCGTGACCAAGTGGCCATATTGGATTCTTAGTATGAAAGGTCTTTATTTTCAAGGAAAAAATTCTGGCATTAATAATAAACTGTTTCAAACATTGTCTTGTAAACTTTGGATCGCATTTGATTTCATTGGTAGCCATTCCTTAGTCTGAAAAGTCCTTATTTTCAAGGTTAAAAATCTGGCAATGGGAAAGTGAAACTACACTAAACTGATGCATTGTTAATCGAAAAGTGTATACACATTGGCCCAAGGGGTGGAAAACTACCCCAGCAATTTTGACATCGGATATTTCGGGCATGGCAATCCTGGTTTGAATTATTTTTTTTTGCATAAGTACTTAAACTACCATCTTTTGCCAACATAAATAGCAACATAATAGTATCATTTTAAATATTAAAAGTTTTTAGTTTTTTTTTTTCAAAATGGTCTTCTTAGAGACTTAAGATCACCATAAATGTAAGCTAACACTCCAAAGATCAATTATGTATTGACACTTAATTTTTCTAGTTGCACAGAAATCCCTTTTTTAGTTTAGGGGTAGAGAACTACCCCTCTGGACCAATATAAGTTAATGGTTTAGTCCTGTCTACCTATTCTAGAAATGTCATCATAATGTTATATCCAGTAAACCAAACCTATCACGTCGTCTGTCAGATGAAATTAAATTTTTATGCTTTCAGAAAATATTTATGTATAAATTTAATTGTTGCAAAAAGGATATTTGCTTTTAAAGAACCACAAAAATTAGTATATCAAGTTCTTTTTAAGAACAAAGTTGTTGTTTCAGAAAAAAAAATTTGGAAAAAAAAAATTTGAAAAAAAATATCATTCACACAAGAAAGTGTCAAAATTTCACTCTTCATAGCAACATGGTCAATCACAATCAACCTTATCATTCGATTCAATTTCGATTTAGTTCCAATAAAAATCGAATTAAATAGATAGGAGTGAATGTGGCTTGACTGCAACAAAATATCGATATCTCTGCTTCCAAATACTATTTCATTTCTCTGCAAAAATTCTCTCTCAGTCATAAAAGTCATTACATGTGAAAATTATAGCACAGTTAAGAGCCACGCCCATGCTCCCCGAAAATAATACGCATGTCATTTATAAAGCGAAATCATCAAAACAAAAGCGAAAACGCATGGTCTGAAATGATTATCCTTTTTAGCCATATAATAGCATATGCATGTATGAGAATGAACCCACATTTATGTATGTATGCATATGTGAATGTATAAGTATTTGCCGATGCTCTACTATATGTATGTAAGGTATAGCGGGCGCGTGTTTCTTCACTAAAATGTCTGCGATTAACCATTGGCAAAAAGCAAGAAAAATGAAGTGCACACAGAGTGTGTACCATGAACCATGAACATTCAGCACAGGAAGTCCGCTAAAATGAGTGCGATTTTTATACACAGTTTTATTCATTGTTGTTGTTGGATTTTTATGATTTTATTTATCGTCATCGTTTAACGCCTAATGAGGCACTACAGCAGAGACTTTTCAACAGAACAATTTTGACCTTATGCACAAGCACAGTAGTCTTCCCTTTAGGCAAAGGATATCAGTCTGTGTGTGTTTGTTTATATGTATTTGCTACGTGTTATAAAGCACCAAAAATCATTTTTAATTGAGTGATTGAACAAAAGTGTAAAAAGAATTATTGCTACTCATCAATTGCCTTAAAGTTCAGTTGCAATATCAGCGCCAATCTTCACCAGTATAGCTGAGTTTGAGTTAGGTTTTTTCCAAGTGCCGCGTTTTATTACAACGCTTTGATAAATTTATCACTTCCATTGCCTTTTGGTAAGGTAGATAAATCACTATAGCGCCTTTAATACCCAAAACATTAGCGTTTTTCGCTTTATCGCCACGGTCTTGTCAATTTGTTATTTAATAATGAGCTACCTAATAATTTGTGTAATTTTGAAGAATTTGTTTACTTGCAATTTTCTTATTTCAAGATCGTTTATGTTTGGATATTTACCATACCTCCAATATTTAACAGTCAATATTAGAAATTATACCGATTTATAATTTTGATGGAGATGCGAATTTTAAACACCATTTGATAGAATGATGAAAGCTAAATGAAAAGGGTACTCCCATCAATGAGTTTCTTTGAAATTGTGGAAAGGAAGGACTGCACGATAATCTTCCGAAAGAGTCCTTCGAACGATACTGTGATACTGTTATAACTTTGAAAAGTAATTTTTAATACACATGCCACATATATTAAATATACTTTTTTCATAATGCTCATAAATAACTCATAAGATCTATAAAGACCAGAAACCGTTTTAAATTTGGCAAAACCTATTACAATCTTCAATCAACCAAGTGGCCAAAATGTGTTTCGATGCAGTTTATGATAACATATGGCATTTTTGGCAGAATACAGCTCGTAGAACAATAAACAGAAAACAACATTTGGGTTATCGTTAGGTAAAGTGGATTATGGTCAATAATTTAATGGGAAATATTGGGCACATAATGAAATCTAAATTAGTTCCAACTAGTTGTATTAAATCTCCGGAAGCGAAACATTTGGAATTAATAACACAAGACAACAATGATTTTGTGGTGCGGGTTTTCGTTATTATTTCCAGTAATCATGGTATATAAATTGACTTTAGTTTATAAAATATCCCTGCTTAAAAGGGAAAAACTCACTGTTTGAAGTTATATCACACTTACAATAAACAGAATAATTCATTTTGATAAATGGAATCGACTAGACATAATCTTATATCGAACCTATACAAGTGAAAAGTGTCAGTTTTCCGAGTTTCGAGATATTTGATATTTCTGATCTAAAATATTGTGGTCTTTAGCTTGAGAAGACCCATTTAGAAATATCTTTATTAAATGTGGTTATTTTCATCTTAAAAGTAAAAGCAAAATAACAAAATTAATTTTTTGAACATCAAATATCTCTGAACTTCAAAAATTGTCTGAGTATTTTTGACTTGTATAGAGGCGATACATTAAATTATCAATTTTTCAAATAAGACTTTTAGTATCCAAGTTATCCTCTATTGAAGTGAAAGTAATTCAACTCCACACGAAAGACTTCGTTCGTTTCATCTCTTGATATTTTCCTATATTGATCTTTTCTATAATTTCTGAAACCTTTATTTCGGGCTTCTTGAGCAGATATAATTGGTGTGAATCACTTTTGGTAGGCATGCAGTTTTTACAATACGCCAAAGAGACCTCGACATGCCGAAGAAGTGGTGGGCGTATTAATTTTAGGACTAGGGCCATTCTCTTTAAAACGCTCTTTTATTAAATTTAAAAAATTTCTGATTAAAAATGTTTAAGTTATGATTTTAGGTTACATGGGAGGAGGGTGAACTTGGGTTTTGTTACTAAATTAAAACAATTCATTTAAGGTCATATGGGAGGTGGGCGTATTTGATTCTTGACCACGCTTGTTTTTTGCGGATATCATTAGTTAGTTGCATACTCTACTAGTTTTACTAAATTTAAACAATTTCTGATGGAAAATCTAAGACTTATGGACAAAATTCATTTTAGGTCATGTTGGAGGTGGGCGTATTTAATTTTTGAACACATTTTTTTTGATATCATTAATAAGTCATATTCTCTCATTTTACAAATATTAAACAATTTCTGAATAAAAATGGTAGAATTATGGTCGAAATTAAATTTATATCATATGGAAGTGGGTGTATCTATTGGTCAATTTTGTCCAAATTTACATACATATATGATAAAGAATTATTTAAGAACAATACCTGCCTACATAGTTTGAAGACTCTACGGTTATTCTTTCGACTTTTAGCCAGGATTGTTGGATTTTGCCGCACTGTGCGCTTGTAGATTAAAAAATGGAGTTTCTAAAAATTTTAGATAATAACGTTAACGTATAGTTTTGGGATTTTTTGCAAAAACAAAAAAAAAGTTATTTTCAGTGTCAACTTTGATGCTGCATCCAAATCCAATAATAGAATGTCTCTATGGCTTCTGGATTTTCAGAAATCCTAACATAAAAAACAGTTTTTCGTCATATTTTAGGTTATATAACAGAACAAGAACATCCATAAACTTAAAACCTGCTAAAGTAGCTTAAAGTCTTCTTATTTTGCTTCAAAACTCAATAATATATATCTTAAAATATATATTTTTTTTGTCTTAAAAATTTCGTAAACTGAATAACGAATAACTTTTTTTTTTTTTTTTTTTACTTTTTCAGGCTTCAATATCGTTAATTCTTCTTCTTAAAATATTTCGGTGAATCTTCGAAAAATGTACCAAAACATACCTTATTTTGTCCCCACCTATTTGTTTTTATTTTTTAATTATTTGAAGGTATACGAGTAGAATATGATGACCTTAATTTCCAGAACCTTTTTTCAAAAAGAACATATAAACAATCTGGCATGTACTGAAATCCGATTCACTTTGGAATCGGAATGAAAGCAATCTTTAAAAGCTCTGCATTTCGATTATTAACACCAAATCGGATTTATGTTTCGGCAAATTGAATAGGAGCCATAAGTAAATTTTATCTGTTGAAATACAAATCCAATTCGTTTTTATTTGTCGCAATGCAGAGCTCTTGAATATTGCTTTCATTCCAATTCCGAAGTGAATCGGATTTCAGTACATGACTGAATATATTTTAAAAATTAAGATAAAATTTTAAAATAAACTTTTCAAAAAACCAACCTAAACTTTTAGGGTTGCCACATGGTTGTATTTGGAAAATTTTCTTTAAATCTTACTTTTTGACTAAATTTAAATTTTTGACGGCAACCGACCCGAAAAATGGTTTTAGCAGAACTTACAAAAAAAAATTGGGTGGCAACACCGAAAGTTTTTGTACAATTTTAAAAAAGTTTATCTAATCGTTTCTGAAACTAAAAATTTCAATTTAGTCAAAAAAATGTAAGAATTAAATAAGATTTTCGAAAATAACCAGGTGGCAACCCTAAAAATTTAAAATAGAGTGTCGCGATGTTAGTTTGATATGACGGGAGAATGACAAAATGTTACAAAAATCGTAACATCACAATGAAAATAGCAATTACTTTTAAAAAAGTTGAAGCCACTCTAATCGTTTATTGATTTAATTATAAAAAGATAAAAAAATCTGTATAGCAATATAAAAAATACTTACAGGGAGAATGACACACACTTCCGTTCCTTAAAATATTTTTAAGCTTTTAAAAAAAACGCTCACTATCGAAGATCCAAAACTCTTTCTCTTCAGTACTAGTTCTCTTTTTACTCAATATTTAAAAAACTAACAGTTAGAATAAGCAAAAAATGACGGAAGTTGGTCTAAAATGGGGAAGCAAATTCAATGCATGTCAATATTTTATAAACATTTTTTTTTTTTTTTTTTTTTTTGAAGTGTTAACTCAGAAAAACATATGTATGTAGAAACAATGGCGTATAATTTTTTTTAGATAATAAGGTAATATGCGAGAAGGGCAAATTAAGTGCACTAAGAAGCGGTTAGGGACAGCAGGGAGAATGACTTTTTTACATTTTATGTTATAATTTATAGAATATTTTTTTTTGTATTAACTAGTTGTATATAGTTTTAAATTGTATATTTTCCGTAGAATCACCCACATTTCGATTTAGTTATTGACCTGTTCTCGAGAAATATAGTCAAATAAAGCAAATAAATCATATTCCAGGTATTTTATGACTTGAGTGAATCAGTGTTTACGCCAAAAACTAAGGCCGCACAGAAAACATTTATTTTGCCATCCTGTGTAATTGACCAACTTAGTAAGACCAAATCTAAGTAACCCAGATCGAATTGTAATTTTAGTCAGAACACTAAACACAGCAGACTCCACAGATATCTCATATCAAGAAAAGGAAAAAAAATAAATTTCGACTACTTTAAATTTGGAAATTCAATTCTTAATATTCACAATTCTTTTAAATTCCTTACAAATACAACAGAAATGATAAAACTTAAGGAGAAATATTTCAATTTCCCTCAATTTGTCATGTTTGCTTTCAAAAGAATACACGACAATTAAAAAATCATCAATCATAAACATGCGCATCATCATAATCACACGCATCATTATCATCAGCAGCATTTTGCCATTAACACCAACATAATCGTGTACAACACACTGTAAGCATTATCACCACAGTTGGTAGAATTAACAAAACACCAACTTATTGTTGGGGGTATGACGAATTCAACATTTTTATGAAAGGAAACATGCGCCCGTAACCTGCACTGCATGAGACTCGTAATTAATTGATAATTCGTTTGGTTTTTTTTCTTTTTAAATTCATTTAATTTCATTTGTTTTTTCTCAATTTTCCAACTTTATTAATTTTAACAAATAATTAAATTCTGAAAAAAAACTGCAAAAAAAAACATAAATAAACAAACCAATATTATCGGCACAAAGAATAAAAAATGTGGAAATCCCCATGCAATGTGGCAAAAAGAGTGGGACATAACAAAAATTTATAAAGTTTGAAATTTGGGAAAAGATAAAAATAAATAGACACACGGAAATAACGGCAGAAAAATTTTTGGAAATTTCCAATGGCGTAATTTCTTTTTTGAAAAAAACATTACTTTTGGAAATAAAGCTAGAACTTTTGGAAAAAAAGCCAGAAAAGTTTTTGTCTTTATTTTCCAAATCAAAATGGAAATAACGCCAAAATTTTGTATGCAGATTTTTCTAGGTGGAATTTCGATGTATTTTGGTTGAGAATTTTGAGCTATTTTCGAGTTTAACTGCAGTAATTTCGAGCTGTCTGGGAAATTTGCTATTCTCCGAAAAAGCGGAAAAATTGTTTTGCATAGCTTAGTTTATTTTTTCAGCCAGACTTTTTTTTTTTTTTTAAATTCATTTATTTATCCCAACTTAACAATCGTATAATATTTAATGTAGAACAATGAATACTACATTCTATAATACTTTTTAAGTAACTGACCTTAAAAGGTACTCCATACAAAAAATCTATTTACAAGTTAATATTAGATCTATCGATAAATTGTTGTTGTTGTTTTGTCTTTGTTCTGCTATGTTACAATTCATTTTAAAGAAAAAAGGGAGAAAAACTTTTAATAAAGTATACATTTTTTAATTAAGATAAAATCTATAAGGCTAGTTAAGGCTAATTTAAACTAAATGACTACAAAAAAAATTGCACAATACATTCTAAATATTAGGACTGTATGATCTCTAAGCTCCAGTCGAGCCACCAGTATTTATTTTTATTCGCGCGATCATTATTTATTTTGTCACGCTCAGGTATGGCATTACAATACCTCCAGTTTGCGTTACGATTATCTGTAAGCATAAGGGAATGTCGAATTCTTTTATCAGTAGCTCGCCTAGCCACGTGATAAATTATTGGTATATTCCCTGAGTCTGATATGTATCCTAGTGAATCGAGATACAGAAAAGCCTCAGGTGGTAACAAACCTTTTAGCATTGATTCTTCGAAGTAAAATTGGTTTGGATATAGTGCTTTCGATACAAGATCATTTTCAATAGAAGTTGTGCGCTCAAAATGGTTTCTTATAAGTCCAAGTATGACGTTGTCTATTCTAGATATTCTAGAAGCATCCATTAATTTTTTGTTTGAAATGTATTTCATATAATTTGAATGCTGACTTCGATACATACACAGACATGCTCTTAAACATTTTCTTTCAAAAACCCGTATTTTTTCCATATATGAAGGGCTTATATTCCACCATATTGGGCACGCATACGTTAGGATTGGACGAACGAATGCTTGGTAACATATAATCTTTACTCCGCTTTGGAAACGCGAGTAAAACAACTTTTTCAAAGCCATAAATGCTGCTCTTGCTTTTTCAATCATATTGTTGATATGTTGATTGTAATATAAAAATGTATCCAATTGAACTCCTAAATATCGAACACTCATCTTAGTAGGAATATGAAAGCCATTTGCACCAATAATCTCTAACTTTCTCCAATTTTTTTTGAGGTCGTGATTTCCACGTCTTAGAGGTGAGCGAAATAGTATTACTTCACATTTAGAGTAATTTATTTTAAGTTTCCAATTTTCACAAAATGCCTGGAAGTCATTGAATTTATTTTGCAGATTTCTCTGAATACATTCAATTTTCGGACCATGTGCGTACAAAATCAAGTCATCAGCAAATGCTAAGGATATATCAATTTCTTTCAATATCTCAGCGATAAAAATATTAAAGAGTATTGGTGCAGTGACAGTGCCTTGAGGCAAACCATTCGAAACCTCGAATGTTCTACTTGTTGTGACATTACCATTTGTTACAACAAATCTCTTTTCTTTTGTCATAGCTACAATAATTTTGATGAGATATTGTGGGAATTCATATCTTATAATTTTATATATAAGCGCATCGATCCAAACTGTATCGAAGGCTTTTTCGATGTCTATTAAACAAGCCGCCGTATTGGCTTTCCCATTCAAATGCCAGTATACATCGGAGGTTAATTTATTAATAGCGTGTACTGCTGAATGTTGTCTTTTGAACCCAAATTGGTTTTGCGATATGACATTCTTTTCGTCACATGTAGATAGAATGGCCTTGCTTATCACGATTTCAAATACCTTACTTATGTTAGGTAGAAGACTTATTGGCCTATAGCTCGTTATGCCAGTGGGATCCTTATTCTTTTTTAGTATTGGGACAACTTTAGCGGTTTTCCAGTTGCTCGGGAAGTAGTAATTATTCAGTAGGTTGTTGAAAATAATGCAATATTTTTTTATGATTTCTATCGGGATATGTTTCAAGACAATGTTTGGAATGTTATCTAAACCTTTTGACTGTTTTTTGTCTAATTTCCTAAAAATATCTGTTAGTTCAATCATTGTAGTGAAGTAATTAAGGGCTTGAGCGTCTTGCAACTCATCTGATTTGAGGTCATCGCTAAAATTGACAAGACGTTCAGAATAGTTATTCGTGTTATAAAAGCGAGATAATTCCCTATTAATTAAATCCTCAGCGTTACTTCGCCAAGCTTCGATTTGGTGCACGGTTTCGAAATCTGATCCAATCAGATTGAGTTTCAACATTTCGTCGCCAACAACAAACTTGTTGTTAACGATGGGTATCGTTCCACTTTAAATTCCCGCCTGAGTGATAAGGTGTTCGGAGGAAACTGGAATTTTTATTTCTGGAATGGCAAAATCATTATGCGGCTTATAAAGTCGGTTTATTTTTGGGAACATAGTTCTTGAATGGCTTTTTATAATTTGTTCTGCACGTTGTTTCCAATATTTGTTAATGCTATTCCTGAACTGTTGCTCCAGTAAAGTCTTTACATTTCTTAGGATGGCTTTTAATCTCATTAGATCACTATTTTGCGTCACACCAGTAGCCCTACGCTGCATTCTATTAATATGGTTGATTAAGAAACTTTTGTGGTTCTGTAACATTCGGATCTCTCGATTTAAATAACACCCGATAGAATTTTTTCTACTTATTTTTGGAACGGTTGAATCGATACATGATAGGATGACCGAGTTCAATTTTTCGATACATGACTCGCATTCCTCATTACTTAAGTTCCTATTACAGGGAGCTTCAGAAGAGGAAAAATGGTTCATATATTCCATTTTTGCCCTATTCGCAAATCTGGTCCAGTTTGTATTCCTAAAATCTAATTTAGGAGTCTCTGATTGAGTAGCTATAGAGAACAGTGAGTCCTTAGCTAAAGATGTAACTATTAATATTGCATTGTGATCACTATCATAAGGCATAACTGGGATTTTGTTATTTTGAATCGTTTCTATTTGAAGACGCGCGTCTATAAGGCCCAAGTCAAGATATGAATTTCCCGCGGGATAAGTTGGTGAAGCAGGGCTAAACAATTTAATTTTGTATCTAATTTGGTTGTCATCAATGAAACGTTTGAGAAAGTTGCCTCTTCCATTCGGAATTGTGTCCAACAATACTGATGTTTTGCATTAAGGTCACCCGCTAATACAAAATAATTATTTAAACTATCTAACGATAAAATATCAAATAGTTTTTCAAGTTCAATGTTGAATTGGTTATCTACAGGCGGCGCGTACGCCGATATTATATGAAGAAAACAGTCGTTTTGCATAGGTACTGCAATCGCAGTTGCCTCCAAGCAGTTAAAATTACTAATATCTGTCTTGTAAGTTTTTTTGAATGCTAATGGTTTCCGGATAAATATCGCGGTGCCACCTCCCTGGATTGAATCTTTCCTATCAGTCCTAATTATGTTAAATTCTTTGAAATTAATTTTGTGTTTGCTGTTAAGCTTAGTCTCGCTCAGTAGTATTATATCTAATTTATTATCTGTCACAAAATTTAAGAGTTCAGAGCGTCTTGCGATCGATATGATCGAATTAACATTAATAGAAGCTATTCTGAGTGTTCTGCATCTAAACGCGGGAAGAGCAAGCGATGAAATCTTTTGACGCAAAAATTTCGAGCTAGTTTTGAGCTGACCTTGAATAAAGTGTTTTCCGGAAAACCTTAAATTTCCCCGGAAAATCCCCAAAAAATTTTTAAGGGCTTGCTTTATTTTTTCAGCCAGACGAAGCCATGAGAATATTTGGTGATTTGGCACATGAATTTCGAGCTAGTTTTGAGCTCATCAGAAACTGAAAACCCAAAACTTTCCCTGAAAATCCCAAAAAACCTTTTTTAATGGCGGTGCCATGACATAATCCCCACAGACATAATCCCCATTTCATAAATGGACCTGATTACTCTGACTTTATTTCCAAAAAATTTTCTGGTGTTATTTCCGCTAAATGACTGCTGATTAAGTTTTAGTAACTGAGGCGATTTTTAAAGTGTTTCAGTGAGCACTTTAATTTTTGATGTAATATTAGATCCATTGGTCGAATCTAGTAAGTCGATTTGTTTGATTTAACCTACTCCATTGTTATTCTTAGCCCTAGATTTATACATTATTTTAAATATTTCTATATAAGAACAGATTTTTTCCAAGTTTGTGCTTCTCAACCTTCGCGTGATTGACGTGCCTTTACCGGCCTCTAATTTTCGGGTTTTTGTTGCTAGGCCAGGGCCCGCACAAAGCCCGAACAAAACTCAATTTCAAGTACCGATCCCGTCATCAAAGCGTAAAGGCCAGCGGGCTACGAAAAAAACATGGCCCGTGCCCAGCTCTAATGTGTATAAGGCTTTTCAACTTGACATTTTTATTCAACATTCGAGTTCATTAAAACGGTCTACCCTAAAAACGTAGTCATATTAAGGAACTCAATTAATGAAAAAAAAAAAAAAACGGCGCACGGAAACGTGTTATTTTTTACGCGTTATTCATTCAATATTTCATTCAATTTATCAATTTATTTCAGCTTTAAGCACTTTTCTCTTGTACGCGTATTTTTTTGGTCTTTTTTGAGCGATTGTTTTTATTTATTTTTTTTCATTTTTTCATTTACTTCATCATTCAATCATTTCAATCAATATTATTTTACGCTTTAGGCACAAGATACGCAAATATGCTCTCACTCACGCGCGCGCTTTATTCGACTTTTCTCCATTCATTATTGGCCGCAGAGTGACCTTCGTGCGTTTGCGGTGGGACACGCAGCCCTACACCGTTCTCGACGTTTGGTTGGTGTTCGGTCGTTCGTTCATTGGTTCATTGTTGGTGGTAATGGGGTGTTGTTGATAAAATTTTTGCGCGGGTTTCTGTCAATATTTCCATTTAAAATTTTTGGCCGCACGCGAAATAGAACTCAATGTGGAAAATCATTTTTCATTAGGTAAATATTGATTTTTCTATGTTTTTGTTTTGTTTTTCTGACCCTCGAGCATTGTTTTTGTAGTGTAAATTATTGCCATTGTTATTGTAATTATTATTGCTATAATGAATGTGTTTATTGTTCAAGTTGTTATTCGTTACTCTTTCGTTAAAATGTTTAATTTAGGCAATTTACATTCGAGATTCGAGTGCCACATGCAACTGAATGGAAACAAAAATTTTGATGTTTAAAACAGTCATTAAGTAGGTTTTATTTTTCAAGTACTCTGTAGCTTTGTGTGAAAGCTTTCAATAATGTAGGAAAAATAATAACGTTTCGAGAGGCTATTGACATTACCTATACTTTGACCTAATGCGGTACTCAATTCAGTCAGAAGTTAAAGAACAAGTTGTATGCGGATAATTACTCTGAACAACGATCTTTATCTTTGAAACCTTAATAATTTATATCTTTGCCTGTACAGTAGATTGTTTTACAAAAAAAAAAAGTTTGCTGTAAGCCCCCCGTTTTGAAAGCTTATAGGTTTAGATTTTTAAGAAAAAAAAAATTTTTTTCGACCTCCAAATAATACGCTATGTGATTTTTCTTCTATTGCTCCACCATTGGACGTCCGATCATCAAGGATGGTATATCATTGTCTATATGGGCTATATTTTATTCATAGAAGTAATTTATTTCAAATGTTTTTTTGGACTAGTTGTACTCATTATCTAAGTTTCCACCATCACAGAATTAAAGCCCACAAAAAATTATAAAATTCATCTCTACAAAGTTTACTCAAATTGTTGAAATTTAAAAAGTTATAGCGAATCTAAAACCTCAGTACAAAATATGAAAAACAGGACGTTTCAAAAACGAGTATCGGCCCCTAAGACTATGCAATATTTGTTTTAACATCTGACATTTCAAACAGTATGCATATAAATAAAAAAGAATCTTGCATAGTTATAGGAGGCAATTTTTGTTCTTAAAACATCCTGTTTTTCATATTTTGTACTGAAGTTTTAGATTCGCTATAACTTCTTCAATTTAAGGAATATTTAAGGAAACTTCGTTGAGATGAATTTTATAATTTTTTGTGGGCTTCTATTCTATGAATTTTCCATGGCACCTTAGGGTGGTAGAAACTGAGACAATGAGTACAACTAGTCGAAAAAAATATTTGAGATAAATGACTTCTATGAATGAAATATATGTATTAATGAAATAAATTACTTCTATAAATTAAATGTAGTCCACCTTACTTGATCGGACGTTAAATGACAGAGACATAAGAAAAAACAAAACTGCATCTAAGTTAAAGCCTGAAAAAAAAAATGTTTTTTTCCTTAAACATCTTTCAATATTAACCTTCAAACTGGGGGCGGTCATTCGAACTTTTTTTTTTGTATGGGGGTCGATACTATCTACTGTACATGCCATATGCATCTACGCCAACATATGCGGGGTGACTAAACAGTGCTTGCATTTCACTAAGGTTGTTTCCGTGAGCTTTCATTACATTTGACGTAATTTAAGAACGATCCCTAAAAAAAGGAGCGTTTAGCCTTATTTTTCGAATTTTAACTGGCTTTTTGGAATTTTCGACCACAGTGCCCCGCACTAATTTAACATAAAACAAAAAGCCGGAAATCGAAATGGTTTAGGAACTTTCTTTTGTTCAGGCTCTGCGTACCTAAGAGTTTTAGGGAATTTCAGTTTTCTTGAGAAAAAAGTACTCCAACGTTTTAAGTGAAGTAAAAATTGAGTTAAAAGAAAGAAAATATCCAATAATATGTAATTTTGTACTAATCAAATGCTATCGTATATAGGGTGTAATCGATAAGCCAACGAAGCTTCTGAGGGGTGATAAAAAAGGTTAAGTTCAACAAAAAATTGCATCTGAGGGGGAGTCAAGAATGTACCCCTGAGGAGTTGTGAAGTTAAAACTGATTTTTTGAGTAGTTTTACAAAAAAAAAAAAAATTAAAATTCTGGTGTCACCCTAACGTTTTAGAGAACATTTTTTGTATAAAACTTTAAGATATTTGTGTAAGCTTTTTAAAATTGTATCTGGTTTATAATTTTCAAATAATTTTGCAAAGTTCTGGACCTTAAAAGTTGATATATTTAATTTTCTTTCCAATTATTCGACATTGGCGGCTATTTTAGTATGAAAAAGGTCATATTAAAAACCCCTTTAATTTTTTTTTTTTTTTTTTTAGTCCTCGTAAAATTTCCTTTCATCCGGTACGTACATACATGTATCATACTAGTTTCCTAATTTGTGATCAGAAGAAATACCTTTTACGAACAATCCGTTTAAGACTCCAGCTTGAGGCGCCCACATCATATCCAAAACAACGCGTGCGAGTAACCAGTGTGTTACATATAAAATTATTTTTTTCCGACCTCAAATTATTTGGTATAACAAATGCAATGCCGAATGAAAGAAAATTTACCGAAAATTCCAAAAATAAATAAAAATTATAAAACGGTTAACCGGAACTTTTTTGTAGTAAAATGGCCGCAAAGTCCAAAAAAAAGGAAAAAATATTTAAAATATCAGCTTTAAGGGTTCAGAACTTTGCCTTTTAAACTCTATAAAATAAGTGCACTCTTATAAAGCTTATACCATTAGGTAAATTAGGTAACAAAATTTTTTCTACAACGGTAGGGCGACCCAAGAAAATTTTTTTTCTAAAATAAATCAGAAAATTAGTTTAACCGTATAATTCCTCAGAGGCACATTTTAGACCCCCTCAGGTGCAATTTTTGTAAGTCTAGGCCTCACCTCCCAAAAGCTTCGTAACCTTATCAATTACACCCTGTATATATGCTACGTGAAGGATATATTTCACAAATGATTTATTTCCATAAACACAAAGTCTCATGTGAATGTGCTGGATTAACAAAACAAATTTATTTTTTCCTGTTATTATCCTGTACAAAAACATAGAAAAAGCTTGCAACTATAAAAAGCAAAATGCGAACTATTTAATTGTTAAATAAGGAAAAAATATCCCCAAATCCTTTCACTAAAATCGCAACAACAACAACGTTTACAAGGCAAACTCATCCACTGCGCGTACATGCCTCATTAACAAAAGTCTAAGCGTAAAATTCACATACATCGCAAACATTGCAGTGGTTTTTGGTCCCAAAAGCTTAAGAAACTTACAACACTGTGTGCTACTGTTAATTTTGCAACCTCCGCTTGACAACACCAAAAAAAAAACTTGTCGCTTTTAATCTGTCCGAAATTAAATTCTCCAGTATATTAATGCTGCCGTTACTGAAGAATTTTCATTTTCATTAAATGTTGCGTGTTGGAATTTGATGCCTTTCTTCGCTGAAACTAAATCCTTTAGAGAGCAAGCGAACGCAACTTTGATTTGTTAATTAATTTTGCGCAACTTTTTCTTGAGATTTGGGCCAATTTATGATTATGGCGTCAAAAGCGCGTATAGTGATGTTGCGTTGAGTTGCGTTGAATGACTTCTGAGTTACATCATTTTGGTCAAGCCTTACGTATATAAGAGATAGAAAAGTATTAAGTAGAAATTTATGTCTCAGACTTTTTGGAAAAAAAAGATATATGCAATACATAGATAAGAAAACTTTAACAATTACTTAGTGATTCTTGTAAGGATGCTCTTAAGCTAATAACTACAACAGCAATGAAAAAACATTTTGTCATGCAACAGATGTTTTTGATAATAACGGCAACTTGAAAAAAAAAGTAGCTATGAGATGCAACAGCACACCACTATACAAATTCATCTCAATAAAAGTGCAAAAATAAAAAATAGCCCAAGGGGAAAAAAAGCGCTTAAGAAGGCATTCATAGACGCTTATTTTTCAGCAGTAAGTGCTTACGCTCGGTAAGGAGTGTTATTTTAAGTTAATACTGCAAGCTTCAGGATATTGTTGTTCAATTTATGAAAAATAACAAATAGAAATAAAGATAATATTCACCCGCAATAGGTTTACAACTCTGAACATCATATTTAGTGGTACAAACTCTTTAGCACATTTAGCTACAGAGCTTTCTGATGTCATTGTGTAAAATAGTTTTTATGTTTTTTTTTTATAAAGTGAAAGTTCTTTGGCAAGTGTTAAAATTTTAAGTTCACGAAACATTTTTAGGCAGTTTTATGGTACATTTTTCGAAACTTTTTTAGCAACAAAATTTTCGGTGCTTCTTTTGCGACACATTTCTAGACTACACATTCTTTGACACATTTTTTGACACTTTTTTGACGACACATGTTGCGACACTTCTTTACGGCGACACATTTTTTGACACTTTTTAGCAACATGTTCCTCAACACATTTTTTGATACCTTCTGGCAATAATTTTTCTAGTAACACATGTTTTGTCTTTTTTTGCGACACATTTTGTTGCAAATTTTTGGTGACACGATTTTCGACACATTTTCGGTGACATATTTTTAGTCACATTTTTTGCCACTTTTCGGCGACACATTTTTTGTTTTTTTGACTTTTTTATGTGACCCTTTTTTGTTTTTTTATATTTTTTTGACGACACATTTTTCAACATTTTATGCCGACGCTGATAAGGTGACACAACTATCGAGATATTTCCAATGACATATTTTCAGACACATTTTTTGACACTTTTTGGCGACATATTTTTCGCCACTTTTTTGGAGCCACGATTTTCGACACATTCTTCGAGAAATTTTTTTTTGGCCATTTTTTGGCGGCTCATTTTTCGACACTTTTTTCGTAACACAATTTTTGAAACTTTTTTTTTTTTGTTTTGGCGACACAGTTTTTGACACTTTATGGTGACATACTCTTCGACACGTTCTGTGACACATTCTGGCTACAATTTTTCAACAAAGTTTTGGCGACATATTCCTCGACATATTTTTTGACACTTTCTACTGACACTTTTTCTAGTAACATTTTTCGTTCTTTCTTGCGACACATTTGAGGCACTAAGCACTTATTTTTCGGCATTTTTTTGATGACACGATTTTCGTCCATTTTTGGCGGCACATTTTTTATGACACAATTTTTGACACATTTTTTGTTTTAGCTACACGGTTTTTGGCGACATACTCTTCGACACATTTTTTGACACATTCTGGCGACAATTTTTCGACAAAATTTTGGCGACTTATCCTCCGAAACATTTTTTGACACTTTCTGGCGACAATTTTTCTAGTAACACATTTTTCCTCCATTTTTTGTGACATTTTTTTGGTGACACAATTTTCGACACTTTTTCTTGGCGACACATTTTTCTAGAATTTTTTGGCAACACATTTTTTTTGCGATGCTTTTATGGTGACACAATTTCGATTCATTTTTATTGATATATTTTTCAATATGTTTTTCGACAGTTTTTTGCGGTAAATTTTTAGATTTTTTTTGCCGACAGAATTTTAACATTTTTAATTTTTTTTTTTTTTTTTGGCGGCACAATTTTTACACATTTTTGACCACATATTCTTCGGCACATTTTTTGACTCCTTTTAGCGACACGTTTTTTAGTTAGATATTGTTCGTCCCTTTTTTGGCAACCCATATATCGACAATTTTTTGGCGATACACTTTCCAACACTTTTTTTTTTGCGACGCTTTTACCGTGACACAATTTTTCACACATTTTTGGTGACATAATATTTTCGTCACATTTTTGAGAATTTTTGGGAATTCTTTTTTTGGCGACACACTTTTCGACACTTATTTTTTGGCGACTCGATTTTTGACACATTTTTGACGCTTTATGGTGACACTTTTTTAGTTACACATTTTTCGTCCTTTTTTTGGAAACCCATTTTTTTGGCGACTTACATTTATACAGTTTTTTTGCAACGTTTTTAAGTTGAGACAATTTTCGACACATTTTTGGTGACACAGTTTTTTAAATTTTTCGTTATTTTTTTGTTGGTGACCCAGCACTTTATTTGGTGAGTAAATTCGTTCAATAAATTTTATGCGTACTAGCTCTTCTTATGCGCTTCCAAATGAATCGCTTTATTTTTTTTTTTTTACTTGGGAACGAACGTAACCGCCGCACTCACAGCAAAATGCCAAGTTAAGCGATGCGAAGACAGTGGAAAAAAGCAATTATGATAAATTACAATGGAAATGAATGAAAGTGTACTTATGTTGTTTTTGTTGTTGTTGACTTTGTTGTTGTTGTTGTTGCTGCTGCTGTTGTTGTCATGCTTTGAGCTATTGTTGTTCTTGTTGTTGGCTTTTGTGTAATTTTTTTTAACAAGCTGCTTCTCTTAGGCCCTTTTTTTATCAATCTAGCTACTTGTGGCTTTGTCATTGAAGGATTTCCATTTTTTCACAGAAAGTTGGTTTTATTTGCAATAAAATTTATTATGTTGTTTTCCTACTTAGGACTGAAAACGTAACGTACAAAAAATTTTAAACTGCTCAACCGTAAGAATTAGGTTTCTTTATTTTCAGACGTTGATCAAATAAAAAAATGGTCATTTTGCAGTTAAGTTGAAAAACTCTCAAAAACATTACTTTCTGCGCGGGAATTTTATTCAACAAAGCAAAAATTAAAAAGGAAAACAGAAAAGTTATTAAATCGAATAGTGATATAGCAAAGAAGTTCATACAATATCGTATTCAAAGCTTATGCAAAGCTTACGGAAATGAAAAATCGTTGGAGATGTTCATAAAAAATTCACGATAAAAACAAAATTTAAGATCAGAGGTACTTATATTGCACTGAATTTGTTGCCAAAATTTATTCCCCAGATGAAGAAAACTAGGTTCGAGAGCAACATAACACTGGCGAGCAGGGGAAGTGGGGTAGGTCTTTTCAACTTTAAGCTTCACGATCTTCTTGTGTATATTATTCAACGTTCACACTAGCTAACACCACCCACTAGTCTGGATATTTTTAATAAAATATGGCCATTCTCATTCCATCTGAGAGGTAGAAAGAAAAAGTGAACTTTAAGGTCAATCTTTATTGGGAAACCTCAGCAAGTTGGCTTTTTCGAAAAAAAAGAAGTTATTTTTCAAACATGTTGAACCCTTTTTTGGACCGCGAATTATTAACTTGAGATACATTAGAATTATTTTACAGCCAGCGTTACTGACTTTTTTCGATCGCCTCCCCCAATATCGTCAAAAATCACGCGTCACGGTGTTTGTGTTTGAACTCCTCTGAAACGGCTCTACCGATTTTTATGAAATTTTTTATATGTATTTGGTAGATATGGAAATCGGTTATAAAGTATATTTCATTCCGCAAGAGTGTATATTTAGGGTGGCCCTCATACAAAAATATTTTTAAATCGGATTTTTTCACATACCGGTTAATCGATTCACATTAATTCTACACCACGTGGTTTTTATATTAAGTTGCACAGCTTTAAATAAAAAACTTTTATTTAGGGTGGCCCTCACACAATTTTTTAAATCGAATTTTTTCGATTCATATGGAATTTGCCTTTTATATTGTATCAAGAGGCACAGCTTAGGTTAAAAAATTTTTATTAAGGGTGCATATTTAGAGTGGCCCTCATACCTCATATACTGCAGGATTATCATGAAAGTAAGCATGGAAATTGAAGGGAATATTTCTGAAGAATAAAATTTAGCATCTATGTAAAGTCAGGGTGGCCCATAATGTAAAAAAATTTTTAAGGTCATATTGCTGCGCCGATTTTCATGAAATCAAGTATAGAGGAGGATTGCAGGGAAGCTTTCTGAAAAAAAAAAGATTTATGTATAGTGGTCTTCATACAAAAATATTTTTTTGATCAAATTTTATCGATTCACATGGGATTGAAGGAAAAAAAAATTCATTGCTGGGGTATGTGGAAGAAAAGGTCGTAAAGTATATTTCATACCTAACGATCGTATAATTTTTTGTGACCTTCGGAAATCTTCGGGTGTCACAGAAAACTATTACTTAAGATTTGTTGATTGTTCGTCATATATTTTTTTCCTCTCGTATTCTTCGTTTTGAGTATGAAGCCTTCAGGTGACCTTTGGGAACCTTCGAGTATTTCAAAAAACACTCAATTAAAATTTTTTGATAGTTCGCCATGGATTTTTTCCCTCTCGTATACCTAGATATTCTTCGTTTTGACTATCAAGCATTCGGGTGACCTTCGGCAAACTTCCTGTGGCCCAGAAAATTATCAATTAAAACTTGGTGAAAGTTTGCCATAGATATTTTCCCTCCAGTGTACCCAGATATTCTTCGTTTTGACTATGAAGCCTTTGGGTGATCTTCGGAAATCTTCGTGTATAGCATAAACACATTTCCATACCTGAGATACACTCATTCCCAAAATTTTAGCTCAATTGGCTTAGCAGTTTCTGAGTGATAATGCTTCACACATACACACAGTCATTGTATATGTATATGTATATAGATGAACCTTAAAAAATTTTACATATTAGCCATTGTTGAAGTATATACTGAGGGGCGATTTTTTTTACATATTCTTTGACCCTAGATCCAATGATTTCGCAAGGCTTGAGACAATTTTTTGCCCCCGGATTGTTGTGCCCTTCAAAATACCATTTTTTTAGACGTAATTTTGCATGAAAAATTGCCATTTGAGCATCTTTTCAAGAGTGTTACCACCGAACCAGAGGTGGCACACCCTTCTATCTGGTCATATCTTTTAGTCATAACATTAGGAAATCATGTTTCATCAGAAATACTGCGAAAAAATAATCGCCTACAGAGCAGCATGTTAGAAACCGAGAATTACCAGATTTTTGGTAAAAACCATTCACACAACTTGGGAGACCCATATCTAGCGAAACAATTTGCTGAAACGCCTCAAAAGTTATAGCTCAATAACGGAAGCGGCTTATTCAATTCACACTCAAAATTTGTGGATTTTGCTCGAATTTCGGCAAAAAAAAAAATTAAAAATAAAGCTTCCAGGCGGTAGCATACGCATGTTTTTGTATTTAACATCATCCAACAAGTGTCTCAGACATGTTGGAATGGATGGGAAATACAACGGGTGCTCACTCGGCGAACCGAGACCTATTCACACTGAAAGCCACACTTGCTGAGATTTCCCCATATACAAAATATGAGCTCTTAGACTTTATTTACAGTGACGAATTGCTTATCATATATCTTTCATATTTCATCTATCATCTTCCAGCTTTTGCTTTTAATCCTTAATTTTTTTTTCTTCACCACTTTTGCCTTTTCCCTTAGTTTTTACCTTTTATCGTTGTTATTCCATTGAATAAAACTTTCTTTAATTCGTCATTTTTCATTTCACATTTCACACCAAATGACTTAACTTTTTCGCTACTAAACAGGAAATGGGGGCAATTCAGACCCTTATAATTTGTCCCTTCGCTGCTTTTTTTATGAATATCATTAAATTGCAATTTATTTTCATTGCCAAAGAAAGCACAGGACAATTAAAACAAAAAAAAAAAAAAAAACCCAAAAAACATACATACAGACAACAAATGACAATTACAGCAATTTAACATACATTAGCCAGAAACACAAGCGCGTCCTAAAATTATGCAATGAAATTCCAGCGCAAAATAAAAACGAACAATTTTCCTCGAAAATTTGATTCTCTAAGCGCGTCAGTAAGGAATACGGAGAAAAAAAAAACAAAAGAGCGAAAAGAAAAAAAAATGCCAGCAGATATAATGAAAAAACTTGCAATTGGCCATAAATAACGTTAAATTAAATTATAAGCAAAGCGAGCGAAAAAATTCAAAATCCAAGAAAAAAAGGCAAATGGCGCAATGCTGTCAGACTGAGAATGAAGGAGAAGTTCTGCAAACCAAATCTAGAAAATAAGCAAATATATTAAGCCACCCCCACACTCTCGCGAAGTCGACGAATTAAACACCCACTAAAATTAAATATTTTTTGGCAACGTGCTCGAAGGTAAGCGTAATGGTGCCAAAGCAAAAGGTAGAGAACGGATATCCAAGCGATGGCAAGAAAACAAAATTGCCTTTGACAGGAAATCCTTTTTTCTTGTTTGCATTGATGCCCCCTTCTTTTTCGCGTATTCAGTGCCATATAAAATCTGCTAAAAATTGACATTTTTTGTTTTTTTGTCTTGGATTTCTGTGTTTTAATAAGTTGTGCTACTTTTTTGTTGTTTGCGTGGTTTTCGTTAGCAGGTGTTAAAGCAGTGGGCGATAGCAGTTGACGCTTTATAAA
Source organism: Calliopum simillimum (assembly GCA_951812925.1). Classification (NCBI taxonomy): domain Eukaryota; kingdom Metazoa; phylum Arthropoda; class Insecta; order Diptera; family Lauxaniidae; genus Calliopum; species Calliopum simillimum. Next base: position 89,443,669 of record OX638369.1, on the reverse strand, counting down.
ATCTGATTTTTGAGCAATACTTAAAGTTTTTTCTTAAATTTCTTAATGAATTTAACGTTTTTTGCAATAAAAAGAGCAGCTGCAACCTCCAAAAATAGGGTTGCCACAGAATTCATATTGTTTATAAATGCTTCCAATCAGCGCTATAATTAGCTATTATTCAGTAAAATTTCTGTTTTCTTATACATATATAGATAACTTGCAGAATGATCTTAATATATTGTTTGTTCTCTTTAATTGTAATGAACCTATTACCCCTTAATCTATATGATGGTACATAAGACAAAAATTTGTCCTACCTTTTTTACTATACTAGAAATGGAGCATGACTTTGAATTATACATCTTTAAAAAGATAATTGTGTGTTAGTGTGCACAAAGTTAAAATTATTTTAGTATTTTGTCATTAAGCCAGGTAAAATTCAATTTTTCTATATTAAGAACGACAAAATACGTGGTCACACAGAGCTGAAAAGAGAAAACAGCACAAAGAGAAAACAGCACAAAGAGAAAAACAAAAAGATGACTGCCACTGACTGTTTTTTGTTTTCTTTTTGATTCACATTTGTCATTGTAACGGCAATGATAAATGTGCTTTTCTATTTTGTACCAAATAGCAAAAGAGTACTAAAACTGTCCAAAAACTACCAAAATTATTTCATACATTTGTGGTAAAATTTTGACCCTTGGGCGATTTTAATATAAATAAATGCTTTTTCTTATCCCATTTGAAATTCAGAACAGTCAAAATCTCATAATATACCCTTACGGGCGCTTCTTTAAAGATTGTTACTGAGGCACTCCTGTATGTGATCACATAAACTATATTGTGCCTTACTTGTATTTGTGCGTAGACATAGCTCTGAATGAACGGATCCGCATACTCTATTAAGTCTCTATAATTCTTTTGTAATGCCAAGATTAGGATATGCTTTCTTCATTTGGAATTTATTTAAAATAACTTAAACAGGGAAATTCCAAAAATCTTTTTTTTTTACGTTTAAGCGGCGATCATTTAATTTCGAGGTATCCGTTGCCTTCCTATAATACTTTCTGTTATGTTCGAAGTCTTTTGAGTCTCATAGGAAGATTCCGTTTGTTTTGTTTATCTCATATCTAACAGAATTGATTGTCCTCAGTTGTTGAAATAGGTCGATTTTAATATCCCTGAAAATCTCTGCGCCACTTTGTCTTACTCCATATTTAATGTCATAGAATTCACTATGTGAGCCGATTTCTTGGGCATTCTGGTTTTACAACGAGCTTTCGGCTACAAGTTATTTATATTTTAAAAAGAACAAGATAACAAAATCTGACTGGTACAAAAAATAGTCATGAGCAAACAAATACCAAGACCATATCAGTCTTGGTCTTGGTCTTGATCTTGATCTTGGGCATTGAGCTTTGGTCTTGTTTTTGTTTTTGATATTGAGCATTTGTATTGGTATCAATCTTGGTTTTGGTCTTGAAAAAATTACTAAAGATTGTCAGTTTTTGTAAATAGGCCAAAAATGAATATAATAAATGTAAAATGCGTTATTTTTTCTGAACAGTTTATAGTTTTAATTATTGTTTAGGACAGATTGACGATTAACCTTATATGCTACCAACAAGCATGGCAAAGATGACATTATTGGCTTGAGTTACTGTTCGGTCTGTTTATGTAAAACGCCAATAAAATACATAAAAATATAACCAATTATTTTTTTGAAAGCCTTGTTTTCGTTACCATTCAAGGCACACTACAGGCCCCATAATCAGATGAATTTGCCGACACCTAGAAAAACTGGCAAACATACTAAATTTAACCTTTGGCATAGATTTGTTGAGAACCACAGCAAAAGGGGGTATCCCCTATATGAAAAAAATCAACAAAACCCTATATCTCTGCACTTGCAGCAGCTATTATTACAAAACTTTGTAAACAGGAGCGTACTGCGTTCACCAAACACCCTGCAAAAACTAGAGGAAATTGAACAAAGAGGCGTTGCACCGCCCCATGTAAAAATTTAAGGAATTTGAACAAGGGGGCGTTGGCCCCCAAAAAAAAAGTATATATCAATCGCAATATCTTTGCACCAGTAGCAGTTATTGCTACAAAACTTTATATTGAGAACATATATTTGACTTACAAAACACATATAGAGAGAGGTTTAAAATATGGGGGCTTTGCACCCCTACACAAAAAAAAAATAAAATACTCTATTTATGTACTCTCATCATTACAAAATGTGGTACATGGATGTACGTGATATCTTTTAAGCAACTTGGGAAAAATTAAAAGAGAGGACGCTGCGACCCCCCACACAAAAAACATTTGCAATATTTTACCTTTGCACCTAGTGTAGCTATTATTATGAAACTTAGTACAATTTTTATAGTATGGCGAAATTTTTTTGCGAAAAAGTGCGAGGATTTAAACCTCGCGTGTCATCAACAAAAAACTAAATTTTTTCTTAAAACGTCCATTTCTACCTGCTGCGGAGCGGTGCTCATAGCTTTTAAGTCCAATATACAGCAAAAATATAAATTTCGAAAGCAGAAAAACTGCAATTCAGCTTAAATTTTTTGTGGCAATACCATGTAAGATATGTATAAACACTATATATTTTTGGAAAGCCTATACATCGAAACAATTTTGATTTTTTTTTTTTTTTCTTAATTTTATTTCATCGAAAAGTTTGTGGTAACTTAACTTACTGAAGTTAGAGCACTTTCCGAAACTGAAATTTTTAAAATTTCATTAAGGACTGCAATCGATTAAATTGTCCGATACATTTTATCTAATAACTTGTTTTCAAATTACTCAATTTAAAATTTTTTTCGCAGTGAGCTTTGAAATAAATGCACCAAAACTATGATATTAAAATTTAGTCCCTAGTCAGGCATATTAACTTAAAAATGGAAAACGAGCTAAAAGTTCGAAAGTCAATAATAAAAATTTTTTAAGACCACCCGCGGTGGACTGCAAATAGAATTGCTTGTAATATGAAAGTTAATGAGAAATTGGTATCAAAAGTTCTGAAAAAATTCAAGAAAGACTTGGAAGTCTTTCGAAAGCCAGGTTTCGCGAAAGAAAAAGGCTTCCGTGATCAAAACAAAAAGAAGAACTTCGTCACAATTTTAAAGAAGAACCTTAACATTTCATGCAGAAAACTATATGAACAAGACGAAAGCAAAACAGAACGCCATAAAATTAAAAAATACATTTTTTTCCAAAAATTCGAATTCTGCATCATGGACGACGAAACGTATGTTTTAGCCGATTTTACGCTGCTTCCAGGCCAAAAACTTTGCATTGTAAACTCGCGGGGGAATGTGGACAAATAGCCTATGTCAAAAAGCAGTCAAAATTTCCTCGCAAGTTCTTGGTTTGGCAAACAATCTGCAGTTGTGGCAAAAGGAGCAATTCTTTTGTAACTATTGAAACAGTAAACTCCGAATTCAATATTAAAGAATGTTTGGAAAAAAAACTTAAGCCTTTTCTACGAAAGCATGAAGTTTTCACTTTTTTTCGGCCATACCTAGCATCTTGTCATTATAGTAAATTGGCCTTGGAGGGGTACTCAAAAAATAATGTGATTTTGGTGGCTCGTGAAGCAAATCCTCCAAACTGTCCAGAACTCTGGCCAATTGAAAGATACTGGGCTTTGATCATAAAGGAGATAAAGGCAACAAAAAAAGTTGCCAAGGATGCTAAAAATTTTTGAGAAAAGTTGTGTGCAGCAGCTAGAAAGCTATCAAATATTACTATAAAATCCTTAATGGAAGTAGTGCCAGAAAAGTTACAAAAAAATTTGTAAAAAAAAATATTATCAAAATTCTAGATACGTTATAAAAATTATAATAAAATGGCGTTTCAAGAATGAGTCTAAATTTTAAAATCGAACAACTAGTTCAATAGATTTTTTGAATTTTGTATCGGACAATTTTATCGATCGCAGTCCTTATATTCAAAATACTTATCGACTTTGAGGTGCAATTATATGTACTAAATGTTAACCAAAAAACATAAAAATACATTTTTGGAGGTAAGTGGATATATTTGAACACTACTGCATACAAAAATTTAAAATTTAGATTTTGAATTTTTCACGTCTAGCACACTAAAACGAGACACACGGGCCAGATTGCTAGAATTATTAGAACATTAAAAGTTTTATCAATTAAATTTAACTGGCAGAATACCGAACCTACACTCAAAAAAATTTGTAGGTAAAGTAACAGTCAAAATTTACAGTCAATTTTGAATTTTACAGTTGTAGTTATTTTTACTGTAAAAATAGTCATTTTTCTATGAAAATACATTTTTGACTGTTCTTCGACAGTTATTTTTATTTCTACTGTGAAGGTAAGTAAAATATATTTTGCAGTTAAATTTTACAGTCATTTCTAGAGATATAAAATGACGGAAATTTACGGTTTTTAACAGTCAAAAAAACTATTATTTTGAGGTCAAAATCAGTCACATATCTAATACGACGCCAAAAAAGTATTAAGAATTATTACGCGACTTTAAAATTTTACCTTCAGCGCGGCCAAATAGTTTCCCTTTAAAAAACTTTGATAAAATAAAAATTTTTTTATCTAAGTTAGCAAGTCTTTTCTTGTGTAAAAATTAATAAATTTGTTTATTTGTTTAAAAGACATAAAATAAGATCTGTGAATTTTATTTTTAATTAATAAATTTCTCGATTAAGAGCCAGACAGGATAGTTGGGCAACTATCCGATTCTACATAGCGGCATAAGTGAGCGACCACACGAGAGATTTGCTATACAAACTCAATTCAGACAAGATAGTTGCGCAACTATAATCATGAATTTTAATACATTTTTGTATTATTTTTTCATGCAACAAATTTGTGTCAAACTGTGAGTTAATTTTGTATAGACTCTCAAATTATGTTGCTATTAACCACTTATTTCATCCATCTCGTAGATTTCTTCACGAAAACTGTATTATTTTACTCCCAAAAGGAAAGAATTGTGAAACATTTTACAACCCAACTCTGTTTTTGTGAAATATTTTAAAACACAACTCTGTTTGATTTCGTGGCATCGTTTGCTCATTTATTTCATGATTAAAATAATCACCAATATATAATCATATATTTGGTGATTATTTTAATTATGAATGTCTATGTAAACTAGCCCTTTGCAAATAACAAAGTCGCTAAAAATTCGGCAAAGTGAACGCACCCTTGTTTATACTGAAACTGTGATTAAAGTAGTGAATCCAAAGTGGACGCAGAAGAAATTTTCGGCTATTCCGGAGAAGATCGTAAGTTTGATTTACAATGTACAGAATTCCAAAAAAGTGAAAATATTGAAATTGTTTTTATTGTTTTTCATGCAAGATCCCTAGAAACTCCGACCAACTTTACAATGATTCAAAATACGAGCGCAACTTCAGCCGTACTCGGTTGAAATCCCGTCAGTGTAGAATCTGTGCGTGGTCATTTCAAGGGTTATAAAATTCAAAAGTGGACTGAACAGGAGAGAGAAGCAGTCAAATATTAGTAACACAATTTAAGCCCGATTCTAAGAATTTCGCGCGTGTGCTTGTCTATAATGGACGTTTCAATGGCCCACCCAGCGCCGTAATTGATTTTGATACACGTAAGGTTCACCGACTTTTTGATTAACACGGAAGAAACCATTAAGTCCTAATGGCAAACTCACTGGTAATAAAATTTATTTCGAAGAGGTTAAAAGCACCTTTGTGGGTGAGCGACGTGAATACGAGCCACACATTACCGATCCCAATAGAACGGCAATGAAAATGGACGGCTTAAAACCAAATACTAAATGCAGAATATCTATTGAAGCGACAACAAAAATGGGCGAGGGTGAAGAGTAAGTATAAAATATGTGATTTGTTATGTGGAATAATCTAATTTGGTTTCTTTTTTTTCCAAAAATAGATATTTTACTGAAAAGCGCACAAGAACCTGCAACACCTGCATTCATCTGGTATAAGGAACGTTCTCACAAAGACTTGGCTAAGTTTAAAGTACAATGCCTACCGAATACGGAGGGACATCCTGGTACACATTTCTTCACAAAATATAGGTTGGTTGCTGTGTGTTTTTCAAATGTTGGCTGTGTGCGTAACACAACTCATTATAGGCGATGTTTAATTTGATAGAATTTGTTTTTGCTTAACGTTAGATTAGCGACTGTTAATATTTTTTTTTTAAACCTAGTTTGGTTTGTTAAGTTTTTAATTCTAAGAAAGACTATGCAATCAAAAATGTCTGAACGGGTCTACTTTCGGAGATATAGCCATCGGAAGATCTGGATATATCTTTTATAAAAAACGGTATAAGTTGAGAACCCCTGAATGCATTTTAAAAATATTGATGTCATATTAAAGGTATTTTATCGGACTTTGTAATTGCTTTAAAAAATTTTTCAATTTGAGTCATAGTTTTCGAGATAGGACAATTTTTCAAAAATTCACCCCATTTTTTTTCCCAAAAAAACCTTATTTTTCCCAAAAAATGTATTATTAACCTATAACTTTTATAACTAAATTAGAAAGCCCAATTTATTTCCTTTCATTTGATATGCAACATGTATCTGAAATTGCATCATTAATAAATTTCTATAGAAAAAAGCAAAAATAGACCAAATAATTTCCTTGAAACTAGGAACTTTTAACAAGAATGCCAGAACAACAACAACTTAACTACTACAACAACTCAATTTGGCTACCAAACTATGTATTGGATATATGATGGACTGATCCTCGGCCGAAGGCCACCGCAAAGCCAGTGTTGGATTTTTGGGAGTTTTAAATTCTGAGCTGCGGCCGCAGGCCCTCCATTTACCCCTACTCTTATTTAAAATTACTGTTATTTAAGTAGTAGTAAAGTTGTTGTATTTGTTGTCTGTTCTGGCATTGTTGTTGTTAAAAGTTCCTAATTTCAAGAAAATTGATTTGGATCATTTTTGTTTTTTCTATAGAAATTTATTAAAGATGGAAAAATAACGATTTTTTGGGAAAAAAATGGGGTGAATTTTTGAAAAATTCTCATATCTCGAGAACTGTCACTCAAATTGGAAAATTTTGTAGAGCAATTATAAAGTCCGGTAAAATACATTTCATATAACATCAATATTTTCAAAATCCATCCAGGGGTTCCCAACTTATACTGATTTTTATTAAAGATATATCCCGATCTTGCTATGGCAATATCTCCGAAAGTAGGTTCGACCCGAACTTTTTGTTGTTGTTGTTGTAATTAATTTCTAGAGCCCTATTTGGGCAAAACAAAAAAACAACAACAGTCGCTAAAGTAAAATTTTTCCTTTAAATATAAACTACACAAACTACTGTATTTTCAATAAATTTTTATAAAATGTAAGCTGCACTAGATGAATAAATCAATAAATAAAAAAAAAAAAAAAAATCGTTATTTAATTTTGACTTTAAAACAATTAAAATAACTGTAAATTACAGTTAATCTAGAAAAAACAGTAATTGAATTTTTGACTGTAAAACCATTTAAATAACTGCGATTTACAGTCATTTGATAAAAAACAGTTTTTGTCATTTGACTGTAATTTTTGACTGTCGGTTGCAATAAATTGTAAAAGACAGTAAAAAAAAAAATGACCTACAATTTCCAGTTAAAATGACTGTAAATGTAATGGGAGTCTTTTTGACTGTTTTTACAATTGTTTTTACTGTTAAATTTGTTGTTTTTACCGTCATATTTTTTTGAGTGTATTGTTACAAAAGCAGGCCACAATAGGATAAACAATTTTTTGCCTCAAAAAAATTTCCCTTAATCTAATAGCTTAATCTAATAGCCGAAACGTTGGGAAAAGGAGATACATTTTTTATTTTATCGCATATTATATATCAACAAATCTGTGGTCGCGCGGAAAAACCAGGTAACTCCATTTTTTTGGAAAATGAAAAAACCATGAAAAATGGAATGTTTTTCGATTTACAATCATTCTATCAGAGCGAAATTTGAATAATGCATATCATTTCCAAGTTATTAAGAAACAAAAAATTGCGTAAATGATACATTTTGGGATATAACAAGGTAACTCCATACCGTTTGCGGAAAAACCAGGCAACTCCACAAACTTTTTAATTTAACTAGAAAATTCAACAGAAATCCAAATACAATTTCCGATTTCGATTTCGCTGAAATTTGGTACATGGTTTCGTTTCATGCCTAGTCTTTGAGAAATGGGAAAAAAAAATTTTGCAATTTTTTTTATGGCTTGTGTAGTGCAAAAAAATGGAAAAATTTGTAAAATGTGACGAACGCTACTCAAATAATTGTCAATTACTTGGCCATTTCTAAACCGAATTTCATGTTTAGACCTGTTTTGGAAAGGTATTGAATCAAACCATAAGCAATAATATATTTCGTACTTGATAAAAAGTACTTAATTTACTACTATTTTAGTACTTTTTAGTTTGTATGATTTTTTGAAAATTTAAAAATATGGTCCGACCACAAAATGGCCCATAACTGAAACATCTTTTAACACATTTTCATGTTTGGACTATTTTTAGAAAGGTACTAAATTACGCTATGCGCCCAAAGTAATCTTTGGCTTCATTGGGTTGTAACATTCTCATATATTGAAAATAGAACATCTTTTTGGAAAAACCAGGTAACTGACCGTGTTTAGCTGTATTTGTGCCTAAAATTGAGTGAAATTTCTTAAAAATTCTTCATTCTCAAAATAGAGTTTCCTTACGTTATTTTATGCCAGAAAACGAATAAAAATGAAAAAACATGCTAAATTCATCAGAAAAGTTAAACGCGTTTTTATCCCGTTTTTGAAAAATGGAGATACCTGATTTTTCCGCGCGGACACAGAAATGTTGGTGATACAACAAAATCATCAGATTTTGAATTTAATTTTGTTGTCAATTTCTAATAGATAATGAAAAAGTTTTATTTGCAATTTTTTATTTATATGAGTATATCTGGACACAAAGTTTTATCTTGGATGTTTTTAAGTTCTCTGTTTGCATTTTCATGCAAACTTTCGCAGAATTCATTTTCTTATTTTTCTAAATTTCATCACGCCATTCTATTTTTCGCCATAGCATCATTTCACTTAACCTGGTTTTTAATATGGGGTATTTTTTGCTTGCATTTTTCTCAACTTTGTTAATTACTTGCATACGGGTAGATACATCTGTATGGTGAAGCAAAAGTAACCAGTTCTATCAACAACAGTGATAAGTGGGTTTTTTTCTGTTATGCTGCTATTCTTTTTGCTAAAGCATCCTTGTACGCATTTTATACAAGCACACACACAGATGAATGTAGAGACAGACAGTGAAATAAACCTGCCAACGCCCACACAATGTTTTGTGAAGTCTCTTGACTTGTGCTTCATATAAACGGGTTCATTAAACTCAATGACTTTAACAGTACACAGTTGTTGTGTATTTTACTGCATGTTGTTGTAACTATTTTCATAGAAGTAGTTGTTGCTGTTGTTGTTAACGTTGGGGCGTCGAGTTGTTTTTGTTTTTGCTTTTTTTCAATATCTCCTTTTCCGTAATTTTTCACATGTTTACGTTTAAATGGTACAACATGTCGTATGAGCATTATTAATTATTATTTGCGCACTTTTTCCTCTGGACCAAGCTTTATTTATTGCTTGTCATTAAAAGCTTAAGCAATGTTTTCCATCACATTAAAGCACATGCAGTCCGCGCGCTTAATCCAAAGCAGCAGGAAATGTTTAATTTTTTATGCAAATTGCAGAGTTAATGAAACACAAATTGGGGTGGAAAAAATCAAGCTAAAAATTTATGTAAAGTGAACAAAAAAGACTTTTGAATATTTATTTATTTGAATGTTCATTCATTTGATTCTATTTTTTTTTTTGATCTTTTAAAATAGCTAAAAATTTCTGTAATTTCAAACTTTAAATTTTCAAGATTCTATGAATTTTTCTTAGTTCAGCGAAATTTCTCTTTAAGCCATTAAGATATGTGTGTATGTACCTGGTGCTCATGAAAATTATTATTAAACCGCATACGTAAGTTTTGCTCCGTACCAAATGCTCTTAAAAGATTATTTTTCTTATTTCTCTAGGTACAGAAACAACATGTGCAAACATTGATAAATACAATAAAAATATAAAACAAAAATTTAAAGGAAAATCAAATATTTCGCTTATTAAACTTTCAACTCACGTGCGTTTTATGTGTATTGGCACTTCTGTTGCTCTCGTTGTTGGTATTAGAATTGGTGGGGTTGTTGGTGGCATTGTTTATATTTCTAAGTGTTTGCGTATTTGTTTGCACTTATTTGTGTGCATATTGTGTTGTGCAAAAATGACCTTAAGGCTTATTCAGTCAGCAAAATATTTAAAAAACATGCTGTTTTTCTTTAAGTACAATGTAAAAGTTATTTTTATAAAATACTTTCAACATCTGCTTAGCTAACTTTAATGTTCATATATCCTACACATCGCTTGAGAAATCTATATTCTAATAGTTTGTTTCCACCGCAGTCTTGAAAGGTGATTCAAGACAGTTTCTGGATTTAGCTTTAAATCTGGGCATTGATCACGACTTACCATACAAAAATAAATCTCTTTCTGTTGAGATTTAACTTAAATCTGTACAATGTCAACCCTAACAAATGGCACCCTTACCAAATGGCACCCTTACCAAATGGCACTTTTACCAAATGGCACCTTGCCAAATAGTATTTGCTAAATGACACCCTTGCCAAATGGCACCCTTACCGAATGGAACCTCCAAGTTTTGACAATTAGTATAAACACAAAGCAAATGGAAGATTTATATTTAGCAGAAAATTAAAAACAAGTTTAATTTTATTGCTTCTGAAACTTCCTGTCAAAAATAAATCTATTTCTTCCAGTGGAAACTGGTAGAATTTAATGATGAGGTTTACTTATTTCAGCAGAGCTAAATCTCCGGTGCAAACAGGTTATAACACACAGATATTGCTACAAATACAAAATTTGTATTTTTTTTTTTGGTAAATGTTAACTTTCGAAAGATGTCAATGAAACAACTTTTTTTATTTTAAAAACAATGAAAAATAAAATTACCGGGATGATAAAACATTGCTTTTTAGTGGAAGAAAAAACAGTTGAAACAAAAGCTTTTCTTGATAAAAACGGACTACGCACTAGACAATTATTGACTGACATGCTGAATTTAAATGCGGTCATACAAGCAAAAATAATAATAAACACTTTGTTTGCACAAAATTGGCAGGTGTTCTGAAAAGCTTTAAAAAACCCACAAACTTAGTAGTTTTAGAAGATCTTGAATTTAAATTGTGTAAGATATCTAACACCTCAGAGATATTGAAAAGTGGTTTTTATATCACCAGCGAACCATTTAACAAAAGTTCAATTTATTTTTTTTATATAGATGCTCGTGTGCACGAAAATAAAGTTTTCCTCAGAAGTTGCCATTAAAACATTCGCTTACCTGATCTAGCGATCTATTCCGGTTGATTTTTGGTCAACCGCGTCCTCTACTATCTTGTGAGTTCCACTCAAGGGCCTGGCGACAGACTTCGCTGTGTGGTTTCCGGAGAGTATAACCTATCTACCTCTACTTGCGCAGCTTGACCTTATTTGCTATAGCCCTCTGATTTTTGGTGTAGCTCGGCATTTGAGATAGTTCGAGGTCACCAACCTTACAGTGAGACAGTGGAGCGGGAGAAATTTTTTTGTTGTAATTTTCTCTTGCTTGAATAAACCTATTTCATTGTACTCTGTTGACGTTCTGCACCGATATTTTAGATGTTTCCTATATTTTGGACCAATACTTTTGGACTTTTTCCGACATTTTGCATATTTCTCGATACTTCTGAGCTTTTAACAATATATTGGATGATTTTCGATACTTTTTGATACTTTTTACCGATATTTTGGATGTTTCTCGATATTTTTGGACTTTTGCCGATATTTTGGAAATTTTACGATAGTTTTGGACTTTACCCGATATTTTCCATATTTCTCGATACTTTTGGAATTTTAACGGTATTTCGGATGTTATTCGATACTTTTGGACGTTTAACGATATTTTGGATGATTTTCGATACTTTAGAACTTTCACCGGTATTTTAGATGTTTTTCGATACTTTTAGACTTTTAACGATATTTTGCATATTTCTCGATACTTCTGAACTTTTACCGATTTTTTGGATGATTTTCGATACTTTTGAACTTTTACCGATATTTGCTTATTAATATGTTTTGGTTTTTGTGATTGTTTTACTAACGGCTTAGTGTCATTTTTGCAGTCAGATACGCTTTGATTATAATCTGTCACGGCTTTACAGTAAGCTTCGAAGAAGAAAACTAAAGAAAAATTTATATATTAGCTGTGTTATGCCCCAAAGAGAAAATAGACTGGCACGGCTGAGTCGCTAAGCCGGTTTCTATGAAACATGGAATGGAAGTTTCCTCCCTCCCAGAAGGAAATAGGCTACGGTTGTTAAACCACTGTACAAGTTTTTATGTAATTCGATATGAAATATTTTGCAATGTTACCTAAACGCTTGCTCTCAAATGAGCCAAAGTTTATGAGTTATATCGATTTTGTCTAAAAATTTTGTATTTTCTTCATTAGACCACGGACTTAGTAACCGATGTGTATATTAGGGCTGTTCAAAAAAAAAAAATTTTTCGAATTTCCAAGATATACTTTGGCATCACGATCTACATCATGACAGAATATCCCAAAAAATTTTTCAGATTCTTAAATTCATATTTAAAGGTGGCTCAAAGCAGAAATATATTTTTATTATTTTTTTTTAGCATAAATTATAAAATGTTGTCAAACAATTTGAAAAATTTGTTTTAGAGTAACTTAAAAACATTCATTTTGTTTGTTTTTTAATGAACTTTAAAACCTACGTTGTAATTTTGACAAAAAAAATTTTACACTTCTTAAAAAACGAAAAACTGCCCTAAGAAGGCGAAATTTTACGGTTTTTCAAAGAAAAAAGTCATCGTGCTTTAAACGAAATGAACATTTTTTAATTTACAAGATCTCATTCAAAAGAGCTCTTAAAAACCTTCAAGACCAGACATGTTAAGACTTTTTTGGGCCAGCAGGCACGATGACATAACGTTTGAAACATAGTAATGCAGCCCTGGGAAGGGCAAAACGCTTTTTACTCAAGAGGGAGGCATCGTACAAAAAAGTGCCCATGGCATAAAATGCTTAAAATCATCCAAGGAACAAGTATAAATTGTTTTTTTTTTTTTTTGAAAAGTTTATTAAAAATGACGTTGAAAAAATTTTTTTTCTAAAATTAAGTAAAAAAAAAAAAAAAACAATTTACACTTGTTCCTTGGATGATTTTAAGCATTTTATGCCATGGGTACTTTTTTGTACGATGCCTCCCTCTTGAGTAAAAAGCGTTTTGCCCTTCCCAGGGCTGCATTACTATGTTTCAAACGTTATGTCATCGTGCCTGCTGGCCCAAAAAAGTCTTAACATGTCTTGTCTTGAAGGTTTCTAAGAGCTCTTTTGAATGAGATCTTGTAAATTAAAAAATGTTCATTTCGTTTAAAGCACGATGACTTTTTTCTTTGAAAAACCGTAAAATTTCGCCTTCTTAGGGTAGTTTTTCGTTTTTTAAGAAGTGTAAAATTTTTTTTGTCAAAATTACAACGTAGGTTTTAAAGTTCATTAAAAAACAAACAAAATGAATGTTTTTAAGTTACTCTAAAACAAATTTTTCAAATTGTTTGACAACATTTTATAATTTATGCTAAAAAAAAAATAATAAAAATATATTTCTGCTTTGAGCCACCTTTAAATATGAATTTAAAAATCTGAAAAATTTTTTGGGATATTCTGTCATGATGTTGATCGTGATGCCAAAGTATATCTTGGAAATTCGGAAAATTTTTTTTTTTTGAACAGCCCTAGTGTATATGACAATGTGGAAATAAATTAAAAATTTTCATCAAAATTTCGCACTAAAAAATCTTTGTCAGAATCAATGGGAAAAACGTTCCTCAACGGCATTGACATGAACTTTTCCCATCGAACTTGATACTCTCCACAAATAACAAAAAAAGTTTTCAATCAACGATAATGATTCGATGGAAGGAATTTATAAACAGATCAAATTCAAGCATTGTATTTAAGATTTTCGGTTGCTTTTCCATGCGACCATATTTTTCAATTTTAAATTTTCAAAAAACTGATCCTTAAAGATAAGTTTTTTGAAAGTAAAAAACACGTTGTTAGTACGCATTTCACAGCCCATTTCTGGTTATTTTTATAATTTTTTTTTTTTCATTTTTTACTGATATCAAACTAATCAGATGTTAAAATTTTGATTTTTTGAAGCAAACATATTCAAACGATTTCTTCCCCTCTTTGTATTATTTTTTTAAAAATATTTTTTAAAAGTCTACGTGGGCTGCTATATATATTTCTGGCCTAGGCAACATTAATATCAATAGCTGAAATCTGGCAACGCCATAATAAAGTTTGACATTTTTTAGCATAAACGTACTCACAACGTTTTGATGTACAAGTGCTATTTGTTTTGTTAACAGTGGATTTAGAAAATTAATTTTTCCATTAATAATTTAAGCGATTGATAAATTATGGGGTTTCCAACGAGAACAAACGTTTTTTATAACTAAGTGTTCATGCAAAATCAAATGTATTGGAGTGGAACTAATGCCCAAGGATGCCTCTATCTCACGGTATGTCACATGACGATCTTGCATTATCAGTTCACGTACGGCATCAATGTTCTCTGGCACAACGGCCGTTTTTGGACGACCTTCACGGAATTCTTCTTTGAGCGAGCGTCGGCCACGATTGAATTCATTAAACCAGCTTTTCACAGTGCTATGAAATGGTGCTTCATCGCCATACAAAGATTTAAGTTCATCGATGCACTCTTGTCGTGATAATTCACGTCAAAAGTTGTGAAAAATTATCGCACGATAATGTTCACGAGTTAATTCAATTTTTTTGCCAAATTCATTTTTTCAAGTCACTGTAATCAACACAAATGATGGTCGCACGTCAAAACGTTCTGAGTACGTTTGTGCTAAAAAATGTCAAACTTTATTATGGTGTTGCCAGATTTTATCTATTGACATTAGTGTTGCCTAGGCCAGAAATATATATAGCAGCCTGAGTAGCAACAAAATTTCAAGAGAAAAACAAATAATAATTAAATGTAACTCATACGCCCTGCTTAGCATTTAAACTCAACAAATTTAAATGTTCCAGAGTAACTGATTTCATTTAATGTAAAAAACTCCCTACGTATAGTAGGACGTTTGAATCCACAAGTAAAAATATGTTTTCAATTTGCGGTTATACTCATAAAAACTGTACGCACACACCACCTACAGGACTACGCTAAAGCAACCCTCCTGCAACAAGCGAAACCTAAGGTTACCATTTGAAAATTGCGCTAAATTATTAAATAAAATAAAGCAGCATACTTATGAAAACTGAAACTTTGGCGCTGGCTCATATCCTTTGTGGGCAACAATTTGGTCTGTATCAGAAGCAGCAGCAGCAACAGTGGTAGCAACAATTTTGTGAGCCTTAGCAACACCAGTAACATAGTAGCCGGGCCAATGCAACAGCACCACAATTTTTAATGAAATTAAAATTTTCATGAGATTTGGCTAAAAACCAAACCACGAAAAGAAGTAGGCATTAATTATTAATAAACAAATTTTAATTAAACGTAATTTAATTGTTACATTTTTACGTGTATACGTTGTACATTTCCGGTTATATGCAAAATAAAAAAAAAAATTATATGTGATGGTATTTGATTAATCCCCGCAATAATCACCTAGCGTGGGAGGGAAAAATTTTTCCGAACTTAAGCATCACGAGACTTATGGGCAGCCCCATTTCAACTGGCATCGACGATATTTACCTTCCGGTTGACGGATTATAAGGTTTTCACAAACCACGTTTGGTCGTATTTGTATGGGATCTTGTGGTGTGGGCTAGCGGCCAACATTCGGTTTATCTAATACCATCCTGATTTTTGGATTGCAAATGATAGTTTGAACCTTTGGCTATTAAACCTCATCATTAATTTCTTTTTTAGTGCCATTATTTTAGTTTTTAAATAATTTTTTAGAAAAAAGTCTATTTTTAAGGTATTCTGCAAGCTCTGGAAGGGGCTGGGGAATAGCAAGTAAAGTTATCGAACAGCAATTTATCAAATTAACATAAGACACTTACAATTTTTCGGATATCATTTACTTTCATAGTTTAAAAAATTATTGAAAATGGACAATTTTACTGTTCGATATAAGTTAAGAACTATAAATATAAAGTCTGAGCAAAAACTAGACGAAATTGGGCAAGAGGGCGAGTCACCTCCGATATAAAGAAAAACTTCAAAGTGCTATACTAAAAACATTTTTTGAGATAATCCAACCAGATTTCCCTCTGTCAGTAAAAACAGTAAGGACAAGCCCTGAGCTAAGACTAGGCAACCACGGATAAGAAGGCGTGGCACCTCCCATATAAGCAAAAGCTTCAAAATAATATGCTGAAATAGTTTCTTGAGGTAATCCATCCAAATTTTACTCAAAAACTGAGAAAAGTAAGTGCAAGATCTGAGCAAAACCCATGCAAATTCAAACAAGAGGACGAGGCATCTCCAGTACAAGGAAAATTTTCCAAAAATACTGCAGTATAGGGTATTTAATGTTTGGCCAGCAAAAAGGCAACAACCTTACTAGTTTCCTTTCAAATAGCTTAAGTGTTCATCTAGGTTTTTTTTTTTGCTGAACTATAGCGAAATCATATTAAAGTAATTTAGGTACTTATTGGCCATATTTTTTATAAGGAATATAAATATAAATATATATTAAATAAATATATGAATATATATATTAAACCATTTGAAGATGTCATAAATCTAAACACAGCCGTTTTAGAAGATTACATATATCATTTTAGAGTGACCATAACTATACAGAGAAAAATCGTAGATGACTGCACAAGCTCTTTTTGAAAGAAAAAGAGTAATAGTAGATTGAAGTGCAGTAAGCAAAAAAATCAAAAGTAAATTTTACGTCCCGGAACATATTTAAAAAATTACAAAAAACCGTGTTTCTTGCACTTTTAGGCTAGGATGTCTCAAAATTCTGACATGCTAGAGGGGTTCTGCCGCAAGATTTTGATTAAACACACTGAAATCTGTAGAAATTGCCCATCTAATGAAAGAAAAATACTGTGAAAACTCCCGTTGCGGACATCTCTCATGGCCGGACAAATTTCTTGGTCTCAAGTTTTTCGTTATGTTTAAAGAACAAAATACATTCTGGTAGGCGTACGCGGACACTATATTTATACTCACTTCATACAAGGCATCTCTGCAGGCTAAAAAAAAAGCACATTTTCACGAAAAGTTCTTTCTTGGAAGTTTTGTGAGCTACAATATTGTTGGTGAATAATTTTTCTGTGAAATTAACTTTTAGCGAGAAATTTGCAAAAAAAAATTATATCCGTGACTTTTGAGCCTGAATAACTCTTTAAGCGACAGTAAACCTTGATATCTAATGTTTTCGTTCAGACTGGACTAAAAATAAAGTAATGTAAGTTTTTCAGAATTTCGACAATTTTCCAAAAGAAAACACCTTTTATAAATTCGACCTGAATATCAACATTTGTCCATGATAAAAATTGATTTAGTTAGCTGAAAAAGCCAATGTGATTATGATTTGTTTTATATGATGCATCATTGTTCTCAAAGAAGTTATTTTTTTAATATAAAAATGACGTAGAGAAATTTTCATGTTAAAAATCGATCGCTCGACATTGATTTTAGACCCATAGTTCATTGGTCAAATTTTCTTAGAAATGTTTATAGAATACGTTCTCGCTAGATGATTTGTCTTAGGACAATTTGGCTTACACTAGTATGCATACATATTGATTAAAATACACTTGACCTATTTCTCCGACAGCTCCCGCAGGCAGACATCTCTCGTTGCCGGACGATTTAACTGAAGCCGTGGGTGTCCGCCAACGGTAGCTTTCACGGTATATGTTTCATGTTGGTATGATGTGCGTTAATGTGGATGCAATACTATCAATAGTTATAATGGTTTTTTGTTCATTTCATTATTTTTTTATGGTGCTAAAGTTTAGTTAAATTTCTAACAAATTTTGGAAGAAGAAAGATTAAGTTTCCGTTTGGATCATACTTTTTTTTTGGCCATTAAATTAGAACAGACGCATTGTAAATATGTTGGATATAGATGTTTTTTGATATTTTTCGTCTTTAACCGATGTTTTCAATGTTTTTCGATACTTTCCGACTTTTACCGATATTTAAGATGTTTTTCGATACTTTACGCCTTTAACCGATATTTTGTATGTGTTTCGATGCTCTTCGACTTTTGCCGATATTTTGGATGTTGTTTGATACTTTTCGACTTTTATCGATATTTTGGATGTTTTTCGAATATTCTCAACCCTTAGCGATATTGGACTATTATCGATATTTTGGATGATTTTCAATCCCATAAAACTTTAACCGATATTTCGGATAATATTTGATACTATTCGGCTTTAACCGATATTTTGGATGTTTTTCGATTCTTCTCGACTTTAACCGAAATTTTGGATGTTTTTCGACTTTTACCGATATTTTAGATGTTTTTCGATATTTTTGGGCTTGTACCGACGTCTTGAAGGAAGACGTAGATAGACTAAACTTCAAGAAGGAATAACAAATTTTTTTTTTTTTTGGTTCTTAGTTAAAAGTGCCTCGCTCTCAAAAAAAAATAGGGTGCCACGGCTGAAGCGCTACACTAGTTTTTATCTAAATCGGTTTGGAAATACTTTAACCTTTCGGCATCCAAAAAGCGTTGCTACGAGCATTGAATTCTGTCAATACTCAATGTTCTCGCTGCTTCTTATCTTTAGGTGAATGGCCAAAATTTGGTCACCACTATTTAGTTCTAATGACTTTTTAATTTTTATGTATATTTTTGGTCAATATATTTTCTTTAATTTCTAGAGAACTTCTATCAGCAACTTAAGTAAGCATATTAAAATCATTTAAAGCATACTCAAGTGTAATTTTCAATTATCTAGACGAATACAATATACATTACAAAAAACAAGACAACAACAAAAACAATATCAATATTTTATACCTATAAGCAAAACACACGTGCAGCATACACTCCCGCATACACATACACACAAAGAAACCAACTCATAAATAATTTGCAAACACAAGTTGTTGGCATAATTTTAGGCGTACAAGAAGCAGCCTCTTTCATTTCTAAACCCTTTAACTAGGCTGCTGCAAACATACATTCAGACAACAACTGCTGTTACCCTAACATGTACTGACATTAAATGCCAAACGATATCATCGTTGTAATTTATGACCAAAACACTCGAGATGGCGTTGCAGTCAGTCGTCAGCGCGCCACCGTAGGAAGCAGAGCAATAGAATATAAAGAAAACATTATCATTACTCTTTAAAGGTAAGAATTAAGACAAACGGATGTTTGTGTGTGCTGGTATCATGGTACCACAAGTACCCAGTACTCGGTTACATGAGTATGAGCAATATTTATACTTTAACAACAACATTAACATCAGCGCAATTGCTTGTATCTATGAGCGTGTATGTGGGAACTATGTAAAAATGAATTTAATTCAGAACAATTTTTATGACAACAACATTGGTATTAGTGCTGATGTGTATGTGTGTGTGTGTGGGAAGGTATGAACGATGCTACTAACAAGGCCATTTTGAGTAAAGGTTGAAATGACTGCCTCACTGCCTGCCTGAACATCTTGTGTTCAAAGAAGACTTACAAAAACAAGGTGAAAGGTTCCCTTTGAATGCTTACACTGAGAAAATGATTCGTTTGAATGTGGTAAATATATATATAGTAAGGTGCAGCAAAATTCAAAAAAAATTAGTGCATCAAAAATTATCATAGATTAAGATCTTAAAACATATTCATCCATATATATGTATGTTTATAGAGTAATTGAATATTAGTTGACTGAACAGCATTGTACTAATAATATCGTTATCGTTCCATATTTGTATATATGAGTTATATGCTTAAGTACCTTTTGTCTCAATAAATAACTTGAACTTAAAGGTAGCAAACATTGATTTTTAAATGTGCATTCGTAAATTAAATTTTTTTTTTTAGTGTAAATGTTTTGTTATTTTTGTTTCAGTCACCGGTTGGCCCATGTCTGCACGAATGCTTTTACTTTGTGCTTTTGTAGTAAATTATGAAGAGTAATAAATTTTAAAGGATTTCTTCTATTTGTCTTTTTGGCTTAACTTCAAATGTGTTGGAGAGTAACTTTTATCTAATGGTTTTACAGTGTGATACCACGAAAGTGGAGCTAAGCAAAATGGAATAACTATGTTTTCAAGGAAATGAGCAGCTATTTAGTGGAGAATACAAGTTATATTTTTTTTTGAAGATTTTCATGCAAAAAATATGTATAAGTTTTATGAACATCGAAATTATGTTTTAGTTCCAAATTATGGAAAAAATTCTATGGCATTAAAGATTTACGTATATGAAAGTATACACTCCATAACAAAGGTTCCAAATAAAAGATGCATATTTGAAGTTAGATCTTACAACGGCATCATATATAAATATATTTTGTACTAAAAAGTACTAAAAATGAGGAGCTAATTATTAAACGTTGAAAGTCAGTGAGCTTTTTGAAAATTATTATTTATATGATTATAACAAAAACTTAAACGAAAATCAAAGAAATTACTAAGGTCACAAATTTGTTCAGCTTTAAATAACGAATTATCATCAGCACTATCCGATTACAACAAATAAGCATTTGCGTAAGAAAAGATCATGCAAAAGTATTTACTAAGGTTCAACGACAACCTTATTTTATTCTCCAAGTGATGCAATCTGAATAATACCACAGTCCTACAATGGTTTTCCTCACATTTTTTGTATAAGCAAGAAGACTACCACGCCTTTACTACTGAACGTATCAAAACCAAATTTGCACCAGATGATTTTTGGCGCTCCAACAGATTTATAACTAGTAAGGGTGTAAATTTTGGCCTGGCCAAAAAATAAATACCCTACACTGCAGTATTTTGAAAATTTTGCTTATATGGGAGGTGCCACGCCCTCTTTTTCGAGTACACCCAGTTCTTGTTCAGAGCTTGCATTTAGATTTTTTATTGTCAAAGTGAAATTTAGTTGGATTATCTCAAAAAACTCTTTCAGTATAGCATTTTGAATATTTTGCTTATATGGGAGGTGCCACGCCGCCTTGTCTGATTTTACCCAATTTTTGCTGAGAGCTTTCATTCATAATTTTTAGTGTCTGAGTTAAATTTGGTTCGAATATCTAAAATAACGCTTTCAGTATAGCGTTTTCAAGCTTTTGCTTATATGGGAGGTGCCACGCCCTCTTGTCCGACTTCGCTCAGTTTTTTATCAGAACTTGCGCTTACAATTCGTAGTACTTATGTGTATTGTGGTTGCATTGTCGTGGAAAATACTCCTAAAATTGCATTTTGAATATATTTTTTGTATGGGTGGTAGGCGTGTCCGTTGACCGATTTCGCTCATTTGTAATCCCCCGAGCTAACTTTGACGACGGAGGCAGTGTACCAAATTTCATTGAATTATCATGCTCAGTTTTCCCAAAAAGTGTATTTCAACACACAGCCAGCCACCCAGCCAGTCAGCCACCCAGCCAGCCAGCCTGCCAGCCAGACAGACGGACATGGCTATATCGACTCAGGAGGTGACGCTGATCAAGAATATATATACTTTTCTATACCTGCAACGCCTCCTTCTCTGCGTTACAAACGGAAGGACAAAGTGAATATACCCTGGGTGTAGGGTATAAAAAATATGGGAACGATAAGACAAGGGGCGTTGTACGCCTCATATAAAAAAAAAACTCAAAATAATAGGACATTTTATTTGAGTCGCTCCTACGCCTACAATAGATATATAGAAACCATATTAACACCATATATCCACCTGATACTCCGATAGATTTGGCTTGAGAATGGGGGTAATTGGTATACAAAGATAACATACCAAAAGCAAAAAAGTAAAAAACACATATCTACTCACCTTATCTGCAAGACAAAACTTGATACCTGGATGTACAGTAGATGGTATTACAAAAAAAAAAAATTCGAATGACCGCCCCCAGTGTGAATGCCAATATTGAAAGATTTTTAAGCAAAAGAACATTTTTTTTTTCGGCCTCTAAATTCGATGCAGTTTTGTTTTTTATATATATCTCCGCCATTTGACGTCCGATGAACAAGTGTAGTATATCGTTGTAAAATTCTTAACTTGGACTATATTTTATTTATGAAAGTCATTTATCTCAGATCTCTTTTTCAACTAGTTGTTCTCATTATCTCAGTTTCTACCGCCCTAAGGTGCCAAAGGCACTACATAAAATTAAAGCCCATAAAAAAACATAAAATTTATCCTTACAGAGTTTACTCAAACTGTTGAAATTTAAGAAGTTATAGCGAATCTAAAACCTCAGTACAAAATATGAAAAGCAGGATGTTTCAAAAACGACAATCGCCCCTAATACTTTTTTTTTAACATTTAACATTTCAAACAGCATGCAAATAAATAAAAAAGTATCTTGCATAGTTTAAGGGGGCGATTTTTGTTCTTGAAACATCATGTTTTTCATATTTTGTACTGAGGTTATAGATTCACTATAACTTCTTCAATTTAAAAAATTTGAGGAAACTTTGTAGGGATGAATTTCATGATTCAGTACGGACTTTAATTTTATAATGTGTTTTTGGCACCTTAGGGTGGTATAAACTGAGATAATGAGTAAAACTAGTCGAAAAAAACATTTGAGATATATGGCTTCTCTGAATGAAATGTAGCCCATATTGAGATATTTACAACGATATACTATACTTGTTGATCGGATGTCAGACTGCATCAAATTTAGAAGCCAAAAAAAAAAATTTATTGTGAAACTTTGTCAAACGCATTTCCACATTTACGAAAAGTATTAATATAGCAACTTGTAATTAAGTTCAGATTTGTTAAAGCAGACCTACCGGGAAAAAAAATGTGGACAGACTATATTTTTTACCTCAAAATTCAGCTTGTTCCAAACTATTACGAAAAATTCTTCTAGATTGTTTAACGAATCTTTTTGCCATGGGTTCGGCTACAAAAATTTATAGAAAAAAGACGGCCTCTTGGTTAAATTCAAAGTCACGGGTTGGCGGTTTATTAATTTACTTCAACTTCATTTCTTTATTCGGCTTCTCTCAATATATTTATAATAATGTAGATAATAAATAAAATACGTCTTTCTATTCCATACCACTGATTTGAGTAGTTGATATCGTTTCGGGCTGTTCACACCTACCTACGCAATGATATTCCCTCGAACTCGTGGCTTATAGCCGTGAGTAGCTGATATCGTATCGGGCTGCTCACACCCATGCAATAATATTTCCTCGAACGCACCCTATTTGCAAACCCTACTCTATTTGAGACTAGATCACACCCACGAGTAACTGATATATTATCGGGCTACTCATTTGTGTGTTATCTTACTCTTGCACTAACCACAGGCAACTGTTTTATTATCGGGCTATGTGTGTTTCGTACCGTGGTCTCTACGCTACTACCACTACTAATAAAACTACTTTTACTCAGCAAATACCTCGTTGCTGCTTTCCGCCTTGTATGCTGATTCTGTTTACTGCTGCTGTTGTTTTCCGGTCGCCAGCCACGCAAAGACTGTCTCGATCCACTGCTGTGTGCCTAAATTTATGCTAAGATTCTTTGTGATTGAACAAATCGAACGACATCTGTGTCAGAAACAGCTGTTGCGCAGTGTTGCCGTTTATATCACTTTTAGTGATGTGCTGAGAATTTTACCTTAAACTCAATTACGCTTATTAAGTACTTGTTTACGATAATATATCCTTATTTTATTTAATAATTATAAAAGTAGATTATATTTCATTTATATGTGTTGGCTTCACTTAAAAAATAATATATTATAGCAAGAAACTATGAAATGATTAGTTACTTATATATAAATAAAAATATGGTAGATTTATAATAATCAAATTAAAACTTCGAAAATTTGCAAGTCTCTAAAGAAAAATATGAAAAAAAAAAATTAGGGGAGGGGGGGGCTAGTGTGGACTGGGGGCTAGTGTGGACAAATTCAAATTCTCACGCCGTTTTGAATTTTTTGTTTCTGTTTTATATTTTTCAAATTGGTATTTGCACTCTGCATCACCAGAAAAAAATTCATTTGTTGACAGTTCAGCTTTCCATGATAACGTGACCGAACGTGTTTTATGCAGCAAAAAGTAATTTTTTTGTTGTTTCGTAATTTAAGTGATACTTTTAAACTAATTATTCTTCTGATGTTGTGTTAATAGATAATACAACTTAAAATAGTGTTTATTTAAACCATTGAAATTATTTTTGAAGAACTTTACCGTAAGATTAAAAAAAAAATATTTTTGTTTAAAAAGACATGAAGGGACTAGTGTGGACAACTGAAATGGGGCTAGTGTGGACATGTCCGCAGCAGCTGAAATGACTCCAGAAATCGTCAGACCATTTCTAAAAGCCATTCCAAGAAAGTACGTTACTAAAAAGAATGAATGACCGATTCACGTATCCCGATTTACCAGATACCAGCGAAATTTACCGAAATGAAATAGTGGCAAAGCTGCCACAACCACAACAACTATCGAAAACATCGCGATCAGCAAGTTATATGAAGTTTGAAACAACATGGACAAAAAGTATTTAATATTGGCCAAATTGTCACGATCCACGGTTCTCCAGATTTCGACATTACGTTTCTTAAAAGAAAGAACGATAGATTCACGTATCCCGATATACCGGATACCAGCCAAATTCACCGAAATGAAATAGTGGCAAAGCTGCCACAAACACAACAACTGCCGGGAACATCTCGATCAGCAAGTTATATGAAGTTTGATATAAATTTCTCCAAATACAACATGGGATAGCAGTTAATTTTTTATTTGTATTATTATTTGTATTACATCATTATTTTCTTGAATAAACATGTATCTGAACTCTTGCTTAACGTTTTTGTATGAATTATCAAGTTTCTTATGGTGTCCACATTAGCTCCAGTTAAATCAATGGTTGTCCACACTAGCCCCGTGTAAGGGGCTAGTGTGGACAAATGTAAGCTCTTTTTAAAATGCATTAATAAAGCATTTATGAAAATAAAAAATCATATCTATTGATGCAATTATGAAGGCAAGAGGTATAAGTAATCGCTAAAAATTACTTTATTACAAAACTTACATATTTACATATATAATTTTGTAATTATATAAAAATTGTCCACACTAGCCCCCCCCTCCCCTACATAATAATGAGCGTTTTATACGAAGCGATGATTTGTAGGAGGAAAACACGGCTCCGCCATCTTTCCTCCTCACATTTGGCCAATAATATTCAACAATATTTTTTTCACCGGATTTAAAAATAGGAAATATTACAGAAATTTTCCAGTTATCTATAAACACATCAGAAGCAAGTGATATGTTGAGAGTATTGTCGCACACTTCAAAACGAAATGGGCGCTTCATCCATACAGATCTGATTTAAATAAGCCTGCTATGCTTTTATCAATATCATATATAAGTCAAAGCTGACATCTCCAAAACTAAACACCAAATTATGACTATGGGAAACTGTTTGACTACTAAACATGTTATTTTTGTCAAAGTTACTCGCAGACAGAAAGAACATTTTTTGCACTCTCTGCGGTTGAAAGTACTCAATAAGTTAAGACAATTGAAAAATATTTAATAAAACTAAGAAATTTACCAAACCGAATCGTCTTTTTGAATTTTTTAATGTTTCAATGTTAAAAAAAATTTCTTTCAAACACAAGGTTCTTAAATGACCGATTCAATTCTTTTCCGAACTTTTCATAACGATACAGTGGACAATTTTTTCCAAAGGACACTTTCCAAACTTTTTCTTTTAATTAGTGCAAAGCAATCTACTCTTACTGAAGAAAAGGTTTCTTGAGATAAGGTTTCACTATTGGTAGTTTCCAAAATCAATGCATGACTTTACGCCATTATTAATTTTGAAATTCGGTTTTGACTTTTTTCATTACGTATGTAATGTACTGTACCCTGAAAATATTTTGTGAAATAACTTCGTCATCTAAATGATTTCAATCGTTTTCACCACATCCTTTTATTACTTTACTCTTTTGCAATTCAAGGAAAAGTATATTTCCCACTAATCTCAGCGCACTATAAAATTTCGTTGAAAATTTGCCACAAATCTACATACAAAGAAAATTATCATCAGCAAATAAAATTGAAATAATTTCTGAAATCTTTGCATGCTTCGTGGCGCCTGCATTTTAAGCTTCCGTTTCCTGCTTTTGTCTTCTATCAATTCGCTTAAAATTGAACCAACGCGCGCGTGCTGCTTTTGCTTTCAAACTCAAAATGCTCTTAATGTGTTGGAATCCTTTTTTGATAGCGTTGTCATTTTCTTTTTTTTTTTTTTTTTTTTGTTCTCTTTTCATATTGGCTTGTTATTACTTGATTTATGAGATCCTGCTGCATAAACAGAGATGCCAACTTTTTAATAAAAACTGGAAAATTACAGTCAGTTTGGCAACAAAAATTCTACTTATGTGGAAATAATGATGCTTAGGAAATATATAGTAGAAATTCTTTAATGAATAAGGTACATAAAGACAATTTAATTTCATCTGAAGTTATTTCGCAAAAGCTCTTTCATCCCCGAAAACATGTGAGTGTAAGCATTTTTAAATTGTAAAAAAGGAATGGCACTGGCTGATTCCCTTAAGTACAAATCTCTCATTATCAATCCCTTAACAGAAATCATCACTTATGCATAAATGCATAATTTATACATCCAAAAACAAAACACAATTTGCTGGCAACTCTGACATCTGCTTCCTCACTTATCATCCGTTTATTTTGGCTTTTTTTTAAGCAGCTGCATTTATTTCATTGCTGTACTGCAGCTGTCAGTGTCAACAACGTCAGAGTCAATGTCTTTATTTCAGCATTCCCAAGCGTCTTCTATCAACATTTCACATCTGGTTTTTTTTCGCATCGCTGTTTCCTGCTCTGAATTTTTTTTTTTAATTTTTTGGGAAGAAGTTTCAATGAAACAAATCCTGCGAGAGATCTTTTGTAAGGATTTCACTTGCTGGCATTTTGAAATTTTTTTTTTTTCTTGCTTTATTTTTCCCTTTTATTGCATTTTTTCCTCTTCTATTTACTTTTGCGCTGGCTGCTTATGTCAATATTAACTTAGTACAAATTTGTTGTTAAGTAATTGAATTTTTCTGCTGCAACTGCAGCATGTAAGGCTCGTTGTAATGTTGCAATTCAATTAAATGTAATTATGTAAATAGTGGGATTATCTGTTTTGTAAAGAAAAATTTTGTGTTTTTAGAATAAACCTGCATACGTCAATGGTAATGGTAATGGTAATGGTAATGGTAATGGTAATGGTAATGGTAATGGTAATGGTAATGGTAATGGTAATGGTAATGGTAATGGTAATGGTAATGGTAATGGTAATGGTAATGGTAATGGTAATGGTAATGGTAATGGTAATGGTAATGGTAATGGTAATGGTAATGGTAATGGTAATGGTAATGGTAATGGTAATGGTAATGGTAATGGTAATGGTAATGGTAATGGTAATGGTAATGGTAATGGTAATGGTAATGGTAATGGTAATGGTAATGGTAATGGTAATGGTAATGGTAATGGTAATGGTAATGGTAATGGTAATGGTAATGGTAATGGTAATGGTAATGGTAATGGTAATGGTAATGGTAATGGTAATGGTAATGGTAATGGTAATGGTAATGGTAATGGTAATGGTAATGGTAATGGTAATGGTAATGGTAATGGTAAAGCAGTCGAATTTAAGCAAAATTTTTAAATGCATTTTTGAATTTTAAAAAAAAAATTTAGTTTTTCGGAAAAAGGTGGACCTTAATTTTTGAAAACTGATTTTGACGAAGTTAATCCCTTTTGATTTTTTTTTTTTTTTTTTTTTTTTTAAAAATAGCTCATAGTAATTACATAATTCTTGCCAAATTCCATAAAGGGCGTGGAAGTCATTTAGGAGCTGGGCCAGTTACAATCATTTTGTCAGTACAATTTGAAACTCTATCTGGTGTAGCTCCTAAACGACTTCCACGCCCACTATGAAATTTGGGAACAGTTATCTATTCACTAGTAGCTAGTTTTGGATTAAGGTCCATTTATTGAAAATTCAAAAATGCACTTAAAAAGCTCACTAAATTTAGTTTATTTATTGTATTGTAATTTTTTAAAACTGGATAATGGAATTCGAAGTAACAAAGTACCTGCCATATATTCCAATTTTTAAAGCACTCTACCACGTTAACCAGACTTTATAATGTAAAAAATATTTTTTATCTGGATTGAGGACATATATAAGTATAACATAATCAAATTTTACTAAATCCGAAAACATCAACTTTTCACCTGTCCGCTATATAATCCCTAAAAATTTCAAAATGCGATATCTTGATGGAAAAAAAATATATTTAAGCAAACTCAACGGCATTCGGAAGAGAAAGACTTACACTTTAAGTTCCTATCCTCAAATTCAGTCGAAAATAATCCCTATGCAATTAAAATTAAGAAATGTTTTTAAAAGAGAGGCGCGTATGATTTTTATCTCTGGTTTAAAGAAAAAATAGAAATTCCACTTCTAGTCTAGCATTCAAAAGCCGACACTTTTGTGAGCAACTCCGACTACAGTTGGCTTGAACTTTAACTAAGAGCAGTTGTACGTCAAAACAGATCCTTTTACAGGTTTTTTAATGCAAAGATTAAAAAAACATTGCGCTAAAAACTATGCATTTTTGTTTTCTGCTTCTCGAGTACAAAATAAATATGTACCAAAACCAAATATATCTAAATTTAAACAAAATTTATTTACTTTGCATTGAGGAGAAAATAATCCGCTTTATTGCAAATTCATAAGTGCACAAGCACATATTCATAGCGAAGGAGAGAAATTAAGCACCGAAGCGCAAACATATTTCGTTTGTAAACAGATACAATCAGCAACTATTAGATACTACAGCAATGAACTTACGCAAAACTTTGCTTGCACATTTCAAACGTTTTGCCGTCATTCTATTGCAAGCGCAAAAAATTTTCTCCCATCAGGTTTTCTCAGTTTTATGTCCTCCATAAATTTGTTTTTGCTTATTTTCGTGGTAACAAATTGCAGTAAAATTTATACTAATGACATTGCACACAAACAGAGACAAATAGTTTTTACCAAATATACGCCAACGACTAGATAAATACACGATGAAAAAATAAGTTTTTTGAATGAAATTTTAGAACCCACGCACTCTGCGTATAACGTACGTATAAAAATCCCATAAAATATACAACGAATTGTAGTCATATGTTTGCCAAAATATTTGCAACATAAGCGCAAGACTTGATTGCCTCTTGTGTACCAATCTTATTTTAGATTTATATACCGAGACTTATTGGAAAAGATGGTCGAGGTATTGCTTTTGTCAAACATAAGTGGAACCACTGCCACATAGTCTTCAGCAAACATAACTAGGAGTAAAATTAGTCTTGGTCTTAATTCTTGGCCTTGGTCTTAGTAATTTTTCAAGACCAAGATGCTGATATCATTGCAAGACCAATACCAAGACAGCTATGGTCTTGGTTACGATGATCATCAAGACCAATACTGCTTTTAAGTCTTGCGAATTTATAGTTAATAGGTGTGTCACCCACCTTTCGAGCATAAAATTATCTCTCAATTTGAAATTTGCATTTTAACCCTTTAACGACTAAAGGCAAGTATGTTTGCCAGAACCCCATTTGCTTGAATGAAAGTTTTATTAACCCCCATTTCTTCTATTTTGTTGTAGTTTTATTTTGAAATTCTTTCGCGTATTTAGACCTGGTCGTTAAAGGGTTAAAAACCCAACTGCTTTGGAAAAATAAGTTTGAAAAATTTTGAATACTCAACAATATTTAGAAGTTTTGTCAAGACCTAGACCGATACCAAGATTTAATGACCAAGATCAAGACCAAGACCAAGAATCAATTTGCAAACCAAGAACAAGACCAAGACTCACTCTCCAAGATCAAGACCAAGACTGCTATGGTCTTGGTCTTACTCTTGGTTTGCTCATCACTTAACCTGACGCAACTGCGGATAGAAAATTGCTTTTGAAAATGAAGTCGGATAGAAAATAGCTTTTGAAAATGCAGTAAGTAAAAGAATGAAGGATATTTTGAAAAGTGTGGTCTTCATGCTAGATCAAAGTGTCCCAAAAGAAAGTTTATATTTGTTTAGCTTTCTGTGTATACGCACCAAATCAGAGGCGCGCAGGGGGCAATTCAATCGATAGCTTGTTTTTTAGTAATTGAGGCACTATAGAGCCTTTCTCGAAAGTAGACTGCGCGTTCTGAGTACAATAGTTTTAAAAAATGGTGATTCAACGACCGCAGCACGTAGTAGATTCTGCAATATTCAAGGGTTTTTCCACATTAATTAGGCTAAGCATACCTCTGAATATTGGTAAAAAAGTTTAGATATTCAATGACTCTCCTCTCCTTACTTTTCTGTTGCATTTCTTGAACTATATTTTGACCATCCCCAATAAACTCCAACCTATTCTAATCTTACTTTATTGGAAAAAAACTTTTCCTTGCTTATAACATTATTTTCAGTGTATGCGACTAGTCAGCAAAGGCACGCATACATATTTGTTTCTAGCAGACATACTTATTTTCTACTACATATCCTTAACAAAATGTTGTATTACATTCAATCCCATCGTCTTGTTTAGATTGTGAAAGTGGAGGAAAAGAGAGAATGATTCCATTTATTTGTTGCATTTGTATTTAATTTTTTTTTTTATTGCATTTTTATTTTTATTTTTATTTGTCTGTGGCAAGGACAACAAGTTCATGTTTAAAACATACGCGGCGGCGACGCCAACATTTGTTACAATATGTTTACTCCCATGCATTTGCTAGTGTATGCGCGTCGTATGTTCGTATGTATGAGTGTTATGTTATATTATTTGTGTTATTATCCTTTGACATTACAGTGCATTGTTTTGTCGTCCTTCTTCTTCTGAATAGCGGAATTTCTATGTTGACTGTGTTCTTTGCTGTTGCTTTTATTTGTATTTATTTATTTATTTGTATTTATTGAATATATAAATTAGTACAATAAGAACTATGTTCTTTTATAGCACAAAGAGTTTTTTTTAAGAGTAATGTACTTAGATACTTGAAAAAATAAAATTATATAATATGTATGTATTTCTAAATATACTTATGTAAAAAAAATAAAAAAGGATGAAGAGAGCAAGAGAAGATATAAGAATAGAAAAGAAGAAAGGAAAAGAGAAAAATAGATATAAAGAAACAAAAGTAGAGAAATGGTTTCTTATTTAAATTATTGAGAAGAGTAATGGCTAAAAATGGATTGCCCAAATTTTCTTGATCCAGAAATGAACCTTAAATGACTAGGCAATGAATTCCAGAGTCTTATAGCATTGACGAAAAAAAGTTTAGAGGAAGCAAGATAAGTAAATCTAGGGATAATTAAGACTTTGCTCCTTACTGATTGACTAAATGTTAACTTTTCATACAAATACATTGGAGTTTTAGAAGAAACTAGTTTGTCCAGAAAAAGGCAGTTTCTATAGTTAATATAATTAATAATATCGCAATTCAAAATACCTTTTTTAAATTGCGATATGTGATCATACTTCCTCAACCCATATACATAGCGCGTGCAATGGTTAAAAGCGACTTCTAACTTAAGCTGTGAGCTAGAATCGAGTTTGCTGTAAATAACATCAGAATATGTTATAATAGGAACGATAAGTTGAATTACCAGCTTACGTCTTGTTGCCACAGGAGTGAAATTAGCACACAATTTAAGATTACGCAGTGTACTGTATATTCTTCTTACGATATTATTAATATGATGTGAACACGTCAGTTTAGAGTTAAGATGAAAGCCAAGACTAACAGCATGGTTTACCATTTTCAACTTATTTTGACCTATGAATAAGTCAGGAATGTCTTCTAAGCATAAATTATCACTACAAATCGGTAATATAAGTGATTTAGAGGCATTAAGCTGCAAGCAATTACTTTCAGCCCATTTGATAATATTATCAAGATCCTTGTTCAATTTCCAGCTCAAGTCTTCTATTAAACCAATTCGACTAGACAGATAAATCTGCACGTCATCAGCATAAGCATGCATTGTCGCGTATTGACATACAGAAAATATATCATTTATAAATATTGAAAATAGTAGAGGACCAAGTATGGATCCTTGTGGAACTCCACTAATAACTGATTTGTACTGAGAAAAAACATTTTTCAATTTTACTCTCTGTGAACGATTAGACAGGTAACTAACCATGAGTTTCATAGCGTTTTTACAAAATCCGTACAGGTACTGCAATTTCTGACATAGAAGAAAGTGGTTAACTGTGTCAAAGGCTTTGGAGAAATCAAGCAGACCCAAAATAGTTACTAACCCTTTGTCAAAATCACACCTAATGTCATCGACTACCTTCAAAGTAGCAGTAGCACAACTGTGCCCAGTACGAAAACCAGATTGCATAGGCGACATAAAGTTTTTAAGTGTAAAATAATTTATTATTTGATCAGCCATAAGAGCTTCACATACTTTTGACAAAGATGATAGTAGACTAATGGGTCTAAAGTCTTTAGCAATAGTTGCAGTGGATTTCTTAGCAACGGGCACAACAACAGCAATTTTCCAAGAACTAGGGAAGGAAGATGTAGTAAACACGTGATTAATGATATGCGTTAAAGGACTAAGAACATGGGGCAGGATAAGTTTTACAAATTTAAGCGAAATGCAGTCCTCACCTATGGCGTTCGACTTAATTTTAGAAACGCATTTACATACATCATTTTCGCTAACACAAGTAAATTGAAAAGTCGGTTGAACAGCAGTACCCGAGAAGGAAATATTACCTGTTGTAGTCTGCGTTGAACTGGAGAGAAAGAAATCATTCAGATGATTTGGATCAACATTACACTCAGCAGATCGCGAGTCACCAATACAGAACTTTTTTAAGTTACTCCAAAGTTTTTTAGGGGGAAGTGAAGTATTTAGCTTGGCAGAGCAATAACTACTTTTTGACTGCCTTATAATTTGTACCGACAAATTTCTGGCCAATTTAAACCTTTCCCAGTTTTCAGCTGTTGGATTTCTTTTCCAACATTTATGCAACTTGTTTTTCTTTTTTATGGCATTTTGAACATTATGCGTATACCAAGGGCATGAAATATTTTTAATAGCTACCGTGCGTATGGGGACATGTTTAACATAAAGGTCGTTAATTGTATTAGTCAGTTTGTCTAACTTATCATCTACAGTTGCACTATACCAAACATCATTCCACGTAAGAAGATGAAGATCAAGGTAAAGAGCATGAAAATCAACTGATTTGAAATCGGGGTAAGAGAATGTATTTGGTGATGTACTATGGGTTAAGTTTAAATTTAAAGTGCAAAACAAGAGATCATGATCAGAAATAAAATAAAGTTGATCAAACAGAAGAACGGACGATATATCAGACACAATAAAGTAGTCCAAGAGACTAGGACTAGCATTAGCAGAAAAACGTGTGGGTACTGATTCATTCACAACAGACATTCCAACAGATGTAACGTATTCATAAAGTGACTTTGAAAAATTATCGTTACACAATAAATTGACATTAAAATCACCGCAGGTTACAAAAAAAAATTATAGTCAATGGCAACATCAGACAGTGTAGAAAAGAAAGGATTTAGGCTAAAACTTTTGTTAGGATTATAAACACAAGACAAAAGAACTTTAGTTGAATAGTCCGAAATACACACGTTCAAAAATTCAACATTTGAGTCATTGGATTTACTAACAAGTTTAACATTTAAGCTATTTCGGCAGTATATGGCAACACCACCCCCTTTCTTCCCAAGCCTGTCATTGCGAAAGAGTTTAAAACTATTTATATTATACACAGAATCACTGACAGCACTACAGAACCAAGTTTCGGACACACAGATCACATCAATCGAAGAATCTTCAAGAACAAATCTAAGATAGTCTAACTTTTCTAAATTCAGACTTCTTGCATTGAAGTACACAACTTTTAGACCAGATTGCTGCCCGCATAGAATATTTAATAAAGTTTTAGTGTTTCCGTCTTTGCTATTGCTATTATTGTTAAGACCACTCATCAAAGGCAAACAAAGGACAAGAAACATTAGGCAAACACAGCAAAAAATTAAGTTTAAAGAACCATTTCACTTTGTAAATAATTATAGAGTAAGAAAAAGATATAGAGTAGAACATAGTACAAAAATTTTTAAAAGGTATAGAGAGACAGACTAAAATAATATCAAATGAAAAAATATTAAAAGAAAAAATAATAAAAAAAATATTAACATTAATAATAATAATGGGATTAATAATAAAAGTAATTAGACATAAAATAAGCCAAATGTAGTTTTTAATCACTATGATTGCTCTCATTAAAATCCATCGCAACTAAATTATCAAGTTGAGTAGTATTTTCAATCTCATAAGTGTCTCCTTTTTCAAATTTATTAGCAAATACACAGCCTTTCCTTACATAAGCTGAGAAAAGCTTTCTTTGGCGTTTAAGTTTAATCGCATATTGCAAAACTTTTCGCGTACGTCGGGTTAAGCTTTCATTGAGGTAGAAGCTGTCACTTGAATCCAATCCAACATCTGTAAGTGAGAGTTCTCTTTCGTTAGATTTACGGAATAATGCTGCAGAGCGAAGGAAAGAATCTCTGTCGTATGCGTTCTCAAATTTGAAGATGATCGGTGCCTTTGGGTTCTGTGTTCTTGTATTATTATATTTCACACGAAAAATACTCTTTAAATGGAATTGGCTGCAGTCAAAGGTGGTACATAATTTAACAAAAATATCAGAGAGATTCTCTTTATTGCATATAGGAATACCAAATAGAACAGCGTCCGCAGCAACTTCATTATGTTCCAATATAACAAGTTGTTTTTGTATATCAAGAACTTCATCTCTTAAAAGAGCAATTTCAGCAGTTTCATTTTCAGTCATTTCAATGCGATCCATTACATTTGTTAATGTTGATTGTACCTCCGTTAGTTTAGTCGCAGTTTCATCTAATTCCTTCTCAGTTTTTTTAACGCGCTCAATAGCATTAGCCATATCTACATTGACAGCTTCAAACTTCGCCGTCCAACTCAGCTCCAGCTCTCCAATTTTTTTATATATATCAGCACTAAACTTACTCAGTTCATCCTTAAAGAATGCAGTTAGTTTTATCCTTTTAAAAGAGGAGCTTTACTTGTCAAAATTTTGTATGAAAGCAGATTTTCTCTCATATTCGGTTTAAATTTATTTAGAAACGCATATTCCAAGAGTTTTATTTCAATGAAATTCTGACAACATTCACAATGTGATTATGCAAATTATAAATGAAATATCATACGAGTAAAATGGTTAAAGTTCAACAGAAAATATTTTTAAACAATGGTCTATTTGATTTTATATAAAAAAAACTAGAATTAGTTAGCATATGATATTTTTGACATAACCGTATTGAAAATTTTTAGTCTTAAGGGAGTTCTGCTCCAAAAAATTTAGTTATTCACATTATATTGATGCTTCCAAGTAAATGTCAAAAATCTAAAACAAAATCAGTGTCTCATAAAATGTTATTCAGGCTTAATAGATGTGAAAATCAATTATTTCTGAACATCTCTCTAATAGTTACTTAAAAGAAAAATAAATGTTAATGTATAATTTTATAGTTCAGGAAGTTTTTATCATGAAGTTGCTTTCATAATATTTATTATTCAAGACCTATGAGCTGAATAATGTGGAAGAGCCTCGCTGTCGAATTTTAGTTTTTGCATTAAAACTACAAATTAAACCCATTAACAAAAGTGAAGGAAAAAATTTCTTAAAACCAGTCTAATTTAAATCTGAACCTGACCTTAGAATTGCTTTATCGCTAATGATTTTTTAGACGTTATTACCATATAGTTGAAAAACACTGTTTTTTTACTTTTTTCAGCGTCATTTTTTTATAGG
Source organism: Calliopum simillimum (assembly GCA_951812925.1). Classification (NCBI taxonomy): domain Eukaryota; kingdom Metazoa; phylum Arthropoda; class Insecta; order Diptera; family Lauxaniidae; genus Calliopum; species Calliopum simillimum. Next base: position 89,407,434 of record OX638369.1, on the reverse strand, counting down.
TTTAAACATATTTATCAGTACTTACCCTGAAAATTTCAATAAAATCATATCAAAATCCAAGGAGCTATGAATTTTTAAACTTGTTAGTGTCTAAAAGTTGGATCGGACTTCATATGGCCGCCTTCTTGGACTTTTTCGGAATTTTGAAAAAGCATTTTACTACAATTATACGTTTGTCAAACACTAACTTTTCACCAATTTTCATAAAAATCGAAGATGCCAACCCTAATCTTAATCGATTACACAAATTAACAGTCATATACAGATTTTTCTGGCATTATTTCCTATGGCATTATTTCCAAAAATTCTGACGTTATTCCTAACAAGTTTTTGGCTTTATTTCCAAAAACTAATGCCAGAAAACTTAGCTCAGTCACTTTTCAACCGATTTTTCATATTAACTTGCGAGTAAAATCAAGTAAATGATTATGATTTTTTTTCACGTCTTGGTATAAAACGACCTTTCGGTCAATAACATAAAATTCTTGGGTGACGAAGAAAAACCGAGTACGCCGAAAATTATTTTTTTAATTGCCTAACACTGCACGATACGTGAAAACCCAGAACTTTTTTCTTGTAGCACAGTGTCATTTTCTGAAATGTTCTCCCAGAAAAGTAATACTCTTTTCGGGACATTGAAAAGAAAAATATTGGTTTTTAGTGTTCCACTTTTCAAATAAGAGCAAAGATCAGTCTTTTTAACGCAGTTGTAACTTTTGTCCGGCGTTGCTCGGATTACATTTGTTTTTCACGGAAAGTTATTTACAGAAAAAAAAAGCATTAATATGAAGTTACATATACATACATACATATTAGGGTGGCCCGATTTGAAAACTGATCTCGGCTACCCCCCTATGTGAAAGTTCATTCAATTCTCTGAATATTTGCCCAATGAACTATACCTCTGCGTTCAACTTTAGTTCGGCGCATTTTTGATCGAAAATTGTACCTTGTACCTTTCATACTAAATTTTAAAAATTTTTAAAAAGACAAAAGTAATGTCATTATATGATTTGGCTGGTATTCTGTCAGTAATCAATTAAATTGGTTTCTGTTTACATAAAAAGTTCACTTGATGGTGTGGATTTGATGCGTACATTTAAAAAAGGGATATGGGTCAAATAGCCGATTATTATGTCCGACTTTCAAAATAAACGATTCATATTTTTGGATGAATTTTTTCAAACAAAACACAAACCTGGGCTGAAAGTTCATTCAATTCTATGAATACCTGCCCATGGAACCATACCATAGAGACAGAAGTAATATCATAATATGTGTTTTTATACTTAATTTTCAAAATTCCTATAGAGACAAAAGTAATATCATAATATATTTTGGCTGGTATTCTGTCAGTAATCAATAAATTTGGGTTCTGTTTTTACGAAAAGTTTACTTGATAGCGTGAAATTGATTATATTTATTTCAAAAAATTATACCGGTCAAATAACCGATTTATTATAAACGATTCATATTTTTACATGGATTTTTTCAATCGAAACACCAACCCAAGTGTTTTTGGATGCTAGGATGCCAAATCTGACACTAATTTTTTTCCAGGGCAACATCTAAGGGCAGTTTTAGGAAATAAATAAGCCGCTTTTTTTAATTTTACAACACAATTTACCAAAAATCTATGTAAAAATATGAATCGTTTATAATAAATATATATAATTTGACCAATATAATTTTTTGAAATAAATATAATCAATTTTATGCTATCAAGTAAACTTTTCGTAAAAACAGAACCCAATTTTATTGATTACTGACAGAATACCAGCCAAAATATATTATGATATTACTTTTGTCTCTATAGGAATTTTGAAAATTAAGTATAAAAACACATATTAAACACAAGGTAAAATTTTCAATTGAAAATGCGCCGAACTAAAGTTGAACGTAGAGGTATGGTTCCTTGCGCAGATATTCATAGAATTGAATGAACTTTCAGCCTAGGTTGGTGTTTTGTTTGAAAAACATCATCCAAAAATATGAATCGTTTATTTTGAAAGTCGGACATAATAATCGGCTATTTGACCCATATCACTTTTTTTAAATATACAGCATCAATTCCTCCCTATTAAGTAAATTTTTTGTGTAAACAAAACCAAATTTAATTGATTACTCACAGAATACCAGCCAAATCATATAATGACATTACTTTTGTCATTATAAAACTTTTTAAAATTTAGTATGAAAATAAAAAAAAATATTGATGAAAGGTACAATTTTCGATCAAAACTACGCCGAACTAAAGTTGAACGCAGAGGTATAGTTCGTTGGGCAAATATTCAGAGAATTGAATGAACTTTCACATAGGGGGGTAGCCGAGGTCGATAAAATTTCCTCCATACAATTTGGCCCACCCTAATACATATATACAAGGACTAAATACAGCTGGCTTGAACGAAAAATATGGCATTCCCCTATGCCGCCAAAAACTAAGTACGTACATAATTCGACTCTGTAGACTATGTATAATCAGAATATGGTGTTTACAAAATCAGATATTTTTTTTTCCAGTTTTTTTTTTATAAGGTAATAATGACACTAAATAAACCGATTGTGAGTAGGTACACTAAAAATATTCTTTGAGTCTTAATTTTGATAATGTTAAAGGATTTCCGTGTGGTTCATAGAGTGAAGTAATTACGCTCACATTTTTTGCAAAATGTGCTGTCGGGGTAGAGTGCGAAATTTCGTATGGGGTAAAGTGGGAAATATTATTTGACTATTCCTCATCCCAACTTGTTAACGCTATATACTAAATCTTGATCCAAATAAATGTTCATTTATTTCAAACGTTTTTTGATTATTTTCTATAATTATGCCGAGAAAATACGTGACAAAAAATAATTATATAGCTCCATATCCCGATGATTTGCCGGAAATGTTGAAAGCAATCAAAGTTAATATAAACTCGGTCCATGCTGTTTCAAAGCATTACCACTTGCCAAAGTCCGATTTGTATTGTATCGTAACTGAACTTGATGAGAGTATTGGTAAAAGTGAGGTGACCAAAGAAAAATTGTTCAAGTGCGCTAACTCGCAAAACAAAAAGGATTGTCAACGCCTATATCACTTTAAATGTGTCAAACCCACTACTAGCTTTTCCTGTTGCCGACATTTTGACTCGGACTTGGATGTTTCTTCAGAGAATGATGAATAAGCTACAATTTCACAAATTTTTTTAACACACATTTTTTCATGCATTTTTTTCCAGCAAAATTATTTTTTTTCTTCACATTTACTCTTATGGGTGTATTCTTGAATCTTTTTTGACTTTCATAAAGATGTAAAAACTTTGCTGCAACATTTGTGTTAGCTTTAGTGAGTTTTTTAAAGTTTCCCACTTTACCCCACGATTTTCAATTTATGCTATTTTGGGCATGGTCGGTCGAAACTTGTTGCTCAATACAAAATCAATATTTTCGGTTGGTTTTTTCAGCAAAAAGACAGCTAATTAATTTTCCTAACTGTAGAAAGTTGAAACATGCAAAATAATTAGTTTTGCTGAATTTATGGAGCTTCGAAAAAAAATTTCACACTTTACCCCACTTCCCCCTAGTATACTACATAAAGTACAATCAAGCAAGAATGCGGTATCGCAGTTTCATTTGACCAAACCATAATTTCGTACTCTTAAATGAATATGATACTCAACCTAATAAACAATTCTATAACTAATAACTATTGACATTTTAGTATATCAATTGCCAAGAAAAAATTTTAACATTTATTAACCAAACTTTAATCTTGATATAATCTTATACCTCCTATACTGAGAAGGAACATTAACAGTGTTAATAAACTGATTGAAATAATAATTTTTATTGTTGAAGAAAAATTTTCACCTTAATTGTTAAAATTTTATAATTTTTATAAGTACGCATTAAAAAAAGGAAACATTTGTGCAAAAAAACAAAGCACACCGTAACTTTTAATAGTAAAAAGTAAAAGCATCGTAAAATATTAATGTTGAAAATCATCACAGTAAACATTTTATTACATTTTGAAGTCGAGATATAAAATTAGTTTTTAAATAACTTTCCATTTGTTTATTTCCTTCTGTGAAATGTCAAAATCCATATTAAAATTGTTGTATAAATATCACACAAAAATTATGTGAGCCACCTAAAAGTATGCTATGGTCAAAACAGAAAATATCTTATATTGTTTGAGCGAAAAAATTCTTTGCATATCTTTAAGAGAGAATTAAAAATGAAATAAATGTTGGCATACGTATATTTTTGGGCGGGAGCTGGAGGGAATTCTAAATAAAAGGATATTTGAGAGAAAGCTAAAAGTTTGAGAGAGAGAAAAAAATAAATTTAAGGCGTAATAAAAAAGCAGGTAAGCTTACATTTAGAAAAGAAAGATATCTAAAAAACAGAAAATATTAGTGTTTATCTCAGTTAAAGGCCCTATGCTCCTCCTAGAGGTTAAAGGAGAATATATATTTACATACATCTCAGTTACAGCAAACTATAGAACCAAGCAAGTATTATCTTCAATAGGTAAGCCACTCAGCGAAGCATTTGCCTCCCGTATCCTTAGTACGTTAATGGTACGCTTAGTTTTGCGGTTTTAAGAGTTCAAATATAGGAGTTGCCACACCTTTTACTCTAAATTTGTCTAATGTTTAAAAAATTTGGTCTAGTTTCTTGTGATGTTTTAAAGAAATTATATTGCATTGTTTTAAGCACTTCTTACATCGTTGATATTAAATTGTTCAATTGATATGGAAGTTATAGGTTTTTGCAAAAATTCGTACTTCAAGAAAAAAAATTTGTTTTCCTTATCACAAAAACAGCCATCAGTTTTGTGAATGCCATGATGCTAATCAAAATTTTACAAAAACTCTTTACCTCTATATATTTTTAATTTTTCACAAGTTTTAATTTCTCCGAATTGACTTTTTAAATTCAATGACAAAATAAATTGCTACATTTGACGAATTTTCTTCGGAAATACAAATGTGGCTTTGAAAAATATTTGCACCATTACAAGGAATTGAAACAACTAATCACTGCTATTGGTCATACCCAAAAACCTTTTCAAAATTTTTCCAATGTATGTTGCAATCACTTTTTTATTTGATTTTAATTCCATGAAACGAAAGCAAAAATTTGTTTAATCAGATTTTATTTCCTGGAATAGAACCGACCAATGCAATAACCACTGTACCATGGAATTGAAAAACTATGTTTCCAATTTTAATTTTCTTTATTAAGAAAATAAAAAAAGTAGAATTGACGTTAAATTTTATCGGCATCAAAAGCACAGTGCATGAAACAAAAATAAAAAATAACTTTGTTACCTTTGGCCTGGTAAAACATTAAATTCCCTACACTACCATATTTTGAAAATTTTGCTTGTACGAGTGGCGCCACAACCTATTGTCCGAATTCACATAACTTTTGCTCAGACCATCACTTACTGTTCTCAGTGCCTGAGTGAAATTTAGTTGGATTATCTCAAAACAAGCTAGTAAGGGTGGTATCTTTGGCCAGATCGGAAACTAAATACCCTACACTGCATTTAAAACCTATTACACAGTGCGACAAAATCGAAAAAAAATTTTGCCCCTGGGGTCTCATAAAGCTTTTCTGATAGGTTATGAAAAATAAAAATACACGTACTTCACCGAATATGTGTATCAGTGATTTTTTCCATTTTATGGCTCCTCAAAGCTTAAAACTCGCGTTTTATATGAAATTTTGAGATTTTATGAAAAAAACCATCTTATTATGAAATGTTGCTCGTGCCCTTACCTTTAATTTAAGCTATAGCACTTGAGAATCCACATGGTAGTTTTTGTTTTAGAAGCAAAACCATTTTCAATGTATTTTTTTTTTTTCATACGTATATATTTCGGAAAATAAAAAGAAAAATAAAAAATTATCACAAAGTCTTCTAATATTGAAATAGTAAAATTTTTACAGTTTTGCTAATAAAATAAAAACTACTGTGCGGATTCTCAAGTGCTATAGCTTAAATTAAAGGTAAGGACACGAGCAACATTTCATACTAAGATGGTTTTTTTCATAAAATCTCAAAATTTCATATAAAACGCGAATTTTAAGCTTTGAGGAGCCATAAAATGGAAAAAATTACTGATACACATATTCGGTGAAATACGTGTATTTTTATTTTTCGTAACCTATCAGAAAAACTTTATGAGACCCCAGGGGCATTTTTTGTGTTGCACTGTGTTATTAAACACTTAGTTGATAAATGCTATGGGATATTTTTGTACATACAAGTATTTTTTTAAATAATCTGTTTTACTCTCCCGTAACTCCTAGGAGAATATAAGAAAAAATCATTTACGATTAAGGAAAATTGTTTTCTGGAGAATTGTTTAGTTTTGCTTTAAGATATTGTTAGAAATATGGTTGAATTATCTCAAATATAGCAAGTATAGCATTTGAAACTTTTGCTTGTATCGGGATGCCACACTCTCTTTTCCCGAAATCAACTAGTTTTTCGTCAAAGCTAGCATTTTAAGTCTTTAGTAATTTAGTGAAATTTGGTTGAATTATCTCAGATAACGCTTTCAGTAAAGCATATTTAAACTTTTGCATTTATGGGATGCGCCACTCCCTATTTTCTGAATTCACCTTATTTTTCGTCAGAGCTTACCTTTACTGTTTTAAGTGTTTTATTAAAATTTGGTTTGATTATCTAAAATAACGCTTTTAGTACAGCACTTTGAACCTTTACCTTATATGGGAAAAGCCACGCCCTCTAGCCCAAATTCTTCTAGCTTTTTGCTTTGAGCTTATATTTACTATCCTTAGTAATAACGTGCATTTTGCTTGCGTTATCGCAAATAATAATTCTAACATTGCGTTTTGAACATATGCTTTGTATTGGCGGTAGGCGTGTCCATTGACCGATTTTGCTCATTTTCAATCTCTCGAGCTAGCTTTGGCGGAGGCAGAGTGTTAAATTGCATGGAATTATCTTGCTTAGTTTTCTCAAAAAAAAATTTGTTTCCACGCACAAACACCCAGCCTGCCAGCCAGCAAGACAAACGGCTATAGCTATATCGACTCAGAAAGTGACGCTAATCAAGAATATATATACTTTTCCATACCTACCACGCCTCCTGCTCTGCACTACAAACCAAAGGACAAAGTGAATGTATCCTGAGTGTAGGGTAAATATAAAAATGTTTGCAGTGTAGCACTTTGAAGGTTTTTCTTACATGGGAAGTACCACGCCCTTTTGTCTGATTTTCTCTAGTTTTTTCTCAATGATTTCAGTTATAGTTCTTAGCGTCGGAGTGAAATTCAGTTGAATTACCTCAAAAAACACTTTCAGTATAGCACTTTGAAACTTTTGCTTAAATATTTCTTTTGTATGGGAGGCAGGCGTATCTGTTTTCCGATTCCGCTCTTTAACAATATGTCGAGCTAACTTTGACGACTGAGGCAGTGCATTAAATTTCATCGATTAACCTTGCTCAAAAAAAAAATATTAAAATGATTTCAACTGATAGAGAGACATTATGACAAACAGACCGACGCACAATGGGAGGGTTTGTATGGAACGGCGGTCATATATAGTAATAATATAGCTAGACTATTGAAATTTGGTACAGATGTTTTTTACATTAAAATAATAAAAATCTGTGAATATGAACAAAACCCGCCGACGGAAACGCCTACCTCCCATACAAAGTTGGGGCGTGGTCCGAATTTTTTTTCAAAATGAGTATCATTTTCAATAACCTGACCCCGCTTATTTCAAAAATATTAAAAATTTTGCGCTATCTTTTATAGTTTTCAAGATATGAGGAATAAACGAAAATCTTTTTTATAAAAAATAGATTTTGTTTGTTTGTGTATTTGTCCCTTATTAACTCGGAAATTAAGTATCTGATTTTAAAAAAGTTTTTATATTATGCTAGTACAAAAAAAGGCTAAGCTATATACTAAAAAAGTGGGCGGTGCCACGCCCCCCAAAAAATTGACTTATCATATCACCGAAACTCTTTGACGCAGATAAATGAGATTTGGTAAAAGTTTAAAAATCATCAGGACAAATAATGTTCTTAGGACAAATGGGCGGTGCCACGCCTTCAAAAAAAAAAAACTCATCATATTTCTGAAAATATTTGACGAAGATAGATATTATTTGGTAAATATGAAAAGACCACACAGAAAAAAAAACTGACGGTAAAATTAACTATAAATTTTGTATTCTATAGTTTTTCAAATTTTCTATAGGAAACAAAAACAAAAATTCAAATTTTCAGAATCAGCTTTACTTTTCTACAGTTGAATTCAACTGTACATTTTGTATTCCATAAATTTTTTTTTTTCATATGAATAACATTTTGAATTGAGTTTTTAACAGGTTCACAAAATTCTCTCATTGTTTAATAATAAATCAACATAAGTTTGCTAGAGTTGTACTGATATTTTGCCATTTGAAATGGTGTCGCCGTAGAAGTTGTTTGCTACAATTTCTTAGAGTTTTTGGAAACGGCTAGTTACAGCCCTTCTGGGGTGCTAACTATTAAACCGCTCCAAAACAGTTTTAACTGTTTGGAACAGTTTATATTGTTAGCTGACCTTTTAAGAAGGTTATTTTTACTGTAACTGCGATTGATAGTTTCTAAACCGAGTAAACTGTAAATTTACAGAGTTCTACGGTCAAAATACAAAAACTCCGGGTTGGTGCAATTTCTATCAAAAATCTAGGTTAAATTAACTGTTTTCACAGTACCTAAACATTTTAACAGCAACTGTACAGTACTATTTTTACAGTAATTTTACTGGACTGCACAGTCAATTTAACCTTTACTGAGGGTTGGTGCAATTTCTATCGTTGAAATCGGTTGGATTGACCGATATTTTTTTTTCTGTGCATCAAAACAAATAATCCGCACTAGAAAAATGGGCAGTGCCACGCCTACAAAAAAATTAATTAATTTTAATTAGTTTTTTCATTTAATTGCAACACCTCTTGATCTTCTGGTGATAACTCTTTATATTTTTTATCACATTTTACTCGGATTTGGCTAATAATCGGATCAGAAGAGATCAGCATGTAATGCAAAACGTCTTCGTTGTTTGCTACTCTAGAGCACAGTCTGCTGTTGTGTAACCTAGCGCTTTTAAAAACTTTGTTTGATGCTTCCTGAGCTTCTTCGGAAAGACTACCAATTGGTATTTAAAGTGCTTGTATGATATTATACCAATTATAATGTTTTTTGTATACCTTTCAATATGCTCTTGGCTTATTTTAAGAAAGGGTGAGTTCCAAGGGGGATTTACAGGAGGAAATATACCCCTTACCTGTCACCCTTGTCTTAAAAAATTTTTTTTTGGAATTTAAGAAGACTGTAAGCTTAAAATTGATAAATATATTGTAAAACGTTGCAGAATGTAAAGAAATAAAAATATTTTTTTTTCTCAAGAACTGCTACTGGAAAAAATTCATAGAAAAAAAAGTTCTCAAAAAAGGCAGTAGGGACTTTGCATATCGATTAAGCATACTTGGCCACATATTATGTTGGAAAATAATGAAAATCAGAAAATGTATTTTTTTTTTTTAATGTCAAAGTTTGTACAATTTATCGATTTTGGCTTTTTGAGCTTAAATTTTCGAAAAATCACCATAATTCACCTATCATACATAAAAACTCAAACAAATGTTTTTTTAAAAGCTAAATGCTTGTACTTTTTGACAAAATGTTATCTTGATATATTTCGATCCAAACGAATTAAAAATAGCGTTCCAAAAAAGTCAACTTATTTTGTCCCGTCAAAAACCACAATATGAAAAAGTTTATAAAAAAAAAAGTTCTCAAAAAAGGCAGTAGGGACTTTGCATATCGATTAAGCATACTTGGCCACATATTATATTGAAAAATAATGAAAATCAGAAAATGTATTTTTTTTTTTTTTAATGTCAAAGTTTGCAATTTTTCCATTTTTACCATTTTTTTTTAAATATTTGAAAAACCACTATAACTCACATAAAATCGGCAAAAAAAAATAAAAATATTTTTAACAAAGTAAGAACAATATACTTTCCAACGATATGCTATATTAGTGGATCGGGTTTAAAACAAATTAACTAGAGCGTTTATCCAGCAGTTCCTAATTTTAAAAGTTCTGTAGAGCATTTTTTCTGTTTAAAGTCCAACTATGGGCTCACTGTGTTGCTAAGCCAAAACAAAATTTTAAACTTTTATAGTTTTTTTACCGTCCCTAAGTTTTAACTGACGATTGGCGTAAAAATTTTTTTAATCCATAGCACTTTCAAATTTTACCTATTTATGGCCACAATCTCCCATTGTGCGACGTAGCTAAATGGACTCAAGAGGTGACGCTGATCAAGAATATATATACTTTTCCATACCTACCACATTTTCTATATGCGTTACAAACGGAAGGATAAAATGAACACCCTGGGTATAGTGTATAAAAAAGAATAAGATAGCATACTTTCAGGATCTGTATCAAATACGTGGTATGTTGGAAATTTGTGAAAATGTGACTTTCCAGAGGAAAAGGGACATTATCTTCACAAAATCGAGAAAAGGTTTTTTGCATTTTCAAAAAATAAAGTTTATCTTGAATATATATATCAGCGGAAAATTGCAAAAATTGACTGGGTTATGGTGTTTGGAAACAGTAAAATGAAAAACTCAAGTTTGAAAATATCAAACTATATCATGATCAGTTGATTTTATAAAGTTTTATTTTTTTTTTTTTTGACTTAATTATTCCACTTCAACTAAGTCTCAAAACGCAGAGGTTCTATTTTTCTTTTCCTTTTAAAGCAAGGACAACCCAGACTTTTAAATTGCTAGTGTTCGTTAATATTTCACTCAAATCGGGGCCATCAAAATTACTTAGAAAATATTTTCGGTTTAATCCATAAAAGGCAGTGTATTTTTCAAATTTGTTTAAAAGACACGAGAACCAGCATTCAAATTTTTTAATTTAGTTAAACATTTAAAAATTTCTTGAAATATACTACACCGCAACATTTACGCAACATTTATCTGGCATACAAAGGAAGTCAAAATGGTAATTCAATCAATTGAAATAAATCATTTTACACTACCACAGGATGGTGTATTTTTAGTTGAACATAAAATAAAAATTCTTGCAAGTCAAATACCATCGACAACAAGAACAACAACACCAATAAAAACTATAACCACAAATTAACGCAAAAATCCAGTCAAATGTAAGCGAAAACGCCAAAAACATTTTCCAGCTAATTGCGCTTCAAATGATGCGACATCGCATTTAACGCAATGTGTCGTATCACATTAAACGCAACGTTTAAGTCATCAACTTAAATATTTCATTTTTTGTGTCTTAAATTCAAGTATACTCTGTGCGTATGCTTATATGCATGTGGATGTCTCCAAGGGGAAAAATATCAAGTGCTTCTTAAGAAGGCATTTCTAAAGCGCTTGTTTCTATAGAAATTTAAAAAATAATATACAAATTTAATAGCACTTCATCATATAATTTAGTGTTTTGTAGGTCTAGCAAAATTTTAATTGTAGTATTACATTAAGTTTTTGTTTATCACATGAAGCCCCGGTTGGAATCTTAGTGCTGTCAGCTAATATTTTTAGATTTAACTGAGAACACGCTTACCGCCGCACTATAAAAAAAGAAATCCAAGAGACCATTTTCCGAAAGGCTGCGGTAAGCTTCAGAATGCTTATACCTTAGGACATGCAATGTCAAACAGAAAAAACGCGTATTACAGAGCGGAAGCACTTATGGCCGAAAAAGAAGAACTTCAGAAAGACTTTTGAAGCGCTTCTTTTCCCCCTGGGTAAAGCGATGCCCTTACAAAAAATAAACGACACACAGACAGACAAACAATTTAGCAATAAATTCAATTTATTTGGTTATTAATGCAAAGAGATAAATTTTTCAACATTAAGCGGCATTCACTCGCCACTTGTCGCTTGCTGCTCGCTGCTCGCTCTGTTCGCTTATGTTCGTTATTATGCACAAAATATTGGCTGCAATTTGAATTTAATTTCAATTTAATTCCAGTGTTGTTTAACGTTTCATTTTGGTATTTGGCTTTTAATTACAGTACTTTGTTGTTGCTGTTGTATTTGTTGTTTTCGTTTTAGTTATGGTTGCCTCTGCCGCTTACGAGCAGCATGTTGTCTCTGGTACCAAAATATGAGGATATTTTTCAGAGATATTACAGTGATGTGTTAAATGTCGTAACACTTTGGGAATTACTTACATTTGCATTCAGAATTTTTTGGATGTTTAGTAGATTAAAATATCATAGGTGAGACATTCTTTACGTTATCGACCAAGATTCGACTTGACATCTGCGATTTCTATGAAAATTGGTGAAAACTTAGTATTTAACACACATATTACTGTGGTAAAACGATTTTCTGAAATTCCGACAACTTTCAAGATGGCGGCCATAGGAAGTTCGGTCAAACCTTTGGATACTCCCATATTTGAAAATTTATAGCTCCTCGGCTTTTTAACCGATTTCAACGAATTTTCCAGGTTTCTGTAGAAAATTAAAAAATAACTACACTGAAAAAATATTTTCTTTTTGGTTGGAAAAAAAACTATTTCCTTTTTCAAAACCATTTTGGGGCTTGGAGCACCCTTTTCATTTTTTTAATATTTTTACTTAAAATGTCTTTTCAAATATAAATATTTTTACTAGAATCATAAATTAATATTTATTTATATTAATTACTGTTAAGTTCGAACAAAAAAAAAGGAACTCAACTGACCGCGCCACACAGGTGCCAATCAAAGTAAAAGCTGGCCAAAAATGTAATTCTGAACGTAAACTTTTGATAGTAAGTGCAACTTTTGAGAAAAAATAAGTTGAGTTCGGACAAAGGGGCGTAGCACCTCACATATAACCAAAAGTTTAAAAATTCTATACTGAAAGCGTTTTTTGAGATAAGCCGTCCAAATTTCATTTAGATACTAAGAATATTAAATGCAAGCTTTGAGCAAAAACTAAGTAAACTCAGACAGGGGGCGTGGCACCTCCCATATAAATAAAAATTTCAAATTGCAATACCGAAAGCGTTTTTTGATATAATCCACCCAAATTATACTCAGATACTAAAAAAATTAAATTAAAACTTTGAGCAAAAACTAAGTGACCTCGGACATGAAGGCGTGGCACCTCTATAAAAGCAAGCTTAAAAATGCTATACTAAAAGCGTTTTTTGAGGTACGCCGTCAAAATTTCACTGAGTTACTAAGAATATTAAATGAAAACTTTGAGCAAAAGCTAGGCGAACTAGGACAAGAGGGTGTGCCAACTCCCATACATATAAAAAATTCAAAATTCAATACAGCCATTCCATGCCTAGCGTAACAAGATCTGCTACACCCCTTCCGATTTCGCTGAAATTTGGTATATGGTTTTGTTTCATTTGGCGATTTTTTTCGTGGCTTGTGAAAGGGTGCAAAGAGTGACAAAATCTGTAAATTGTGACAAACTCTCCTCAAATAATTGTCAATAACTTAGACATTTCTTAACTTATTTTCATGTTCAGACCACTTTTGGAAAGGTATTGAATAAGGCTATAGAGATAAAATTTTTCGTATTTGGTAAAATACACTAAATTTACCACCATTTTAGTACTAAACCAAGGGTGTCAGCGTAGAAGGAAAGTGAGCCAATTTTGGCTCGACCCAACAACATCAATATTTCTGCACAACAATCCCAACAACATCAATATTTCTGTACAACATTCAGAGAAATAATTTTTGTTGTTTTTTTCACGCTCGTCAAAATTTCGCGATTTTATGCTTTTTTTTGCGTACACACAAAATCGAACTCGAACCAACATAAAACAACAACAAAGACTATGTCGCATCAAAAACAGCAAACAATATGGGTATTAATGCGTTGATGCGCAGTTGCGAAAATGCAAGTCTTTTACGCACTAACGCCTGAACGATCAATGTGAATATTTCCATCTTGAGAAATTGCAAAAGTAGTGCGAAATTTTCGGCAATATTTTTGTTATTTTACTAATATTAAACTTTAGCAAATTGCACTTTCGCAACGACGCAAGGGCATTGCGCATCAACGCAAGAGTTCCCCTAATTTTTGTGTGTGTCCTAGTTCTTAGAAATTTTGAAAATTGTTGAAGTATTATTGTTGTTGTAAACGAGGCATGAAAAAACAACAAAAAATTGTTTTTTTTGTTTGTTGTTACTCGAATTAAAAGTTGTTGTAAAAGCAACGCTGACTGCGCTGCATGCGTTTGGCTCAGTGATTTGAAAACGCTGACACCCTTGTACTAAACTATAAAAAATGTATCCAGGTACACCTTTTCTACCTTCCAAAATATATTTTTTGGAAAGAAAAAAAAATTCTTTCATATGACTAAATTTCAAGAAGGTATCTTTCAAATTACGGCTGCAATTTGATTAACCCATTAATGCCCAGCGGTGCCATACGACACCCAAAACTAAGTTAACTTCAAAAATTATTCAAAATTAATCAAAACAAGATACGACTTTTAAAACTTAAAAAGCAAGAATTTGGATATTTTTCCAGCTATTGGAAATTGTTTTTTCGTTTGTTTATGTCAAGTGTTCGTGGTAGTTATCGCTATTTGATTGCTTGTTGGCAGAAAAGTGAAAAATATTTTGATACCGTATGACTTGAGGTAAGGAATCATCTTTTATCCTTAGTAAGTCATATATTTTGAAAGTTTTTGTTAACAGTTATATTTTAAAAAGAGTGATGAGTATTTTGAAGCAAAAATCAACAAAATCCGTTTAAAAATAAACAAGTTGTGATGATTTCAAAACCAAAGTGCTATACGGCACCGCTGGGCACTGGCTAGCAATTTTATTCTGAGTGCCGTATGGCATCGCTGGGCATTACCCAGCACGGAAGTTATTGTTTCTCTATATGTCGTACGGCACCGCTGGGCATTAGCCAAAAATAAATTGTGTATGTAAGTGGGTGTTAACTCTCATCACAACACAATTTGTATAGTGTAGAATTGACTTGTTTGGTTTTTATGTTTGACTTTTAGGGAATAAGTTTTAATTAAAGAGCCATTTGAATGCGTTTTTTCATTTGCTAACAAGACTTCCGACTCAATAGAATTTAATCCTTGCAGTCGAACATACTATTACTTTTCTCCTTAATAATGCTATAATCTAAGTTTATAGCTTTCTTTTGACTAGAGAGTGATAAACAATGTACAATTTAATTATTTGAAGTACATATCAGGACATTTTTTACTAAAAACAGGATTTTTTTCCTGTTACTTAAAAAAAGCAAATGTATATGAATGCCCAGCGGTGCCATACGGCACCCAGTCATTAAGCCGTTCCTAACCAAGACTTGGTAAAATTTTTTTTTCATAAACATAGCTCAAGTTCAGGAGGCTAACTCCTGAAAGTTTCAGCATCGTATCTACTGTGGTTCTCGTTGGGCATTAATGGGTTATAAATATTTTTACTAGAACTATGAAGTAACAATTATTATACATTTTTCTCGCGTATTTAACTTTGCGTATAGGAAATGGCAGGCAACATTTATAGGTAATATTTACTCTAGTTACTTACTAAGTGATAAGTTTCATAAAACTTTTTCTAGAAAAAACACACGATTCATGCAAGAGAAGTTTTTAGTGGCTTAAAGATTCCAAAGCTGGATTTTGATTCTTTTAATACCAGTTGCAAAAAAAAAATTATTTTAAAATGGATCTAAATTTATGTGAAAGATTATAGCTTTTCATTTGTTTTCCGGACATATGCTTTTAAGTGTTTTTGTTTACATATAAGTAGTTTAATTCCTTTTATTGTTTGCAAAACTTTGTACAGGTATTTTTACAGAAAAGTACAAAACTAACTTCTCTAGATTAAGTGTATTTTACATGTGTACTAATTTATAACTACACCATGTAGAAAACTAAACACACTTTGACAAAATAAAGGAGTATGCACTTATTATTGTTGTTGTTGTTATTATGTCCTGCTGCTTTTAATTATCATGAGTATTATAAATTTTACTCTACTTGTGGCGCGTTGAGCTCAAATACACAGCCACATGCATACATATATGATATTTGTGCTATGTGTTTGTGTGTCTCTATGTGTAAGTGTGTGTCAGCTGTTGAAGAACAACAGTTTACAAAAGCAAAACAGAAAAAAAAATAACCAACCAACCAACACTGAACTACATTAGATAATTTCCCAAAGGATCTGAGGGATAAGTGAGTGAAAAAAGGCATTTATTAGAGTTTATTTAAGTTTCTTTATTACACACTATGCGATATTTATATTAATATATATAGTTTCCTTTGTTGTCACTGTTGTTGTTGTTGTTGTGATCCAACTGTTATGTGTTACACAATGTGGGCAGCACTGAAAACATGGGACACTTGCGTACAATAGGGCGTATGCATGTGATAGTATTTATTTTTGTTTGATGATAGTAGCACACACACGCATAATTGCTCTACAATAAATACTTTTATTCGTATTTAAGTAGTGGGGTTGGGGTTGAACGAACGAACGAACGAATGAACAAGAGCAATAAGGATACATTGCAACAGCAACAAAATTAAATGTTCACTTTGGCAGCTACCAACAGAATAGAGGTTACATTATACCAACAAACAAATGGGTAGTTAAGCCAATTAAGAGCAAAAAAGACATTTATGGTTTTGTTGTGTGCCATTGATGTTTATATTTCAAATGAAATACTTGACCCAAAAAGGATATGCTACTGGTTTACGTATACAATTTTAATTTCCATATAAAGGAGCTTTACTTTTTTTTATGAATTTCCCAATTACAGGCACAAATTTAAGCTTCTTTGCGAAAAACACTAATGCTTATTTTATGTAAGAACCTAAATCTTTTTTTATGCATAAATTGCTTAAATTAATACATACAAATTTAAAAAAAAAAAAATTATTAAATTTTCTTTTGCTGTTAAAAAGCAATTCATCAACACTCATACGACATGTTGTCAACAGCAACACATTTTAAGCCTTAACGACCGCACAACTACTATAACGTTGCGTATTGAAAAAAAAACTTTAGTAGTGAAAAACTTCGTACTCCCTCTGTCAGTGTGAACCACTTACCTCGCTATCATTGCTGTGCAATATCAGCTTAAATCCTGGCAACAAATTCTCCTCGTTATTTACATCATGCAGCGCCAAATTTGCAGCTGGCATACACGCCTGGCCACCTTGCCAACCGCCTTTTCCCGCTATGGGAAAAATACCACCAATGTGCAGTTCATCAGGGCGGCCACCATTTGTTAAATTTACATTTAGCAAAATAAGCGAAAATAGTAAAAATATCCAAAATGTCACAACACCGCCACATGTCATATCCTGAAAGACAGAGTGAAAAAAGAAAAACAAAAATTAATGAGTTTATTATGTTGAGCGTAAAGTTTAAAAATAATTTAAGTTGCATACAAAATTTTTTAAGACTTTCAAGTAAAAATGCTGGCTAATGAGGATTATTAGCTTAGAAATTAAAAAGTAATATAAAAAATAGAACAGAAGACGGATTATTTGTATGAATTATCCTATCAACTGTTAAAAAATTTACTTTTTGCATATTTTTACTATTTTATTTTTGAAAAAGTAATTGCATTATTTTAAAAAAAAAAATTTGAAATTTTTTATGCCCAGAAAATAATTTTATTTGAACTTGAATCTAAGACCCTGTTAAGCTTTGGCCATTATTGAAACTTCTTATTATTCCAATCCAATCAAATTTGTTACAGAAAGTGTCATTATATCATGTGAAAACAGCATCCAATATAAATTATAATAAATTTAGCTTCTGCACATATAAGAATTGAGTGCTGCTATACATGGAATCGAAAGTCACTCATACGACATGGTGATCATTACATTAAATATTTGCCTACAGAAAAAAATAAAACACTAAATAAGAATATTTGAAGTTCCAAAAATCTTAAAACATGCACAGAGATAAATGGCACCAGAACCATATCACCCTCAGTAATTGGGTGCCATTTCTCCTAAAAGCTATGTAAATCGAAAACATTTCATACTAAAATTGCCGCCAAAGTCAAATACTAGGAAAAGAAATTGAAAATGTCATACATAAATTTTCAGAACTTTGTGAAATCCATTTTAGCCGAAAAGAGCACCAGGACAAATAATGCTTAATGGAAAAACAATTACTTCATTACATCTCTGAAAATATTTAACGCACATGGATGATAAGTGTTAAATGCATCGAGCAAAACAATATCCAATTGATGATGCCATGCCATCTGTGTGTGGCAAGGTAAGTCAACGCACACCGGGAAATGCTATCAGCAAATAAATATGTCAATAAATAATTAAATATATCTGCGTCCCAGAAAGAGTGGCAAAGTTTGAAAATAAAAGTTAATTCCTCATTTCTGAAGCTATTAAAATGATCATCTGATAGAAACTTTCAAATCAACCTATCTCGAAATTAACAACTTGTCAATAATGTTGCTGAATTTCAATGGCGAAGCATAAAATCTTCACTTTCAATGCATTTTTAATAACTAAAAGCCGGTTGCTTTCAAAATATTTCTTTTTTTAATCGGCAACACTTGGCGGCAAATTCAAATTTTGCAAGAATTACGGGACACCCTCACATCTCCAGAACTAAAACTCATAGGTTTAAGTATTGGCAAAATAGTCAGTTATAGTCCAAAAATGTCGATAGTGATAAAAAACATGGAATTTTATATGAGTGACTAAAATCCAGAAAAATGTTCTTATCTTGAGTAAGATTGTTTTGCCAAAAGTCCACAGAAATGTTGGAAATATTAAATTTTATTTGATTTTGAAACAAGCTGCCTTAGCATAATGTGGCAGCTGTACCCTGTGTTTCTCATCTCCAAAAAATGTCAGTAATTTGGCAGCATCATTTTTATTTTTCTCATTTGCTGCATTCAGTGCGTGTTTTTATTCTGCAACATTTGCAAAATTCAAAAAGCATACGGTGCACTTTTTTTATGGTTGTTTTCAATTTATGATTCACAGACACACACCCTTAAACAAATTAATAGCATACGCTTGCACACACAAACAAATTCTATTACTTTTCGATGGTGTTGATTATGTGTTTTTATTTCTGTTTTTGTTTATGTTTTTTCACTGAATATACTCTACACCATTAGCCATCACGTGAATATGTTCGTATGCGTAATACAAATTAATAAGCCAATTAAATGTTGCTCATACGCCAACAGTAACAATTAAATTATTAAATTTTCGCTAGTAATTAAAATCACTCATACGCACTGCTTAACAGAGATTTAAATGAAAATATTGCTAGTGTGTAAGTATCATTGATTGTATACTATTAAATTGTTGATAACAAATCGTTTATATTAAATCGAAAAACATTTACAGATAATTACATGGAAAAGTACCCATGGAACCTTAATTGCGTTCTTATTTAAATTTCATCATACTATTTCTGAAGGGATCTTTAACCTATAAATAAAGATAATTGTCTTATAGCTTATTTTACAAATAAATTTATAATGATAAGTGTTTTACAAAATAGAAATTTTTTTTAAACAGTTCTTTTTCTTTCAGATTTGACATTACATTTTCAAACGGCCATGCGTCAGCCTTTGATTTTCCACAGCCCCATATGTTTAAACAAAAAGTACAAATGCTAATTGTTTCTGCATAACATCGAACTTAAGATATCGCCATTTGAAGTGACAAAAATAAAATTTAAAAGTTACTCATACGCCATGCTGTACAAAAATGAACTTTGAAAATATTTTGTAAGCAGCTACGTAGATGTATACATAGATTCAATCATTTTTAAAAAATCTTTCCTACTAACATAAAGCTGCAAATTCACCCAGAAGAAAAAAGCCTTAAGACTTTTTTAAACAAAAATCACTTTTACTGCCAAGAAATAAATCAAAGCCAAAATGTTCACTCTACATCTACAATTGGATGCATTTCAAAATCTCTTTCAAAGCTATAGCAAAATTGAATCATGAAGGATTACAATTATTGAAAGGTAGGTTGTTATGGTTTTTTGTTTTTGGCAACGCATACAAATGAAGGCAGACAGCAGCAGCAAAAGCAAATGTAGGTTTTGACTTTTATAAAAAAGCAGAAAAAACCACCTCAAAAATAGTCACTTGGAAAAAGGCAGCAAAAGCATGCTAGGATAAAATCAATAGCAAACCTTATAGCAAATTTTGAAAGAAAGAAGTCATTCGAAAGCATGCCTGCTTACTTGCAAATGACTTCCTTTTTGGCCTCAATTTCATCTTACTTAACCAAGTGCTGATTTAGGCACAAAATAGGCAGCATTTACACACACACACAATACACTTAAGCAAACAGGAAGTACAGCATACGCTCTTTATGTTGGCATGCAAGCCAAATAAATTTCAGCCCTCAGTCGATATTGCGTCAAATGACAATATAAAGGATATTCATACGGAACATTTCTCAATTTCTTATGATTATCAATAGTACTAAGCACAACATGTATCTTTTGGACAGTTAACAACAATGGTGGCATTAAAAACGCACACATTACAAGTAAAATATAGACATGAGTATACGTATTCTAAGGTACCCAATAGGAATTTAATCCAATGAAATGAATGTGAAAAATGATATATCAAGCTGCAGTTTACAAAAAAAAATTTTATTTGGTTCAGAACTGCACTCCATGTCCATTTTTGAATCAAAAAAAAAATCATTTGGATCTGTCTGCACGGCTCTGTTTAAAAAGTATTCCATGGGCTTTTCCTGGCATATGAGTAACATTTAAATTATGTATATGCTTGGATGTCTGCAATACAATTATAGTTGCAATAATTACTAACATATATGTATTTATTAATTTAAGCCCCTGCAGTTAAATTTGGAGCTAGTCCCAAAATGTGACTAGTTCGGGAACTGTTCAAAAAAGTGCTATCGTTGTTCTAAAGGGTGTTTTTTTTAGAGGTATAGAACTTCGAATTGAAATAAAACACAAGAAAATTGTTTTAATGTCCATCAATTTGGCTTTATTGGAAGGATAATTTTATGCCATTAATGTTTAAATATGATTTCGGGCATGTGGCCGCCGCGGCTGGCTCGAATAAAGCCAATTCTACAGGTCCAATTTTCAACCACTTTTTCAAACATATGGGGCCGTATGTCGGCAATAACGTCACGAATGTTGGCTTCCAAGTCCCCTAACGCTTCTGGTTTGTTGGCGTAGACGAGCGACTACACATATTCCCAAAGAAAATAATCCAATGGTGTCAAATCACACGATCTTGGTGGCCAATTGACAGGTCCATTCCGCGAAATTATGCGCTCATCGAATGTTTCCTTCAATAAATCGATTGTGACGTGCGCTGTGTGGCATGTAGCGCCGTCATGTTGGAACCACAACTCATCCACATTCATGCCATCCAATTCGGGAACAAAATAGTCGGTTATCATGGCTCCATACCGGTCTTCATTAACGGTAACTGACTCTCCAGCATTATTTCGGAAGAAGTATGGTCCAATGACTCCACCAGCCCATAGAGCACACCAAACAGTCAGTTTTTGTGGATGTAATGGCGTCTCAAGGGTCTCATGTGGATTCTCTTCACTCCAAATGCGGCAATTTTGCTTGTTGACGTAGCCATTCAACCAAAAATGAGCCTCATCACTGAACAAAATTTTGCGATGAAAATCAGCATCAAGATCAATCTCATTTTCGGCCCATACAGCAAAATCACGACGCATTGCATGGTCTCGCGGCTTTAATTCTTGCACAAGCTGGATCTTGTAAGGTCGCAAGCCAAGATCTTTGCGCAAAATCTTCCATAAAGTTGATGGACAAAGCTCCAATTGCTGTGCACGGTGGCGAATCGATTCATTCGGGTCCTCTTCAACATTTTGCTCTACAGCGGCAATTGTTTCTTCGGTGCGCACTGTTCGACGTCTCTGCGGATGCGTATTATCACATAGAGTAAACGTAGTGCGAAAACGATCCATGGTTAACCGAATTAATTGCTCTGATGGACGATTATGTCGACCATAAAATGGACGGAGCTTGCGGTAAACTTCGCGAACTGAACCATTATTTTCGAAATAAATTTGCACGATTTGCAAGCGTTGTTCTTTTGTCAACCTGTTCATGATGAAATAGCAAACTGCTCCTGATTGAGAAAATGTTGTATACTGAGAGCATAATATGTAAAAACAGTCACGTTTTTTAGTGCTACGCTATTTTAAAGTAAAAAAATTGTTTTAATATCAGTACCAACGCGCTATTTCCCATCTACATATATTGGGTTATCAGAAATAATGTTAATTTATTGAGTAAATTTTTCATTCGCCATTTAAATTTTCAATTGTCTCTCGACTCGTGAATAAGTTATTAAGAGGGAGACAATTGTCTCTCGACTAGCGAAAAGGTAATGCAGAGGGAGACAATTGACGATCCGTAAGACATAAACATTGAAAAATCGTCAGTTCATTATATGAAAATTTGATAGTTGTGGAACTAGTACTAGTCCTATTTGAAAGTAGTCAAGGACTAGTCATTTACTAGTCCGATTAACTGCAGGGACGTTACTCACTCACCAGAAAGCCTCTTAATACTTATTTACGCTAAGGAAGTTGCAGCAAAGAGTGCTATCAAGTTGAAGAAATCTGGCGTCTGGACGTCAAAACCTTATAGTCATGGTAGTATTTTTGCACAATTCCCTGGCTCCAATATTGGTAGTGGAATATTACATCATTTGCACTCTTATGTTCTCAACCAACTTTCAAATGAGAATACGTGAATGATGTGGTTGAACTCCGATTCTGAATTCCGAGGGAATATACACCGATGGCTCAAAAATGGACTCTAGTACTGGTGCTGGGGTCTTATCCAAGGATTTATGTAGCAGTGAATCCTATGCTTCACTTCGCTACTATAGTGTATTTCAAGCGGAAATTTTAGCTGCCTGGAAAGCATGCTAAATTATTAAACGTAAAATTTATGATCGTAATGACACTATTGTTATTTACGTTGATAGTTAGGCAGCCATTAAGGCTCTTAGTTCCAACACTACTAAGTCTAGCTTAGTCCTAGATTGCAGGAAATTTCTATGTAAAGAAGGGCTTCTATGCAATCTAATTGCTGAACACAGCAATTTTATTGGCAACGAGAATGTTGACGAACTTGCTAGGAAAGGGTCTTCAACTCACACAATTTCTGAAACCTATATTATGAAACCACTTCCATTAATTGGAGTCAATATTGACTCAAAATGTATTTTATGGGCTTATTCTAGCTTAGCAACATGTTCTACGTCGCGGGCGATATTACCACTTTATGACGCTAATAGAATACAAAAAATTAGCTTAATAGACAGGCAAAGCCGCAGATCTTATCTGGTGTCATTACAGGGCACTACTTTATTGATAGGCATGCCTCAAGGTTGGGGTTTGCCAATGTAGGAGATCTTTGTATATTTTTCATTTCCTTCGTGAATTCCCAGCGTTGGCTAACCGACGTTACAAAGTGTTCGAAAGTCACTTTTTCGACTTTCTTGAAGGTATCGCTCAAAAGAGTCACAAATCCATTTTAGAGTTTATAAAAACTTCTAAATGGTTCATATAGGTTGACAAAGAAGTTATATATCGGGTGTACAATGGGCATAATCGCAGCCTAAGTTATGATGGCAACTACCGTCTCCCACGCTAACCTAGCCTAACCTATACATCAGAGAAAAGCCATAGAATTCTACTTAAACAGGGCCGTGCACAATGGTCCGAAATTAATTTTTCTTAGCATTTGAGTGAAATTTGGTTGGATTATCCCAAAAAATGTTTTCAATATAGCGTTTTGAACTATTTGCTTATATGGGAGGTGCTACGTCCTCTTGTTAGATTTTATCCAGTTTTTGTTTAAAGCTTGTATTTATAATTCTTAGTGTCTGAGGAAAATTCAGTTCGATTATCTCAAAAAAACGCTTTCAGTATAGCGTTTTAAAGCTTTGCTTATATGAGAGGTGCAACGCCCTCATGTCCGAAATCGCTTAGTTTTTGCTTAGAGCTTGCGCTTACAATTCGTAGTATTTATGTGTATTTTGGTAGCATTATCGTGAAAAATACTCCAAAAGTTGCATTTTGAACATAATTTTTGCATGGGCGGTAGGCGTGTCCATTGATCGATTTCGCTCATTTTCAATCCCCCGAACTAACTTTGATGACGAACTCTGTGCAACAAATTTCATTGAATTATCTTGCTTAGTTTTCCCAAAAACTGTATTTCCACACACAGCCAGCCAGTCAGCCAGACAGACGGACATGGCTGACGGACATGGCTGACTGGCTGGCTCAAGTGGTGACGCTGATCAAGAATATATATACTTTTCCATATCTACCACACCTCCATCTCTGCATTACAAACGGAAGGACAAAGTGTATATACCCTGGGTGTAGGGTATAAAAAACTGTTAAAGTGATTAACATAAAAAGGCTGTAACTTTGTAAGCAATTAACAAATGTTTTAAAAAGAAAAACTACTTTTTAGAACAGTTTTATAGGCTTCAAATTGTTAGAAAAATTTTTGGTTTTTTGTCAAGGTCAAAGGTAATTTTTCAAGACCAAAAAGTTTCAAAACGAATGTCTCAAAAAACGGCGTCTTAAAATTTTTTTAAAAAATATAAGTCTAATGATCATAATGATCCCATTGGAAAAATTAAGCTTATGGTTTAAAAAAGAAGATCAGAGCTATTCAATGCCATTGGCAAAAGTGAACTTTGATACTTCCAGGTACATCCACGCTGTATGTCTAAGAAAAGCGCGTTCTTTACTTTAAAGCAAGGATAACTCGAATCACAGACCAGATAGAAAAAAACGGTTGCCAGATTCGAAACCAGTGACACTAATTTAGTCAAAAAAAGTTATCGAAATTATATTCCCCTCAATTTGTTGCACTGTGAAATTTTCTTTCGCAAAAATTATTTCAAGTAAATACCCACCAAAGTAGTACCTCAGAAGCGGCGTTCTGGAATTTCAATTTATTTTTTCTTAAAAAAAAAAGTAGGTCACTTATAATTTCAAATTCCTACCGAGCCGTTTGTATAAAAGAAAAATAGAAAAAACCTTTTAGTTTTCAATAAAGGTTCAATTTGGGGTTCGCTGGTTCAGGGTATTTATTTAAATACCAAATGGAAAAAGTACTTATTATTACTTTGCTGTATGTGTGCGTGTGCCTCTTATGGAAATGTTAAGGACACAAAACAAAAAAAAAAACACAGAATTGTTGTCATCCAAGTTGTTACTGCTGTTGTTGTTGTTGTTTTATGTTGTGCGTGTTATTATTGTTGTTGCTATTCGATTTATTTTTGGTGCGCATTAAGGATACGCTACTCTTATGAAGAGCTATTTATGTAGATGAGTGTATGCCTGTGTATTGGTGTGTGTGTGTGTGTGTGTGTGACATAAAAATGTGTCCTTGTTTGCCCCATTTGAAGCAGTTTATTATACGCTTGCCTGATTGTATGTCAGACTAAATGTCTGTCTGTCTGCTCACTTGCCTATCTGTCAGTCTGTCTCACACTTTATTTCGACTGTCTACATTTGTCTACATTATTTGCTGTCTTATTGTTTTTCTAGTTATTCTCTTTCTCTCACTCTATTGGTTTTTTTTTGCTCTCGCTCAAGTCCTTTTTTTCGTTATTTGCTTACAGTTTTTGTCCTTTCGATTGTTTTTTTTTTCCCCTTTGTATTTCGTATGCCTCTTCCTGCCAGTTGAGTTGCCTGATTGTCTGTCAATTTCAATTATGTTTCAAGTGTACAATCTCCCTCAATATTTCCATTCGTCCTCAAATAGTTTTAGTTGAATGACATTCTAAATAGCTTAGAAGGACACTAAAATGGAAATTGTTTTAAATTATGCATGATTTTTTGTTGTCCTTCTCTCTGCTGTGTAGTGTTTTTGTTTTTGCTTTTTTCGTCCATCTTTTATATTTATTACGTTTTGGAAATTTTATTAACCTTGTCAATGGTTGGACTTAATTAAAGACCTTTCGTTTTATCAGAGCAAATGTTAGGCAAAGTTAATAATTAAAAAAATACTTTGATATTTGGTTTATGAAGGCATTTGAATTTTTATGTGATCATTTTAATTTTTGGGCCATGAAAAATAAATAACTTTATTAATTTTAGTCTTGAAAATTAAAATTTGTTATGCAAATTTTTCAGACAGTATGTGGATAGTTTGTGATGACTCATATTCGTTGTGTATATGATGTATAGATACTTATATGCCGACCTTGAAGTAAACATTTTTGAATGATTATATTTAAGTCTAAGTCAATTTAACGCTTGGAAAAAGTTAATTTCCAAATGTTTTCATAACCAATTTTGAATAATTTGGAAAAAGTTTTTTTTAAGAATTTTGATTTTTAGAATTGATTTGAAAGGTTAAGATAAACATTTAGAAAATATTAATTTTCAAAGGTTTTCGTAACCGTTTTCGAAAATTTCGAAAAATTTATTATTTTATTATTATTTGAATTATCGAGCTAAGTAAAATACAAGGCATATGAATCATAACTAATTCGTTAGATCAGTTGATAAGATTTTCGACTCGTAACGTGGAGGTCAGAAAACATAAATTTATTTTTTTTTGAACTAGTTGACTGGGAGCAACTACGTTCACCCGTTCCCGATGTCCTTTACGTATATGCGTATGCACCTATTCTGGTCCATTCTGTAATCTCTCAGAATATTAATTATACATCGCTGTGCCGAATATTCTTCCTGTGGATGATATTTATCCTGGTGCGCCGCGGTGCTAGAAGTTTTTAATACCCCTGACAAGCCGGGATAGTTTCAAATTAGAGCTCTTCCTGGAATTCCAGAAGATATGAATGAAAATTCATGCAAATCCGATAACTGATTTCATGGGCTATTCCAAGAACCCGGATGAAGCCGAAGGTATTTTAAAACAAAATGTATCTTAAAACCTTGCTATGCAAAAAATCTATGAAAGGAAAAAAAATTCTGCAAATCGGACAAATCGGACCGATATAATTTTTTTAAATAAATGTCATCATTTCCACGCTATCAAGTAAACTTTCCATAAAACCAGAACCCAATTTTATGGATTACTGTCAGAATACCAGCCAATTAATATTATGATATTGCTTTTGTCTCTATAAGAATTTTAAAAATTTTGTATACAAATAAATATTAAGTGCAAGGTAAAATTTCCAATAGAAAATGCGCCGAACTAAAGTTGAACGTAGAGGTATGGTTCCTTGGGCAAATATTCATAGAATTGAATGAGCTTTAACATAGGGGGCAGCTGAGGTCAGTTTCCAAATCGGCCCACCCTATTGAACATAAAAAAAAAAAAAGGATATGCCCGTATGAGTTGGATTTTTGGTTCCAGTTATTATCTTTTATTTTAATTCAAGAAGATCGTAAAAAACGAAAACCGCATAAAGCAGAGATTTTACATAAATCGATGTTATGCCACTACTAACTGACCTTCAGATTATTGGGCTTTTCAGATTATTGGGCGTTATCGTGGAAATTTCAAAAACATTTTTTTTTTTTTTTTTGAATAAGTTTCTTTTTCAGCCCTTCCATGCCTCAAACCGCGCACTGGGACTATAGAAGTGATTTGGTTCAAAACCACCCAGACATCGCAATTTTCATCAAAATATAAAAATTTTTAAAGTGGGATATTTGCTTTGTCATACTGAAGAATGCTACGAAGCTTAATTTCCTAATTGTGACTTTATCACTTTGCCGAGTTACCTTGAAAAATGTAATTCAATGTTCAAAAAATAGAGATACCATTAAAACTCTTTTTATACTCAAGAGGAAAGCATCTGACGAAAAAAGTGTACAAAGCAAAAAATGCTTAGAATTGTCCAAGCAATTTGTGAAATTTTTTTGGAAACTTTTTTTTTGAATAATTTTTGAAATCTTTTTTTTTTTGCAAGTTTTTCAAAAATTATTCAAAAAAAGTTAAAAAAAAATCCAAAAAAAATCACACGTATTGCTTGGACGATTCTAAGCAGTTTATGCCCTGTACACTTTTTCGTCCGAATCCCATCTTGAGTCATATTTAGGAAATTAAGCTTCGTACCATTCTTCAGTATGACAAAACGAATATCCCACTTTAAGAATTTTTATATTTCGATGAAAACTGCGATTTGTGGGTGGTTTTAGACATGGAGTCCCCAGTGTGCACCGTGCAAGATGCAACTAATTATCAGACAAAAACGTGGGGCTTTTTTTAAAATATACTGGTAGTATTTTTTCACAGCTGTCCACAAAAGTTCTATTTCATAAAATCGTAGCTACTCATTTATGGAAAATATGCCTATATATATGTAGGTATGTATCATCAAAATCCTAGAAATTTGGTATTTTGTGATATGCCAAAGTTTTTCCGAACCAAGAAGAAATATTTAAACTGAGTATGCAGAAAGTTTTCCTGTCGTATGTAAATTGAAAGTCCAAAAACCGGAAAAGACCCAAGGTGGTCCCATTCAAGAAATATTGAATTTTTTCTTTTAGATTTTTTTTTAATGTCGTCGGAATATTATAATACCAAAGAAATAATTAAAATATTAATTTTAAAATTGTTCTGTTGGTTCGAGCTTTTGAGATATCTTGTTTATCAGACTTGGAGGTTTTGCATTCGATTTTATTTTTCACTAAACTTAGTGCTAGTGAAAAAATATTCACATCGAGGAATTTATTTAGTGTTAGTGCATGTCGTATTTGCATTTGACTTTAATGAATCTCCTTCAAACTGATACTATTCCCACTCATTCCAACACTTTAAATAAATTTAATATAATCAGTCTCTTCGTTTACCCCAAGGTTTTGCTAGTTTTTACCCGAAAAGCTCTCGTTCATGTACGTTTTATGTTTAAAAGAGAGCTTTTCGGGAAAAAACTTGCAAAACCTTGGAGTAAACGAACAGCCTGGATTTTAATGAAAAATTCTATTACAAGTTTTACTTAAAGCTTCATTAAATTTATTGATAGTCAAAATTTGTTCCATTGAATTTATTGAAACTTTAATGAAAATTTTCTTTAGAAGTTTCATTAGAAGCTTCATTATTAGTGATAGAAAAATTTTGTTTCATTGAATTTAATGAAACTTTAATGAAAATTTCCACTAATGTTTCATTAAATTCAATGAAACATATCGATACCTTAGAGCGCTATAGTTCTATGTCCACTTTTTGCGATTTTGAGATTTTTGCAGTTATGGCAACATTGTGGGCTTCTTTACCGTGTGAAAAACTGTGTGATGTCAAAATATCACTAAAACACCAAAATATTCGAAAATTAAAAAAAATCCTATCTCCAAACTGTAATTTTTTCAAGAGCGCTACTGTCCTATCTCCACTGAATATTCAAATAAGTCACATTTAAAAAAAAAAATCCTTTGTTTTTTCGCGTTTTCTTAGCGTTTCATGACTTTTTGCGACATTTTAGTGAACAAATTTGGGTACACCCAAGGCTCCACTCGTGTTTGTCGGAACCAAAAAGTCCAAAAAAAAAAAAAAAAAAAATTCGTTTTTTCGTGTTTTCTACGCGTTTTATGACTTTTTACGACATTTTAGTGGAAAAAATTCAAAAAATTTACTATATACGTCGTTTTTTTCAATAGTAGTGGAATTCTACATAGGGCCAAAAGTAATGTCATACTGTAAATTGGCTGGGATTTCGTAAGAAATTAATAAAATTGGTTAAAAACAATAAATTATGTTAAAATATACTACAGGTAAAAATATTGCATATATCGTTGTACCAAAAAAGCAGCCAATCCGAAATAACCACTGTTTGAAATCTTCTTTTTGCATTTCCCAACAATTGGAAAAATGGAGATAGGACTATAGCGCTCTAAGGTATCGATAATATTTTCATTATCACTAAATTTAGTGCAATTTTTATTGGATATTTTCATTAAATTTTAATGATAATGAAAAACTTTCCACCATCATTTAATGAATTGTTAGATAGTAAAAAATTTTTCATTATCATCAAATGAATTTTTTCATAGTGAAAAAATTTCCACTATCACTAAATTTAATGGAGAAAATTTTCACTATCTCTAATTAGATTTAGTGGTAGTGGAAAAAGTTTCACTATCAAACTATTCATTAAATACTAGTGAAAAGCTCAATGAACTAAAAAATTTATTGCATTACCCCCAAGTCTGTTGTTTATTATGCTATTTTTGAATTTAAGTAACAAGTAGGGGTAATATTTGGCCATCAAACCGGATATGGTTGTTAAAATTACTGGTCTTTATCTTTAAAAGCTTTTTCGAGTTACAGCAATGAAGCTACATTTTTCACATTCAGGAAAAATACTAAGTTTAGTACTATTTCTGTTCTAAAATAACACATAGTGCTCTATGATCTGCTTTTTTATCTTCCAAAACATAATTTGTGGAAAGAACAAAATAACCTTTCATATGAATCTGGTAGAGTGTGTTTTCTGCTGTATGGCAAAAAGTACTATTTTTACTTTTGTTTTAGTACTTAGAATAATAAAAATGCTTCATGACTCAAATTAGATTTTCTAAATTATTTTTCTGTATATAAATCCAATACAAATATGGAATAGAAATTATAATTAAATTAGAATTATAGGATAGTGAAAATTTGGAAATATATATAAATATATTTTGGAAGGTAAAAACAATAGATCAAGGAGATTTTTTCTAAATTCAGTACAAAAAATGTTAAAAAATTTAGCATTTTTGCAAAAAGATAAAAAATTAACTTTATGGTTATGAACTACTTATATAGCATTAAACCTTTTCAAATATGGTCTGAACACGAAAATCGGTAAAGAAATGTCCAAATTATATGAAAAAGTGTTTGGCATAAATTAAGGTTTTTTTTATTACTAAAACCAACGCTCAGGGGATCAATGTTAATTTTCAGAAAAGAAAATAGGTTATAGATACAGGGAAAAAGAGGAGCAGTGCCTATAAATATTTTTTTAATATCCACTGAAACAACGGCTGTCGGGAAAAATGCTTAAAAAGGAATTTTATAGCTACTAGTAGCTGAGAGGCATTTTTTGGAGCCCCATCCGCAAGTTGATGGATGACAGGTCTTGTTACGCTAGGAACGGCTATTCAAAAAACTCAGTAAGCTGTTCATCAAAAACGATACTACATTAGGCAAAAACTTTCAAGCCTTAAGAAATATTTTTTTAGGTCTTTAATTACAGTGTAGTCATTAATTTTTTTCAACATGAAATATTTATAGCAAAGGCAATTTTCGACGCCAAATCTATCCAAAATCTTGAGCCTAAGCAAAAATTCAATATTTTAGAAATGCTATAAGTAATAAAGTAGATAGTACACTAAAGAAGACTGATTCCCGCTATTCATCGTTTAGTTTTTGGATTTAATTCTGTATAATGTTTTTCAAAATAAACACAAAAGATGACGCAAAAACTTTCAAATATTCGCAGTCATATCAAATTACAAATAATTTTAATTGAATGCGTAAATGTTTCAATTTTGTAAATGACCCCACACAGATTTTATTGTACATAAAATCATGACACAAATTTAACCATAGCAATTTTTCGTAACAACATCCCACAGAGACAGTAAGCGCTTAGTTCATCATTACTGTACTTAAAGGAACAAAAGGAAAAAATCAAAAATGAATGAAAGAAAGGACTACAGAAAGGGTAAAAGCTTTCAAGCCAACATACGTAGTTATTGCGTTAAACACGTGACATGCTTACAATCAACAGCAGTCATATTCTGGCAAAAGCCTTTCTGTTTTGTGTTGTGCAGCAACACCTTATAATAACAAAGCCAAGCCAAAGGACATGAGCAAAAGGGGAACCAACTGTCGACTTAGGTGTAAGGGTATAAATAAAATTCCTTACGCCAGTGTGACGCTTATTAAAATTACGTATGGATGCTGCTGCTGTTTATGCTTGAAATAGCAGCGCAAAAATATGCATATTTGTAGATTTATACATGAATTTGTGTGTGCGTTGAATTCGTGTGTGTGTGTGTGTGTGTGTGTGTTTGCAAATATACACACATACAAAATTGTTGTTATATTCCTACACGTATTTTTGCACCCTTTTTGTTTCGCTTTTGAATGGTTTTCATGGCGCGTGAACTGAACAAATTTGTACCAGAGCTATACACACACAATGAAAAAATGGACTTACAAGCATACGTTTACAGCATAAGTGGAAAAAAAAAGAGAAAGCGAAAAAAAATATAAATACGAAAAGAAAGAAAAGAATCTCGTGTATTTGTGCATATATGCAAATGAGTGGGTATGATTTCGTAGACATAACCCAACAAACAAAAAAGTTTGGAAAATAACTAATTATACCTACGATTATAGAAGCGAAAATTTCGTTTCGAAATTAACTTGCAAAATATTTGGAAGTTCTCGAATTTTAATTATTTAATCATCGAAATTGAACCATTCGTAGCATATTTGTGAAAATAATTTACTTTGAATCGAACCTATGACTTCCAAGTTATGCAACGACAGTCTTATCAACTGACTTAGCATGCCAGTTATGAATCAAATGCCTTGTGTTTCACTTACTTAGCTCGATAAGCCATTAAAAAAATTATATCAAAAAATTTTTCGAAAGTTTGCAAAACGATTACGAAAACATTTTGAAATAAACTTTATCTAATTGTTTATTTTATGAAAATTGGTTACGAAAACAGTTGGAATTAACTTTTCCAAGCGTTAAGTCGACAAGGTTATAAAATTGTTTGTTGGGAAGAATATATGCTTACGAACATGTATGTAAGGATATGCTGATTGGTATATCTACTTATGTGTAAATTACGCTCTGCTTGCATGGAAACAATGCAAAAAAGATTTTCATGATTTTGTTGAGTAAAATTTATGCTAATAATGCTGTATAAATAATAAAAACCGTTTATTTATTTTGTTTCATGATTATTTCACGCAAATGAAACATGAGTGACACATTAAAAAAATCATACTTCAATAGAAAATTTTTTTTTTTTTTTTTTTTTGTAAAATGTGGTTGTGGGCACCTTTTTATTTTCGGCTCATAACTTTTGTCCAAATGAATATTATGCAGAAATATAAATATCAATGGCAAGCTAGAGCCCTTAGCTACCTACTCGTGGAGAAAACAAATTGATTTCGTCAGTTGGTGAAATTATATCAGAAAAATAGTGAAGTGATAATTTTTGACAAAAAACAATTTTTGTTCGGTTGTGGGCCAGATTCAGATTCAGCATTGCAAAATACATTAAATATAACTATTTTTATATTTGTTTGTTGCGTTTTTTTTTCTGAATTTTTTTTATTTTATATGCGATATGTATTTTTGCGATATTTCGCGGGGATGATCAGCTACGATTTCGGGGTTTGCAGAGCACTAAACTAATACAGATGAAACCCCATTCACAGATTTTCTCAACATATTCATAAAACCTATGGACTGTTCAAGAGCACCGTGCACAGATTCAACAAATTCCGCTCAACGGCTTCAACAAAATCAACGTCACTCAAAACGTCTGTATCAATTGGTATCGTTCCTGTTGCCCTGAAACCAGACTCAATTGTCTTCATCGTCAATACCAGATCAATTGTTTTGCAGACTAAGCCAGCTTGGTGACATAATTTCTAGCCCTTGTTGACATTTGTCTTTTGCCAAGCATGGATTCTTCGTACCAACCCATGCCCGCCATCTGCTCCTCGGTCCACTTGTCAGGAAACTCAATACCGAGATTTTTTGCAAAGCGGTATGCCACCCCACTACCCACACTTAATGAAAAAAAATTTTTTTTTTTTTGCGATATCTTTAATGGGCCTATTGGTTCTTTCCATTCCACTATAAAAACGTATAAAGGCATAAGAACAACATTTTGAATAAGTGATGTTGGCATCCACGACGTTACTTCAGTAAAGCGCATGCTTTAAATAAAGAAAAGGGGTGCCCACACCCGAACTAATTCGGGGCCCACTCTCGACTTTGACAGCCACTTTGGAAAGCAAAAAGCATATTGTGTTATGTGAACATTTTGGTTGCATTCGGTTTTGAATCACAAAATATAATAAATTTAGAGCATAAATATAGATTGCATTCAGCTTTTCGATTGATTTACTTCGATTTATCGCAATTGGGAAATTATTGAAAAACTCTTTTGTGTTGAATTTCACTTATTCAAAAATTATTCTCTTCTCAGCACATTTGGCAGAACAGCCGCATTTGGTTTCTTTCAAAAGTTACGAGGGGGTGCCCACACCCGAACCATGCCCGCAGGTGGCACTCTTCCCTTAATTCTAAGTGTATTTTTCAATATTGATTATTTGGCCCAGCCAAAGGTAACAACCTTACTAGTTTTTTTTTTTAATTCTCACGAATTTGTTTTACGTATACGTTGGTTGCCTTTTATATTTCGGGATTGGACAACCCTAGTGTTGCAATCTGGCAACTACCAGCTCTATCGTAAAGTTTGACATTTTTGAGGATATACGTACTCAGAACATTTTGACATACGAGCGCTATTTGTGTTGTTTACAGTAACTTAAAAGATTCATCTCGCCCAAAAAATGGAATTAACCCTTTCATGCCTACTGTTGCCTATAGGCAACATTGTATATTTGCGCTAAAAACTCCGTTATTTTATAATTTTTTCGCCAATTACGAATTTGGTTCATGTTGCTTGCTTAGTAATAGATTTGCCTCCATAAGCATTAATAGTTATCATTTGAATAATGTTCTTTGCTATGTCCATACGTCCGAAAAAAAAATGCAAAAAGTGGGTGTATATTTTATATAATTTAAAATCAATATATAAATAAACTTGGATCTAAAAGGATATAAAATAACTAAAAACATGTAAGAGAATTAGAAAAATAAAATAATTACACAAAAAAGGTCTTAGTTTTTTCTCAGTAATTTTCCAAAGTCAATGTTGCCTATAGGCATATATTTCGAATACTTTTTTATTTCGCATTAGGTATGCCTTCCATGGCTAAAAATCATAAAAATATGAGAGTTTGATTGAGTAAACTTCTCTGATGGAGAGTGGGCCTGAAAAAAAGCAAAATATAGTAATTTTTCAGAATAATATTGAAAAAACCCCACAACAACCCATTGACAGAGGTGAAAATATTGAAGTGAATTTTCTGGAGAGGATAATCACGAAGACATGGAATGATATTGAACAAAAATAGAAAACGAGATTTTTAATAAAATCAACTTTGGTTATTTTAAAATTAGTTGGTGGTTCAGGAATTTTATATGACTTCTGTCTGTAAGTTGGAGAGGAACCATATGAATCATTTTGATTAGGAATATATTCAGGCATTGTCCTACATTCGACCTCCAACATTTCCAAAAATTCAAATTTTAAAGTGTTTTTCCATAATGGTTTTACTTCTTATGATCGAACTATAAGATAAACGTTTCTGAGGAGCACTGCTGTGTACAAAATTTGATCTTGGGTAGAGGGGTTTTCACATAAAAAAACGAAGGGGAACTATACTGAACACTAAATTTGTGCCGTTATATATGGGTAAAATTCTTCTGGGGAAGTTGAACCTCCAAAACCTCCGTGTGCACACGCCAGCTTAATAGTAGGAACAACTCGTAATGATCATCTAGGAAACTGTTTTCTAAATCAAGTAAAGCAGTTATGAAGCTTAAGAGGACGAGGATCACACTATAAAGCTTTTGGGTAGTCCTCGTCTTGCTATTGATAGCTTCAATGAGCACATGGAAGTTGTTGATCTTTCCGATATGTTGCTGGAACTATACGCGCTCACTCATCGTTCCAAGAAATGGTATCTGCGCATAGTATCTTGGTGCATAAAAATGTGTTGTATGTATTTTATCTCTAACTCATACTTGAGTATAAGGCCAATATGCAATGACTTTTATCTCTTTCCAAGACACTTCCGTTTGAGTTCCAACTTCAAAGACTTTTTCCAGGTGACTTTTGATTTACCTTTCTAAGCTGCCTTGTGGATGCCACTCAAGTGCTGTAAATTTTGCTGTTTGATCTTCGGATCTCTTTTAGGTGTAATTCAGAGTTTGGGATGGTGTATAAAAGAGGCTGAAGTAGATAGCTATTCTACCACAGAGATATAAAATATGATAAAACAGGAACTTTCAGATAGATATAGCTGATGAACTACTGCAACACCTGCACACAAGAGAGCAAATTTGTCACCTGCTCCAGCTAAAACCCCTCCAAACTTCTATTATAATTTTTCACTATGGACCCTGAAAACCTATTGGGACTTCAGCACAGTATATATTGGAGAAAATGCCTATGGGCAACATCTTCCAGAGAACAAACTAGGATATGCAGGACCTTGAAATTAATAATATTTGTTCTTTAGGCCTAAATTTGCAACTGCATAGCCTCAACAGAATTTTAAGTCCCCCCAAATTAATTCGGGCATGAAAGGGTTAAATCGTGAAAATTTTCGTGCGATTATTTTTTACAACTTTTGACGTGGATTAACTCAATAACAGTGCATCGATGAACTTAATTAAATTTTTGGCAATGAAGCTCCATCAAGGATCAGTGTTTATCGATGGTATGGCAAACTCAACCGAGGTCGTAGTTCACACCAAGACGAATTTCGTGAAGGTCGTCCAAAATCAGTTGTTTTTCCGGAAACCATTGATGCTGTGCGCCAACTGATATTGCAAGATCGTGATGTGACCTATCGAGAGATTGAGACAACCTTAGGCATTAGTGGGACCAGCATAAATTCAATATTGCATGAACACCTGGCCGTAAAAAAGGTTTGTTCTCGTTGGAAACCCCATAATTTACCCAGAATTTAAATTATCAATGGAAAAATTGATTTTCTTAACTCACTGTAAACGAAACAAATAGCACTTGTTCATCAAAACTTTGTGAGTACGTTTATGCTAAAAAATGTCAAACTTTATTATGGTGTTGCCAGATTTAAGCTGTTGACATTAGTGTTGCCCAATCCCGAAATGTAAAAGGCAATCCTCGTATTTATGAAAAAAAAAAATTCAACGATTTGGGATCGTTATTCGATTGTATAATTCCATTTTAAATTTCTCTAGTTTTCTTTTGATAAGGCTTAACTAGGACTTTTTCTTTTCGATCAGAAAGGAAAATTCTTTTACAATATTGAGCACGTATTTGGTAATTATCCTTATGTAGTGCTTCTTTCTCGCTATGCACTTTCACAAAATTTGAACAGTTTTGTCAAAGATTTTTACAAATTTCTTTTAATTTATGACTTTCCGCTTTTCTATTGCGAAAAGTGAGAACTGTGACACTGTCTTAAAACTCATTTTTATATATTTCACAAATGCTTAAATGCTGCAAGGATTCTTATTCATAAATTTTTAATTTTTTTTTTTCTTGAAATAAAATTTATTAACTTGAATTTTTTGTAAACTTTATAACAGTTTGCTGAATGAAATTGTAATTTACAAAAAAAAAGAAATTTTCCTTAAGACAAATTATAATTTCGCTGCAGCCATTGTGGTTTAATTAATTTTTGTTTTTGGGTTTTCATTTGGGGTCTATTTTTCTTTTTTGGGAATTTCCATTTATTTAACTTTAAAAAGAAATATAAAAAGGGGTTTCTTTTATACAACAGAGCACAGCAGCACAGTATGGCAGAGTTTAAACTCTTTGGCTTAACAATCATTAATTTTCACATGAGTCGTTTAACGTGCCTGGTTTTATTTTATTTTAAACACATCCCTTTTCGCATATCCTTTTGTGTTTTTCTTTTGGCGATGGTAATGATGGCACCAGTGCTGCCAGTGGTGGTATACTTTTGTTGTTGGTTGCTTGCCGGCAATTAAGAGCCGTAATCATGGCGGGTTACATGTGAAAATAACAACAACACCAATAACAACAAAAATATATGCAAAAAATATGGCGTAAATGTTGAGCAATATGGCGCGCGACCGCGTATATCCCTTTTTTTTGGAGGCGAGGATGAGGAGGATGAGAAAACAAAGAAAAATTATGAAAAAAAAACTGAAATAAAAATTGTCTTATTTTTCAATCCGTTTCGCAATTGTGTTGGTATAGTAACGTAATCCTAGGTAATGAAAAATAGGCCCACGAGGCTGAGCTGTACTTGGGCTCTGTCACCCTACCCACGGATTCCATTAAGAATTCGCAACAAAAAGAAAACATTTGCTTTTCCACTTGGTTGCATTGATTGTATCCGCAGTTTATTTTTTATTTTTTGTATCTGGATCTGTCTGTGTTTAAAAGATTCCATTGCCAGTGTCAGTGTGTGAACGTATGTTTATCTGCTTGTGTATGTGTGTTTGCTTAATTTTATTTATCTGTTTGCATTTGTATTCATGTGTATTTTGTTATGTGATCGCATTTTAAAAATTTGTTTTCATAAATTTTTTTATTTTTTTCCCCTTTTGTTTGTGTGCCGTGCCGCCTTTTTAATTTTTATTAAACATCATAAATTGTGGTTTTAATAAAACACAAATTGCATGTTAAATGTTTCAAATAAAAGGTTGATTATCTCTGCTGCTGTGGTTGATTCATAATGAAGCAAAATAATGTTAAATTGTTTGTTAAGGTTTTATAAGCAATTATTCTGTTTAAAAATTGCTGCCTGTGATATGAAGTAAAAATCAGACCATAAACTTAATTTTTGTTTTCTTTTGTCCGAATCAAAACCGTTTCTGATTTACACCCATGACGAGATCACAGGCTCTAAGTACAGGGTTTTAAGGGTAAGATTTCAAGATTACATTTCCAAAAAAAAATGTGAACTCAAGAAAAGTGTTGCCAGAAAGTGTCGAAAAAAGTGAGGCCAAAAAAATTGTTTAAAAATGTGCAGACAAAAAAATTATTGAGAAATGTTTCGCCAAAATAATTGTTGAAACCTGTGTCGCCGAAAAAAGTGTCGAAAAATGCGTGGTCAAAAAAAGTGCTGTAGAATGTGTTTTCAAAAAGTGTGTTGTCGAAAAAAGTTTTGGAAAATGTGTCACCAAAATAACTGTTGAAATCTGTGTCGCCGAAAACAGTGCTGGAGAATGTGTTGCCAAAGTTGTTGTTGAAACATGTACGTGGGGAAAAAGTGTTCAAAAATGTGTCGCCAAAAAAAGTGTCTAAAAATTTAAAAGGTGTCGAATATTGTATAACCAAAAAAGTTTTGAAAAAATGTATCGAAAAATTTGATTTTTATCAAAATCTGTATTCGAGTAATATTAAAATCAAAATATAAAAATTTTCAATGTTCAAAAAGTGGGCCCAATTTATAAGGCATTGATAGCACCGTTCGACACAAAAAAAAAAAAAAACATGAAAAAATCCAAAAAATTCTTAAAGTAGACGTAAAAAAAAATTCCCCAGCACGTCACATTTTTTTTTTTAATCGATTTTTGAAGTTTTTTTATCCACTGTACATGAAAAAACAAAAATACTGCATTCTTGTGTTAAATCGATGAATTTAACTATATGATCCTTACATTTGGGGTGTATTATGTGTCCAGCAAACTTATGCAGAATATTGCGGGAAATATTTTTGTAGAAAATTTTAAACCTGTACAACCCCCACAAGTGGGTCATTTTTGCCCTTTTCTTAAAAAAGTACAAAAATGACACCTAAAACAGGGGAACGCTGAGTAGGTATTTACTACAGAAATATTTGCTATACAATTTCACTAGGGGAAAGTGGGGTAAAGTGGGAAATTTTTTTTTCGAAGCTCCATAAAATGAACAAACGAACCGGAAATATGGATTTTCTGTTGAGTACGACGCTTTGATCGAGGATGCCCAAAATGGCAAAAATTAAAAATCGTGGGGTAAAGTGGGAAACTTTCAAAACTCATAAAAACTAATACAAATGTTGGAAAAAAGTTTTAATATCTTTATTGTAAGTCAAAAAAGGTTCAAGGAACGCACCCATAGGAGTAAATATGAAAGGAAGTAATGATTTTGATGGAAAAAAATATATGAAAAAATGTGTTTAAAAAAATTTGTGAAATAGTAGCTTATTCGTCGTTCTCTGATGAAATATCAAAGTCCGAGTCACAGTGTTTGTAATAAAAGAATGTTGTAGTGAGATTAACGCATTTCGAGTGAAATGGGCGTTGGAAATCCTTTAGGTTGCATTTGATGGTATTGTGTCTGGTCATGATTTCGGGCATGAGTTCCATGCAAGTTGTGCAAAAATTACGTTCTTCATCTGAGCTAGAACTTCTTTGACGCTTTCTTTGCTGGTGGTGCTTTTTTGCTCTTGGTACTCTATTTTTTGTGATTCGTTTCCCTCTTTCTTCCGTTTATTTGCTTAACGTTTTTCAGCTGCTTTTTGCAACTCGCTTAGCTTTTCCGGAGTGTTTACTCACAATATAAATGCACAACACTTATTTGGATCATGAAATAGTATAATACGTTGACAAGTGGGGACAAGCAATCGTGAAGTAACATTTCCCATTTTACCCCATAAAAAATTTCCCACTTTACCCCGATACCACATTTTGCAAAAAATGTGAGCTTCAGTCTTTCACTCTATGAGTTACACGGAATCCTTTTGCGTTATCAAAATTAAGACTACAAAGAATATTTTTGGGTACTTACAATCGGTTTATCTCCAGAAACAGTTAAAATATCGATGCTTAAAAATTTCAAAAAAAATTTTCAAAATCACTTAAAAACTTTACATGATTCCAGAGATCACAAAAATACGTATGCACGCATCGCTTTACCATAAAGATTTGCTTACGATCATTGCAAGTACATGTCAGAAGCGCATGACAGCTATACTTTGCTAGTTTGCCTGAAAAGGGGCATTTTCCACTCTACCCCACTTTACCCCACTTTCCCCTACTAGTTGCTGAACACTAAAAAAGCAAAATTTTATCCCGAAAGCAAAAAAATCGTTAAAATCAGTAAGCACTTCTAATAATTAATATTTTCCAAATTTCACCCCACTGTAAAACTCTAAAACTACATTTTGGACAAAACTCGTTCTCACAAGATCATAACGAAATCACGCAAGGATCATTTTCCTTGAATAAATTAACCTATTATATCCTGTTTTTATGGGTCTTTTTGACCCTTTTTTCTAAAACTGAGCCACAATGGGTTAACAAATTTTGGAAAAATATCCTACAAAAAATTTCACTTAGAGTTACCAAAGACAAAAAATTCTTAAAACTTAAGGTAAGCGCGCCAGGGATGTAATTAATATGCGATGTGAAAAGTCCTAATTGATTTTAACGATTTTTTTGCTTTTGGGCTCAAATTTCGACCTTTACGTGTTAAGAAACTAGTAGTGAAATTTTATAGCAAATATTTCTATAGCACATACTGACTCAATATTTCCCTGTTTTGGGTGCCATTTTTATACCTTTTTAAGAAAAGGGCAAAAATTACCCACATGCGGGGGTTGTACAGGGTTAAAATTTTCAACAGAAATATTCCCCGCAAAATCTTGCATAAGTTTACTGAGCACATGATACACCTCAGATGTAAGGATCATATAGTTAAATTCATCGATTTACCAAAAGAATGTGGTATTTTTGGTTTTTTCATACACAGTGGATTAGAAAACTGCAAAAATCGATTAAAAAAAATGTGACGTGCTGGAGAAAAACCACAAGAAACGGGAATTTTTTTTAACGTTTACTTTAACAATTTTTTGGATTTTTTAATGTGTTTTAAAAAAAGTGTACTATGTGTGTACTAATTTTCATCAAAAAATTTTATACGGTTCAAAAGATATGACCAAATCAAATTAAACGTTTGGGGCGGTGCCACGCCTCTTCATAAGTATATACTAAGTCAAGGTTTATTTTATTCTTTAGTATATGCTAATGCGCATCATTTTTTTAAAGTTTCATTAAAATCGTTTAGGCCATTCTTGAGAAAAACATGACAACAGTTTTTATATACACAGTTTTAGACCCTGTAAAAAGGGAAGATATCTGAGAAACCATATATAACACAGCAGTTCTAATGCCATATTCAGATTTAAAATTGACAAATACATATGAAATGACTATTTTGAATTTTGTTCGTTGTATTTTTTTTACAATTTGTTTTTATGAAAACATAACTATTATATTGTTTAAAAAATTTTATAATTGCGACAGCGCTCCAAAATGTTTCTGATTTTAATAAAAAAAAAAAAATTCATCAAAATCGGAGTTGTTTTTGGGGACTTCCATCTAAAAGGCTTAATTGACTTCACTATAACGAAACTTGGGAATAACCAAAAACGAGCTCTTTATATATTAGGTGAGATGTGTATACCTCAGACCGGATTTCAGTTTTTTAATCCAGAAAAGTGCCCTTATCAAGCGGTTCATTGAAAATAAAATAGAATACATTTTATATCGCTAAGAAATTATGAAAGGATCATTTATTATATAATCAAATATAATATTTTTTTATAATACAAATAAAAAATAAATCATAAACAAAAGTTCTTACATAAAAAAAATCGATTAAGAAAAAAATAATTTATGAAACAAGCACTGGTTTTTTGCAATAACATTAATCACTTAAATAGCAATATCATATTGAAAGGCGTTTATGGCTTCGTGGTTGCCCGTCAAAATGGCTTCTAAGAACTTTATGCAGATTTTTAGCATAGGTCCAAAGTGCAGTCCAAATATTCTAAAAACTGTCAACTACCATTACATATTTTAATGAAATACCCAATAACAGCTTAGAACAATAACTAAACTCACCTAGATGATGTTGTAAAACTTGAATATTTTAAGTAAGTTTCTCACAAAACGTTTCGTATTTTACTCCAAAAAAAAAACATTTAAGCACCAAAAGACTTTTTCCGTCACTTTGTACACACGCTTGTAGCTTGACGGTCTGATGCCTACTAACATCAATCAGTGGCATTTTTCACTGATGCCGCTGATTGCTGTTAGTAGAAGAACATTATCGTACTCGTGAGGGTATTGAGTGGCAACCAATACTTGGACCGAGGTACACACATCTCCCTTATGCTGGAATAACCTCCTTTGCAATAATGACACATGGCAGGCATGCTCCTGTCTTTTACCGTGTTTCAAGAAATGTCTGCGCCGAAAGTATTTTCTTTTTTTTTTCTTCTACTTAGGACTTGTCCAAATAACAAAAACATTTCAATCTTTTGATAAATAGAAGATTGGCTGCCAAGAAAGAAATCATCCAATTGGCTGTGCCTGCTACAACTACCGAGAAACTGTTCTACTCATTTTTCTTCTCTCAACAACAATTTGTGTAGAAGTCATTGAACGAAGTACCAATGCGTGTGAGGTGCTTATCAGAACACACACACCATGCAGGAAGTAACGTATTATTAGCTTTAAGTGTAGAAATTTTCAGAGTATGCAGCTTCTCACAATGAAAACGCTATAAATTTCCAAAATAGTGACTGAACATTTCCTGAATTTATGATCAAAATTCCAGATTTTTATTATATTCGATATGACTCAGGTCTCTTGAATCAAAAATAAAAATAAAACTA
Source organism: Calliopum simillimum (assembly GCA_951812925.1). NCBI lineage: Eukaryota > Metazoa > Arthropoda > Insecta > Diptera > Lauxaniidae > Calliopum > Calliopum simillimum. Next base: position 89,363,929 of record OX638369.1, on the reverse strand, counting down.
CTGAGTATGCAGAAGTTTCCCCAATGCATGTGTATTAAAAAACCCAAAAGAAGAAAAAAAAAAGGATATCGATATGATTTTAGCAGAGTTTGAAAGATAAAGATTAGGATATTATACAGCCGAAACGTGGCTTGTTACTGAACAACTAACGAACAAGCTGAAAGTATTCGTCAACAAATGCTTAAGGCATATACTAAAGGTTTGGTGGCCTCGCACTATATCAAATGCCGAGCTACATCAAAAATGCAATCAGAGGGCTATAGCGATCGAGATCAAGCTGCGCAAATGGAGATGGATTGGTCACACTTTCCGGAAACCACACAGCGAAGTTTGTCGCCAGGCTCTTGAGTGCTATCCACAAGGTAGTAGAGCACGTGGTAGACCCAAAACCAACGGGAAGAGGACGCTGGAAAAGAAAATCCAAGAATCGGGAAAGTCGTGGCAAGAGATTAAAGTCATCGCAAGGTCATCGTGACAAATGGAGAGATTTCATATTGGCCCTATGCTCCTCCTAGGAGTTAAAGGAGAATACATACATACATAAAGTTTGATGGTGAACGATTTTTTTTGTAATTTTAAGTTAGAATATTCTAAGACCGGATGTGCAATCATCATCGCCAAACACATCGAAAATACTATTTTTGTTTCTTTTGGTTACTTTTTTTTTAGATCTGCGACAAAAGAAAACTAAAAATCCAAAACCTAAATATTCAATATCTCCTGATAAGAAGGATGTAGAATTTTCCAATTTTGGGTTTTTTTTAATCTATATAAGAAACTTTTTGGATAATACGGTTTCACATTTTTTATTTTTTTTGCTTTGAAAAACCGTGTTACATCAAAAAATACCAAATTTTAAGGAATTTTGATCATATGTATAAGCATATCTTCCAAAAATGATCAGTCACGACTTTGAGAAACAAAGCGTTTTCATCGTAAAAGGCTAAAAAATACTGCATACTCAGAAAATCTCCTAATCTCATAAAATTAAAAAACACTTGAGATATTTCACTTAAAATTATTGCTTTTAGGCAATGTTTGAAAAACCCTGCCTTAGAACATTTATTTAAAAATTTCCAAGTTCTAGTATCAAAATTGTATGAATTATCTATAGTACAGTAAAATTAGCTTAAATATTGCCGAAAAAAAAAAAATGCTGCGGTCTTGAAACTTGCCATCAGTTTTTGACAAAAAACCTTAAAAAACAAGCGGCGAACAAAAAAAGTTTTCAAACAAAGTTTTAGCTGACGTGATTCTGCATATTTTTTTTATATATATGAAGTAATCCATGCCAAGTGTACCAGCTCAAAATTTTTCTCCGATTTCGCACAAATTTGGCAATATGGTTGATCCGATGCGCAAGAACAACAATCCGGGAGGATTTGGTCCTAGCACCATTTGTTGTTAAAATACAGGGTGTTGAAATTGGCGTTTTTAGTAATTTTCATGAAAAGGGTGTTTTTTCAAAAACTTATGGTTTGCACTAAAGTTTGTAAATTAATAAATCTAAGTTACTGCTCCCATTCATTTTGAAGTGTAATTTTTATAAAAAAATATTTTTTGGTGAAAAAATTTTTTGTCACCAAAATTTTTTTGCACTTAAAAACACTTTTGAATTTTTTTTAAAAAAGCCCCCTTTGATTTTTTTAGATGTACTTTAAATTAAAGCATAACTTATAAGCTCTAAAATTATGTATGACTCAAGATGGGATTCGGACGCTACAATGGAGTTTTTGGCTTTTAAGCGCACGCGGCAGCCAAAAATCTTTTTTTACTCGAGAAGAAAGTATCTAACGTAAAAAGTGTGCCAGGCAAAAAATGCTTAGAATCATCTAAGAAATACGTGTGAATTTTTTTGGAAAGCTAAAAAAAAAAATTTTTTCCTTTGAATAATTTTTGCAAAATTTTTTTTATGAAAATAACTGAAAACACCAACTTCAACACCCTCTATTTTAACAACAAATGGTACTAGGACGTAATCCTCCCGGATTGTTGTTCTTGCACACTTGAGCTGGTACACTTGGCGTGGATTGCTTCATATATTTAGCGAAAATATTGACCAATAAATGCAACTAGAAAATTATTCGCTTTCTTGAATGCACCTGTTCGAAAAAAATTACACATTTCAAATCAACTTTATATTACAGAACGGGTATACTTTTTTTTTTAGCTACCAGAAAGGCATGGATCAGATGACATTGTTGGTTTGAGCTTACTGTTCAATGTGTATATGTACGTATAAAAATGAATAAAAGAAAAAAAAAATATTTTAGAAAGCTTGTTTGCGTTACTAGTTTCAAGGCCCACCATAGGTTATCTTCATGAGATGTATTTGCCGATAACCAAAATAACTTTCAAGCAAACTAAATTTAACTTTTAGCATAGTATTTTCTGTTTCAAAAAATATTTTAAATTACAAAACCTCATAGGGCAGGTCACTAACAAACATACGAATGGCGCTTTTGTTATTTTAAAATTAATTAAAAATTATAAAAAATATAAAAATCACGTGTTTTATTGAAATAATGAAAAATCATTTTTAAAGCTATAAAGATGATATTAGAGGTGTGTAACTCGTACTAAAGAGCAAGTAGTTTTTGATATCTTTCCATCCCGTTCATTTTATGCCCACACCAAAATTCATAAAAATCAATCATGTTATCGTTCCTTAGGGCCTACCCTATCTCCATACCAAATTTCGCAGTGGCTTAGCCGTGATAGCGTTTTTATACCCTACACCCAGGGTATATTCACTTTGTCCTTACGTTTGTAACGCAGAGAAGGAGGCGTGGCAGGTATAGAAAAGTATATATATTCTTGATCAGCGTCACCTCCTGAGTCGATATAGCCATGTCCGTCTGTCTGGCTGGCTGGCTGGCTGGGTGGCTGGCTGGGTGGCTGGCTGTGTGTTGAAATACACTTTTTGGGAAAACTGAGCAAGATAATTCAATGAAATTTGATACACTGCCTCCGTCGTCAAAGTTAGCTCGGGGGATTGAAAATGAGCAAAATCGGTCAACGGACACGCCTACCGCCCATACAAAAATTATATTCAAAATGCAATTTTAGGAGTATTTTTCACGACAATGCAACCACAATACATATAAGTACTACGAATTGTAAGCGCAAGCTCCGATAAAAATTTGAGCGAATTCGGACAAGAGGGCGTGGCACCTCCCATATAAGCAAAAGCTTCAAAACGCTATACTGAAAACGTTTTTCGAGATATTCGAACCAAATTTGACTCAGACACTAAGAATTATAAATGAAAGCTCTCAGCAAAAATTGGGTGAAATCCGACAAGGGGGCGTGGCACCTCCCATATAAGCAAAAGATTCAAAATGCTATACTGAAAGAGTTTTTTGAGATAATCCAACTAAATTTCACTCTGACACTAAAAACTATAAATGCAAGCTCTGAACAAAAACTGGGTGTACTCGGACAAGAGGGCGTGGCACCTCCCATATAAGCAAACTTTTCAAAATACTGCAGTGTAGGGTATTTATTTTTTGGCCAGGCCAAAATGTACACCCTTACTAGTTTCTATTTAGGGGCGTGACACCACCCACTGAAAAACATAATGGCTATGTCATCGTTTCTTAGTGGCTACCCTATCTCCATACCAAATTTTGTAAAAATCGTTCCAGTGGTTTGGCCGTGAGAACGCTTTTTCTATTTAGGGGTGTGGCCCCGCCCACTTTTTAAAAAATTATAGTCTTATGTACTGCTCATCCTCACAACCTTCCCAACAAAACAGAAATCAAGCAAATCGGTTGAGAGTTAGGTATAGAAACAGGGACTGAATCGATTTCGTTTGCCCATTTATATACAGATATAAGTAAATGTCATTAAGTAACACACTTAAAAACTCTTAATTTTCCAAATTCATAATTGCTTTTTCGTTTGTTTAGTTCCATTAATTTTTTTAATATTAATTTTAAAGTATTTAGTATAAAATTTATAAAGGAAAGGGCTCGGTTGTAAACTGTGTTTTGTTTTTGGGCCCCAATTTTTTCACAAAATAAAGATATCGAATAATTTCAAATACCGTTGGAAAAGTAACATAATATGCAACTTTTTTATGCAGACAGATTAGCTTCTTGATAAGAATTCAACAGTATATGGCCAATTTTCTAGGGACGTAATTTTTGGCTCTACCAAAAAAAGAGCTCGGTTATGAACCATCTAGCAAATCCCAATAAAAGTCGAAAAATACTAAGTAAAACACCCATAATTTGATAAGTAGTTGAGAGTTTATTCATTTTAAAGGGCTCAGAAACAAACAGGTTATAATAACGCCAATTAAGCTAAAAAAAATCGTAAAAAATGGAAGTGTTCAATCATAATTTTTTTTTTATCTTAAAAGTTAAAGTAGATACATATTCAATGCTTGCAATATAGCAAAAATTGAAAAAATGAAACACAAACCGAGTAAAATGACATAAAAACACGGTATTCTAATATATGTGAAACTGAAAAACTGCTTAAGTCGATATTGGACAAAAAAGCAAAGCAACATAAATTCTATACATAATAAACAAAATTTAAACTGCTTTGATTTCTAATCAAAAATCGACTTAAACAGTTTTTCCTTCCTGCCACAGATATAGTAAAAAAGTCACTGCAGTTCTTTTTATTGATATCACAAAGGCATTTGATACCGTTGACCATAAAATTTTATTAGATAAGTGTGGGTTTAGAAGTTCTATAAATAGTTGGTTTGGCTCTTACTTACTAAATAGGAGACAAAAGGTTAAAATTAGAAACTTGTTAAGTTCGATCAGTCACATTGCATTAGGAGTTCCTCAAGGCTCAGTACTTGGTCCAATTTTATTTTTAATATTTATCAATTCATTATTTTGTCAAAAATTTAAGGGTAGTCTGAGTGCCATTGCTGACGATATGGCTTGTACGTTTACAAGTATCTCTCCTCTAAATCTTCTTGCGGATATTAATCATGATCTAGTATTATTGAGTCATTGGTTTAAAGTTCATAAAATGGTCCTTAGTGACAAAACTAGACTATTGTTTTTTAATACCCTTGGTAGAGACTTAGATTTTGGTCCATTTTTTTAACACAGTGGTAATTGCAATAAATTTTCTTATTCAAATGATATTTGCCCGAATTCTATGTCTTCCCAAATTTATTTTGAGCATCAATCTTGCTCTTCTAATTGTTTTCAAATAGATTGTGGAAATTCTTTTAAATATCTAGGTATTTTTGTTGATGTAAAGATGAATTGGTCAGTTCACACACTAGCACTTAAAAAATATCTTTTGACTGCAATTAGACATTTATTTTTGTTAAAGCCTTTTTGTTGTACTAAGCTTTTTAGATGCATATACTATGGGATTTTTCATTCTAAACTAGAATATGGTTTAACAGGTTAGGGAGATACACATAGTAATAAAATGAACCCGATTTAAATATCACAAAAACATGCTATTCGTTTAAACGGGTGAGAGTAGTTTTCTTCTGTTTCTTAATTTAAATATCCTGCCTCTCAAGCACTTGTTTTATTTTAAAATATTATAAGTATTTTTTTTAAGATCCGGTCAGTTGCTGAGTCGCAGTTCACATAATTACAACTTACATTTATTTCTTTTTAATAGTTTACCTAACAAAATTAGAATTATCCGTATTAAATTAATTTTCCTAAAGAGGGTGAAATCATGGCTGTTTAAATTAAATTATAACGCTATTGATGCCCTTGTTTCAATTATTCATTAATTTGTTTTGTAATGTTTTTAGTTTCAAAATTCCACTAACTATCTATTGATTAATTTATTTATTTATATATTGTAACTGCTTATTTAGTCATTAATCTGTATACATATTTCCAAAAAAAAAAAGGTTTTACATTTTTGAACCATATTATTAAAATTTTTAAAAAACCGGAATTTGACGGTGGATGTCCGTACTAACAAATATCGTGAAAGCTCGAACTTTATATGTATGTTATTTTTAAGGTACATTTGACAGCTGTCAAAATCAGTCAACAAAACAATTTTATCTTGTGTTCATCATTATTATTTTTCACGATGAATAACTTCGAAAATTCGAGAAAAGATAGCATTTGCAGGAGGTTCTGTTGGGTCATTTTTTTGCAAAGAAAACTGCTGCGGAAAGTCATAGTTTGCTTGTAGAAGTTTATGGAGACTATGCTCTAGCTGAATCAAGCTGTCGTGAGTGGTTTCGACGGTTTAAAAGTGGTGATTTTGATGTCGAAGGCAAAGAACGTTCTGGTCAGCCGAAAAAAATTGAGGATGAAGAATTGGAGGCATTACCCGATCAAGATTCATGTCAAACGCAAGAAGAACTTGCAGAACCATTGGAAGTTGATCGAGCAACAATTTCCAGACGTTTGAAAGCCTTGGGAATTTTTCAAAAGATGGGAAATTGGGTGCCATACGAGTTGAAGCCAAGGGACGTCGAACGCCGATTTTTGATGTCCACAATGCTGCTTAAACGCCACAAAAGGAAGGGTTTTTTGCATCGTTTTGTCACTGGCGATGAGAAGTGGATCAATTACGATAATCCCAAGCGCAAAACAGCGTATGTCAAGTAAGGTGAGGCCGGCCCATCACAGCCGAAGCCAAATATTCACGCTTCGAAGGTAATGCTCTGTATTTGGTGGGACCAGCAAGGTGTGATCCATTATGAGCTGTTGCCAGGTGGCCAAACCATTAATGCTCAACTCTATCGTCAACAAATGATCTGATTGAAGCAGAAAATCCAGGCAGAGCGGCCAACGTATGCGACCAGACACGAGTCAATAATTTTCCACCACGATAACGCTCGGCCATATATTGCTGCCCCAGTCAAAAATTACCTGGAAAACAACGGAAAACAACGGATGGGGAGTTTTGCCTCACCCGCTATATAGCCCAGACCTTGCACCATCAGACTACCATTTGTTCCGATCGATGCAGAATGCCCTATCAGGAATACGCTTCACTTAAGTTCAAGATATCGAAAATTGGCTCGATTCATTTTTGGCCGCCAAGCCGGCGCAATTTTTTTGGGATGGAATTCATAAATTGCCTGAAAGATGGGGAAATGTGTAGCTTTCAATAGACAATACTTTAAATAAAATAAATTGTAACATTTTTCCACAATAAAGCATCAATAATTTACAAACCACTTTCGTCACTAGTTCCTGTGAACTACAGATTGTGGTTTTTTCCATTATAATATTTAAAGCTTTTCTATAATTGTTATATTTAAGGTTATACTGTAAGTAATGGAAAAGAAATAAATGATTTACTACTACATATCTGATGATATCTGATAGTTGAGAAGTGATTTTTCAAAAGGGCGTAAAACCACTTCCAACATCGAACAAACCTGAGGATAACATCGCCACTACCATGCTAAAATGCATCCTCTAGTTCAAAATTCTTCACAAAAAATTAATTTTTCCATGCTAAAGTTGCATTTTGGAACAAAAGAACTTATTTCCATACAATTTCATAGAAATTTTTAGAGTTTGATACAAAAAGACGTATTTCGAATAGTTGCGGAAGAAACCTTTAATATTTTTTATATGCCCCAGGCTATATAGGTGTTTACATACCATCCAAATGGTGAGATAAGAGTGAAATAAAAGTGGTTTATAAAAATTTCCAAACAAAAAGGCTTATTTCCAAATGTTTTTTATGTTTTGCAATTATGTACTACAAATATATTAGAATAGAAATGTTAAGGGGATTAGAATCTTCGGTCAACTCACTATAACACTCGAGACATTAAAAAAAAATATGTTATTGTAAACAGCCCCTAAAAGTTTTTTCTCATTTTTGAAAATATGTTTAACATGGTTTTACGCCCTTTTGAAAAATCACTCTTCAGTAATTGCACAAATCTAGTACGAAAAACGGATGGTTCATAACCGAGCATCTAGAGTGGTTCACAACCCAGCCAAGACGCTATTTTGGAAACGTCAAAAACAACGGCACTTAATTTTTCGACATAATCAAAAATTGGATCTATAATAGAAACAAAATACTAAAAAATAAGCATTCACTCACTTTTTTGGAATAAATTCACTAGCTTGGATAGCAATTTGAAAAAAATCAAAAATAATGTTTTCGCAAACGATTTTCAAACGTAATGGGTGTAGCTGGCACAAGCAATACGTCTTTACACTTTGGTGTAACCATAAAAATTGAGTAATGTCAAAAGACGATTTTGACTGTTGAAAGATTGGCGATATGTCACTTAGGGGGAAAAAAAAAAAATTAATGGTTCACTATGGAGCGCAGTTCACAACCGAACCATGTTCACAACCGAGCCTTCTCTCCTACAATAGAGAAGGCTTAATTTTAAACTTTAAAATGCTTTTTGACTTTCTCCGATCGCTTGAGAGAGAAAAAGGTTATAAGTTATATAAAAAAAAAACAAAGGACTCTTCCTTAAAAAATATTTAAATTCAAAACTATATAATTAAAAAGACTGAATCTTGGCTTTTTCCGATCGGTTAAGAAAAAAAAAAGCCGTTAAAATTTATACGAAATGCTTAAAATTTTGTTATTCGCGCGATGAAGAAAACGAAAAACGGACTCCTACTTCAAAGTTAGTTAGCTCAGTCAATTTAAGAAAGATATTTAAAATTGAAATTGTGCAGAATTAGATCAGCTAAAATTTTTACTTGGAGATCTTTTTCACTGGACGCATAATTATACCCTACACCCAGGGTATATTCACTTTGTCCTTCCGTTTGTAACGCAGAGAAGGAGGCGTGGCAGGTATAGAAAAGTATATATATTCTTGATCAGCGTCACCTCCTGAGTCGATATAGCCATGTCCGTCTGTCTGGCTGGCTGGCTGGCTGGCTGGCTGGGTGGCTGGCTGGCTGTGTGTTGAAATACACTTTTTGGGAAAACTGAGCAAGATAATTCAATGAAATTTGGTACACTGCCTCCGCCGTCAAAGTTAGCTCGGGGGATTGAAAATGAGCAAAATCGGTCAACGGACACGCCTACCGCCCATACAAAAATTATATTCAAAATGCAATTTTAGGAGTATTTTTTACGACAATGCAACCACAAAACATATAAGTACTACGAATTGTAATCGCAAGCTCTGATAAAAATTTGAGCGAATTCGGACAAGAGGGCGTGGCACCTCCCATATAAGCAAAAGCTTCAAAACGCTATACTGAAAGCGTTTTTTGAGATATTCGAACCAAATTTGACTCAGACACTAAGAATTATAAATGAAAGCTCTCAGCAAAAATTGGGTGAAATCAGACAAGGGGGCGTGGCACCTCCCATATAAGCAAAAGATTCAAAATGCTATACTGAAAGAGTTTTTTGAGATAATCCAACTAAATTTCACTCTGACACCAAAAACTATAAATGCAAGCTCTGAACAAAAACTGGGTGTACTCGGACAAGGGGGCGTGGCACCTCCCATATAAGCAAAATTTTCAAAATACTGCAGTGTAGGGTATTTATTTTTTGGTCAGGCCAAAATTTACACCCTTACTAGTTTTTAAATTGATAATAACTGGTTTTCTTTTTTAACTTTGAAACCCCAAAAAGGAGAATTAGACCATCTGCTGATCGGTGAAATTTTTTTTATAAACATCTGTGACATATTTCAAATCTGCAGCAATTTTTCCTTTTAGATGTTTAAATTTACTGTACTACTTCCCAATTTAGAAGTACTAAGTGCATATTCGAGTATCACTATCTTGACGTTAGAGCTTTCAGTACCTGGACTGATTCATTTTCAATTGTAGCCACTCCCACTTCCTAACCAGCGTTGCCACAACCAAAATTTTTCCTCAAACTAAATACATTATAAAAATAGCTTAGATATTATTATGAAAAATAGCCAAATTTTTAATTCAATCTGATACATCTACGCATTATACCGGTATTAGGACGGGTCGCATGTTTCTACCGGTCTGGCTCATCAAAAATCGTAAAATTTGGATGATTCAGAGTAACTTTGCCGAAGAAGGTACTTATATATTTTCATTGCAGTTTCCTCCCCCTATATTTACAAAGAAATCCTTTCCTTATAACTTTTTTTTAAACTAGGAAAATAAAGAATTTTCTGGGGAATAATTCAAAGTGCATTTTTAAATTGGAATAATCTCTATTAATGCATGAAAAATAACGTATGAAGAGTTCATTGCGAAATTCTGTTTGCATAAAAAGTTTTTTGAAGTTATTCTTTAATAGATCAGTAAAATATCTATGAAATAATTTAAGAAATATTTTCGTACTACTTGTAGTTAAGGAGATATCTTAACTAAAGATATACCGTTGCACACAAATGTGCAGAATCGTATGAATGTTGATTTTTAAAATGCTATAATTCATGAACAGTATGTTGTAGGAAAATTTGTTCTTCCCAAAAATTAAATGGTTTTTCGTCACAAATAAAAATACCCAAAAAAAAAAAAAATAAAGCCGCCAAGTAGCCAAAATCAAAACAGCAGAATAAAAATTTCCACTTTTACCTAAAAATAGCCAAACCGGCAACGCTTGCTCCCAACATAAAGAGCAGTAGCCTTTTTCAGACGCTCACTCTTCAGCATAAAAAACAAAAAAAAAGAAGATTTTTAAAAAAAATTTGCATTATCATAACATACTGGTTGAGTCACAATTTGTAAATTCCTTCAAAAATTCAAAACACTGTTATCAGACCTTAACTTACACATATAAAATTTATTTAAAAGCAGAATTATGGAATATTGTTGAAATTTTTTGAATTTTCCATAGTTTCGATTGATAAATTTCTAAATTAAAAATTTATATAAATTGCTCTTAAGAATAAAATTTGGCATCAGTGCAATTCGGAAGTGCCAAGCTGCATAATAGACTTATCGAAAATGAAGACTTTGAAGCATATCATTTTCTTAGTGGTTGCAATAATTTTGACTACATATGTGGTAAATCCGACAATATTTTACTTCTACCAAAGTGTTTTATTTTTATTTTATTGCTTACAGTTGGAAGTTTCAAGTCGTCCTCAACCTCGAAATTCGAAAAATTGTTCAACAAGTTCTCCACAAGAAAATCCGAAAACATATCCAGATATATTTGCTAATCCAAAGAAACATTGTAATTATGATTGCGATATGTTTGCGTGCTATTGTTAACCAGGTAAATGTATAAAAATATACATAATACATTAGACTATCAGAAAAAGAAAATGTTTTTCATGCTTTCCATAATGCTTGGTACTGTGAGCTAAAGAAGTACATTTTTTATGAAGCAGTCAAATATGCATTTTCTTAACACAGTTAATAAACTTAAACGTTTTTTTTTTTTTTTTCTATAACATTTTTTTTTTTTTAGATCCTTCAGTGCAGGCTCCAACTTCGAGTAAAGAAAAATAAAATATTCTTCTAAGTTAAATTAAACTTAACAGGTGTTCCACATTTTCCAGAGATGAATTCAGCTCCGAGTAAATAACAATAAAATGTATCATCAATTTGAATGTAACATATTTTTGAGCTATGGATTCAGGTGAAAATTGTTTGAGACAAGAAAAATTTACATTAACGCTAAAAGCAACACCAGAACTATGAATATATGGACAATCGACAGCTCACAAAGAAGATTTGATACTCAGTTCCATATGCTCAACAATAAATTCACCATCTAAGCAATGGTAGCGGAAATACCAATGGAGGAATTATTAGACATATGTTTAAATATTCTGGCGGCAAAAACGTGACTTATTAAGAAAGATGAAATTGAAAGGACACTTAATATGTTCATTAAACACGTTCCACAGAAGGATAAAATTTACATCGAAACAAGAACAAAACCAAATACTCTCTTACACAGGCGCGCGCTCATTTATGTTTTAATTAAGTCAAAGTGAAGTCGAAATATTGTTTCAAAAATAAATATGTGTATTTAAAGTAACAAAAAAAAAATATTTTTCATTTAACACTCATATGTTTAGTTAAATAAAACTTATTGTTTGAACAGGAGCTAAACATTTCCTACACAGCAAAAAGTTTAGGGATAAGGTATACACTTATTTATTGTTTTTATGTGTATGTACGCAGTTTTCCGGGCGCCATTTTCAATTTTTCCATTTTCCAACATCATATTTGGTTTCAGCAACCTGGAGAATCCCTTCAATAGCATAATTTTTCATTTTTAAGCAATTTAGAACAGTTTAATTGAATTTATCCGATTTTGAGGGTTCACGGGGTACCAACGAAATTTTGGGGACAAGCCGCAAAAAATGAATATGTTGGTTTTGTTTTAAATTTTATTACGAACAAAATAAGCCCTGTCGGATCAAAATCTGTGCACGTTTAACAAAATTATAAATGAATACCTAATTTGCCTGAACTAGAACTATAAATTTTATACCAAAATTGTATAAAATCTTTTAACGAAACGTCAAAAAAGTCTAAACCTTCCGTCATTGAATACACACAAAGTTTGGCATTTGTGGAAAAATCATTTTGCGCAGCAGTTCCCAGTAAAAATTGTTAAAAATAAAAAACTTCAAAGGAACGTAGTATTAGAGAATAAAACATAAGTAGGGGAGAATGGGGAGTTGTGTGACAGGTTTGGTTTTAGGGGAAAAAAAACTATGAAATTCATTTTTTTTTAGCACCTCAGTATATAGAATCTCTAGTATGCATCAAAACACAACTTCTGGCTAAAGGGTTCGGTTGAAATTTAAAAAAATCTAATAGATATGCTTGTTAGCGCTAAAGGCGCGTTTTTGGGGAGTTGTGAAACACGGAGGGAGTTGTGCAACGCAGCTTTAAATTAAAGAAAATTACATATTTTGATAAATATTCTTTATGTTATTTATTTGTGAACAATGGTAAAGTTGAAAATCATATTAAATATCAAAAAAAAAGACTACCTTCAAAAATCACGAAGTCACGAATAAAATCAAAAAAGATACTAAGTTCGGTGAAAAAAACCCATTAAATTGCATTGAACATACGAATTGTTCACCAATAATGCGATATACGCATGAAAAATCTAAACTCGGGTTGAAAAATATCAAATGTGGCGTGTTGTACAACTCCCCACAAAATTTTTTTGTACAACTCCCAACTTTCTACATATTCAAAATGGCCAACGTGGCATCGATACATCAAATGTTTATGCATCATTACTCTAATGAGTTGAAACGATATTCACAAAGGAATGTTTTGTATATACTGACCATCATGATCAGCTTCAATAAGTGACTGAAAACACCGCAAACACAAGAGGCCAATGAAATGTTCTGACAATGAAGAGCGACACGAAGAATATGTATTGACGTGACGAGTGCTGGTGAAAAAGTTAGATCTTAGCGAGCCAAACAATTAACAGTACTTAGTTGGACACATGAGAACTACTGTCATTTGACATTCATCGATGTATTGCACAACTCCCTCTGTTGCAAAACTCCCCAATCTCCCCTACTTATTATGAGTAAAATGAAAAGTCTTTGTGGTATAAAAAAGTGTTCAAGTTACAAAAAAAAAGGAAAATAGTGTCTTTTATTTCTTCCAACGTCATTTTTTGATGCATTTGACCATCGTCACCAGCTTGCAGCAAGTACGTCACATGCACCGATCATAGCCATCACTACCAATATTGTCATCGGCACCATCATTGGCCAACCACCTCAGAGTATTTCGCAGAACATCAATGTGTCCATTGTCACATTAGCGTGCATAGCAGAATATTTTCGTGTCAAGCAGAGCATCTTCGTTGCCAAAGAGAGCAGCGATTCGGAAGTAAAAGGTATTTCGAATAACACTTTTGCATACAAACATATAAGTACAAAACAATATAATTTGAACCCCCGACCAAACTGTCATATGAACTTCTACATATATAAAATTTATTTAAAAATAGTATAAAAGATTTTTGTGAGGTAACACAACCACATCTCTCCCCAAGTGTTTTAAATAAAAAGTGCTTGCACCCAAAATATTTTTTCAGGAAAATGTGTAGAATGACTCTAGGATGAAACATATATAGCTCCTTTTTTAAAGTGAACGGCACTTTTTTGAACCAGGACCGGAAAACCCATGTTTTAGCACGGGGCTCTGAACTATAACCCAAAAAAAAGTTTGACTAAAAAGGATGCAAAAAAAGAGTATGCAAGAAATTTTCTGCTTGCCATTAAATTAAAAAACTGTAAACTAAAAAACTCTATCAAATATCGTTTACGAGATATTGCGTTTTTACTTAGTTTTTTGAGTTTATATTAAAAAATTTAATTTTTGCGTACAAAAAAATAATGATCAATATAAAGAAACAAAAATAGTCAGTTCTAATGTATTTATTATATGTTAAATCCAAATAGTGTAAATTGTCTTAATCCTTTATTTGTATTAATTTTATACGAACGATTATCAACGGTTTGTATACCAAATTGTAGCATAAATTTTATACCAAATTAGGTGTGGACTTGTATTCATTCCAATTTGGTTCGAATTTTACATCCAAACTATTTTCTGTGCAGGCATGAATCAAGCAAAATTTATAATTTTTGTCAATTAACTAAAACTAATTGTAAGTGTAAAGAATACAAACATGAAGGTAGAAATATATTTGATCATAATTGACTTACTTACGATAAACTTTGGCTTTTTGAATGTCTGTCGATAATATTGTTTTTTACAATTTATATCAATAGTACCCCTAACATCTTCATTAAATCCAATCTAGTTCAGTTCTTGTTACAGAAAATAAACATTTTTTAATGTTTCTTAAATATAATTTAATATTACAAACAATTGAAAATGCTTCATTTTAAAAATTCTTTTAAGCAACGCAGAATTTTTATCAAAAACAAAGCAGAGAAACGTAATCAGAAAATAATAACAATAGCAATTGCTTCACGACAAGCAAGGAAAATAAAAATGAAAATCAATTGCAGACGAAAACCATTTTCCAAGGGTATCATAGACTAACGGCGCGATTTAAGTGTCACTCATTCAATTTATAAAGCAAGCAACTCAACTTAAACCGCACTCTCGTACTTGCTAACCTCATTCTCCGCTAATGCTATTGTCCACGCCACTCGTACTCGTGCTCATACTAAGACTGCGTCTTCTATGAGAAGAGGTCTGCAGTTAGATATGAACAAATTACTCGATTCTTTGATAAAAGCTTTCTTATACTTCGTTTCCACCGGAGGTTTAGCTGTGACGAGATTTATAGATCTTCTTTTTCTTCTCAATATTTATCTTCAATACGCATTTTTCAAATGACGTTTTCTGCCACTTTGTTGAAAAAAGCCAAAATTGGTTGAGATTTATGCGCAGATTTAAAATAAATCTCGTCAGAATTTGATCGAAAATTTTTGTGTAAGTAAGCAATACGATTTACAACGAGATTTAGAGCTTAGTCTCGAAACAGCTGTAAATCACATCATAAATCTCCGGTAGAAACGTAGTATTAAACATTTTCGAGACTTTTAAGCGTACTTCAATTTTTAATGCGAGTTAAGCATTGTTGAATTGCATAAAGCGTCCCTATGAATACTCATTCAAAGCAACTAGCTGTTTCATATATTTTATTACAAACCCAGAGCTAAAAACTCGAATATGAAGATATTTTTTTAGATTTTAAAATTCAATTCAAGGTTAAAGGTTTTTTTACTGATGACACATTCCATTGTGACTCACTAGACATTTTGCTACAGATTATGACAAAATGTTGGTCATAACTAAGTCATTTTAAGCCATAAGACTGTGAAAACAATCTCGAAAAATAACTAAAGAATCCTCCTTTAACGAAATATAAGCAATTTTTAAAAAGTTAATGTTTTTTGTCTAAAATTGTTGTTTTAATAATTGTGACTCATAGCACATTAAACGGAACGTTCTTTTTCATTTATTAACTTAAGGAAGAAATTTAGCCAAACTACTGCTATTTTATAATTTTTTTTTTTTTATGTTTTAATTGAAAAAATATGTGACTACAATTGAAGACTTCAAAATAAAAGCCAGCTATTTTGATGAAGAAAATATAGCATTTTGAATTTGTGACTCGACGGGACATTCAGTTCTGACTTGCGGCACAAGAATGAAATCAGTAAAATTTTTTTAGTGTATAATCGATTTTCTGATGTTTTAGTGATGTCTATTGTAAAAAGCACTCACTGCTTTAGACGATCTTAGGTCACAAATCAAAGCCGCATAAGCCATCTAGTCAGAAATCAAATTTAGGCTAATTTGCTTTTTGATTGAAAACTGGCCCAATTTGATAGTCTTTATTGCCACAGGCAATAAACAAGGATATCGTAATGATAAGTTTTGAAGCAAAAACCAATGTCTCATAAGAAATAAAAACTATATGGCTTATTATGAAATATAAACTGAGCCGAATTGCGATAAATATGCTAAAAAAAGTTCTCTTTCATAATTTTAAAAATTTATTGATGAGTTAAAAATGAACATTTTACATTATGAAATTTGTAAAACGAAGTTAATCGGATTAAATTTAATTTTTTCACATTTGATATTTTGCACAAAATTTTATTTTTGACAGCTTTTATAATGAACTAATAATACTCACACTAATACTAATACTCATGCTCATACTTATACTCATTCTCATACTCATACTCATACTCATACTCATACTCATACTCATACTCATACTCATACTCATACTCATACTCATACTCATACTCATACTCATACTCATACTCATACTCATACTCATACTCATACTCATACTCATACTCATACTCATACTCATACTCATACTCATACTCATACTCATACTCATACTCATACTCATACTCATACTCATACTCATACTCATACTCATACTCATACTCATACTCATACTCATACTCATACTCATACTCATACTCATACTCATACTCATACTCATACTCATACTCATACTCATACTCATACTCATACTCATACTCATACTCATACTCATACTCATACTCATACTCATACTCATACTCATACTCATACTCATACTCATACTCATACTCATACTCATACTCATACTCATACTCATACTCATACTCATACTCATACTCATACTCATACTCATACTCATACTCATACTCATACTCATACTCATACTCATACTCATACTCATACTCATACTCATACTCATACTCATACTCATACTCATACTCATACTCATACTCATACTCATACTCATACTCATACTCATACTCATACTCATACTCATACTCATACTCATACTCATACTCATACTCATACTCATACTCATACTCATACTCATACTCATACTCATACTCATACTCATACTCATACTCATACTCATACTCATACTCATACTCATACTCATACTCATACTCATACTCATACTCATACTCATACTCATACTCATACTCATACTCATACTCATACTCATACTCATACTCATACTCATACTCATACTCATACTCATACTCATACTCATACTCATACTCATACTCATACTCATACTCATACTCATACTCATACTCATACTCATACTCATACTCATACTCATACTCATACTCATACTCATACTCATACTCATACTCATACTCATACTCATACTCATACTCATACTCATACTCATACTCATACTCATACTCATACTCATACTCATACTCATACTCATACTCATACTCATACTCATACTCATACTCATACTCATACTCATACTCATACTCATACTCATACTCATACTCATACTCATACTCATACTCATACTCATACTCATACTCATACTCATACTCATACTCATACTCATACTCATACTCATACTCATACTCATACTCATACTCATACTCATACTCATACTCATACTCATACTCATACTCATACTCATACTCATACTCATACTCATACTCATACTCATACTCATACTCATACTCATACTCATACTCATACTCATACTCATACTCATACTCATACTCATACTCATACTCATACTCATACTCATACTCATACTCATACTCATACTCATACTCATACTCATACTCATACTCATACTCATACTCATACTCATACTCATACTCATACTCATACTCATACTCATACTCATACTCATACTCATACTCATACTCATACTCATACTCATACTCATACTCATACTCATACTCATACTCATACTCATACTCATACTCATACTCATACTCATACTCATACTCATACTCATACTCATACTCATACTCATACTCATACTCATACTCATACTCATACTCATACTCATACTCATACTCATACTCATACTCATACTCATACTCATACTCATACTCATACTCATACTCATACTCATACTCATACTCATACTCATACTCATGGAGTCGACTCAACGCATGTATAGAAAACTTCAGATTATAGATTATTTTTAGCCTCATTTTCGGAATTTATTGGTTTTTTTCAGTTGTTCAACCAAAATTTGAATTTTGTCGGGCGGTATTATAATTCGATGAAATTTAGTATATTTTTAAAATGCCTCGGTACTAATAACATCTATTGGAAAATTTGGCGATTCCACGCCGAAGCAACGCTCACCGAAATATGTTAGTATCTCTAGAACTTAATGTTGGGTTTGAGATTTTGTCACTTAATTGTCCACTCTCCATATTTTTCGGTGCGAAGCATAAAAAACGATACTTCCAATATCGTACCGACAACGTATCCATTTCATACCGCCAATAGAGTTAGATAATAGAGTCAAATAAATGTTGATAAAAATTGAATGACATTAGAGACATCTTCAACTACATCTTCTGTTTATTGTTGTTTAGCAAAATTCTCTAATTTTCCTATTTTTGCACGTTTAGCTTTGCTTTGTTATAGTGGCGTTATTGTTGTCCGTCGTCCTTCTGTACCTCTTTGTAGTCAAATCGTTTCATTGTCTGTATCTTACAGCAAGACAAATAAGTATGAGTGGCTCAGATTTCCTTTGCAAATGCAACAACATAAAAATATTGCGTATTAAACAATACAAGAACGTTGGAAATATGATAATGATCTGAAGGTTTTCAAATGATATGATTGTTGTGGCGTTCTAATGTACTAAGTTAGAAGGTATCTTGAACTGTCTTATAAATTTTATCATATCTTGGTGACTATTTTGAATATTTTAATATTAAATGCAGTTAATTTTTATTATTATTTTGAAGTAGATCACATAATTATGGAAATTAGTTCATAAAAGACATTTCGTTTAAGCCTTAAATCAATTTATTTTTAGCGCTGTTTAGTTTTAATACGAATTATTATGTTTTTCAACAAATTCAACCAGATAATTTTCTTTTCGTATCTATATCATTCCATTTTATTAAATTAGATCATTGTCTTCATTTTGTTACTTAATGTTCACTTAGTAATCGTATTTATTAGGCGCTTTGAGCAACGAAAACCCATAAAGGCCAGCCTATTTATTTGCTAATCTCATCTATACTCGTACACATACACAATCAAGAGCACAAAACTCAATTGCTATGGAAAATTGCATTATGTAAGTGTGTGTGTGCGTCTTTGAAATGCCGCAAGAGAATCAATCAATGCACTCAGCCTTTACTGATCCAACTACGTCCTGCTGTTATTCTTAACTTAACTAAAACGTAAATCAATTTTACAGAGGATCTTCTGTTCACTGTTCAGTATCAACTCTTGCAGTGATTTCTATCCTGCGGTCACGCAAACACTCATCATTACGCACACACACACACTCATACAAGAGTGCATGTGTAGTCAGTCTTTAATTGCAATCAAGTAAATTACAATAATGAAGTGTTGTGTCGTTGTAATCTCATGTGTGAGTGTTACCATCGTTGTTTTCATTTCAGTGATGATGTCGTCACCTCGCATGAAAAATCTATTTGAGAAGAAAATTCTTGTGGAAAAATGTTGTTTATATTGCTCTGGCTTTCAACCGCAAATGTTGCTGACCCATATAAACTTACACAGAAATTACAGCACATACAAATACACTTCAGTGGAGTAGAGTGGACCTTATAAAATTGAGCTCTTAAAAAATATGCAAGTAATCTTTAATTTTTTCACATCCACTTATACCAGTCTGTCGGATCACTTTTGTGGTATTAACATGGCACTTTTAGTGCTACTTAGGGTTTTAGCTTGCTTCGCTAAACCGCCACTCTAACCTAACCTAACCTAACCTAATCTTTAATAAAATATTTATAAGTTTAGGACTTGTTAGATCAAAAACATTAGTACTTTCAACTTCCATAGCAGTTTATTGAATTTTTTTTTAAATACAAGTGATTGGCTATCTGCAAATCGGATCCAATTATCAAAAAAGTATAAAGAAAGAAAAAGACGGCGGCCTCTTGGTTAAATTCAAAGTCTCGGGTTGGAGTTTTATTAATTTAAGTACTTCAATTTCATTTCTTTATTCGATTTCTCTCAGTATATTTATAATAATATAATAAATAAAACACGTCTCTCTGCTTCGCTCTCTCCACCGCTAGCCAGGGCCTAGTTGAGTGTAGTAGTGGTTAAAGTCCTTGCTCTCACCTAACGCAATGGCATTCTCTTGAACGCGTTCTCTCTAACTGCGAGTAGCTGATATCGTATCAGGCTGCTCACACTTAACGCAATGGCTACTTTTCTTGGACGCGTGGCCTATAGTTGTGAATGGCTGATATAGTAGTATCGAGCTGATCACACATAACGAATTGGTATTCCCTCGATACGCCCTCTCTAACTGTAAGTAGCTAATATCGTATCGAGCTGCTCACACCTAACGCAATGGCTACTTTTCTTGAACGCGTGGCCTATAGCCGTGAGTAGCTGATGTCGATCGGGCTGTTCACACCTAATGCAATGGTATTCTTTTAAACACGTACTCTCTAGTCGTGGGTAGCTGATATCGTATCGGGCTGCTTACACATAACGCACTAACGCCACCGAGCACTATCCCCCTGTACTACGCTCATGCTACTGACTACAATGCTCTTCTGTACGCAGCTAAGTAAATTCCCCTTATTCCGTTTGCTACGCTGCTATTTGCAAATCCAACCCTATTTGAGACTAGATCGCACCCACGAATAACTGATGTATTGTCGGGCTACTCGTTTTTGTGACCCCTCACTGTTGTACTAACCACAGGCAACTGATTTATTATCCCCCACTACAACTTTAACTTATCAATTACCTGGTTTTCTTCTCGGTTGCTGCTTTCCGACTTGTCTGTTCCTTCTGCTTACTGCTGCTGCTGCTGTTGTTGTTTGCCGGTCGCCAGCCACGCAAAGACTGTCCCGATCAACTGCTTTCTGTCTAAATTTATGCTGTGATTCTTTGTCATTGAACGAATCAAACGACAGCTGTGTGTCAGTGTTGCCATTTATATCACTTTTAGTGATATGTTGGGGATTTTACCTTAAACTAAATGTAGGCTTGGACTTGGCTAATACTTATTTACGATAATAAATCCTTATTTTAATTAATCACAATAAAATAAATTACATTTTATGTGTTTGAGTTGGCTTTTCTTACAAAATAATAACATATTACAGCAAGAAACTACGAAATGAACAGTTAGTTATATATAAATAAAAATATGATACATTTTATGCGAAGCGTTGATTTGTAGGAGTTAAACGCGGCACTGCCAACTTTCCTCCTCACAACTCAAAGAAGGATACTAAAATATTTTATTTTACAATGAGCAGTGCTCCTGCACCTAAAAAGAAAATATGCAGACATAGTTATTAATTAGAGTTTGTTTGCTTAAGTTAACAGTCATTTAGTCACATTTAAGCCAAATTAAAAAAGTCGAACTTGGGCAAAAAGGAGTGCTCTTGTTTATTTACATAAATCCTTCCAATACCCATAGTTTTTGACGTCCTTACTATATTTTTTAAAAAACATAAGTCCCACTCTTAATACAATATATGTTCGAAATACAACATTCACTTGCCTTCTTATCAGTCTGCTTTATTTTCACATTTTTGCTTTAACAGTTTTATCTCATTGTTTCTATAACTATTTTTTGTTTTTGTTGTTGGAACGGCAGGTCTTGTCCGCAGGATATTTTCGCTATTGATGAGGATGTGCAAAAGCAAGCACGTCTCAATAGATAAACCACTGAAGCAACAACAACAACAACAGCAGCAACATCATCATTGGCAGTCACCTTGCAGGATACGAAATTAAAAGTTGCCTTTAACTCTTCTTCCTACCAATGTAGGTATAATATTAATTTCTCAGTGTGTGTGCAATGGCTAGAGTTGCCAACCTTTGAAATATAATTTTATATTTAAATATCGTACGGTGTGAAATTTCCGTTAATACGAAAGTGGTATCTCTATTTAAATACTTCACTTTTTAACTGCCTTAATCACAACTTGGGTTTTATGCCCTACACTCAGGATATATTCGCTTTGTTATTACAATTGTAACGCAGAAAAGGAGGGGTATCAGTTAGAGAAAAGTATATATGTTCTTGATCAACATCGTGTCGATTAAACTATATTCGTCTGGTTGGCAGGCTGTCTGTCTGTGGTTACTATTTAAATCAGTGTTCGGAAATGCTCATTCACGCTCGCTCCCTCACACGAGCTTGTGTATTTAAAATTTTTTCATGTAGAATCAAAGAAATTAAAGTAGTCTTATATGAGCAAGAGTGAATATCACAGCGCACGTGATCCAAAAAATCTGAAGAAAAGACTTTCGAACGCAGAAAAATATATTTTCGACCATTCTCCATCAATTGGTACAGAAGTCTCTTGTGCTTAACGTGAGCACTTGCCATGATAGCTTAATCTCACGGTGTTCTTCACACACGGTCTAGTGTATGACGAACGGCGCAACCTTCTATCAGCATAGTGCCGATGGTAAGTTTCCATAATTTAGAATACCGCAGCCACCACGAAACTCCCGGAAGGACCAAACCAATAGTCAGTTGGAGTATCCAGCATTACACGGAAACTGACTCCCGAGATTCCAAAATAATCTCTGGTCAAATTTCGTAGCAATGCGCTACTGTTAGTATGACTCTGATCCGCCTGGGACTAATCACCCATGTCAATTTATCATGGAGTACGGGAACACGTTTCTTGGTGCCTTCAAGAGAGCTCAAGAATTTCTTAGGAGAAATATTCCTTGTATGCCTTTTTATCATGTACGACTTAGCCCTCGAAATCCTGTTTTGAATTGCTTTTTACCACTTTGCCATATGCGAACGACTTACTATGGATCGTGGAAACACTTTACCAAGTGCAGATTTCACAGGAAAACACTCGAAATCATGTCCTGGATTGCTATTTGCCAAATGCGTAACGTGACAGTTGGAGATAGGTTTGGCATACCTCCAAAAGTCACGCCCTTCCGCCTTCCTGCTTTAGCTGGTAGCCGACAGCGACACTGCGGTCAACAGTGTCACCGGCAACTACCATATTTAGTGGTTGCCGCTGGGAGGCAGCAGGCTGCTTGAGGCCAGACATGGGACAATGTCCAGCCAACAGCCTTTCAAGTTCTGTTTCACCATCACTCCTCCGTTAACCTCCTGTTTACCAACGTTTAATACATCAATCTTCATACCAGAAGTAATACTGCGCCTCCAAATCCTTCGATTAAACAACCAGTTCATTGATTGGTACAGTAAATTTTTTTTTTTTTTAAATGGGCTCAAATCAGTCAGTGCAAGAGCAAAAAAAAAATAATTCAAAAGCAATCGCTCGTGTGACAAAACAAAATTGAAAAACTCGCACTCGTGTTCAAACTCATATATGAAGCCGAATGAGGGTTCATTAATGGAAATTTCCGAACTCTAAATTAAAAACGTTTTGGATGCAAGAAACTTCACTGCCTCCATCGTTGTAGTTAGTTTATGGAAATATGCCCAATCAAATGAGCGGTTAATGAACACGCCTACCGCCCATACAATCAAAAACTTTTAAAAATCAATTTGACTTTGAATAATGAACATTATTCATGATAATGCAACCAAAATCTATATATAAATAGGCAAACGAAATCGATTCAGTCCCTGTTTCTATACCTAAATCTCAACCGCTTTGATTCATTTTTTTTTTGTTGGAAAGGTTGTAAGAAGGACCAGTGCATAGGACTATATCTTTTTTAAAAGAGGGCGGTGCCACGCCCCTAAATAGAAAAAACGCTCTCACGACTAAACCACTGCATCTATTTTTACGAATGATATGGAGATATGGTAGGCTCTAAGGAACGATAACATAAGCATTATGTTTTTCAGTGGGCGGTGCCACGCCCCTAAATGGAAAAAACGCTCTCACGGCTAAACCACTGCAGCGATTTTCACGAAATTTGGTATGGAGATATGGTAGGCTCTAAGGAACGATAACATAAGCATTATGTTTTTCAGTGGGCGGTGCTTCGTCCCTAAATGAAAAAAAAAACGCTCTCAAGGCTAAGCCACTGCAGCGAAATAATGGGCAGGACGGAAAGATATCAACAACTTTTTGCTCTTCAGTAGGATCTACACATGGATCTAAATGGCAAGCACGCTATTGCAACTAAGCTACTGCACCGATTTTTATTAATGCCGATAACCAGAACCCTAAGGAAGAATATTAAAAGCTTTTGTGTTTTATCGACCAAGGCTTTATAGTCATATAGAAATGGTCGAATTTCGGCCACAAGGCGAACTCTAGTAAACATAAATCCTTGGGAAAATAAATGCAAGTTTTGAGTAAGAGGGCATTATAAGTCCCATAAAAGCAAAAGTTTTAAAATGCTATACTAAAAACGTGTTTTGAGATAGTTCAATTATCTTTTAAAAATTTGAAGAAATCCATGTTGATAAGGACAGAGTAAAGTATTGCTAAAAGTATGCAGGTGCAATTGGGAATAAATTAATACAAAAGAGTACGATAGCAGCCGAGGGATTGAAATAAAAATATTTTCTACTGGTATCAATGAAAAATCTGTTTGAATCAAAAAGCACTTCTTATACATTTTTGCATTGTACCTTTGAATACCTTCCCCCTATATTAATATGCATAAGTGGCAATAAATCCTTTTGAATGCTGAATCAAATTGAAAATTTCGTCGAGCTTCCAGTTTAACTAGTCAGCCATTTTCTTTTGCGTAATTAAAAACAACTTGGCAACTATGGTTCTAGGCCATGCTTACTATTTTCTTTTTTTATTTTGGCTCTTTTTCTTTCTCTCAAAAGCTTTGTTCTTATTAATCTTTGCTCAGGTCTTTTTGTTTTCTTTATTGTTTTTTTTACTTTTGCTTGCTTGAGAAAAGTGTTGTTATTGTACTTTTTAATTGTATTTACTAACGTTACATTGTTGTTTTAATACTTTAAAGTTTCTTTTTTTTGTACTCTTACTTTTTTAGTACTTTTTTCACTACTTTTTATTGCTTGGGTGCAACGTTTCTTTGCGAACGTGTTGTGAATTGCTTAAGTCTCTTATATATATATGTATATATAAGTACATACATTGTTTTGTGTGTGTTGGGTTATTGTCCCGGCGTAAACATATATGTAAATGTGTTTGTGTGTACCTCAGTGTACTTGTGTGCAATCACAGTGGCAATTTAAATGGCGACGTCTTGCTTAGGGACATTTTGAAGAGGATGCAAGTTTGTTAAAGAAAATTGGAACTTAAATAAAAACGTTTCTAGAGCAGTGCAAATTTAAAAGTTTCAAGTTCGTTTAGAGCATTTTTAGTGTACTTTACTTTAAAGTACGTTACAATTAGCTTTGTTTGTGTAAAATATATTTTGTCATAGAAATTTCAGAGTACATTAGATGATTCAGAGTACATAAGATGATTTTAGTCTAGAATCAAGTTTAAAAACTTCTGTAAAAAAAACAACAAGTTAGCAAAAAGTTGCCAAACATGGAGTTAAACTATTATAAAATTTTTGTCAATAAAATATTTTTCTAGTTGTTGTTTGAGAAACTAAACTGCAGCTAACAGGCTTATAATTTAGACCAAAGGTCATGCAAAATCTGCTGCAGCTTCATTCTTTACATTACAGAATGTACAGAATTCATCTTGAACTAATATCATGTTGGACGATATATCCAAACTGAGCAGTGCTTCTTGAGAAATGAAAAAAATAAAGATTTGAAAAGTTTGTGGTGGTATTTTAAGAAGAGCGTGGCGCCAAAGTAACTCAACGGCCGTTCTTGCAGCAAGAAGTCTCATTTCACTTTAGTGCAAAAAATGGTGGCCTATCGTATTCACGTGGCTTATTGATGTGCCTATTTAGAATAGCTGATTTCTTTATTGACTCGTTTCGCAAGATAAAAAATATCTTATGGAATTCAAGCGAAAAATTGCTATTTACTATTATAAAAACTATGGCACTCTACCAAAAAAAAAAAAAAATACCATGCTGCATTTTTATTCATATTATTTATTTTATAGGAGAGAGTCACCGGTTGTGGGACACCACGGCTACTGTCAAATTGTCGTATTGATATGATTATGTTTTTAAGCCAACGTCGAAGTGAAAGGATCTATTGCTTATTATAGTTTCACAGCTCGTTTCATAATTTGACAGAATAGTTTTTTATAATCTGTTTCAAACTGCTATATTTTTGATGTAGCCAATTGAAATAGGAAAGTGTCATGCATTAGTATTAAGTGTCTTATGCCTATTTTATGATACGATTTGACTTTGTGTAAATATAAATGGTTAAAGCATTCTTTTGTGGAACTGATGCAAAAATGTCATGTTCCGGATATGGAACAAATCTTGCTCCGGGTACAGGACACTTTTTTCTATCCCAAATCGAGTACAACTATCAAATATCGACATGTATGTACTTAAATGTAGGCTTGTGTTAACTTTCAATTATGTGGTTTTCATTTCGTATTCTCTAATTTTCATTGCATTTTTCTAGGTGTCCCATAACAGGATACAAAATTTTATAGAGCAAAAAAACATGTCCTTTGAAAATCAGCAATAACTTTTGCGTCTGACAAAATAATCATCCGTTGCTGCATATGTTTCTTATCTTTCGAACGATATATAAAACACCCGAAACGGTTTATCCAGAAACAAGTTGTGGTTCAAAAACAAAACCTGTCCCATAGCCGGTGACTCTCCCCTATATTTTATATTTATTTTTCTCTATAATATTACTTTGAATTAATTTGAATTGTTTAATTAAATATATTATACACTTTAAAAGCAACAAAATGAATTTCTTAAGTGTTTTGAATGGCAAAGTTATGGTTTTGGCTATGTAAGTTAACCAGTCCCCTATCCTGCCTATTGTGTCCATATGGCAACAGGATATTCTGAGTATTTATTGGGTAGGATCTAATGATGCAGTTTTTCTAAAATTACGTAGGGTGATTCGGGTTAAAATAAAAAAAAAATATAAAAAATATAGTCTAAGCAAAATTAACAAAACCGTACCAGGTGGCACCCCTGAAGAATATTGCAAATTAGCCAAAAAGGTTATTTAACCGTATTTTAAAACAAACAAAAATATATATATGCCAACCCTTAAAAGTTTTATTTATAAAACTATATGAATAAAAGTTAAAAAGTTGCAAGATCTTACTATACACACTGAAACTAATTTTCACAGGAGATATTTTTAACATATAAACCAGAAATAGCTCGTTCAATTAAAATGTGGAAGTTATAAAGGGTGTTTTTTTAGAGGTTTGTTTTTCGAATAGAGATAAAACTGGCATTTTGTGGTCAAATCTGGCAACTCTTATATCATTTATGTTCAGTTTGGTTTGCCATTTCATCATGAACAGGTTGACAAAAGAAAAACGCTTGCAAATCGTGCAAATTTATTTCGAAAATAATGGTTCAGTTCGCGAAGTTTACCGCAAGCTCCGTCCATTTTATGGTCGACATAATCGTCCATCAGAGCAATTAATTCGGTTAACCATGGATCGTTTTCGCACTACGTTTACTCCATGTGATAATACGCATCCGCAAAGACGTCGAACAATGCGCACCGAAGAAACAATTGCCGCTGTAGAGCAAAATGTTGAAGAGGACCCGAATGAATCGATTCGCCACCGTGCACAGCAATTGGAGCTTTGTCCATCAACTTTATGGAAGATTTTGCGCAAAGATCTTGGCTTGCGACCTTACAAGATCCAGCTTGTGCAAGAATTAAAGCCGCGAGACCATGCAATGCGTCGTGATTTTGCTGTATGGGCCGAAAATGTGATTGATCTCGATGCTGATTTTCATCGCAAAATTTTGTTCAGTGATGAGGCTCAGTTTTGGTTGAATGGCTACGTCAACAAGCAAAATTGCCGCATTTGGAGTGAAGAGAATCCACATGAGACCCTTGAGACGCCATTACATCCACAAAAACTGACTGTTTGGTGTGCTCTATGGGCTGGTGGAGTCATTGGGCCATACTTCTTCCGAAATAATGCTGGAGAGTCAGTTACCATTAATGGAGACCGGTATAGAGTCATGATAACCGACTATTTCGTTCCCGAATTGGATGGCATGAATGTGGATGAGTTGTGGTTCCAACAAGACGGCGCTACATGCCACACAGCGCACGTCACAATCGATTTATTGAAGGAAACATTCGATGAGCGCATAATTTCGCGGAATGGACCTGTCAATTGGCCACCAAGATCGTGTGATTTGACACCATTGGATTATTTTCTTTGGGGATATGTGAAGTCGCTTGTCTACGCCAACAAACCAGAAACGTTAGGGGACTTGGAAGCCAACATTCGTGGCGTTATTGCCGACATACGGCCCCATATGCTCGAAAAAGTGGTTGAAAATTGGACCTGTAGAATTGGCTTTATTCGAGCCAGCTGCGGCGGCCACATGCCCGAAATCATATTTAAACATTAATGGCATAAAATTATCCTTCCAATAAAGCCAAATTGATGAACATTAAAACAATTTTCTTGTGTTTTATTTTAATTCGAAGTTCTATACCTCTAAAAAAAACACCCTTTACTACAGGAGTATCTAATGACAAAAATATTCTATATATTCGGTGTCATGCCCATAAATAGAAAAAACGCTCTCACGGCATGGATTTTTATGAAATTTGGTATGGAGATGGGGTAAGCATCAAGGAATGGAATAGGCGATGCCACGCCTATAAATGACAAAAAAAGCTCTCGAGGCTAAATCACTCCATCGAGTTTTTTAAAATTTAATATGGAGATAGTACTAAGGAACGATAAAAAGATCATAATGTTTCTAAGTGGGCAGTTCTACGCCCCTAAATGGAAAAACGCTCTCACGGCTAAGCCACTACATCGATATTTATGAAATTTGGTATGAAGATAGGGTTAGCAATTAGAAACGATAATATGAATTTTATTTTTTAAAGATAAATGTGCAGACATAGCTACTGATGGGAATATGTTTACTTAATTTTCCATATGGGTGGTATTTCTAAGGCTAAATCGAAATGGTCGCATCTTGGTCACAAGGCAAATTCTAGTAATAATAAATACCAATACTTGTTTTTCCTCGAAAAATCGTTAACTGAAAAACAAAAATAAGTTCAGGATATACCAAAATTCGATACTCATCATCGTAAATGCTTTGAGCATATTTGTTTCTGTTTGCTGTTTCTTCAGGCGATTTTTTGACATTATGGTCCCATTTTCCTCAAAAACGTGTTGCAAAATTTTCATTTATAATATATTCATCATCAAGTTGTCTGATTTGATAAAAATCAGTCATTTAGATAAATATTTAAAAAAAAAAAAATCAAAAATCATTTGTCCCAATTCAGCATTAAAATTTGTTTAGTTTTCAAGTGTCAGATTTTTGCATATCTTATCAATTCTTTCATCTTGACATCTTATATTTATGCAAAATAAAAAAAAAAAAACAAAAAAAAATTGTTCATCGCTATGACCTTCTCGAAAGTTGTACAACTTACTGGACGCACACGACTATTGGATGTCAAGAAAAAGAAACAAAACTTTGCTAGAACTCCAAAGTGTGTTCATTTAATACGTTTTTAATGAACCGAAATGACCTAATATTTGAAATACCCAAATTAAAAACAAAATAATTTACATATTTAAGCAAAAACTCGAACAATTTTAATTTTTTTTTTCGTTTCTTGCAAAAAAAAAATATTCCTTAAAAAAAGTTCAATAAATTTCTGCTGAATTTTTACGAAATACGAAAACAAAAAAAAAAGTCCAACTAGAAAATGTCAACAACAACCACTACCCATTATTTGCTTCTATTTTTTATGTTTTTCATACCTCATATTGAATATCCTTTGGAGCAAAGTACACGCCCCTCAAACTGCTGCTGTTGCCGCTGATTTCGATGGTTATGGTGTTGCCAGACTTTGACAGCAAATGTTCTATGCTGTTTATGCCATGACTTTATTTTATTATTTATTGTTTATTTTTGCGAATTTTGCAAAAAAAAAAAAACAAAAAAACTCTAAAAGTTTGGGGGTGGTAGAGAAATATGAGCAAAGGGACAATAACCGGAAAAAGACAAGCACAACAACAACAACAGCCTTAAAGTGAAATGGGGAAAAAGAAATCTATAACGATGTCCTCGAAAATAAACATAAAATAAATTATAAAAAAAATATCAATAAAATTTAAGACTACAGCAGAGGCGGCAGTGTAAGAAAGGGGGGTTGGGGTGAGCGCACCAAAATAAGATCGCTGCGTTGGCTAGCAAAGCGGTATAATAATTTAAAGACTTAAAAAGTTTTTTTTATGTTATGTTCGGCTTTTTTCCTTAAAAAAAAATCGCGTCCTTAGACAAGAAGAGCAAGAACAGCAGTGACAGCAAACTACAATAGCAACAACAACAACAACAGCTTTTAAAATTGACATTTTTATTACTCTTGGTAAGAAAATTTGCTGCTCATTTGTTATAATGGACAACAACAACATCAAGAACAGCGTGACAGCAGCGCGACAACAACGCAATGCGCGACTATTTTTCTCTGTATTTAAGTCCTGTTTTTTTTTTTTCAGATATCCTTCAGGTTTTTTTTTTTTGTTGATTTCAACTTTAAAAGTAAATACATAAAACGAAATTGCTATGATTCTTCAAGGAGCGTGAGGGGTGTGAAAAAATCGTAGGTCGAAAAAATTTTCACACAGTGCTCCGATAAAAATGTAACGTTTTTTTTTTGCTGTTTTTTACTTACCCATGTTTTACTCTGACGCTCTTTATGCTGTATCAGCCACCCCTTAGAAAGTTTCTCACAATATTTCAGTGACCTCCCAAACTAAAGACTTTAGTCCTTTTTTTATTGATTTAAGTTCGGATATCCATTTAAAACAAATACAGTTTCTTTCATTCAGGGTGGGCCAATGGATGAAAATATCCGTACAAAAACATTTCATAAAACTTATTTCTTATTCAAATTCTGAAAAAGATGTTTACGATTGAATTCGGCAACTTATTTAACATTGAGACAAAACTAAGGCTGTTCTAGGTATAGTAAAATCAAATTAAATATTACCAAATAATCTTGAAGTATCAAAGCAAAATTTTTTGGCAAAAAATAAAAAAGAAAGAAGATCACACAAAAACAAATTGTAACTTTCGATGCATTTGTCAATAAATCTGAATCCAGTCTCGGGATCGCTCTATCATATATGGTTTCCGAGATAACACAGTCCTGCGATGAAAAAAAATATCAGATCAGAGTAGGTGATTTTTATAGATTGTTGCCTGCAAAATTCGAATATGACCTCCAAATTGCTCTATCACGTCTGAGATTCGAGTTATTCTTGCATAAAACGCTATTTTCAAAAATTGACAGGAGCATTAAGAAATTCTGTGCTGCTTCTCAAAACCGTACTTTTAACTTTTCTAATTGAATCATTAGTTTCCGAGATATCATCCATTGAAGTAAAGGTACACAAATTGAATATAGTCCTTT
This sequence comes from Calliopum simillimum, assembly GCA_951812925.1. Taxonomy (NCBI): domain Eukaryota; kingdom Metazoa; phylum Arthropoda; class Insecta; order Diptera; family Lauxaniidae; genus Calliopum; species Calliopum simillimum. The sequence goes on along the minus strand of OX638369.1, from coordinate 89,332,147 downwards.
ATAGGGATCAGTGATACCCTTACTTTAATCGATAATATCTCGGAAACTAATGATTCAATTGAAAAAGTTAAAAGTACGTTTTAAAGAAGCAGCTCAGAACTGCTTAATGCCCTGTCAAAACTGAACTACCATGCCCTCTACTGCCTTGTGGATTCCACTCAAGAGCCTGGCGACAAACTTCACTGTGTGGTTTTTGAAGAGTGTGACCAATCCATCTCCATTTGCGCAGATGGGCCTCGTTTGCTATAGCGCTCTGATTGCATTTTTGATGTAGTAGTGCGAGGTCACCAAACCTTTTGTATACGTCTTAAGCATTTGTTGACGAATACTTGCAGCTTGTTCGTTAGTTGTTCAGTAACAAGCAGTGTTTTGTACCCATATAACAAAACTGAAGACGTTTTCGATGTCATCATTGCCAGCCTTAAACGTGATGTCACTTCTGATTGCGTTCAAGTCTTCAATCTTACTTTGCATACCTGAGTGTTTGGACGATAGAAGACAAATGTCGTCCGCGTAGTCGAGATTCTTCTAGATGTTCAGTAAAGTTCCATTGGATACCACTTTTGGCCTTATTAAGAGCTTTATCTAGGATGTCATCGAGAACGATAGGGAAGAGAGATGGCGATAGTAAACACCCCTGCCGTACGCCTGAACTAGTGGTGAATCTCGGTGACAACAACCCGTAGTATAACACACTGCATTTAAAGCCTTCATATTGTGCACGTACTAAGTTTATGGCCTTTGCGGCAATACCTCTTCGTTGCAGTGAAGCCCAGATGTTTTCTCGGGAGACACTGTCAAAGGCAGTGCTGTAGTCTACAAAGACAAGTTAAAGCGCAGCACGCCACTCACATGATTGTTTGCCAATTATTCTAAGGGTATTGATTTGATCCACTCATGATTAGTTTGGCCGGAATCCTGCTTGTTGCCTTCGGATGGCAGAATCATGTTTTTTGCTTACCCCGTTCGGAAGCACTTTTGTCAGTACTTTTGATGGTATTGAGAGTAAAGTTATTCCTCTATAATTTCGGCACTCGCTTCCCAGTGTGCCAGACGGTTCATATCTTCGCTTTTTTACCCGTTACGGATCCGTTACTGATCCGTTGGCGGGAGAGATTCCCAAAAAAAAAGCGAATCGTTTTTTTTTTTGGAATTTCTCCCGCAAACGGATCAGTAACGGATCCGTAACGGGTAAAAAAGCGAAGATATGAACCGTCTGGCACACTGGGTTAAGTCACCTTTTTTCGGCAATTTGACTAGCATGCATTCCAGATTCTGGAAATCAGAGGATGAAGAATCTTACCTGATGTAATGGGGCATGTTTTTAGCAGTTCAGCTGTTATTTGATCTAAACCGGCAGTCTTATTGTTTTTCATGCTTTGGATAGCTTTCACTATTTCATCGATTGTAGGCGGTGATGTTTGTATTCGACTACTACTGCGAGTCACTGCGGCAGTTGTAGTTGGTGATTCTGGTTGTGGGAATGTGGTAGATGTGGGATTCAGTATGTCACAAAAATACTCTTTCCATCTCCTTAGTTGGGCGTCCGCAAGTGTTAAAATATTTCCGTTTTTGTCTTTGATAGGGCGATTCTGTTGGTGTTTTCTGCCAGATAGTCTGCAGGTGATATCGTGAAGTTGCCTGAAATTTTGAGCATTAGTAGCGTTTTCGGCTTTGCTCGTGAGGTCGTTATACATTATTCACTTGTCTTGTCTGCACGAACGCCTGACTTTTTTATTGAGAGAGTTAAACATCTTTTCGGCGTCGTTCTTTTGCGCTGTAGTTTTAGCGTCATCTCTCAGTTTTATCGCGTTTCTTCTTTTTTCAACAAGACACCACGTTTTCTCGCTCTTCCAGTGTTTCTTATTCGAGGGTCGAAATACAAGTATTTTTTCACTGGAGTTTAGCTTAAGCACGTCGAATTTTTTTGCCACAGATTGTTCACTGGGACGTTTAATAGCGGCAAATTTTAGTCGAATGACCGCGACGAGTAGACGGTGATCGGGGCCTATGTCAGCGGCCCTCTTTACTCGTACGTCTAGAAGACTCCCTCTCCATTTTCTGCTAATTCAAAAGTTTAGTTTTCAGCGGTGTTGTCTGGAGACATCCAAGTATTTGGTACCAATGGTGTTTTATCATATTTCTTAAAAAAGATATGATCATTTTAAAATCGTGTGGATTCTCATATTTATATGCCCTGTTTTGTGAAAACATACCTAACGTGTAAAAAATCTATTTTGAAATTTTTACTGTTTCCAGTGGTGTCACTTACACAAATTTAAAAACATTTTTTGACTTTGAAAATACCCGTTAAAATGAGTCCCCAAATGAAAATCTTGGATAAAAATCATAAAAAAAAAACTTTAAACTTATCTTTATCAAAAACTTATTTACACACATAAGGTATGTTTTCACAAAACAAGTCAAATATAATTTTCAACATCATGTTGTCATTTAAAAATGATCATATCTTTATCTTTTCTAAGAAAAACTTAAATTTAAAAATTATCATATCTTTTCTAAGAAAAATCAAACAGAACCAAAACATGCATAGCTCATTTTAAAGTATTTTGTGGTATTCTTGGAAGGCTGACTTAATTGAAATGCTCTTATCATATTAATGCGGGTGTATTTTTTTTTTTTTTTTTTCTTATACCCTACACCCAGGGTATATTCACTTTGTCCTTCCGTTTGTAACGCAGAGAAGGAGGCGTGGCAGATATAGAAAAGTATATATATTCTTGATCAGCGTCAGCTCTTGAGTAGATATAGCCATGTACGTCTGTCTGGCTGGCTGGGTGGCTGGCTGACTGTGTGTTGAAATACACTTTTTGGGAAAACTGAGTAAGATAATGCAATGAAATTTGGTATACTGCCTCCGTCGTCAAAGATAACTCGGGGGATTGAAAACAAAATCGGTTAACGGACACGCCTACCGCCCATACAAAAAATATATTCAAAATGCAATTTTAGGAGTATTTTTCACCACAATGCAACCAAAATACGCATAAATACTAAAAATTGTAAGCACAAGCTCTGAGAAAAAACTGAACGAATTCGGACAAGAGGGCGTGGCACCTCCCATAGAAGCAAAAGCTTCAAAATGCTATACTGAAAGAGTTTTTTGAGATAATCCAACTAAATTTCACTCAAATATTATAAACTATAAATGCATGCTCTGAGCTTAGACTAGTTGATCTCAGACAAGAGGGCGTGGCACCTCCCATATAAACAAAAGCTTTAAAACGCTATACCGAAAGCGTTTTTTGAGATATTCGAACCAAATTCAACTCAGTCACTAAGAATCATAAATGAAAACTCTCAGCTAAAATAGGGTGAAATCGGACAAGAGGGTGTGGTACCTCTCATGTAAGCAAAAGCTTGATAACGCTATACTAAAAGCGATTTTTGAGATAACCGCATTAACTAAGAACTATAAATGCAAGCTTTAAGAAAAAACTGGATGAAATCGGACAAGAGGGCGTGACACCTCACGGTGCTCTTAAACATTCGATAGGTTTTTTGGCTATGTTGAGAAAATCTGTGAATGGGGTTTCGTTTGTATTAGTTTAGTGGTCTGAAAAATGCAAACCTCGAAATCGTAGCTGATCATCCCCGCGAAATATCGCAAAAATACATATCCCATATAAAAAAAAAAAAAAATCGGAAAAAAAACGCAACAAACATATATTAAAATAGTTATATTTAATGTATTTTGCAATGCTTAATCTGAATAAGGCCTTAAAATTGCTATATCTCATACGGTTTTTGAGATATCTTAGCCTAAACAAGGAAAAAAGACCGTTTTTGCTATATTTTTAAGCTACATAACTATAGTACGGAACATTCATACGCAGAATTCGATACATTATCTAAAATCTTCAATCTTTTTCTTTAAAATCACATTTAAATTATATCAATAGCTTAATTTTTCTCCGAAATATCGTAGACTGAAATAGTGACAAAACACGTTTTTTGCACTTTTTTAACTTTTTAGGTTAGGATATCTCCGAGAGAAATAAAGATATCGACAATATTTTAAATAGGATTAAAAGATTAATTAGAGCTTTCCATTTCTGCATCAGAATTTACGGATATACGTCCTGCTATATAGCTCCAAAATACAGCAATAAAACATAGCATCGGTTTTTTATCCTTGTTTAGGGTAAGATATCTCAAAAACCGTATGAGATACAGCAATTTTAAGGCCGGATTTGGATTTAGCATTGCAAAATACATTAAATATAACTATTTTTATATTTGTTTGTTGCGTTTTTTTTTCGATTTTTTTTTTTTTTTTTTATATGGGATATGTATTTTTGCGATATTTCGCGGGGATGATCAGCTACAGTTTCGGGGTTTGCATTTTTCAGACCACTAAACTAATACAAATGAAACCTCATTTACAGATTTTCTCCACATAGCCAAAAAACCTATCGACTGTTTAAGAGCACCGCGACCTCCTATATAAGCAAAAGCTTCAAAACGCTATACTGAAAACGTTTTTCACTCAGACACTAAAAACTATAAATGCAAGCTCTGGACAAAAACTGGGTGAATTCGGACAAGAGAGCGTAGCATCTCCCATAAGAGCAAACTTTTAAAAATACTACAGTGTAGGGTACTTAATGTTTGGGCAGGCCAAATTTTACACTCTTCCTAGTTTTTTTTTTTAATAAACTATTTTATTTAAAAAAAACTGATTTATTTATGAGTCTGATCAAAATTTAGAAATTTTTAGAAAAAATTTGGAAAAGCCAGTGTAAACTTTTTGTTTACAAATTTTGCAAAAACCGGCATTAAACATTTAAAAAAAAATACGCAAGCACCGCCAATAGGAAGACCTCGTTAAAATTCCCATTCTTATCATTAAATTTTCACTGCTAAGTGCATAGCTTAAATTGTTTGTTTTTGATATTTTACGTGTGTCATTTATATGAAACGTACGAAATATTCTTAGAACTATGGAAAAATGCTAAAATGTATGTAAAATTATTATTTGTTTTTCGAATTGTTAAAATTTATAGATATCTGTATTTTTCGTAGATTTTTTCCTGATGATGACTTAAAAATTAAGCCGAAACATTGAAAATAAAAAAACATAAAAACATTTTTTTTGTTTTTATTCGTACGACTGTAGCTCAGCATTTTTCACTAAGTGTAAAATAAAATAGCCGATTACAACACTGCATTTATTTTAAATTACATAAGTATTTTAATAATCGAGATTATTTTTAAGTTGAACTTTTCGGTCATTTACAGAGATTTTTTAGCTCCAAATATTGAAATTGTCGATATTACTAATGTGTCACTCAAATACACAAACTTATAACAATTCCATCAAATTCAGTCAGTTGTTTCAACAACTAATGAAATTGCCTTATATAGTGAAGACCACACAGTAAAAAGTGATGGTTAACTTTTGATTCCATTTTGCACTGATCTTAAACTGTTTTGATATTAAATTCAAAATTTATTCAAAAAAAGGTTGAAATTTATTCTGGTAGGTTTTAATCTTATCACAAAAAATAATAACTTTTAAACCATTAAGTTTTTGCAACTTTTAAAACCAAAGTGGCTTAAAAACAATCCTAAAATAACTTTAAATTCAAAAAACCTTATCATTTTATTTGTAAAATAAATCCAAGAAAGTGTTAAAATATTCTCTGCGCCAATGTTAATACTTTTGGCTTGAAACTAATACCATCAAAATTTGAATTTAGCTTGGAGAAACTTTTTAGTTTCAAAATTTGAAAATTTTTATTTATCAAAAGAACAAAAATTTTTTTTTTTTTCCATTTTTTAAATACAAATTTCACACAACTACCTCATTCAGCTCAATAACCGAATGAGCTAAAGACTTCGTAATTTATCAACACAGGTGTAAAATGTTGTACCCTTGGTTTGAATCTCAGTGTGGATGGTTTGTTTATACCCTACACCCAGGGTATATTCACTTTGTCCTTCCGTTTGTAACGCAGAGAAGGAGGCGTGGCAGGTATAGAAAAGTATATATATTCTTGATCAGCGTCACCTCCTGAGTCGATATAGCCATGTCCGTCTGTCTGGCTGGCTGGCTGGGTGGCTGGCTGGCTGGCTGGCTGGCTGGCTGGGTGGCTGGCTGTGTGTTGAAATACACTTTTTGGGAAAACTAAGCAAGATAATTCAATGAAATTTGGTACACTGCCTTCGTCGCCAAAGTTAGCTCGGGGGATTGAAAATGAGCAAAATCGGTCAACGGACACGCCTACCGCCCATACAAAAATTATATTCAAAATGCAATTTTAGGAGTATTTTTCACGACAATGCAACCACAATACATATAAGCACTACGAATTGTAAGCGCAAGCTCTGATAAAAAACTGAGCGAATTCGGACAAGAGGGCGTGGCACCTCCCATATAAGCAAAAGCTTCAAAACGCTATACTGAAAGCGTTTTTTGAGATATTCGAACCAACTTTGACTCAGACACTAAAAATTATAAATGAAAGCTCTCAGAAAAAATTGGTTGAAATCGTACAAGGGGGCGTGGCACCTCCCATATAAGCAAAAGTTTCAAAATGCTATACTGAAAAAGTTTATTGAGATAATCCAACTTAATTTCACTCTGACACTAAAAACTATAAATAAAAGCTCTGAACAAAAACTGGGTGTACTCGGACAAGAGGGCGTGGCACCTCCCATATAAGCAAAAGCTTCAAAACGCTATACTGAATGCGTTTTTTGAGATATTCGAACCAAATTTGACTCAGACACTAAAAATTATAAATGAAAGCTCTCCCTTTACTTATCCAAAATAGTTTTAAATTAAAACTTTTTTTGACATTGTTCTATATAAAAACTTTTTTGGTCTTGAAATTAAACTAAAATTTTTACTGTGCAGTTTAAAAATCGATGCAGTTCAGTTCAGTAGTTCAAACTATTTTACGAAAACTTATACAACAAACCGGTACAAAAACCGGTTCGAATGGTTTAGTTAGTAGCTTTTGAAATGAAAGAAAAGAAAAAACGTATGAAATCAAAAATAACGTTTAAATATATATGTATATACAGCCATTCCTGCCTATCGTAGCAAGAATAAGATTGACCATCCCAGATTTCACTGAAAAGTATATGGTAGGTATATGGTTTCGTTTCAAGCCAAATTTTTTAACTCTTGTTTTGTGGATTTTGGGGGTGGATTGCAAAAATCTGCAAATAATGAAAAACACTGCTTCACATTTCATACCCGATATACATGCTCAGACTAAGTTGGGATAGGAATTGAATAAGGCTATAAACACAAGGTACACATTTTAAAATTCAAAAAAATTTCAAAACCAAATACTCCGATAGAAAAGAGTTTATTAGCTACCATCCAAGCATAAAAAAAGAATTTTGAGCAAGCTCAATAGCATTTAAGAGGGAATTCTATGCTTTATATCACGGTGAGCCTTAACCATAATTTAATGATGTTTTGGGTGGAAAAAAAATCCTTTGGGGGTTTGATAGTATACTGTTTCTAGATCATTAAAAACCAAAAATCAAAATCATCGGTGTAGAGCTGCCTGAGAAAACCCGATTTGAACATTTTTCGTCTAAAAGGACTTTTTTGCACCCAAAAAATTATTAAATTATGGTTAAGGCTCACTGTGATGTGCTATGTATAGTTTTTTGAAAAAAAAAAAAAAAAAAAAAAAACTATACGATAGTAGACACAAATCAAGTTTTTGCACTTTAAGTTAGGATTATTAAAAAACCTGATGTGAAAAAGAAATTCTGTGGGCAGATTCAAATCCCACGGTGCTTGTGGGAGAATTTAAATAAAATTTTGATGTACCTCGGATTTTTTTGTAAATTCTTATTATAGATGTCAATAGAAGTTATTCTATGCAAAAAATAAAATTATAGAGGTGGCGCTTTTTTAAAGATAATCCCTTTTCCAATTGGGGCATTTTCCCATACAAAAAAATAAAAATTTTTTTTTTAACTACATTAAACAAAAATCAAAATAATCACATTCGATGTGTTTTGCGATGCTTCACGCGAATCCGACCTCAGAATCGCTCTATCGTGTATAGTTTTTGAGATATTCTAATCTTAAAGCCGAAAAAAGTCGTTTTTTGCCATGTTTTGAAGCTATATAACTATGTAACATATCATTTATTCGTTTAATGTGGTTAAAATACTTGAAAGTCATGATCTTTTCCTTTAAAATCTAATTTAAATTATGTTTATATCTTCATGCTTCTAAGAGATATAGTAGACCGAAATATTGGCTAAACGGGTTTTTTGCACTTTTGTGTCTTTTCAGGTTAGGATATCTTTGACGAAAAAAAAGATATCAAAATAATTTAAATTAGGTTTTAAAGGCAAAAATTAGGACTTTAAAGTTGTTTATCAGATTTAACGAAATTAAAATTTTTTTCACATTTTAAACATGTTTAACGAACCCACCATTTTCGGCTTTTAGATTAGAATATCTCAAAAACTATACACGATAGAGCGATTCTGGGGTCGGATTCGAGTGAAGCATCGCAAGACACATCGAATGTGATTATTTTGATTTTTGTTTAATGTAGTTAAAAAAAAAAAATTTATTTTTTTGTATGGGAAAATGCCCCAATTGGAAAAGGGATTATCTTTAAAAAAGCGCCACCTCTATAATTTTATTTTTTGCATAGAATAACTTCTATTGACATCTATAATAAGAATTTACAAAAAAATCCGAGGTACATCAAAATTTTATTTAAATTCTCCCACAAGCACCGTGATCCAGCAACACGAAATCTATAAGAAATTACTATTCCTATTCTAAACACAGATATTATGTCGTGCAGTGGTATTTAATAAAAGCTCTTCGCATTTTGTCAATGCTGTAAGAAAACCTGCCCAAAAAATTCTGTGGCCTTAGTTTTGTGAGTAAATTCAGATTCACCAAGATCATGCCATACCTAAGGTGAAACATATTTTCCAGGATTGACTCTAGTTCTCCAGATATCCCTGCTTAAAAGTGCCAAAATAGCTGTTTTGAAGCATATTTGAAGAGCTATAACACTCACTGCAAATAATGTAATTAAGTTTTGTTAACGTCATCAAAAAGTTATAACCTTTCGCATTAAACCCTATAATTAAATTTTCCCAATTAGATTTTTACTTTCCAAGTTATCACCCATTTTAACTTTATACAAACAAACAGCTATTTTTGCTCATTTGGGCAAGAATTCTGGAGAACTAGAGTCAGTCCAGAAAACAAACCATACCCTTAGTATGTAATAACCTCAGTGAGTCTGGATTAACTCAAAAACCAAAAGCCGCACAAAAAAAAATGAGTCTTTTAAATGGAGTTGAAATTACATTATTTCAATGCTTGATCAGTCGAAAAGAAGAGATCTGATCGGAAAAGTTAAAAAGTAATGTTCAATGAGAAAGGCTACGCCTATTTGATGTCATTAACAAAAATTTATTAAACTGTTAACTATAAGAGTTTTACTACTTAAAATATGCCTCAAAACAGCTATTTTTACACTTTAAAACAATGATATCTGGAGAAATAAAGCCATACGGCGAATCTGACATTATTTTTGTATTAATTAGGTTATGATTAATCGAAATCAACGGTAAATCAGTGTTACCCTGTGTAATTTAAAGTGGTTTCCATTTCGGCTCAGCACTTCTAAATTGAAAATAGTTTGGTTAGTAATTTGGTTCAGAACACAAAAAGGGCAATAGTTTTGTTCAAAACCGGCTTGCAGCCCTAATGGAGATTATCCAGTTTTTAGTAAACATTACATATTAATGTACATTAGATATTTTTGAAAATTTTTGATTTTTATCATGTGCTGTGGAACATATTTTAAAGAAATTTTAAGAATTACTTAGTATCAAAACAATATAAATTACCAACTACAAAAATACTGAGTATCTTTTCGATTGTCATTATCATTTGAGCTGGAGCAAGAATTTGAAAAATTTCTGAGCTGCAGAACTTTCCACATGATGAATGATCCTGCAAAAGCTTCTTTTGTGTAGCTACATGACGTATGTATAAACACTTTATACAGCCGCTCACTCTTCAGCAGATAAAATAACAAGAACTGATTGGAAGTTGTGATATCAGAGCATTTTTATTGAGTCACAATTTAGAAATTCCAACGTTATTGGTTGGAACCACTGATATCAAAAGTTGGCAAATATTTGGGATTCCCACATTTTATGATCATTTACCACGTTAATGTGCCATTAAAAAAATGGCTATAAAATCCGCCTGCGAATAAAATTCGATATCACTTCAAATCCGAAAGTGCCAAGCTATCTGTTAAACTTATCAAAAATGAAGAATTTTAAGAAAATCTGTTTCTTAGTTATTGCTGTAATTTCTACTTTAAATGTGGTAAATCTAACAATACATTTTTTCTGCTAAAGGATTTCATGTTTTATTTTATTACCTCAATTTTAGAAGGAAAGCTTATGTCAGCAATTACCATTTCCAGCTGGTGATACCTTTAGCATAGAAGCTATTGGTAAAAATGTTAAAGAACCTGCTCGCGGAATAATCGACTTCTTAAAACAATATATTTCAAGTAGCCGTAGAGTGTCTGTTGTAGGAAAAGGATATCCTTATGGAAGATATAGTAGTGGAGGATATCCTATCCTTCATTAGGATTTACTAACGGAGGATATCCTTGCTATATGTACAAACATAAGGTAGACTGTCACATAAATAAATTTTTCATGATTCATAATTATTGACTACTTGTAAAAAAACGTGTTTTTATGAGACAGTCAAAAATGAATTTTAATAACACAGTTAATGAAGTTAAACGTATTTATCAGTCACATAAAAAAATTTCTTTGATTCACTTCTCAGTTATCGAATTTTATTACTAAACCTAAGACAGTTTGGATGTTATTAATTTATGCCACAAAATGGGTCAAATTTCCCATAGTGCATTTATAAGTGGTAACCCTCTAAAAAAAGGTAAGTCGAAAATATGATCATTATTTGAACTTTATTAAATTTTTAATCAAAAACAAATCATTCTCCGAGAGACTTTAATTGCAAAAGAAAAATGCATAGAGTACACTAAAGAATATGTGTTGATTTTTCCAGAATTTTTAAAGAATAGCAAGCAAGCTAGAAGTTTGAAAGTCAATAATAAAAAATATTCAAGATCACCCGCGCACAATGGAAGATTGTGGCCATAAATAGGTAAAATTTGAAAGTGCTATGGATTCAAAAAAAAATTTTACGCCAATCGTCAGATAATACTTAGTGACGGAAAAAAAACTATAAAATTTTAAAATTTTGTTTTGCTTTAGTTACACAGTGGGCTCAAAGTTGGACTTTAAATAGCAAAAATGCTCTATTATATTAGAAAGTACTGGATAAACGCTCTAGTTAATTTGTTTTAAGCTGAATGCAGTTATGTGGCATATTTTTAGGAAGTATATTATTTCTACTTTGCTAAAAATAGCTTATTTTTTTTCTGCATATTTCATGTGAATTATAGTGATTTTTGAAATATTAAAAAAATGGTAAAAATGGAAAAATTGCAAACTTTGACATTAAAAAAAAAAATACATTTTCTGATTTTTCTTTATATTCTTCAACGTTTTAAAACAGATCAATATATCAATTTTAAGCATACACTCTGAAGGTGCTTATTTTTAACGAAAGGATAGTAGGTAAGGGGTATATTCACCCCTTTTCAGCCCCTTGGAAATTGCCCTCACTTTACTTGGACATACCATAGCGAAGCATTTTACCAAATTTTTTAAATTGCGCCAAGTAGCGTAAGTAATATGACAAATTTTATTTTTGTAGGGCATGGCACTGCCCATTTTTTCATTGAAAATTTTTTTTCCAAATGCCCTTTGCTTATGTACCAGATTTTGTCTATCTACGTCACGCAGTTTCTGAGATATGATGAATCAGCGTTCAGAGAGGCGTGACACCGCCCACTTTTCTAGTGAGAACTATTTGTTCTTATTGTCTAAGCTTATGTACCCAATCATATCTAAGTGCGGCAAATATTGCCAGAGAAATACTGAATTTATTTTTTTGAGGGCGTGGCACTGCCCTTTTTCCAGTGAACATTATTCATCCTGATGATTTTTACATATTTACCAAATCTCGTTTATCTGCGTCAAAGGGATTCGGAAATATGATTAGTTGATTTTTTGGAGGGCGTGGGACCGCCCATTTTCCATGATATAACTTAGCTTTTTTTTATACTAATACAATTTAATAACTTCTTTAAAAACGATTAGATAGTTTCCGAGTCAATAAGGGACAAATACACAAACAAACAAAATCTAGTTTTTATAAAGTAGATTTTCGTTTATTTCGCATAACTTGAATACTATAAAAGATAGCTTTTAACATTTTTGAGATCAGTGGGGTCGAGTTATTAGAAATTGATACCCATTTTGAAAAAAAATTCCGACCACGCCCTAACTTTGTATGGGAGGTATGCGTGTCCGTTGGCGGATTTTGTTCGTATTTACAGAACTCTATTATTTTAATGTAAAAAACATCTGTACCAAATTTCAATAGCCTAGCTCTATTAGTACTATATATGACCGCCGTTTCATACAAACCCGCCCATTGTGCGCCGTGGCTACTCTAATAAATGACAAAGTTAGTTCTTGTTATGTGGAACAAACACTTTAAAAATATAGAAATTACTGTATGCAGCTTTGTAAGTATCATAATTTAGAGTTAAAATCTTTAAATGCAAACTCAATATAATGGAATAATCTTGTTGAAAAAAACTCCTACATAAATATCAAATACTCTCATAAGATAAATACTCGTAAAAGTATAACTTATTTCATGTAATCATTGCAGATATATCTTTTTTTATAGCTTTAATTTAACATAATCTGACATTTCATCTTAGAAAGTTTTGTATAATACATCATCGCATTATCATCCATAACTAAGGATTTGCTCAATTTGTCATGTGTCAACTATTTTCTCCAGCTACATTTAATCACATGGACAAATAGCCACTTCATTTATAAGCGGCAAAAAATCACAATAAAATTGTCGCGTCAAAATTATACAGTCACATATCACCATCTAATAAAAATAACTTACTCCATAAACATAAAACTGAAGAGTACAAGGAGGCATTGGCATTTATTGACATGATGAGAAAAAAAAATACTCATTAGGTGCATTTACGACTGTACTGAAATTGATTAAAGCTTAATCATTGTTTTTTATGCCGATATTTTTATTGAACTGCGTTTTTGAGTTAGATGGCCAGAAAAGCAGGGCATCTTAAAAGTACAGCAATCTGTTTTCTTTTTTTTTTCCAACAACTTTTCTAAGAGATTTTGGCCTTTGACTTCATAGCATTGGTCTTACCGAAATTTTATATTTTTGTAAAAAAGCTGATAACCAATTTGAATATTATTCAAAAAGACGTTCATGGAATTAAGACAAGGAAGGTAATAGTTAGAAAGAATAGGAATATGGCTCGAACCTGAAATCAAACTTGAAATCTCTGAGTATACTCTCTCTGATATACTTAAAACTTTGTATTTTTCAGAATAGTTTGTTTTTCCAAAATTTTTTCAAAACTTTTTCTTAGAATCATGATTTTGTTTGACTCTTGAAAAGTGTAAGCACACCACCTTCAATACGATCAAAAATCAATGCCACAGTGGTAACAAAGTTGAATGAAGTTTTGCGCCTTCTTGTACTTTTGTCATTGAAAACTTTTTTGACAGCAATATCCAGACTTTTATCAATATTTTTCTTTTATATTATTTTTTTTTTTCGCTGTTTTGGCTTTTTTGTTATAGTTGTCTTGAGCCAGATAACGAGTAAAAAGTAAAAGAACAAAATTTTACCAATAATCGTTTTCACGAGAAAGTAACTTTTGAAACACGCGCTGAAAAGGAAAAAGAAAAAACGTAAATAAATACAATACATAAATAAATAATGGGGAAAAAAACCAAAATTTAATCGAAAAAACCAAATTACATGTTGCGAATTTTTAATGAGGTAAAGTTGAGATGTCGAGAAAAAAAGTTTCTTCATTATCAAAAAAAAATATCTAACTAAGAAAATCCCAGGAGATGTTGGGAGACAAAGTAATGAAAAATGGCCAACAAAAGAAAAAAAAAAAACAAGCGAAACACAGCAATATGCCACAAGAAGGTCAATAAAAGTTGAATTTTTTTTTCTATTTTTGTTAATGAAATGGTTTACAGTTTCTTTGCATTGCACAGTGCGAAATTTGGGAAGTTTAGCGGAACTTTATTCAATTTTTGAAATACATAAAATGCGTAAGATTATTCATTATTTCAGTAGCTTAATATCCCACCTCAAAAACCTCATACTCAGTTTGGTGAAAAACCCTGCCAAATAACTGAAAAATTCACCTGAAACTTGCATTTCTTATTCAATCATACTTTTTGCCTGTTAAAAGCTTTTCGATTTGTCAAAGTTAATAGAGTGGTACATACAAACGGTAAATCAGTAGGCCGCGAAATTTTTATCATTTATTTTTTAATAAAATTGTCACTAATTGGCATTCAAGTAATTGCAAAATCTTTTCTTACTCGTATGTGATTTGTTTGTGAAAATTGTGCTTTTTAAAAAGTGGATAAGATTTACATTTTCAACTTCATTGGATACTTTAAAAGGTGTTACCACAAATTGCCATTTTGAAACGTACAAAATTTGAAAGGTAGGTTTATCCTCTACTGGAAACACAAAACATCTTCTGCGATATTTTGCGATCTTCTTTTTAACTAAACCTTTTCCAGAATGTCTTTGGAAATTTCATATAACACCGAATTTTCATGAAAAACCGACATCGAACCCCATCGTTGGTTTTGTTTTGGAAAAAATAGGCTCACCAACACTAACATCTGACACTCTCCATAGTTTAAAGGTAACTATTCGTACGCTAGTTTATAATATACTAAAAAGGTAGGGGGAATCCTTTCGAAATTCAGAAGCATTTCTGAATAAAAATGCAAGAAAAAGCAAATGCCCCTTGTCTTACCCCCTTCATTTTTTATGGTGTTTTGTTAAGAAAATGGTTATATCTATCAAGTTTCATAGCGATATCTGGTATGGGAGCAGATATACAACGTTTTAAACATTTTCATATATGGGGGGTATAATAACCCCTTGTCTGATCCCCCTTAATTTTTGCATGGTGTTTTGCCAATTAAATATATATCCAAGTATTAAGTTTCATAACTATAACTGCTATATGTGCTGAGATATGAATAAAGTTCCGCTAGACTCTGAAAATTTCGCACTGTGCATTGACACAAATATTGGTTCAATTTTATTTAAAACTTGCCACACAGAAATTGATTGCAAAAAAGTTAAGCATAGAAAAGAGCAGTCATTATACATGAGTATTTTTTTAATCAGACTTTTGATTTTCAGCACGAGTTTTTCTTTATGAGTGGGTGATATGACAAAAAAACGGGAATCTATGAAACTTTTGAACCTTAATTGCACTGAAATTTCAGACATACCACGCAATTAACGTATATCTTGAAAGTATGTTATTTTGCTTCTATATTTTTTATCACTTAACTCCGCCCTTGATGCCGAAAAAATTCAAATAAACATCATGCCTAGTGACCATCTGTCTCATGAACTCGGAACATGTCTCCAAATTTAAGGCGTCCCCGTATCGAACTTAAATATCTCCAAATTAAAATAGACATTTTTCCTTCATATTCATAAATAAGCAATTGGTTTAAATGTGCCATTGAGATTAAATAAATTACACAAAATTTGCACAAAGAAACACAGAGCACAGAACTGGTGTACACTAGCTATGGGCTTGATAACTATTTTTCGATTTTTATACCCTGCGGTGGTTTTTATGTGAGGTTCTATATAAAAGTGAGTGAGTCAAAATTTGGAGGGGGTGGGTGGGTCTAACCCTTGCCAGATTTGAGTCAAAGCTCGAGCTGCCAATCAGTTGCACTCACAGGCATGAAATGTATGACTAACCCCCATTAGATTTCCCACCCTAATATTTTTACCAAACATACTTATCCCCTATCTCCACTCCCTAGGATCGCTTCCATATAAGCCTTCATTTTCACAACATTTTTATAAAATCGGCCTCCACCACCCCCAGGCTGTCCCGACATTGTTCAAATGTATGAGCTACCCCTATTATATTTTGTACACCATCATTTTCACGAAACATACTTACCCCTTATATCCACTTCCTAGGGGTGCTTCCATACAAAAATACTGATATTTATGTTAATTAATAAACATTTTTGCTCTCATCACCCCTACTGCCCCCATAGTGCTACTTATTGAGGTAAAATGTATGACCCATTAGTTTTTCCATCCCGACAATTATACCAAACCTACTTGCCCTCTATCTGCACCCTCTAAGGGTGCTCTCATACAAAAGCACAAAAAAACCAATTGAATTTATTTGTTTTGCTTATAAAGTCGCATCCCGTGTTGCTTTTCTATGTGAGCACGCCTAGAGGGCAGAGATAGAGGGCAAGTATGTTTAGTAAAATCGTTGGAATGGAAAAACGAAGGGGGCTCAGTCATACATTTTACCTCCCTAAGTAGCACTATGGAGGCAGTAGGGGTGATGAGAGCAAAAATGTTTGTTAATTAACCTAAATATGAGTATTTTTGTTTGGGAGCATCCCTAGGGGGTGGAGATAGGGGGTAAGTATGTTTCAAGAAAATGATGGGGTGGAAAAAAAAATGGGGATAAGTCATATATTTGAACAATGTAGGGGCAGCATGAGGGTGGGGGAGGTCGATTTTATAAAAATGTCATGAAATTGAAGGCTTATATGGGAGCGACCCTAGGGGGTGGAGATAGGGGGTAAGTTTGGTGAAAATGTTGGGGTGGGAAATCTAATGGGGGTTGGTCATACGTTTTATGAATGTTGGTGCAACTGATTGGCAGCTAGAAGCTTTTTTCGAGTTTTAACCCCCGAAACTCGAACTTTGGCTCAAATCTGGTAAGGGTTAGACCCAACCCACCCCTCCAAATTTCGGCTCACTCACTTTTTAATCGAACCTCACATAAAAAACTACCGCAGGGTGAATTATATTTTGATCATAATTCGATTAGTTTTTGTATAAACGAGCATATTTCTGAGTCTGTAGAGTACTATCCTGATTGTAAAAATACCCTGCAGGCAAACGAACTAGTCCCTTATCAACCAGTTCTAGTCAGAGATCAACCCATTTTACATTTAAGCAACTGTTCTGTTTTGTGTGTTGATGTCCTACGAAACTTCAATTGACCCCTTCTGCATTACTTTAACACTACTTTGGGGGTAGTTGTGGTGTAAAGTAGTCTCTTAACGACTAGTTTTCAACCAGTGGTTTCGTGTGTAGTCAACCTATAACAATATTTTTTTTTTGTGATTTAAGTTTATATTTCTTAAAATAAATTTAGCTACTACAAACTGATATCAAACTGGCCCCCACTGCATCCCTTTTTCACTAGTTTCGGACTAGTGCTATCCGTGAACTAGTATTTTTTGTAGACTGTCTCATAATTTTACTGCAGGGTACTAATTAGGAACTTTTTAAGAGTGAAATTGATAACATCATTATGTCTTCTGCTACTCTAAGCGAAGATTTCACTATTTTTAATATTAAAACTCAATTACTTGAATCTTCAAATGTTATAACGCTAGAATACTAAAGATCTCATATGAAAGGCGTAAGCCAAACTCTTTAATTCTATCTGACGTGTGTTCTTCAATCATAGTTACTACGAATATGTATAGAAGAAAATTTCAAAAAAGTTGAAGCCTTACAGAAAAAACTGTTTTCTCACAATTATTAAGCAATTAAATCAATTAACGTCCATACATATAAATAATCTTGGAATTGAGCAATGGACAAAATTTTTGTCGGCACTAAGGGTAGGTAGTAAAAATGTTTGTAAAGTTTCGAAATATTTTACTAAAACAGATTGTCAGATTATACGCCATGTTGATAATGCAAATACTATAGCTGACCAATTTTCTGAAGCCCATTCCACGACTACTAATTCTACTCACTCTATTGCCAGAATAGTCAGTTGTCATGTAACAGGTCTAGATATTGATCACTTTCATAACGAAGACTTACAATCTTTCACTGACGTTGTAGAAATCTCGTGCATTATAAATAATCTAAAGAATCGTAAAGCCCCTAGTTTCGATAGATTTAATAATATTTTTCTCAAAAAATTTCCAGAATCGGCTTTAAATTTTCCAGTTAAAATATTTAATTTTTGCCTTAAGTTTTCCTATTTCCCACAAATATTTAAGAAAGCTACAGCTAAACCAATCTTAAAACCAAATCAAAATCCAAAACTCCCAACAGCTATTGGCCTATTAGTTTACTAAGCAATTTAGACAAAATTTTTGAAAAAATTATTCTTGATAGGCTAAAAAATTTTGCTTAAGAAAGCAATGTTTTAAACAGATTTCAGTTTGGATTCCGAGCAGAACATAGTACTACTCACCAAGTCAAAAGAGTGGTTAATATTATAAAAGAAAATAAACGAAAAAGAAAGTCTACTGGAAGTGTGTTTTTAGACCTACAGAAAGCTTTTCAGTCGGTATGGCATGATGGCTTAACATATAAGTTAAATATTTTACACTGCCGATTGTACCTTATAAAAAGTTTCTTTACTAATAGATTCTTTATCGTGCAAGTGGAGGGTTTTGAACTCCACTGAAAAGCAAGTTCCTGCCGGAGTGGCACCATTATCACCGCTTTTATATTCTCTATACACTTCTGACTTTATATCTTCTCCTTATGTTGACTTAGCTTTTGTAATGGGCTAAATACATCATAAACTGAATTTGTATAGAGTTGCATAAAACTGTTATACAACTAGGCACTCTTTTAACCAGAATAACAATCGCCCACGCCTGCACGCAAAACTGAGAATTGCATTGGTTTATGTGTATATACTCAGTGTTTTTGCATATGCACTACCTTTGTTCTAAGGGCAGCATAAACTTAAGCTGAAGCTTAGCTTAGCGAAGATTTTGTTATATTACACGAAAGTCTAATAGAGTGAACGTAGGTTGACATTACCAAATGTTTTATGTTTCGGTACATACATTTGAAATGTGATATTCAATTTCTTTGCAATACCGTTTACTTACTTATATCAAGTGTTTTCGAGTAGTGGATTTACATAAGAACCTTGTTGCGATGCACAGCTATCAAAATCTTTCTTTCAAAATTCATATGTTGAGGAATAAACACGTACCTATAGCGTGATTTTTTTTTTATAATTTTTTTTTTGGTGCATTACAAGTAGTAAATTTCACATAGTTTCAAGCAAATGTGTAAAAATTAAATAATTTAAAAGAATTTGGAGGAGAATAAAGGATTTCAGTGTTCGTGGGTTTTTTTTTTATTTGCAAAGGTAAATTAATTTAAAAAAAAAAAAATTTAAAAAAAAAAAATAAAATAAAATAAGGTGATTTTTATTTTCAAAGGAAAAATAATTTCGGGGATTTATAATTGTCCACCGGAGTCCCACTTTCGACGGATTTTGCTACCCAAGTTAAAGTCATAAAAACGAAGGTTTGGCGCATCTTCAGCAGGTGGCCTGGAGATGCGCAACGATTGAAATTTACACCACTTTAATAATCACCACTTCATCAGCACTACTTTCGGAGAACTTTCGTCGAACATCGATTTACTACGAGAACGTAATCTCCATTAGCATGCCAAGATTCGTCATACGCATCATAACCTTCAACCAGATTCTGATTTCAACATCGGTTTTAAGTTCCAGTTTTAAAATTTATTAAGTTGGTTTGCCACGCAATTGACCTATGTGGTTGCAGAATCACCTATTCAATACTTCAGTTCCAACGAGACATGATCAGTCTTAGCAGCTCTCAGCTACAGGATTTAAAAATTCAGGAAATTTAGGAATAATGGATAGTGTTTTTTTCTTCTTTTCCAAATTTTACATATTGAAACCCTATATACATATATTCAAGATCAATTTGAAATTCTTTAAATAAGTACATATACATACACGATAGTCATAAAATGGCGGCAAGGTTACCCCACCTTTTAAGATTTCAAACTAGCAACAATTAATGCTAATTTTTAATAATTGATAACAACGTTCAAAAATAAATTTTATTCATAAAGTAAAAATAACTAAATAAGTATTAGTAACTTGAAAATTTAATTTTCAAAAGTTAGTTTACTTTAGTTTCCATTCTTGTCGATGGAGTCAATTATATTTTCAATCGTTTGCCTAATTCAAGATAATACCTCAGCCTAAGTAAAAACTTTTTTTTTTAAAAAAAATCATTAAACCTTTTTTTTTTTAATTTAAGCACATACTTATATTGCACCTGTATATAACTTATTTTTAACCTTAATGATATTACCCATTTGAACCTTGTTGTTCATAATTAAAAATAAGGAAATAAGATTTAAAAGAAAAATTTTATTTTTAAATAAATTTCCAAATTGTTCAAAATTGGTTAATGTACAAAAGTATCTTAAATCTTAATACTAAGTGGCAAGGAAGTAACCACAGTTCAGTTTTAGAAGAGATAAATTTATAGAAAAAAAAAAAGTTTCAACTGGGTAATATTTCAAACAAAAAGAGAGTAAGCTAGAGTTTACCTAATATTTAATATTTCCAAAAAAAAAAAGGAGAGTTAGCTAGAGTTTATATAAGATTGGTGAGAACTTTGTACACATTTTTCATAACTGCAGCATAACATCGCTACGCTGAGCTCAACGTCATCGATGCAGCCGCTAAATATGTAAGTGAAATTTTTACTCATTTGTTTAACTCTCTTTATCTTGTTCTATTTTAATTTTGCAAACAAAAAGAAAGAAGAAATCAAAATTAGAGAAATTGACAAGAGATCTTTCTTGAATAGCTAAAGTTTCTCAAATTTGTAATTTTGAGTGTTTCAAATTTCATTATGTTCTAAAGATTTTTGCTCTATATTCTGCTGAAGCTTACTTTACATTGTTGATAAACATTGTACCAACATTTTGAATTTATGAATTTTTCTTGAACTAAACTATGTTGAAATTTACATTAGAATTTGTTTTAAGATTCGTTTAGTGGCATTGAAATGCATAAATACCATAAAGTATATTTAATATTTTGAAGTTATTATCATAAAATCATGAATAAAGAGTAGATATTTTATTAAGTCTTGTGATGAACACGTAAATCTGTTAGTTTAATTATAATTTGGTTGGGTTTGGGAGAGATTGAGGGTCTCTCAGACTATGGTTGGGCTAGGGAAAAGACCCGAGACAGAACAACACCTGCTGTCTCCTTTCAGATAGATAGAATAGTTTAACCTATGCCTGAATCTAAAAGAGTTTATGTTTTACTATAGTTGCCTCAACGTATCTTAAGTGCAGCTTATTCATTTTAATCCTAGTTTGGATTTTGTTTTTTGCTGTTTTGGTTTTTTTTTTATATTATGCATATGTGCACGATTTATTTTTATGAATGATAACAGATGGGCATTGTTAGTGTAGGGCACGAATCCCCCATATCCCGACGAGCATAGACCTGGAATCACTAGCGTGCACACGATCGCTCTACATCAACTTATTGCCACCTATCTTATAGTAACATAATATAGATTTTCACTATCCATCTCTTATAGAGAGCGATTGGTTGTATCTCATTATTTGCATTTCAATTAATTATCATTACACTTTTTATGCAGCTGACAGCACGCCTTCAGCGTTTTGATAATATCGGGTAAAGTACCTAATGCTATTGTTCAAAAAATACAGGGTGCTCTGTCCAAAGCTACTAAATATTTTAACAACTGATAAATTAAAGTTAATAGTGAAAAAACCCAAGCTATAATATTTCCATTTAACAAATCTCCAAAGAGAATTCTCACTAGACCGTTTTCGCTTATGAACAAAAAATCTAAGCTGAGCATTAAAAACAAAATGCTGATTCACAAATTATGTACTAGGCCAATTCTGACTTATACTTGTCCTGTTTTGAAAAATTGTGCAACTACTCATTTAAAACGACTTTAAATTATACAAAATAAGAATTTAAAAACAAATTTTTGGTTTACCGCAAAGGTTTTTTCACGTTTTATATGAAATTTTGAGATTTTATGAAAAAACCATCTTAGAATCCGCATGGTAGTTTTTGTTTTATAAGCAAAACCATTTTCAAATAAAAACAAGGAAATCGTCACAAAGTCTTCTTATATTGATATAGCAACATTTTACCAGTTTTGCTTATAAAATAAAAACTAAAGGTAAGGACATGACCACCATTTCATAATAATATGGTTTTTTCATAAAATCGCAAAATTTCATATAAAACAAGAACTTTAAGCTTTGAGGAGCCATAAATACGTGTCTTTTTATTTTTCATAAGCTATCAGAAAAACTTTATGACAACTTTGGGACATTTTTTGTATATGTTTTTAACTATCATTTTCTTATAAATTTTAATTTTATTTAATTGTTAATCATTACTAGAATCGCCCAGTGGTTAAAATTCGACCACAAATGTTCTAAATAATTTTGGTAATTTTTGGACACTAAGTACTTTTTTTTACTATTTGGTACAAAATAGAAAAAACTCATTTATCATCCCTGCTAAAATAACAAACGTGAAACGAAAAGAAAACAAAAAACATAAAGTCAGTGTCAGTCACCTTTTTGTTTTTCTGTTTGTGCTGTATCCTCTTTTCAGCTCTGTGTGACCGCGTATTTTGTCGTTATTAATATTTAAAAATTTGCATACAATTTTGCCTGGCTAAATGGCAAAATATTAAAATTATTTTAGCATTGTGCCTATTTACACAAAAATACCTTTCTAATGGTGTATAATTCAAAGTCGTGATCAATTTCCAACATAGTAAAAAAGGTGGGACAAATTATCGTTTTGCGTAAATAGATTATTAAATTGAGTTCATTTGCTGTAAAATCCATAGGATTAAATCTCAAAGTTTGTACCTATTAATGTAAATATTTACTTATGATAGAAATAAGCTACAACAAGAACAACAACATGTATTGTATTAACGGATTTCAAAGAACATTTTTTTTTTTTTTTTTTTTTTGGTAATTTTGTGTTACTCTACTGTGTATGTAAAGCAAATTTTGCACTAACTCTAGAACACATGCATCGTCGTTTGTTTAGCCAATATTGAAAGCAACATACCAGAGACCATAGGTACCTATTCTTTGAAGATTTTTACAAAAATAAATTTCTCTTCATAATGATTCGTTAACCATAGGGCTCCCATTTCTGACATTTCCAACAAAAAAAAAACTTTCGATTTTCTATCAACAACTAAGTACCTGTACATACAAAATAAGTTTAGGTCATTTAATGTCAATCAAAATGTGTTACCAACCAGCCAACCATCAATAATAATGATATTACTGAGAATATCAAATCGAATTTAACCGAATCGAATTGGAAACCCTCATCAAAAATACAGTAAACACTTTTCGCATACTCCAAGTGTGTGTCACCAATTGAGTGAGTAACGTGTGAAAATGTTGCACGTGTGCCCACGTCACTTCAACATGAAATGAGTAGTGGTATTGAAAATCGAAAAAAAAAAACAACAGGAAAAGAATAAAACAAAACAAAAAAAGAGAACGAAAAAAACAGACTGAACTAAATAAATGAACAGTCCTTTTCCGTAGTACGTAGTACTCGTTGAGGGTATATGGAAAAAACTTAACGAAAACTCAACGCAATGAACGGAAATTAAGTTATGAAAGACGAAAAAAGGAGAACGCAAATGACATTGCAACAGTTGTTGACAGTTGAATGACACATGGAGGAAACAAAATAAAAAGTTGCCATAATAATAACAGCAACAACAACAACAACAAAAACTGTTACAAGAGCAACTGAGCGTATCATTTGCATGTCAATGTCAACGAAGGACAATCAAAATAATAACTGAGAAAGATGATGAATAGAATTAATATTCCAAGAATCCCAAAAAACAAAAATTCCAATTTTATTTGATAAATATCTTGCAAATTCAACCCTTTTCAGTGAGACTTTAAAAGAAAAATTCAGCTAAACATATTTTTATATTAAAAGTGGATCCTTCGTCCGAATGTCTCCGAGTTATTCGTTTCTAAAGATGTGACAAACATCATAGAGTTTTTTCACGCTATACAAATAGCTCAGTTTAGAAACATAAAATGTATACCAGACTCAAAGAACAATATAGTATACATACTTCTTTGCTAGACTGTTTCAGATTTTCATGGAAAATATTGAAATTGCTCAGAATTCCGTTTCCCAAGCAAAAAATGTTTTATTTTGGTGTAAGTAAGCGCCTTCTAAATTTTAGTCTATTTCCGAGGATATTTGATAGGCCGGAAGCAATTTTTAAATGGCCTACACCCGGGGAATATTCACTTTGTCCTTCCATTTGTAACGTAGAGGAGGAGGCGTGGCAGATATAGAAAAGTATATGTATTCTTGATCAGCGTCACCTCCTGAGTCGATGTAACCTTGTCCGTCTGTCTGGCTGGCTGGCTGTGCGTGGAAATACATTTTTTGGGAAAACTGAGCAAGAAAATTCAATGAAATTTAGTATACTGTCTCCGTCGTCAAAGTAAGCTCGTGGGATACAAAATGAGTGAATTCTGTCAACGGACACGCCTACCGCCCATACAAAAAATATGTTCAAAATGCATCTTTCGGAGTAATTCTCACGGCAATGTAACCGAAATACACAAGCGCAAGCTCCGAAAAAAACTGAGAAAATTCGGACAAGAGGGTGTGACTCCTCCCATAATTTCAAAACGCTATATTGAAAGCGTTTTTTGAGATAATCAAACTTTATATCACTCAGACGCTAAGAACTTTAAATGCAAGCTCTCAACAAAAATTAAATGAAACCGGACAAGAGGGCGTGGCACATCGCATATAAGAACTAGTAAGGGTGTTACCTTTGGCCCGGCCAAACATCAAATACCCTACACAGCAGTATTTTGAAGTTTTTGCTTATATGGGAGGTGCCACGCCCTCTTGTTCGAACTGTCCTGGTTTTTGTTTAGAGCGTGCGCTTACACTTCGTAGTATTTATGTGTATATTGGTTGCATTATCGTGAAAAAAACTCAAAAAGTTGCATTTTGAATATATTTTTTGTATGGGCGGTAGGCGTGTCCGTTGACCGATTTCGCTCATTTTCCATCCCCCATGCTAACTTTGACGCGGAAGGCTGTACACCAAATTTCATTGAATTATCTTGCTTAGTTTTCCCAAAAAGTGTATTTCCACACACAGCCAGCCAGCCAGCCACCCAGCCAGCTAGCCAGCCAGCCAGCCAGACAGACGGACATGGTTATATCGACTCAGGAGGTGACGCTGATCAAGAATATACATGGGTAGTTCTTTGTCAAAAAGGCCACCCCCTCTGCCCATTTCAGTTTTGAAAAAAATAAATGTTCAAGCATCTGAAAAAATCGGAAATTTTCTCAATTTTTAGATGCCGTCTGGCCTTTTTCGAAAAAATAGCTTTCTAACCTCAAAAAACGTGTTTGAAAAGAAAGTGCTACTAAAAAAAAAGATAAAAATCGCCGAAAAATGTGTTATGCTGCTAGGAAATCTCACCAACCGACTTTCTGGGCGGGTTTTTGGGATCTCTGGAGAAGAAACTGTTGTCAGACTATAAATTCAAAATGGCGGATCCAAGATGGCGGACAGTGTGACATCAAAAAATCAATTTCTATTGATGGATTATCACAAAATACGAGATTTGGGGTTTTTTGAGGTTGCTAATTACGGTTATCGATTTCGATGTTAAATTTTCCGATACTGTCTCACAGTGTACCTGAAATTTCCAAAAATCATGGTTTTGTAGTTCAGACAGATGGAAGTCTTATAATCAAAAAATTTTCTAATGACATGAAAAAATGCAAACCACTGGTCACCAAAATAGAGTGAGAAATAATTTAATAAAAACTTAAAGATTTAAATTGTGAAAATGATTACTGTGATTAACCGTAAACCGTAAATCGGTGACCTCAAAAACCCCAAAATTTCGTATTTTGTAGTAATCTATCTTAGATTTAAACACTGACATCGAATTCTTGTTCGGAGACCCCTAAACCTCCTTATGGAGGACGGTTAGTGAGATTTCAATTATTCCACTTTTTTCAGCGATTTTTGACTTTTATTAGTTTTTTCTTTTAACTTACTCTTTTAACACGTATTTTGAGGTTAGAAAACCATTGTTTTTTCGAAACGGTGAGACAGTATCGGAAAATTTAACATTGAAATCGATAATCGCAATTAGCAACCTCAAAAAAATCCCAAATCTCGTATTTTGTGATAATCCATCAATAGAAATTGATTTTTTGATTTCACTCTGTCCGCCATCTTGGATCCGCCATTTTGAATTTATAGTCTGACAACAGTTTCTTCTCCAGAGATCCCAAAAACCCGCCCAGAAAGTCGGTTGGTGAGATTTCCTAGCAGCATAACACATTTTTCGGCGATTTTTATCTTTTTTTTAGTAGCACTTTCTTTTCAAACACGTTTTTTGAGGTTAGAAAGCTATTTTTTCGAAAAAGGCCAGACGGCATCAAAAAATTGAGAAAATTTCCGATTTTTTCAGATGCTTGAACATTTATTTTTTTCAAAACTGAAATGGGCAGAGGGGGTGGGCTTTTTGACAAAGAACTACCCATATACTTTTCTGTATCTGCCACGCCTCCTTCTCTGCGTTACAAACGGAAGGACAAAGTGAATATACCCTGGGTGTAGGGTATAAAAAGTTTCAAATACTGCAGTGTAGGGTATTTATTTTTTCGCCAGGCCAAAGGTTATACCCTTACTAGTTGAACTGCCAAATTCACAATATTCTGCATAACTGAAAGCTTCAAACTCTTGTTCGACACTAATGGTGGCTAATAGTTTATTCTTTTGATCGAGGACAATGATTTTTCTCAAAATTTAAATTACACGAAAAAAATATTCTCAATTTCAATTTTGATCGGAGTCAAAATGGAATCAATACTAAGATGCTCTGCGTTTTTAGAAAACAAAATGGAATCAAAATTTTATTGCAATAAATAAAATTGGGTATTGGTTTCCATCCGATTTACTGAAACGTAATTCCGATTTGGTGTTGAATATCGAAACGCAGAGCACTTTAAGATTGATTCTATTTCGATTACATTCAAAATCGGAATTGAGAACATGCCTGATTAATTTTTCGAACAGTCGAATATATTGGAGAGATGTGAAACACATTTCATGATGAGACGCTCAGAATGAGTGTTTACTTAATGAATTCTAGCTAAAAGGTGAGGTTGCATTGAGAAACATTTTTGACACTTATAGCCGAATGCTTCAGAAATATGACGGAGATGGGGCTGTCGCACAACTCCCTAATGTTACCTATAAAATTGATCTTGGAAAATCTTTTGCGAAGGGTTTTAAGGTTTTATTCGAATTACTTACTGCCATACCTAAATTGGAGCATCAGGCGTTGCGTCAAGCGCCATACCGAAATAAAGAGCGTTGCGATAAAGTCATTTGTTTGTCAAAATCATATTGTTGTTTCTATTTTTACTTTTCTGCAGCTAACTTCACTCTATAACGCTTTGTCAAAATTAGAAATTCGAATAGCTCAGCGTTAAGCGTTGGCAATTTCGGTATGCGCCATACAAATTGTATGTATATGAGAAATTTTTGACAGTAAAATAACGCTGACGCTCCAATTTAGGTATGGCAGTTAGTTAAGAGCTTCGTCAAGCCATACCTAGGATTTAGGTGAAATTTGGTAGCATTGTCTGAAATCAGGCTTTCAGTATATCATTTTTAAAATTTTGATTTGTATTTCGAGCTCAATAATTTTATGTTTAGAGCTCGTCGTAACTATGACTAATATTAATAATGTTTTGGTTGTACTTATTAAATAATATTTTTGTATAGCCTGATGTAATATGTAATGGTAAAATAATTCAAGTTACAAATATTAAGTATGTAGGTTCGCTGAAAGTATGCATTAGAGGTGTTTTAAGAATGTATGGGGATCCTTAGGAACAACATTTAGATACTTGACAACACTCTATTTTGTGAGGTTGGAAAAAAAATTAGTTTGCAAAAAAAATGTTGGGGGTGGGGTGAGGGTAAAGGTTGGCGCATCGAGGTCAAAGGTGAGAGAAAAAGAGAAAAAATGTACATACAGCAATACAAATGTTTAGGGGTCCCCTATAGAGGGGTCGAATGTATGACCGACCCACATTATTTTCCCCCCTCCAACATTTTTGCCCAGCATACTTAGCCCCTATCTCTAACCCCTAAGGGGGCTCCCATACAAAATTGACATTTTTAGGAAATCGACCCCCACCACTCCCTGGGTGCCCCTAGAAGTGTCAAATGTATGACTGGTCCCTAATATTTTTGTCTCCACAACATTTTTTCTCTGACTTTTTAGGGGACTCCCATACAAAATAGATGTCATAGACATGAAAAATATGGAAAGAAAATCGTCAAATAGGCCCATACCTGCCCAGAAGTCACTCCTAGAGGAGTCAAATATATGCCCGACCCCCATTAGCTCCCCTCCAAAATTTTTTCTCAGCATACCTACCCTCTATTTCCAATCCTTAAGAGGACTTTCAAACAAAGTTACTGTTTTTACATAAAATGCCCCCACTGCCCTAACTGGCCCTCGGGTACCCCTAGAAGGGTCAAATGTATGACCGACCCCCATTATTATTTTGCGACCTATATTTTCTCCCACATACTTCCCCCCTATTTTCAACCCTGAAAGGGGCTGCCATACAATTTTCTTTTTTATAAATTTTCCTAGAAATAATGGGGTCTGTCATATATTTGACTCCTCTAGGAGAGACTCCTGGGCAATTATGGGCCTATTTGACGATTTCCTTTCTATATTTTTATGTCTATGACGTCAATTTTGTATGGGGGTCCCCTCAAGAGTTAGAGATAGAGGGTAAGTATGGTGCGAAAAAATGTTGAGGAGGAAAAAATATTAGGGGCCAGTCATACATTTGACCCTTCTAAGGGCACCCTGGGAGTGGTGAGGGTCGATTTCCTAAAAATCTCAATTTTGTATGGAAGCACCCTTAGGGGTTAGAGGTAAGAGGTAGGTATGTTTGGTAAAAATGTTGGGGGAGAAAAAATAATGTGGGTCGGTCATACATTTGAACCCTCTAGAGGTGGCCTCTCTTGTAGGACTGTAAGTAAATTGTTTCTCCCTTTCTCTCATCCTTGACCTAGATGCGCTAACCCTTACCCTTACCCCACCCCCAAAATTTTTTTTTGCAAACTCATTTTTTTTTTTCCAACCTCACCAAATTGAGGGGTGTCAAGTATCAAAATCCAAAATTTGTGCACTAAAACACTCCTAGTATGCATAGAAAGTTCATCAAAAAAACAATGTATTTATGTGTGCAATTTTTTGTTTTAAATCAACATTCCCAACAGCACTAAAGGCATCGAGACATTTTTTGGTATAGAAAAACATTTTTTAAGATGATCCAGAATATTAGACTGATTTCTTAATTACTTATAATTTATATTTATTTATAAGTTATAAATTTCGTACATTAATACATACGGAAAAAAAAAAATAGAAAAATTAACACTTTATTTGACATACTTATAATATCGTAAATACCGTTGAATTAAATCGTAATCGATTTGATTTCTCCACTTTCTTATAAAAGAGCATATTACTGGCAATTAGTTTGACAGTCAAAAGAGAAACTCTATTTGATAAACTCACCATTATTTGTTAATTTATTCTTGAATGTAAATAGAATTTTTGTTAAATCACATACCTGAAATGAAGAAAAGATAAAGTTTCAGTAAGAAGTTTTAATCAATATACTTAGATACTTAAAATATATTGAGTCGTGTTATAATCTCCAGTAAAAAGTTATTCGAATATACATATTAATATATTTTAGTATGTATGTATGTATCATGTGAAAGGTGTAAGTATTAAATATTTTAGTAAAATATACTTTTTAAATGATAGTTACCGAAAAAAAAATGAATATTAGACTCAAAAACATCTCTTTAATGTTGAAAGAATACTCAATATAAATTTAAATGTAGCAACTGGTATAGAAATTTGATTGGAGTTATGGCAAAGACTATTTTTTTCTTGGTACTTATAGCATAGACAGATAACAGCGTTTATCCTCATCAGCAGTCTTAATCCCAATTTATTTATGCATAGTCCCAATCAGGTCTATGCGAACGGGGGTTTTGGGTTATACGGTATCCATTTTTCGTCACTAGTAACCAATCTTTGCAATAATGGTTCGACGTCATTCCGATTCAGAAGAGATTGACAGACTGAAATACGGCCAGTAAGATTTTTTCACTCAGATAATGGAGCGAAGTTGCGACTCCTTATATGTCGGTCTTCCTCCAAATTTTCAAGAATTTTGTACATTTTTTCGGTGCATGGTCGACAAGATTCACATCAATATTTCCAGAAAGAAATCGATCAAATCTGGATGCACGCAATATGTTTGAAAATAGCGTTTTTTGCACTTTAAATCAAGGATAACTCGAATCTAAGACGTGATAGAAAAAAACGGTTGCCAGATTCGGATTTTTGAAGTATAGAAGCTGCATTATCAGGTTTTGTTTCAATAGAGTTTCCTTTTTTGTTAAATATCCTCAAAAATCTTGAAACCAAAAATTTAACCATACTAGATATGACAATTCTAAGGCAGATTAGGATTCAACATCAAAATTTATATTGAAAATGATTTTTTTTTTTTTTTTTTTTAGAAAAAATCTTAAAAATACAATATCTTGTTAATGTTAAGGCCATTTAGTTACCGAAATTCGTCTTCGAAAATGGATTAGCTCATTAACCGATTTAAAAAAAAAAAATTTTTCTATGTAAGTACATATTTGGACCCCACTGAACAACTTTGCTTAAAAAAGCCTTGAGTGGGACGACATCGAGGTAAAACTAATTTCAAACGAGGTTTGCGAACACTGTTTCGGCCTCGTTTTTGTCGTATCTTGGACTTAGTTTGTAAACTATTCGAGGTTTTTGGAATCACTGTTGAATCCGTAAAAAAAAAACGAGTTAACGAACAAATTAGCTCTTTATTTAATGCAGAAACTATCGTCTGTCAGGGTAAAATTTGTAATTGCATTAAAGCTGTCATCTACATATGTCCATATAGAAAATTGATTTTTTAATTGAACTTTTAGTCATATATTTGCAAAGATCGATTTACATATAAATCTATCAATGCATTTTTCTAACACATAATTATGACAAATCAAGGAACGGATTAAAAACAAAGGAACAACTATACCAAATATCATTAAATAACACAAACAACAATTATGATATATCAATACGTATTAACACACAAACAAAACTGGCAAAAGTCGGCTTCGCAGCCGGGCAAGGCTGGTGTAGTGGTAACGACTGCTGCTACCAACCTGGAGATCCTTGGTTCGACTCCCGCCCAGACCAAAAACACAAAAAGTTTTCAAACTTGCAATTTTTCAATTATAATTAATTTAGTAAAATAAATATAATTATAATTACAACAAAAATAGTCTGATGAGTCTTTGTGGCGAAAGAAGAAACATATGTCACTATAGCCGTGTTTTTAATCCGTTCCTTGATTTGTCATAATTATGTGTTAGAAAAATGCATTGATAGATTTATATGTAAATCGATCTTTGCAAATATATGACTAAAAGTTCAATTAAAAAATCAATTTTCCATATGTCCATATGTTATACGACGATTTTTTGGGTATTATTCGAACCTTATGGATTTTCTCTATACTATACTATATATGTAATAAAATTTTCAATACTTTTTTTATACTTGTATTTGTATTTTGATACTGATAATTTTAATTTGCCGCATTTCGATCTTAAACTTCTATGACTTAAAAAATTTATTTATCATTATTCTTATCTTGTCTACAATTTGTCTGAAGTATTCTATTAGTTGACACTCTTAGCTTTGTAAGAGATCTTTATGAATTTAAAAGGTTATCAAAATGAAAAATTTTCTGGGAATGTCGAGATAAAAATTTTGATTTCTACTTTATTTTTTTTTTTTTTTTGGTTTTTCTGATTCCTAGAATAGATGTATTAAGCAGATGCTAAAGAGCTTCTTTTGTTTGTTATTGTTACTTCTATAAATATTATTTAATTTATTTCTTTCTTCATATTATAATATTTTTTCATAATATTTTATTGCAGGAAAAAAACAACAGTGTGCACTATTTTGAAAAATTCTATAAATCTCTTTAAATTTTTAATTATATCTCAATTTTATATTGTTGCTGTGGATTTTTTTATATTTGTGACACAATGGTTTTAATTTCAAATACACTATTTATAATTCCCGAATCAAACGTATAGTTCAAGATTTCCGATTCAACTAATGATAATCAATATAAATATATTTACTTTATGTGCTGTATGCCTCAAGAACTGATTAAAGTGAGAATAAAATTTGGGTTAATTTTTTTTTACTTTAATTAAAGAAGGGCTTAATATTGTTTACTTAATAAAATGGCATTTCATTGAAAAAATCATGCGAGATAAGTTATTTTAATCTCTTCAATATGAATGCTCAAATGTTTAGTGACAAAATGATCTAAACAGAACAAGTACAAATAAACTGTATTTTGAATAAATTGTGTTATGAATAATTATAATTATATAAGTAAATAAATGTTTAAGAAAACGCTGTGTTTAGTCTTATAGCGTAGATACAGAAAAATATAAAATTCTTTTTTAACAGTGGCTTCAAATAGCCACACTCCTCCTCATAAAAATATAACTTATATTTTTTCCAACAGAACTCTTTCTTTCCGAGTTATGGTCCTTTGAATTAGTATCGAGAAATCGATTTATGACCAAAATGCACTCAAAGTGAGTTAAAATCTGCTACAGGGTGTAAGTGCCCTTAAGATGAATGCCCTGAAATGAAACCAAAATATTTCCACCTTTGTATGGGGGATGAAATACCATCTCTTCAAAGGATCATTACTGGGATAGTAAGAGTCCTATTGGCAAATTCCGATGGTAAATTTTGATGCCATTAAATAAAAAGAATTTAACATTTTTTTGTAGCTAAAAAGCCTGAAAACAGCATTTTCTCCAACAAATTTAATTATTTTTCCTTACTTACTGGCCCTATGCTCCTCCTAGGAGTTAAAGGAGAATACATACATACATTTACCTAGAACAAACTCTTAAACTTCCAACCAACCCAATGTGCACAAAAACGGATGAGGATCCGTTTCGAATCCATTACGAGTTCATAAAGGTATAAAAAACGTAATCCGCGGTAACCGATCCATTTCGAACCCGTAACGTACATCAAAAACGAATGCAAAACGCTTTGTTTAGATAAAAAAAAACATTTTGAAGCACTTATTAGCGAATAAAAAAAAAATTAAATTCCGCAAAGCGGGCCCGTTTCGAATCCGAAACTTATGTAAAAACGAATTCAAAACGGATTTGCTTTTAAACATGTTAATGCCGTATATTTACAGAAAAAAACCGTTTTGATGCGCCTATTAGCAATTAAAAAATAATAAAAAGAAAAAAAAGAAAGAAAAATAAAGGGTAAAAATCCACCTCTGGTAGGATTCGAACCTGGGCAAATCCGTTTCGATTCCGTAAATACTTCAAATACGAACTCAAAACGGATTTGCTTTATTTAATTTTTATGATAAAAAAAATATTTTTGATTTGTTTTTTTTTTTTTTCTTTTTATTTTATTGCGTATGATTTTTTGTAAACTTTTCAAACTCTGTTTGAAAAAATGTTTTTGATTCCAAATTTGAGTATATAAAATTTTTTATCAAAAGATGGGAAGAAAAACAACACAGAATACTTATAAAAAAACAACAGAAATTTGTTTAATATACAAACTTTAAATCTCAACATCAAATAAGTCTACATCAGTTAAGCAAACATCATATCGGTCAATAGCCTAGTTGTCTAACGTGTCGTTTATGAAAGAGTAATACCCCGGGAGCCTAAGTTCGACTCCCGGCCGGGCTAGTATTTTTTTTTTTTTTTGTTTTTTTGTTTATTTTAATTAAAAATAAGCGCTTCACCCTTTCTTCTTTTTTTTTATAAGCAGCATTAACATTATTAAAAGCGAATCCGTTTTGAATTCGTTTTTGATGTACGTTACAGGTTCGAAATGGATCCATAAAAGAAGAAAAAACGATTCGTTTTTTTTTTAGGAATCCTTCCCGCAAACGGATCAGTAACGGATACGTAACGGATAAAAAGAACGAAAATATGAACCCGTTACGGATCCGAAACGAGTCCGTTTGGCACACTGGGAACCCATAATTTTTGAACTTTTGATATTTTGCTATTGTTTCCGATACCATCCGGTATTTTC
The DNA here is from genome assembly GCA_951812925.1 of Calliopum simillimum. Lineage (NCBI taxonomy): Eukaryota > Metazoa > Arthropoda > Insecta > Diptera > Lauxaniidae > Calliopum > Calliopum simillimum. The sequence continues at coordinate 89,297,751 of OX638369.1, read as the reverse complement.
CGAGTTTTTCCTGATTACACAGTCCTGCATTAGTTTTCCTCTCTGAATTTTAAAGAACGATTTCTATAGACTTAAGTGTGCTGATTACGAGAAAAATAGTTTAAAAAATTCCAGCACGTCACAATTTTCAGTGATTTAAGTTTTACTTAAGTGCCTTTTTTGTATATACAAGACTACCACGCCTATACTACTGAACGTACCCAATGTGCACAAAAACGGATGAGGATCCGTTTCGAATCCATTACGAGTTCACAAAGGTATAAAAAACGTAATCCGCGGTAACGGATCCATTTCGAACCCGTAACGTACATCACAAACGAATTCAAAATGCTTTGTTTAGATAAAAAAAAAACATTTTGAAGCGCTTATTAGCGAATAAAAAAGAAAATTAAATTCCGCAGTGCGGGCCCGTTTCGAATCCGAAACTTATGTAAAAACGAATTCAAAACGGATTTGCTTTTAAATATGTTAATGCTGTATATTTACAGAAAAAAACCATTTTGATGCGCCTATTAGCAATTAAAAAATAATAAAAAGAAAAAAAAGGAAGAAAAATAAAGGGTAAAAATCCACCTCTGGTAGGATTCGAACCTGGGCAAATCCGTTTCGATTCCGTTAATACTTCAAATACGAACTCAAAACGGATTTGCTTTATTTAATTTTTATGATAAAAAAAATATTTTTGATTTGTTTTTTTTTTCTTTTTATTTTATTGCGTATGATTTTTTGTAAACTTTTCAAACTCTGTTTGAAAAAATGTTTTTGATTCCAAATTTATACTCAAACATTTTTTATCAAAAGAAAAGAAGAAAAAGAACACAGTATACATACAGAACAGAAATTTGTTTAATATACAAACTTTAAATCTCAACATCAAATAAGTCCACTTCAGATAAGTCAACATCATATCGGTCAATAGCCTAGTTGTCTAACGTGTCGTGTATGAAAAAGTAATACCCCGGGAGCGTGGGTTCGACTCCCGGCCGGGCTAGTATTTTTTTTTTTTTATGTTATTTTGTTTTTTTTTTTTATTAAAAATAAGCTCTTCACCATTTTTTCTTTTTTTTATAAGCAGCATTAACATTATTAAAAGCGAATCCGTTTTGAATTCGTTTTTGATGTACGTTACAGGTTCGAAACGGATCCTTAAAAGTAGAAAAAACGATTCGTTTTTTTTTAGGAATCCTTCCCGCAAACGGATCAGTAACGGATACGTTACGGATTCCGTAACGAATAAGAAGAACGAAAATATGAACCCGTTACGGATCCGAAACGAGTCCGTTTGGCACACTGGGTATCAAACCATTTATAAGAAATATGGGATCTATAGGGCAAGGGGGTGTTGTACCCGTCATATAAAAAAACTCAAAATAATTGAAAATTTTATTTGAGTCACTCCTACGCCTATACCAGTAAGTATATTTAAACCATATTAACAGCATATGTCCGCCTGATATTCCGACAGATTTGTCTTGACAAAGGGGTAATCAAATAAAAGTACGGTGTGCTCGGTATGCAAAGAAAACATACCGAAAACAAAAAAAAAGCATATCTACTTACTTGACCTGCATTATAAAACTTGATTTCTGGATGAATATTATGCATAAAATTTATCTTGATCGTACGGAGAGCATCAAAAAAATATATGGTGAAAGGATGGTTTAAATATGTTGAGTATTTTAGGCGTGATATTGAAGAGTACGTAAGCACAAACGATTGAATTAATAAGTCTTCAAATGCTGCAGAGACGAACAAGGGTACCCCTCTTAAAATCACAAGAGTGTTTTTTAATGTATTTTTTGATGTTGAGCCCAAATCCGTTAACAAAATTGCTCTATCACGTCAGAATTTTAAGAAAATTTAAAATAACAGTGAAAAACACACGATTTTCCATTATTTTTGAAGTTATCAAAACTGGAATATCTCAAAATTCTGACGTGATGGAAAGAAACCAAGTTCAGATTCGTGATTAGGAAGTCACAAACCACCATAATAAGCTTCAAAAATCAAGAGAGAAAAAAAAGTGTCGAATTTGCAGGCCTGTGTTATTAACCTCATCGATAAATTTATCATTTTGAAAGCATGAAAATTGTTGGCGAAAAGATACCAACTCCATCACAAAAGATAGCAATGAATAGAAAACATCGATTAAAACTATCAGGTCAGATTGTCGACCGAGCAGGGATCGATCTACAGGTACTGATAACACAGGACCACAAAAAAAAAAGTCCTGTAGTAGAAAGTTGAGGTACCATACGGTATGGTTTTCAATGTGCTAGAATCGAATCCGAGGTCAGAATTTAGCCATCACCCCCAGATTTTGAGATATCCCTGCTTAAAATTGCAGAAAGCGCTGTTTTCAGGCTTATGGTGCAGTTCCAGGAAATGTGGTAGCTTCATTTTTTCAATGACATCAAATAGCCACAATCTTCTTTATAAAACTCTGCCTTCAAACTTTTCCGATTGGACTCTTACTTTCAGAGTTGTCTTACTTTGAAGTAAAGGGTTATCATTTTTATATGTTAAATGGATTTTACGCTACAAATATACATAATGTAGTGCTTTGTATGGGGGTTGAGATACGTTTACTTCAAACGGTGATATCTCGGGAAGTAAAAGTCCAATCGAAAAAATTAGAATGTATAGTTTTATAAGGAAGATGATGGCTATTCGATTCCATTGAAAATATGGAACTATATCGTTTCCTGGAACTGCACCATAAGCCTAAAAACAGTGCTTCCTGCAACTTTAAGCAAGGATATCTCAAAATCTGAGGGTGATGCCTTAATTCTGACCTCGGATTCGTCTTTAGCACATTGAAAACCATACCGTATGGTACCTCAACTTTCTACTACAGGACTTTTTTTTTTTGTGGTCCTGTGTAATCATAAACGCAAAAAACCAGACGAGCTAGTCAAATCAACCACAAAGCGAAATATTTACTTAGATAAGGTCATGCTCTCCATAAGGTGGAATCAGCTGAGACCAGGCACAAGTCCGTAACTTTTCATCACGACAACCATCAGCCACATGCTGCGGCTTCGGTCAAAAACTATTTGAATACTAGTGAAAGGGAAATTCTGCCTCACCCACTTTATAGTTCTAACTTGTTGAGTGAATCAAAAATTGGTTTCACTCGTTCTTTGGCTCAAAGGACGAGTAATTTTTTGGCATGGAATTCATAAATTGTCAGAAAGATGGGAAAAGTTGAAGCTTCCGATGGAAAATTCTATGATTAAAAAATGATAAACCATTTTTTCACAATAAAGCCTCAAATTTTAGAAAATAAAAGATGGAAATTTACTTCTAGACCCAATAAATACTACTGCCACTCACACGAAGCTATAATTTTGATACCAAAAAGAATACAAATTAAAGATCTCTTATATATATTAATGTGATGGTTCAAAACCTGCAATCTAACAAAACTTTCGCTGTAAGAAACTGCATATCAAGTGGTATGTAGACCATCTCAGTATTTATAATGAAATGCCAAAATGTTGCATAATCGCCAACAAATGACAACAAATTAGAGCAACAACAACAGTATCATCATGAAATACGCAAGTTGTTCACAGAACTCATATTTATGCCATTGTTGTCAACATCGTTACCACAGCCGTCTAAAACTTTGTCAGCCTTCGAGAAAAAAGTCAAAAATTTAAAAAGATACGGCAAGTACAACAAAAACAATCACAACAACAACAAAAATAAATTGCTGTCGATTTGTTTTTCGCACTTTCAACACTTGAGAGCGAACCTCAAGTAATCAAAGCTAAACAAGGCATGTTGTATGTTATATCAAACGATAAGAGCCAAGCGCAAGCATGTGGCAACACTAACCAACATATACAAACATACTATACATGTGGCATAGCAATATGTGTTAACATATATATGGGACACTTCACGTCAACCGGGACACCGCCACAATTTGTGCAGACGGAAAATAAAGTTTTGGATATCAACATTTTCATTTTTTAAAGCTTCCGAAAGCCGAGTGGCTTTTTTAAAAATTTCAATATGGCGACGTTGCAACATGCTCCGAAAGATTGCGTAAAATAATTTTTTTCAAAATTTTTTCACTCGGAGGATTTAGGGGACGCTTATCACGAATCTGAAGTCAGAATTGGGGAATTCTTAAATCCAAGATGGCGAATGCAATAGGGTGGCTCACATTGTGGGAATATACAATATTAATTTTGCTCAAGTCGAAAAAATAAAGCTAGAGTTGTTAAAATTCGTCCTAACTTACACATGTACATAGCTTAGAAATATTTCGGAATCCCTCCTGCCTAGATTGAAAACTCTAGCGTTATTTTTTCGACTTCTTGCCATTAGGATTTTCCCACACTATGAGACGCCATATTGCATTCGCCACCTTGGATTAAAGAATTCTCGAATACTGACTCATGATCAGCGACCCTAAAGCCCTCGAATGATGAAATTTATGCCAAAATATTGGAAAAAAATTATTTTACGCCCTCTTTCGGAAAGCGTTACAAAGTCAAAATATTGAAATTTTTAAAAATGCCACTTGGTTTTCGAAAGTTTTTAAAAAAACGGAAATTCTGGTATCCAAAACTTTATTTTCCGTCTGCACAAATTGTGGCGACGAAGGTGGCCGGATTGACGTGAAACGTCCCATATATTGTACTTATGTATGTATATACATTTTTACATAAAAAACTTATAACTAATTAAAAACTTGCGAAAATTTTATTTTAAAAGTTTAAGAAATAAATAAAAATCTCTATATAAAAAGAAGCAAGTTATGTCAAGCATTACGTAAGAAAGGTTAGAAGATTGGTGGCAATTAATCTTAATATGTGACCTTCCAATGGAAAAGATATCTTATTTTCACAAAAGCAAAAAAAAAAAGATTTTTTTGCATTTTCTAAAAATAAATTAAATTTTAAATAAAATGACACCTCGATCACTGGAAAATTCCAAAGATTGTTTGAGTTATGGCATTTTAAATTCGTAAAATTAAAAACTCAAGTTTGTAGATACGACGCGACGTTCAAATTACACCTTGCACTGTAAACCAGTAAAATTGACCATATCACTTATTTTAAGTTTTACTTCTTAATTTTGCGAGTGAAGATAAGGTACATTTTCCACTGGACGATACATCATGAAAATACTTTTAAACTTTTACGTCTTGTCATTTTTGTTCAAGGGTTCAGAAACCTTTCGCTTTTCATACAAGCATTCATCTCGAAATATTTAGATCTTTATCTCAATATAAAGCATTTATCCAATCTAGAATAGATCAAATGATTTACCCCTTAATCTTACTAAACTGCGTACAAATTCTACCTCCAAGAAAGCGTATAGGCAACTGTTTTGAGATTTTGTGAACCAATGTCAACCTTTTGGCTGGAAATTTATTTACTCTCATGGATCGAAAATTGCTCAGCTCTTGTCCGACATCCAGAAGAACTTACTATCATGCTACATTTAGTCTTTTGCACAGACTTGTTGAGAATCACGGTCAAATTCAAAAAACAATTAAGATTACAAAATTCCAGAGAGCAATATGTTTACAAACATACGAGTCGTGCTTGCTACTTTGATGAAAAGTATAACATCGACGAGTGGCAAAAGCAGGGTGATGCATAACAAAAGAAAAAAGAAGAAATTAAAACTTTCGAATGTGCTCTATTTGCTTTTTGCTGTGATTCTTAACAAGTCTATGCAAAAGGTTAAATATAATATGCTTGTAAGTTCTTCCGGATGTCAGATGTTAGGACCTGTAGTGAGTTTTGAAAAGTAACGAAAACTGTTGAAAGTAATCCTTACTCAATAAGGTTCAAATGAATAAACGAAATAATTTCCACGAAAAGTTTATTAAAAGTTTTTTTTTTTTTTAGGCTTGAAATCATTTATTGAATCTTCTCATCTAAGGAGACTAACAATAAGTTTAAAAATCTTAATCCTAAATAACATTATTATACATAATTAATCTTATATATAATTTTGTGTTCAATGTGTCTCCAGAGTTAATAGGGACTTGTACATCCTAGGAGTTCGGTAAACGCGCAGAAGAACGCAGTTGTTATACGTTTGGTCTTCACACAAACATGCTGCCCGCGCCAGATAGCGGCTGCATAGAGAAAAGTACGCGCCAGATACCGGCTGCATAGAAAAAAGTACGCGCCAGATACCGCCGGCTGCATAGAAAAAAGTACGCGCCAGATACCGGCTGCATACAAAATTTAGAATTCAGTCAGCTTAACATAGCTAACTGCTAACGATATTCATAGCAGGACGATCCTTTCATTTTAGTCTCGAGAAATTGTCTAAATTTTTTAACCTCCGTGCCAATGGATTAGGATGATACAGCAATTTTGCAAAGTAACTTTGCTTGTATTTGTTGATTTCGTCTTTGACCAAGGGGATGCAAAGGTCCCGATGTATGTTTTCGTTCCGTATATACCATGGAACACCTGTCACGATTCTTAGAATTTTTGACTGAGTCCACTGTATTAGTTCAATGTTCGAGGAGCTGGCGTTACCCCATAACTGTATACCATATAACCAAATTGGCTTAATGATGGATTGATATAAAAGAATTTTATATTCGAGTTTCAGACGGGACCGATGATTTATGAGCCAGTGTAGACTGGAGGCTTTTAGCTTAACCTGCGTTTTTTTTGCTTCAATGTGCTTTCGCCACGTTAGCCGTTTGTCTAAATGAATACCTAAATATGTGACGTTTTCGCATTGAGGTATTGATTTATTGTTTAATGTGATAGCCGGGCATTCACCTCGTCTATGAGTAAAAGTAACCTGCTTACATTTTTGTTCGTTTACTTTTATGCGCCATAATAGCAACCATTCTTCGATTGAATTTAAATGAAGTTGGAGTTTTCGAGCCGCTTCTAGGGGACACCGGCTACAGCTTATAACTGCCGTATCGTCTGCGAAAGTAGATAGGGTAGTGCCTGTGATAATAGGTAAATCAGAGGTATAGAGTAAGTAAGATGAAATAAAACTGTTGTGTTTTATTCTAAAATGCCTGCTTTCCAGGTAAGAAATAAATGTTTTGTGAACGTTAGAAGGCAATACGTGCTTAATTTTATTGACTAGACCTTCATGCCATACTTTATCAAATGCTAGGGCTACGTCGAGAAAAACTGCCGTACAATATTCTCTTTGCTCAAAAACCTTCCTTATTTCATTTGTTATTCTATTAACCTGCTCGATTGTTCCGTGTTGTTTCCGGAAACCGAATTGGTGGGCCGGGAATAAATTTTTTTCAGTTGCATACGGTATAAGCTTTGACAGAATTAATTTTTCAAATAGCTTGGATAAGCATGGTAAAAGACTAATGGGTCTATATGAAGAAGGTAATGTGCGATCTTTTCCAGGTTTTGGAATCATGGTGATTAATGAGATTTTCCATGCTACTGGGTAATGCCCATACTGAATGATAGCATTAAAAAGTCTAGTCAAAAAGACCAACGCTAAAAGTAAAACCTTTTTATTCGATCTAAAAATAATTAGCAACAAACTGAAAATTAATTAAGTATTCTGACAAGTTCTCAAAACAAAAGCATACTCAATACATATGTATATTATTGTGTTGTTTTGGAATAACAAGTAATTTCAACCAAAACCAGCCTTCCAATAAATTTTTTGTTCTTCTTCATTGTAACATCTACTGGACTAGACCCAAGTTAGAGAGACGTTTTCAAACTATTCGTTCGTATCTACAGGTTTTCTTTTCATAAAGTAAATGCTTGGTTTTTTGTTCAGAAGAACTTGACATAAATTATTTAGATAAATCGTTTGTCTGCTGCTCGGAATGCAGTTTCAGCTTTTTTGTGGTTTTCTGTCTAACCCGTTTTTTAAATTGAATTTGATGAAACTCCATGGCGGGCCATTTCTGCCGTTTCATTCCGGTCAGAGTGGTAGTCCATTCTACCACTTTATTTAAGTATTATGAATATTATTTAATAAATAGTTTATAAACCGTTGTATTAATAGGACTAAAAACTAAATCAATAGTATATGCTGTAAAGATGAGCATGTTTGATTTTTGACTATTAAATCAATAGGATAGGGGGAAGGTGGGGAATTGTGGGCCACGTTTTTATTTTGTTAAATATCTTCAAAAAATAAAAAATTTTGCAAATTGTAATATTGTATGTTATTCTACATGAAGTTAGGTAATTTTTGACTATTACACTTTTTAACAATTCTTTTGTTTTTTCCGACTTTTCGTGGTTTGAAAAAAATTAGTGTCTTTACGATTTTCAAAAATGGTGGGGAATCGTGGGCCACCGCCGTAATTAAGTGAAAATCAAACAATTATGATGCAAAACTTTATTGTATTAGTTGAAATGACAAGTAAAGTTATTTTAATCGACAAAATGAAGAAGTAGGGTTATGCACGATCAATGAGATATGATCAATCAGATTAACAAAGAAATAGGAAAATTTGATACAAAATATGTATTTATTGTTTTATTTATTGATTCACAGCCTCCATTTTGCACAAAACATGATAAACACAACATACAAATGTGTATTGATACGAAAACTGTCAAAACACGGGTGGCCCACGAAGTGGCTCACGATACCCCACAAGCTACTTTTTGCAAAACAACGGCGTGTAATTGACTTGTTGAAGTGTCATGCAAAATTACTTTTGTATGTTGAAAGGCAAAGGTCTAACGATAATAAAAAACATATTTACCTGTGTTTTGTCGCAGCAATTCGTCCAAGAATGATGGAAATCAAACACGCAAAAAAAGTTTTGCAGATACTTTTTTTTGGGCGAGTATTGTACAAAGCAAATAAAACGCGTTCGTTTGTCAACAACCAATGTAAAAATAAGTTGAGGCTAAGAGAAAACGATTACAGTTGCATTTAACTATTTATCTCGACATACTGCCAAAAGGTGGCGGTGTCTCACGATTCCCCATGGCCCACGATTCCCCACTTTCCCCTACACCATTATGATCCATTTTTTTTTTAATTCTACCGATAACATTATCAATTGAATGTACAATTAAAACACTAAGTATAGTTATTCTGAGTGTATTTGTAGTTTATTCTGAGAATAACTATGGTATTCATAGTAATTCCAATATTTCTGAAAGTATGCTAAAAGTAACTTTAATATTTTTAAAGAAAAGTCTATAACCCACCCTTGCTTAACCACTTCTGAGTAAAAATGAAAAGAAAAATGTGCTGCTGCTGCTGTCTTGTTTTGGAGTAAAATTTATGCCACAGCTTCTTGAGAACTCTTCCATGTAAAACGTGGAATTTTGTATTTTCTTCTTCTTTTTCGTGCTCCTTTTACAAAGCCGCCGCTGTTGTTTGAAATTTGATTTTTATTTTTTTTTTTTTTCTTCTTTAACAACAACAACAGCAGCGGCATTAAAATTACATGTTAAGCACACCAGCACAGATAAAATTGCACACACACATACACAAGCAAACATATTAGAGCAATGACATAAGAGCTGCTGATGAGTTGCCAGGACACAATCATAAACGCACACACACACACAAGCGCGCTTCGCTTTTATTGTGTTTGTGTGTTGAAAACCGGAAGGAAGGAAGACTTGGCATGTTGACAAAAAAAGCAAAAAAAAAAAACGAGAGAATAGAAAAAACAGAATGGAAACCCTAAAAAACTGAAAAATAAAAAAAACACCATAAATGATAAACATGCTCAAGCGCTTTCACATTGTTGTTGCTGTTATTGTTGTTGTTGTGTTTGTGAGAATGACAAAAAGCAGAACAAGCAATAAAATGAGGTTAAGAAAATATGTGTCAATTCATGTTGGCAACACTGATGCTGCTGCTGCTGCTCGTTCTGCTGCCACTGCTGTTACTCTCCATAAGCTGGCTGGATTTATTACAAGTTGAAGGGGAAAAAATTTAAATTTTAGAATGAGAAAGGGGAACACATTTCCATTTAAAACATTGACAATTTGCACAAAAAGAAAAATTTGTCTTAAACAAGGTAAAATATAATAAACATTAGAGCGCCCACAAGATATATGATATGTGCAAAGTTGTGAACTTAGAGGTCAAAAAATAAGATCTCAATAAAAAATTTGGAATCGGTAGTGGTAAAAACCCAACCGGTTTTCGATCAAAGGTCGAAAAATTGACTAAAAAAAGGCAAGTTGCTTTGACTGCCCGTTACTTCAAAACTATTCATTTTTTCGTAATATTTCTAACCCAACTTTTGTAGAGAATGACTAGGTCAATATTATCCTCTTAGAAAGTTTTGGTCCAAAAATTAAATTTGTGGCTGTGTCGGTGCGAAAATTTAAATTTTTTAAGAAAATTTTCATGACTTTTTTTCTATAAATTGATTTTTTGTAATATTCAAAGGGCGGAATATTTGTTTTTGAATTCTAATATTGCAGAAAATTAAATGTTAATTAATATAATACAAAAAAATTATTTAAAAATATTAAGTTTTAAGGTATGGAGCCGGTCTCAATGTTGGAAAAAAATAAGTATTTTAATTTTTTTCTTTTAATCGCTACTTTATTGGATGCACGAAAATGCATTGCTAGTTGTTATTAAATGCATCATTTAGAACTGCTTATTGCCTTCAAAATGAGCTATGAAATGGGTTTGTGCGACTCTTTTTCAAAAAGTTATGACCATTTTAAAATGACATCATGAAAGTTAAAAATCATGTGTGGATTTTCTATAGCAATTGCAATATTGCTATAACATTTGTAATGCTATTTTAAAATGGACATAACTTTTTAAAGAAAAATTATACCAGACCATTCTGTAACTCATTTTGAAGAAGAAGAACAGTACTAAATGACGCATTTAATAGAAAAGACCATAACGATTTTGTGCGAGGTCTACACAACCTCAAAAATCGTGTGTTTTGAACATTAGGGGTGAGATGTATCACAAACCATAAGTGATATAGCAATTTTGCGTCCAATTTTGAAGTCAACATTAATAAATACATCTAAAACGACTATTTTGGTTTTGGTTTGTAGTCGTTTTTTTTAAAATACCGTTTTTCGACCTCATTTTAAAAACCATGCCATGAACCGATTTTGAAAACTTTTTTTTCTTATTCAGTAAATATTCGCGCGCAATTTCACATCTTTGTGGAGTTCATGACAACTTGATTGAAATTTTTTCCTGGACTGCGTGCACGAAATTCGAAATTTTCGATTATCTCTGCTGGAACAGCCCAAAAACGCACTAAAACGAAAAAAAATGCTATTTTCGAATTCAACGATCCCAAGTTAGTTTAGAAAATATGACTACCAAAACGGTTTCTTACCAAATTAAAAATTAAGTAGAAAAAATAAATTATTTTTCTTAACTTTGAAACTGGCTCCATTTCTTAAAAACTAATATTTTTTAATAATTTTTCTTTTAGATTAATTAACATTTTATTCCCTACAACATAGGAATTCCAGAACAAATATTCCGCCCTTTGAAAATTACAAAAAACCAATTTATAGAAAAAAAGTCAAGAACATTTTCTTAAAAAATTTAAATTTTTGTTCCGAAACAGCCACAAATTTAATTTTTGGACCAAAACTTTTTAAGAAGATAATATTGTCCTAGTCATTTTCTACAAAAGTTGGCTTAGAAACATTACGAAAAAATGTATAGTTTTGAAGTAACGGGCAGTCAAAGCGACTTGCCTTTTTTTAGTCAATTTTTCGACCTTTGATCGAAAACCGGCTGGGTTTTTTCCACCACCGATTCCAAATTTTTTTTTTGAGATCTTATTTTTTCGACCTCTAATTTCAGGAAATGGACGGGGAGCAAGCAAAATCAGAATTTTGCACATATGGGCGCTCTAATAAACATGTTATGTAAAGAAAGGTAGGGCTGAGTTTAAGACCATCAGGTTTTTCGGATAAAAATTTATTTTTAAGTAAAAGCAGATAAATTGCAAAAAAAATTAACATCCAATCAGTAAAATTTAAATTGGATTTTGAGACATGTATTCAGTTTTGTAGTCAGGAACTTCCCAGCTAAAGTCAAAAAAAAGAGTATTTGTGCAAACCTCTGCTTTGACTTTCCAAAGGGATGGTGAAAAGTTCCACATATTATCTTGGCGCACAATGGCGACATTTATCAAAAGTGGTTGAGAAAATCAATTTTGGTGTGGTGGAAGTTTGCAAATCTAATAATAAAGTTTGAAAAACAACAAATGCTCAGTACTCAAGAATATAAAATTTTAATTCATTTGAAGAAATGGTTCGCTTTGTAGAGCTGGTCAAACATAAGCGGTCCTTATACTACCAACTAGCACTAAACATAAATGATTTTTTTTTAATGTCGGAGGTGCCTGTACTTTTCTTAAACACTATTTTTACCTTTTTTTAACTTTGAATGGACTTTAAAAAAAAAGTTCTAAAAAGGCAACTTTCGAACTACTAAAACTAAATAGGCTCAATAATTCTGAATAAAATATAGCTGCCGGAATTTGCGGTTTTATGAGTTATAATGATTTTCATTAGGAAACCTGTGACTCATGACGTCATTTTACGAAAATGCTTTGCAAATTTCAATTTCGAGTGGGTTCCCTTTACAAATTTGATACTGCCGTCAGATAGAAAAATATTAGGAGCAAAAGGATTTGAAAATGTTAACCCAATCGGGCCAGAAGTTTGGTTTTTACTGCCTCTCAAAGTTGAGTAAATTTTGAAGTTAGCGATAAAGTTTAATTTTTTGGAAAAATTCTTCATATTTATGTTGAATACTTTGGCAAATGGTTAAGGGAAAGTGATTTTTTCTTTCACTTTCAGCTTAATGGCAAAAATGGAAAATTTTTATTTTTTGTGAATTTTTTTTGAAGACATTGCTTTTTGTACCACTTTCAATATTAAAAAATTTATAAAAACGTTAATAGCAAAAACTTCCATATAAAAAGATAATATTTAGTATTGGGTGTACAACATAAAAACCGGAATTTTTTAGCGAAATTTGATGCGTTATTGTGGAAAAATGTTACAATATATTTTATTCAAAGTATTGTCCATTGGAAGCTACAACATTTCCCCATCTTTCAGGCAATTTATGAATTCCATCCCAAAAAAATTGCGCCGGCTTGGCGGCCAAAAATGAATCGAGCCAATTTTCGATATCTTGAACTTAAGTGAACCGTATTCCTGATAGGGCATTCTGCATCGATCGAAACAAATGGTAGTCAGATGGTGCAAGGTCTGGGCTATAAAGCGGGTGAGGCAAAATTTCCCATCCGTTGTTTTCCGTTGTTTTCCAGGTAATTTTTTGACTGGGGCAGCAATATGTGGCCGAGCGTTGTCATGATGAAAAATTATTGCTTCGTGTCTGGTCGCATTTTCCGGGCGTTTTTCGATGATGGCACGCTTGAAACGTATTAATTGTGTTCGATAGAGGCCACCTGTGAGCATTACAGAGCATTACCTTGGCACCATGGATATTTGCCTTTGGCTGGGAAGGTCCTGGTTGTCCGGGCTTCATATATGAATGTTTGCGTTTCGGGTTGTCGTAATGGATCCATTTTTCATCCCCAGTCACGATCCGATGCAAAAATAACTTTTGGCAGCAGTTTTCTTTGCAAAAAAATGACCCAACAGAACCTCCCGCAAATGCTGTCTTTTACTCCAATTTTCGAAGTTATTCATCGTGAAAAATAATAATGATGCACACAAGATAAAATTGTTTTGTTGACTGATTTTGACAGCTGTCAAGTTTAAGTAGTACACCCAATATTATCTAAAATATCTTTAAAATTAAAGATTCATATGAAAAATAGTTTTGTCTTTTTTTCCTTTCCACAAAAAATATTTTAAAAGATTTAAAAGGAGGTCATGGAGCACTTTCATTAATCTTAGTACTAAAAAAGTAGTAAAAATCAGAACATGAAAACCGGTTAATCAGGCAATTTTTTGATGCCGTTTTCATGTTTTGAAATGTTAAAAAAATCATAGTTCCTAAGTTCTTAAGCAAACCATCTTGGTCTTGGGTTCATATAAAAAGTAAATTTGATTCTTTTGATGAAAAATATGTACCAAATTTTAGTGAAATCCGAGATGATGAGTTCAATTCTTATTACGCTAGGCATGGAATGACTGTATTTCTAAGGCGTTTTGTAGTCTTTGTTTTATGTATTAATTAAGCAGGCTTGTGGCCAAGTACTGTAATATTTTCTATGGAGACGACTTATGAAGATCGATGGCAAAAGGAGGTGTTCCGATCAACGCCTTTCACTTTCGAGAATCTCTACTATCGATGCTTTCTAAATAGGTACGTGAAGCTGTCGACATTTTCAATGTTACCATTGCCAATCATAATGGTTTTCAAATAGATAATATAATTTTCTTCTTCGTTTTCTTAAATTTTCCTTAAGTTTTTAATGAATTAAAACTATTTAGTTCGTAAGGCATATTTAAATTTATGTTGTATGCCAATTACACAAAGTTGTAACAACTTCATAAACCTTTCAGAGCACGAAAGTCAAGGCACAAGGATACATGTAGCTAAAAACTTTAATCCACTGACATTTGTAACAAAAAGCATGTAAATTTGAGAAAATAAAAATTCTTCACCCACTCATCTGCAGAAATTTGAGTAGGTAAACCAGAAAAGCAAAAAAAAAACCAAAAAAAAATATGAGTTACAGCAACAGCAGCAGGCAGACTCTCGTTAAAAGTGAAGCAAATGCGCTTAGAGCCTCAACTGACATGAAGTAAATCTCAGTGATAAAAATGAAAGACTACACTGTCAGGGGAGACATCATGAAATACATGAAATTATAAGTGCCAGTGTCGGTCGGTGAATATATGTTTGCACATTTATAGTATATACATGTGTAAGTGAACTTACATGTACCAACACAAACAAACATAAAAAAGCACAGTGTTGTTGACTGCAATGAATTACTTGTTTAGAGGTTATTGTGCAAAAAGTAGAGTAGAAATGAAAATTAACAAAAAGGAAAAACAAAAAGAAAAAAATTTCACAAACATCAATATTTTGACTTAACGTGAGAAAGTGGTAAAATGTAAAAATGTATGTTAAAAGTTCAAAAAATTAATATTAGAGCACATCCAAAGAAGCTGGGGCTACTGCTATCTGCTCAGTCTACCAATGTGTTATTTGTTCAGTTATGATGGTGAACCTTAGATCATTCTTGCGATTTGTTCTGAAGAATACAGAAGGTTCGAGATCTATCGAGTGATTTTATACCCCAATATCGTTACCTTGAATATCCTTAACTTGAATGAATTATATTAAGGAATTTTCAACACGTTTGACATTTTTCGCTGTTCCTCGGGTGGTTTTTAATAGAACATGATCTCTAGGCATGATTTTACTAACATTTAATTTTGTACAATGGCTTTTCGCTAATTTCTCCCACATACGTATAATAAAGCCAAAATGACAAATAAAGCACACTGGAAAAAATGGGCAGTGCCACGCGCAAATAAATATAACTCACCATACTCTGAAACTACGCAAAGAAGTAGATGGAACTTCATTCGGCCGTGAATAAGATACATTGTATTGCGTGGACACATATGGAACAGACGGGAAATATCTCGATAAAAAATGAAAAATTTTTATTCCATAGAAGTTCATTCCGTGGCAAAACAAAACTATACTCGCAGCATTTTATTGTCAAATTTTATGAAAAAAACCCCTCCCATGGCATTCGATAAAATGTTTTAATGAAAATTTGTTTCCTTGATTCAGAAGTGCTCTTATGCTATTCAAGGAAAGTGCCTTAAGCAATGCACGAAAAACTACAATAAACAATATTCCTCTCCTACCATAATTGGCCATTCCAATGTTTCAGGCGTTTATTTCAATTATGGCGTCTAAATTTGAAATTGTTAACAAAATAAATATTTTTGCAAATGCAAATATTTTAAATTTATCTAATAAATAAATATTTTACTTGTACATGAATTAGTAAAATGAAATTAAATTAGTGCCAGCGGGTGAAAATAAAAATAAAAATAAAAATACACATGTAAATAGTAACCAAAAATTTATTGACCACAAACTCTATAACTACAAATAGTTGTTGTGGTATAAAATTTCAAAAATATTAATTTTATAAATATAATAATACAACAACAATAAAATCAACACCAACAGTAGCATCAACTGAAATTCAGTTACTCAATAACTAGATTTAAACAATTCGTTTCAGAAAACAAAAAAATTTACACTTCTCACACACAGCTTATGGGATAAAAATTTCATTGAATGTAATATTTTGGCCATTTTTACAATTCACTTACATGGAATCAATAATAAAATGCATTTCTCAATATATAATATACACGCATGTTTTAAGAGTGGATCATATGTTAAATATACATACTAGGACAGGCCAAATGTTTTTCCCGGTCCAGTTCAGCGAAAATGGTAAAATTTGGATGATTTAGAGAAACTTTGCGGAAGGAATTATATATTTCCATAGAAGTTTACTTGCCTATACCCAGTGTGCCAGACGGTTCATATCTTCGCTTTTTTATCCGTTACGGATCCGTTACTGATCCGTTGGCGGGAGAGATTCCCAAAAAAAAGCGAATCTTTTTTTTTTTGGAACTTCTCCCGCAAACGGATCAGTAACAGATCCGTAACGGATAAAAAAGCAAAGATATGAACCGTCTGGCACACTGGGTATTTACAAAGTAGATTTCTCCATATATCCTATGCTTCTCCTAGAAGTTCCAATAGAAAACAATGCACACAGTCTAAGTATTATATACTTATGTTTTTCGAAATTTGGTAATATCTAACTGATAAATGATATATTTGACATAAGTGAGTCACTGTTATTATTTCAATCGTATATTTGTTAACAATAACCAAATATAGGTTTGCGTGCAACAAATGACTTTTTGATTCTACAAATATAGTATATGTTTAAATCTAACAATCGAAAAATTAATCTCTTTAAAAGTGTTTGTCTGGTAGAGAACTTAATTCCCAGTTGAGATCCAGTTGCATCCAATATTTTTGACCGGCCCGATTTAAAAAGAAGAAAAAAAACTAAAGCTGAACTTAGACTACTTACCTGAACTCAGATGCAAAAAAAAAAAAAAATTTGTACCAAAAATAATGTGTTTTCCTTAATTCGAAAGTTTAATCAGTTTCGTGGTGCTTGAAATAAGTTTTTATAGCCTGTCGAAGTATACCGTTTTTTGACGCTGAGGCCTTCGTTAAAACCCCGGGCTGGCCATCTCTCCTGAAGTTTTGATTCAAACCAAGTGAGCAGTGTTTGTTGTAAGATCTTCCACTAAGCATATTTTTGCTGCAAAATTTGGTTTTCCTATTATTACGTAAAAACGCTGCACCTTAATACAAAGATGTATTTATTGCATACATGCCAACACATACTGCAATAATAATAAAAAAACCAAACATCAAACGGATATAAAAAAAAGGAAACAAAATAAAAAATGTTGCATAACAACATGATGCGCAACATGGCTGCCACCATTAAACAATACCTATAAACAAAAGCAACAACAACAATGTAACGATAAATTCATAAATAATTGCCTGGCGAAACGAGTCGAATCGAATTGGAACGCGCAAAAAACAAATACCAATACAACAAAGAATCTCGAATCCAGTGCATAGTGTATTTTTTTGGGTTTTTTTATAAACAAATTTACAACAACAAAATGGTTTTTATATCGAGCATGCAAACAAATTTTTATGTAATTTTTTTTTTTAAATTGCTTTTTTATATGTATATAAAATTGAAAAAACAAATTTTTGGAAATAAATTTGGGTTTTACTTGTATTTTTATAAAACATTGATATTTTTTGCGACTTTTTTTTTTAATGCTAATTTTTCTTTTAACCCCTCCATGTATGCATGAATAAATGGGATTTTTGTTATTGTTTTTGTTATTGTTTTAAATGGAATAAGTTATTACATTATTTTGCACACTACATACTATAGATATCAGTGGATTACAGTGGTGGTGTGAATTTGTTAAAAGTATTTTAATGTCTGTGTCATTATTTTAAGCCGCATTGAGAACAACTTTTATGTACATGTGTTTTTTGTGTTTTTGTTTTTAAATGAAATCATTTAGTGTTGTCAAGCTTTATTTGGGCAATAAAAAAAATTTACATAAATGATACGTTATTTGCATACCATTTTTTTAAACCTTTCTTAAGTAAACAGTACATCCAACAGCATGTGAGCGACTCACAAAAAAAAAGAAGCAATAATGGTTTAGGAGATATTTTACAAAAATTCCAAAAAACTGCTTGTGAGGAATATAATTCAAAGGACAAGGGAATAAGACTTCTTTTTAACACATTTTTTGGGCTAGTAGACTTCCAACTCTTTGGAGCTTATTTGAAAAAAAAAAGTTTACGTCACCTTTGAACTTCTATAACTAAACAGGCATGAGTTCTTATGCGATTTTAGACTAAATCTTCATACAAAGCAAAGGCTTGTGGAAAAATAAGGCATTCTAACTGAGATATACTCCAAAGAAGCCGTTTTTGACTAGAACCAAAAGGTTTCTCCACCCTCAGGCTACGATTTGCGGAGAAACTACGTACACGGAGAGAAATACCCATCATAATTTTGACTCCACTCGGGTAGTCAAAAAATTATATTAATATTTACAAATAAAATGTAGTTAAATAATAAAATAAAATTTACTCCGAATTCCAGACTTTATGTAGAGTAAATTATACTTTAAAAAAAAAATGAGTGTCATAGTTTTTACTCCACTCGAGTAAGGTAAATATTATAAAAATATAGAATCATTTTGACTTTTATTATTTTAGTAACAATTTTTTTTAGACAGACATTTACTTTATATACAAATTTTATGCCTCTTCATCATATGCGCAAGTAGCGCAGGAGGATGTGTATCTACCTATCACACGCACGGGCCCGGGTTCTTTCCCTAGTGCGGTCAGTTCGTTTTTTTTTTTTTTTTGTTTTTGTTGTTTGAACTTTACAGTAAGGTAAATATCACGTAACTTTTTTCAAAAAAATTTCTAGCAAGCAAACATTCTGAATTGACTAAAACATTAAGGTGAAATTCACATCAGTGTGGAGTTGTTACTATTCTGACTAGAATTTCTGGTAAAATTTATGAGAAATAAAGAAACAATTACTATTTTTTTTCTCGGTGTACAGAAGGCTTTAAAATTTCGTTATTTATCAAGCTTTTCCCGTAATGAAAAGGTCATATATTTAAGGTTTAAATGCGAAAATCATACCTTCAGAAAATCCTAATTTTATATGTAAAACGGGTGATATCTGATAAAAATTTTAACTAATCTCTATTCTGCAAAAGACAAACAGCCAAAATGTAAAATAAAACAAATCATATTTCCAAACTAATTTCAGGTCGCTGAACATGAAAATTGGAATAATTTAGTTTTTTTTTTTTTTTTTTTGACCGTTCTTGAGATAATCGGAATTTAGATTTTTGAGGTTGTAGCTTCATGTACCTACTGTTATATCAATTCCACTATCAATTACACTGTGTAACACAAAAATCTGAACTTGTTCTCTATAAATTTTTTCGACTAATTCAGGGTTGCTGATTCAGTATCTGGCAACTGTTTTTTCCTATCACGTCTGCAATCTGAATTATCCTTGAAATGCTTTTTTCAGACATAAGGCGAATGTCCAGGGAATACTGTAGTTCATTTTTGTCAGTGACATTAAATAGTCCAGATCTTCCTCTGAATAAGGAGGTTGGTCACACCCGTATAGTGGCTAAAATGCTATTCAGCATTGCTAAGCGAAGTTGCTTGGCTGATGATTGGGAATGTTATAAACTCCATCTTAAGATTTTTAAAAAAACAGTCCTGATTGCTAAACGCACATCCTGTAGAGATTTTTGCGGTAAAATAGAAAGTACAACCAAAACAGCCAGTCTTCGAAGGATTCTGACTAAAAAGTCGATTAATTTAGGATCTCTTATAAAAAGAGACGGGTCTTGGACTGAGAATTCGTTTGACACTTTAAAAATTCTTTTTGATACACATTTTCCTGATAACCCAGAAAATGTAGATCAAACTATCAATAGCCAAAACTTTGAAAATTGGGGTATCGCGGAAAGTATTATAACTGACGAAAAAGTCAATTGGGCAGTGAACACTTTCTCACCCTTCAAATCACCTGGGTCGGATGGTGTTTACCCTGTTATGCTTCAGAAAGCTCCCGTCCCTTTAAAGTCCTGGTTAAAGATCAAATATAGAAGTTGTCTTTTTTGGCAACATATACCTGAAAAATGGAATAATGTCAAAGTAGTCTTCAATCCAAAGGCAGGGAAACCAAGCCATACCGTTGCAAAAGACTTTAGACCTATAAGTTTATCATAATTTTTGCTAAAAACGCTTGAGAGAATTTTAGATTATCATTTGCGGGAAAAAACCATAATTTATGGTCCTGCTAATGAACAGCACGCTTACTGTAAAGGAAAGTCAACGGAAACTGCACTGCATGATGTAGTTGGTGTTGTTGAAAAATCTCTACAGGAAAAGGAATACACTCTAGCGTCTTTTTTGGACATTGAAGGAGGTTTTAATAACGTCCTTCCAAGTGCGGTAACTGCTAGTCTGCGTCGCATAGGCACAGAGCTTTGTGTTACTGCTCTGATTGAAAAAGTTTTATTATGTAGGGTTGTACAATCTGAAATTAACAACTGTACATTAAGCAAGTCAGTTTCAAGAAGAACTCCGCAGGGTGGAGTTATCTCACCAAGGCAAATCATATAAGGCAATCATCAGGCCGATTCTCATGTACGGAATTTTGCTGTGGTGGAACTCTTTACATAAACAAAGTTATTTGGATATTCTGTCCAGGGTTCAAAGAGTTGCGTGTCTCAGTGTTACTGGGGCTTTTAAAGCTACTGCCACTGCTGCACTGGAAACTCTTCTTTACCTAGAACCACTTGGTATTTTTGCCAGAAGCATGGCCGCGAAAAGTGCTAATAGAGTTAAAGAATTGGGTTTCTGGAAATCGAAATCTTTTGGTCATAATAGTATTTTACTCTTACCACACCTTCTCTTCCCAACGAACTTCAAGGTGGTAATACCTAAAAGAGAAAACTGGGCTCCTTTAAACGCATCTTTTAAAATATACACGGATGGGTCAAAATTGGATATAGGCACTGGATCAGGCATTTATTCTAAGCCTTTAGACTTAGCTAAGTCTTACAGACTACGGAACGACTGTAGTGCCTTTCAGGCAGAGGTTTTTGCTGTTCTTAAAGCTTGTGAATTCCTCAATGCCCATAAGTCCCAATTTCTTGGAAGCGTTGTTATTTACATTGATAGTCAGGCGGCTATTAAAGCAATCTCATCAAATTATATCACGACAAAACTTGTGTTAAGCTGTAGAAATATCCTTTGCGATATTAGCGAGGACTATAATTTAACACTTTGCTGGGTTCAAGGTCATACTAATTTCGAGGGCAACGAAATTGCAGATGAACTGGCTAAAATAGGGTCAAACCAAAATGCCCTTTTGGCTGTCCTTTCAATAACAAAACCCATTAGCGTAATCAAGGGAAAAATCGAAAATAAATGTATTCAGCTTGCTAATTCTAGATGGTCAAATCTTCAAACTTGCAATCATATAAGATCTATTTGGCCATCATACAGTATAAATCGTTCTAAGTTTTTAATAGCAATGGAGAAACATAATGTACGGATCTTAATCGGTGCTATTACTGGACATTGTGCCATGGGAATCCATGCATCTCGTTTAGGTTTCTCAAACATTGGCGACCTTTGTAGAAGTTGTAAAAACCCTGATATGGAAGAAACAGTCTTTCCTTTCTTTTGTGAATGTCCAGCGCTTGCGCTTAGACGTAGAAAGAATTTTGGTCATTTCAATTTGGAATCGCTTGACGCACTGTCTGAGATTTGTCTTAAATCCATATGGAAGTATATATGTACATCCAAGTAGTTCTCTTAGACTTTCTCTGCTAAAGCTTTTTGTATCGGGTATACAATGGGCCCTTTCTCGAGGACTAAGTTAATGATGACAACATGTTCATCTCCCGGATCTAACCTAACCTAACCTAACCTAACCTAACCTAACCATCCTCTCTAAACCATAACTTTAACATCTACTGAAGTTAAGCTATACAAATTTTAATACAGTCATTTACAGGGATTTGCGATAACTTTACTTCAATAGCTGATGTCTCGGAAAATAATGATACAATTGTAAAATTTGGAAATTGGAAAACTTAACGTTCTAGTTCAAAGAGGAACTACACTATTTCCTGGATGTACGCCATTTGTCTGAAAATAGCGTTTTCTGCACTTTCAATCAAGGGTGTCAGCGTAGAACAAAAGTGAGCCAATTTTGGTTCGCCTACAAAAACAAGAATATTTCAGTACAACAATCACAGAAATAATATTTGTTGTTATTTTTTGAGTTCGTCGAAATTTCGCGTTTTTGTTGTTTTTTTTTTTTTCATACACACAATATCGAACTCAACAAAACAACAACAATGACTACGTCGCATCAAAAACAACAAACAATATGGGTATTAACGCGTTGATGCGCAATTGCGAAAATGCGAGAAATTTTTGCACTAACGCGTGAACGCTCAATGTAAATATTTCCATCTGGCGAAATTTTCGGCAATCTGTTTGTTGTTTTATAAATGTCAAACTTTTGCAAATCGTACTTTTGCAATGCGCATCAACACGTGAATACCCCTAATTTTTGTGTGTGTTCTAGTCCTCAGAAATTTTAAAAATTGTTTGAATATTATTGTTGTTGTAAATGAGCCACAAAAAGCAACAAAAAACCGTTTTTGTGATTGTTGTCCTTCGAATTTGAAGTTGTTGAAAAAGCAAAAATTTGGCGCTGACTGCGCTAGGCTCAGTCATTTTAAAACGCTGACACCACTGACTTAAATCTCAGACGTAATACGAAAAAATGGATCGAATTTGATTAAAACTTATTGAGTAATAACAGCAAAAAGTTTGATTTTGTAGTAAGTTTTCAAAATTTTTCATATCAAAGTTAAATAAAACATATGCAGGCATGTTCTCAATTCCGACTTCGATCGGAATGGAATCAATCATAAGTTGATCTGTGCTTCGAAAAACAAAATGGAATCGGAATTTTATTGCAATAAATAAAATTAGTTTCTGTCCGATTTACTAAAACGGAACTCCGTTGTGGTGTTTAATATCGAAACGCGGAGCACCTGAAAATTGATTCCAATCCGATTCCGATCAAAACGAGAATTGAGAACATGCTGATTGTTTTTGGCATAAATTTATTTAAAATGTTTTTTGCATTTTTGTTTAGCAGAACATATATTTACAAATATGTTAAGCCAAAATTGAGCATAATCGTATGAAATTTTGGAAATGTATTAAGGGTTTAGTGAGATAAGGACATTTTGAATTGAAAAGCTCAATGCAATATTTATGCAGTAAAATTATGATATTTTGTGATTCAAAACCGAATGCAACCAAAATGTTCACACAATAAAATGTGCTTATTGTTTTCAAAGTGGCTGTCAAAGTCGAGTGTGGGCCCCGAATTGGTTCGAGTGCGGGCACTCTATTTTTTTTATTTAAAGCGTGTGCTTTACTGAAATATCGTCATGGATGCCAACATAACTAATTTAAATGGTGTTCTAATGCCTTTTTACGCTTTTTTAGTGGAATGGAAAGAACCAATAGGCCCTTTAGAGATATCGCAGAAAAAAGGTTGTTTTCATCAAGTGTGGATGGTAAGATGGCATACCACTTTGCAAAAAATCTCTGTGTTGTGTTTCCACACAAGTGGAACGAGGAGCAGTTGGCAGGCATGGACTGGTATAAAAAATTCATGCTTGGCAAAAGAGCAATGTCAACAAGGGCTAGAAATTACGCCACCTAGCCGGCTTAGTCTGTAGAACAATTCATCTGACATTAACACGGAAGACAATCAAGTCTGGTTTCACGGCAACAGACATGAAGCCAATCAATCTAGATGTTTTTAGTGACGCTGATTTTGTTGAAGCCGTTGAGCAGAATTTGTGGAATTATGGTGAGTCAATGCTTCCAAAATAAATAAATTTTGCCTTCTTCTCCATTTGATTACATTTAACTTCATATTTTTCCATTTTTAGCCGATTTTCTAAGGGTGCTCACAACCGACCGAAAAATTTTTTTTTTTTTTTTTGTCAAAAATGATCAGTCCATCAATTTCCCAAAAATTAAATGTTTTTTCGTCACAAATAAAAATACCCAAAAAAAAAAAAATTAAGCCGCCAAGTAGCCAAAATCAAAACAACAGAATGAAAATATCCACTTTTAGCTAAAAATAGCCAAACCGGCAACGCTTGCTTCCAACATAAAGAGCAATAGCCTTTTTCAGACGCTCACTCTTCAGCATAAAAAGCAAAAAAAAAGAAGATTTTTAAAAAAAATTTGCATTATCATAACATTCTGGTTGAGTCACAATTTGTAAATTCCTTCAAAAATTCAAAACACTGTTATCACACCTTAACCTTGCACATATAAAATTTATTTAAAAGCAGAATTATGGAATATTGATGAAATTTTTTGAATTTCCCATAGTTTCGATTGATAAATTTCTAAATTAAAAATTTATATAAATTGCTCTTAAGAATAAAATTTGGCATCAGTGCAATTCTGAAGTGCCAAGCTGCATAATAGACTTATGGAAAATGAAGACTTTGAAGAATATCATTTTCTTAGTGGTTGCAATAATTTTGACTATATATGTGGTAAGTCCGACAATATTTTACTTCAATCAAAGTATTTAATTTTTTATTTATTGCTTGATTAAAGAAGGAAGGATCAAGTCGTCCTCAACCTCAGGATTTAATGTATTATTCACAAGAAAATTCGAAAACATATCCAAAACAACCAGTTTATGATTGCGATTGGGGGATGTGCTATGAAATAAGTCCAGGTAAATATATATAAATTTACATAAAACATTAGACTGTCAGAAAAAGAAAATGTTTTTCATGCTTTGTAAGCTAAAGAAATACATTTCTTTTATGAGACAACCAAATATGTATGTTTTTTATTAACACAGTTTTTGTCATTCAAAAATATTTTTCTAGATCCTCCAGAAAAGGATCCAACTCCGAGTAAAGGAAAATGATATATTTTTGTTAGTTAAATGAAACTAAGCAGGTGCTCCACATTTTCCAAGGATGAATCCAGCTCCGAGTAAATAAGAATTAAATGTATCATCAATTTGATTGTTACATATTTTTGAGCTATGGATTCAAGTGAAAGAAGAAAAAATTAAAACTAACGCTAAAAGCAGCAACAGAACTATGCAGGTATGGACAACCGAAGGTTCGCAAAGAAGATTTGCTCCTCAGCCCGATATGCTCATCAATAAATTCACCATCTAAGCAATGGTACCGGAAATACTGATGGAGGAGTTATTTAGACATATGTTTAAATATTCTGGCGACAAGAGTGAGACTTATTAAGAAATATAAAATTGAAAGACCACTAAGTATGTTCACTTAACACATTTCACAAAAGGATAAAATTAACATCGAAACAAAACCAAAAACTTTCTTACTCAGGCGCGCTCATCATTAGAGAAAATGATAAAATTAAAATACACTGGTAGACTTAAACTTCATTTCCAAGCATCCTAAGAGACAATTTCATAAGATGAGTCTTTAATATCGGCGGCAACACTTTCCAAGAAAAGAACGAGAGGATAATTCTGATAATTCTTCAGGGTGATGCATTTCCGAAGGTGACAATTCAAAGTCTAACAAATCCAAAGCGCTCAAAAACATAACATTTTTTTATTTTTTAAATATTGTAAGTTTTTTGATGTTTGATTAAATGCTTATATTTAAAAATGTGTATTTTATGTATATTTTATGTTTTAATTAAGTCCTGAGTGTGACTTCAAAATAAAGTCAAAGAGAAATTGGAATGAATGCAAATCCAAAGCTTATACTTTATCCTCAAACTTTTTGCTGTGTATGGCATGTTGTGCCATATTGTTCGATGATGCTTTCTGCCTATAAACCACACCAAACAGTACATTTATCGGTATACATTGGAAGCTCTTAGCTTGCTTCTGGTTGTTCATTGGCCCACATACGGCAATTTTGTTTGTTAACGTAGCCGTTCAATCAGATATGAGCTTCGTCACTAATCACACAATTTTTCGATAAAATAATGGATCAATTTGGAGTTGTTGTAAGGCCCATAAACCGGAATTAAAACGTACATCAATATCAGCTGGCCTTAACTGTTGTAGGACTTGTATTTTATAGCCCTTCGGACCAAAGTCACACCTCAAGATACGCTACAATGATCCATAAGAGATGCCCAAAACTTGAGATTGGCAACGAATGGGCTGTTCACGGTTTTCACGAACACTCTGTTACTGCAGCAATATTCTTTAACTTACGGGCTCTATGCACTCTGGTTAAATCATGAATGTCCAATAGCCTAAAATTGTTTCGAAACTTGGTGATGGTGTTACGAATAGTGTGCTCAGTTGGACCCCCATAACGACCAAAACGATGTTGAAGAACTCTATAACATTCTCTAACTGATGACTGATTTTGGTAGTAAATTCCCACAGTTAATAAACGTTGTTCAGGAATAAGTCTACTCACAATTGAGTCGTATTAAATACTGAACACAAACGTCATATGAACAAGCCATTTGACACATAACAGCTGTCAAAACAACCCAGTTGAAAAAGGGACCTCGTATTGAATTACCCTTAATAAATATTTGATATAAATCAAGAAGCTGTTATTGTCAATCAAATAAAACTTATTGTTTTAAAAGATGCCAAACGTGGTATCAATCAAACCAAATTTATAATTTTTGTCAAACGAATAAAACTAATTATGAATGTAAAGAATAAAACCACGAAGGTAGAGCCATATACTTAATGCCAGTTCCCGTGATTTTTGTATAATAATTTTTATATACATAAAAATCTATTTCATATAACATTGAAGTTAGTTATTCTTTCGCAGAGTTATAGAGGGTGTTACAATCACAAAAATCATATGAGCTTGATACCTTTCATTATATTTAGAGAACCCTGTAAACTTATGGGGAAAATTATGCTGAGATTTGCAGACAAGAGCTTAGCGCTTCAAATACTATATAGTACATTGGATATGTCACCAACCTAAATATAAAATTTCTATAGCATATTTTGAATAAGTTATAAAGTTATACACTCAGAAAAAAAAAATTGTATTTCCAACAACTTTTCGTTTTAATTCAAGAATTTATGTTGGTTGAAATCTGCCCAACAACTTTTGCTCTTGTTTTAAATACGAAATTGTTGTTTATTAAATACAACGAAAAGTTTTTAAATCAAGTAAAAAGTTGTTGAAAGTTCAAGAACGAAATTTTTTGTTTAAGAATGGAAATTCTTCTTTCAGAAGCGAAACTGTCAATAATATTTAAGAATGATTAGTTGAGCGAATGATTGTTGAAAGGTTTTAATTTATTATATAAGTATTGGTTTGCAATACATCTTTCAGTAATAAGCAAATTAATTCATCAAAAACTGTACATAAAAACTATACAACGTTTGTTTGCAACTTGTTACGGACTTTAAAGAGCAACTTCTTCATGGCATGCCATTGATTTAATAAGAGATCAGCATCCTTGAGCTAGTATACATTGTCCCAGAATGAACGATAGATTAGCTATAATGTAAGAAAAACAAACAAATATTTGAAAGAATAGTTATACAATAGGGCTGTTCAAAAAAAAAAAAAATTTTCCGAATTTCCAAGATATACTTTGGCATCACGATCTACATCATGACAGAATATCCCAAAAAATTTTTCAGATTTTTAAATTCATATTTAAAGGTGGCTCAAAGCAGAAATATATTTTTATTATTTTTTTTTTAGCATTAATTAAAAAATGTTGTCAAACAATTTGAAAAATTTGTTTTAGAGTAACTTAAAAACATTCATTTTGTTTGCTTTTTAATGAACTTTAAAACCTACGTTGTAATTTTGATAAAAAAAATTTTACACTTCTTAAAAAACGAAAAACTGCCCTAAGAAGGCGAAATTTTACGGTTTTTCAAAGAAAAAAGTCATCGTGCTTTAAACGAATTGAACATTTTTTAATTTACAAGATCTCATTCAAAAGAGCTCTTAAAAACCTTCAAGACCAGACATGTTAAGACTTTTTTTGGGCCAGCAGGCTCGATGACATAACGTTTGAAACATAGTAATGCAGCCCTGGGAAGGGCAAAACGCTTTTTACTCAAGAGGGAGGCATCGTACAAAAAAGTGCCCATGGCATAAAATGCTTAAAATCATCCAAGAAACAAGTGTAAATTGTTTTTTTTTTTTTTTAAAAAAGTTTATTAAAAATGACGTTGAAAAATTTTTTTTCTAAAATTAAGTAAAAAAAAAAAAAACAATTTACACTTGTTCCTTGGATGATTTTAAGCATTTTATGCCATGGGCACTTTTTTGTACGATGCCTCCCTCTTGAGTAAAAAGCGTTTTGCCCTTCCCAGGGCTGCATTACTATGTTTCAAACGTTATGTCATCGAGCCTGCTGGCCAAAAAAAGTCTTAACATGTCTGGTCTTGAAGGTTTTTAAGAGCTCTTTTGAATGAGATCTTGTAAATTAAAAAATGTTCAATTCGTTTAAAGCACGATGACTTTTTTCTTTGAAAAAACCGTAAAATTTCGCCTTATTAGGGCAGTTTTTTGTTTTTTAAGAAGTGTAAAATTTTTTTTGTCAAAATTACAACGTAGGTTTTAAAGTTCATTTAAAAACAAACAAAATGAATGTTTTTAAATTACTCTAAAACAAATTTTTCAAATTGTTTGACAACATTTTGTAATTAATGCTAAAAAAAAAATAATAAAAATATATTTCTGCTTTGAGCCACCTTTAAATATGAATTTAAAAATTTGAAAATTTTTTTGGGATATTCTGTCATGATGTAGATCGTGATGCCAAAGTATATCTTGGAAATTCGAAAAATTTTTTTTTTTTGAATAGCCCTATTATACAAAGACTTGGTGATATAACATACATTGAATTGATTTTACATCATCGACATCTGCATAGTATTATTTCAATTAATCATTGCCACTTTTACCGCCCACTTTCAAAACGCTTCCTCTAGCGAAGATTTGCCAACGTCTTAACCATTAGGGTTAAATTCTGGCTAATGATCTTCTAAATTCCTAAACATTTTCTCATTTTTTGAATACGAATCATGCAACTATGTGTACAATAGTTTCAATTTTTTTAGTTAACGCAAATCTATGAAGAAATAAATTGTTATAAACTTTGAATTAATTATGTTCCCAACCTACCAAATGATAAACGGAACCGTATTCCATTTTGAAAAGTAAGTAATTGCAATACGATCACCCAGCCCATTCGGCTCTTCCCTTAAATGGGTTGACAGCAGTAAAGTACGTCCTGTTTTTTCTGCTTGCAATAAATCACACAATTGCCTGATGGATCCATATCCAAACATGACTCATAGCAGAGCATAACTTTTCCACAGAGTGCACAACGGTTTCATAACAACAGATAACTTTAATGATGCCACATTTGGTCTATCTTCCAATTCAATAATTTTCAGAGTGATTGATGTTTTTTTCTATTTAAAAATATTTTTCATATACTTATATGATGGATAAGTAAACATTCAAGAATCAAGAGCGAAATTGTTGATTTAAAAATAAAATATTAATTTCAAAAATTTAGAACTAACAATTCATTAAGAATGAAAAATTGTTGTTTTAACAATTTTTATTTTTCTGAGTGTAGTAACTCGCACTGTAGATAAAGATCATTCTTTAACCAATGTCTATGAAAACAATGATAAGATTTATATAAAATTTCGTAATAGTGTTGCTGTTTCGATGGTTGAAAAATAATCGATAAACATAGGTTTTTGTAGACATTTTCGTTGATATTTAATCATTATTGACTTATTCACGATAAACTTTGGCTTTTTGAATGTCTGTCGATAATATTTTTTTTACAATTTATATTAATAGTACCTCTAACATCTTCATTAAATGCAATTTGGTTCAGTTGTTGTTTCAGAAAATAAACATATTTTTATGTTTCTTAAATATAATACAACATTGCAAACAAGTGAAAATGCTTCTTTTCAAAAATTCTTTTAAGCAACGCAGAATTTTTATCAAAATCAAAGCAAAGAAACGTAATCAAAAAAAAATAACAATAGCAATTGCTTGAAGACAAGCAAAGAAAATAAAAATGAAAATCAATTGCAGACGAAAACCATTTCACAAGGGTATCATAGACAAACGGCGCGATTTAAGTGTCACTCATTCAATTTAAAAAGCAAGCAACTCAACTAAAACCGCACTCTCGTACTTGTTAACCACATTCTCCGCTAATGCTGTTGTCCACGCTACTCGTACTCGTACTCATACTACAATTGTGTCTTCTACGAGATAAGATCTGCAGATAGAGAAGAACAAAATACTCGATTCTTTGATAAACGCTTTCTTATACTTCGATTCCACTGGAGGTTTAGCTGTGACGAGATTTATAAATTTCGTTGTTCCATTTCTCAATATTTATCTTTAATGCGCATTTTTTAAATTATGTATGTTTACTGCTTCTACGAAAAAAGCCAAATTCAGCATATTATACATTTGGTCAAAAGTAATCAGTCGAAAACAAAAAGATGCCGACACCCGACACTATTCCCCTACATACTCATTTGTCACGGCTGCTTGCATAAAGGAAATATCGAAATTAAAAACACAACAGAAGCATAATTTTCTTCGTTTCCGTTTCTGGCAAATCACATTTTAAAGAAATAATTCTCCTATGGTTATTTTTATCCATTAAAATTAATTGTAGTCAACAAATTACGGCTAAGTATAGAGCCATCTATGTACATGCCCAGTTCATCTAATGATAGGGGAGATGTGTGTACCTTGGTCTGAGTGTACCTCGGTCCGAGTGTCGGTTGGCCACTCAACAGTTGCACATGTACGATAATGTTCTTCTATGGAATTTTCCACTCATACCGGTGACTCATATTAGTAGACTTCAGACCGTCAAGCTGTATGCGTGTATAAAAAGTGACGGAAAAAGTGTTTCTTGTGTGTAAAAATTTGTTTTTAGAGTAAACTACGAAACGTTTTGTAAGATACTTACATGAAATATTTCAGTTTTACAACATTGGTTTAAGCTTTTAGTGTGTTTTAGATGTATTTTCATTAATATATGTTATGGGTGCTGACAGTTTTTGGACCCATGCTTATTGACCAGCGAACCTTTTTCGACGGGCAACCAGGAAGCCATAATCGCCTCTCAATATAATATTATTATTATGATTTAAGTGATTAATGTATTTATTTGCAACCATTTTTGTTTAATTAATTGTTTTTTTCTAAATGGACATTTTTGTGTTATAATTTTTGTTTATTTATGATTAATTTTTTTTTTTTTTTTGAAAAAAATGTTACTTTTGATTACATAATAAATGTTTCTTTCATAATTCATTACCTATGTACAATGCATTCTCTTTTATTTTTAATAGCCCAAGGTACACTTGCATGGTGTACCTTGGACCGTTTAAGATTGCAACGGAAAAAGTAATATTTCTACTCAATGGTAAGACATAGAAATATTATTGTCATGTCATTTGATGCTGCAAGCATTGTAGAAATAACTTAATCAAAAAACTAAAGAAACTTTTTTGTAAAGTACAGCACATTGAAAAAACTGAAAAGCGGACCAAGATACACACATCTCCCCTACTACTTACTTACTTTAGAAAGTAAAAAGTAACAAATCCATTTAGAGCGAATTTTTTAGTTTTAATAAAATTAAAAGCACATTTTTTATTTCATAAACTCCAACATACACATACATATATGAATATACACTTTAAATTATCCGTGAAGATTATATGGTGTAAATATATTACATTGAAATAAATTCTCATTACGACAGCAAAAACATTTAAAATAATTATCCGTAACTGAATGTCGTTGTATGGGCGCATGTATCCATTAAGTGAAATTAACCACAATCACTCACCATGTGTTCTTAGATTCGTGGGCGCATTGTGGTTTATCCATATAAAGAACAGGCACAAGAGAGGAAATGCGTAAAAATATAACAAAAGCGCTTCGTAAATGACCGCACATCAAAATGGTAAAGGCACAAGACACAAGGATACTTTTTCTCTTTCATTTTGGCGCATACGAGACAAAGTCCTTTTTATTTTGCTTACTTGACACTCAATGAATACAAAAGATTTCAAGAAAAAAGCAAAATATCAAAGACAAAATCAAAAAATGTTTACACTGTTCTACCAATGTTGTCAACAAACATAAAAATCAAAAGGACTAAGAAGTGAAAGTGAATAGAAGTAACCGAAACACCACCTTTTAACAGTTTCTTGAGGTAGTAAAGCGTAGAGAAAAACCCATTTCAGAGGTGGAGCTTTTTAAGGATATGTCCTGTAAAGAATAGACTGATGCAAAAAAAACATTTTTGGTAGTTCCAAGATTTTGCCCAAAAATGTGAAATTTGAATTTTTTATAATTTTTTTTGAAACTTTCATCAAATTTCTTTTAATTCGATGGTACATTTGTTACACCAATTTTTTTGATACAGGTCGGAAAAAAATTGTTTTCTATGTAACACACGGGTCATATGTTGTGCGCGCTACTTTCTATCTACTAGAGCCATTAAACGGAAAAGTATTTTTTCCTAACCTCAGTCAAAAAAATTGGTGCAACAAATGCAGTATCGGATTAAAGAAAATTTATTGAGGATTTAGAAAAAAATAAAAAAAGGTGTGTTAATAGGACCTTTTTCATACTAAAATGGCCGCCAAAGTCAAAAAATGATGAAAAAAAAATTAAAATATCAACTTTAAAAGTCCAGAACTTTGCGAAATCCTTTTAAATCCTATAAACCATGTACATTAACTGAAAGCTCCTACAAGTATCTAAAACGTCACCATAAAAGTGTTTTCTCTAAAACGTTAGGGTGATCCAAAAATAATTTTTTTCTGAAACAAGTCACAACATCAGTTTTAACCCTATAACTCCTTAGGGGTACATTTTAGACCACCCCCCTAGGCGCAATTTTTTGTAAGTCTAGGCCTCCTCTATCTTCTCTCAGAAGCTTCATAACCTTATGCAAAACACCCTGTATAAAAAAAAATTGGAACTTAAAATCAACCACATAATATTTTTTTAGACAAAAAATTGTATTTTTGAAAAATTCACCCCACTACAAAGCTCTAAATTTTCATTATTCATCCAAGGTCATCATGAAATCGCGCAAGGCACATTTGTGTGGAGTAGCTTAACCCATTATTTCCTGTTCTTGTGAGTCATTTTGATCCCATTTTAAGAAAAATGTGTTATAATGAGTTAAAGCGCTTCCGAAAATATTCTATGAAAAATTTTAATTAAAAGTCACCAAAGACGATAAATGCTTAAAACTTCGAAATAATTAGTAAAAAAGTAAAATATTTTGCATAAATCAACGCCGAGCGACCGACAGTGATTTTTTTTGTTTAAATCAACTTTGCGACCATAATAATTAACCGATTAAAATCTTTTAAAATCTTCGTTCATAAATTTTATCTGTCAAATCAGATTTTTTGCCTTTTCTTTTTATTAAAAATGGCGAAGCAAATCCTCATTTTCAAACTTATCGGAAGAGGAAAAACATGTTCACCGACCCCCATTAATGTTTCCTCTCCAACATTTCTTTCAAGCATACTATCCCATTTTTTTCACTCCTTAAGGGGGCTCCCATACAAAATTTTGATAAAAACATCAAAAAAATCCCTCATAGCCAGGAGGCGAAAAAAAATTTCACAGACACCCATTAATTTTTCTTCCTCAACATTTTTTTTGCACATACTATTCTCTTTTTTCCACCCTTTAAGGGGTCTCCCATACAAAATTTAGATAGAAATAATCACCTTTGTATGGTGATGGATAAAAACGGCTAGTATGTTCAAAAAAAATGTTGGAAAAAAAAAAATGTTTTTTCCTCTCCAGGCTACGAAGAATTTTTGTAGGGGCACCCCCTTGAATTGTGGAAGAAATGGTGTAGTATATTTGAGAGAAATGTTGAAGAAGAAAAATTAATGTAGGTCGCTGAACATTTTTATCCTCTTCTGGCAAAGAAGAATATTTAAGTGCTCGGTCACTCACTCTTTTGTTAATTAAAAAATTTAAAAAAAATAGATCACATAGTTTGTTCATTCTAAAAATACTCTTAAAATTTGTCAAATTCATTAAAGTTTTTTTAAAATTTTTTTTTTAAATTTAAGAGTATAAACATTGATAAAATAGCAATTAAGTTTTAAAAGTTAAAAAATTAATAAAAAATTATTTAAAAAACATTTTTGTTTTTTTTATAAAAATTTCCTTAAAAAATCAAAACTTTTTAAAAAAAATTTCATGATTTGGTTAACTATTGACGGAGTTATGAGCATTTTGAAAAAACTACTAAATGTTGTTTTTGCAATTTTTTATCGTTTTTTCAATATTTCGCGACCTTAGAACAACAAGGTTCTAACTGACATTTTTTGTGAAATTGAGTTATATATTGCTTCGTACTAAATAGACCACGCTCTTTCGATTACCGCTACTCAAATATATGTATCTCGTATGGTTTCTGAGATAATGAATGAAATTGAGATGCACAAGGTTCTATCTACACATATTCAAATTAAAATTAATTTCACAAAGTTCTAACTGCCAGATAGAACTTTGTGTTTCTGTAAGAGAGCAGGCAAATTAGAAAAAATCATGTAATTTTGGTAAACAAGCCCCGATTTTGAGCCGACATGGCTCATTTTGTTAGTAATTGGACTTAGAAAAAACCAACACTTAAGATTTATGCAGATTTTGAAAAAAGGTCGAAAAACGGTTTTGGAAAATTAAGGAAATCGAATCGAAGATAGTCATTTTCGGTATAGTTGCCAACGCTGAATCCGAATATGGCATCAGAGTTGCTATATCTTATATGGTTTCGGAGATATCCTATCATAAATGTTAAAAAAATGATCAAAACCACGATTTTTGAGGCTGTTTAGAAGACGCACAAAATAGTTTTGCTCTTTTTTATTAAATGAAACATAAAGTACTGTTTTTCTTCTTCAAAACGAGATACAAACTGGCCTCGTGTGATTTTTATTTAAAAAGTTATACTCGATTTAAATGATACATGAAAGTATGTTAATTTTTCGAAAACCGTTTTTCGACCATTTTTCAAAAACTGCTTGAATCTTAAGTGCTGGTTTTTTCTAAGTCCAATTACTAGCAAAATGAGCCATTTCGGCTCAAAATCGGGGCTTGTTTAACAAAATTACGTGATTTTATCTAATTTGTCTGCTCTCTTACAGAAATACAAAGTTCTATCTGGCAGTTAGAACCTTGTTTCTCAATTTCAAGTACCTTATAGTTTAGCAACAAAGTTCTATCGATTTTTTTAAACATAAATTCCTTATTAACTAGGCAACGTATTTTAATTATTTTAGTATCAATGAAATCCTCGCGATAATCAAATGCTTGTAATATAAATAACATTGTGATTAAAATCAATTCATGAAAGTTATACGACACGAAATATTCAAACATAGATTTCTTGAAAGTGATGCAAAAGGCCAAAGTACCTATATGAGTTCAGTCTTGAAAGTCCATCGGAAGTGATGTATTCTCTTCGATTGTGTGTGAAACTTTCCGTCTAATGTTGGTAATTTTTTTTAAGTTTCTTGGCCCCTTCAGCACTTTTGTTGCTTTTTTATTTCTTTTATTAAATTTGTTTTAACTTTTCCATTCTTAAAGATTTTTCCTTTCATTACACATACATACACATACAGACACAAATTCATACAATCGTGAATAACCAGCTGAGGAAGTGTTTGAAGTGGGTTGGTATGAAGACGAATCTAACTCGAATTGGGAATAAAAAATAAAATGAAAAATATCTGCTAAGTAAACTTACACAAAATGAAAAAACCAATTTTAATGTGACTATTACATTGCATAAATCAGAAAACCAACAGTAGGGGTAAAACCTTTTATATCCAATATCACGGTGCATACCCAAAGAGAAAATGAATTGTTCTGTAATTAAAATTAGAAAACGCTTAATTATATAACGATCATTGCACGTATAGTGAATATTTTGAAACATTTTGCCAATAGTTGCCTAACTAGATTCGCAGATTTGGCTCTTTGATACATACTTACTTATACATAACGTTTTCACTCTCCGATTTTGTTGGCTTACGGAAGGTAATGCAGATACCAATTTGGTTTGCAAAACCATCATTTTGTCTCAATTAAACCAAATAAATGCCACACACTCTTTAAATATATTACAAAAATGTAGGATTAAAAAAAATATTCAGGTATGTTTTCAATTCCGATCTTAATCGTAATCGGAATGGAATCAATTCTAAGGTACTTTGCGATTCGAAAAACAACATGGAATTGGAGATTTATTACAATATAAAATATTTGCTTCTGGTTTCAATCCGATTTACTGAAACGTAATTCCGATGTAGTGCTTCATATCAAAACGCAAAATATGGCCCAAGATCTAGCAACTCATCACACTAAATTCTAT
This sequence comes from Calliopum simillimum, assembly GCA_951812925.1. Taxonomy (NCBI): domain Eukaryota; kingdom Metazoa; phylum Arthropoda; class Insecta; order Diptera; family Lauxaniidae; genus Calliopum; species Calliopum simillimum. Next base: position 89,261,142 of record OX638369.1, on the reverse strand, counting down.
ATGTATGAATTTTATACCTGAGAATGAATGTTTATAAAAAAAAGGGGAAGCAAACTGTGCAAAATTAGTTGAAAAGTAAAATATGTGTATGGATTGCACGGTGAGCTTGAAAATGGGGAAAGTGGAGCTAAAATGGATCCAAAATCGGCTAGTGCAGAAAGTTTCTATATTGTTTCTAGATTAAAAAAATGTTAAAATTAAAATCCTACCTGCTCGTCTTCGCTAGTTATGCACATTTTTGTGTTCATGGTATGCACTTGCATGAAAACCATATAAAATTAAAAAAATGAAGAAAAAAAAACACAACAACTATATATCAAAATAGTTACATTTAATGTACTTTGCAATATTGAATCCGATTCCGGCCTTAAAATTTGCTGTATCTCATACGGTTTTTGAGATATCTTAGCTTAAACAAGGAAAAAATACCGTTTTTGCTATATTTTGACGCTGTATAGCTTGAACACGGAACATTTATACGTAAAATCCGATACAATTACTCAAAGCTCTAAAACCTAATTAAATTATGTTGATATCTTTATTTTTCTCGGAGATATCTTTACCTAAAATGTTGAAAAAGAGTAAAAAACATGTTTTTTCATTATTTCAGTCTACGATATTTCGGAGAAACATAAAGCTATTGACATATTTGAATTAGGTTTTAAAGAAACAAATTAGAGCTTTGAGTAATTGTATCGGGTTTTACGTATAAATGTTCCGTGTTCCAGCTATATAGCGTCAAAATATAGCAAAAGCGGTCTTTTTTCCTTGCTTATGCTAAGATATCTCAAAAACGATATGAGATACAGCAATTTTAAGGACGGATTCGGATTTAGCATTGAAAAATACATTAAATGTAACTATTTTTATATTTGTTTGTTCTCTTTTTTTTCTACAATTTTTTAATTTTATATGTTTTTCATGCAAGTGCATACCATGAACACAAAAATGTGCATAACTAGCGAAGACGAGCAGCTAGGATTTTAATTTTAACATTTTTTTAATCTAGAAACTTTCTGCATTAGCCGATTTTGGATCCAATTTATTTCCACTTTCCCCCTTTTCAAGCTCACCGTGAGTGGTTGTCAAATCAATTCCTATGTTCTTAATTCTTTATTTTACATTAATATCGTTTCTCATTGTTAATAAATTTTTGGTCTTATTTTGTATGCTTATTCATAAGATAAACAATCTTATAGCATGAAGATGAAATGAAATGATCAAGAGAAAATTGGGCGCAGAGAACAAAAAAAAAAAAAATTTTAACTCAAAAACAATTTCCCCTGACCCTTTTACCTTGTTGGAGCATTTTATTAACCAATTTATGAAAACTTCGATTTAGTATGTAAACGGTCCACAAAACTATCAAGGTCTATTGATGAAAAATGTAGCCCATTAAAAAGTAATAAGGGTCACTCAAGACATCAGCCATAAAAGGTGTATGGTTTCAAATTCAAGACTTTTTTATATCTATTCATAGTTTTGCATTTGGAACCCCATATCTAAAATCTTCTTCATTGACTCTTGCTTCAAATGGTTTAAATTTTCCTTAAAAAAACCATGATTGTTTTCTGAACAGTTCACATGCTATAACCAAATCTCAAAAAGGAACTTATGACTTTTTTTAATAAAAAAAATATAAAAGTTCAATTTCGAACTTGAATTTCTAACTAAAGAACTGATCGGTTTTAATGAAATTGCAAATAGAACTGGAAAAAATAATTATCTGAACATTAAAAAAATGAACGACTGTAAGCTTAGTTATAGAGAGTTATTAGTAGTAAGCATTATTCAAACATTAAACCTATATCGGCCCGGTACCCGATACAGTTCAAATTTTTTTGTGAATTTTATAACACAGTCTAATTTAGGTTTGATAAAGAAAAATCCGAATTTTTTAGATATCTTAAACGGTTTTCGAATTACGGTTGGGGTAGCTTTCTACCCCTTGGGCCAATGCATATGTATACTCAATTCGGAACAAGACTGGTTTTTGCAAGTTTATTTGAAAAATTGTAAAGTTTCATTGTTGTTCTATGATCAGTGGAACCCAATCACCACTAAGTTCAATTAGCGCACATAAATATTCCAGTGGCCAGTGACCTTATTGGGTCATTTGTGTAAAAAGTCCACATTTTCAAAGATAAAATTCTGGTTTTAGAAAGTAGAAACAACACTACACCAGTGCTGAACTAATAGCCAACATTCCAAAAATTAGATATTTATCAATAAAGAATTTTTACAGATTCAGTTTCATAGAAAACCTAATTTAAGCTTAGGGGTAGAAAACTACCCCTCTGGGCCAATATGGGTTAAAGGCAAAAAAAGGGGCTTAAAGCCAGTTTATTCGCAAGAAAGAGATGTTTTGATTTAGTTATTCATCTCGACACGAACAAAATTTCATGTTCAAGACTTCGAGGTCACTATAACATAAGTAATTCAAGCATGCCTCGAAAGAATGAACATAAACCCAATTTATTCGCAGTTTATTCATATTTTTCAACTCAAGAAAAGTAAGCGAACAAAACCTCATCAAAAAAACGTCAGTGACTCTACTTCGAGGTTGTCCCTATCTTCCTGGGAGGTGTGAGTGCATAGTCTTTGTACTTAATTTCCGTATTTTTAATTTCCGTTTTCGATACTTTGCACTGCAGTTTTAATTATTTCCCCGCAGCTTGTTCAACAATTTGAGGAAACATTGTAGAGATGAATGTTTTGATTTTTACGGGCTTTACTTATGTGATGATGTGTCCTCGGGTGGCAGAAGCTGAGATAAAAAAATCTCTCTCTATTCCAGAATCAAAACCTCTAAATCAACAGTAAATCACTCATTTGCATATATAAAACATTTGAGTTTTCAATGTTTCGAACTGCACGTTGAGAAAATTAAGCTACCTGCATATATAAATCTGAGTGCAAGATGTGTGTCTGACTGTCCTTCATGGTCGCGAAATTTATAAGGCGAATCAGAAGATTTATGAATTGTAAAATTTGCGGTATCACCTCCCCAAAAAAAACTGCTTCCTCTGAAATTGCACCAAACTAATTAAAAATCTCATTTGACACTCAGAATTAATTTGTGCAAAAGACAACTTTACGTTTTCCATTTAGGGCATTTGTTTTCTTTAAAAGTTTACGAAAATAATACACGTATAACATTTCAAAGTTTTAGAAAATGCCATTTAAAGTACTTTTTGATTTGGAAAAGAATTCCAAAAGTTTTTTTCGTGCTTCCATATAATGTTGTTTGTCAACTTTGCAGCGCAACTTTGTTTTTGTTATTCCACAAATGTTGTTATTCCCAAAAACAAAAAAAATAAAAAATTAAAGAAACGCAGCATTTTTCCCACTCTCATATATTTGCCCTTTCTCCACAGACAATACAAAAATTTACGCAACACTTTACAGAAATTTTCGTTTTTTCTTTTTTTGTGGTTTCTTTTGCTGACTTCCGCTTTGCCGACGACAATAGCAGCAAAACTTCATAAATTTGCCACACAACAACAGCAAGAAGACGCACAAATTTCACATAACTTTTCACTGGTATTCTTTGGCTACTTTGCTTTGAAAAGTGGGACACAGAATCTTGAAACGTCATCATCATCTTCATTTCTTGAAAGAAAATCAAAAGAAAAAAGGTAAAAAACTACGAAAGCTTTGGTGTACAAAAGCAAGAACTCGCCCAACACTACCCACTTGGCATCGCCCGGAATTGCGCCCTCTCTGCCTACACTACTCATATGATGTTGGCGCGGTTGTGTCGTTACTTTCTGCGACGGAAATTTTGTTTAATTTATTTCCTCATTTTTCAAATATTTCGCTGTTCTCAACTATGTCCCATGAGCGAAGAAGGACCAACAAAACATGGCGCGACTACTGGGCTCACAAAACTCAAGTTGTATGAGTTGTGTTGTATTGTGCGAAAAAGTGGGGGTGGAAGTACCACATTGAGGACTTGGAAATGGATGCGACATCAGGTAACCATTATGTGAACATTAAAGTAAAGAAGCAACGGAAAAAATCAGCGAAAGAAAGTTGCGAAATTTTTGCAAAAGTGTCATAAAATTGGGCGGTTGTTATTCTTGTGAGAAGCAAAAAAAAAAGGAAAGATGACAACTTTATTTGTTATGTTGTGGCCAACATTGTGCATAAATAAATATGTTAAGAAATTGTTATCTTTGTCCTCACTTATACATTTGTATTCTCCTCAAACTATAGGGTTAAGCAAAGGTCTTAAATAAAACTTATTCATCTAATACTACGAGTATACTTCGGACTACTTTTATTTTTTTCCAAGATATTCCCCATTCTTGGAGTTATTTTTCCGACTACGTGTATTTTTCCGGGCTAACTTCAGTGAGTACTTTTCAGAGAATGCGTGCTATCCAACCCCATTTGCGTGACCTTCAAGATTTTCCAGTGGTATTTTTCATAAATAACGTGACGTTTATTGCATTTTGCTGTTTTCGTGTGTTTTTGTAAAAGAATGCTATATTTTTTAATTATATCGCATATCCAATTTGAAAAATAATCTTAAATGAAAATTTAAAATTTGCTGCCTTACTTAGTTCAATTATGTACATAGGTGATTCTCCAAAAAATTTACCTTTCAATGTCCCGGGGCTCAAAACCCTGTTTAAGTTTAGTATCTTAACTATTTAATAGAGATACTTAACAAGAGCTTTTATACGAATAGCTTAAAAAAACATAAATTTGAATATTTAACTTTGAAATAATAACATAAAATATTCAAAACTTATTCTCCGTCCTGTCACTAACCGCTTCTTAGTGCACTTAATTTGCCCGTTTCGCATATACCGTACCGCTTGAATTGACATACATAGAAATTGGTCCCTCATTTTAGACTCTCTCCGCTCAGTTTTTATACCCTACACCCAGGGTATATTCACTTTGTCCTTCCGTTTGCAACGCAGAGAAGGAGGCGTGGCAGATATAGAAAATATACATATTCTTGATCAGCGTCACCTCCTGAGTCGATATAGCCATGTCCGTCTGTCTGGCTGGCTGGGTGGGTGGCTGGGTGGGTGGCTGGCTGTGTGTTGAAATACACTTTTTGGGAAAACTGAGTACGATAATTCAATGAAATTTGGTATACTGCCTTCGTCGTCAAAGATAACTCGGGGAATTGAAAATGAGCGAAATCGGTCAACGGACACGCCTACCGCCCATACAAAAAATATATTCAAAATGAAATTTTAGGAGTATTTTTCACGACAATGCAACCAAAATACGCATAAATACTAAGAATTATAAGCGCAAGCTCTGAGAAAAAATTTAACGAATTCAGACAAGAAGGCGTGGCACCTCCCATATAAGCAAAAGCTTCAAAACGCTATACTGAAAGCGTTTTTTGAGATATTCAAACCAAATGCGACTCAGACACTAAGTATCATAAATGAAAGCTCTCGAAAAAAATTGGATGCTATCGGACAAGGGGGCGTGGCACCTCCTATATAAGCAGAAGTTTCAAAATGCTATACTGAAAGAGTTTTTTGAGATAATCCAACAAAACTTCACTCAAATACTAAAGACTATAAATGCACGCTCTAAGCTAAAACTAGACAAACTCGGACAAGAGGGCGTGGCACCTCCTATATAAGCAAAATCTTCAAAACACTGTACTGAAAACGTTTATCACTCAAACACTAAAAACTATAAATCCAAGCTCTGGACAAAAACTGGGTGAACTCGGACAAGAGAGCGTAGCACCAGCCATATGAGCAAAATTTTAAAAATACTGCAGTGTAGGGTTTGGCCAGGCCAAATTTTACACCCTTACTAGTTCTTATTCTAACTGTAAATTTTTTAAGTATTGAGTAAATAGAGATCTGAAAGTGAAGAGAGAGAAGAAATTTAGTGTATTTTCAGATCAGCCAGTTTTGGTTTTTCGATAGTGAATGTTCGTGTGTTTTTTTTAAAAAAAAGTTTAAAAATTTTGTAAAGTACGCAAGTGTGCATCATTCTCCGCATTAGTTATTTTATATTACTAAACATATTGTTTTATATTTATAAAATTAAATCAATAAACCATTAGAGGGGTTATCCACAAGGTTCAACTTTTTTTAAAAATTGTTATTTTCGTTGTGATATTACTGTTTTCACAACAGTTCCTCATTCTCCATCTTTTTTGCAACATTTCATCATTCTTCGTTTAGTTACCTTCCCCCTGGTTTAATTGTTAGTTTTGCTTAAACTATTTATGTAAAAGATAAAAATTAAAATTTAGTCTTAAAACACTTGTGTTTTTATAAAAATCCAACATAAATTTTTAGGGTTACCACCCGGCTATTTTCGAAAATCTTTTATAATTCTTAATTTTTTTGACCAAATTTTAAATAAACTTTTTAAAAATCCAACATAAACTTTTAGAGTTGCCACATGGTTATTTGCGAAAATGAACTTTTTTATATTACAAAACTTTCGCTTTTTTGTTCTTATGTTTTAACCATCTATTTAAGCGTCGAACAATTTTTAAACGACTTAAACTTTAATTTTTTAGTGTGAAATTATATTGGCGAATGTTGTGAAATAAAACACTTTTTTTGCTAATTTTTGATACTTTAAATATAATAATAAAATTAAAAAATTTAAAGAATCAAACAACAAAGTTGGTGGCAACACTAAAAGTTTTTGCTCTATTTTGAAAGAGTTGAATTTAGTGTTTTAAAATTAAATTTTTATTTTGTTCTTATAAATATATTATTTATAATTTAAAAAAACAAGCATATGGCAACCCTGAAAATTTTTGTACAATTTCAAAAAGTTTATCTGTGCGTTTCTGTAAACAAAAATTTAAATTTAGTCAAAAAAGGCATGATTTAAAATAAATTTTCAAAAACAACCACGTGGCAACCCTACAAATTTAAGTAAAATTTTTCAAAAGTTTATTTAAGCGTTTTGAAACTTAAATTTTATATTAATTTATTAAATATATTGTTTAAGCGAAACTTTAAAAAATATATATGGCAACCCTGAAAGTTTATGGTCATTATTTAAAAATGTTCCAGTAGATAAAGTCATCATATTCTATACCTTCAAGTAATAAAAAAAAATAAAAAAATAGGTGGGGACAAAAAAACGCACGTTTTGGTACATATTTCGAAGATTTACCCATATACTTTTGACTTATACGACGTGACACTTATGACAGCGATTCAATTATAAAAATGGTTTAGTTTCCTTTCTCTTCTATTCACTTCTATCTAATACAAAGATAAAACATGATAATGTGATATCACAACAGAAAATTTCGATGCGCAAGATGCAATAGCGGTGCGCGTCCTTCTCGCATCTAAAGAGCTGATTTGTTTGCGCATATTTTCTGCACTATAGGTAGCAAGAGCGAAGCGCATTCAAAGAACATTTCTGGTAGCGAGAACGAAGCGTTTTCGGTCACGTATTTACGCACAAAACAAAATAAGTCAATAAGTCAGCTTCGTAAGAGCGCAAGGATGGAGCAGTGGTCTAGCGACTGGCACTGCGATTGATAGTTGTAGCAACCGTGAGGTCCTCGGTTCAACTCAGGCCCAGACCTAACACAAAAGTTTTTGAACTTGCAATTTTTCAATTATAATAAATTTAGTAAAATAAAAATAATTATAATTACTTCAAAAAAAAATAATAGTCTGATGAGTCTTTGTGGCGAAAGATGTAAAATTTCAACTAAAAATTAATTTTGTAAATATTTTTATTGTCATTCAAAAAGCATCCAAAGAGCATTTCTGGATGCGGGAGCGATGCGCTTCGAAAGAGCATTTCTGAATGCGAGAGCGATGCGCATCCAAAGAGCATTTTTGGTAGTGAGAACGAAGCGCTTCCTTCCAATGACATGCCAATGTTAATTTCAGCGCTTTTGGATACGAGAGAGATGCGCTTCACTGCTGCTTTAGAGCGCTTCAGAAGCGCTATTGATGGGCTCCATTCCCCATTGGGAGCAAAAAATTTTAGTCTATAAAACTGTTGGCCAACATTTTGCAATAAACTTATTTTCGTGACCTTTAGCATTGACTTTTAACCAATTTTTTGGAATGTCAAAATAATGATTCAAGCACAAAACCAGCTTTCTTACTTTTATTGTGAAATTTGCCCATTTTTTAACTTATTTAAATAAGATTATGATTTTATCGAATAACTCTTTTTTAACAATAGCTGTGTTTTAGACGGCAGCGTGTTTACATGTAGTTATCACTGTTCTTCTAAAACGATCTTGTGTGCTATTTCCTTTTTCTTATTTTGTTTTACTTTATTCTGCTTTTCGTTTCCAAACCACTTCCCTCCGCTTGCCAAGACGATCGGTAAAAAAGTGGTGCCACTATGTTAAAATCCTATTAAACACAGCTTAAACATAGCTAATATTCAGTGATGTATTGCAACATCAACAGTCAACTTTGTGCTTAATAATTAAATACCAAAATTTGTCTGTGTTAAGTTAAGCACTTTAGTTGTGGATTTCCCAAACGTTTCTCAGAAAGTGCTTAATGAAACACTGAAAACTGTCATCTTAAACAAAGCTAATAGCATCGTTTTTGTTTCCTATATATGTGTAACACATATTCCATCAACATTTGTAAAACACCATAACGCTAACCACACAAATATCTTTCATAACGCGACTACTGCCACTCACACTATTTTCCACCTTTTTCGTTAAATATTCCATAAAATTAATTACCCACAGACATCAAAACAACAAAACAACATTAGCACCTTAAATCATTCAACAGACACCATGCATGCATGTACGAATGTGTGAGCGTGTGTGTGTCAGTGTATGTGTATAGATGTGCTCACAAATTAATACGCCGCCATTACCAACTTGACACTTGCCAGACTATTGGCGCGTCAGTTAAAGCTGACGCTGACGCTTACACTTTTACTGTCACGATAATGGCGGCATCGAAGAAACGAACACAGTTAAATTGCTGTATCATTGTGTTAGTGAGTGTAGAGTGAAATGCATAAGAAAAAAAGCAAATCGTTGCATTTAAGTGCAACTTTTTTTCTACCCGCTATCAGTAGACAGTCCCATTTTCGTTATTTCCCTTTTGTGAAGCGTTCTTCTTTCTTTGCCCTCCCTTTGCTGTCGTATTTTCAATTCACTTTTTCAGCTGAATTTTCTTACATTTTTCTTGTAATGGCGTTGCATCCATTAAAACTTCAGGGAGCACCAAAAGGGATGGGTTGACAAAGGAGTGGGTGGGTGCACTGACAAGCAGCAGAGTAAAATAAATGTCACATGGGATCACGCCGCATGCACAGCGTTAAATCTGGTAATTTTTTTTTCTATTTTTTTCTTTTCTTTTTTCTTTTTCTTTTCTTTCATGTGCACTAACATGAATGAAAATAAATTTTGTAAGTAAATAAAGTGGAAAAAACGTACATGCAAAAGTTTTATTTTCCTCTTGCTTTTTGCTCTCTCGCTTTTCTATACTTTTTTATGATTTCGCAGCCACTGTGACAATGCTTTTATGTATTTGTGCATATGTGTATGCTTGTATGTAAGCAACTGCATGTGTGTGTGTTAGTTGCGGTTTTAAGTGTTCTTAAATTGATAAGATTTTAAGTACCTACATGGCCAACATACACAAAAAAGTTCCGGCAAATATTTACTACTGAGGGTGTTATCTTTGGTCTGGCCAAAAATTAAATACCCTACATTTCATTTTGAAGTATATGTTTTCAATAGAAGTTCAACGCCCTCATTAAAGGTTTTTTGTGTTGTGTTGGAAAAGTCATACTCGCTTATCCGAACCAGCCTAGTTTCTGCTTAGAACTTGCATCAACCACTTAAACTTTGGTTCAATTGTCTGGAATTACACTCTTATTGAAGCATTTCAAAGGATTTGTTTGTTTGTAAAGTGCCACGCCCTTTTTCCAAAAAATTTTCATAGAAGCTGTTCTAAGTTCACCCAAGCAATTCCTAGTATTTGTGTGAAACTTGGTTGCTCTTACTCAAATGACGTTTTCACTGTGCACTATTTTATGGGAGGTACCACGCCCACTTCTTCGAATTCATAGAACTTTAGCTGAAAACTTGAGTATCGTGTGGAATTTGGTTGCATTATCGCAAATAACGCTTCCAACACAATATAAAAGTTTTTGCTTGCATTGGAGGTGCCACGCCCTCTAATTCGAACTAAACTAGTTTTTATACAGAGCCTGCCCTGGATATTTCTAGTATTTGTGCGTACTTTAGTTGCGTTCTAAATGTTTTTTTTTTTTTTTTTGTATTCATGAACAGTAAGTAGGTGGGTTTCAAATATGTTGCAAACCAACTCTGACGACGAAACGTCATTAATTTATTTTACCTCATTTTTTTTTAAACATTATTTCTACAAACAGAGGGACATGTCTATATCGATTCAGGAAGTGACGCTGATCAAGAATATATATTCTTTTCTATAACTGCCTTTGCATTACCAACGGAAAGACAAAGTGAATACACTCTGGCTGTAGGGTATAAAAGAAGAATGTGTTGCCATAGCACAGTTTTTATAAAATTTTTTAAGTTTTTCCATTGTTAAAGCTAAAAAAATTTCCCAAAAGCTCAGCTTTAATTTTTCTATGTACTATCCTATGCTGGCAACTCTGGCTATCTTTACTATCCCATGCCTTTTTATTTCACTAACTCTGCATTTTAGCGTTTGCTTATTCCTTTCTACAAAGTGCACTTTTGCACTGATTTGCGCATAAAAATATGCAAAGTTATTTTGCTCGCACTATTTTTAGCAAAATAGTTGTTAGTTTGTGTGCATTTCAGCATATTTACAAAGTCTCTTAACGCATTAGCATTTGACTAACTTTATAAAAACTTTAATATATGTATAAATATTTGCGAGCATTTCTGAAAGAGCCCTCTACAGAATGAATGCTAAGAATATTCAAATGATTGAAACACTATAGGAACTCTTAAGCTAACAACTAACTTTTTACTTTGGCTATGAGCGCTTGATAATAATTAAGTAAAAATAAGGTGTTTTTTTAAGCTAACCATTAAGGATCAAAGATATGGGTGTAACAATAGCCATGTTTCTTTTGACGCGTATATGCAATTGGGGATATTTTTAAATTTCGATAACTCATGAACAGTGAGTGAGTCGCACAATAAAACTCCAAGGAACTTTTTTATGGAGAATCACGTTCTCTACAAAAACTTTTCATTTTATTAAAAAAAAAATTAATCTTTTAGGGGTTATTCTATAAAAATTGGTTAAGCGCCGATAAACGGCAAAAAATCACTTTTTTTGAATACGTAAGCTGCTCGATATATTTCTGGCCTAGGCAACACAAAAAGCTGCCAGGTGCAATCTGATATTTCTATTGGAAAGTTTGATATTTTTTAGTATAAACGTACTCAGAACGTTTTGACGTACGACCATCATTTGTATTGTTTACAGTGACTTGAAAAAATCTATTTGGCAAAAATGGAATTTTTCACAACTTTCGACGTGGATTATCACGAAAAGAAAGCATCAATGAACTTAAATCTTTGTATGGCAATGAAGCACCATCTTATAACACTGTGAAAAACTGGTTTAATGAGTTCAATCGTGGCCGACGCTCGCCCAAAGACGAATTCCGTGAAGGTCGTCCTAAAACGGCCGTTGTGCCAGAGAACATTGATGCCATGCGCGAACTGATAATGCAAGATCGTCATGTGACATCCTTGGACATTTTTCCCACCAGCATGAACACCTGCCCGTAAAAAAGGTTTGTTCTCGTTGGATCCCGCACAATTTGACAATCGCTCAAAAAAAGGCTCGTGTCGATTGGTATCTATTCGTATGAGCCCGAAACAAAACAGCAATCGACCGTATGGGTCTTCGAAGACGAGCCAAATCCAACGAAAGTAGTTCGTGGTAAAAGCACTTCGAAGCAAATAGTTACCTGTTTCTTCGGCAAAACTGGTCATGTGGCGACTGTTCTACTTGAGCAACGTAGGACGGTCAATTCTGAATGGTACATCACAATTTGTTTGCCTGAAGTCTTCGGAGAAATTCGAAAAACGAACAAGAGTAGACGAATCATTGTTCACCATGATAATGCGAGCTCTCACACATCGGCTCAAGCCAGCGCCTTTTTGACCGGCCAAAACGTCGAATTGATGAGTCATCCGCAGTACAGCCTTGACTTGGCACCCAATGACTTCTTTTTATTCCCGCACATCAAGAAAAAAAGGCATGGTCAACGATTTTCGTCGCCAGAAGATGCCGTTGAAGTGTTCAAAAACCATGTTTCGGAGGTGTCTCAATTGGAGTGGAAAAAGTACTTCGACAATTGAGGAGTGGCCGTACCAAAGGGCCTAAGTACCATTTCAAGGCAAAAGTAATGTCATACTTTTTATGTGCCTAATAGTCTGTTATTTGACTGTTATAATTTTTTCAACATAATGACATCAATTCCACACTATCAAAAACATTTTGAGTGAAAACATAAAACAATTTTATTAATTTCTAACAAAATGCCACCCGTTTCATATTATGCCACTACTTTTGCCTCGAAATGGTACTTAGGCCCTTTGGTACGGCCACTCCTCAATTGGTTTGAGCGCATGCAAAAGTGTATAAATCATGCTGGAGAATACTTTGAAAAACAATTAAACCATTTTTGATAATAAATATTCGCATTTTCATTATTAGGCCACGTAACTTCTAAATAACTATATTTTTTACAAAAGTTTAAAATTATTTGTAAAGCATGTGGTTCTCAATAAAAAAGACCATTGGATTTTTTATCATACAACTTACCGTTCATAAGTTATCGCAATTTGAAAATAACGACAAATGTATATACGCGTAAAAAGAAGCACGGCTAATACTAAGAATATCAAACGAATATATTTATAAGTATGATATTTTTTTAAAAAAAACCGAAACTAATACATTTTTAGTTGCAATTTTTTTGGATCCTATTCACGGTGTCCAAAAAAGTTATCTAAATTGGACGACTTAGGGTATACTTTTTTTTATTGCCGAAATCAAGAGTCCTAAATCTCCTGACATGCTTTTTAAAATCGAAACATTTACACTTTTTTTTGGCAAAATGAGTGAATAAAAAGTTTTCATAGATCTTCTAAGGAAAGTAAATATACTTAGTAATAATTGTCGATGTTGTTTCCAAATCCGGTCTCAAAATTTCTACATCTCGTTTAGTTTTCGAGATATTCAAACAATGGTTTTTTGCTATTTTTGAAGCGATATAACAAGACTACGTTATTTTAAGACACAAAACGTGATATGGTGGTGGAAAGTCTTAGTATTTCTCTTCAAAACTCAATTTTTATTATATCGATATCTTAAGTATTTTTTCTCGGAGATATCATATCCTAAAAGTTTAAAAAAAAATCCAAAAAACATGTTTTTTCAATATTTCAGTTCACGATGTCTCGGAAGATAAGGAAGTTATCGACATAATTAAAATTGAATTTTAAAGAAAAAAATCTGAAACTTTTGACACCGTATCAGTCTTCATAGCTAGAATAGCTTAGAATGAACACAAGTCAAAGTTTAAAGCAGAAGGCAAAAATATGGAAATGCAACGTTAAACTGGAAAACAAAACAAGAGAGATTGAACAAATTTTATTTAACAATGTGAAAGAGAGGAGAATTGATGAGACCTTTGTCTAAGTTCGTCAAATTTTCAGTTGCAGATATGTAAAATGATTCATAAGCATTTAATTTAAAATTATTGTTTACATTTTTTAATAATTTTACATTTTCATCAAATGAAACTATTTTATGTATTTTAGAGTCAATATTGATGTCTTTATCTCCATTTTAGCCAAAGCCCAGTATCTTTCAATTGGCCTAAGTTCTGGACAGTTTTGCGGATTTGCTTTACGAGGCATCAAAATCACATTATTTTTTGAGTACCACTAAAAGGCCATTTTACTATAAGGACAAGATGCAAGATGTCTGGCCAAACAAAAGTGGAAACCTCATGCTCTTTTAGAAAAGGCTTAAGTTTTTTTCCAAGCATTTCCAAAAATATAGAATTTGGAGTTTATTGTTCCAGTAGTTCCAAAAGAATTGCTCCTTTTGCCACAACTGCAGATTGCTTGCCAAGCCACCCCGTAGAGAATGTCATGAAAGAATCGTTATGAGTCACTAACGACAATGACATTCAGGGACGTTTCCATATAAGTCTTTCATGACAATTCCATACAAGTGACCAGGCTGTCGTCAATGCCTTCTGAATTACATTGTCATGCAGAGCACATGATGCCTTCTGGATGACTTTGTCATGGAGGGGACATGAAGCCCTCTGGATGACCTTGATGCCTTGTGGATGACATTGTCATGTAGGTGACATGATGCCTTGTGGATGACATTTACATGCAAAGGCCATCAACGTCAGGCATATGACAATGACGTGACGTGTCATCAATGGCTTCTGAATGACAAATTGCGCCATGTATAAAATATTATATCGTTACCTGAAATCTAAAAAAAACGTAACATAATTTTAAGTTTTTCAAAGACAGCAAAAAACGTCTTAAAACTCCAACTATTTTATATTTCATTGGCAGTTTTGCTCATCAAATGTGGTAATCCCGGACGCCTCTATAAAATATTAAAGAAAAAGTTTACTTTTAAAGCCTTTTCATAATCAGTGTTTCATGTAATGTGTTTGTTCCTGATTCCTGTTGTAAAACCGAAACGAAGTTGCTGCTTTGGAGTCGATTCCCTTTTCTTTTTTGCAATTAACCTCCGCACTGATCTTTCAGTCATTTATAATTGATGATTTCTTTGAATTATATTAATACCACTTCACTTCTAATAACCTATATTAAAAACACTTTCACCACGACCGTTAGCAAGCAGATTTAAAAAAATTTTGTTTGAGGTAAAACTTTTCACACGATTTTCTTTTATTTTAAAAATCTCAACTGACAAGAATGACAAAAAATAAAATTTAAGATAAAGAAAAATTCAAGACGATTTTCTATGCAGCTGACGTTTGCATGACATTTTCTTGTTTGAGTCATGTGCTGAGGAACATATGCATGACAATGTCTTGTCAGTGACTATTTCTACAATATGTCGATTGAATGTCGCCTAAAAACTGTTATTGAAGCTCAAAGTCACCGACAAGTCACTGATGAACACGTCATGAAAGTCTGCTTACGCTACGGGGCAAGAACTCACGAAGAAATTTTGACCACTTATTTTTTTGACCCAAACTTTGCGTTCACATTCCTTGGCAATGTAAAACTCATGGCCTGGAAGCTGCGATAAATTGGCAAAAACATACGTTTCGTCGTCCATGCATTCGAATTTTTGAAAAAAATTAATTTTTAATTTAATGGCGCGTTGTTTTGCCTCTGTGTTCTTCACAGCATTTCGGTAGGGAACTTTTCGTAAATTGAATATTCTTCAAAACAGCTTTCTTTTAGGCCTTGCGAACTTAAAACTAGGAACACTCCACCTACTGTGCCAGTTTTCTGCATGAAATGTTGCGGTTCTTTATTAAAATTCTGACGATTTTCTTCTTTTTGTTTTGGTCACTGGCGCCATCTTTTCCTGAACCTGGCTTCCGAAAGATATCCAAGTCTTCCTTAAATTTTTTCAGAACTCTTGATACCAATTTCACATCAACTTAACTATTCTGAGCAATTCTATTGATAGGCCAATGCGGGTGGTCTTGACAAATTTTACCTATTGACTTCTAGCTCCTTGCTATTTTTAGGTAAATATGACGTAGTAGGAAAAAAGTTTGAAAACAATAATTTTTTATAGCCCACTTCGAAAAAAATTTTTAAATTCAGTAATTTAAAAATAAGAAGAAGGCATCTTACGAAAAAAGTGTACAAGGCATAAAATACTTAGAATCGTCCCAGAAATACGTGTGAAATTTTTGGAAATTTTTTGGAACGTTAAATTTTTTATTTTTTTTGAATAATTTTTAAAAAAAAAAAGTTTAAAAAAATTCCAAAAAAATGCACACGTATTTCTTGAACGATTCTAACTATTTTATGCCTTGTACACTTTTTACGTAAGATGCCTTCCTCTTGAGTAAGCAAAGAGTTTTGCCTGTCGCGGGCGTTCAAAAGCCAAAAAATCTTATCTAGCGACCGAATCTCATCTAGAGACATACATCATTTAAAAGCTTATAACTTATGCTTTAATCCAAGGGTGTCAGCGTTTTCAAATCACTGAGCCAAGCGCATGCAGCGCAGTCAGCGCAAAATTTTCCCTTCGCTACAACAACTTCAAATTCGAATTAAACAATCACAAAAACATTTTTTTGTTGTTTTTTCAAGCCTCGTTTACAACAATAATATTTCAACAATTTTCAAAATTTCTAAGAACTGGGACACACACAAAAAGTAGGGGTATTCACCCTTTGATGCGTAATGCTCTTGTGTCGTTGCGGAAGTGCGATTTGTGAAAGTTTGACATTTGTAAAACATCAAACACATTGCCAAAAATTTCGCACTACTTCTGCAATTTCTCAAATGGAAATATTCACATTGAACGTTTAGGCGTTAGTGCGTAAAAGACTTGCATTTTCGCAACTGCGCATCAACGCATTAATACCCATATCGTTTGTTGTTTTTGATTTTGATGCGTTCGATTTTGTGTGTACGCAAAAAAGCAACAAAAACGCGAAATTTTGACGAGCGTGAAAAAAAAAACAACAAAAATTATTTCTATGAATGTTGTACAGAAATATTGATGTTGTTGGTGTCGAGCCAAAATTGGCTCACTTTTGTTCTACGCTGACACCCTTGCTTTAATCTAAAGTTTTTTTTAAAAAAAAAATTAAGGGGGGTTTTTTAAAAAAAAAAATCAAAAGTATTTTTAAGGGTACAAAATTTTTGCTGCCCTGCATTGGCAAAATTTTCTTTAAGATGTATCGCTGGAAAAAAACTTTAGCTGAAAAGGAAAGCCAACACGATATTCTAACATTTCTTGCTGGGTTTACAATAGCGCATAGAAGACGAAAAACAAGTCTAGTAAAATTTATTATTATATTTTTCATATCTTAAGTTCTGTCTGCCAGTGTACGTACAATGTATGTCTTATGATTTTTTTTTCCTATTGTGTGTGTGGTTGTTTTTCCAAATGCTTCAGTGTGCGTACGAGTATGTATTTGTGAAAAGAAGCAGCTTCGTTTATTTATTTGTTATTTTTGTTGATGATATCGTCATAAAAATATATTACCGGAAATATTCATATTTATTTAAGTTTTAAAAAAAACATGAAAAGCATAAATAAAATAAATAAAGTAATAAATGAAATTCACGAAGAAAAAAAAATACGTTGGTTAGTTGGTATTAGTAAGCGGAAAGATTAAATCAAACTCGATTACAAGGTTGGAAAATATGATACAACCAAAATAGACACATAAAAACATGCATTTAAAAGGAATTGGCTTCAGACTCAATGAGGTGAAAATACACACATTTAGTAATAAGGTGGCATTTTCTGTATCAAACTATTCGAAAACGGTTGCCTACACGATTTTTAAATTTGATATCAAAAAATGTAAGGTTTTATAGCAGAAGATACGCTGAAGAAATTACTACCCTCATCGGCTTTCCAGATGAAATTTTTTTTTTTTTTATGCAATAAAATATAGAAATAAGCAAAACTTGACTTGATTGGCACTTCATATCCTGGCAAGGATATTTTTAATTAAATATTATTTAATTACATTTTTGACCCAAACTACCCTCATTCTCTTTCTCAATAAATTTGATGGCAATCGTAAGCAAAAATCCTATAGAAAATGCCGCTGTTTGATTGGCATCCTTTATCCTGGCAAGAATATCTGTCAAACAGGTTTAAACATTACTGTGGGTGTGTGTCTGAAGCATTATAACTTGGAAACTGTTCTACCAATAGAGCTGAATGTTTAACAGTGAGTGTATTTCAGATAAAGAGAGGTTTTGAGCTATACACAAAGGTTGCCGAAGGTCTTCCGAAGGCTTTACAGTCAAAACGAAGAGTATGTATGTATACTAGAGTAAAAACATCTGCAGAAAACTCTTAACAAACTTTAATGGATAGTTTTCTTGGACATCCGAAGATTTCCGAATGTCACCCGAAGGCTTTACATTTAAAACGAAGAATATATATGCATGCTAGAGTAAATACATCTCTGTCGGACTATCAACAAGCCGTATTGGATAGTTTTCTGGGACATTCGAAGATTCCCAAAGGTCACCCGAAGGCTTCAACCTTTCCGTACCTGAAATACACTCACTGCTAAATTTTCAGCTCCATTGGCTGAACAGTTTCCAAGATTAATGCTTCAGACAGAGTAAAGCACAAAACATTAGTTTAGTTCAAAGTTTTCGATTTTGGTTTTTTTACGCCAAACGCTACCTACATACTTATTTCAAGATCAACTAACAAGTGGAAGAATTTATATGGATAAATTATAAGGCTCACTAGCGCCGACTGCTGTGAAAAATTGCTAAACTGTTAGTTGGTAGCAATTAAAACCTACAAAGGCGGATTTGTTTTCCACATACAATGCAGGCTCTCGAAATTACTAGAATTTTAATGATACATAGGCAGATTCCTCTAGATAAATTAGGAAGTTAGTTTATTGACTGTTTTTTTTTTTTTTTTTTTTTTTTGTAGCTAGTGTAGCATGACTCAAAACCAGAGTGTGTTACCAACTACCAATTTGGCAATTTGTTACAGCAGACGGCGCTAGTGAGCCTAATGATTTATTCATATAGGCGATCCTGTTCAGTGAGTTTATCCGTAAGTTTTGCCACATTTTTTTCAAGATATTTTCTAGATTGTAAGTCACACGAAAACAGTTTTCACATCATTTTATAGAACATTTACTGAGCTATAAAAATATCAAACATTTTTCTGTAGAAGGACACATCCATAGGTTCCGGCCAATTTTTTTAAATTAAAAGTAAACTGTGCATTAGATTGGGTCATAATTTAGATTCATCCCAAAACTGACTCAGAAGTTACTATAAAGGGACTCCTTAAACCAATATCTGCATAATTTTTTTTTTTTTTAGAACTGTCCAAAGAATACGCGTCAAGTTTTTCAGAATTTTTGGAGATATTTAAATATTTTTCAAAAAATTATCAAAATGAGGGTTTTCAGCTGTTAAGCTCACTTTCACCAGCAAAATGTAGGTTTATTCAAATCGAAGTATTTACGATATGACGTAAAATCCTTACAATCCTTCAAAAAATAGCTGTGAATTTTTTCAGAATTTTTGGAAATTTTTTTTAATTTATTTTTTTTGCCTGAGTTTTGAAAAATTATAAAATACCTACATATCTCAAAAAATTCTTAAAAAATTTACACATATTTTTTGAACAATTCTAAGCATTTTCTGTTTGTTACACTTTTTTCGTTAGATGGTTTGTTTTTGAGTAAAAAAAAATCGTTTTCCCGACCGCGTAATTGAAAACATAAAAAATCCATTTTGGGACGCGAATATTATATTTGTAATGAAAAAAAAGTTTTAACCAAAAAACCTGTTTTTCTTAGCCAAAATGAGCCTTCAGTAGAATCAAAAGTGCTCCATTGGTTTTTCTCGGAATGAAAAAAAAAGTTATGCAGACATCGGTCTTAAGAGTACTTCTAACTTCTGAGTTGGTTTCGAGATGAATCTAAATTTTCACCCTATCTGCTGGACAGCCAATTGCGAACTGTGTGCAGTCGAAAAAATAAATTAATATCTAATTATTGAAGATCCCATCTTCGGTTTGAAATTTAATGAAAGATAATTTATTTTTTTTCCATGAATAATATTTTTTACTTAGTACTTTGTTTTAATGACCTGTTTTAGTAAACATTTTCTTCAAGATCTTAGCTAACAACGCTGCCAAATATTTTTTGAAAAATATTAAACACAATTTTGTGGTATTAAGAAGCGATCTAACATACATATCTATTACTTTGTCTTAGCAAAAATCTTAATAGAAGTCAAGTAATATCACGAAAAAGAAAAATCTCTGATGCATCTACCCCAAACTATGGTGTTGTCATCAAAAGCATTTTTTTTTTTTTTTTTTTTTGCACTTGACATATCGCTTAACACAATATCGCACACATCTTGCAACTTGCTCACATACAAAAGCAACGCAGCAAACTTAATAACAAACGCACCCAACTCAGCGGGTTTGAAAATTTAGATAACAAAAAAATCTAACACACACATACACACCCACTAGTACTTATTGACAGCTACACGCATTGCTTGTCACATTTTTTTTGCTGTCAACGCAGCACCCAACGCCCAAGATTTATTTTCCAGCATCGTTCTACTCGGCCTGTTCCATTGCTTTGGTTCATTTCTTTTGAACGCACCGAATTTTTGTTTGTTTGGCTGTCAGCGTGCGAGATGAAAACAAAAACAACAAAAAAAAACACCCCAGTTCTTTCGCATTTTCGAAATTCGAAATTAAATTTCCACAAAGCTTAACAAATCCGCACATACGGACATACAAACATACATATGTGTATGTTGACATACATGCAGAAACATACACACACACACACACAATTATATAATGCTTCAATGTTCCAAGCATAAGCATAAATTTTCGCTAAATTGTGATAAGCAGCAGACATTTTTTCGTATTTGGTTGCTGTGGATTTGTTTAAAATTTTCCAGCTTGTAGATGCTAGTCAAAAATGTAGGTAAGCTTTGTAAGGTAAGCGGAATAATTTTCGAGAAAAAAAAGTTGCATAGTTTTAAGAGCTTATTTGTAACTGTATTATTTTTGAAATCCTTAATGGCGAATTTACAATATCATGAAAATGGCAATTTAAGTATCAGTAACAGAGTTAATGCTCTTATATATTTTGCTGTTAATAAATACTTGCATTAGTAAATATAAATAAATATTAAAAAAAAAGTCTTAGAACTTTGCTTCATGAAACGATAGTACTATAATTAGCGAACCTTGTATCGTCAGACTTGAGTTCGTTGGAATCGCTAAAGATACTTACTTATAACTTACTAAGTAAACTTTTAAACTAAAACAGAAGACCAAAAATCTGGCACTGGGTGTATTTCAGGTATGGGAATGTTTTTGTGTTATACACCAAAACATACAAAGGCTTCGTAGACAAAACGAAAAATATATATCCCTACATAGATATACTGGCGGAAAGACATCTACAGGTGGCTGATTCGAAGTGTTACCAATTCAAAAGACTATATTTTTAGTTTCCATGCACAGATTTTATTGATCAAACGCTATAATTGTTGGGAAATGTTCAAATTTTAAGAATCTACTTGAGATTTTTGATATGGCTACCTTTGGCCTTAGCTATGGACCGTAGACGGTCGCATGCTGCACGAATTTGATTTTGTGGAAGTTTGCGCCATTCTCGTTGAAGGGCCACTTTTAGCGCATCAACGCTCTGGTATTTTTTAGTCAAGACCTTCCTGTCCAACATACCCCAGATTGAGAAATCCAGCGGATTCGCATCAGGCAAATTTGAGAGCCATTGTTGAGCAGAAATGAAGCTAGGAACGTTTTTTTCTAACCATTCTTGATTCGCACGAGCTTTGTGTGACGGTGCCGAGTCTTGTTGGAATGTCCATGGCTTGCGACCGAAATGTTTGCGTGCCCACGGTAGTAAAGCACTCTCCAACACTGATTCACGATACACCTGGGCGTTTACTTTGACGCCAGCGGCCAAAAAAACGAGTGGTGAGCGCCCATCAGCAGTCACTGCAGCCCAAACCATCACATGCGGTGGTGCCTGCGTCCTGGTGGCCAAACGAACATTCAAATTTTCGTAGGACCTCTCTGTCAAGTAAACCCGATCATTTTGTTTGTTTACATATTGCTGGATACAGTAATTTTTCTCATCAGAGAAGACAATTTGTGACAGATTTCCGGCGGCGTGCAAGCGCAACAACTCCTTGGCTCTATCGAGCCTAACTTTTTTTTGAGCAGGAGTGAGATCATGCGCTTTTTGGAACTTGAGGGCCTTTAGTTCGAGCTTTTTTGACAATATGTGTTGCATTCGTTTACGCGATATTTTCAGCTCGGCAGCCATTTGTCTGCCACTGCGTCTCGAATTTCGCTCAATTCTGGCCTTCACCTTTCGAACCATTTCTGGTGATGTTGCAGTTATTTTCCGACCACCACCATGTCGTTTGGCAACGCTGCCGGTACCATTGTAACGTGTTATGGTCCGATACACAAACATTTTATTCACTTTTAAATGTTTCAGCTCACGAACAATTGCTGGTTGCGATTTTCCAGCCAAATAAAGAGCAATCACACTATTACGTTTGAATTCCATTTCGAAAATTTTTTATTTTCAATAAATTGACGAGCAAATGCTTTTGGTTACTTGTTGACAATAGAATGAACTATCATCATGCCAATTTTAAGACTGCTGTCATGTTCCATCTGTCAGATAAGTCTATCTGAACTTGGTAACAGTTCGAATCAGCCACCCTGTACTGTAGACTTTCACCTTGCCCTAACTTATAAATAGGTTTTTGGTAAGCCCAAAGGTCAACCAAAGGCTTAATAGTCAAAACGATGAATATCTAGGTACACTGGAGGATATAAATCTATGGTGAACTATCAACTAGTTTTTACTGATAGTTTTCTGGTAAACCCAAAGATTCGCGAAAGTCAGCGAAAGGCTTCATAGTCGAAACGAATAATATCTAGTTATAATAGAGGAAAAACTTCTATGGCGGACTATCAACAAGTCTTAACTGATAGTTTCCTGCGAGACCCTTGGGTTCCCGAAGACCACCCGAAGACTTCATAGATAAAGCGAAAAAAAAACATCTACTGCGGAATGCCACCAAACCTTTAACGATAGTTTTCTGGGACCTCGAAGCTCACCTGAAGGCTTCATAGTTAAAATAAAGATATCCAAACACATTAGAAGAAAAACACCTTTAATTGATAGTTTCCTGGGACACCTTAAGTGTATTCCAATGTTTTACGACGCTTGGAATTTTACCACCAATTTCCAGATGTTAAGTAAAAACAGTACATTTAACTCATTCAATACGTGTCTAATTACTGTCATAAGTTCTGAGAGTTTATTTCCCACTTCTAGTACTGTTACCTTTTTACTATCCTTTCCTAATGATAATTTCTTCATGCATATAAGAGACAGTTTTTTCATGGAGCGTTTTTGATTAAGTTCTTCTACTAGTTAAAGCCCCTTGTTTAGTTTCCTCGTAGCATATGCAAATCTTACTTATGAGGATGCTTACTTAGGAACATGCACTTGTAATTTTCTTCTCAGTCGTCACTTTTCGGTCAAAAGTCATTCAATATGGCTATTTTTAGAACCATTTTGCTTCTTTTTTTACTGTGCTACATAGAAGTTTACTTTTAATTTAGGTATACCATCCTCACAATCGAAAGTAAGATTTTCTTTGCAAGAGCACGGACTATTCCAAAACTAGTTTGCAAACTACTCCATGGGATAAACCGACTAGTTCAAGTTCTGGTCCCATCACATATAAAGTTCTATTTACGTTTTACATTGTTTGTCATTGGGCGTAATCAATTGTACCTTTATGTATTACATTCAAACCAAAAAAAGGTCAATTGCTAATTTCTAACAAAATGTCACCCATTTCATATAATGACGTTACTTTTGCCTCGAAATGGTACTTAGGCCCTTTGGTACGGCCACTCCTCAAATTTCTCCTTAACCATTATATTCGGACCAAGTTAGGTTAGGTTAGGGTGGCGGTAATTGCGTGAGCAAAAACCTCACATAGACCAACTAGGTCCATAGCGTTACCACAAACTCCTTTTTGTTAGGAGAATAGCAGTGTTCTGGCTTCATGATTTTCATCTATGTCGAAGGTTCCAGTTTTTAAGGCGAAATTCATTATGGAGCCGAACATAGCCTGCCCAAGAGTAGCCATTCTGCGTCTGGTTAGCGCCGGGCAATAGCACAAGACGTGCTCTACCGTTTTTTCTTCCTCGGGTTCGGAACAGTTTCTGCACCAGTTGTTTGAAATTAATCCCATCCTGTATGCATGGTATCCAATTAGGCAGTGTCCAGTTGTAACACCAATAACAGTCTGCAATTAATTTTGCTAAGAGAGAGTACATAATATGTAGTTTTGTTGTTATTGTAAGAGGGCCAGAATATTTTGGCCGTTTTGTTTTTTGTACATATTGTTTAGCCATCTATTTTCTGCTAAAATTTCTAGTTGCTTATTTTTTTTGCGTATAATAAAACTTAAGTGGTGCTTCTACAATCAAGAGAGCATTGAGTAACTGCACACCTTGTTTAGCATTCTCGTCAGCCCTTTCATTTCCCACAATGTTGCAGTGTCCAGGAACCTATAGTAATCGTACTGAGTTATTATTGCTCAAGCTTTGCAAAGATTCGTAACAGTTTGATACCGTTTTAGAATTAATAGTGTTGCTTTTAAGTGCTTTAAGAGCTGCTTGACTTTCAGCGTAAATGTTTATTTTCTTATAAAAAATATTTCCTACTTAAAGATCTGCGGCTTTTTGAATTGCAACTACCTCTGCCTGAAAAATGCTGCAGTCAGTAGGTAGATTGTAGGATTCGCAAGTGTTGGAGTTCAGTACAAAAACTCTAGCGCCAACCCCCTCATCTTGCTTCGATCCATCTGTGTATATATTTATGTCATTTGGTGGGTCTAGGTGATGCGATGTCCATTAGTCCCTGGATGGAAATTTAACTGAAAACTTCATGTCGAACCGTGTTATTGATGGTAAATAATCTGTTGTGATATTTTTAATATCATCTACATTGCTATTTCCAAAAGTTTGGTGTTCGAAATATTCGGACCAAAAAAGTGTCAATTTTTTTTTTTTCTATTTATAAATTTCAAAGAATATAATTTAATTTACAAATTTTCCACAAAAACGTAAAAAGATTTCTTTGACGAATGTGGTAAAAAGTTTGTTATATATTTCTGAGCATTGTGTTGCGGGTTCGAATATCGGTGCTGATAAATTTGTTTTTTATTATTTTATGCTTCGGCTATGTTGGACACATTTTTCATTTTCCGCTCCGAAGACTCTTCCGACAAATTGTGTACAAATTATTAGAAATTTAAAATTTGAAATTGAAAATCAACGAGTGGAAGATTTGAACCTGGGGCTCTCCGCGCAGCGCAAGCTATTAGACCGATACACTATCGTTTGCTCTCCTTTACAGTTTACATTTATAATTTCACTGGCACAATCGATACACAATTGGACCACTTTTGGTACTAATGACGGATTATGCATTACATTCGGACAATTTTTGATACAAATGATCGATTTCACATTACGTTTGGAATATTTTTGATACAATTGAAAATTTAAGTGAGCTAAGTCTAGTTTTAGGTTTAGTCCGTTTGGTCTACTTACAAAATAATTGCCTCCGCTGGTCCTACAGGGTTGTGTCGATATAAATCTCTATGTATTTTGTATATTGAAGACAGTTCATTTTTAAATTTTTAAACTGAGTTTATTCGGAATAAATGTTTCTTCCTGGGTAGTATTTGGAAAATCGATCAAAACAATACACCTGAAAATTTTAATATTATGATAAAGGCATTTATTAAATTGCTAAGTTATTTTGAACCAATTTTCTATGGCATAGCAGGGTTGTGTATTATGAAAGATATTTGATAGTAAAATCCTGCAAATATAGTATTATTTTGACACGGTATAGAAATTTTTCTTTTTTTTAATTGATATATTTTTAACTGCAATGTTGTGGCCAAAGCGCTGAGCAGTATGTTTTTTGGATCAACGACATGGACTTATTCATTGCGCTCTTGATCAAATAAAATCAAATAAGTTGTGAACTATTTTCTCAATACTGTGCAGTATCGAAATCAGCCCTGATACTGTTGTAATAACTCAAGATCGAAATTCGTCGCTTATGATGATTTCTGCAAATAAGTGAAAATGTCGGCCGTTTGGAAAATTTGTTGTGATAATTCTCTCAAGCTGCATTGAACCTCTGGAGTCGCTTGCGGGCTATGGTGTTGTAAATTAATAGGTCCCGAACCACTTTTATTCTTAAAAACAAATCGGCAGAATAAACATAGTATCATAACAGATCATCATCATACCAATAATTTCTTTATAAGCCGCGTTTACGGTAATAGCCTATAATGACGTTACTATCGTGACTCACCTTAAGCACACATACATCTACTTATTACAAGTGTGAGTAAGGTTATTTATTTCTTTTTTATTATTTTGTCTGCGTGTGCGTTATGTCGCGCACACGTGTGTGTTGTGTTGCTTTGTCTTTTTATGCGCTTGAATAAATTCGTTTGTTGCTTCTGCTACCGAATTCGGTTCTTTTGTAAGGGTATATGTTTTATTTCTTTTACCTTGTTCTGCGTGTTGGTTCCCTGAGTGTGCAAATCAAAACGATGCAAATCCGCTGATTTGAGTTTGACTCAACTGCGTGTGATAGAAGAGTTATGTAAGTATGTATGTGAAAGACTCCAGGAAATTTGAATAATGAAAAAGGGATTTTCTTTCACCTTATCTCAAATATGTTGTAGTTAAAATTTTATCTTGTTTTATTTTATTTTTCAAACATAAAAGCGAACAAATTAAATTTATGAGAGCAACAATTTTTATCTTACTCAGAAGAAGAATTTTTTTTTTTTTTTAATAACAAAGAGAAATATTTTTCTGCTTCCTTTTGATATAAGATTTGTGATTTAACAAGAAAAACGTAAGATATTTCTAGCAAGGCTGGTTTTGACGCTTGAATATCATAAGTGGCGATTGTAAAATAATACCTATGCTTAGCTTAGCTTCCAATCTTTACCTCACATTGTTATAGAGTGTATTTTATGTTTCATGAATTAAGTAGCAGCAAATTCTAACATTGATGGTTCCTTGGTAGCAAATACAACTAAAGTAAGCTGAGTTTAGTGATCATAGTAAATTCTGGACTTAGTTTTCTAGGTACTCAAGTTTACAAATTAGTTCCACTCCCATTTGCCCCATTCTACAAAAGAATTCTCATGAGTAAAATACGTAAGTTTCTTTAAATTGTAACGTTTTTTTCTTTTAATTTGATAAAAAATTGACAATTTATTATAATATTTGCAAAAGTTATAGTCATTTCAAAACTATTTCCTATGAAAATATAAATTTTCTTACCAATACTTTTCTGCAATTTCTGAGGCTATAAACACTAAATAAGTTAAAAAAAGTGAAAAATATTTAATGAAACAAAGAAATTTTAGCTAAATAGTTCAATTGTTAAAAAAATGGTTGCAGTAGAAAAAGTAAGTATGTGATTTTTTTTAAACGTATTTTCGTGAGAAAATTTCAAGCCCGAATATAGCAAAAACCAGAGGTAAGTCCTAAAAAATTACTGATATGACTTGGCTCAGCGTACTTGAATTTTATTGACTAGCCAGAACCCATAATATCAATGTTACAACAAAATGTTTCCGAAACAATGTAACTTTTGACTGTTCAAAACTTTTCAGCAATTTTATCGACTTCTTCGATACTTCCCGTTTTCCACACCTTTGGCTTTTCCAACATTTTGCAAATTTCTCAAATTGAAGACACTTTGTCAACATTTTAAAACTTTTTCAACACTCATCTACTTTATAAATATTTTCCAATTTTGTCAAAATTTTCCAACATTCTCAACATTTTTCGACTTTGTTAACATTTTTCAAAACTATGATAATTTTTAGCGACCTTTTGAAATATAGATGATTTTATTTAACGGGCTTGAAAAGAAGCGTTTTTTTTATTAATTTGGACCTCAAGCCCGTTAAATAAAACCATCTATTTTTCAAAATTCTTAACAGCCGAACATTTTGTCAATATTTTTCAACTTTGCAGTGTATTTTTTGACTTTTTCAACATTCAAAGGCTTTGTCAACACATATTTATCACCCTTGCCACATTTTTGGACTTCTCATTATTCTGTGTCAATATTTTGCCACATTTTTATACCCTACACCCAGGGTATATTCACTTTGTCCTTCCGTTTGTAACGCAGAGAAGGAGGCGAGGCAGATATGGAAAAGTATGTGTATTCTTGATCAGCGTCACCTCCTGAGTCGATACAGCCATGTTCGTCTGTCTGGCTGGCTTGCTGGCTGGAAATAAATTTTTTGGGAAAACTAAGCAAGATAATTCAATGAAATTTGGTGCACAGCCTTCGTCGTCAAAGTTAGCTCGGGGGATTGAAAATGAGCAAAATCGATCAACGGACACGCCTACCGCCCATACAAAAAATTTATTGAAAATGCAACTTTTGGAGTATTTTTCACGATAATGCAACCAAAACACACATAAATACTATGAATTGTAAGTGCAAGCTCTGAACAAAACTGGGTGTATTCGGACAAGAGGGCTTGTCACCTCTCATATAAGCAAAAGCTTCAAAACGCTATACTGAAAACGTTTTTTGAGATATTCGAACTAAATTTCACTCAAATACTAAAGACTATAAATTCAAACTCTGGGAAAAAACTGGGTGAGTTCGGACAAAAGGGCGTGGCATCTCCCATATAAGCAATATTTTCAAAATACTGCTGTGTAGGGTAGTTAATGTTTGACCAGGCCAAAGGTAACACCCTTTCTAGTTCTATTTCACTTCGTCAAAACTCTTGCATTCTAAATATTTTTTGACTTTTTCAACACATGATGGGACGTTATAAGTCCACGGAATCCGGGGTAAGAAATGGAAATAAAAATACAAATTTATTTTTCCTTTTCATTTTATTCTCCTGCTAATGCATTTTTATGATCTTTCACGTGACTTCTTTATATCTGGACCCTTCACATCTTAATCACTTCAAAATTGCTTTCCACGAGTGTTTTTTTTTTAAGTTTAGGAAAATGTAATCATCTCTGGGATCCATATCAAGAGTGTTCAGTGAGTGAGCCAAAGTTTTGAAGCCCACCTTATGCAGGGCGGTTATAGCACAACGGCTCCTATGAACTGGGCGCATTGTCATGCAGACATTTTCGGTCAATTTTCCCATTCTTTTTTCTCGAATTCTTCCTTGAAGTGCACTTGAATGAAACCGAATACTACGCTTCGTTTATGAAGGCACCTTAATCTTTTTAATCTATGAATTGCGTAGCTTTTCAGTTCCAAAAGACTGTCGCCATGATTAACCTTTCAGACTGTGACACCTTAAGCTGTACCTTTTTTGTGCGACTGCATAGACTCCTCTTTGTTTCCTCAGGGGCATAGTGATAAACCTAAGTTTCGTCTCCAAATCTGTCTTCACTACAGAGGTCCAAAAACTTGCAGGTATATTCCATTTATTTTTTTTTTTTTTTAATATTACTATTTTTTTTAAATTTTATTCGGGAGTGACTTGTTTGGTCGACAATAGTTCAAAGACTAATGAACCGACGAATTAAATGAAAAATGTATCAGAGCACAAGAAAAATATATTGAAAATGAAAAAAAAATTTGTATTTTTATTTCCACATACTACCCGCGGACTAAAAAGCGTCCCTACTAGAGCTCGCGGCCATTTTATCAGCCCCGAAAAATCCCAAAACCCATCGCAACGGAATTCGGGATTTAAAAAAAAAATATTGGTATTAAGTCATTTAGTGCTTTTTTAGTTAACTCAAATTATATTTACAAAACAAGTTATCCATTGTTTTAAAACCGTGTCTTAATGTTGTTTTCAATGAATTGGAAATATTATTGTCTATATAATTATAGGAAAAGTCATATTCTAAATCTGACAAAAATTTCAACAATAAGAAAGATACAGAAGAACCAAATAATTTAAAGAAAAGGTTCTACCTAAAGTGTGAAAACTTATACTATATCTGGAGTGTTAATAAAGGAAGTGGCTATTTTCTGATGTGCACACCAAGACCACAGCAGTCTTGGTCTCGATCTTGATCTTGGACATTAAGTCTTGGTCTCGGTTTTGATATAACTACATTACAAATAATTAATATGTGTGTGTAACATTTTGCAAACCATATTTTCTAAACTAATTTGAGGTCGCTGAGTCTGAAAATTGCATTTATTTTTTTTTTTTTTTTTCATAGGGTCCGTTCTTGAGATAATCGACCTTTTCTTTTTTTTAGTTTATATCACCATTTTTTCGAACATATTTTGCGAAGCCCAATTTTGATCGAATATGTTTTTACACTATTATACAGAAAAATTCCTAAGCTTCCAACAAGTGTACCAATATCTAAGGTCCAATTCAAATTGGCTGAGTTATAGCAACAAAAAGTTCATTTTCATAGTAGTTTTTTACACTTTTTCGTGTTTTAGCCAAATTAAACACGGTTTTTTTGTCAGTAGCTTATACAAATATATATTTTAATAGTGTATTTAATTGCAAATATTTGAAATTCAATTTTAGTAAAATCGGATCATTTTTTAAAAAGTTATTAAGGTTTTAGTGAGGTTTTAAGCGACCTCAAACTAGTTCAGAAAATATGGTCTGCAAAATGTTACATTTTGGCTGTTGTCTAGTGTATTGAGTCTTGGCCTTGGAAATTGCTTAAGTCTTGGTCTCGGTCTTTGTCTAGAAAAAAAGTATAAAGATTGTTTATTAACAAAATTTGCAACCCTTATTCTCCCAAAGCTGTTGGATTTCGAAGATGCCAAATTTTGAATTGAGAGACGATTTGATGTTTGAAACGGGCGGAATACACCTAAGTATTGTAACGTCCCAAGTGACGTCACAAATATTATGTCCATCTGCATTGGTATATTCACCTCATTTGACATGTTCACCTTAGGCAAATATTCACCTCAAGCAAAATACTCACCTCAAATGAAATATTCACCTCAAAGGAAATGTTCACCTCAAGTTAAATACTCACCTCAAATGAAATATTCACCTCAAGTGAAATATTCACCTCAAGTGATATATTCACCTCAAGTGAAATATTCACCTCAAGCGAAATATTCACCTCAAGTGAAATATTTACCTCACCTAAACGACTATAAAAGCACGACCGAAAAGGCAGAAGGCAGGCAGTCACAGCCAAGCGTTCGATGCGACAACATCAATATTTAATTGATTTTTAAAACGTTGAAAGCTTAAAGGTAAAGTGCAGAGGAATCATTTTGCTTAAGTATCACTAGGGTAGTTTGTATTGTAAGGTGGGAAGGTTTTTCATACCTTCTGAAGGCTGCTAGACATATCTGGTGAACAGTGTAGTAGTCTGTGCGTGTGATACTGATTTATCCGCTGAAGGATTTCCAGCAAATAAATAAATAAATATTTTTGTAAACTGAAAGTTTTGGATTGTCTTTTAGTCTGACCCTGGGCACCGCTGCAGCTTACCTCAGCCCTAGACCAAAACACCCGTTACAGTATTAAATATTAAGTACCAAGACCTAAGTAATGAATATTAATTACCTAGACTGAAAGGCAGTCTTGGTCTTGGTGATCATCTTGACCAAGACCATAGCAGTTTTGAAATTATATCAGCGTCTTTGTCTTTGTCTCGAAAAATATCCAAGACGAAGACTTAGTTTGCTCACTATTTTTTTTTTTAAGAAATATAAATTTAATTAAAGTCATTGTAATTTTTTTTTTTTTTTTTTTTTTTTTTGGTGCAATTATACATTCTATTCGTACCTAACATAATTTATTTTGTGAAAGAACTATGTTTAAAATAAGAGCATCCAATTTGTTTTTATTAAAGACATTTATTTTTTTGATGTTTTTAAAAATGCTTTGCACCCGGAACTGATCTCAGAATCAGAAAAAGTCAAAAAAATTGACATTCCTAGTTACGCGTATTTCACTTTTTTCCTAATTTTTCGATACCCCAAAATTTTTAGTAATTTTCAATATTCTTCTATTATATTCTACATTTTTCTTTTTTTTGCGCAATTTTTCGATTCCGAATAATTTTTGAATTTGTCAATATTTTTTGACTTTTTTAAATTTTTTTCCACAATTTTTCATATCTGCTTAAGTTTTTTGTGTTCTCAGCATTTGCAACTTTGTTACATTGTTCCAAATTTCTTGATTATTTCAGAACTTTTTTTCCACACAGTGGCACCATTGTGTACAATAGTTGTAAAAAAAATAAAATACTTGAAGAGTATAAAATTGGTGTAAATTCAAAGTACGTATAATTTAACAAAGTTTTAACATGAATCTAATAAGCATAATTATTAAAGTGCTAGATTTGAGAAATAACAATAATAATCATAAATAAACTTCTGTTTTATTCTTTCGAATGACATTTAGTTTTGCTGCCTAAAAATATGTTCTACATCTTCATTTATCTGCAGTCGATTTATCTAAATATCTTACGAGCACATTCAGTGCCTTCTGACTTAACTATCCGAAATTACAAAACAAACATTTTTGCTTACCTTTATTCAATTACTGCAAATGACTTTGACATTAACTTTTAAGCAAAATTTATTGTTGCGCCTAAAAATATGCTACAATAAATATTTGATTAACTTGGCAAGGTCTAGTAGCTTATTGCTAGACAATATTTCCATGCATTCTTCTATTTGTGTTCCGTTTTTACTTAACATTCTTTCTTTCTTTCTTTTCGGCTGTGACTTATTTTATCTCTCTTTCTCTTTTCGAATGAACACAATTGATTGATAGCTTAGCATGCCAAATGTTGAGTAACAAAAAAAAATTTATTTGATTGATTGTTTTTATTTGCAAGCGAGACGGAAAGAAAAAAATTTCTACTTTGAAACTTTGTTCACAGCAAAAATGTTGGTATTTTGGTTTTTGCGTTTATTGTATGAAACACAGTCTATGTCATAAGGCATATAAGTAATTTTTTTTAATTTTTTTTTTTTTTTTTGTAGACAGCAAATCCCTAGTTGACCCAGTTAACTAAGATGCGGCTCAAGCAGCAGTCAAGACAGCCAATTTAATTTTGTTGTATTTTTCACAAAAACTAAATAAATTGTTCATCTTTTTCTTGGCAAATTAAGCATGACATTGAAATTAATTATGGTAAGTATTTGCAAAATGCATGGCATACTTTTGGGAGATGAATGTACAGAAATATCTTTTAAGAACTTTCCTTAGAATAACTAAAAAGCAAATGCATCAAAATTGCTTGTGGAAAATATATATATACAAATACTTGCAGTTGTTTGTGTTTGATATTTTTGGACTATGCAAGGTTTTGGAGTAAGATGGTGCTCTAAGCTTTAGATGTGATAAATTTCTCACTGATTTTAGTACTGTATTTGAGACAATGGGTCGAATGAGTAACATTTATTCATAGACGTTCCATTAACTTACTGTTTCATAACTGCAGCAATGTTAGTTTTGAGTTCATTGCTAAAATTGGTGTATGGTTTTTAATTAAAATCATTAATTATAGAAATAAAAAGGCTTTTTTTAGTGGCCAATTATTTGGTAAACCAAATTTAAAAACAAAGTTTTATTTCTATAATTACCTAAATAGTGACCACAATTTGCAAAAATTGGAAAAATTTTAAAATCATTACAATAATATATATTTTTTTTTTTGCGGATGAGGAGTGCAAAGCATTTGCACTCTTAGGCCCGATCGTCGCCGGTACCCGTCGTGTCGGACTCTCCTAAACGTCCTACCGACTAAAAACACTTTTTCTTCATCGGGACCTCCCCACTGGGAAACCGTTTTTGGCATTGCATCAGAGGGGTTCCCTATAAGGCATTTAATGCCATCTCTTTTGATTTGCCTACGTTGGGCTTCCGCCTTATTACTCCGGTAAGAGAGAGGGGCTGAATAGTGCTTCAGCAGCCCTTGCCAGCATCTCTATTTATTTTTTTAGTAAAGGGGAAAACCAGGAAGGGAGAAACCGCTTCAGGACTTGGGCCTTAGCCGAGGGCGAACGAGGTCCTACTGACTGTGTTCTCTGCCAGGTCAAAAGTGGTCCTGTTCTGGAAACCTCTCGGTCTCTGCCAAGCGGCGGCTAGGCAAGATGATGCATTGCGGCAGCGTTTTTTAATATCAAAGGATTTCTTGGCTTCTGGCAGCTTGATAAGCATCAAGATCTCTCTTCTTTAAACGAAGTACGCTCTCTACATATTGTCCTATTAATAAACAATTTTCTTCGCTTATCAGCATAGTTGGTATGATGTTTTCGGCTGTAAGTGAACCAACGCGATCCTGTATCTCCCGTCTTCTCTCAGCCCAATTTCTTCAGTTGAAGAACGTAAGTCGAGTTCTGCGTTGCCGTATATGTAGTCTGGTATATCTGTCTTTGCTATCTTGTTTAGGAATTTCTAAAAATATCCATGTCCTGATAGCAGCTGCGTTATGCAATAACTGTCCTCGCCAAACTTCCTGTCCAACCAGGGGTTCAACTGAGGCATTAGCCGCGCAGTCTAGCGTCCGAAGCTTTGATTTTGCCATCTCTCTTGCCAGCTTTGTAAGGTGTGAGCCCTGACATCTTGCGCTGTGCACTGGCTTACCATTTGGTTTTTCTGCGTCCACAGTCTTTGACGCTCCAGGACCAGCAATTTTATTGTTATCGTTCCGCTAATTACCAGTACCGCAGCGTGTGACACAGTGCAGTACGACGACGCTATGCCTAATGCTGCTGCTTTTAGCACCGAACTCAGGTCTTTTCGAAAGTTATTCTTTTTAACTGAGTCTGTCCATACCTCGCAGCCGTATAACAAGACTGATTGGACAGTAGCCATCAAAAGCTTTCGCTTGCTCGCAGTTGGTCCACCTATGTTTGCCATTGATCTTGACAGTGATGCCGTCACCTGACCTGCTTTAGAAGCAGCATGTTGAATCTGCGCCCAGTAGGTAAGCTTGGAGTCTAACCTGACATCCAGATATTTAACCACTTTCTTTGTTATATACGTTTCCGAGAGTGTACTCATCGGTATTTCCAATATAGAAAAATTAAATAATTGAAATTATAATTTGTAACCAACACCATATTAAAAAAACTATTTCCGTTCAACTGCCTAGAAATATGCAATAATAAATCATACAGAAATAAATCAATCAAAATCTTTAGAAAAATAAACTTTCCTACACGGTGCGTATGAGTAACAATAAATTACATACAAACATAGAAGTTGCGCACTAAAACTGTCACAGCTTCTTTCGTCAAAATTCAGTGATTTATACACAAACATTTTTTATAAAATAAAACCAAAAAATGAATATTTTGTCAAAAATATAGGCGAACAGAAAAACTAAATCTATTACGTTAAAGGCAAAAACTTGTTATATGTCATATATTTCATTTTATGTTATGCAACAAAAGTTTTGATTTGACTGCCCAAAATTATGCAACATTTAATGTGATTACAATAAATAATGCAAATTTTATTCAAGAGCTTCATCAAAAATAACACAATTATGGCTTGTTGTTTTCTTTTAATGTTTTCATTGGATGCCTAAGCAGAATATACACAATGAAATAAAACTGCTGCAAAACTATTGATATGGCAACAACTATCATAAATTATAAAAGTTAACAATTAATTTTGCCAAAACACAAAAAATTTAATTACAAAAACTATAAACATATAGCGATATTAAATATTTACTTAGCTAAACAAATTCAAAACACTGAAAATAAAACTTCAAGAACAAAAAAGTCATTCATCATCATTATATGCAAATTTTATTGCGAGTTTTCAAACAAAAGTGAACAAGAGTTTCTATTCTTCATATTTTTTGAATTAAAGGCAAGTGAATTAATTCTGCGAGAAATGTGAAAAAAAAAATCCAATTACATAGGGAAATCTAAAAAAAAAATATTTACTTAGAAAAGCCAAATGTTATAAGGCATACTTTTTGGCGCATGTTGTTTATAATGAACATCATTTGTTGGGTTTGTCGACTTTGCGAAGAGCGAAAGACACATAAAAAGCTCAGAAATATCCTTATTTTTATATTTTAAAATTTAATTGCTTTGTTGTGTATAAAAAAGCATTGAGCATTTTACAATAAAAGTTGCATAATTTAAGGCTACGCTTAGTTATAACAAAATTCCTTTAAAATTCCTTTGAAAGGGTAGAGAAAGAAGAGAAAGGGTAGAGAAGGAATTATCTTTAATATCACATTAATAACTTGGACATGAAGATTTGTAAGGTTGTTAGCGCGCAAAAATTAAGTTACAAAAATACAATAAATCTCTGCTTTTATGGCAAAATAAAATGCGTGCGTTTTTTTCCGTAAGAGGTTTTATTCTTCATCTAGGCAGTCCTCTCTAAAAGCTGGCAAAATCGCATATCGCTACGCCTACACATTTTCGAGACAAAATACATGACGAAATATGATATAACAGACTTTCTTTGATTTTTTCAATCGAATTAATGTTTAAGTTCCGATTCCTGGAAAATTCATGAAAATAGACATATTATATTTCATTGTCTTTCCACAAAAATATTGAAAATCCCTTAGTTTATCACTAAAAATAATCCAAAAAACTTGAAAGATTTTTAGAAATTTCAAATACTCGTATGTGGATCAAGTAAATGTTGGAGAAAATTACAGGCAACCACAAAATTCGTCCATCGTATACGCTGATTAAGTGGTGCCTTAAATTTTTCTCTTATATTTTCTGATTCTGTTTTTCCATCGATCATTTCCACGATAAATTTGGAAGGCTGCGTTTTCTACTACCCATAGAAATATACTCCAACTCTTAATGGCAGACTGTGGAGTATGTGATCTAGACAATTTAATTTTCGTTTTCTGCTTTGTGTAGGGATATAGGATCTGATTAACAGTTCTCCATGGCCAGTGCTGGGTATGTTAAGGCGAAAGCCTGCCTCTTGTTTTCAAAAACACAGCACTTATTTCTAGTTAACGGGCTCTAATGAGATGGATTTTTGGCTATTCTTATCATAAACGTGTTAAATTAACCATGGCTGAAATTCTGGTTCGATTTTTTTTTTCTAAGATTTTGTGCAGGCTGTTATATATTTTCTATATTTGCATTGTACACTGAGAAAAGAGTATGTTTCAATCAAAGAATTATACTTGATTGAACATTTTAGAAAATATTTGTTAATAATTAACAAATTTCGGTAAATATTAATATGTCTTTACTTGGACCTTGAAATATTGTCGATTGGGCCAAAACTGATATCTGTTTGATGCAATGTCAAATATTTGCTTTAACTTAAAAAAACCTTGTCTGGGATTCGAACGCACTCTAAAAAAAAAGAATTAAAAAATAATCTTTCTTGTCTGGGATTTGAACCTACGCCCCCAGGTTATAACTCAAACATCTTATACATTGAGCTAACTCTATCTTCTTTAACTCTAAACAAAAATTCATACAAAAAATTCTACAAGTATTGAAAAATTTCAAAAACATACTGACATTATTTTCAAAACATTATTTTCAAAAGTTACAAAAAACAATCAATACTTGTTAAATTTTGTGTTTGACTTTTTGTTTAAAATAAATTCAAAATAACAATCACTACAAACGTAGATAGAGTTAGCTCAATGTATAAGACGTTTGACTCATATCCTGTGGGTCTTATGTTCGAATCCCAGACAAGAAAGTTTTTTTTTTTAAATTAATTATTTTATTTTTTTACTTCACTTTGATTGACTTTTTGATTTGATATAACTTTTTCGTATTTCAATTTGTATATGTAGAACATCTATAGTTATAATATAGTTCTGATTGTTAAGCTGTAAGATTCAGTAATTTACATTCGGTCATTGCGTCCTGAGGTTTAAAGAATTCAATACGCGCGGCATAGTTCCAATTCGCTATACATGGATTCCCTCTTACGATTGCAATGAACCAAGGTTACAAATGTAGCTGGTAAATATATGGTAGCATCTAACAAAGAACAAAAAATGCCCCGGGGGTTTGAGTTCAATCCCCACCCAGATATGATTTTTCTTTGTGTTTTTTTTTTTTTGTTTTTTTTTTTTGTGCATTCAAATTTCAGAGAAGAGTTTTATTTTTAATTTATAACAAATTTTATATATTATGATGTCGCCGTGATCCTAGCAAATATTGTCATATTAGTTTCTAATTAATAAAAAGATTAATAATAATAAAGGTCTAAATTCAAAACAATAAATGTCTTTATATGCAAACATATATTTGGTAATTATTAACAAATATACGACTGAACCAATAAAATTGCTCAAATATGCCACTCATTAAATGATATCAAATATTCGATTCGCCTATATCAAATATATTATTTGTTAATTATAACCAAATTTTGATGTATATAATCATATTGTTTTCTCAGTGTATACGTATATGGCATTCCATGCAAAATCGACACCATTTGTCTTTTGCATCTCAGATTTTTTTTTTACGCATATCTTTCGAAGGCACTTCCCACCTTTATCTACTTCTCAATAGTGCTCTCCTTCGAAATTCTTATTTTTATCATAATTTGGTATGAGAGGTCCCTAGTGTATGTGAAAAGAGCAACAGTATATTTTCTTAAAATACATATCTAATTGTTGTAGGGGAACCCCTTAAAGGGTAGTTTGTTCGAAAGAAATTTTGAGAAGGAAAAAATAAAGGCAAACGCAAAAAATAAAAATGATAAAAATATTGCTACCAGAAGCTTAAAAGTTCTCTATTGGTATAAGTCTTAAGAGTAAAAATTTTGGTCCCGATCGGAAAATATTTGACCGTGCCCCCAGGCCGTCGAATGTCGGAAAAACTTTATTTATGTGAAAAAATGGGGCTTTAATCGAAAGAATCAGTCCTATCTTTGAAACTATTTGACATAAGTGAATGGGATTTGGTATATATATAAACAATGCTTGAGTAAATTGCATTCAATAAAAAGTAAGTGATGCCACGCCCTCTCCATCCGAATTTTGTCGTATCTCTGGAAATATTGGACTCATGGGAATGAGATTCGGTACATATGAAATTGGCACTGGAAAAAAAATTTTCAATAAAAAATGATCGGGGCCACGCCCCTTGCTTCTGAAAAAAAAAAATTTGTCAAATCTCTGAAACTATTGTACACATATGAAAAAGATTTGATTTCATAAAAGGTAAAGCGAACAGGATATGACACTGTAATAATGTTAAAGCAATTGAAAGTACTTAATTGGTATAGAAGCAGTATTTTTTCTATTTTTATTTTAGTTTTGTTGGTGTAGACACCAAGCAAAAAAAATTTGGTCCCTATCGGAACATATTTGACCGTGCCCCCAGGCCGTTAAAGGTCGGATATTTATGTGAAAATAAGGAGACAATCAATCTTATCTTTGAAACTATTTGACATAGAAAGCTGAGACTTAGTACATACATAAACAATACTTGAGTAAATCGTATCCAATAAAAACATGATCAGCGTCACGCCTCCTCCACCCGAAATTCGTTGTAACTCTGAAAATATCTGACTCAGGTAAATGAGATTTGGTACAAGTCTAATTGGCACTAAAAAAAAATGTTGAATAAAAACGGGTGGGACCACGCCTTTTCATTCTAAAAACAACAAATTTGTCATATCTCTGAAACTATTTGACACAGGTATCTGAAATCATATCTTATTCAAAAGGAAACTTTTTGGCCTCTGGGAACAAGGTTTTTCTCATATTTAATTTTTTCCTTATAACATATGATATGGTTTACTGTACACTTTCTTTTATCTTTATATAATTAAATCAATAAACAAAATAATTGCTATTTCATTGTAATAAATAAAACTGTTTTAGCAACATATCGTCATTCTCCCATATAGTAATTCTCGCGTCAAATTTAGTCCGGGAGAATAGTTCTCTTATGAGACATTGTTATTTATGGATTATTTCATTTTATTAGATTCGTTTAACTAAGTACTTAAGTTCCTTTTTATGATTTGGGGCTGTTCATAAGCCTTGCGACGCTTCAACATAAGTTTTTAGGGTTGTGACCTGGTTATTTCCGAAAATCGTATCTAATTCTCATCTTTTTTGACTAAATTGAATTTTTTTGTTTCAAAAATGCTCAGATAAACTTTTCTAAAATTGTACAAAGCCATGTGGCAACCCTAAAAATGTATGCTGAATTTTACAAATGTTTATTTAAGCGTTTTGAGACTAAAATTTTATTTTAATTTTCAAAATATATTGTTTAAGCTAAACTTTAAAAAAAAAACATATGGCAATCCTGAAAGTGTATGTTCATTTTTTAAAAGGATTCCAGAAACTAAGGTCCATCCATCATATTCTATATCTTTCATCAATAAAAATAAACAAAAAATATGTGGAGACAAAATAAAGCATGTTTTGGTACATTATTCGGAGATTCGCCCATATCTCTTGAATGATTTGATCAAAAAAAGTTTTCAAAAAGATCAGAGATGCAAAACTCAAATAGTGTTTGGCGTGGCATGTAATTTCCCATATGTAAATGCTTTGGAAACTAAACATGCAATTTCCGTCAAAAACTATGCTTCTAATTCGCAACAAAATCTCAGACGTTAGAAGTGAAATCAAAACAGAAAGTGAAACTAATACTAAGCCAAAAGGAAAAAGCGCAAAAATCAAACACAAATGCCTTCCTGTCACGCGTTGCACTAGAATCATATGATCCCTGGATATATACATATATATTGTTTTGTACTTTGGAATGAGGCATATCATTTGTTGGTCAGCTGTTGTTTGCAACAACTTAATTCATAGTTTTTGCACGCACAATATTGTAGATTTGGTGCGGTTGATGTTGTGTATTTGCAATATTCCATTGTGTCTTATTTATTTTTTCTACGCTCAATTCATACTAAGGATTATTGCTTCAAGGCAGGATATCAAAAATGTGACTGGCCACGCATTATAAATATTTATTCACAAGAGCATGGCCAATATATTCAAGAGTTTTTTTTTCTTTTATTTTGTTTATCCTTACCACACGTATTGCAAAAGGTGTTTTATTTAATGTATCCAAAGCAAAGTCAAAGTTGGCGGTTTTATAAAGAATATTTTGCTCTATTATTTTTATTAGAAATTTTTTATTTCAGAAGCTTTTCGTAGCCAAAAAAAAAAATGTATTGTATATTTTCATAACGTGTCATCGTCATTAGTTTAATTTTAACACGTCCTGCCATAACTTTGTCATTGTCCTTTTGTGTAAATACCTTTAACACTCTAAGCAACAGAAAGGCAACAACTACAACTTTATTGAGTTTTCGGTATTGTGGTTTTTATAACTTTTTTTATTTGTGGTTGTGCCTTAAAACTGAAATATTGGGTTTTTTAGGTGAGCTATATAATTTTTTTTTTTTTTTTTTGCTAAGCTACTTATAAACAAATTTATGGGGTGCTTTAGGTGCGCTACTGTTTTAATGCCAGGTAACTAATATTTATGATTTTGGTTTTGTTTTTACTCTTTTGCCATTATTTGGCAAATATATGACTTTTATTGTTGTAGCCAGG
Source organism: Calliopum simillimum (assembly GCA_951812925.1). NCBI lineage: Eukaryota > Metazoa > Arthropoda > Insecta > Diptera > Lauxaniidae > Calliopum > Calliopum simillimum. Next base: position 89,219,848 of record OX638369.1, on the reverse strand, counting down.
TTGACTTAATTAGAGTTGTTTTTTTTTATGTACGTATAATAATGAATAATGAGCATGTTGCTTTAAGTAAAATTGTTATTATATTTCATTAGAATTGGAAACGTAGGCCAAAATTAAGCACGTGTACAATAGCAATTTCTTTGATTTCTCGACATAACTTAACCAATTATTGGATTTTCTTTTCCAGCAATCTGTATGATTTTTCTATAGACATATTTATTACGGTAGTTACTCAAGACTTTGATAACGCTAGGCGGGAAAACAATTTTTTACACTTGAAATTTTATTCATTATCAATTTTTTCTTTTGAAATGTGCTTTTTCGGCAAATTACTGAAAAAACTAGTAAGGGTGTAAAATTTGGCCTGGCCAAACATTAAAAACCCTACACTGCAGTATTTTTAAAATTTTGCTCATATGGGAGGTGCTACGCTCTCTTGTCCGAGTTCAGCCAGTTTTTGTCCAGAGCTTGGATTTATAGTTTTTAGTGTCTGAGTGAAAAACGTTTTCAGTACAATGTTTTGAAGCTTTTGCTTATAAAGGAGGTGCCACGCCCTCTTGTTCGAGTTCGTCTAGTTTTAGCTTAGAGCGTGCATTTATAGTCTTTAGTATTTGAGTGAAGTTTGGTTGGATTATCTCAAAAAACTCTTTCAGTATAGCATTTTGAAACTTATGCTTATATGGGAGGTACCACGCTCCCTTGTCCGATTGCACCCAATTTTTGTCGAGAGCTTTCATTTATAATATTTAGTGTCTGAGTCAAATTTGGTTTGAATATCTCAAAAAACGCTTTCAGTATAGCTTTTTGAAGCTTTTGCTTATATGGGAGCTGCCACGCCCTCTTGTCCGAATTCGTTAAATTTCAGAGCTTGCGCTTACAATTCTTAGTATTCATGCGTATTTTGGTTGCATTGTCGTGAAAAATACTCCTAAAATTGCATTTTGAAGATATTTTTTGTGTGGGCGGTAGGCGTGTCCGTTTTTGCTCATTTTCAATCCCCCGAGCTATCTTTGACGACGAAGGCAGTATACCAAATTTCATTGAATTAACTTACTCAGTTTTCCCAAAAAGTGTGTTGAAAACACAGCCAGCCAGCCACCCAGCCACCCAGCCAGACAGACGGACATGGCTATATCGACTCAGGAAGTGACGCTGATCAAGAATATATATACTTTTATATATCTGCCACGCCTCCTTCTCTGCGTTACAAATGGAAGGACAAAGTGAATATACCCTGGGTGTAGGGTATAAATATAGAGATCATTTTGTTATAAAACAAAAAAAGTTATTTTTGTACACCAAAATGTGAAACCCAGGCATTGAAATAAACTTAGTCGCAAGGCCATGGACCTTCGAAATTGATATTTGCAATATTTTTTCCTATTTTTGGACTTTGGCAGCAATTTTAGTATGAAAAAGTTCAAATTAACATGCATTTCTATAATTTTTTTTTTATACCCTACACCCAGGGTATATTCACTTTGTCCTTCCGTTTGTAACGCAGGAGGCGTGGCAGATTTGGAAAAGTATATATATTCTTGATCAGCGTCACCTCCTGAGTCGATATAGCCATGTCCGTCTGTCTGGCTGGGTGGCTGGCTGGGTAACGGCTGTGTGTAGAAATACATTTTTTGGGAAAACTAAGCAAGATAATTCAATGAAATTTGGTACACAGCTTTCGTCGTCAAAGTTAGCTCGGGGGATTGAAAATGAGCGAAATCGGTCAACGGATACGCCTACCGCCCACACAAAAAATATCTTCAAAATGCAAATTTTGGAGTATTTTTCACAACAATGCAACCAAAATACACATAAATACTACGAATTGTCAGCGCAAGCTCTGAGAAAACTGGTTGGATTCGGACAAGAGGGCGTGGCACCTCTCATGTAAGCAAAAGCTTCAAAACGCTGTACTGAAAGCGTTTTTTGAGATAATCGAACTAGATTTGACTCAGACACTATAAACTATAAATGCAAGCTTTAAACAAAAACTGAATAAAATCGGACAAGAGAGCGTGGCTTCTCCCATATAAGCAAAAGCTTCAAAACGCTATTCTGAAAACATTTTTTCAGATAATCCAACCAAATTTCACTTAAATACTAAGAACTATAAATGCAAACTCTGAGAAGAAACTGGGTGAATTCGGAGGGCGTTGCACCTCCCATATTAGCAAAATTTTCAAAATACTGCTGTGTAGGGTATTTAATGTTTGGCCAGGCCAAAGGTAGCACCCTTAATAGTTATACCCTACACCCAGGGTATATTCACTTTGTCCTTCCGTTTGTAACGCAGAGAAGGAGGCGTGGCAGATATATAAAAGTATATATGAGGCTATGAGCGCAACAGTGGCCTAACCTTTACTTCGTTGATAAAGCAAAAGCACATATCCCGAGTCGATAAAAGCACAAGTTATTTGCTTTTATTTTTTTAACAAAGTGAGGGTTAGGCCACTATTGCGCTCATAGCCTCATATATTCTTTATCAGCGTCACCTCCTGAGTCGATATAGCCATGTCCGTCTGTCTGGCTGGCTGGCTGGGTGGCTGGCTGGCTGGCTGGGTGGCTGGCTGGCTGGGTTGCTGGCTAGGTGGCTGGCTGGCTGTGTGTTGAAATACACTTTTTGGGAAAACTGAGTAAGTTAATTAAATGACATTTGGTATACTGCCTCCGTCGTCAAAGATAGCTCGAGGGATTGAAAATGAGCAAAATCGGTCAACGGACACGCCTACCGCCCACACAAAAAATATATTCAAAATGCAATTTTAGGAGTATTTTTCACGACAATGCAACCAAAATACGCATAAATACTAAGAATTGTAAGCGCAAGCTCTGAAAAAAAATTTAACGAATTCGGACAAGAGGGCGTGGCACCTCCTATACAAGCAAAAGCTTCAAAACACTGTACTGAAAACGTTTTTCACTCAGACACTAAAAACTATAAATCCAAGCTCTGGACAAAAACTGGCTGAACTCGGACAAAAGAGCGTAGCACCTCCCATATGAGCAAAATTTTCAAAATACTGCTGTGTAGGGTATTTAATGTTTGGCCAGGCCAAATTTTACATCCTTACTAGTTTTTAATTATTATTGAATTTTCTTTGATTTGGTAGCACATCATTTTTTGACTTGAAATAAGAAAAATACTTTTCAAGGACAAGATGTTTAAAGGCTCCGCGTGTATTGTTATGAAAAACTATTTTTTCTGACCTCAAGTCAAAAAATTGGTGACATGAACGTGCTACCGAACTAAAGAAAATTTTATGAGGATTCCAAAAAAAAATGATAAAAGGTATGTTAATAGGACTTTTTATGTACTAAAATTGCCGCCAAAGTGAAAAACAAAAATACATTGCAACTATCACCTTTAAATGCTCAAAACTTCGCAAAATACTTTCAATCCTTATAAGTCAAATACAATCTCAGAAAGCTTATATAATTAGCTAAAAGTTTCCCATAAGAACTTTTTCATACTAAAATGGCCGCCAAAGTTAAAAAGTAGGAGAAAATTGAATTGTGCAGAACTTTTCAAAAGGGTTTTAAGCCAAATAGACTTTTAGAAAGGTCATACAATTATCTAAAAGTTTCCACTAAAGAATTTTTTTAAATCGTTAGATTGATTTAAAAAAACTTTTTTTTTTCAAGAATAATTCAGAAAATCAGTTTTAACCTTATAAAACCTCAGAGGTACATATTAGACGCAAATGCCATTTTTTTTAGTCCAGGCCTCTTCCATAACTTTCCGAAAGCTTCGCAAACTTATACAATATACACTATGTACAAACTTAAGAGCTGAAATTTCACAAATTCGCATCAGAATTCGATTTTTAAGCCATCCTCCGAGATAGTTTCTTGGGAGAATAAGTTTAAAGAGAGCGGATTTGAAACGTCACCACCATTGAAAAAGTTATTAGAAATACTTACTTAGCCAAGTTTCAGATAAACAAATGACGTTGTATTCAAGTACACTACTTTTAATGTAGATATTATTAACCCTTTGGCAGACAAGGCCTATATATCCGACAAACCAAATGGTTTAATGTGTGCCGACGCACATTAATTTATTTTTTTTTAAGTTTGACGTAGCCTAGTGTGATTGCATTAGTTTAATATTTGTTATTACAGTAAAAATTTAATATTTAATAAGCCACAACTTCAAAACTTCAATCCGAATTCAAATATCAAGTCTAGAACTCAAGATATCACCGAATTCAAATATATAGTTTAGAGTTCAAGAAATCCGCCAAAGGGTTGAGTTATTTGTGTAAGCATCAATGTTTTGACAGAGTATGTTAAGCCCAAGTAGTTTTGAGAACCCGAAACTTGGGTAAGCTGAGGAGATTTCTAGGAGTTATTTGACAAAGTATGGCGATGCGATTTCTCGATTTGGCGACTAGACTTTAAGCGCTAAGTGAACTCATGTGGTAGTGCATTATTATGCCAAAATGCGGAATCATGCTACTTGTCAAATATATTAGGTGGCAAAGTTACGCGTAACGAAAAAGTCACTCTTTCATAAAGAAAATTAAGATTAACAAGCTTAACTTTTATGTTAAGCTATTGCAACTGAGAGTTAATGTGATGCAAAACATCTACTTTAGTGGTCTCAGCAACTAGGCGACCCCATTTTAAAAACTATGAGTACGATGAACCAATTTTTAAATTTTTTTTTTCTTATGCAATAAGTGCCTATGAGTAATTTAACACCTTTTTAAAGTTCAAAACAACCTGATTAACACTTTTGCGTGAATGGCGTGCTCGTAAATCAAAATTTTCGATTATCTCTGCTGGAACGGCCCAAAAAACAAAAAACAAAAACCAAAAACAAATGGATTTTCGAGTTCATCGACCCAAAATTAGTTTAGAAAATGTTTTTTTTTAACTTATTATAAATTAAGAAAAACAATTAAAAAAAATTAATTTTTTCTTAAATTTGATACCGGCACCATACCTAACAAATTTGAGGGTTTTTGGCTTCAGAGAATTCGGGTACAGCAAATTAAGCTCTGTCAGTAAATAGTCGACCGACTATTGTAAAGCAACACTTTATTTTGAAAGGAAGTTCTCTGTTAACATTGAATCTAGAGTTTCCTGGGTTAACCTTGCTTCAAACTCATCGAATTCTATTAATATTTATACGGACGGCTCTAAGCAAGAAGCAGGGGTGAGAGCTGGGGTTTTCATTCTCACCTATTGGGTGTACAACTTAAAAACCGGAATTTGACGGTGGATGTCCGTACTAACAAATATCGTGAAAGCTCGAACTTTATATATATGTCATTTTGAAAGTACATTTGACAGCTGTCAAAATCAGTCAACAAAACAATTTTATCTTATGTGCATCATTATTATTTTTCACGATGAATAACTTCGAAAATTCGAGAAAAAGACAGCATTTGCGGGAGGTTCTGTTGGGTCATTTTTTTGCAAAGAAAACTGCTGCGGAAAATCATAGTTTGCTTGTAGAAGTTTATGGCGACGATGCTTTAGGAAAAACACAGTGTTTTGAATGGTTTAAACGCTTCAAAAGTACCGATTTTGACATCAAAGACAAAGAACGCCCAGGACAGCCAAAAAAGTATGAAGACGAAGAATTAGAGAAGCTACTCGATGAGGATTCGTGTCAAACACAAGACGAGCTTGCCAAATCGTTGGGAGTGACTCAGCAAGCCATTTCGAAACGTTTGAAAGCCGCCGGATACATTCAGAAGCAAGGTTATTGGGTCCCCTATGAGTTGAAGCCGAGAGACGTTGAACGGCGCTTCTGTATGTTTGAAATGCTGCTTGAGCGCCATAAAAACAAATCATTTTTGCATCGGATTGTGACTGGGTGTTTTTTTGGGATAGAATTCATAAATTGCCTGAAAGATGGGGAAAGATGGCTTCCAATGGACAATACTTTGAATAAAATATATTGTAACATTTTTCCACAATAAAGCATAAAATTCCGGTTTTTAAGTTGTACACCCAATATAATACAACATTAAAGTATAAATTGCCACAATACTGTAGCATCTTTCAAGCTGAGTTGGAGGCGATTAGTATATCGACGGAATATGTTATGGCAAGCAGTGGCGTCGATCGCTTTAATTTTGATGTTAACAGTCAAGCTGCCCTTAAGTCCCTTACAAACTATGTAATTAAATCCAAGTCAGTCCTTGGATGCTACAATCTACTTCAAACCTTCAGCAGTAAGCTTGAAACATGCCTGAACTGGGCACCTGGTCATCAAAGTATAGATGGCAAAGAAAATGATACTCGAAGGTGAACCATTAAGTGTATCACTCCCTTACAGCACCATAATGTTATATATCAGAAATTGCTTTACTGCGAGGCTAACCTAAAATAGATGAACTCAAATACTAGCAAAATAACCAAAAAAATTAACGCCCGCGACAGGCAAAAATCTTTTTTACTCAAGAGGAAAGATCTTACGAAAAAAGTGTACTGAACGAAAAATGCTTAGAATCGACCCAGCAATACGTGTGATTTTTTATGGACTTTTTTTTAATCTTCTTTTTTTTGAATAATTTTTGAAACATTTTTTTTTTTTAAATTTTTTCAAAAATTACTCAAAGAAAAAAAAAATTTTTTTCAACTTTCCAAAAAATTACACACTTATTTCGTTGATGATTCTAAAAATTTTATGCCTAGTACACTTTTTTCGTAAGATGCTTTCCTCTTGAGTAAAAAAAGATTTTTGCCTGCCTCGCGCGTTCATTAGCCAAAAACTCTGATGTAGCGTCCGAATCCCATCTTGAGTCATACATCATTTTAAAGATTATGAATTATGCTTTAATTTAAAGTACTTTTAAAAAAAATCAAAGGGGGGTTTTTTTAAAAAAATTCAAAAGTATTTTTAAGTGTAAAAAATTTTGGTGAAAAAAAATTTTTTTCACCAAGAAATATTTTTTTGTAAAAAGAACACTTTAAAATAAATGGGACCAGTAACTTGGATTTATCAATTTACAAGCTTTAGTGTAAGCTATAAATTTTTGAAAAACACCTTTTTCATGAAAATGACTAAAAACGCCAATTTCAACGGAGGTACTCAAAAGCGGCCAAAAAAATAGCGGCCAAAAAATAGCGGCCAAAAAATAGCGGCCAAAAAATAGCGGCCAACAAAAAGGGGCCAAAAAATAGCGGCCAAATAAAAAAGGGGCCGAATACAAAAAGGGGCCAAAAAATAGCGGCCAAATAAAATAGGGGCCAAAAATGGTTAAAGTGTTAAATTATCATTATTTTGTTAAAAATCAAAGACATTAGGTAAAATAGTAAAGTAAATTGACAAATTGTGTAAATAATAAATGGAAAAAGTTAGTTAAGAAGTACAATGAAGTAAATTATAGTGAATGTGATTGCTGACATTAGTTAAGTATTCGTAAATTTCAGCATAAGTGAGATCTTCAGTTACCCATTTGGGTTCAAATCCAGAAACTACAGTCTTTAGGCGAATGTTAGCTTCTCGATATCGCTTGCGAGACTGTTCTGATTCTGCACCAGCAGCATCTTGAGTAGTAGCAAAACTTACCAAAGAATGTTCCTGCTGAAGCGTAGAGATAAACTTCCAGATGTTTGGATTGTCTTTGATTTTTAACAAAATAATGATAATTTAACACTTTAACCATTTTTGGCCCCTTTTTTATCTGGCCGCTATTTTTTGGCCCCTTTTTGTATTTGGCCCCTTTTTTTCTTTGGCCGCTTTTTTTTGCCGCTATTTTTTGGTCCCTTTTTTTTGGCCGCTATTTTTTGGCCGCTTTTGAGTGGAACCTTCAACACCCTGTATTTTAACAACAAATGGTACTAGAACCAAATCCCTCCGGATTATTGTTTTTACACACCGGATCTACCATATTGCCAAATTTGAACGAAATAGGTCACGGTGCTCTTAAACAGTCGATAGGTTTTTTGGCTATGTGGAGAAAATCTGTGAACGGGGTTTCATTTGTATTAGTTAAGTGGTCTGAAAAATGCAAACCGCGAAATCGTAGCTGATCATCCCCGCGAAATATCGCAAAAATACATATCCCATATAAAAAAAAAAAAATCGGAAAAAAAAACGCAACAAACAAATATCAAAATAGTTATTTTTAATGTATTTTGCAATGCTGAATCTGAATCCGGCCTTAAAATTGCTATATCTCATACGGTTTTTGAGATATCTTAGCCTAAACAAGGAAAAAATACCGTTTTTGCTATATTTTTAAGCTATATAACTAGAATATAGAACATTCATACGCAAAATTCGATACATTATCTGAAAGCTCCAATCTTTTTCTTTAAAACCACATTTAAATTATATCAATAGGTTAATTTTTCTTTGAAATATCGTAGACTGAAATAATGACAAAACACGTTTTTTGCACTTTTTTAACTTTTTAGGTTAGGATATCTCCGAGAAAAATAAAGATATCGACATTATTTGAAATAGGTTTAGAAGATTGCTTAGAGCTTTCCATTTCTGCATCAGATTTTACGGATATACATCCTGTTATATAGCTTCAAAATACAGCAATAAAACATACCATCGGCTTTTTTTCCTTGTTTTGGGTAAGATATCTCAAAAACCGTATAAGATACAGCAATTCTAAGGCCGGATTTGGATTTAGCATTGCAAAATACATTAAAAATAACTATTTTTATATTTGTTTGTTGCGTTTTTTTTTTCGTTTTTTTTTTTTTTGTTTATATGGGATATGTATTTTTGCGATATTTCGCGGGGATGATCAGCTACGATTTCGGGGTTTGCAACCCCATTCACAGATTTTCTCCACATAGCCAAAAAACCTATCGACTGTTTAAGAGCACCGTGAGGAGACAACAAAATTTTGAGCTGGTACACTTGGCGTGGATTGCTTCATATACTATATATTATACAAAAATGGATGGAAAGCAAACAAAATTAAAACTTCCCACATATTGGCGCTCTAACTTTAATGGCTTTCAAAAAACTAAAACTACAACAAAGTGTATATATGTGCAAGGCGGCGTTCGATCCAACCATTGTTTTTTGTACTTTTAGGTTAGGATAACTCAAAATCCTGAAAAGATAGCGCAATTCCGGTGACGAATTCGAATTCAGCATCAAAAAATACATCTAAAATTACTATTTTTGTTTTTGTTTGTGGGTTTTATTTTTAGGTTTTTTTCATTTGATATGGAAATTTCATCATCATTTTCAAAGTAGGATTTCTCAGAAACAGCCCAATGGATTTTTATAATTTTTTTTTTCGTGTTTAGAATACCCCAAAGCACAATAATTTGCAAGAATTTCAACGGAGCACGCATGTTTAGATAGAACGCACTATTTCACCGCCGAGATTGTATAAGAAATTGAAATTAGCTAGTAAATGACCCACATACAATAAAGCCCAACAAAAAACAAGTTTGATAGCAACTTTGCTTAAAAATGTTGACTGTGTCCTTTTTTTTTTTTTTTTTTTTTTGATAAATTGACAAAAATTGTTATGTTAAGTTACCCCACCTTAAGTAAGTAAAAATAAACTCAAATAACTACACAAAACATTTTTTTTTTTTTTTTAATTTTACCTAATTAATTATCACTTATGAGTCAAGCTCAACAAAGCTTTCCTGCTAAATACTTTGCGCTCTAAAACAATTTGAAACGTTTAATCCTTAGACTGCAAAACTCTTGGCCACACCTGCCCTCAAGTGCGCTTGATAAAATTTTTTGTCTTAAATAGGTATGCTTAAATACTATACTTAAATCAAGCACCAATTATTTAAGTAAAAAATCCTGAACTAATAAAAAGCCATTTTGTTTCTTCTTCTTCTTCTACTTACTTTTTGTGAATTGTTGAAACGTATGCTGAAGGATGTAGTAAAAACAAAACGTGCAGTAGGTAGCAGCGTAAATTGCACACGCTGCTGTTGTACTGGTGGTGTTGGTGCTGCTGCTGCTGCTGCTGCTGCCGCTACTACTGTTACCGTTGCGCTGGCTGGATGTTACTTCCTTTTCCGCTTAAACGGAATTTCCGTTGGCAAGCATCCGCTTCACCAAAACGAAGAAGAAAAATACGCAGACCACGAAGAAATTGTTCGTAATGAAATCAGAACAAAAAAACCCGCACACACACACACAAAAGAAAATGCTTTAATTTTGCACTTGATTTTTCTTCACTTTTTTCTTTCACAGATTCTTACACTCAGACACGAGGACCACTGCCAGCATTACAATTGCAAAAGGAAAAACAAACCATTGATTAAATTGCTACGGAAAGTAACAAAAACAACGACAACAGTAATAATTATGATTATTATGACAACAACAACAACAAACGACACGACAACAACAACTATAATTTATTTTAATGAATTAGTGATTTAATTTTCTTGTTCAAATTTTAATGAACACAGCACAATATGTTAAATTGATGTAAAATAATTAATTTCTGTGAAAACACGCGCTGTTTAACTGGGCGGGAGTGACCGAGGGGCCACACTTAAACTATTGCATACTTTTTGGCGCTTAACTGTGTAATGCTGTAGTGGGCAGAGGGTAAACGTGAACACTTTGACAAGAATGAAGCTACATTTTTGTTTTATTTAAACACCTACTTAATTTATTATTTTTAAATTTTTATTTTAAAAATATTATTTATTTTTTTTTAACAATTAATTCTAAAGTTTTACTTTTTTCACATTTTTAATCTTAATATTCTTCACTTGAAGTTTCCACTATTTTTGAAATTCACTAACACATACGCGCAGCTAATCGTCGTTATAGAATCGCTAAATTATAACAGTTAATCACGAATAAAATATCGCCAACGTGCGCTATGAAATTGATGAGAGGCGCTTTGTGTTGTCGTTGTTGTCTTTTTCATTTGTATTATAAATGCTACATACAAACAATACGCACGCAACATATGTATGCGTGTGCGTTTTTGTTCCAAATGTGCGTTTCTCTTTCTCCACTACATGCGTATGTTGATGTGATGAATGTCACCGGATGTCACCGGAAGTGTTAGTTTTGGGCGTGCATTTATTTATATTAATGAAGTTTTCCTTTTGTTTTTTTTTTTTTTGTATTTAGCATACAGTTATATTATTTATTTATTTGCTGCTTTTTGTTTTTGTTTGCATTTGTTTTTTTTTTTTTTTTTTTGTTTTGTCTTGTTTTGTTTTGTTTTGCTATATCATTTTTGCTACTTCCTGAGTTTACTGAGTTTAATGTTAATTTGTCTTGTGTTTAACTTCCGTTTCCGCTCATTTATGGCATAATTCATAAATATAAATCACACACACGGAAAAAAGCACAAAAACTGGAGACACTTAAACATACGAGTACATTTTAATGATTATACAGTAGATGTATGAGCGTGTGTTTATACATATATGTATATCATTGATGCGTATTATTACCGTAAAGCATCACGTTTATATTTTCACTTTTATGTTCTATCGCTGCTGCTGCTTCTACTGCTGCTGCGCCTAATGCCGCTGTTTTATGCTTTTATGATCCGCTAGCTCAGCAGTTTTATCTTTTATTTTTTTAAGTGATTTTGTTTTATTTCTTTTTCTAAGTCTCATTCACTTTGCTCCGGCATTGTATTTATTTAAATGCGGCTGTTGTTTTTATTTTCATATATTTTGCTCATGTTTTATGCTGAAAATAAAAGAAAACATAATTTTTGTTTTAGTATTGTTGTAATTATTTTTAATATAAAATGTTATTTTTTGTTTTAAGTTTTAAAACAAGGTGATAAAAAATTTAAGAACCTAAATTTGTAAAAGCTACTGCAATTTCAAAATTAATTTGCATTTCACACAGGTACTTTCTAAACAAAATATTTTTTAATTACTCATACGCCATTTTATACCAAAGTACATTATTGACATGAAAAGTAGATTTTAAAGGGCTATTACTTGCTATTACTTACTTTAGAGTCGTTTTGAAGATAAACCTTTAAGCAAATAAATTTTAATTTTTTTTTTTTTTTTTTTTCTCTTATGAGTTTTTGTAGTGGAAAATGAAATATATGTCACCATAGGCGTGTTTTTAATCTGATTCTCAGTTTGTCATAATTATGAGTTAGAAAACGCATTGATAGATTTATATGAAAATCTATCTTTGCAAATAAATGACTAAAAGTTCAACTAAAAAAAATACTGTTTTAATAAGGGGATTCCTTTAAACTCGTAAATGCCTCGAAAAGCACGTAAACCTCGAAAACTTCCGAGACTCGTAAGCAAAATTTAAAAATTTGTATGAAATAAAGTTTACCAGGCCTCGAAAACTTTCAAGGCAACTTCGATGCGTAAGTAGCCTCGAAAAAGTACGAGAGCGATTGTTGTCAAATAAATGAATTGAAAAAATATTTTTTGTTTTGAAAATTGAATTTGAATTGAATATTTTTCAAATTATATGACAGCTGATACGTTGCTTACATGTTTTCATGGTTTACGAGTTTAAAGTTATCGCCTTAATATTTTTTTTAGATTTGGTATATTTTGAAAACTTTATAGTCAGAAACTCATCATGATATATATAAGATTTTACTTGACTTATCAAAGTGTTTTTCTCTGCAAACAGGCAACAGATGATGGTAAATATAGAAACAGTAATGATATTGTGAAACTGTGATGACTAAACACTAACTAACAAGGGTCAGCAAACAATATCTACATACAAAAGTCATTTCCGGCATATCTTTAGTAGTTTTAAATACTTGGCTAACATAACATGACCTTTATATCGATATCTTTTTTTTCTGCATGTAAAAATATGACTCGTTTATTTTGAAATCGGTTATTTGACCGATATAATTTTTTGGAATAAATATAATCAATTCCAAACCATCGAATAAACTTTTTGTAAATACAAAACCCAATTTTATTGATTACTGACAGAATACCAGCCAAAACATATTATGATATTACTTTTCACTCTATAAGAATTTTGAAAATTTAGCATAAAAATAAATATTTATTAAAGGCAAGGTAAAATTTTCAATCGAAAATGCGCCGAACTAAAGTTGAACGTAGAGGTATGGTTCCTTGGGCAAATATTCATAGAATTGAATGAACTTTCAGCCTAGCTAGGTGTTTTGTTTGAAAAGATTCATCCAAAAATATGAATCGTTTATTTTGAAAGTCGGTCATAATAATCGGCTATTTGACCCATATCACTTTTTTAAATATATAGCATCAATTCCACACTATCAAGTAAACTTTTTGTGTAAACAAAACGCAATTTAATTGATTACTGACAGAATACCAGCCAAATCATATAATGACATTACTTTTGTCTTTATAAAAATTTGTAAAATTTAGTATGAAAATAAAAAAAATATTGATGAAAGGTACAATTTTCGATCAAAAATGCGCCGAACTAAAGTTGAACGCAGAGGTATAGTTCCATGGGCAAATATTCATAGAATTGAATGAACTTTCACATAGGGGGGTAGCCGAGATCAGTTTTCAAATCGGCCTACCCTAATGTATATATATTAGGGCAGTTAAAAAAAAATTTTTTTTTCCAATTTCTTAGATATACTTTGGCATCACGTTCTACATCATGACAGAATATCCCATGAATTTTTTCAGATTTTTAAATGCATTTTTAAAGGTGGCTCAAAGCAAAAATATATTTTTATTATTTTTTTTTTAGCATAAATAATAAAATGTTGTCAAACAATTAGAAAAATTTGTTTCAGAGTAACTTAAAAACATTCATTTTGTTTGTTTTTTAATGAACTTTAAAACCTACTTTGTAATTTTGCCAAAAAAAAATTTTTACACCTCTTAAAAAACGATAAACTGCTTTAAAAAGGCGAAATTTAACGGTTTTCAAAGAAAAAAGTCATAGTGCTTTAAACGAAATGAACATTTTTTAACTTACAAGATCTCATTCGATAGAGCTCTTAAAAACCTTCAAGACAAGACATGTTAAGACTTTTTTGGGATAGCAGGCTCGATGATATAACGTTTGAAACATAGTAATGCAGCCCCGTGAAAGGCAAAACGCTTTTTTACTCAAGAGGGAGGCATCTTACAAAAAAGTGCACATGGTATAAAATGCTTAGAATCATCCAAGGAACAAGTGTGAATTGTGAATTTTCCCGAATGCATCATCCCGACAGACCATTTTCCCGACAGACCATTTTCCCGACAACCAATATCCCGACAAACAATTTTCCCGACAACCTTTTTCCCGACAGCTCTTTTCCCGAGTGACTATGTTCACGACAAAATTGCTATTAATTATTGTGCTTTATTTTTGTTTCACTACATTCCGGTTCAAAGAACAATAGTATGGGCAATATTCGTGAGGTATTGAAGTATGTTTCCACGTTGTTTTTGCGTTTGGTACTCTGTCACAAGAATTTGTACTCGAGTTTGGAGGGCTAACCATTTCTTCTTGGGCGCAGCTTTAACAGCTCGGCCAAGACTCAATTCTGCCAGGATGATTTCAGTGTCTGCCTGTTCCTTTTGGAATTCCGTAAGTGCTGAGTACAAGTCGGGGTGGTGTTTCCCAACGACGATCCGAAATCTGTTGTGCCACCCTTCGCTGACATTGTTGGTTTTGTGCGATCCATCAAGAGCTGCAGTGTAATGATTCCATATGTGAGGCGCATAGCGCGGTGCAACAGCGCGTCTTCTTCCTCTCGCTGGTTTTCAAATTTGGAAAACAAAAACATGTCAAGCAGCCGTCGCTAAGAGACTGTTATCGGCTTGTCGTGAAATTGGCTGTAAACATCATTGTCGGGAAAAACGTTCTCGGCAAAAATGTTGTCGGGAAAATTGTTTGTCGGGAAAAAGGTTGTCGGGAAAATGGTCTGTCGTGATATTGCATTCGGGAAAGTGACCGGGAACAGTGAATTGTTTTTTTTTTTTTTTTTTTTTTGAAAAGTTTATTAAAAATGACATTAAAAAAAAAATTTTTTCTAAAATTAAATAAAAAAAAAAACAATTCACACTTGTTCCGTGGATGATTCTAAGCATTTTATGCCATGTTCACTTTTTTTGTAAGATGCCTCCCTCTTGAGTAAAAAAGCGTTTTGCTTTTCACGGGGCTGCATCACTATGTTTCAAACGTTATATCATCGAGCCTGCTAGCCCAAAAAAGTCTTAACATGTCTTGTCTTGAAGGTTTTTAAGAGTTCTATCGAATGAGATCTTGTAAATTAAAAAAATGTTCATTCCGTTTAAAGCACGATGACTTTTTTCTTTGAAAAACCGTTAAATTTCGCCTTTTTAAAGCAGTTTTTCGTTTTTTAAGAGGTGTAAAATTTTTTTTTTTGTCAAAATAACAACGTAGGTTTTAAAGTTCATTGAAAAACAAACAAAATGAATGTTTTTAAGTTACTTTAAAACAAATTTTTCAAATTGTTTGACAACATTTTATAATTAATGCTAAAAAAAAAAATAATAAAAATATATTTTTGCTTTGAGCCACCTTTAAAAATGCATTTAAAAATCTGAAAAAATTCATGGGATATTCTGTCATGATATAGAACGTGATGCCGAAGTATATCTAAGAAATTCGAAAAAAAAATTTTTTTGAACATCCCTAATATATATATATATACATACATACATACATACATACATACATACATACATACATACATACATACATACATACATACATACATACATACATACATACATACATACATACATACATACATACATACATACATACATACATACATACATACATACATACATACATACATACATACATACATACATACATACATACATACATACATACATACATACATACATACATACATATAAAAGGTATTGTTTCCGCACCATTTATTTTTTAAAAAAATCGGTTTTTTCGTATTTAAGAAAAACACAAACAAAAACCGGAAACAGCAATAGTCATTCCAGATGTGATTTTTGATGGTTAGTCCGAAACCGGTCTTAGAATTACTCTATTACGTCTGAACTTTGAGATATCCTTACATAAATGTTTAAAGGATACCATTTTTTTCCTATTTTTGAAGTTATATAACAAGATAAGGTAATATTATGCCGTAAAATCTGGTATGACAGTTAATAGTCCTAGTTTTTTTCTTGAAAACTCAATCAAACCGATAACGATATCTTTTTTTTTTTTGTCGGAGATATCTTTACCTAAAAAGTTAAAAAAGTGCAAAAACACGATTTTTAGCTATATTGGATGTTATATGCAGGACACACAAAATTTTTTTGTGAATTAATTTTTATTACCAGAAGCATTTGGTACTTTCTTTTGGCTTTAAATTGAGCTACAATATAAAATGTTTATCTGCAATATTTCTCTGCAAAGTTATGTAAACTTTAAAATCAGTTTGCACTCCATAGTGTAATTTTTAAATGGTCATAACTTTGTGGAAATTTCATTCGATTTTGCTCAACGTAGGCTTAAAATTTCTGCAATTATATGCGCCACTTAATAAAATTTCTAAAAAAAAATTATATGCCAAAAACCAAATGTTTCATTTGAAGTTGATGTGAAAAATTTTTAAAATTTTTAAAATTTCAAACTTTTTCCAGTCAATTTTGTTCGGAGCATAATTATTAGCATGCTTGTTAGAAGCGCCATTAATCACTCTTTGTAAATGTGGAAAAATAAAATCGATCGGACTTGGCATCATAGAAATATATTGATGTATATGAAGCTATAACCTCGAAAATATAAATTATAGAATAACTCGGGAACGGCCGCAAAGAAAAAAAAATAATTGAGTTTTTCGTGTTCAGCAACCTCAAATTAGTTTAAAAAAATTGTTTGCAAAATATTACAAATATTTTTAATTTTGAGTTGTATTAACTTTTTACAGTTATTGCTTAAATAATTAATAATTCAATAGCACAAAAAAATTTTTGGTAAACATTACTTTTTAAGTATATAAAAAAAAAATCCCACCTCGACCGTATAAATTCATTCACTGTAGCGAAACTTCTAGGCTAAAATCCCCAGGCAGTCCACTACAACAATTTTTTCTCATTTTTGGTGCTTAAAATGGGTATGTACGCAATAATGTGTAAGTTTTGTTTTAAATCTTATTACGAACAAAATGAGCCCTGTCGGATCAAAATCGGTGCATATTCAACAAAATTAGAAATGAATACCTAATTTGCCTGCACTATCATTGAAGTTTCAATTCAATGAAAGTAATAAATTTTTTCATTAAATTCATTGAGTTTCATCTAAGTTTATTTAGTGGTATTGGAAAAATTTTATTTGTGGTAGTGAAAAGCTCAATAAGAGCATTACTCCCAAGTCCGATAAATTTAAAGATAAACATTTTTTCGCATTATTTAGGGGAAAAAAACAGTATGCAGTGTTTGAGTCCAAAAAACAGTATCATACTGCGATAAACAGTACAGATACGATTGTTATACATACGCATTGAATGTTAGTATTTTTGAGTGCACGTTTTTTGGCCAAATTAAAATTTCAATTTTTCAATAATAATTAATTTAGTAAAATAATTATAATTGCAACAAAAATAGTCTGATGAGTCTTTATGGCGTTCTTTAATTTGCCATTATTATGTGTTAGAAAATGCATTGATAGATTTATATGAAAATCGATCTTTGCAAATATATGACTAAAAATTCAATAAAAAATTAATTTTCAAATTAAAATTATTTTAGAAGTTATAAGATAAAATTTTGCAAGATTTTCTTTAGAGGAGAAAAAGCGTACCGCGTACTAGCTTGCAGCACTCAAAACCGTAGAGATAGTACATATACGATATTTTAAGTAAAGTGAATATTCATGACCCCTAACATTACATATTTAGGAAAAATCATTCATTTTAAAACTTTTACATCCCTTAAAGTATGCACTTTTTATTTCAAAGTGAGAATTTGGCAAAAAAGCTGGAAGCAATATTGATGAAGCATAGACACAACTTAAAAATATGTAAAAAATAAAAAATTTCACAAAAAAAGTGAAACGAGAGCTCAAGCCTTCGAAGACTGAATGAGTTGTAATGGATGATGAAAGAAGAACATTGCCAGATCCCCAATTCTACTCTAAAGAGAAAGGTAATACTGTCGGTCAGTCAATAAAAAATAAAAAAGTTATTTTCTGGCAATCTTTTTGCACTTGCTTTCATAAATTTATAAATTCACAAAAAAAAAACTCGATATATGCCGAAGTGTTCGGAGTGTCCAAAATGCCGTTTTGAACTATTTTATGAGAAACACAATGCATCAAAAATATTTTGACATGACTTTGCCACTGCACACTACTCCCGATTCACTCTAAAGCTGCAAGTAAAGAATAACATAAATTTCTTTCTAAAAGAGGTGAACCCACCAAAAGCTTCCGGATTTCACCCAATAGAAAGCAATCGGTCCATTGTGAAGTGAAACTTGAAGAATGATGGTCGAGTTAGTGATTACATCAAAGAATTTAGAAAAAACTGGCATAGGTCAAGCAATGCCATTAGAAAAGATGGCTTGCAGCATTAAATTAAATGAATCCGAAATAAAATTAGACTTAAACTAAGAGAATAAATACTTAATTTGTCTTAATGAAAAGTGAATTAAAATATTTATTTTCGTGGTATAAAGAAAGTTTAAAAAATTCAAAAATTTCCTTGGATATGCGTTTTTTATCTAGGGACCTTTCAACTGAAATCCCTCCTTTACAATATAATATATTTAAACTTGTTTCATATTTCGTAAAAAGATGGATTATATATACAAAATGTATCCAAGGCATAGATGCAAATTTTTAAACAAAGGAAAAGGGGCAAAAACTTCTATGTTTTTGCAACGTTAAAAACAAAGTGTAAAACCATCCATTTGCACTGTAAACAGCGCCTTAAAAATATACATTATTCCCTGTTTTTATTTATATCCTTATACCGAGAAAAAGAAGATGCTGTTGCTGCTGCTGCTCCTTTAGGAAGGACGAATTTTTTAACGTGAATGCGACAGGTTTATTTTATGTGCTTTGCCAAAGGATAATTGAAGAAAAACAACTTTTTTGCTGCCAACATCAACTTTGTTTTAAGGATAACTTGACGAGTCGATTGGGTTTTTTACGTTCTTGTGATGTGATTTTTTTCCCGTGCTACACGCTAGCGTTATAGCTAATGTTAACAGCAGCAGCACCAGCTGAAACCGCCGCCCGCGGCCAAAGCAGCTGAGCTGCTGTGGCACAGGAGTCAGTATAATAACAGCAACAACAACAACAACAACAACAAAAACATGAACAAGGACAACGTTAGTGTAAAACACGCACAACGCACACACACACACACACACAGACACACGGGAAACGGCAGTGCTGTCGAGTGGAGGAGGGTTATTTCGCAAAGACGTAGGCAGGGGTGCAGAGAAGAGCAAAAGCAGCAAAAACTTAAGGAAATTTTTCCGTTTTACTGACAGCAGGCAACACTGTATGCGTCGTAGGTGTGCGTGTGTGAATTTGTTTCTTAACTTTTACTTTTTTCCATTTCTTATCCTTTGACTTCTTGAGGAATAATTTTTTTTTGTAGTGATTATTCTTTGCTGTTTTTACTCACATTTCAAAATTTCTATTTTATTTTTATGCAGCAAATTTTTTTATATTTTTTTCTTTTATTCCATTTTATTTTTACACATTTACACAAGTTATGGTTTTTTTTCGCGCGCGCGCTACACAATTTTTATGTTCCAAGTTGACCC
Organism: Calliopum simillimum; assembly: GCA_951812925.1. Classification (NCBI taxonomy): domain Eukaryota; kingdom Metazoa; phylum Arthropoda; class Insecta; order Diptera; family Lauxaniidae; genus Calliopum; species Calliopum simillimum. The sequence goes on along the minus strand of OX638369.1, from coordinate 89,200,201 downwards.
GACGACTGGAACTCCATGACTGACATTTGCGTCCGAAAAATTTGTTTAGCTTGCGCCGGAAAATTATCCTTCAGCAGCGCGTACTGTTATATGTTTGTGTATGTACTTGCTCATGTGTATTTGTCTGTGCGTTTGTTTGTGCCTGTATGTACGCCTGTGTTGTGACGTAAAGATGTTCGAAAAAGCTCTTGAAAATTACAACAACTACAGCAACAAAATCAACTATCTTCTTAACTTCCAGTGTCCTTCCAAAGTTCCAGTTTCCAGCAGGTGAAAATGTGTGTGTTCCAGTTTTTGTTGTTGCAATCGTATGTTGTTGTTGTAGAAATGTTTTTTGTTGTTATTGCTGTTGGCTGTGATAAGGTATAAAAATGTGGGTGAAAGCTTGACGTGTGCTCTTTGCGCTCTCTTAAAAATCTACCTTCTCCCGCTCTTTTTTCTTCAATGTTATCAAAAGCTTTTGCTCTCTCTCACACTTTCTCACGGTTTTATATTATCCTTATATTTACGGGTTGAACAGCATGTCCTTGAGTTGTAATTGTTGCTATTGTTAATTTTTTTTTTTTTTTGTTGTTGCTTTTGTTTTGTTCTTTGAAAAATTTTATTGTTTTAGTTACACCTGGCAATACTGCAGCAGCCGGTATTTACTGCTGGTGCTATTGTGTTAATTTTGTTCTCGCTCTTTCACTCTTAAATATTTTATGTTGTCCTTAACAAGGCTGCTTATTAAATTTTTGTACACGAGAAGAAACCCAGCAGTTAAATGTTAATAGCTTGGATAATTTTCGGTGTCATAAGTAAATAAGTGTATGGACAAGTAGTAGGACACAGCGGTAAACTTAAGCAAAAATTTCTCAATAGTAAGCATGTTTTCGGGTTTTTTTCCTTTAGGGGCGTAGTACTGCCGTCTTAAAAATGATATGTCTTCAATGTTGTCCTTAGAGTTCCATCTAGTACCAGACGGTCATTTAACATTTGAATGCTCAACCGGACTTAATCGATAGACCATATTTCGTTAATTTAATACAGCATTCTTTCAAGTATCTGGTTTGCAGCACTTCCGGATGTACTCAGCAATCATCAGACCCATTGTTACTTATGGATCACCTGTTTGGTATAAAAAGGTGCAACAAAAATCGCCAAAAGTCAAACTCTGTAGATTAAAAAGAATGGTTTGCATTTCAGTAATAGTAACTACGAAAACAGCATCAACGTTCCACTCTGAGGAAGGAACTGAACAACAGTAGGAGCATTCCCATCACTATCAATGATTACTGCTTAGCTAGATACATCTTTTTGCACAGCTTTCAAGTTACATTCCCCAGCAGAAATATCTGGAAAAAGGAACGACCAGAATTCATTGGTAATTACCATATAATAATAGAGTTTAGCTACTGCAGCTATTAGCCTTCTAGGCTATTTAGCTTCAAGCTTTAAATCAAGTAATAGCCGGAGAGCCAGCGCTTAAAAAGGACTTTGCGTTTCTAAAAGCTGGTTTTGTTACAGTTGGTTATAGAAATTGTGTACACCAATAAACTGTCGGTCAGTCAATCGAACTGTAGAACAGGCGGCTGATGTATGGTCGCAAACATGTCATAATTTCAATGGTGATCAAAATATTTTCTAAAGGCTGAAAATTGTTATACAGATTGTATAATAAAAAACAATTTTGTCGGTCAGTCAGTTTTAAGTTAGAACAAGGCTGGTCAGCAGCCCCGTGGAAGTCAAAATGCTTTTTTACTCAAAAGGGAGGCATCTTACGGAAAAAACGTACATAGCATAAAATGCTTAGAATTGTTCAAGGAATACGTGTAAATTTTTTTGGAATTTTTAATTTTTAACGTCATTTTGAATAAATTTTTCAGAAAAAAAAAGAAATTCACACTTGTTCTTTGGATGATTCTAAGCATTTTATGCCATATGCACTTTTTTCGTAAGATGCCTCTCTCTTGAGTAAAAAACGTAATTTTTTAAAAATTTTTCACAAAAAAAAAAAGTCCAAAAAAATTCTCACGTTTTCATTGGACGATTCTAAGCATTTTATGCCATGTATACTTTTTTCGTAAGATGCCTCCCTCTTGAGTAAAAATGCGTTTTGCCTTCAACGGGGCTGCTGACCAGAATTGTTCTAACGTTTAACTGACTAACCGACAAAATTGTTTTTTATTATACAATCTGTATAACAATTTTCAGCCTTTGGAAAATATTTTGATCACCATCGAAATTTTGACATGTGTGAGACCATATCGTCGGGTTAAAACTACAACTAGACATCTACATATACTGCCATTTTGAGTTAAGTATACAAAAACATGAAGAAAAAACGGATCTATGCCTCAGTTTAGTCGGTTTTTTGATATGTAGTCCTCATCCAATTTTACATAAAGAACAAAAAGTAGAAAACTGCAAAATCCCATACAAAAAACGAAATTCAAAAAACTTAAAACGCTTTTTCCTCAAAACATGAAAAATGTAGATGTCTAGTTGTAGTTTTAACCCGACGATATATCAGCCGCCTGTTCTACAGATTGCTTGACTGACCGACAGTTTATTGGTGTACACAATTTATATAACCAACTTTAACAAAACCAGCTTTTAGAAACGCAAAGTCCTTTTTAAGGGCTGGCTCTTAGACCATAAAGCTTATTAAATAAATTGTGAAAATGGAAAAAATTATAAGTTTCAATGTGTTATTTTTTGATAATTTTTTCTTAGACTTTTCGCACTTTCTCAACATACCCACTCAGGTCACGTGTATACATAACTACAAATGCATAAATGCAGTTGTATGTATGTATGATCCAAAGAATGAATGTAAGAAAAAATTAACCCTGCATGCAGTGGGGTTCGGACAACATAAACATAAATAAAAAATAACCAATTGCCATCAAATTTAATTCGTAATTTAATACGTAACAACTTTAAACGATCCTCATAAGGAGAAAGGTTTTAAGAACCTGTTCAATTAAAGTCTTTAAGAGCAAAACGAACAAAATTTTTTTAAATTCTTTCAATTCTATCGAAATGTATATTATAAAATGGTGACCAAACTTGGCTAGCATACTTTGAGTGAGTACGCACACTTTTCACCAATTGCTACTTAACTATAACACAGGTTTACAAAAAAAAAAATGTCATGGCGTTTTGACCAGACTATGTGTTTCCTAGGGACCTTCAAGGTCATATGGAGGTCAAAATGGGGTTCATGTGTCGTTTAGTGATAAATTCGCTAAAATTCTGAAACTAATTTTGGGAACCCCTGAAAAAATTTGGAAAATATTGGTGTTATATGAAAGGTATTTTGTTGTTGTTGTTATTATTGTTGCTGTTTTTGTTGCTGGTGTTGTTGATTTATTTGTTGTTGTAATTGAAAAATTTCACAAAATTTCAAAAAAGATCATATCTCCAAAATTTTGAGTCCAATTGAAAATACACTGAAAACATTTTTATATGACACCAATATTTTACAAATCCAAACAGGGGTTCCCAACTTATAGCAGTTTTCATAGAAGATATATCCGGATCTTCCGATGGCTATATCTCCGAAACTAGGTCCAAAATATCCTTTTTTATCACATACTCTTTTTAAGGAATAAGAATTCAATGATAAAAAATTAGTATCAGAATTTTAGCGAATTTATCAGTAAACGACACATGGCCTCCATATGACCTTGAAATATTTTTCTCAGACGTTCTGGAAAAAAACGGACCCGGGATTCGGATTCAGGACGTCAAAGTCCCTAGGAAACACATAGTCTGGTCAAAAGCCATGACATTTTTATACCCTACACCCAGGGTATATTCACTTTGTCCTTCTGTTTGTAACGCAGAGGAGGAGGCGTGGCAGGTATAGAAAAGTATATATATTCTTGATCAGCGTCATCTCCTGAGTCGATATAGCCTTGTCCGTCTGTCTGGCTGGGTGGCTGGCTGGCTGTGTGTTGAAATACACTTTTTTGGGAAAACTGAGCAAGATAATTTAATGAAATTTGGTAAACTGCCTCCATCGTCAAAGATAGCTCGAGGGATTGAAAATGAGTGATATCGGTCAACGGACGCCTACCGCCCATACAAAAAATATATTCAAAATGCAATTTTAGGAGTATTTTTCACGACAATGCAACCAAAATACGCATAAATACTAAAAATTGTAAGCGCAAGCTCTGAGAAAAAACTGAATGAATTCAGGCAAGAGGGCGGGGCACCTCCCATATAAGCAAAAGCTTCAAAACGCTATACTAAAAGCGTTTTTTGAGATATTCGAACCAAATTCGACTCAGACACTAAATATTATAAATGAAAGCTCTCAACAAAAATTGGGTGAAATCGGACAAGGGGACGTGGCACCTCCCATATAAGCAAAAGTTTTAAAATGCTATACTGAAAGAGTTTTTTGAAATAATCCAACCAAACTTCACTCAAATACTAAAGACTATAAATGCACGCTCTAAGCTAAAATTAGACGAACTCGGACAAGAGAGCGTAGCACCTCCTATATGAGCAAAATTTTAAAAATACTGCAGTGTAGGGTATTTAATGTTTGGCCAGGCCAAATTTTACACCCTTACTAGTTTTTTTTGTAAACCTGTGTAATTAAAACAACTAATATTATGTATGTCACGTTCGTTATTACATTTTAGCTTATGTAAGAGAAACTAGAAAAGATATTTTATAAAGAAAAAGTGCATTATAAAGAAGCATATTTCAGCAATATTTTGAAACTTTTAGAATAATCAAATTTTCTAAAATATTTTGCAGAATTTTTAATTTTCGTTCATGCACCTCAAAAGCACTTCTATTTTATATCACGTCGTTATGGACTTTTATTGGCTAGTATTTTGGTACTGCATGCCCGACCGACCCCGTGATTTTTTCCAAATATAGTCCATCCTTAGTACTAAATTATAGACCAAATACGTGTAAGTTTCCCTTGGACTTGATTATCTTTAAAAAAATATGCGTACGAATGTCACGTCCGTAGCCTGTGGAAATACCCAAATGTTATAGTTGAAAACTGTTATTTTAATTCATTTGCTTATAAATTAATTGATGACTTATAATATTTATTTATTTATTTGAGTCTTTGGATAATAACAACCCTTACAGACTAAAACAATTGAAATTAACCTTTTCGGATCTTTCTCTTTCCATTTGACATTAAAAATCGTTACTGTTCATTTTCTTACTATTAAGAGTCATCTTAATAATAATTGAAAATAATTTTTAAAAATTTTTGTTTCTAAAGTGGTTTTTGGGAGTCATGCCATAAGCATGAAATGTACTCAAAGGTAATAAAAGTACCAACATTTACATTTAAATTTTTAATATAATTCTAATGATTTTGTGCTTAAATATCATATCAAATCATATCATGTTAAGGATTTTCTAGTAAAAAAATTTTAAAAAGGTGTTTTGCCATATTATAGGTCGTGGCCGAATAAGAAATACCCTACACCTAACCCTAGAAGAGCAATTCCGATCCAATAAATTATCTTTTGCATCTAAATTTTCCCCAAATAAATCGTTATGATCATCCAACTATTATTTTAAAGACTATGAATTTCATCACGATCTAAAAAATATTTTGTACATCCTCTTTCCCAATCAGAACAGCTCTAGATTGTTTATAGATTTCATCTTTGCAGTTTAATTAGAAACTCGGAACCTGGGTACTTAATTCTGCTTCTGTTCACTGCAGGGTAAGTACACAGCATATTCTCTGCTTCTTCCAAGTCCTTTTGACATCGTTATTTACCGGGTCCATCTTTTTGGGTAGTAAATTTCAATTTCAATTTTATTAAAAAATTATATTGTACAATAAGACTTATACCCCTACCATGGTTTACAACATATGCAGGTTGTGTACTATTTAAAACAACACAACATCAATTTTATTTGGTACTATGGTCTACTATGGTCTACTATGGTCCATTTTGCCATTACATACACAACAACAGCTGATCGTATGACGTGTTGTGTTGTTATCGAAAGTACGAATTATAAAAGTACAACACAACACTGAACTATGTTGTAAACCATGGTTGGGGTATTAATCTTTAATAGTACATCAATAGTGGAGCACAAGCAGGAACAATACTAGAACTAAAATAAACTAAAATAATCTAATTTAAATCTATCATATAAAAAAAAAGAAAGAAAATAGAAAATGAAGATAGTAATAAAAGCATAGAACTAGAAAAATTCAACATTCAAAAAAGGTTGTCTATTGCCAGTTTAAAACCGCTTCTAGAGACTACTCGCCTTATGTTAAGAGGCAAAGAATTCCATAGTCCAATGGTATTAATGAAAAACAATCGGCTGGAGTTAAGATAGTTATACCTGGGCACTATAAGTTTAAGTGATCTAGATGACTGGCCAAATTGAAGTTTATTAAATAAATAACTAGGGCTGCGGGAGTAAATGAGTTTATGCAAAAATATTAACTTACGTTTGTTGAGGAAAGCTTCTAACCCACATCCCAGGATACCACTTCTAAATTGAGATATATGATCATACGGACAAACCCCAAAGACATACCTAGTTACAATATTGAAAGCAATTATAAGTTTATGGAGTGATTGCGAGTTAAGCTTGCAATAGACGAGATTAAAGTAGGAAATATGAGGAACGATCAACTGTAAGGAAATTCTGCGTCTAGTTTCAAGTGGAGTAAAGCAACTAGAAATTCTTAGGAATCTTAAGATTCCATATATCTTTCGTATCACATTATTTATGTGATCACTGCAACTTAGCTATGAATTTATAATATAACCCAGATTTCGCACCTTATTCACAAACTTAATCTGGGAAGAGCCAATATATAATGGAGGAATATCAAGCAAACTTAACTCGTTTCTAGCAACCGGCAATACTTGAGACTTTAAGGGGTTGATACGAAGTAAATTATTGCTAGCCCATAAGTTAATTGCAACCAGGTCTTCATTAAGCCTACAGCTTAGATCCTCAATTAGTCCAATAGGCCTAGAAAGATAAATTTGGACATCATCAGCATAACCGTGGATAGAAGCATGTTTACAGATGGAAAAAATATCATTTAAAAAAATTGAAAAAAGTAAAGGACCCAAAATAGAACCTTGAGGGACTCCAGCTCTAATTAACTTGAGGGAAGAGCAAAAACTCCCAACTTTTACTTGTTGGAACCGACCACTTAAATAATTAGCCATCAATGAAACTGCACTGTCACTGAACCCAAAGTAATGTTTCAACTTTTTACAAAGCGTATAATGGTTTACACAATCAAAACCCTTGGAGAAATCTAAGACACAAGGAAGAGTTAAGAGATTTTCATCATAGCTCATTCTAATGTCGTCAATAACTTTCATGACAGCAGTTGAACAGCTGTGACTATTACGGAACCCGGATTGCAAAGGAAATAGGAGGTTATTACAATTTAGATACATTGAAATTTGGTCAGACATTATTTTTTCACAAACTTTGCCCAAAGTTGGTAAAATACTAATTGGTCTGTAGGGGAGGGGGGGGCTAGTGTGGACAATTTTTATATAATTACAAAATTATATTTGTGAATATATCATTTTTGTAATAAAGTAATTTTTAGCGATAACTTATACCTCTTGCCCCCATGATTGCATCAATAGTTATGATTTTTTCTTTTCATAAATGCACTATTAAATCATTTTAAAAAGAGCTTACATTTGTCCCCGTATAAGGGGCTAGTGTGGACAACCATTGATTTAACTGGGGGCTAATGTGGACACCATTAGAAACTTGATAATTCATACAAAAACGTTAAGAAAGAGTTCAGATACATGTTTATTCAAGAAAATAATGGTGTAATACAAATAATAATACAAATAAAAAATTAACTGCTATCTCATGATGTATTTGGAGAAATTTATATCAAACTTCATATAACTTGCTGATCGAGATGTTCCCGGCAGTTGTTGTGCTTGGGGCAGCTTTGCCACTATTTCATTTCGGTGAATTTGGCTGGTATCCGGTATATCGGGATACTTGAATCTATCGTTCTTTCTTTTTAGAAACGTAATGTTGAAATCTTCAGAACCGTGGATCGTGACAATTTGGCCAAAATAACATACTTTTTGTCCATGTTGTTTCAAACTTCATATAACTTGCTGATCGCGATGTTTCCGACAGTTGTTGTGGTTGTGGCAGCTTTGCCATTATTTCATTTCGGTAAATTTCGCTGGTATCCGGTAAATCGGGATACGTGAATCTGTCGTTCTTTCTTTTTAGTAACGTACTTTCTTGGAACGGCTTTTAGAAATGGTCTGACGATTTCCGGAGTCATTTCAGCTGCTGCGGACATGTCCACACTAACCCAATTTCAGTTGTCCACACTAGCCCCTTCATGTCTTTTTTAACAAACATATTTTTTTTTTAATCTTACGGTAAGGTTCTTTAAAAATAATTTCAATGGTTTAAATAAACACTATTTTAAGTTGTATTATCTATTAACACTACAGCAGAAGAATAATTATTTTAAAAGTATCACTGAAATTACGAAACAAAAAAAAAATTACTTTTTGCTGCGTAAAACACGTTCGGTCACGTTATCATGGAAAGCTGAACTGTCAACCAATGAATTTTTTTTTGGTGATGCAGAGTGCAAATACCAACTTGAAAAATATAAAACAGAAACAAAAAATTCAAAACGCCGCGAGAATTTGAATTTGTCCACACTAGCCCCCAGTCCACACTAGCCCCCCCCCCCTCCCCTAATCGTTAGGATCAGTGGAGTCAGTTTTCTTGGCAATAGGAATTACTGAAGCAATTTTCCAAATTGCAGGAAATTGACCGGTCGATGGTTGATTATGTGGGTAAGCGATGATAAAACGGAATTTCAACATCATCATTAACTACATTGGTACCACCACTATCTAAAAAAAATCATTCAGCATATCAGGATTTAAGTTGCATTCTTTTTTATCTTTAGAAAATATTCTATATTTCTTAATGTTTTGCCACAATTTCTTCAAAGAGAGATTTGCATTCAGCTTATGTGAGAGAAAATTATTTTTTGATTCTTTTACAATGAAGGTTGCCAAATTACGTGCGCGCCTATATTTATCCCAGTTTACGGCAGAACGATTAGACTTCCATTTGGAGTGTAGCTTGTTTCTAACCCTAATAGCGTGCAAAGACCGACTATTAAGCCAGGGACATCTGGTGTTAACCACATTAACTTCACGTAAGGGAACATACTGATTAAAAGCGTACTCCACTTCACCCAAAAAATCTTTTAGTTTTTCATCTACAGAGGCATGAAACCAACAATCATTCCAATTCATTTGTGGCAGTTCACTAAATAAAGCAGTTGTATCAATACTTCTGTAGTCGTAAAAGAAAAAACTAGCAGGAGGTGGAGAGCGATTAAACTGAATATCAAAACAACAGAATATGAGGTCATGGTCTGATAAAAAAGTAATCTGGTCGAATTTCAAAACTAAAGACGGGTCAGACACAAGAAAGACATCAAGAAGGCTAGGATCAGAGTCATTAGCGAAGCGTGTAGGAAAATTAGAATTTACCAGTGCTAAACCACAAGAAGAGAAATTGTTATTAAAATCATCAGTAATACTATCATTTCTTAACAAATTGACAAACTGAATAAGTACCTATATAGTGTCCTGACATTTAGGGTATTCCTTCAAACGTGCAAAAGCATCGAAAGCCCCGTAAACTCGTAAAACTGTCAAAGTTCGTATTGATTTTGACAACTATTACGAGTTTGCTGGGTTCTCGAGGCTTTTACACGTTTTAAAGGATATCTTCATTGTTTCAGTGTACATTTTTGTACCGATGTTTAAAATTGCTTCCATCATACCATCATAGTCTTTTCGTCTGCTGCAGGCAAAAACTTTTCTTGGGGTCCTCACTAATTGATAAGGCTTTTTTCCTCACGTTTCCGAATTAAGTTATTTTTAAAGGTGTTGTTCACTTCGTAGAAGGCTTCTGGAAATATATTATGCCCCTCTCTTGGCTAAAGAAAGGTTAGGTTAGGGTGACATCAATAATGCCACATATATATCGCAGGGGTCCATAGTGATACCACTAACTCTCTTATTAAAGTCTATTCATAAACTCTGGTCATTTCAATTGGGTATTTGACTTAAATGAAGGATCCTGTCAGTACAGCAAATCTTTTAATGCCGTTTGGTGATTTTTTGTTCTTTTAAGGAACTGAAAAATGGCTGACCAATGCATTTCAGTCTAGTTCTTGCCAAAGCGGGGCAGGTCCTGAGTTTGCATTGCCTTTATAAGCCCCATGTCTTGGTTTCCAGATAAGAGTCATATAATTTCTCCTGGATAAGGCTTGGATAAATTTAAATCACTTTCAGAAAGGCCTTGAATAAATTTAAAACATTATTTAAGATTTCAGAGTCGGTTACTGTCCGAGGAAATGCATATGTATATCGGAACCGGAAGTGCGCGTACATAGACAATTTCTAACGCATAACTCTATAGCAAGGACCTTTACTTATAAAACGGAAGTTATTTCCAACATCTGGATTATTTAACTCTTCGAAAATTGTAATTATTTGAGTTAGACACCAAATTTATGAATAAGAACACCTCCCAACCAATGCAGCTCTTCCCAACCAAATGAGAAATTTTAGCACCCTTGGATAAAATCTATGCCATATGGCATAGTACGAAATAAAAACTAGTAAGGGTGTAAATTTTGGCCTGGCCAAAAAATAAATACCCTACACTGCAGTACTTTGAAAAGTTTGCTTATATGGGAGGTGCCACGCCCTCTTGTCTGAGTACACCCAGTTTTTGTTCAGAGCTTGCATTTATAGTTTTTAGTGTCAGAGTGTAATTTAGTTGGATTATCTCAAAAAACTCTTTCAGTATAGCATTTTGAATCTTTTGCTTATATGGGAGGTGCCACGCCCCCTTGTCTGATTTCACCCAATTTTTGCTGAGAGCTTTCATTTATAATTCTTAGTGTCTGAGTCAAATTTGGTTCGAATATCTCAAAAAACGCTTTCAGTATAGCGTTTTGAAGCTTTTGCTTATATGGGAGGTGCCACGCCCTCTTGTCCGAATTCGCTCAAATTTTTATCAGAGCTTGCGCTTATAATTCGTAGTACATATATGTATTGTGGTTGCATTGTCGTGAAAAATACTCCTAAAATTGCATTTTGAATATAATTTTTGTATGGGCGGTAGGCGTGTCCGTTGACCGATTTTGCTCATTTTCAATCCCCCGAGCTAACTTTGACGACGGAGGCAGCGTACCAAATTTCATTGAATTATCTTGCTCAGTTTTCCCAAAAAGTGTATTTCAACACACAGCCAGCCAGCCACCCAGCCAGCCAGCCACCCAGCCAGCCAGCCACCCAGCCAGCCAGCCAGCCAGCCAGACAGACGGACATGGCTATATCGACTCAGGAGGTGACGCTGATCAAGAATATATATACTTTCTATACCTGCCACGCCTCCTTCTCTGCGTTACAAACGGAAGGACAAAGTGAATATACCCTGGGTGTAGGGTATAAAAATCGTACAGCATTATTGAATCATGTAAGAGGTCTAAATTTTTTTACACTTATTAAACCGTTATTCGGCTTCTTAATGACATACATACAATTTTCAATTAAAACTGTTTGTTTAATAAAAATAATAAAAAAATGAAGTGAACTTTTTTAGTCTGTACTGAGTACTGAGTCCACCAATCGATATAATTCTTTTTTTATCTTCTACTCAAAACATTTGAGAAAAATAGGAAAAATTAAAAAAAATTAACTCTTAAGTTTTTATGACTTCAAACAGACCTTGAAAAGCGACTATGCCATATGGCATAGAATAACCGAAGGAGTTAAATATATGAAAATAATTAATATAAACTTAAATACAATGAAAATTTAACTAAATTAAGAGCCTTAGCAGATAGATTTAAATTAAGCTTTATTCAAACAAAAATTAATTGAAATATCCTTATATAATTTTTTTAACAATAAAATGACATTTAATATAAAACTAGTAAGGGTGTAAATTTTGGCCTGGCCAAAAAATAAATACCCTACACTGCAGTATTTTGAAAATTTTGCTTATATGGGAGGTGCCACTCCCTCTTGTCCGAGTACACCCAGTTTTTGTTCAGAGCTTGCATTTATAGTTTTTAGTGTCAGAGTGAAATTTAGTTGGATTATCTCAAAAAACTCTTCCAGTATAGCATTTTGAATCTTTTGCTTATATGGGAGGTGCCACGCCCCCTTGTCTGATTTCACCCAATTTTTGCTGAGAGCTTTCATTTATAATTTTTAGTGTCTGAATCAAATTTGGTTCGAATATCTCAAAAAACGCTTTCAGTAAAGCGTTTTGAAGCTTTTGCTTATATGGGAGGTGCCACGCCCTCTTGTGCGAGTACACCCAGTTTTTTTCAGAGCTTGCATTCATAGTTTTTAGTGTCAGAGTGAAATTTAGTTGGATTATCTCAAAAAACTTTTTCAGTATATCATTTTGAAATTTTTGCTTATATGGGAGGTGCCACGCCCCCTTGTACGATTTCAACCAATTTTTGCTGAGAGCTTTCATTTATGACTCTTAGTGTCTGAGTCAAAGTTGGTTCGAATATCTCAAAAAACGCTTTCAGTATAGCGTTTTGAAGCTTTTGCTTATATGGGAGGTGCCACGCCCTCTTGTCCGAATTCGCTCAGTTTTTTATCAGAGCTTGCGCTTACAATTCGTAGTACTTATATGTATTGTGGTTGCATTGTCGTGAAAAATACTTCTAAAATTGCATTTTGAATATAGTTTTTGTATGGGCGGTAGGCGTGTCCGTTGACCGATTTTGCTCATTTTCAATCCCCCGAGCTAACTTTGACGACGGAGGCAGTGTACCAAATTTCATTGAATTATCTTGCTCAGTTTTCCCAAAAAGTGTATTTCAACACACAGCCAGCCAGCCAGCCACCCAGCCAGCCAGACAGACGGACATGGCTATATCGACTCAGGAGGTGACGCTGATCAAGAATATATATACTTTTCTATACCTGCCACGCCTCCTTCTCTGCGTTACAAACGGAAGGACAAAGTGAATATACCCTGGGTGTAGGGTATAAAAATAGTTTAAAGATCGTAAAGTCCCAGAGGAAATGTTAAACCATTAATGGCGTCATAAATAAACATAATGCTGTGAACAAGACGCCGATTTTCAAGACTTTCAAGATGTATGAGCAAACAACGTGCATTGTGCGATGGTAACGGTTCAGTAAAACCCAATGAGTGTAAAGCAAGCTTAAAAAATTTCCTATGGACACGCTCCAAGCGAGTAGTATGGACCCCATAGTAAAGATTCCAAATAAAAGAAGCGTGTTCTAAATTAGACCTTACAAATGAGGTATAAAGAAGTTTCTTAGTAAAAAGATCTATAAACGCAGTACTATTTATTCCTTTTAATAAATGCTGAAAGGGAATAGACTTTAGGCATAATATGATTTATGTGATTCGTAAAGTTTAAACGTGAGTCAAAGCAAATACCAAGACCACGAATTTGATCATCTCTAGTTAGAGGCACATCCTCTATACTAAGTAAATGCAACAAAGGATTATTAAGTTTAGAAAAGGTCATACAAAAGCATTTACGTTAGTTCAAAGACAAGCAATTGTGACTGAACCAAGTAGCAACATTATTCAATTCATTTTGGATAGTGCAACAATCAGATGTATTACTAACTTTATAATAAATTTTTAAATCATCAGCATATAAGGAAAAACTTACCAAAGAATAACAAGTTGAGATATCATTAATATATAGAATGAATAACAGTGGACCAAGTATGCTGTCTTATGGTACTCCAGAAGTTATTAAGAAAGATTGTGATTTAACATCATCAATGGCTACAAAAGAAAACCTATTCAATAGGTAAGATCTTAGCCAAGAAAGAAACGTTGAATGGAAACCTACACAGAAAAAAAAAACTGACGGTAAAATTTACTATAAATTTTGTATTCTATATAGTAGGAGATACGAATAAGGAGAGATTTGCACCCATCTGTTTAATGGATGAAACCTATTTTATATGAAAGTAAATACGTCTAGAAACATTTTGTGAGTAGGTTGTCTAAAAAAATCCTGGCAAGGCTATGGTTCACTCCATATTGAAAAGTGGATTTTTTTGAAAAAATGCACCCATCTGTTTAATGAAAAAAGTATATACCATTCGAAAGTTTAGAGCCTCTACAATATATTAAAGTAGGGTTGCCTATTTTTTTCCTGGCAAGGCATAGGGTTGTCAGGCTTTAAAAGGTCGGCCAAAACCACAAATTTGCACCCATCTGTTTAATGAAAAAATTAAATACCATTCGAAAGCTTAGAGCCTCTACAATATGTTAAAGTAGGGTTGCCTATTGTTTTCCTGGCAAGGCATAGGGTTGTCAGGCTTTAAAAAGTATGTCAATACCCCAAATTTGCACTTTGTGTTTAAAAAAAAAAATGTTTAAAATGTTAAAAAAATCTGTTTAATGAAAAAATTATATACCAATCGAAAGTTTAAAGCCTCTACAATGTGTTAACGTAGAGTTGCCTATTTTTTTCCTGGCAAGACATAGGGTTGCCAGGCTTTAAAAGGTCAGTCAATACCACAAATTTGCACTCATCTGTTTAATAAATAAATTTTGTGTTAAAATAAAGATAATTTCATTGCGAACACGGTGATACAGGGTTGCTTGTGAAAAACCTGTTTTAAGCCAGGGTTACCGAGCTTTAAGAAATGAAATATTGGTACAAAAGAAAATGTGCGACAGAGAGATCCGAGCGAACTATTTGGTTAGGATGTATACTAGACCTATCGTTAAAATTGAAAATGAAAAAAACCTTGCTCCCAGGGGCTAAAAAGTTTCCTATTGGTGGAAATATCAAGCATAAAAATTTTGGTTCCGATCGAAAAATATTTTACAGTGCCGCAAGGCCGTTGAAGGTCGGAAAAACGCTATTTATATGGAAAAATGGTGCCTTAATCGCAAGAATCAGTCCCATCTCTGAAACTATTTGAGATAAGTGAATGAAATTTAGTATGTGTACGAACAATGCTTAAGTTATTTGCATCCAATAAAAAAATAGACGACGCCACGCCCCCTCGACCCGAAATTATTGTATCTATGGAAATATTGGACTCATGGGAATGAGACTCGGTACATATGTAATTGGCACTGGGAAAAATAATGTTTGGTAAAAAATGGGTGGGGTCACGCCCCCTCCTTCTAGAAAAATCAAATTTGTCATATATCTGAAACTATTTGACACATATGAATAAGATTTGATTTCAGGTAATGGAAAGTGAAGAGGATATGGCACTGTAAAAATGTTAAAGCAATTTAAGGTACTTAGTTGATAAAGAAGCAGTAATTTTTTCTGTTCTTATTATGGTCTCCTAAATATAGACACCATGCAAAAAAAATTTGGTCCCGGTCGGAACATATTTGACCGTGCCACTAGGCCGTTAAATGTCGGAAAAACGCTATTTATATGAAAATAAGGAAACAATCAATCCTATCTTTGAAATTATTTGACATAGGAGAATGAGATTTAACAAATTTGTTCCTTTTTTCAATGAGGGGCGTGGCCCCGCCCGTTTTTTTGAAAATTTTTTTCCCAATGCCAATTAGAAAAATACCAAACCTCATTTACCTGAGCCTAATATTTTCAGAGATACGACAAATTTCGGTTGGAGGGGGCGCGGCACTGCCCATTTTTTTATTGGATACTATTAACTTAAGTATTCTTCATATAAATACTAAATCTTATCCTCCTATGTTAAATAGTTCCAAAGATGGGATTGATTGTTTCCTTATTTTCATATGAATAGCGTTTTTCCGAACTTTAACGGCCTGGTGGCACGGTCCAATATGTTCCGATTGGGACCAAATTTTTTTGCATGGTGTGTATACTTAGGAGACCAAAATAAGAACAGAAAAAATTACTACTTCTATATCAACTAAGTACCTTAAATTGCTTTAACATTTTTACAGTGCCATATCCTCTTCACTTTCCATTACCTGAAATCAAATCTTATTCATATGTGTCAAATAGTTTCAGAGATATGACAAATTTGATTTTTCTAGAAGGAGGGGGCATGACCCCGCCCATTTTTTACCAAACATTATTTTTTCCAGTGCCAATTACATATGTACCGAGTCTCATTCCCATGAGTCCAATATTTCCAGAGATACAATAATTTCGGGTCGAGGGGGCGTGGCATCGTCTATTTTTTTATTGGGTGCAAATAACTTAAGCATTGTTCGTACACATACTAAATTTCATTCACTTATCTCAAATAGTTTCAGAGATAGGACTGATTCTGGCGATTAAGGCACCATTTTTCCATATAAATAGCGTTTTTCCGACCTTCAACGGCCTTGCGGCACTGTAAAATATTTTTCGATCGGAACCAAAATTTTTATGCTTGATATTTCCACCAATAGGAAACTTTTTAGCCCCTGGGAGCAAGGTTTTTTTCATTTTCAATTTTAACGATAGGTCTATTATACATCCTAACCAAATAGTTCGCTCGGATCTCTCTGTCGCACATTTTCATTTGTACCAATATTTCATTTCTTAAAGCTCGGTAACCCTGGCTTAAAACAGGTTTTTCACAAGCAACCCAGTATCACCGTGTTCGCAATGAAATTATCTTTATTTTAACACAAAATTTATTTATTAAACAGATGAGTGCAATTTTGTGGTATTGACTGACCTTTTAAAGCCTGGCAACCCTATGCCTTGCCAGGAAAAAAATAGGCAACTCTACGTAAACACATTGCAGAGGCTTTAAACTTTCGATTGGTATATAATTTTTTCATTAAACAGATTTTTTTAACATTTTAAACATTTTTTTTTTTAAACACATAGTGCAAATTTGGGGTATTGACATACCTTTTAAAGCCTGACAACCATATGGCTTGCCAGGAAAAAAATAGGCAACCCTACTTTAACATATTGTAGAGGCTCTAAGCTTTCGAATGGTATATAATTTTTTCATTAAACAGATGGGTGCAAATTTGTGGTTTTGGCCGACCTTTTAAAGCCTGACAACCCTATGCCTTGCCAGGAAAAAAATAGGCAACCCTACTTTAATATATTGTAGAGGCTCTAAACTTCCGAATGGTATATATTTTTTTCATTAAACAGATGGGTGCATTTTTTCAAAAAAATGCACTTTTCAATATGGAATGAACCATAGCCTTGCCAGGATTTTTTTAGACAACCTAGTCACAAAATGTTTCTAGACGTATTTACTTTCATATAAAATAGGTTTCATCCATTAAACAGATGGGTGCAAATCTCTCCTTATTCGTATCTTAGACTAATAGTTTTTCAAATTTTCTATAGGAAACAAAAACAACAATTCAAAATTTCGGAATCAGCTTTACTTTTCTACAGTTGAATTCAACTGTACATTTTGTATTCCATAAATTTTTTTTTTCATATGAATAACAAACATTTTGAATTGAGTTTTTAACAGGTTCATAAAATTCTCACATTGTTTAAGAATAAATCAACATAAGTTTGCTAGATATTTGCTGATATTTTGCCATTTGAAATGGTGTCGCCGTAGAAGTTGTTTGCTACAATTTCTACGACTTTTTGGAAACGGCTAGTTACAGCTAACTTTTAAACAAACAAACAAGCAAAAACCAGAAAAAACATAGTCATGTGATTTTTGACGCTTAGAATTGAGTTTAAATGGCATCATTTTTACATTTTTTTTTTTTTAATATCGAAATTTGCATATAGATGGCGCTATCTTTCCTATTTTAATCACATCTTCACTCCTTTGTCCACTTCGAAACTTGAATAGGACTGAAAGTTATGTCAAAAGCTTATCAGGATTGTGTCCACACTAACAGCTGTGTTCACTCTCAAAAGCGTATCATGATAAATACAACAGTGCCTACCAAACTGACAAAATCATGATGCCATTTTATTGAAATAAATCCAAGCCGAAGAGATATATATACAAGAGGAGCAAAGAAGCATTGGAACAATTTTTTTGACGCTTATACTTTTCGCAGAAGCTAGCGGAGAGAGCTAAAAAGTTTAATGGCAACGTATTTCAACCAAAAAGCAAAGATTGGATTTATTTCAATAAAATGGCATCATGATTTTGTCAGTTTGGTTCTTTGTAACAATATTACTAAAGAAAAAAAAGAACAGAGAAAATTTTAAGCAACAGGGTTGCAAAAAGCAAACTACAAAAAAGGAAACAATAAATAGAAGCTGTGTTTTTGATGAAAGTTTATCTGTGCTTGTCTGAAACACATTTATTTATTTGTGATAAATTAAGCACATTTGTTGTTGTTTTCGCATATGTTCTTGAGAATGTGCTAACACAAGCACAGATAAACTGTCGTCAAAAACAAAGCTATTTTTATTTTATCAAACACGATTGCGAAAGGATTTTAAAACTTTTACGAACCATTCTGGTGCCGATTATAGGAGAATCATTCCTAATTATGCATGTTTCTTGCACCTCCGAATTCGATGTACATGCTGACGAGGCAGTTGGATTAACCACATTCTCGTGGGTACCACTTGGAGAGGTATTTTTAGTCGTTTTTCGATCCATGCTTCATTAGTATAATCTTCTCGGCAATGCCCCACGCAGTAAGTTATAAGCTTAAAGCTGGATCCAGCAAGCGCTGCAAATATAGTGGCCAAATTCACTTTCAAGTACAATCTGGAACAGATGCTGACCTGGGAGCCGCCCACTCTGGGTCAGACGCTTCAGGATTTCGACAAGATGCTTATTTTAAGGCGGCATTAACTCGCCTTGTCAGTGCCAGTTATGGGCGTTGTGGGCGCAACGCTGTCCAACGCTACGCCCTTCTACACCCTAGCTAGTCACCCACTTTTAGTCGCCTCTTACGACAGGCATGCTTACCTTGGGCATATTCTTACCCTTTACCCGCAGGTAAACAAAATCTGGTCTTCGTCCGTTATATCCACCAAAACAAAAGTGCGCATTTTTGATTCGAATATGAAATCGTTTTTTTTATATGGGTGCGAAACATGGCTTGTTTAATTTAAAAAATCCGACATATTTTTTTAGGGTTGCCACCTGAAATTGCTGAAGTAATCATTTTCTCTCTATAAATTGATATCTTGGGTCCAAAAACGACGAAACAAAAATTTAGGGTTGCCATATCAGGGTTGCAAGACGTTTTTTTGCAAAACTGCATTTCTTTGTCAACTTTCTTTATTGAAAATCGACCCAAAAACCTATAGTACATTTTTTGGGGTTGCCACCTGGTTTTTTTAATAAAATCAAAATTTTCTTTCAATAATTTGCTGAAGTCATCATTTATATTTATCATTTTAATAAAATCAAAATTTTCTTTCAATAATGATGACTTCAGCAAATTATTGAAAGAAAATTTTGATTTTATTAAAAAAACCACGTGGCAACCCCAAAAAATTTAGTATGGGTTTTTGGGTCGATTCTATAACTTTCAATAAAGAAAGTTGACAAAGAAATGCAATTTTGCAAAAAAACGTCTGGCAACCCTGATATGGCAGCCTTAAATTTTGTTTCGTCGTTTTTGGATCCCAGATGACAATTTATAGCTCTCTCTAGAGAAAATGATGATTTTAGCAATTTATTGATGGAAAATTTTGATTTTACTAAAAAAAACTGGTGGCAACCCTAAAAAAGTTAACTTTTCCATTCAAAATTATTTGTCAAAACGTCTAGTTTTATTTTTAATTTTATAAAGTTCACAATTTCGATTTAAGACTAAAAAAACAACTCTGCAAAATATTTGTTCAATATTCGTGTATAATATTAAATCTTAATACTTATCCCAATTCGTAAGGAATTCTTACAACGCTTATTGCAATCATATTCAACGCATATCGAACACGCTGAACGTAACCAAACAAACGAGAAAACTCATAACTAACGAGCTCAACAAACAAACGATCAGCTCACAACGAATTCGCTGATCGATTAAACGATCAGCTTAAAACTCACGAACTCACGAACTGAGTTGAGCTGAGCTGATCGATCTTTGTTCGTTGTATGTGGCGAAAATTCGAACAGGTTCGGTCAGCTCATTGCGCAGCCCTAATATATATACACAATTACATCCTAACAAAAATAGTGCAGGGGGCAACACTGTTCAAACTGTCAAACGGGTGATTTACCCACTTTTTTACTACATAGTTTGAGAAACGTGTGGGAAAGCAACAAAAAATGTGCTTAATATATCACAAATAAATATATGTGTTTCAGACAAGCACAGATAAAGCGTCGTCAAAAACACAGCTTCTTCTTATTTTTCCTTTTAATAGCTTGCCTTTCGCAACCCAGTTGCTTGAAATTCTCTTTTGTTCTTAGTTTTTTCTTTTGTAATATACATATTTTTGTTTGTGCTTTTTTGAAATACATTCATAATTGAATTTATAAAATAAATTCACGTTATTTTTTATAACTACTGGTGTATACACTTGAATTCAATGAACGGCAACACTTTTTACCCCTTATATTTTCGATGCTGTTAACGAGTCAAATTTGCCTCGAAAACTACGAGGCACGCGCAAGCTACGATCCATTTGATATTTGACAGTTCTTTTACGAAGCTCGAAAGCTTGCAAGGTTTTCGAGGCTTTTACACGTTTTCAGAAATACCCTAACAGGGGGTACACACTATCAATCATGTTCGTCAGTCAAATATGGCCGATGACTGTTACTCGAGATAGTTGCCCGACTATTTTGTCTGTTGTATGTCCGGACAGTCTTATGTCGTTTTCCATTGGGCAAAAAAAAGCAATCTTTTTTTGATCTAGATCAAAATCTATTACAATTTGCGTTCCATTGGGAAATCTAGAGCAAAATTTTTTGATCTCAGATCAATTTTTCCAAATCTAGATTTTTTCTCAGATTTCATTTGCTCGCACTCACACTATTACAAGCATGCAGAGCAAGTGTCAAAGTGGCAACATCATTTGACAGTTAGAAATTATTTTTAATTTATTCAAAAGTAAACAAAATTAATTTTCAATTTAAATACAACAAATTAATTGTTAAAATAGAAAAAAAACGAATAGCTAACTTAACTTCAAGCTGTGCAGACGACAGAAGCTAAGTCGGCAAAAAGAAAACTTTTGGAGGAAGCGAAAAATAATTTTGAACAGCTGCTACGCCAATCAAGTGGAGCTAGGTAAAGGCTGTTGCTTACAAGGCATAAAGTGCCGCGCATAAGGCAAATGTTAATGCTTCGCGAAATCGTATGTTGGATGAAATATAAATAACGCTCAAGACATTGAAGTACAAAGGGGCTTGGATGTTTCATATTTTGGAAGTCTTGTTTTTGATTGTGATTGTGCTATTTAAAAAAAGGCATATTACATAAAGCATTGCTAAAAATTTTAAAGAAATCGTTTCCTTCTTTTCGAATAATTGTGTTTGTTTTTTAAAATTCAAATGTCAAATAATTTGACGAAACAATGCAACTATGTACAACCTTGTTTGTTACTACAAATGTCTTAACATTTGTACCCGTCATCCGCCCCAGCAAAAACAAAAAAATTGCTCTGTTTTCGTGTTCCATTCAGCACGAAAAACATTTGATCTGAGAGCAAAATCTAGATTTCCCAATGGAAAACGACATAAGACAATGCCCACAATCAGTGTTGCCAGATACTTGATAGGAAAAATTGTCCATAGTTACCAGCATGGTTTAATAAATCATGCGTGGTTCATTGAATCATGGTTACCAGTGCTGGTTTACACTGCCGACAAAACTGTCGCTCAATAGTTTTGATCTCCATTGCTGCATAATATCCTGTTTCAACCGAATACCTAGCTCTGCTGAAATAGATTTAGTTTTGTCAGTAAATGTCGAAGGCAGTAAAAATACACTTGTCTCTCATTTTCTTCTTAATATTTTTTTTTTCAACTTGCTTTGTGTTTAATGCCAATTGTCAAAGTTCAGGGGTGTCGCTAGGTCGAAAATTGCCAAAATTGTTGTGATTAATGCACAGATTTCGGTTAAACCTCAGATTTATTATTGTATTGTAAATCATGGGATCAACGCCCAGATTTAATGGTCCGTTATATAAAGGGCAGCTCTCGCATCAATCGCTTGACAACACACGCAAGTAACGCATGTGCTATTACATAGAACGCGTAAGCGCGCTTGCAAATACACGCAGGATGGCATTTATTATGAAGGCATACGTTTTTCGTTCATTTTGACCTTATTTTTTTTAAATTTATTTGATCAACTTCAAAAATTACTTATTAATAAATAAACAAGATAAATGAAATGATCTGTTCAAAATTATTTTCTTGTATCAGTAAAACTCATATAAGAGAGATAATTTCTTATATACATCAGTAATAAGCAGATATTTAAGACAATATGCAGACGATACTTTCTTATAAAGGGTGTTTTTTTTAGAGGTATAGAACTTCGAATTGAAAAAAAACACAAGAAAATCGTTTTAATGTCCATCAATTTAGGTTTTTTGGAAGGATAATTTTATGCCATTAATGTTTAAATATGATTTCGGGCATGTGGCCGCCGCGGCTGGCTCGAATAAAGCCAATTCTGCAGGTTCAATTTTCAACCACTTTTTCGAGCATATGGGGCCGTATGTCGGCAATAACGCCACGAATGTTGGCTTCCAAGTCCCCTAACGTTTCTGATTTGTTGGCGTAGACGAGCGACTTCACATATCCCCAAAGAAAATAATCCAATGGTGTCAAATCACACGATCTTGGTGGCCAATTGACAGGTCCATTCCGCGAAATTATGCGCTCATCGAAAGTTTCCTTCAATAAATCGATTGTGACGTGCGCTGTGTGGCATGTAGCGCCGTCTTGTTGGAACCACAACTCATCCACATTCATGCCATCCAATTCGGGAACAATTTCGAAATAAATTTGCACGATTTGCAAGCGTTGTTCTTTTGTCAACCTATTCATGATAAAATGGCAAACCAAACTGAACATAAATGACATTAGAGTTGCCAGATTTGACCACAAAATGCCAGTTTTATCTCTATTCGAAAAACAAACCTCTAAAAAAAACACCCTGTACATGTTTGATTTTCTATGTAATGAATACAGTTTTCCGTCAAAATATGCTTCTTATAGCAATGCTTTTCTTACGTGCGTTTTTCCTATACAAGGTTTATTTAGCATTTAGCTGTATGGAAAAGTACATGGTGCTTTATAAATGGTTTCTTATAACCGTGTTTTTCTTATAAAAGACTTTCTTATATCCGACAACTACTGTACCAAAAAACATCTAAAATATCAATTAAGAACCTCGACGGAGTGGAAAGAAACAGATTTTTGTAAGCAAGAAATAATTTTCTCACTGCCTTATCCAGTTTCTTAACAACACAGCACTGTACTACGGGTGCTGTTGTTGTTGAATTTATATGGAAAAGTTTTATCCTGTTTTTAAATGTCTTAATGGCAACTTATTAACAATTTTTTCCTTGGACATCCGCATCATAGGATCTTTCATATAAAAAAAGAAATCGAAATTCGGTTAAATAGTTCGCTAGTAAAATGGGCGCGAGTAAAATTGTTCACGTATTTGCATAAAGATTTTGACCCGCCACCGTCAGAACGAATTTTGTATATGAGATTGGATTTGTCAAGTTTTGAATTATTATAACTCGAAATAAGACAATTTTCCATAAACATAAACATAAAACTTAAATACGCTTCTTTTGGTGAAATCACCTTATCACTATGACTTTTAGTTGCAGAGTTATAGAATCGAAAATCAACTTATCTCAATGTTTTATTTTGAATTGCATTTGACAAAACATTTTATCTCAAATAGGTTAAAAAATTTTTACAAATGCTTTTCACAAAATAACTTAGATCGACATAAGAAAATGGTTTTTTTTTCACTAAACATATTAAATCGAGATAAGATACAGGTAAAACGGACAAAAAAAAAATTTTGACAAAAGCACTTCTTTAAAATAAGTTACTTTTTCTATGGAAAGAAGCAGAATTTTTTAAATAAAAAATATATGACAAAAACATCATATTTCAATTTTATTAAATACTATTAACATTAGAGCAAAAAAAGTTAATGGAAAATATTTGTTTAGTATTCATTTAAAATAAAAAACTTTAACATTTGTTCCAATTCATACTCAAAAAGAATAGAGAAGCATCAAAGTAGTTTTATTGCTCTACTGACAAGTTGGCAAAATCGAGTTAGGTTGTTTTGTCAAAAGTCCACAGATATATTGTATTAAGCTGTCCAATTTGATTGTCCATCTAATTGCCAATTTTTATTTCCTTGAATACATTTAATTTAGTTAATTTCTCTGTCAAGCCTGGAATCATTAATTTTTATATAAATGTACTTTTTCTTGGTCCTTATACGAATTTTCAATTAATCTTGGAATAACGTATTTCGGAAAACTATTATTTTCTAATATTTTCGTGATTTTGTGCCGTATTCGTTATTGCCATTTTAGAGAATAAAAACACATGAGACTACCTGATGCAGATTATAAATGGTACCAGTTTATTTTTAATCGGTTCCAACTTCTGACTACCATTTTGGCCAAATTTGTTAATGTATTGTCCGTTTCTTCTTTTTTTTTTGTAAAGCGTATATTTTTTTCGAAAACGCTTACTTTGTCAATTTTGTTAATTACAAGAATCACATCAACGTTTTTTATCTATATTTGTGGTTTTATTTAAATTTTCCTCATGAAATTGTCAAGAAGTCCTTCCATCATTATGGCCGCTATTAAAGTTAAATAAAGTTGTTTTCCTTCACGTAAATTTTTATATCCTCCACAAAAATGCCGTTTATGTTTCAACTTTGTCCCACTTTTTTTGAATATTTTTCAAGGCCTGTTGCCTGAATTATTTTTGAAAACAATGATAACTTAGAACTAGTAAGGGTGTAAATTTTGGCCTGGCCAAAAACTAAATACCCTACACTGCAGTATTTTGAAAATTTTGCTTATATGGGAGGTGCCACGCCCTCTTGTCCGAGTACACCCAGTTTTTGTTCAGAGCTTGCATTTATAGTTTTTAGTGTCAGAGTGAAATTTAGTTGGATTATCTCAAAAAACTCTTTCAGTATAGCATTTTGAATCTTTTGCTTATATGGGAGGTGCCACGCCCCCTTGTCTGATTTCACCCAATTTTTGCTGAGAGCTTTCATTTATAATTCTTAGTGTCTGAGTCAAATTTGGTTCGAATATCTCAAAAAACGCTTTCAGTATAGCGTTTTGAAGCTTTTGCTTATATAGGAGGTGCCACGCCCTCTCGTCCGAGTTCTTCTAGTTTTAGCTTAGAGCGCGCATTTTTAGTCTTTAGTATTTGAAAGTTTGGTTGGATTATCTCAAAAAACTCTTTCAGTATAGCATTTTGAAACTTTTGCTCATATGGGAGGTGCCACGCCCCTTGGTCCGATTTCACCCAATTTTTGTTGAGAGCTTTCATTTATGATTCTTAGTGTCTGAGTCAAATTTGGTTCGAATATCTCAAAAAACGCTTTCAGTATAGCGTTTTGAAGCTTTTGCTTATATAGGAGGTGCCACGCCCTCTCGTCCGAATTCGCTCAAATTTTTATCAGAGCTTGCGCTTACAATTCGTAGTACTTATATGTATTGTGGTTGCATTGTCGTGAAAAATACTCCTAAAATTGCATTTTGAATATAATTTTTGTATGGGCGGTAGGCGTGTCCGTTGACCGATTTTGCTCATTTTCAATCCCCCGAGCTAACTTTGACGACGGAGGCAGTGTACCAAATTTCATTGAATTATCTTGCTCAGTTTTCCCAAAAAGTGTATTTCAACACACAGCCAGCCAGCCAGCCAGCCACCCAGCCAGCCAGCCAGCCAGCCAGCCAGACAGACGGACATGGCTATATCGACTCAGGAGGTGACGCTGATCAAGAATATATATACTTTTCTATACCTGCCACGCCTCCTTCTCTGCGTTACAAACGGAAGGACAAAGTGAATATACCCTGGGTGTAGGGTATAAAAAGAGAACTTAATTAAATTCAGATTAATTTTTTTTTTCGATATGTGTTTTCTATTTTATTAAGCTAAAATTTTATATTAAAAATGTGTTTCTTAATGACATGTACATTAGTGTGCATCGAAAAACGAACACCCAATTCCACACTCAAATTATGAAACGGAAGAGAAAAACAATTCACGAAATACAAATTTTATGACTTTAAAATAAATTCCTAGGTCCCCAAATGGCTCTTGTTTATAAAAACCGAGTCATTTTGCACTAGAGTTTATCTAACGGTAATTTTTTTTTTTTTTTTTTTCAAAAAACACCATAGATCTCGATTGTCTAAAATAACCTATGTGGTCTAAAATAACCTATGTATGCAAATTTTCAGAGAGATCGTATGACGTGCAGAAGTATCAGCAAAGATATAAAAACGATTTTTTTCTGGTAGCCCATTTGTACTGGAGCCCATCTACATATACATATAAGAAATAAAAAGTTCATCCCATTTTGTTGTGCCTAATTAACGAACATTTTTATTTTGGTAAAACAGTGAGCAGGGCAATTATTGAACAACGTCCACTTTTCGTTCTGCTTTAGATACTCTTGAACTAGACTCGCATACAGAATTACATCAAAAATGTTAAACTTTATCAATTTTTTTATACTGTATTACATTCTTGTGGACAGTGCCACACTCATTAACTAGTTTTTCTAATATAACGGCATATCATATATTAATCCTTGTTTCCAGAGGTAACATCTCCTAAATTTTCTTTAAAATTTGGTAGGCGGGTACTACTAAACATTACCCTGTAACAAACGAAAAAAGGGCGGGATCGAATAAGTGCCACGCCCACTTTTTAACTATTAAAATTTTGATTCAATTTACTCGAATTTTTTTTTTTTAAATTTATTAAGCGTTAAAAATTAAAAAAAAAAAATCCAAAAAAATTACACGTATTCCTTGAATGATTCTAAGCACTTTACGCCCTGTACACTTTTTTCGTAAGATGGTTTCCTTTTGAGTAAAAAAGCGTTTTGCCTCCTACGGGGTTGCTGACCAGCCTCGTTCTAACGTTTAACTGACTGACCGACATAATGGTTTTTTAAATGCATTATACAATCTGAAAACAATTTTCAGCCTTTAGAAATTATTTTGATCACCATCGAAATTTTGACATGTTTGAGACTATATATGAGCCGCCTGTTCTACAGATCGCTTGACTGACTGACAGTTTATTGGTGTACACAATTACTATAGTCAACTGTAACAAAACCAGCTTTTAGAAACAAAGAGCTGTTTTCGAGCGCTGGCTTTTAAAATGATGCAGTCGTCCGCCTACCAAGTTTCATCCAATTACCATGTATGGTTTGCGAGTTATAACCAACTTAAATTTAAAGTTTATCTGAAATTTCATTAAAATCGCTACAGCCGTTTTCGAGAAAAATTTGGCCATAATACAATTTTAGCTCGTATAAGAAGAGAAGATATAATTATATCTGATCTTTAGTTATTTATTTGCAAGAATTCACATATCTTACCATGATCTTTTTCATTTAAAAATTAGATTAGATACCCAATTAGTCGTTCTGTGTAAACGTGCTTATTTATTTTCTTATTATGGCAACTTGAAACAACGCCTAAAAGCAACAAACTGTCACTTTGTGTTGACAGCACGAAAGCAAACGAGTAGACAAGGAAAGCAAGATTCTACGCCCGTGAAAAAGAACGTCAGTTGAGAAACAAATGGCGGATCGATTTGTCAAATCAAAACGAGTGAGAAATTCATTGCAGAAGCAACGAGCTGAGCAGTGCACGGAATAAAAATTTTAAAATAAAAAACTTAGGAAAAAATTCTAATTAAGGAAGTGAATGCAAGCAAAAACAAGCAAGTTGGACGATTAATTTTAACAAATTAAAATTGTGCAATATGTGTTAAAGTTGAGAAGAAAAACTGCAAAAAATTCTGCGAGAAAGATAAAATCTGAATTTTTTTGTGCTTGACGCAAGTGAAATAAATGAATATAAAAATAGAATAAAGTTGAAATAAATGCTGTGCTGAAAAGTGTGAAGAAAAGCAAATCAAGAAATATTCGCAACAAAAATTCAACGGTGAAATAAAGTAAAATAGAAAAATTTTAATAAAAAAAAAAATTGCAAATTTCAAGATTTTCTGGCATTTTTTTCTTCCAAATTAATATCAAAAATGGAGGTACCATAGAAGCAAAAACCCAGCAATGCAACTTAAAAATAAAATCAACATTTTCAATAAAATTACTTAATTTATACACAAATTTCCTAGAATAAATTGTTTGGTTATTAATATTTTCGCGTCGACTGCGAGGTCGTCGTAAGCGTCAGTGTAAGTACGCGCATTGCCAACATCATTCGTTGCCTGCAAATTTGTTGTTTTTTTTCTGATCGTCGTTTGTTGTTTGCTTTGATGCTGTTTTCTTTTCGTTCGACGGACTTGTCCAGCTGTCTATTTAGTTTTCTCAACATTTATTTATATTTTTTCTGTTTTTTTTTATGTTCTGAAGTTCTTTGCAAATTCTTTATTTCTATTTTTCTATTGTATAACGACATATTGCTGTTTCTTTTGCAAAGTTGCCACCCCGTTCCATTTGCATAAATCGAAAGAGAATAACAACAGCATAAAAGCCAGCAAAGCCAAACGTCAAAGTTGTCTCAAGTGTTGTTGGTTTTTTTTTTTCATTGTTGTTCTTGCTTTCCTCTTTTACAGGTTGTCAAAAATGCATTGAAAATCTATGAAATTAGCAATAAATTATTAACTTTTTATCGTTTATAAAAAAGATTTAGCGGGAAATTAAGTTAAAAATAAGCAGACCAACTTCTGATTTTTAATAAAAACGCTGAAAAGTTTCTACCGTTTGAGAGCTGAATTGAATGAAAAAGGTGAGTTTTTATTTTTAAAGCATTCAATTTTGAAATGTTTCATATGCATGTATTCTTAATTTTCCTTTATAATAGACACTTCACATATGCGAAGATGTAGAAATCAAGTTGCAAACATTCATTGTAATTGAAAATGCAGGTAAATTTATTAGGAAAGGCTCAAAAACAGACATACAGATCTGTTCCGTAACCCTTGTGGTTTCAATTACTTTCCATTTCGAAAGTTTTTTTGATGAAATAAAGTTCCCATATGAGTATTTCGCATCTTCCATAAATTAATTTTTCACACATGACACACCAAACCTTAAAAATTTAAACCAAAGCTTATGAGTGCTCCCAGAACCCAGAAAAAAAGGAGTAATCAAAAAGTAAGGCTCAGACCTAGTTTCGGAAATATAGCCATCGGAAAATCGTGGTATAGCTTTTATGAAAACCGGTATAAGTTTTAAAAAATATTGGTGTCAATAAGCCATTAAAGTTAGAAAATAAATACTAAATTGGCCAAAAGTACAAAGCACCCCACAATTTACTAGGTACTGATTTTCTAACTTTTATCGCTTATTTTTGGCATTGTAAAATCGCTTAGTTGTCAAATTTTTGACTCAAACAGAAATGAAAGCTTTTTTACTCCTTGGAGTACCGAAAAAAAATTAAAAAACATTGACCAATAAAAAGGCCAAAAAACGGAGCCTTTTGTTTTTGGTCACTATTTGCTTTATGACTTTGAAAAAATTTCGCTTATTGTTTTATGGTTAATGTAACCGGCATCGTATTAATGATAAGAATTTATTCATTTCTCAATTAGTAAACCATGAAGTTTGGTTTTTTTGGGGTGCCTTATACTTTTGTACCTGAATTTGCTTCATGGGCAAATTATTTTTTATAGGAAAAAAAATAAATCAAAATAATTTTCACGAAATTTAGTAAATATTACAATTGCAAAGAATAAATAGCAGTTTTAAAAAAAAACTGCTCAAATTTTTCCAAATTTCGCCATATCTCGAAACTCGGATTTCGTAGCCTGTTGAAATTCCTTTCATATTTGTAAAAAATCCATCAAGGGGTTCAGAACTTATACCTGTTTTCATAGAAGACATCGAGCCTTAAAAGACTCAACCGACAATAAACAAATTTTACTGTAGAAGCTTTTTTAAAATTTTCTTTGCATACGTGTACATTGTAGTACAAAAATCAAAATTACTTTCGCTATAACTTTGTAAAGGTACTTTTTATAGTTATTAAAATTTGAAAGGAAGATGCAAATGGTTGCTAATTATCGATTTCAATCAAAAACAAAAATCTAAAATCTTTTTGGCGGCTTGGGCTCGATATATTCCGATCTTCTGATGGCAATAGCCGTGTTGTTTTTTGTAAATCATGTGATTCTTCACAAAAAATATCTGTTTACTTTTTAACGTGCGACTCTGATATATAGGATGGTTAAAAATGATAGCATGTTTTACGTAATAGTCGATCTGGCCATAGTATGACGTTATAAGAAATGATTTAATTAAACTAGCAAACTATTGTAAACCTGTGCAACTTTCATAAATGCAAAATTTTCGTTATAGGCAAAAATGACAAAGCATATACGCTATCTCAAGTTAAATAAGTACAGAACGGTACAAGAGCAAGAGCAAACGCCAGAAACAACTAGAAGTTTCAGGCATGGCAGAAACCCAGCAGAAAGTTTGATCATCCAAACAGCTGTTTGGCACATTCCTTTCGTTGTTCGAATCATTCCATTGCCACATCAGAAAACACTTTCCTTTTGTTCAGCGCTGGCCGCTCATCGTATCATTCCTTTGTTGCCTTCTACAAGAAGGTGCAATCGGAACAGTCGGGAATCGGGTTTCTTCTTTTTAGCTATGAAAAACGAATGTGTGTCTTTGAATTTCTTTGCTATAAAACATCATTTTATGCCTTCGATTGTAAGGCGTAATCTGAACAGAACATAATTTTATGCCTTCGGTTGGAAGGCGCAATCTGAACAGAACATAATTTTATGCCTTCGGTTGGAAGGCGCAATCTGAACAGAACATCATTTTATACCTTCGATTGAAAAAATTATGAAATAAAAATAATAACACGACCGTAGTCGGTTACTGAAATAAGCCCGAAATTAAACGAAAACATTGTGTACATCGTTTTTGAGCTTCTTAATCAATCCGAAAAGGAGTAGTTCGTTTTTTCACTACTTTTCGGAACATACAACGATTGCTCCACTTCTGAAGGTGATTGTTTTATTTTTTGCTGGGAAGTTATTGTTGCGAGAATCATTGAGAATGCCCCTAGTAATATCTGGTTGTGCAAATAAAGCACATTCTACTCAAACCGATAAAATTTTTCATATGATATGATACAATTTCAAAGCGTTCCTTCCACAGTTAAGTAAAAATAAGCGATTCTTACAAGCAAAAGATGAAAACTTACGTCGCCTGATAAATTTTTGTGGTGACCAACTACTTTTTTCGCCTATCAATAGTTTTTCCGCCTCTATTTTTATACCCTACACCCAGGGTATATTCACTTTGTCCTTCCGTTTGTAACGCAGAGAAGGAGGCGTGGCAGATATGGAAAAGTATATATATTCTTGATCAGCGTCACCTCCTGAGTCGATATAGCCATGTCCGTCTGTCTGGCTGGCTGGGTGGCTGGCTGGCTGGGTAACGGCTGTGTGTGGAAATACATTTTTTGGGAAAACTAAGCCAGATAATTCAATGAAATTTGGTACACAGCCTCCGTCGTCAAAGTTAGCTCGTGGGATTGAAAATGAGCGAAATCGGTCAACGGACACGCCTACCGCCCATACAAAAAATATCTTCAAAATGCAAATTTCGGAGTATATTTCAGAACAATGCAACCAAAATACACATAAATACTACGAATTGTCAGCGCAAGCTCTGAGAAAAAACTGGTCAAATTCGGGCAAGAGGGCGTGGCACCTCTCATATAAGCAAAAGCTTCAAAACGCTGTGCTGAAGGTGTTTTTTGAGATAATCAAACTAGATTTGACTCGGACACTAAAAACTATAAATGCAAGCTTTAAGCAAAAACTGGATAAAATCGGACAAGAGGGCGTGGCTCCTCCCATATAAGCAAAAGCTTGAAAACGCTATTCTGAAAATATTTTTTCAGATAATCCAACCAAATTTCACTTAAATACTAAGAACTATAAATGCAAACTCTGAGAAAAAACTGGGTGAATTTGGAGGGCGTGGCACCTCCCACATTGACAAAATTTTCAAAATACTGCTGTGTAGGGTATATAATGTTTGGCCAGGCCAAAGGTAATACCCTTACTAGTTTTTTATCAAATCATTTTTGTTGCAGATCAATCAATACATTGCTCCGCTTTTGGACGAATTTCTTTGCAAATCGCGATACATTTTTTCACAGACCATTCAATTTTAGCGTTCATCAAACAATTTTTTAGCATCTCAATAAATTCTTTTTATTGATTAATTAATTTTATTATCAATTAGCCAATGTTTCAAGTTTTTCCTTTGAGAATTTTATATCTTAAATTGGTTTTAACATAAAGGATTGAAGGATTTCTTAACTTGTTAACCAAATCATTTCATAAAATTTTATTATAAAACATTTTCAATGCCAAGCAGTAAAAATATTATTTCAATTTTGCTAAAAAAAAGAAGAGTCAATTGGTCTCCCGCGGCTTTGGTGGGACGTACCTACTCTCATAATTTCATTTAATTCCCCACACAAATTTCAATTTAACATTTATCGTAGAAATTCCTTGCGTTGAAATAAACAGCAGTGAACATTTTAAATTGAATGAAAAATTTTCAATTTCAATTTAGAAACTTTTTATTCGTTTTCGTTTGGTATCGGTTTTTTTTTTTTTTTTTTTAAAGGCATAAAAGCACAAACAGAATAAATGGGTGGAAAAATGTCATTAAAAGACTTTTAGCTATGGGAGTAGCAGCGTAGATGTCTAAAATGAAACAACAACAAAAGCATGACAACAGATAGATAGAGTAGAAAAGATAGAACGTCGTACCGTGAGCATCATTTTATGATGGAGACATCAGTCAGCTGTCTACTGATAGAATTGTGTGTGTTGTTTTGGGGAATGCCAAAGCAAAGGGCGTTCGTCCAATCGTTCACATTAATGAGGATGCATTCAATTAAAATCACATTTTTTTCTCTAAACCCAATTGAATTTTTTTTATCTATTTTTGGTAATGGTTTTTTCTTTTATTTTGTGTACCAAACATTGACGAGTAGATTTTGAACTTTTAAAAATTAAAAAATAATGGAATGATGTTGCATTTTTTCTCGCATAACTTGAGCATAAAACTTAATGTGAAGAAGAAAAACAAAAAAAAAAAAAAAACAAAAATCCTATAAAAATCAATTTTAAAACCATTGTGGCGGAAGTCAAGTAGTCAAAAAAAATTTTAAATCAAGACGCGCGCACAATTGAGGTGCTTTAATTGCTAAATTATGCTGGTGTAATTTTTTTTATAGTTAAAACTAGTTTTTTTTTATATACACGAGTATGTACAATAAGTTTGATTATTTTTAAAATTTTTTTATCTCTAAGTGTGGTTTAATTATCGGCTTAGCAGAAAAATGCGTCAGCTTTGATGTCAAGCAATGGTTATTTTTAGTTTTCATTATTTTTAAAAATCTCTTCTTTATTTTACCCCTCTGAACTTTGTTATTTTTGACTAGTTATTGTCATGTTTCGTGCTCATTTGCCTTGCACTTGTTGCCATGGTTTTTCCACTACATTTTTTTCATGGTTTTGTTTTTAAAGGTGCACTTTAATACGCCACCCTATTTAAGTGATTTTTTAACCCCTTGTATACCTTAAGGGTTTTATATATTTTTTTTTTTATTTATTTTACCACACACCAAAGTATGCGCAGGTGTTTCCATTAAAATAATTATTTGGCAACACACATAAATTTTTATATGTTTAATACATACGTACGTTCTTTCATATGTGGCAATATTGCGTGTAAAATTGTACTTATGACGCATCAAACGTATGAATAAATTTGTTTTGACTTTTATATTGCAACCATCCATAAATTACTTTATCTTATTTGAGGCATTGTTTTTCCAAAAACTGCTTACTACTATAATTCTGTGCAAGGATGCCAAAACATGATATATCCGATTTTAATCGTAAGGGGTATTTTCTTCATCCAGATAACAAGCTCCAGATGAGGTCTAACAAAAGATTTTTGTGCGATTTCTGTTAATCTGATTTTCCAATCGTAAAAAATAAGAAAATTAATGGGCACGAAAAAACAAACATAACATTTTCTAATAGATAAAACACTTAAGACCAAAAAGACTCAATTCAGCAGACTTAAAAACAAAAGAATTACCAAAACAGAAAATACTAAATCGCATAAATTTTTATTGAAAGCATTATTCATGTTTATAAATATGCAATGAATCGAATCATTATGATTTTGCAACTTAGAGAAATCACCTAAATACAAAAAGGCTTAATAGTAAGCAAGCATGCCGAAAGGCTGGGTATCCCCTTTAATTCTTTCTGTCGAAGTTGCTTGGATGGCAACGAGAAGGAATCTCTCGAGCACTTTCTCTGCAACTGCCCTGCTCTAGCTAGAGCCAGGCTTAAATCTCTAGGAAACACTTTTTTTAACAATTTGCGTGTACTCGCCGATATTGAGATTGGCTCCCTGCTCAACTACATTAATAGAACAAAATGGATATATGTAAATATTCTTTACAGTTTCCTTTAAAGGATATCTAATCCAGACTATGACAACCCCTCCTACCATCCAGCCGATCACTTATGTGGTATTAAAACGGCACTAACAGCGCTACTTAGGCTTAGCATCGTTTTACTAAGTCACCACTCTAATCTAATCTAAGTATTTGATTTCTCAACAAAGAGAATTCACTCAAATTCAAGAATGTTAAATAGCACTTGACTTATCAATATCGCATGCGATATCTCAGCGACGAAACATAAAAAAATAGAATCGCTAAGAATTATGGGCATAAAAAAACCAGTCAAACACAAAAAAGCCTTATCATGTATGACGAAACGGATCGAGTGACTGATTTTCAATAGCTTAAAGTTGATACATTCACTAAATTGCATAAAAACATTATTCTTTGAGCTTAAATTAACTTTTAAGTCAAAGCAAGTTCTTAATAAAAAGTTTTAATCATTTGATAAAAATGAGTGACTTTCAGTCACTTTATTCAATTCGTCATACATGATAAGGCTATGAGTCGTATGAGGTTATTAATTTTCATTTCTTCAAACAATCAGGCCTGTTTCGTAATCCTTATGGTTTCAATTACTTTTCATTTCAGAAGCTTTTTGGTGAAAATGGTGAGTCACATGATAAAAAGAATTAGAATATCTTTAGTGGAAAATTACAGGTTCTGAAATGTGTTTTTAAGAACTTAGGTACTTGTTACATAAAAAGAAAAATCAAAATTGGGTTTGTTTCGTAATCCACGCGATTTCAGTTACTTTTCCTTTTTGTGCCCTAGAAAGGGGAAGACCTCGACACTTTTGTCGGCGACTCATTTTTGAATTGAAACTTCCTTAGCCGTGTTAGGGGTAAAATTTCACGACCGCGACACTTTTGCCGTCACGTTGAAATTTGGTAGATAGGTTGCTGATCGAAAAGTGAGCTCGCACTTTTTTAATGACATTTAAATACGTTATATCTCCCAGGTTATGCAAGATATTTTGATGAAATAAGTGCCGAACATATACACCATACACTGGTCGAAAAATATGCGCACTCAAATAAATGCCACACCCACTATCTAACTACAAGTTTGACTTTCTTCATGTGTATCTACTGATTTTTACGCGCATTTTTTCTATCTATTCTACAACTGACTTATAATGGTAAATATTAAAAACTTTCATTTACAACGAGACTTATACGCACCATAAGTAATTGACAAGTTCATCTTCCCCAGAAGCATACAAATAACAGTAAATGCAACAAAAAGGCTATGAACACAGATTTTCTAAAGAATTTTCACAACTTTCTAGAGACATTAGAGGTAAAACTTGTTACCAAACATCATTTTCACTCAATGAAAATTAACTGACAATAAATGTAAAAAATAAACAACAGCATAAAAAAAATGTAAAAAAACTGGTCACAACTTTGTAACCAAAGTGCTAGCAGCTTCTACTCTTTTTTTATTTTTATTTGTTCCGTGAATTCATTGCTGCAAGCACTAAACAAAACGA
Organism: Calliopum simillimum; assembly: GCA_951812925.1. Classification (NCBI taxonomy): domain Eukaryota; kingdom Metazoa; phylum Arthropoda; class Insecta; order Diptera; family Lauxaniidae; genus Calliopum; species Calliopum simillimum. The sequence goes on along the minus strand of OX638369.1, from coordinate 89,164,067 downwards.
GTTTTGCAACATTTTCGCAACATAGCAACAATTCAAGTTTAACAGCAACAAAAGTTGATAGACAAAAAAAAAAAAAATAAAGAACAAACAATTTCTCAAAAAAACACAAAAAGCAACCAAAGCGACAACAAAAAAATAGAAAAGATATAGTAACCAAATTGCTTAAATATAACAGACTTTTGCTGCGGCTCATGAATGACAATAAGTTTTAAGTGAAGATAAAAGAAATAAAGAATGCAAAAACGAAAAAGAAAAAACACAAATAAAAAGAACAACACCACCAGCAATCAGAAGCAAATTTAGTAGCAACTGGTTTCAGGATTGCTGCTTTCTTTTGCTTTTGTTTCTTTGCTGAAATAAAAGTGATTTCTTCGAGCAATTTAAATTGGAAGCAATGAATTTTGATGTGGGTTCTTCTCTTCAGCTCAAGTGTAGAGAATTGTATAAATAAAATCATTGGAATTTATCACTTTGAGATTATTACATTATTATAAAAGTACGTACATAGTTATCTGTGAAATTATGAATTTTATATCATTTTTGGATTGCTTATATTGCCTTTCTGAAGAGCCTGCGAATAGCCTTGCTATTCACATAAAATTTCTCCACAGAAAAATAAGCGCATGAATGTTATTACATATATGTGACCTGGTCTATGAAAGGGTGCTTACGTTTCAAAAAAAAATTTTTTAAATTTTTTGCCGATTCGCATAAATTGACCTTTAAAAGTTGTTTTCCAGTTGTTTTCACGGAATTTTTTTTTTTCGCACGTAAGCCCTCTTTTCATAGACCAGGTCACATATGTTATTTTTTTCTTCAAAAATATACTGTTATTATTGTTAAAAAAATTCCTAAATAATGCTTACTTTCATTGGAATTTTAAAAAATTTTTTACAAATTCTTCTTAAGTTTCAAGCATTTCTCGTCTTTTTTGACTCCTAGTTAAATTTCCTGTAAAATATTTGGAAAAGGTGTCGAAAAGACCCATTAAAACTGGAGATAATGTGTTAAGATGTTCTAGAAAAATGTTTCTTGCAGTTTTAGAATTTTATAGTAGGGTGAAATTTCGAAAATAGGTTGTTTGTGGGTATTTTAGCTAAAAAACAATAACTATATGTTTTAGAAATTTTTTTTACATATCTTGATTTTTTTTTTACATATCTTGATTCAAGACGAAAAATTCCAGATATGTATATAAACGGCTATGAGGGATCTATTCTGTAATCAGTGTGTTTTCAATTAATCATTTATAAATTTATACAAAAAGAGTATAAAAGATTTTTGTATGGTGATTAGCTATGGGCTTAATAACAATTTTTCGATTTTTATATCCTGCGGTGATTTTTTTATGTGAGGTTCGATGAAAAAGTAAGTGAGCCAAAATTTGGAGGGGGTTGGGTGGGTCTAACCCTTGCCAGATTTGAGTTAAAGTTAAAATTTCGGGGGTAAAATTTTGAAAAAAGCTCCTAACTGCCAACCAGTTTTACTTACAGGCATAAAATGTATGACCAACCCCCATTAAACTTTTCACCCCCAACATTATCACCGAACATACTTACCTCCTATCTTCACCCCTTAGGGTCGCTCCCATATAAGCCTTAATTTTCATGACATTTTTAAAAAATCGACCTCCACCACCCCCAGGCTGCCCCTACATTGTTCAAAAGTATGACTTACTCCCATTATTTTTTCCACCCCATCATTTTCACGAAACATACTTACCCCCTATCTATACCCCCTAGGGGTGCTCCCATGCAAAAATACTCATTTATGTTTACCGGATGGTACGATCGGCACACCCAGTAATTGATCGTTTCCGTCATACGTGATACGCGTTTTTTTTTTTTTTTAATTCAAAACCACTGTAACTGTGTCAATTAATTTTAGTAACAGAACAAATATTAGTACACCAGTATAAAGTCGCACCCCGGAGTGCTTTTGTATGAGAGCACCCCTAGAGAGCGGAGATAGAGGGCAAGTTTGTTTAGTAAAATTGTCGGGCTGGAAAAATTAATGGGGGTCGGTTATACATTTTATCTTCCTCAGTAGCACTATGGGGGCAGTAGGGGTGATGAGAGCAAAAATGTTCATTAATTAACATAAATATGAGTATTTTTGTATAGGAGCACCCCTAGGGGGTGGAGATTGGGGGTAAGTATGTTTCATGAAAATGATGTGGTGGAAAAAATAATGGGGGTAGGTTATACTTTTGAACAATGTAGGGGCAGCCTGGGGGTGGTGGAGGTCGATTTCATAAAAATGTCATGAAAATTAAGGCTTATATGGGAGCGACCCTAAGGGGTGAAGATAGGAGGTAAGTATGATCGGTGAAAATGTTGGGGTGGATAATTTAATGTGGGTTGGTCATACATTTTATGCCTGTAAGTGCAACTGATTGGTAGTTAGGAGCTTTTTTCAAAATTTTACCCCTGAAACTCGAACTTTGACTCAAATCTGGCAAGGGTTAGACCCACCCCACCCCCTCGAAATTTTGGCTCACTCACTTTTTCATCAAACCTCACATAAAAAACCACCGCAGTGTATAAAAAGTTAATTTTTAAAAATGTCCATACAAACTAGCCCATAGCTAATGGTGATACTATTTATTTTAAACCAAAATAGTGCAAATTGTCCACTATTTTTAAGTCACATTCCGACAATCGCTCTTGGATTTTCAGATACTCAAATGCAACAATTTTAGTCATTGACAGACATAGTCTGAGGTATGAAAATATGCTTCATCATTAAAAATGCCTGGTGTCTTCAGCTCTTGCGTTAACTGAACTTTGTAAACTGTGAACTTCTTCGACACAATTATGAAGATCTTCTGCATTATACTTTCGGTCGAACTGGCTGTACGTACTAAACATGTTAGATTTTTGACATTTAAAACTTGATCGAAATTCGGCGATTAATTTTACTACAAATGTGAATGAGGTCGCTTTTCGCTAAAGTATGTATTTTACTAATTTTAAGTTTGGTTTCCTTTTCGAGTAAAATTTTTGTTAGTTTCTATCAAAAATGTATGAAAGTAAAGGTATTGACTTCTACGAGTTATTACATTTTTATAGATAAATTTACTGTAAAGGTCTGAAGAGCAAAGAATACGCTGATTATAAAGTTTAATTATGTCCCACATAGTAGTTAAATCTTTAATATGTATAAAACTAGACAGTGCTGTTATTCTAACGACAAATCTTGCGTCATTTTAATGAGGAACAAAAGTATAGCCGTGAGAAATTATAAAACTAATTTACTTCTATCTATTAAGTAAAAAGAAAGACGACAAAAATTAAGAAAACTAAAATTAAAAAAAAAAAAAAAAAATAAACTTAAAAATTACATATAACATGAATATTTCAACGTATGGACAAAATCCAGCAATAACAAAACATAATGGAAGTTTGGAAATACTTAAAAAAAAAAGAAATAACGCGTTCATTAACGCCAGACAAAACTTCACGGTAAAACATAATACAAAACACCGTGACCTCTCTATATGCTGCGCTGGGACTCAAATTTCGAACCAGTTTGTTTGCGGTACGCATCGACAATGTTAATAATTTATTTTAAGTTTTTTATGTATGTTTTTTTTTTTTTTTTTTCATTCAACCAGTTTCAATTTTCTGTTTCTATTTTGACTTCTATTTTTTATTGTTTTTCTTACATATCTGTGACTTTCAAATTTTTGTTTGCTATATCATTTTATTGTTTAGTCAAACTTATCTTGAAAGCAAGAGAGAGACTAATGTCCAAAGTTGCTTTTTACGAAATTAGTAAAAGCTATGGATTCTGATTCTGAAGTTTTTTTTTATTCGTTATACTACAGCTATCGGCGTACATTTGCACTCGCTTCAGTTGGCACACGAAAACAAGTTTTTGCATAGTGCATGGCTTCAACAGCTCTCTTTTTTGGTGCAAACTTTTGGCTTCTTTCTGCTTCGTAGATTATTTTTCCCACACTTTTGTTTATTTTCTTTTATGCTTATTTTTCGTAACAAAAATAAATTTCTTTCTTTTTAATTTTCTTTATTATTTTATTATCTATTATACTTTATTATTTATAAATTTGCATAACTGTGAGTTGGTCGCTCTAGCAGTTTAAAATGCTAATTATTTTGCATACGCGTGTAAAAATTGTTTTCGCTTGAATTTTTTAATTTCAAGTTAACTAATTTTTTTTCATTATCAAATTATATTTTCCCAATTTATTTTTTCTGTTTACAACATTTTAACGCCTCACATTTATTGCCCCAAGGTCGTGTTGGCATGTGTTTTACTTTTTCTTATTTATTTATTTTTGATTTTATATTAATTTGAGCAAGTTCGTTCTTTTATCATTCAATATTTTTCCGCTTAAAGTTTACCTTATCAGCTTGTTTTTCTGTTAAATTTATGTGTCTTATCTTATCTACAGCTGCTGGAAGCGTACCAGTTCTTACCGATTTTGTACTTTTTTTTTCTTTTAAGTCTCAAACCACGTCAAACACTTTTATTGGGCACACTTTGTTTGTTTGCTGGGGATTTGTTTAATTAAACTTAAATTGTGAGAATTCGTTAACTTTGTGATTAGTCGTAGGTGCAATATTTCCTTCAGGCTATAAATATGTAGCTAAACTTTGTTTATTTATAATCGACTATATGGATTAATTGGACTCGTTGGTTTTGTTTTTGATTGTTGGAATTAATTATCTTTAGAAAAATTTTATTATTATTATAGTTTTTTCTCTCTTGATATTTTCATGTTAATAATACAAAATAAAATTAATCATCTAACTAGACAAAAATTTAAAAATTTGGCCCTCGGAAAAAAGTTCTGATTCTATATAATTTATTGAAAATTATTCAAAACAACCGATACCAACCAACAAAGATGTTCTGTTTTTATACCCTACACCCAGGGTATATTAAATTTGTCCTTCCGTTTGTAACGCAGAGAAGGAGGCGTGGCTTGATCAGCGTCACCTCCTGAGTCGATAGAGCCTATCCGTTTGTCTGTCTGGCTGGCTGTGCGTGGAAATACATTTTTTGGGAAAACTGAGCAAGATAATTCAATGAAATTTAGTACACTGCTTCCGTCGTCAAAGTTAGCTCGCGGGATTGAAAATGAAATCGGTCAACGGATACGCCTACCGCCCATACAAAAAATATATTCAAAATGTAACTTTAGGAGTATTTTTCATGACAATTCAACCAAAATACACCTAAATACTACGAATTATTAGCGCAAGCTCTGAGCAAAAACTGGGCGGATTCGGACAAGAGAGCGTGACGCCTCCCATATAAGAAAAAGCTTCAAAACGCTATACTGAAAGCGTTTTTTGAGATTATCGAACTTAATTTTACTCAGACGCTAAACACTATAAATGCAAGCTCTCAACGAAAACTGGGTGAAATCGGACTAGAGGGCGTGGCACCTCCCATATAAGCAAGAGCTTCAAAATATTGCAGTTAGTGTATTTAATATTTGGCCATTGCAAAGGTTACACCCTTACTATTTTTTTTTTTTGGTAAGTCTAGTTACATATTTCACATAAACAGTCATGCGCTAGTCTGATCTAAAATGTAACAATAACAAATTCAACTACGAATTTCATGAATATCTTCCAAAGTCGGCTGTTGTACTAGAAAAATCGATGCTGTGCAGACCTGACCTAGAATATCTTTATGTGATTTTTAGTGAGATTGAGGCGTGTAATTTAAAACGAAAACATTCCATATTGCAGAACATTTAGCTATCAAAAAGATTTATTCGCATTGGAAAGTTTGACAATCGCTCAAAAAATACTTAACAATCGTGGGTATTTGCATATAAGCCCGAATCTAAACTAAACTTAACTAAGCAGTCGACTGTATGGGTCTTTCATGCAAGAAGAGCTTCAATCCAAATGGTCGCCTGTTTCTTCAGAATAACTAGACATGTGGCAACTTTACCATTAGAAAAATGTCGAACCGTCAGTTCTGAACGGTACAGAACCATTTGTTTGCCTGAAGTATTTGAAAAAATGAGGAAAACGAGCCGCCAAAGAAGAATCATTTAAGACACTAAGAGCTCACACACATCTCGTCAACAACTGACTATTTGAGCTTGGTCATCCGCCATACAGTCTTGATTTGGTACCCAACATGGATTTTCGATTCCTGAAGATTCGTTCAAAACCATATTTTGAAAGTATGACCGGAAGAGCGGCGGATTAGTCAAGCGCATGCAAAAGTGGAGAATATTATGAAAAACAACAAATTCATTTAACATGATAAATAATTTGTTTTTCCATTATCATTCCTTTTGCACTCATAGCCTAACATCAGACCAAAGCATATGTATATCCGGCCTAATCCCATCCTTCAAAATAACTGACGAAAAATCGCTAATGAGTCCTTGCAGTGTGACCCATTACGCACCATTCTTTTACCTGTCATTCATTAAATACAAATGAACTGAAAGCGTGACAATATACAGTGCTAAAAGCTGACCTTCTTAATTGAGAATTTAGTTTTCCTAGAATTTTTGTTTTATAATAATTAAGTGCATATTTCTAGGCATATAGTTAATTGCCTTGATGTACCCCAATGATATAAGTGGTGCTGAATGAAATAGGAAAAACAGCTTAATTAGTGTAGGCCTATAAGCATTTATGCCCACACAATAATATCTAGATAAAGAGAGTTATTTTTTGTTGTTGTTTTCTTTCTGTTGTTTGCCTTAAGCATGCATACTATATACATGTGAACTATAGTGTAACCTCCTAAAAGTATGCTACAAAGTAAAAATAACACTGGAAGTCATGTTTAATGCTACTTAACCCACTAAACATTCTCTTTTATGTACATTTCCAACATAAAAGGCAAAAAAAGGAGGAAAAAGAAACAACTTCAAACAAAAACACATTATGAAGTCACTGTTGGTAATTTCCGGTTAACATTTTTGGGTTACACACAAAACTTGGGAAATGTCAGCCAGCAGAGACGCAATAACATACGTACACAAATATAAACAAACAAATTAGGAAAAGCACTATTGTCGTTTCGAAATTTTTCGCCCATATTGATTTTTTCTTAAAAAAAATTTCAATTCAACCAACCCGTCGTCGTCAACACAGTCAAAAGCCACCTTCTCTTCTTCATGAATTAACTTGGATTTTCATGAATGGGTAGAGTAGTTTGCACGCGTGTCAATTTAGAGCGAGACAACAGATAACGGCAGCAGTAGCGGCAGCAAAAAAAAAAAAAAAACACATGTTTTCTGTCTGTCAATGTTTTATTTTTTCTGTTTATATTTTTTTTTCCGCTGAGTTCATTTCTTTGTTTGCGTCGAAGAAATGTGTAAAGCGGAAAAAAATAACAAAAATTTTATAGTCGTTATAATGCGGCTTCAAGACACGCTACATTTGTTAAAAAAAAAAAATAAGTATGAAAAAGCTGGCCACCCTTTGAATCGTATGTAAAGTTGCAATATTTTTGGCTTCGTACTCTTTGGGTGCGTACTAAAGATTTAGGTGCGCATCGTTAGGGTGTGTGCTCTTAAGATACGTACTATTTGCATGTGTACCTACATTTGTAGGTGTGCTTAAGTTTTTAACGAAGTGTCCCATATTTCGCGCAAGCTTTGAATTAAACAGAAAACACATATTTTTTTTCAATTGTATATTTTTTTATTTTATTTTCTGTACTTCATAGGATAGGGTTATGTGTACACCACGGCTAAGCTGGCAAATACGCACTCTTTTGTCAAAATTTTCTCTGACCACATTCCATATCTGTGGCTGAATTTGTTGATGCAGCGTTGAATCTCTTCCTTCAATCCATTTTTAATAACCCTAAACTGTTAGCTGTCAAACTGTCCTTGACAGTGGTCAGACGGTTACTGGTATAGTAAAAACTGCTTACAAGTTTTGCAAAGATTTGTGGAAAATGCAGAAAAAAGTAGAATTGCGCTACACTTTAAATACTCTTTCAATATTGCTTACTCTTTCAATATTTCATATGATAGCAACATTTTCGAATGAGCACTTTTCTTACCCGACTAGAAAAAAGTTCAGGTTGAGATCAGATTCGGATCAGGCTTGCCTGAAGAATGATCAGGAACTAGTCAGGAACGTCACACCTCATATGAAACGGACCTGATACGGATCCCATAAAATTTTCAGGAACGGATCAGAATATTTCAGGTCCTCATCAGAAAAGTAATATATTTATTATTGAGGATCGGATCATATCCATATAAATTAATTTAAATTTCGTCCGGCTACAAAACGCTTTCCTAAAACATTTCGTAGCATTTGTTATGATATCAACATGATAACCACCTAAAATGTGTTTGAGAAAACGTTCTGTGGTCGTTTTGATATGGACTTAGGTCACTTTCAAAATAAACGGCTCATGTAGTTAAATTCATCGATTTAACACAAGAATGCGGTATTTTTGTTTTTTCATGTACAGTGGATAAAAAAACTTAAAAAATCGATTAAAAAAAAATGTGACGTGCTGGAGAAAAACCACGAGACACTGGTATTTTTTTTTTAACGTCTATTTTAAGAATTTTTTGGATTTTCTCATGTGTTTTACAAAAAGTTCGAAATTGTCGAACAGTGTAATCATAGACATGTCTATTGACTCAGTTATCATTATACACTTTTCAAAGAAATGGTATTATATAGATCAAGTGCCTATTATGGCCAATGCTCACATACATTTTGATCTAACAATCCTATATTTATGTACATAGGCTACATTTTGACAATAATTTTTCTTAACAGAGATTCAAAGGCACTTAATATACCCAACCGACTACACGAGTGTTTGATATAAAAATAGAATACAATTCGCAGCGAAAGAAATTCTTGGAATTTTTAAGCAAGAGTGGTGGTTGTTATTACGTCGGCCGTTCGATTTGGGTTGAGTGGGTTGTAAATATGTTAAGCTTCTGAATCATTTTTTTTTTTTGACAGCATGAAATTTATGCAAGCTTATGGCGCATAATTGCTGCTTGCCTTTGGAAATGTTTTTCATCATAATTTCATTTGTTTTTCATCTTTTTCCTCCGCTGTATAACAAATTTTTATTTTATATAAATAAATTTTATATGTTTTTTCTTCTGCAAACATTCGAGAATGGCGACGCTTTGATAAGCTACGACACGTGTCGCGATGTATTTCCTCAAACCACACGTGGAGAGCAGTAGCCACATCTTTATTTTTTCTATTTTTCTATTCAAGTTGTGACGACAGGAAGTCTGTAAACAGAAAAATTGCCATGTTGAGGCAACATTTTTGTGGGTTTTCATTTAGTTTTTTTGAAGCTGTATTATATATCTTGTTGTTGTTATTGCTGTTGCTGTTAAAAGCAGTCAACAACTAAACTTAAACTTTGCCTTTATATAAATTTTTGTAATGATTTTTTTTTTTTTGGTTTTGTTTATTTCTCTCTTAAAACTATATTTTGATAAAGTTTTTTTACAAACTTATTGTTGGCTAACAGCAGGCAAAGTTGTCAGCTGCTGCTGCTACTGCTGCTGCAAGCAAACTCTTTATCATGCAAATTTTCAATTTTAGTTTTGCATTTGCTATGCATTTGCATGCTGTAAGTATGACGAAAATTGGTGGTAGCATATTTGTTTGCTAAATTTTGCAAATTATTTTTTAAGCTGTAGAAAAGTTTTGCATCTCTGTGATGACCTTAAATGTTGCTTGAATTTAATTAATTTTATTTCTTCATTGAACCCACTATGATGAAGTAGACCCGTTTTATTTGTAAATTTGAAATCACTAAAATTTAATCACAAAATAAAATCAAAAATATTTCATTTCAATATTCCAATTAAAGAAATTGTTTTTCTTTTTAAAGCACTAAAACTTAAAAATTTAAAAAAATCCAAATGTAAAAATTGCAAACAAATTATCATCATTACTACTTGCTGTTAACTTAAATGTTAAAATGCTTGAAAGTCATAAGTTACGGTCAAGGTCTTTTGATTTACTCAATTGATAAACAACAGGAAATTTGGTTGATTGTGAACTGTAAAAATCACTGGAGAGCAAGCAAAATTTTAAAATACATCTTCCGAAACTAATTGAACTAAGCGATGCATACGGTGACCATATTTTTGCGCGCAGCCAAATTGGAAACAAACAAAAATTAATAGACACAAATTAAAAACAAAAAAACTGCCTATTGTTTTACCTTGGTCTGACCAAAAATAAAATACCCTACACTGCAGCATTTTGAAAATATTGTCTGCATGATCAGAGCTTGCATTTGCTATCCTTAGTGTCTGAGTGAAAGAGCATTTTGAAACTTTTGCTTATGTGGGAGGTACCACGCCCTCTTGTACGAATTCACCTAGCTAAAGCTCAGAGCTTTCACTAGCCATTTCTAGAATTTCTGGGTATTGCGATTGTGTAATCATAAATCAAGCGAATGTGTTGTGTTTAAGGGTGTTAAAAAGAAGTTAATCTGTTTTGCCTTGCCTACTTATATGATGGTGATGTATCTTTATAAAATTAATGCTGAAAAGTTGAATTCTTATTAGACTAAACTAATGATGGACTCTTAAAAAATCCAATACCAATCAAGCATTTATAGAATAGCATGATGTGTTGAGCTTTCTGTTGAGTGCTTTATGTAAAAACACCAACAAAATAACATAAATAAGGCTAGAGGAGAGATATGACACCAGAATTATAAAACAAGAAAAAGTATCTCTAACTGAAACAAAAATTATTGCAAATATAAAGTGTCAAATCACCAGGGACTATGGGTGATATGGCACCTTACCATGGGTGAATTGGCACCCTAGGTGGCTTAAGTTTTTGTTGCCAAAACTGTTGCATGTTTTCGTATAAGATGTACATGTTTAATGTGACCACATACGGTACATTACGCATTGGAGCCAATTATCTGGCTTTGTGTTTTGTGCATAGTCTTCACTACATTCCAACCCTCCCATCAGATTCATCTTGGAATAAAATATTTTCTTAACCTTCATGGGAAGAAGCATAAATAGAAACACCTTACGTTTATAAGTCCTCTTTGGAACCATCATTGATTGCATTGGTTGTGTTTTCTGCTTCAAGTTTTTCTTTTCTGCTGGACCATATTATCAGAAGCATATTTTTTTTAAGTCGTTATTACAGGCGAGATTTCCCTTGACACAATTTCTGGCTTTGATGTCATTTGTATTCAAAGTTTCTAAAATATTAAAGAAAATCTGAAATTAAACATTTAAAATTAATTATTTAAAGCCATACCTAACTAAACTTCTGCAATTCTGGAGTGACTATACGTTCAAGTGCTTCATACTTCTTCTCCCAAATATCTTCCTACATTTAAAGTGAGAAATGGCACCGGAACCATTTCAGCTTCAGTAATTGGGAGCCATTCCCGCGTATTGTTATCTACCAAATAAAAATGCCACGTAACGAATAAACATGTTCACTCGCGCTTGTATTCTTCTGAAAACGATGTTTAGTTATTTTGACATTTTACTTTTGTTTCACATTCTTTTTTTAATTTTTTTGAACGATAAAAGTCCAAAAAAACTTATGCATCAAATATGTAACAGCCAGTCACTGCGTCAGTATATCGTTAATACATTATTAACTAATTTACAAATGTTTAAAGCGACATGGATATTATAACTTAAGAACTCAAATATTTTGTCTGACTCTTCTCTTAACTCCATAAGGGGTTATTTAAAAAATCTCTGTCACCCGCTCATTACACTATGTAATTTAATATAAATCAACTTATCATATAACAAATCCGCAAACTTTTCTTGGATGAAAGTCGTCTGTTGCAACAGATTGCATGTAAAAAATCAAGCTTGACCACTTCAAAAACAGAAAAAAAAGCAGCAGACGACAAAACAAATTTGCTCCAACCGTGATGATGATCAGTCGGCAAAACCACTGAACCGGTCAACATGAAGTCAATATAAGCACCGCCAACAATAACAAAACAAAAACAGCAACAACCTAACATTTACAACAAACAACAACAACAAAAAAACCTAAGCTAAAAAGAAGTTAAAAAAGAGAAGATTAAAAATGAGCTCAAAAACCACAAGTATTGAAAGCACATACTAACTGACATACCCATACTATAGAAGTTAAAAATAAAATCCATTTTATTAAACCATATGGATGGAACGACGACGCTTAGACATATAGATTTTTATTTATTTTGGATTTAATATGTATATCGGCACCAGAAGAATATGTTGTTGACACTGTTGTACCTTCATAAATTATGTACAAGTAATGCAACCTCATAATGAGGCTTTAAAAAAATTTTTTTATTTATTTTGATATATTTTACGTAAACCACCTTAGTTTATTATATGCGCTGATATGGTCTTACTTAATTGTGGTAAATATGCTCAAGGACGTTATATGGTTTTAACCAATTTTCTGCTGATGTTGCTTTAATACTCCGAAAAACAGTTTTTTGATATCTTTTAAATATTTGTACAGAAAATTGTTTCATAAATCGCAAGTGTGACGTGGTACAACACGGCGTGCTTGAACCAAGTTTAAATAAAAGTTTCTTGCATATGAGTTTTTTGACTGAATTATGTTACGTAATTACTTCACGAATCAAATGATCCCAAAATTAAAAAAATCGAATGGGCCATTTTTGAAATAAGGCAGCCTTAAGCAATAACTATAAAAAGTTAATACAACACAAAATTAAAAATATTTGTAACATTTTGCAAACCATTTTTTCTAAACTAATTTGAGGTCGCTGAACACGAAAAACGCATTTATTTTTTTTTTTCCTTGAGGTCGTTCCCAAGTTATTCGATAATGTATAATTTCGAGGTTATAGCTTTATGTGCATCAATATATTTCTATGACGCCAAGTCCGATCAATTTTATTTTTCCACGATTACAAAGAGTGATTAACGGCGCTCCAAACAAAATTGACTGCGTTAAAGTAGGAAAAAGCTTGATATTTCAAAAATTTTTTAAATTTTTCACTTCAACTTCAAATGAAACACTTTGTTTTTGGCACATATTTTTTTAAAATAATTATTTTTAGAAATGTGATTTAATGGCGCATATAATTGCAAACATTTATAGCCTATGTTGAGCAAAATCGAATGAAATTTCCAAAAGATATTAAGGTTTTAGTGCAATAGGGAAATTTCGATTTCTTTCAAAAATTAATATTTTTGATTCAATCCGCAATGTTCTTCTACAGAGAATGATTAGAAGTTACTTAAATCATCTTTAAAGTGTTCAATAAGTGTAGGGTGTCCTATTTGGAGGCTGAAAAATTGGATCTGTTGACTTAGGCCGAACATTTCGAAAATTCTCACATCTTCCTTATTGCACTAAAGCCTTTATATCTTTTGGAAATTTCATTCGATTTTGCTCAACATAGGCTTAAAATGTTTGCAATCATATGCGCCATTAAATCACATTTCTAAAAATAATTATTTAAAAAAAATATGTGCCAAAAACAAAGTGTTTCATTTGAAGTTGATGTGAAAAATTTAAAAAATTTTTGAAATATCAAGCTTTTTCCTACTTTAACTCAGTCAATTTTGTTTGGAGCATAATTATTGGTATAATTGTTAGAAGCGCTATTAATCACTCTTTGTAAGCGTGGAAAAATAAAATTGATCAGACTTGGCGTCATAGAAATATTTTGATGTATATGAAGCTATAACCTCGAAATTATAAATTATCGAATAACTTGGGATTCGTAAAGTTATTACGTAACATAATTCAGTCAAAAAACTCATATTCAAGAAACTTTTATTTAAACTTGGTTCAAGCACGCCGTGACAAGTCAAAATATGCATGTTTTCAGAACTGTAATAAGAACAAATATTCCCATTTATAAATATGAGATTTACTTTCAAGAAAGAAAATTATGTACTTATAGTTTTTCAAACAATTTCATTAAACAATATGTTAATGCAATTTTATTAGCTAGTATCGCCCGTGGCCAAATTTTGGCCATTCTCCTAATGATAGATACAATTTTTTCGAGTACTGTTTTGCATAAAAGAAAGCCAGAATATCTTTTTTGGATCGGCAAATGTCCAAAATTAGCGGAAAACATCCAAAATATCGATAAGAGTTCAAAAGTGTCGAAAAACATAGAAAATATCGGTAAAAGTCCAAAAGTATCGAAAAACATCTAAAATATCTATTAAAGTCCCAAAGTATCGAGAAACATCAAAAATATCGATAAAAGACCAACAGTATACAAAAACATCTAAAATATCGGCAAAGCTCCAAAATATCGAAAAACATCCAAAATATCGATGCAGAACGTGAACAGAGTGCAACGAAACAGGTTTTTGCAAGCAAGAGAAAAACAACAACAAAATCGCTCCCACTGCACTGTCTCATTCACTTTCTCAACAACACAGCATAACACTGTGGGTGCTGTTGTTGTAATTATATGGGAAACTTTGATCCTTTTTTAAATGCCTTAATGGCAACTTATTGGGATAATTTTTGAATTTGTGCATTCTACACCACAGTACCTTTCATATAAAATAAAAATATCGAAATTCGGTTAAATGGTTAGCTCGCAAAAGGGGCGCAAAAAAAACTGTTCACGTATTAATATATAAATTTTTAAAATCCTATGGGATCACTATCAATAGAACAAGAGATCTAAAGAATATAAGGGCTTGATTAATTATAATGGTGGTACCCGAGACTCCGTTATAGTAGTAGTTTATTGCATTATTTGAATTGTAACACCATGGCTTCTTTAAGGTTTTTTTTTTGTTCAGAAATCAATTTTATTGCACCAACCGACTGTAAAAGTTTTTTGTTTTTTTGATAACAACAAGGCATCGTTGATCTTTTTAGACAAGCTTTCGAGGGATGTTCTGGCACGAGTATTGGAACAGTCGTTGTATAGTGAAACTGATTCTTATAGGGCAGACAGACGACAGCGCTAATCCGCATCAGCAGTCTTAATCTGAATTTACTTCTGCATAATTCTTATCTCAATACGCATCGACTCTAACACTAATGCATGAAATCAAAGTGGATTAATAGCTATTTCAATATGTCGATAATTGTAATCCATTGTAACAATTTGATAGAAACAATACATCTGAATGTCAATTTTGAAGTTAGTTTATTCAATTTATAAATGTCACTTTATTGAAAAAAGTAGTACAATAACACTGGAACAAAATTTGGTCGACAAAAGTTTACTCGGATCTGACAGTGCGGGGTGAAAATATAGGCCAAAATAAAAGACCATTTGGCTCAGTTTGTTCAAGTTGGCTCTAGTTTTTGAGAAAAGGCCGTTTGAATTTTGCACCTTAAAGTATGTGATTTTTTTATTATATCTCGTAAGTTAACTGAGTTTTATAGCGTTTGGTGGTGGGATTTTGTTTGTCTCATCCACATCTACACTTTCACTACCAAATCAGTGCTTTTGGATGCATTTTTGGCAAGTTAGAGCACAAAATTCCCAAAAAAGTGATATTTTTCGCCTTTAATGACATTCAGCTCAATAGAAATCACCCGAGTGGTGAATTTATGCCTTTTAACCTATAGCCAAGATCCATACGACCACTTTGATATAATATATGTATCATATGGGCAAAAATATCTCAAGTGAGCTACCTAAGAAATTAAATGTAAAAAAGGCTTTAACAAAATGTTGTTTTATAACAACTAGTAAAGATTTTGTGAAAATGTTTTTATTTTTAAAGATATTTAGCAATAATGATAATAATTTTCAAACTTTAAAACATAAAAGTTTTTTTTTGCTTAAAAGTAAACATTTCTTTTAAACATCGAAACATTGAAGCAATATGATGGGCTTCACAAAAAAGCCATAATTTTGCGTCCCACTAATGTTGAACGTAAAAAAATGTTAAATTTGACACTCATTTAAGTGCAGAAGACGTGTAGTGTAGGCAAATTAGGTAAAAACAGGTATTCATTTCTAATTTTGTTGAACATGCACCGATTTTGATCCGACATGGCTCATTTTGTTCGTAATAAAATTTAAAACAAAACCAACACATTAGTTTTTTCCGGCCTTTCCCCAAAATTTCTTTAGTCCCCCGTGAACCTTCAAAATCGGATAAATTCAATAAAACTGTTCTAAAATGCTTAAAAATGGAAAGTTATGCTAATCATGGGGTTCTCTAGATTGCTGAATCCAAATATGATGTTAGAAAATGAAAAAACTCAAAATGGCGCTCGGAAAACTGCGTACATACCCATTTTAAGCACCAAAAATGGGTAAAAATCGTTACAGGGGGTTTTAGCCTAGAAGTCTTGTTACATTGAATGAATTTATACGGTCGGTGTGGGACATTATTTTTTATACTATAAAAAGTAAAGTTTACCAACATTTTTTTTGTGTTTTTGATTTGTTTATTATTTAAGTAATAACTATAAAAAGTTAATACAACTCAAAATTAAAAATATGTGTAACATTTTGCAAACCATTTTTTCTAAACTAATATGAGGTCGCTGAACACGAAAAACCCAATTATTTTTTTTTCCTTGCGGCCGTTCCCGAGTTATTCGTTAGTTTATATTTTCGAGGTTATAGCTTCATATACATCAATATATTTCTATGACGCCAAGTCCGATCAATTTTATTTTTCCACGTTAACAAAGAGTGATTAATGGCGCTTCTAACAAGTATACCAATGGTTATGCTTCGAACAAAATTGACTGAGTTATAGCAGAAAAAAGTTTGAAATTTCACAAATGTTTGAAATTTTTCACATAAACTTCAAATGAAACATTTGGTTTTTGGCATATAATTTTTTTTAATATTTGTTTTTTAGTAATTTTATTAAATGATGCATATAATTGCAAACATTTTAAGCCTATGTTGAGCAAAATCGAATGAAATTTTCAAAAGATATTAAGGTTTTAGTGCAATAAGGAAGATGTGAGAATTTTCGAAATGTTCGGCCTGAGTCAACAGATCCAATTTTTCAGCCTCCAGATAGGACACCCTACACTTAGTGAACACTTTAAAGATGTTTTAAGTAACTTTTAATCCTTCTCTGTAGAACAACATTGCAGATTGTATCAAAAATATTAATTTTTGAAAGAAATCGAAATTTCCCTATTGCACTAAAACCCTAATATCTTTTGGAAATTTCATTCGATTTTGCTCAACATAGGCTTAAAATGTTTTGAATTATATGCGCCATTTAATAAAATTACTAAAAAACAATTATTTAAAAAAACTATATGCCAAAAACCAAATGTTTCATTTGAAGTTGATGTGAAAAATTTCAAAAATTTGTGAAATTTCAAAATTTTTTCTGCTATAACTCAGTCAATTTTGTTCGAAGCATAATCATTGGTACACTTGTTAGAAGCGCCATTAATCACTCTTTGTAAACGTGGAAAAATAAAATTGATCGAACTTGGCGTCTTAGAAATATATTGATGTATATGAAGCTATAACCTCGAAAATATAAATTAACGAATAACTCGGGAACGGCCGCAAGGAAAAAAAAAATAATTGGGTTTTTCGTGTGCAGCGACCTCATATTAGTTTAGAAAAAATGGTTTGCAAAATGTTACACATATTTTTAATTTTGAGTTGTATTAACTTTTTATAGTTATTACTTAAATAATAAACAAATCAAAAACACAAAAAAAATTTTGGTAAACTTTACTTTTTATAGTATAAAAAATAATGTCCCACACCGACCGTATAAATTCATTCAAAGTAACAAGACTTCTAGGCTAAAACCCCCTGTAACGATTTTTACCCATTTTTGGTGCTTAAAATGTGTATGTACGCAGTTTTCCGAGCGCCATTTTGAGTTTTTTCATTTTCTAACATCATATTTGGATTCAGCAATCTAGAGAACCCCATGATTAGCATAACTTTCCATTTTTAAGCATTTTAGAACAGTTTTATTGAATTTATCCGATTTTGAAGGTTCACGGGGGACTAAAGAAATTTTGGGGAAAGGCCGGAAAAAACTAATGTGTTGGTTTTGTTTTAAATTTTATTACGAACAAAATGAGCCATGTCGGATCAAAATCGGTGCATGTTCAACAAAATTAGAAATGAATACCTAATTTGCCTGCACTAGTGAATATTTTGAGTTATTTTAAAATTTTCTATAGAAATTTAAACAACATTTTTTATATAAAAGGTACAAACCACGTGTAAACGATCAAGAAATTTGTTCATGGAATCCGATTTGGCTGAAAATTGGCATAAGTAATAATAGCATAGTGGGAAAAATTACTACCAAATATATTTTCAAAATTTGAAAAAATGGCGGAGATATGGGACTTCGAAATTTTTAGGTTAGTTTTTTTTTAAAAAATCTATAACTTTAGATGCATTTATCCAATTCTCAATTTGATGGTGTCAAATGATTTGGCTTGAAACAGGCTTTAAAATAAAAACTAGCAAACATTTTTTTAATTTTTTTTTATATTGTTTACACTGAAAAAAAAAGAAAAAAAAAATTTAAATTGAGTTTTCCCAGAATGCGTCATTTTTGAAATTTTTTATTTTTCTTACAAAAAAAGCTACAGGTGTAACTTACCAGTCCTCCAAAATTGGAGTGGGCCTCCCAGTGGTTCTTGAGAAAAACAATAAAATGTAGTATCAGCAAAATCGGATACCATAAAAAAAATCTTGATCGTTTTGAAATGGTTTACACCAAAAGTCAAAAAAACTTTGAAAACTTTTTTTTTAGTTTTTTTGATTAGAACTTGTGTCAAAAACCTTTTAACTTTTATTTTCTAACATTAAAAGTTATGAGGTAATTTATTAATTGTGCATTAAATGGATTTCGAACATCATTAGTGAGATCCACAGTATTCTTTACTAGGTTATATTTGACCGGTTTTTTCCGAAATAAATATTATAGCACTTACAGATAGGATGAAAAACAACAGCAGAAGAGAGATTTTTTTATTGTTTTTTTTTGGTTTTAGACCCAATTCATTCCGTCCTTCGTTCTTTTTAAAGTATACAGTTACATTTTGAAATATATTTTTACGGTATTTAACAGGTTTAGATACTCACACATATGTGTAATTACACCAGCATTACAAGTAGTTGTCTTGACAAGAAGAAGAAGAAGCAACCACCACCACCAAAAAACTTGCGCCAGTACATACATAATACATATGTGCATAGCTTAGTAGCAGAGGAGGGTCGTCACAAGGTAGTTCAGTTGACTATTAGTTGCTTGGTTGGTTGCTTAAAATGCAAACCTGTTGACTAAGGTGGTTTAACGCTTTGAAATTCAATCAAGTTTTCTTGTTTATTACTGCACGCTTGAAGCCAAATTGCATTGCATGCGCTCGAAGGTAAAAACTTGGATTGAATGCATAGTAACAGCACAATGGCAGAGCGTTTGTAAGCATCTTCTGGGAATTTGAGTGCCTTTCGGCGGTGTGTGTGTCTTGTCTGGTCTAGGCTGGTGTGGTTGCGGTTTTTTCCATTTTTATCTGCAACAACTGCAGTATCGTTATTGTAGTTGCAGTTACTTTAACTACAGGTTTTATTCGTTATCTATTTGATGGCAATTTTTTATGATTATTTATAAACGATTTCCCGATATTTACCACTAATTTATTTGTTAGTTGGTTATGTTTTATTTGGGTTTTAAGTCAATTATGTTGTTTGAAAAATACAAATTTAAAAATTTACCATTTATAGCATTCATTGTTTTTTGTTGAGGAAGTGGTAAATTTTTGTTTTACATTTATTACTTCATGTATTTCTGAATGATTTGTTTTTTATTGCTTGTAATAAAATTTGGAAAAAATTAGTAAAAGTTTATATTGCGCTCTTTCTCTATAACCTATTCCTTTTAGTGTTTTAGTATCTGGAAGCTGATCCCTGCTCGGTTGAGATTATGATTTGTTCATTTCAAGTCGGTGCTTTTTACTTAGTTACACCTGCTTTTGTGATGCAATTTATATCTTTCTGTCTAAAAATTTTCAAACATGGGAATGGCAATTGAAAAATATCATATAAATGGCATCAAGAAACTCGCACCAGTGATATTACACGGTGCTTGTGGGAGAATTTAAATAAAATTTTGATGTACCTCGGATTTTTTTGTAAATTCTTATTATAGATGTCAATAGAAGTTATTCTATGCAAAAAATAAAATTATAGAGGTGGCGCTTTTTTAAAGATAATCCCTTTTCCAATTGGGGCATTTTCCCATACAAAAAAATAAATTTTTTTTTTTTAACTACATTAAACAAAAATCAAAATAATCACATTCGATGTGTTTTGCGATGCTTCACGCGAATCTGACCTCAAAATCTCTCTATCGTGTATAGTTTTTGAGATATTCTAATCTAAAAGCCGAAAAAAGTCGTTTGTTGCCATGTTTTAAAGCTATATAACTATGTAACATATCATTTATTCGTTAAATGTGGTTAAAATACTTGAAAGTCATGATCTTTTCCTTTAAAACCTAATTTAAATCATATTTATATCTTCTTGCTTCTAAGAGATATCGTAGACCGAAATATTGGCTAAACGGGTTTTTTGCACTTTTGTGTCTTTATAGGTTAGGATATCTTTGAGCAAAAAAAAGATATCAACATAATTTAAATTAGGTTTTAAAGGCAATGATTAGGACTTTAAAGTTGTTTATCAGATTTAACGAAATTAAAATTTCTTTCACATTTTAAACATATTCAACGAACCAACTACTTGTAAATTCAGCCGTTTGAAACCCCTAGTGTTGTTACGTGTATGCCATACGGCTTAATTTTAAAATGGTCGGTTCGTTAAACATGCTTAAAATGAGAAAGAAATTTTAGTTTCGTCAAATCTGGTAAACAACTTTAAAGTCCTAATCTTTGCCTTTAAAACCTAATTTAAATTATGTTGATATCTTTTTTTTCGTCAAAGATATCCTAACCTAAAAAGACACAAAAGTGCAAAAAACCCGTTTAGCCAATATTTCGGTCTACGATATCTCTTAGAAGCATGAAGATATAATCATAATTTAAATTAGATTTTAAAGGAAAAGTAAATGACTTTCAAGTATTTTAACCACATTTAACGAATAAATGATATGTTACATAGTTATATAGCTTCAAAACATGGCAAAAAACGACATTTTTCGGCTTTTAGATTAGAATATCTCAAAAACTATACACGATAGAGCGATTTTGAGGTCAGATTCGCGTGAAGCATCGCAAAACACATCGAATGTGATTATTTTGATTTTTGTTTAATGTAGTTAAAAAAAAAATTTTATTTTTTTGTATGGGAAAATGCCCCAATTGGAAAAGGGATTATCTTTAAAAAAGCGCCACCTCTATAATTTTATTTTTTGCATAGAATAACTTCTATTGACATCTATAATAAGAATTTACAAAAAAATCCGAGGTACATCAAAATTTTATTTAAATTCTCCCACAAGCACCGTGATTAGCAATATAATAATGCTTGCCTTCAGTGCTACCTATGATCAAGCATCAAGATCAAGCAGCTTGCGTTTGACGTTTGAAAATTGGTTATGAAAACATTTGGAAATTAACTTTTTCCAAGCGTTAAAATTGAAAAGGTTATAAAATTGTTTGTTGGGTTGTGTGTTGGGTATAGATTTTTTTGTTGTAGTAAACATATACTTGTATTGTATTGTATTGTATTATATTCTCCTTTAACTCCTAAGAGGAGCATAGGGCCAATATGAAACGTTTTCATTTCCTTGCGATGGCTTTGATCTCTTGCAACGACTTTCCCGATTCTTGTATTTCCTTTTCCAGAGACCTTTACCAGTTGGTTTTGGAACTACCAGCTCCTCTACTGCCTTGTGGACGAGTACTTGCTGCTTGTTCGTTAGTTGTTCAGTAACAAGCCATGTTTCGCACCCATATAACAAAGCCGATTTCACATTCGAATCAAAAATGCGCACTTTCGTTTTGGTGGATATAACGGAAGAAGACCATATTTTGTTCAGTTGAGCAAACGCGCCTTATGCTTTTGCTATTCTAGAGTTGATATTCTCTTTTGCTCCATCATCCATGGAGCTGTCGACGTTTTCGATGTCATCACTGCCAGCTTTAAACGTTATGTCATTTCTGTTTGCGTTAAGCTTAATGCTTTTAGTCTTGGATGCATTGATTTTTACGCTGGCCTTTTGTGGTTCCAAGACTAGGTCTTTAATTTTGCTTTGCATATCTGAGTGTTTGGACGATAAGAGGCAAATGTCGTCAGCGTAGTCGAGAGCCTCTAGATTTTCGGTAAAGTTCCATTGGATACCCCTTTTGGCCTTATTTGCCTAGGATATCGTGAAGAACGATAAGGAAGAGAGATGGTGATAGTAAACACCCCTGCCGTACGCCTGAGTGGTGAAAGTCGGTGATAACAACCCGTTGTGTAACACACTGCATTTAAAGCCTTCATATTGTGCACGTACTAAGTTTATGGCCTTTGCGGCAATATCTCTTCGCTGCAGTGAAACCCAAATGTTTTCTCGGGAGACACTGTCGAAGGCAGTGCTGTAGTCTACGTAGACAAGTTGAAGCGCAGCACGCCACTCACATGATTGTTCGACAATTATTCTAAGGGTGTTGATTTGATCCACGCATGATCGGTTTGTCCGGCATTCTGCTTGTTGCCTTCGGATGGCCGAATCAAGTTTTTCGCTTACCCTGTTTAGAAGCACTTTTGTCAGTACTTTTGATGGTACTGAGAGCAAAGTTATTCCTCTATAATTTCGGCACTCGCTTAGGTCACCTTTTTTCAACAATTTGACTAAATAAAATGCCACGTAGCCAATCTTCTGGCAACTGCTCCAGATTCTACAAATAAGAGGATGAAGAATTTTAGCTGATGTAATGGGGCACGCTTTTAGCAGTTCAGCTGTTGCCTTGTTGTTTTTCATGCATGGATAGCATGTTTGCATTATGTTTTATATAGACAAATTTGCCCTAAACTGCGATGTGTTTTTTTCCACTTTGCTCCCGAATTAGTGGTATATTAATTTTTATGCAAGACAACATAGTTTGATGAAAAATATATTGGTTTTTTGTGTATATGTGTTTGCTGCGGTCTACATCGATGGTGGTATAGTTAATTTAATTTTTATTAAAATAACTAGAATACCAAGAATTTTGTTATTAATTCATACTATGAAGTTATATGTAGGTTTTATAATGTTGTAAACATTTTCCCGTGGAATAATTGTAATTATTGAATAAAAATTTTTTTTTTCTTTTGGTCAGTGGATGGCACTTCTTGGAAATATAAATATTTCTTTTTTTTTCTTTCAGTCAACACCATTATCCACTCATTTACATGTGTCCCTGATGTACACTGAATGATGGCAATGTCATCACAACACATTCTATAGTAGATATTCTATACACACCTCAATGTCATCAATTTACAATATTGTCATTGCCGTTAAAAAAACAAAATGTTTTTTATTTTGTTTGTCAGTTTAGTTAAAAGGAAAAAATTCCAGCTAAAACAAAATTTAATTATGCTAAACACGTGCGGATGTCAATGTATCAAAAATAACCTAAAATGGCATTATTTCAAAAACAAACTGACATAATATTGGTTTTTTATCATATTTTTTTTAAACTTTAATCAATTTGGCAATTTTAGAAAAAAAAAACTTTTTGTTTTGCAATCTTTTTATTTTGGTGCAAAAAAATTGTCAACTTTTTTTGAACAGTGATTGCACCTACGTTTTCCTTTCCGCTATTTGAATTGTGAATGACGCACGTTCGCTTGCGCTAATGTTTGATGTTCCATTCACAACCACGATTTCATCATTGCTTGCCAGCCTGCTTGCAAATAATTGTAAATTTTGCTTTATTTGTTGCACGATTTTTGGTGCTTTTTGTTAACTCTTCTCTCATAACAAACTGTTGATTATATTTTATTCAAGAAATTCTTTCAAGTTGTTTTTTCACACTTTATATCTTGACACGTTTAAAAGATGCCTTAGATATTTTTGTAAATTTTTTTTTTTTTTCTACAAATCTTATTTTCTTCAAGCACGTACATTCGGTATGAATTGAATGTGAAATAAGATATACGGATATAAAAAAAAAAAAAATATTATAATTAATTTTCTTGTCAGAAATTGAAACCGATGCGTTCAAAAAACCCACAACTTACAGTTCATTTTAAAGTACGTGTGGGGTTTTTGCCCTCACTGAAGATTTTTAGCCTCAAAAATCAAAAATAATGAATAAGTGCGTGGGCTTCGTAGTGACACGAATTTACCAAAAACTCAAAATCGAAAAAAGCAACATGTGAGGTTTCAAAAATAACCGTTTCAATTGAAATATTTATTTTTAATTTAACTTTGTAAGAATCGATATTCATATGAACTTATAATTCTCTCAATACTCAATATCTTCCATGATAAAACTTTGCAGGAGAGCAAAAAAATAAGAAATTGTATATAACGGTTCTTAAGTTAAGGATGTTTTTACTATTTAGACATGTTATGAACCAACTAAAAAAAATTACACAATTTTTATCCGTTAAAAGAAATGGGCCTTGTCTTGTAAAGGGTTTTCCAACTGGGATGATATGATTTTTAAGTGACTTTTCGGCCATTTGTAGTATGTCATGATCTGTCATTTTTTTTTCATTGTATTCAGTAATGTTTACAATTTCATCATGCAAGAACAATGTTTACAAATTATTCAGTTTTATTATCAAAAAAATTGTTCTCCAATTGCATCGTCGTAATAATCGTCCAAGTATGCTCGTTCGCCGAATTGTTGAAAATTTCGAGCGTACATTTTCTTTACATAATGTTGAAGTGCCAATAAGTCGAAGAACCGCTCGAAGTACTGAAAATATTGCTGCCGTTCAGGCAAGTGTTGCTAAAGACCGCATTTTGTCGATTCCAAGACGTTCTCAAAAATTGTGACTGTCTCAAACCATAACCTGGCGGATTTTGAGAAAGGATTTGGGCTTGCATCCATATAAAACTGTTCTCACTTAAGAACTGAAGCCATTGAACCACCGTTAACGTCGTGAATTTGCTGATTTTGCCTTGGAACAACTTGAACATGATAATGATTTTTTTAAGAAAATCATCTTCTCCGATGAGGCTCACTTTCATCTGAGTGGTGCGGTAAATAAACAAAACTGTTGATTCTGGTGCGAAGAAAATCCAAAAATTATTCATGAAAAACCATTACATTTACCTAAATTGACAGTTTGGTGTGGTTTTTGGTCTGGTGGAATCATCGGTCCGTACTTCTTTCGAAATGAAGCTGGTAACACCGTTACTGTTAATAGAGAGCGATAGATCCGACTTGATTTAGTGGAAAAAGTGCTCAAAAATTGGGTTCATCGAATTCGTTCCTGTAGAAGAAGTCGCGGAGGCCATTTGAATCACGTTTTATTCAGAACTTAATTGTAACGATTGTACTTCACATTAAATAAAAAACATTTGAATTTCCTTAACAATTAGTGTGTTTTTTTTTAAAGAAATCATATCACTCTTATTGGAAAACCTTTTCTTTACACTTAAAGACGTTATGTCTCGATTTTGTAGGTCGACGCCGAACATGAATACCAAACACAAGTGGAAATTATGGTTCTTTCTTTATAATTGAAATCTGCTCAAAAAATTCCTATTAGAAAATGAGCTTCCCGTTTCTTAACTCTCATTTCATGAAAAGTCAAAAAATATTTACAAATTTTATATTTTGAAATCTACCAACTAGAAATCTTAATTTTACAATTTTAAGATGCAATGCCTGAGCAAAATAATATACATTTTTAGAAAATGCAAAAAAAAACCTATTAAAATTTTTTATAAAATAAGGTAGCCAAATGAAGAAATGCCTGTAAATACTTTAGTAAAGGGTACCCCTTTGGGGCAATGCAACGGTTTTCCAGGGAGAGGTATTCCCGATGAAGAGGAGTTTTTTTAGTAGGTAGGAGGCTTAGGAGAATCCGGCATGACTGGCACCGGCGACGATCGGGCTTACGAGCGGACCAATTTGGTTTATTTCACGGAATTTTATTTTTCGGTCACGATGGACATTTCTGTCATTTAGTCATTTTATTTGACGACAACCGACAATATCAATTGTAGGTACATCGCATCATAAGGGCAAACTTTCACGGTTTTTAATTTATTGCAGGGGGCTAACTGAGAAGGATGTGGAGCTAAAACTATTATTCTATTCTTTCCATAAATATGAAACACTATTTTGTTTACAATTTTATGTAAAAATATCAAAAGGAAATTTCGAAATAAAAATATTTTTTTAAATGAAATATTAAAATTATTATTGTTATAAGGATTATTCCACAAAACAAAACTAATAATAATTAATAATCGTTTTTCTTTATTCTTTGTTACAGGTAAATTTTGCTGTCATATTACAACTTGTCTTATTCAAATATTCACAATATTCTATGGTAAGTTGTTTATGTCTCAGTTATTTCCGCTTTTTTATTTTATCTTTAATTTTTCATCATCATCACTTGGTTTTTATAAATGATATTAATGATAGTGTTACCTTACCTAAACTGTGATACACATGGTGCGTACATTTTATAATATGAACAAAACAAAATTTATTTGTATTATTCCGACAAGTATCATATGGTAAAGTTCTAATAAAATGAATGATGACTTTTACTTGTGTACGTTCTCGTTTTGTACTTTTTTCACACAACTAGAAAGTTTTTCATTTAATGACAAAAAGTTTGCGTGAAAATACAAAAAAAAAAAATAGTTTACGACACTACACCTTTATTTCAAAAAAGAAACAACTATACATACTTAGAAATTTCCGCAGTGATAAATAAATTTCCACATGTAGGTGTATGTAATAAACAAAGTTCGTAACAATAAGTGGCAACATTTACGCTTCCTTTGTGGGTAGTTACAAATAAATAGTTTTCATTCTTTAGCGCGTGTATATGACTAACACTATTAACGATTTATTCTTTTGCAAAAAAAAAAACCCACTACGTTATTTTGCATTTTTGGTTTGGGGCGCATTTATTATTTTATTGTGATATCATTAACAATGTTTAAATAAACATTACAGCTGTCACGGCATGATCTTGCAATTGTTGGTGGGGTTTCTATGAGATAAGGGTTTTCCAATTAGTTTAATACACTATGTATTTTTTCAGTGAACTTTTCTTTTTCATAATTTTTTTTTTTTTTTTTTTCGTTCATAAAAATTGAATTCAATTGATGGCGTCATCTGTGTGAATTCATTTTATTTTCATAGTGATAATTTAATTGTTTTTGATGGATGATTTAATTGATGTGTCTGTTGAAAAGTCGTTTTTGCTTATATGTTATTTATTATCGATTAAGTAAAATGAATTAATAATTTTATTTTTGGATCCTAATGGACAGCAAATATAGCAAAAGTTTTTATTTCGATATTTAAAATACACTTAAGACTAATTCACATTTGTATGGGAAATAGAATTTTCGATCTACGTTCTATGGTTCTAAACATTTTTATTCCTTTTTTATATGATATTAATTTAAAGACGTGGTCCAAATGCACGGAAAAATTTCAAAACAAAAATAAGTCTAAATCAATGTAGCAAAACTTATATCCAAGCAAATAGGGAGGTGGCAAGCATATTTGTCTTTCGGCGTTAAAGAGTTAACAACATTTTGGATATCTTGACTAATCGGAATAAAGTTCGAAGTACAGTGCTATTGAAAAACTCTTACATTGGCGGGTCTTACGTGGTAAGTACAAAATAAGTTCAGCGACCATGGTTTAAATATATGCGATTTTAAAAATTACACAGTGCTACAGTAATTTTACACTTTGCATGAGACTTAGCAGATATTGTAGTTCTGGTCGAGTATCAACATGCCTGTACTTAAAAATTTTAATACACCCTCAAAATCTTAAGTTACCCTTATAAAACTGTTTTTGGGTGACTTTGTGCGCTTAAAAATTTGTACCTCAGGTATTTCTTAACCGATTTGGAAAGGAGAATTTATGGTCATTTTAAAAATATATACTATAGTTTAAGTTCAATGAAAATTTACGGGGAGATTTTAGAGTAAAGTTAAATTTTCAAAAAAATTTCCTTTGACAAGTTAGGAATATATCGATACCTTAGAGCGCTATAGTCCTATCTCCACTTTTTGCGATTTTGAGATTTTTGCAGTTATAGCATCATTGTGGGCTTCTCTACCGTGTGGAAAACTGTGTTATGTCAAAATTCCAATAAAATACCAAAATATTCGATAATTAAGAAAAATCCTATCTCCAAACTGTAATTTTTTGAAGAGCGTACTGTCCTATCTCCACTGAATATTCAAATATTTCACATTTTTAAAAAACATTCTTTGTTTTTTCGTGTTTTTTTCGCGTTTCATGACATTTTGCGACATTTTAGTGAACAAATTTTGTTACACCCAAGGGTCCGCTCTTGTATGTCGGAACCAAATATTAAAAAAAAAATCGTTTTTTTTTCGTATTTTCTACACGTTTCATGACTTTTTACGACATTTTAGTGGAAAAAATTCAAAAACTTTCCTTAATGTGTCGTTTATTTTAATAGTAGTGCAATTCTATATAAGGGCAAAAGTAATGACATACTATAAATTGACTGGGATTTCGTTAGAGATTAATAAAATTGGTTAAAAACATTAAAATATACTACAAAATATAATTATAGCATGTATTGTTTTATCAAAATAGTAGCCAATTCTAAATAACCACTGTTTGAAATCTTCTTTTTTGCATTTCCCAACAATTGAAAAAATGGAGATAGGAATATAGCGCTCTAAGGTATCGATATGTACATTTTAATTTGTTCATTAAGGGCAAGAGTGTCAGCGTTTTAAAAGCCAAGCGCAGTCAGCGCAAAATTTTGGCATTTGCAACAACTTCAAATTCGAAGGACAACAATCACAAAAATTATTTTTTGTTTTTTTCTTATCGATTGCAACAACAATAATATTTCAACAATTTTTAAATTTCCTGAGGACTGGAGCACACAAAAATTAGGGGTATTCACGAGTTGATGCGCAATGCCCTTGCGTTGCACAGTGTCTCGTTTTAATTCAAAAAAATGAAAAATTCAAAATCTAATTTTTAAATTTTTGTATGTAGAAGTGTTTGAATATGTCCACTTACCTCCAAAAATAGATTTTTATGTTATTTGGTTAACATTTAGTACATATATTTGCACTTCAAAGTTGATATTTTGAACATAAAAATTTTAAAAATTTTAAATCCGGAAAGCGCTTCAACTTCAGTAAATTTTGTGGTAATTTTTCCATGAAATAAAATTAAGAAAAAAAAAAAAAAACCAAAATTGACTTGATGTTTAAGCTTTTCAAAAATATATGTATTAAATATATATCTTACACAGTGTTGCAAACACTTTAAACAGAATTGCAATTTTTTCTGCTTTAGAAATTTATATTTTTGTTGTATATTGGACTCCAAAACGAGCACCGCTCCGCACCGGGTAGAGATGGATATTTTAAGAAAATGTACGTGAGGTTTAGATTCTCGCATTTTCTCGCAAAATCTTTTCGCCATACTATGAAAACTGTACCAGATTTTATAATAATACCTAGACTAGGTGCAAAGGTTAAATGTTGCAAATGTTTTTTGTGGGGGGGGGGTGTCCTCTCTTTTAATTTTTTCCATGTTGCTTAAAAGATATCACTTACATCGATGCACCAAATTTTATAATGATTAAAGTACATAAATAGAGTATTTTAAGTATTTTGTGTAGGGGCACAAAACCCCCATATTTTAACCCCCTCTATTCGTATAGTATTATGTAAATAAAATACACGTTCTCAATATAAAGTTTTGTAGTGTAATATCTTATATTTTTAAAAAATATTATAAGAAAAATGTATTTTGTATTTAATTTTATTTTCTAGAATCAATCTATTTTTTCACAATTTGACAATTTAGATATTTTTATAAAAAGCAAGATTATTAATTTACATTAATTTATTTTTATTAGTAGTTTCTTATATATAGTTAATAAAAATTAGTTGTGCAACTTCCATTATATTACAGTAGTAATACAGGTGCAAAGATATAGCAATTGATATGTTTTTTTGTATGGGGGTGTTCAATTTCCCCCAATTTCTGTGTGGCGTTTGGTGAACTTAGTATACCTTCGTGTACAAAGTTTTGTAACAATAACTGCTACAAGTGTAGAAATTGTATAGCAA
This sequence comes from Calliopum simillimum, assembly GCA_951812925.1. NCBI lineage: Eukaryota > Metazoa > Arthropoda > Insecta > Diptera > Lauxaniidae > Calliopum > Calliopum simillimum. The sequence continues at coordinate 89,133,919 of OX638369.1, read as the reverse complement.
ATATTTCTGTGGTACATACTGACTCCATATTCTTCCGTGTAATTTTTGTACCTATTTCAGAAAAGGGTTATAATTACCCATATGTGAGGGATGTGGAGTGTTAAAGTTTTCCACAAAAATATTCCTCGTAATATCCTACAAAAGTTTCTTGAACACGTAATATACCCCAGATGTAAGGATCCTATAATTTAGTATGTCGATTAAACACACGGAGAATGCGTTAAAAGGGGGAATTCCGGAACTTTGATCCCCCCTAAGAAAAAATTCAGGTGTAAACTTTCAAAACGCCGAAACACGTGTATGTGTTTTTTTTTTTGTCCCCTTTACCAAAACCTATTGCCAGAATTTTGTTGTTTTGGAAAAAACCTTAAATTGTTGTACAGTGTAACTATAGCAAAAAATACGTGTTTTTTGGATCCTTTTGTTTTAAATTTTCAAACGCGAATACCAGTAAAACCAAAGCTTAACTGTAAAAATGAATAACATCAGCAAACTCTGCGTGTTGAGTTTACTACCCAAAGCCCTTCAATGTTAAAGAAAACTTTTATCCGAATCTAGCACAGTGTAATTCAACTTCAAAGCCGTTCAGTAAGTAGTTCCTCCAGAAGAAATCCGAAGTTGGGCAGTAGAGGGTCTACCGTAGAAGTGGGGAAAATTTAAAAACTATGCCGACAGTTCACACACAAATTGGATTCTAATTCCCATTCGTAAATCCATTGAGATTATAAAAAGACGCTGAAAATGCAAAAGTCAAATAATCAGAGAAGTGCTTTCATGGAAACTGCTGGGAGATACATAGATTGAAGCAAAATTAAAGCTAAACAGGGTGTAGCAGATATGAAAAAACCGTCATAATTAATTTTCAAACTTGCGAAATATTTATTTTTAATACGAAGCTCTGCAAAGAAAGCACTTGCGAAGAAACCCAAATTCAATTTTAATTAAACCAGTTAATTTGAAGAAGCATGAAGACTTTTTTTTGTGCTATTGGCCATAAAAAAAAGAAAGAAAAAAAAAATATTTGAACGCTTGAATGCTACATTTTATGACAGTTGATGGCGCGACAAAAACAGATGATGATAAAAAGGCAACGTCTGTAATAATATTAGTGTTGTTGATGACCGAGGGTTTTTAGTGCTTTAGTGCTTATTGCGGCGGCTGCTGTTGTTAGTGACAGAAGAAGGTGACCGACCAAGCCAAAAGTTAACGACCTCAGGAGGCTCTAAAAATAAGCCCAGCAATAAAAAAAAACGAAAAAAGAAGTGATACACTTTCTTGCAGAGAACAGCAAAAAGCTCTTGAGGCAAAAAACAAAAGAAGAAAGCAAAATAAAATTTTTAAAGCATAACCACCTTGTTTTTTTTTTGATTGGTGTGCTGCCAAAACGGAAATGTTGACCAAGAGAAAAACTTGTGCATTTCCTATGCTTTTTGCACTTTTTCCCCCATACTTTTCCAAATAGAAAAATAGTACAAGTAAGCAAAGTTCTGCATATCATGTAATAACATGTTGCAAAACAAAAACTATGACAAATGCTGCAAATAGGCGTGGTTGTTTTGCCACAGGAAATATGGTACGTTCATATTGCTGGGGTACATTTATGCAACATCAAAATTATGTAGTATTTTATCCTCATATTTTCGTATAAATTTTGAATTTGAGTAAATATATGTATAAAGTTAAAGTTTGCTTTGGAGAGGTAGGTACACGTAAGTACCTACTGTTTAATTAATACATACTCTTAAAAGGTACGAAGAGGAAGTCAGCTTTGCTGATTTCATCTGAAGATAAGAAAAGTTTGCAAAATTGCAAAACAAATATCACTCATTCAGTGGCACTTCATATCTACCTACTTAGATTACAGATAATTATCTTCAGCTGCTGCATCTTAAATAAATATTGCTCCAAATAAATATTATTACCGTACAAATATGCGGGAGTCATGGCTTCGCAGCTATAAAATTGATATTTGTGATGAAATTCTTTGCTTTTTTATTTTGATATTCTTTTATATTTAAAAATGTTCTATAAGATTTACATTTATTTACCTTTGTATATGCATATTCTTTTTATCCACTTCAATTTATTAAATCAAAATAAGATTTTTTTCTTTTTTGTTTAACCGCCGACCCTTGAAGCTCTAAAATTCAGCTTCTGTTTGTTGAGCACATGCAATGATTTATTACCTTTTCTTTATGTCGTCTACAATGGCATGTATCATCACTAAGTTTATATTTAGACTTCTGTTTGAAATTTTAAATTCAAAATTATGACAGCTAATAAATCAGAAAGTGCACTTTATAAGTTTCCAATTTAAAAAAAAAAGTTTAACTCTTACAAATGGTAAGGTTTTATTTATACTTTGGTAACAATTTTCATCATAAAAAAACCTTTAATTTCAATCGAATAGTAAAATCGCTTCTTAACTTTTATGTTAAAAAAGTTAATAAATAATGCTTAATCAATACAAGAACTCATCGAAACTCATATGATATTATTTGGTTTTTTATTTTAAGTAAAACATAACTTCATAAGTTTTATTTCTTGAACGAAAAATTAAAACTCATAATGTTTAGAAAATAGTAACTATCCTGTGCGGATTTTGTGATCGTGTAATTTCTGAACGACTTGGACAATCGAAACCATATTCATGCTATATAGTATATATTTTTTTAGTGGTCCAGATGGTTAATGGCTTTGCCCGGGGAATTTCCCCTCTCAATACAAAGAATATTTTTTAAAAGCTTCAACGCTGTTCCAATAGTAGCTATTGTTATGTGGAGTTTCAGTTGCATTGAACATGTCAGTCATTTAAAAAATCCTTAATACTACTTACTACCATACTAGTATTTTCAAATACCATAACAAGATTTATGGACAGAAACTATCCAATCTTGTTAAATAACTTCAAAAATAGCTAAAAAAAAGTGTTTCTTGCACTTTTAGGTAAGGATATCTAAAAGTCCTGACTGGTAAGCCCAATTCTGGTGCCGGATTCGGATTCAGCATCAAAAAATACATCTAAAATTACTATTTCGGTTTTTGTTTCTTGGTTTTATTTTTTACGATTTTTTCGTTTTATATGGAAATTTTAGTACAATTTTCAAAATGAGATTTTTTAAAAACAGTCCGACAGTTTTTTTAAATTTTTCTCCACAGTGTTCTAAAAACCCCAAAGAAAAACAATCTATAAGAATTTTAACTAAGCACGTTTGTTTAGGTCGAACGATCCATTCCACCGCCGTGTATATGTAACGTTGTCATTATAAAAATAAAAAAATTACGGGCAAAAATTAAATATTCTACACTGCACAGTAAAAGTGCGTCTAAATGTCTATAAGTTCAGCTTATACAGTTTTCTTGAGGGACAGAATTATTACAAAAAAAATCCCGACACAAATTTCAATGGGGGTGATTTATTTATTTATTTGAGTCTTTGAATAATAACAACCCTTACAGACTAGAACATTTCATTTTAAATACATAGCTAAATAAAATAACCTAAATACAAAAATAAACTAATATAAGAACCTAAGCAGTATAGATTTAAATTGAGATTTATTCAAGCAAAAATCAATTGAAATCTCTGACAATCTCTGGACAATCAATAAAACCATTGATTACATCATAAATAAACATAATACTATGAACAAGACGCCGATTTTCAAGACTCTCAAGATGTATGAGCAAACAACGAGCATTGTATGACGGTAAAGGCTCAGTAAAATCCAGTGAATATAGTGCGAACTTAACAAATTTTCTTTGAACACGCTCAATGCGAGTAATATGTACCCCATAGTAAGGATACCAAATAAAAGAACCGTATTCTAAATTGGATCTTACAAATGAGGTATAGAGAAGTTTTCTCGTATAGGGATCAACAAAAGCAGCGCTGTTCCGTTTAATAACAGCTAAAAGAGAATAGGCCTTTGGCAAAATATGATTGACGTGAATCGTAAAGATTAAACGAGATTCAAAGAAAATACCAAGATCACGGATTTGGTCAACTCTAGTTAGAGGCATACCATCAACACTATATGAGTGTTGCAGAGGACTATTTAGTTTAGAAAAAGTCATACAGAAGCATTTTCGTAAATTCAATGTCTAGCAGTTGTTATTGAACCAAATACCAACATTATTTAATTCATTTTGGAGAGTACAACAATCGGAAGAATTACTTACTTTATAATAAATTTTTAAATCATCAGCATATAATGAAAAACGTACCAAAGAAAAACACGATGACACATCATTAATATAAAGAATGAATAATAGTGGACCAAGTATGCTACCCTGCGGAACTCCGGAAGTTATTAAGAATAATTGTGACTTTACATCATCGATGGCTACAAAGGAGAACCTATTCGATAGGTAAGATTTTAGCCAAGATAGGAATGTGGAATGAAAACCTAAATTCGATAATTTAGAAATTAATAGACAAAGTGACACTTTGTCAAAAGCTTTCGAAATATCAGAATAGATGACGTCCACTTGATCACCACTTTCAAATGAATTAATACAATATCTTGTAAAAGTACAGAGATTTGTAAGAGTAGATCTACCAGGAAAGAAACCATGTTGATACGGACAGACTATATTTTTTACGGCAAAGAGAACCTTATCCTTAACAATTTTCTCGAAAAGCTTAGAGATATTGGTGAGCTTTGAAATTGGTCTATAATTCTCTATATTATTTTTATTTCCAGATTTGAAAATAGGAGAGATTACAGAAATTTTCCATTTGTCTATGAAAAAACCACCAACAAGTGACTTATTAAAAATTTGTAAAAGTGAGACGGAAATTGTTTTAACACATTTTAAAAGCAAGTAAGGACTAAGCCCATCAAGATCAGATTTAAATCCGTTTTTCAAACTGACAATGCCATTTTCAACGTCATCTAAAGTTAAACTAAGACCACCAAAATTTATCAAAGAATTGCTATTATCAATCTCAACTTGACCATTAGCAGGATGCTTATCAAAATTTGAAACAAAAAATTTTTCGAATAAATCAACAGCGTCACCCAGAGAGTTTGAAGTTTTTTCTTTATAAAACATAGATGAGGGAATATAAGAAGAGCCCTTCTTCGATTGAACATATCTCCAAAACGATTTAGGATTAGTCTTAAGCTGACCTTCAAGATTTAAAATGTATTGCTTGTAAAGAAATTTATTGAAGAACTCAAGAGGCTTTTGTGATCATTTTCCTATTGGCAAGAAAATTCCATCAGATCTGCCTTTCGAAAAAATCCCTTTTCTAGTTGCGGCATTTTCTCCATATAAAAAAAAAAGGAAAATTTAAAATGCAACAAAAAAAAAAAGAAATAGTCGAATTCGATGTGTTTTATGATGCTGATTCGAATCCAGTTTGCTCTTTGCCGTATAGTTGAGGGATCCTAACCTAAAAAGCAAAAAAACAGTTTTTTCTTTTTATAAAAATTTTGTGCTCCTATTTTAATTTGGATTGTTTCTCTTTTTATATAATATTAATATAAAAAAAAAAATTTCTGGTTGATAATTTTTACTATTCAGTTTGATAAATTTTATTATGCTAATATTGAAATATTTCCTTCCAAGCAACTTCGAAATTTATCTAAAACTTTTTTCCCAGTTTTTAATATGTAAAATGAACGAAGATTAACAAAAGTTAAATAGATTATTATAAATTTAAGCGAGCTTATTTTTGAACAATCTTCATTACAAGAATTATGAAACCATTACATGTCCAACTATATAGACCAGTGGTTGGCAGAGCGTAAATGTCGAAATTTCCTTACGCTCAGAAAAGAGGGAAATGGCAAAATCTGCAAGCACTGAGAAAAATGCTTGCTTGCTTTGTTATGTTTACGCTTATAATTGTTGTGCTGTGTTGTGCATATGTGACCGTCCAGTAGAAAAGGTACCTTATCTTCACAAAATAAAAAACAGTTTTTTTTTGCATTTTCTAAAAATATATACAATTTCGAAAAATATGACACCTCGATCACTGGAAAATTCCAAAAATTATCTGACTTATGGCATTTTGAAATCGTAAAATGAAAAACTCAAGTTTGTAGATACCGAAGTTCAACAGGGAAGAGGTTCGGAAAGACAGCTTTCATTGGTATTTGTAATTTGATAATTGATCTCAAATCAATTGTAAAATGTTTAGAACATGCCTATGCACTGAATTCCACCTTAAAAAAAAAAACTGGTAAAATTTACCCTATCTCTTATTTTTAGCTTTACCTACTGCTAAATTTTGTGCGTGAAAATTAGGTACCTTTTCCACTGGACGGTCACATATAAAGTTTTTGTTATTTTGAATGACATTTTTTAGTATATGGATATACATATCAAATTTTAGCTTAAAATGTACACAGTAAAAATTTTAGTTTAATTTTAAAACCAAAAAGTATTTACATAGAACAATGCCAAAAAAGTACTAGTTTTAAACTATTTTGGATTAAATTTTATACTTTTTTGGAATAAATTTCAAATTTTGGCATTAAATTCTAAAGGGAATCAAAAGTATGAAAAACAAACTAAAATTTTTTAGTGTGTAGTAAAAAGTGGTTCTTTCTACCTCATTAAAAAAATTTTCCAATTAACATCAAAAATTTTTGTAGTGCATTCAGAAGATTTACAGCGAAAATTTGCTCAAATCAACAAGTGCAAGAGGAAAGCTTACCCTCTTCAAAAGTCCGCGGCATACTAGACTGCCGACCACTGATAGACGCTGTCTAAAAAACCAACAGTCTAAGGATGATCGATGTAGCTTTAAATTCAAATATTAAATTTAAAAAAACATCCAAAATAAGTTTTTTTTTTTTTTTGAGTGTACTAGAAAAAGAAAGAACAAATGGGGGAGTAAGAAAATAAAATCGCTCAGATATTAGATATTATGACACAATTCAAATATGCTAGGTTTTTACTATGTCACGCGACAGGCAGGCAAGTAGACGGAGAGCAGAGGAGCTGTTAAACAGAAATACAGCGCTGACTACGAACAAGAAAATTTTCTAAAAATTCCCATAAACAATAAAATGAAATTAAAATAACAGCCATTGCCACCATTTGAAATATTCAAAATGTTTTTTACATTTCGTATTTGCTGTTGTTTTTATTTTTCTTTTTTTAAATTCAATTTTATTTGGTATCAAAAAAATAAGGCAGCATTGACACACAACAAGTTCAAATCTGAAAAGCACATTTGAGGGAAGAAAAAATCCCAACGAACAATAAAGTTCACTATTTTATTGCAGTCAAATGTAAACAAAAACACTGCAATAATCACAATATCAGATCCGAGAATTGACGTAAAGGTGGTCTAAATGTATTCTTAGCCACGTTTACCAATTGTATAAACAATTACGTGGATTTTTTTATTTTTTTAAACAGAACACAGCGCGGCACAAGCACAAGCACAAACATTCGCTCGTAAAAAATAGAAAAAAATAAAATAAATTGTAACAAGTCGTATAACAATTGATAAAGTTATCGCGATAAGGCAAAATTTACCATATTTCTGCTGTTGTTTGCAATTTGTGTTTACAAATGAAATTGCATTTTACTTTGAAATATATAAATTCTTTTGGTATCTCTTTGTTTTTATCTATTCATGGAAATTGGCGATTTTCATGTAAAAGTGTCATTTTCAATTTCACCAGTATTACCGTGTTGCGCTCAATTTAAAAACTGCCAATCATAAATATCGACATTTAAGTATAAATATATATATTTTATCTAAATAACGACCATGACATCTAAAGCTCATGTCATATTAATTTTCATATTGCGAAACATTGGAAGGAAAAACTAAGTTCAGTTTGTGGTTAGTTGACATTTATCTTTAGAAAAAGAGGTATCGATTGCATTATAACAAAAACTAAATCTCACTAATAAAAAATATATTGATCTCGAGGAAATAGCGTTTTTGTTTTCTACTATCCCTAAACTAAAATTTTTATCAAAATTGTAAGTGTTTCCAAATTATTCTCATACATTTTCGCAAGCAAAGCATTATCCACTGCGTGCTTTTTTCAGCACTGCGAATTTCGCGAACGCTATGATTAACATTAGTATTCATGATTGTAACCGTAAAAGATTTCTGACTTGCCAGTAAAAAAAATATATGTATTTCTTTTTAAAGATATGGGCTTTGCTTGAATAGAAGAATTTTAATGCAAACAGATCGATATTAAACTTATTTATTCAGAAGAGTCGATATTTGCGTAATCGACCACGATCTGACATCCCCAATTTTTTTGAAAATTGGTGAAAAGTTAGTATTTGGCATACATATATTACAGTCGTAAAATTATTTTCCGAAATTCCGAAAATTTCCAAGATGGCGTCCATAGGAAGTTCGATCATAATTTTGAGTGCTTATATATTTGAAAATGCATAACCACGTAATCGGCTTTATATACAATTTTAAAGAAAAATTCAAGGCTAATGCAGAAAAGTATGAGCTTTTGAACAAAAAAGGGTGAAGTTAAAATTTTTTAAATTTTTTTTTAAATAAAAATTACTTTTTTTCCCACTTAAATTTCAAGCATTTTTTTTGCCATCTTTTCTGTTCAAGAGCTCATACTTTTCTACATTAACCGTGAAATATTCATTAAAATCGGATATAAAGCCGAGGAGGTATTCACTTTCAAATATATGACTATTCAAAAGTATGATCGTCTTGGAAATTTTCGGAATTTCAAAAAAAACATTTTGCCACAGTTAGGTATATGTTTGCCAAATACTAACTTTTCACCTATGGCCAAAAAAAGCCCAAATGTCATATCAGATTTTGGTCGATAACGCAAAGATGGACTCAGAATAATGTTGAATAAAAAAAAAAAAAAATTGATAAGAAAAAAATTAAAGATTATAGAAAGTAAAAAGTAAAAAAAAATATCGTAAAACGAAAAGATTTGTAATTATAAATACTTAGTTAAAGTTCAACTGACAACTTAACAATCGTCCAACGAATCTTTAACCTTATTTAGAAACAATAGTGTCGTCATAACCAAAAGCAACTCAAGCTATACTAGGAGTTCCTAAACCAAATAGCTAATTATTTAATTAAGTGGAACTTCAATTGAAATTATAAAAATGGCCTTGGTACATACAACAGTAGACGTACTGAAAAGATTGAATTCAGCTGAAATATATAAATTACAAAAATTTAAAAAACCCACAATCCATCAAAAGTTTATTGAACTGAATACAAATTTTAGGAAAAAAAATTAAATAAAAGACGCCCAACACAAAAATGGCGCAAAGGCGAAAATCTGCATTGCGTGTCGTAATTGTTGTGTTGCCAAGAAATCGTTTTCATGCACGAAAAAGTTGAGAAAAAATAGTATAAATATATATTGCATGAATTTTGTTTAAACAAATACTAACGATAAAATTAAGAAAATACAAATATAAAAAGAAAAAAGTTACGATCAATAAAAAAAATTAAGATTGAGATAAAAAAAAAAAATAGTAAAGAAATCTTATAAAACTGAAAGAAAAGTTTTGTTTTTGTTAATAAGAGTGTAAAATGAAATATGTAGTCTACGCCATATCGTCAATTGATTGATGGTAGATTGATTGTTAAATTGATGGATAGACCGCCGCGTTATGACGCGGTCTGTGGAAAGATTCCACGATGGCTGACAAGATGTTAAATAATGCGTGGCAATACAGGAAATAAGAATTTAATTGCTATGTAAACAGGTGGAAACACACGAAAACGAAAATACACTTGATACATGCGGGTGTGCGCAACACCAAGTAAAGAGTGTGTCGAAAAAAACTTATTCACGCTTAAAGTAAAATAAAACTGAAATCGTTCAATTTAAAAATTCTTAAAAATATGTGAATTTATTAATGTATTATAGAAATTCATTAAACATTAAAATATTGAAATATTAATCGGAGTTTATAAATCTCTCCACCTTTTCCAGGAATCCTGTCATTAACGATTTTATAGTTGTTTCCGTTACCTTTTTGGAGGATCCGGTTCATTTACGCTTGAAGTCAGACATGTCCTGGGATAACTTTCCTGTGTTCTTTAATTCCCTTTTCACGAGCGCCCGATATCTCTCCACAGGCCGGAGTTCTGGACTAGTGATGAGCAAACCAAGACCAAGACCAAGACCATAGCAGTCTTGGTCTTGGTCTTGTTCTTGCACATTGAGTCTTGGTCTTGGTTTTTATATTGAGTCTTGGTCAGGGATATTGAATATTCAAAACCATATTTTTCCAAAGCAGTTGGGTTTTTAAGATGCCAAAATTCAAATCGAGAGATGATTTTATCTTCAAAACGGACATGAAACAACTTTTAACTATAAATTGGCAAGACTGAAAAGCAGTCTTGGTCTTGACAATTATCGTGAGCAAGACCAAGACCAAGACCATAGCAGTCTTGGTCTTGTAAAAATATCAGCATCTTGGTCTTGGTCTTGGTCTTGGTCTCACAAAATTAGCAAGACCAAGAACAAGACGCAAGACCAAGACTAATTTTGCTCATCACTATTCTGGACAGTTATGTGGATTTGCCTCTGTGCTGTTTAAGAAAAAGCAAAAGCCGTTTTTGAAGACACTCCTTAATATACATTTCTGTATTTATCGTTCCTGATGTCACAAATGCTTGGCTTCTTTTGCCACAACTGCAAATGGCTTGTCACACAAGCAACTTCTTAGGGAATTGTGTTTGCTTTTTTGTCAGGTATTGCTCCTAAATATTACCTCGTACATCAGCCACATACAAATCTTGACCCGGAATTTGTGAAATGTCTGCCAGATCATCCATCACACAGCACGTAAATTTTTTTCATAAAATTAGACCTCAATTTTTTTGCCCGTTTTTTTGCTTCTAAATTCTTTACCGCTTTGCGATCTGGAACTTTCTGAACTTTAACTATACGACTTCAGCCCAGCATTAGCTTTGGTTCTGCACACAAAAAAATCAGAGCATTTAACTAGACGTGCTGCTTTTCTGACAGAAGTGCTCGGAGCTCTTCGAAAGAGTTGTTCGACATCTTTTGCCTTCCAATATTTGTTGGAGCTTTTTTTCTTCCTCATCCAGGTTTTCGTGCAATGTTTAAGTCTTCTTTATACTGTTTAATGGCTTTTGAAACAGTGTGACGATGAATCTTGAGATCTGTTGCTATTTTTTTGAAAGTCCACAATGGATTTTTTTGAAAAGTTTTTATTATATTTTCACGTACTTTTATTTCGCTGTCCATTTTGGAAGAAATAACAATTGAAAATGAATAATTTGAATAAATATAATATCTTATATATTTTTAAAAGCTAACGTGATTCAAAAAAAAAAAAAAAAAAAAAAATTCGTTGGACACAGGATAACACGGTGCTCTTGAACAGTCGATAGGTTTGATGAAAATGTGGAGAAAATCTGTGAATGGGGTTTCATTTGTATTAGTAGTAGATTTCGGGGCTTGCATTTTTCAGACCACTAAACTAATACAAATGAAACCCCATTCACAGATTTTCTCCACATTTTCATTAAACCTATCGAGTGTTCAAGAGCACCGTGATAAGATATGGCTGAAAAAGTGTGTATAACTTTTTTTCGACACACTCTTTAGTTTTGACAAGCAAATAGTTTATTTCGGAAAATAAATGATAAAATAAGAAATCCAACTGTTTAAATAAATGTTAAAAAATAAAAGACAAACATAAAAAAATTGATACTTAAAAAATAAGAAATAAGATTATGGATTAAAAATATAAAATTAAAACATAAAGTTACAATACAAAGTAAAAATATAAAATTGAATAAAAGCATTAAATTAAAAAATTCAAAATAAAAACAAAAACTAATGGCGTCTGAATTAAACTTAAAATATTAAAGAGATAGAATTTCCATATTTTAAATTTTTAGTTCATTCTTTGTAGAAATTTGTACAAACTTTTTTTTTTTGGTTCCAAAAACATCTTCAGTGTTCTTTCCCAAACTGAATGATACCAATTTAAGTACTTCTATTTGCTTAAAATGCGAGTTTCAAAAATATATTTGGAAGATCAAAAAGTGTTAGGATAAATAAGTTTTCAGCACACCCTGTATTTTAAACATCTTTCTACAACCAACTGATTTGTTCACTACATTAGATAATACAATTTTAATGCCAGCTGGTATGGATGACTATTGAATTGTCGCTACACCGTTGCAATGTTACAATAGTTGTTTACAACGCCTCCTCAACTGTAGAAAAAAAAAAAAAAAACGAAATCATCAATTTTTATTGTTCATGGTTGATTGTGTTGGCTTTACAAATTCCAATATAAAGCGCAACAAATAAAACAAATTGTGTCAATTGTAGAAAAAAATAGCGCAATTTTCAATTGTTAAATGCATAGTAAACTTTTTTTTTTTTTCTTGATTAATTCGTACTTTTTCGTTTTTTTTTTTTTGTTAAAAAAGTAGTGCTCTACTTTATATTGCGCTTTCTTGTAAAAATTTATCATCTCTCTCGCTCGCTTGACACAAATAATCAACACAATTACTTAAAATATGTATGTCATTTTATTTAAAAATATGTATTATATTTTTATTCTGTTATTGTTCCGGAATTTTCTGCTGGGTTTTATCAGCGTAAAACATTTTGCCCTTGTCCATTGTTGCTAACTGAAATTAACAAACTTTTGATATAAAATATTTATTCACATTTGAAATTTCTTTAGTTTCTTTCTTTTACAATATTTAAAAGTTATTTCTTTTAATTTATTTTTGCACACTTGAAGATTATTTATTTCCGAACTCAGATATCGAAATAAAAGCTCTGAACTTTTTTAGTTTAAGTAATACAAAGAAAGAACTTTTGTAAAATAATAAAATCTTGCAAAAAAATTTCGAAAATAAAACATGTTATTTTTATAAAGAGTTTTTTAAGATTAAACATTTTTTAAGGAATAACTCTAAACTAATAAATATTGCAACTTAGTTTGCTTTCAACTTTATATTTCCGCTTAGGTAAGTCAAGATGTAATAATTCTTTTTTTTTTTAATTTATTTTCGCTTTCATCAAAAATTAATGAAATTAAGTTGGACTATTGTAACAAAGCAAATTATCATATCATACTCGTGGATTATGCATAAACAACTTCATGAGATTACTTTTGCTTAAGAATTCTTCTTAACAATTAACCCAAATTTCTTGCGAAAGCAAATAGAATAAACAAGTTTTTCTTGGAAGCATATTAAAGAAAGAGAAAGTCCACATAATAATATCTGATATTCTTAGTTTGTATTATTTTCTTTTCAAATGCATTGTTTACTTAAGCGTATTAAATTTTGGGCCAGAAGCTTCAAATTAACTTGTAAGTTACTAATTTGCATTTGTTAGAGAATATGTAGATACAGTCAAAGGCAGCATATTTTGAGTTATTCACTTGAGAAGATGTTAAAAAAGATATCACTGTGTTTTTAAATTTATTAAGAACTTCACAAAATATTAGTCAACTAAAATATTTTAATATAGAAGATTCTCCGATCTATAATATCAAAATTAATATCCCTTCTATAAGTTGTGTATTTCTTATATTTATGCGACCACTAAAATCGGTCAACAGCTTGCCAAAATCAAATTAGAGACTTAACGTTCAAAAGCTGAGATTTCAGATTTCTGTACAAATCATTTCATAAGAATTCTATGTAGTATTTTAATAATACCCAGCATAGCTTTTAGACACATTTCCTTCGTTGTTGGATCATTCCAGTTTCAAAACAAGTTACACTTTCCTTTTGTTCAGCGATGGGCGCTCATCGTTACATTCCTTTGTTGCCTTTTACAAAAAGGTACAATTAGACTGGTCAGAAATCGCATTTCTTCTTTTTGAATGTCAATGCGATTCAAACATCATTCTGTCTTCGCTTGGAAGGCGCTAACTGAACAGCTGCGTATGTTTCTGTTTTGAAATCAATTTTTTTCTCAATGCAAAGAATCCACCACACAAAGGTCAAATGAAAGTAAAATTTATGGAAACAATAAAATCCATGAAATCAAAAGAAAAATACGAGCGAGGTCGGTTATTAAGGTGAGCCCGAAAAATGGTAATACGTAGTGCGTTTCTTCACTATTTCTCGGAACATCCAACGATTACTCCAAATCTATAGGTAGTCCTTTAATTTTTTACTGGGTCGTTGTTCCAAAGAGACAAATATATTGGGTGTACAACTTAAAAAACGGAATTTTTTTGCGAAATTTGATGCTTTATTGTGGAAAAATGTTACAATATATTTTATTCAAAGTATGGTCCATTGGAAGCTACAACATTTCCCCATCTTTCAGGCAATTTATGAATTCCATCCCAAAAAAATTGCGCCGGCTTGGCGGCCAAAAATGAATCGAGCCAATTTTCGATATCTTGAACTTAAATGAACCGTATTCCTGATAGGGCATTCTGCATTGATCGGAACAAATGGTAGTCTGATGGTGCAAGGTCTGGGCTATAAGGCGGGTGAGGCAAAATTTGTATAGATTTCCCATCCGTTGTTTTCCAGGTAATTTTTGACTGGGGCAGCAATATGTGGCCGAGCGTTATCGTGGTGGAAAATGATTGACTCGTGTCTGGTTGGCCGCTCTGCCTGGATTTTCTGCTTCAATCGGATCAATTGTTGACGATAGAGTTGATCATTAATGGTTTGGCCACCTGGCAACAGCTCATAATGGATCACACCTAGCTGGTCCTGACCAGGACGTTCTTTGTCTTCGACATCAAAATCACCACTTTTAAACCGTCGAAACCACTCACGGCAGCTTGATTCAGCTGGAGCATAGTCCCCATAAACTTCTACAAGCAAACTATGACTTTCAGCAGCAGTTTTCTTTGCAAAACAGAACCTCCCGCAAATGCTGTCTTTTTCTCCAATTTTCGAAGTTATTCATCGTGAAAAATAATAATGATGCACACAAGATAAAATTGTTTTGTTGACTGATTTTGACAGCTGTCAAATGTACCTTCAAAATGACATATATATAAAGTTCGAGCTTTCACGATATTTGTTAGTACGGACATCCACCGTCAAATTCCGGTTTTTAAGTTGTACACCCAATAAATAATTTTGGGGTTCTCTTTTCGACAAATTTTTATACTTCAATAGAATTGTTCCATATTTTTTAATAGTTAACCACTTTTTATGACTTTTTCGATAAATTTCAGTACCCTTTGGCTTTCATCGATTTTTTAATACCATACATTATTTTTAGATTTTCGATTCCGTTCAAAACATTTTGATAATTGTAAGCTATATAGATACGTTTTATCATTTGTATTATTTTTTAACGTACTGATTCGGCTTTTACATTATTTCTGGAAATGTACTAATTTTTTCTATGGGGGTTATCGTGAATCAAGATTCCCGGGAAATTTTCTCAAACTGCCGTGCATTCTCTATTGCAGTTTAAGAAAACTTGAATCAGAATTGCTATATTGCTTTTGGTTTTCGAGATATCATGACCTAAAAGTTAAAAAAAAAACCGTTTTTGCTTTTTATGTAACGAAACATTGAAAATTTTTAAATATCTGTAACTTTTACGGTTAAAATTTGTCTTGTCTCGTTATACAACTTCAAAAATAGCGAAAAACTATGTTTTTTGGTGTTTTTTTTTTTTAACTTTAAGGCCATGATATCTCAAGAACCATAAGCAATAGAGCAACTCAAATTCCGGGTTCGAGGTCTGCTTAGGAAAATACATCGAAACACATAGGATAGTCAAAAGAACCGAAGTTTTATGTTTGCTTGCGAAAGACCAACATAAAAAAATTCGGTAAAAAATTAAATAAAAAACGAAGTGTTGTGAGGATTTTGAAATTTTTTGTTGAAAACTTGTCCAAATTCGATGTTGAACAAAATCTCGTAAAAAAATTTGGGGTACTCGAAACTTTTTTTAAATCGAATATCCCTGCTCTTATGGCATCTTTCCTCATATATCTTGCAACATTTTAGTACGTAAATTGTGTCTTCCATTCAACATTATCATACTTAGGGGGATCAAGCGAGGGAAATTGCACCCCATATAAAATTCTATATCGCTTAACCTAAAGCAGCTATCATTTTTAAATTTGGTAATCTTTTTTTAGCTGATTTTACATTACAAGTAATATCACCTAAAAACTTCTATGCGGTAATTCAGAAAACCTTGCGTGACTCAAAGAAACGGATAGCATATTTTCGGGTAAGGAGACCGAAACACTTCTCAAAACTCTTGGGGTTTTTTGGCTGTTGTGCAGTGTAATTTTACAGAATATTTTATTTCCAAGTTATGTCGAATACATTAAACATTATAAATAAAATCTGTAGCTCATTTCTGTAGCGTATCTGTCCGCGAACGTAATACTCAAGGGTTTTTCTCGATTTCATATAATTTTCGTTAATGGTTTTTCTGTTTTTATATATTTTTGCAATACATAACGTCATCTGCTTACTAATCAACCTTTTTCTTTCCAATAATTAGAATTTTCTTTTTAAATATCTTTTTAATTATACGTAAATCTATATTAATTAAAATATTCATTATAATAATCACTTTTTTTCATTGCAGGTAATTATATATCCATAAATATTGTCGATGACTTTTATAAAAATCTCAATATGTGGTAAGTGCTATAAATGTCAATTGAAATTGTCATCAGAGTCAATGATAACAAAATTGTTCAGTGTTAATTTCTCTCTCTCTGTACCGCTGTCGGCCATGTAATTACAAATAGCTAATTAATTTACAAATTCATAACCATAATGGCTCCAGCCAATTATAAGCTCAACATATTGTTCCAATGTAGATATACATATGTAGACCACATAAAATGGGTACTATCTCTTTTACTTGTAATAATATACTATGTATATACACAAGTAGATAAATGGCGTACAATATGTATTACTGTCATGACAACTTGTCGCAAAAAAAAAAAAAAGAAAAAAAAACCTTAATTGTTGATTAAATTGATGGTTGCAATTTTATTTAACATTTCCTTCTAATAATGAGGAAATTATCAATGGAAAAAAGAAATTATGGTTATTAGTGTACAATCATCAAGGCGCGCATTTGAATTTAAACGTTTTAGCATCCTGAAAATTTGTTCTATAATTTCTAGATTTTTAAAGATTTCATAAGCAAAATGTATTGAATTTTCTAAAGCTCCGTCGAAGTGTATAAAAATATGCAGTTTGATTAAAAAAAAAAAATACTCTCAAGTTTATGTTTTCTCGGAAAATTATAATTTTATTTTGAGCCATATTTTGATAATATAAAGTATTTTCTTAAGGCTTCTCTCCCAGCCTTTTTTATAATTAATGATATTTTTATTTAATATAAAAAACTTTTGCAAGCCTATAATTTTTCATTTCAAATTACAACATTCAATTTTGCATCGCGTGCTTAACTGCAATAGCCTCTTCCTCCGCCGTCTACCCTTGTTTTTCTCACAGCTGTATTTTTCTCTTCTCAGTGAGGTCATTTTTATCGCACTTGACTGCTTTTTAGCAGCTTAGGTTTGTTTCGGTTTTTTTTTTGCAACTTGCGCAATTGTTTTTATCGGGTGTTTTTTTATGAGTCAGGATTGGCAAAATAAATTCAAATAAAATCACATGAAAAGGACTAGTGATCCAAAAAATTGCTTTAATTTAAAAGATAATTGTTTATGATTAATTCACTCACTCAGCCGTTTAAATTTTCGGCCACTTTTTCAAGCATCTGGGAAGTTCTTTTCAAAATAATACGTTGTAACTGTGTAAATCTATCTCTAATGAATTGTTAGACTGAATAAAAATGACATTGACTTAAAAAAAAAAAAAACAAAAACAAATCGTCTCAGAGTTATTTTATTGTAAACCTGGGTGGGACCTCTTGAAAAAACACCCTTTATATGTTTTAATTTCTTTTATATAAAAATGTTGAATCATCTATTTCATTTTATTGTTGGCGCATGCAAGCTATTGAAAATTAGCGATATTTTTACGATTCTTGTTTTCTATTGTTTGTTAGTTTTTTTATTTTTATTTTTCTCTTTAATTCATGATTTTTTAACAATTTCTCTATAAATAAACTTTACAGCCAGCTCATTACTAATTACAATGTAATTGCTTTAGTAATTACTGTTTACTTTAAATGCCGAAGCTAAATGCAGCATCTCTGACATCTATGTAGCATTTAGTGTTTCATTAATCTTATTTAATCTATTTTAAAATACAGCATTCAATTTTATGTTGTCAGAATTTTATCTGATTGATCCTATACTTTCTGCACCGGTATTTTGGTTGCAAGAAAACGTTTTTTCGACCACTAAATTTCAAAAATCTTATGATGCAGTTTCATAGTAAAATGTTTAACTAAGGAGGTGCCGTTGATATTTTATCTAAAAACTCATATTTCTTCTTCGAAAAAATGAGCCAAAGTCTTTTAAAGATTGTACATGTGCAACTGATTAACTTTTTCATGCAATTCAGTGGTGGATTCATAAAAAATATTTTTGTTCTAGACATTTTTATTGCATTTCTGTTATTAATTAAAAAAAAAGTATTTGGATTGCAAAATGGTTAAGGGCGTAAAACCACTTCCAACTTCGAACAAACCTAAGAATGCCATCGCCATTACCATCCTAAAATGCATCCTCTAGTTCAAGGGTTTCAGCGTAGAAGAAAAGTGAGCCAATTTTGGCTCGACCCAACAACATCAATATTTCTGTACAACAATCCCAACAACATCAGTATTTCTGTACAACATTCACAGAAATAATTTTTGTTGTTTTTTTTTTCACGCTCGTCAAAATTTCGCGTTTTTGTTGCTTTTTTTGCGTACACACAAAATCGAACTCGAACCAACATAAAACAACAACAAAGACTATGTCGCATCAAAAACAGCAAACAATATGGGTATTAATGCGTTGATGCGCAGTTGCGAAAATGCAAGTCTTTTACGCACTAACGCCTGAACGATCAATGTAAATATTTCCATCTTGAGAAATTTCAAAAGTAGTGCGAAATTTTCGCCAATATTTTTGTTATTTTACTAATATTAAACTTTAGCAAATTGCACTTTCGCAACGACGCAAGGGCATTGCGCATCAACGCAAGAGTTCCCCTAATTTTTGTGTGTGTCCTAGTTCTTAGAAATTTTGAAAATTGTTGAAGTATTATTGTTGTTGTAAACGAGGCATGAAAAAACAACAAAAAATTGTTTTTTGTTTGTTGTTACTCGAATTTAAAGTTGTTGTAAAAGCAACGCTGACTGCGCTGCATGCGTTTGGCTCAGTGATTTGAAAACGCTGACACCCTTGCTCTAGTTCAAAATTCATCACAAAAAATTCATTTTTCCAAGGTAAAATCGTGATCAAAAGTCGCATTTCAGAACAAAAGGGCTTATTTCCATATTATTTCATAGAAATTTTTAAAGTTTGATACAAAAAGGCGTATTTCGAATAGTGGCCAAAAAATATTATAATTTTTTTAATATATCCCAGGCTATATAGGTGCTTACATACTATGCCTATAGACATCAGAATAAACTTCCAAATGGTGAAATAAGAGTGATATCGAAACAAAAGGGCTTATTTCCAAACGTTTCAGAACAAAAGGGCTTATTTCCAAATGTTTTTTACTTTTTGCAATTACTATAAATATGTTACAACAAAAATATTAAAGGGATTAGAATCTTTGGTCAACTCGCTATAACACTGGAGACATTAAAAAAAAAAAAAAAAGTTATTGTAAACAGCCCATAAAAGTTTTTTCTCATTACTGAAAATTTGTTTAACATGGTTTTACGCCCTTTTGAAAAAACATTCCTCATATGTGTAAATGAAAGTGACTCTAGCGTTTGCAATTTTTCTCGGAAAATTACGAAGTTAGCTTCATCTAGCTACGTCTTCTGACTATAAAAAATAAAAGGTGGGAATCTACTCTTTCAGTTTAAGTAAAAAATTTTTTTTGCATATTTGCGCCAATTGAAAAACTCAAACATTTTCTTAAAAAGTTCATAGGATTTGCAATGCGAGCTTACAATGTTAGTTATTGTTAAAGGAATTAATGTGTTCCGCACTTTTAGGGTTTAAGAATTTTGGTTCAACGAAAGCACTGTCCACCATGTCCTCTTTTATGGAATAAATTGCGTTTTAGATCTTCCCAAATAATAAGTACAAGGAAACGGGAAAAAAAAAAATAAACCTTTATAGGCATATCCGAAAAAAATCCTTCCCTTATTTGACCCGGGTTTTCAGAAAATTTTTTTCATTGTCTATAACCAAATGTGTTGGATATATCCCTAGACGTGTAAAATCTTATTCCCAATAGGAGAACAAAAATTTCGACATGAGGAGCTGTCAGGAGGTCGTTTACCTGAAAATTTCGGGAAAATCGATAATATACGGGAGAACACACATTTCAGCAGTAGTAGATATGTTACGGAGCACCTTTTCGAATATTCTCAAGTAAAATTCATAAAAAACGTATGTGCCAAACGTATGTGCTCTTTACGGGCCCATAACAGGTTATGAAATTATAAAAAAAATCCAAGGAAATTCCTTGATGAAAAATAAATCGACTTTGTTCATGTTTTTATTTTTTTTATTTTAAGCCGCCCATGTAGAGTAAAAAACTAAAAATGCAAAATTTTCGGGTAAAACGACCTCCTGACAGCCCCTCATGTCGAAATTTTCCTGTTTACCTATTGGGAACGTCTACACGTTTAGAAGTATATTCCACCACACTTGGTTATAGAACATGAACAAATTTTTTTTTCTGAAAACCTGGGCCCAAATAAGGGATGATTATTTTCGGATATGCCCTTATATTTATAACTTTTAATTAGGTATCCAGGTCATTTTCTACTTTGGTTTAAATTTTTCCAAATCTAAAAAAATCAAGGAAAATGTTTTTCGACATATAAGACCTGACTGGCGGCCACACAGATAAAGCAAGATGCATGAAGTTTGGTATGGATAACAACAATGTTACTACGCTCTCTGGGATTGAAAACGTGCGTGATCGTTTAATCTTCACGCCCACCTCCCATACAATTTTTAAAAAAAAGACTTTGGGAGGTCAGAGTGAACATTTACCGAGCACGCCTATTTTTTTCTAACAAAACTACTAACCTAAGTATTATCTGTATCAAAGTTCATGCATATAGCTTTATCCTTTGGGAGTAAACGTGATATCAACAGACAGACCGATATTTTGCCTTCTCCATATTAATTTTCTTAGTATGTAATGCCGTATCTGAATTAATTTTTAAATTATCTATCTAAACCAGTGAAAACCAGACCAAAGCCTATGCCCGTGGGCACTTGAGCTTTTGTGCTTAAAAGCTTTCCGTATATGCATTCACTCACAGATAAACGTTTAACTGTGTCACTAGCTGTGTAGATCTGCATCACTTGCTTTTAGCGTATGCAAAATATAAAAGCTCTCAATGAGCTTTTCTCCATTTCCAAATGCGCTATTATTGAGTTTGGTCTAAACTTACGATAATTAATTTGCTAAAAATTGGCTCATATGTTAAGTTATTATTGATATCTTTCCTCTTGGGAATTGTGCACTTTTTTTTACACAATATCTTTTAATGTTTTGAGATAAATGAGTATTACTTTTTTTCTTGGATAAAACTATATGAAATAACTCTTCTTACTTTAATGTGCACTGAGTGTGGACAAATTCACTGATTCTTTTCAATTTTGAAAATATTTCACATAACAAATATGCCGCCTGACCTAGTTCTTGTCTATTTCAATTAAATAAATGCAAAATGAATTTATCATATCATGCGTTAACACTGATAAATACTTTTATGTAGTTATATAATTGAAAATAGCGCATTCGCATATTCAATCCCAAGCCAATTTATATTTAAATCAGATTTTTTTTTTTTTGCTCAGCTAGTTAACGTAATTGGCAAATGCAACGGCGCGTGTTCTAATTTTGCTAAAGTACTAACAAGAAAGATGCCAGATAAACTTCACTAGAAATATGCCATTGATATATTGATACGTATGTACTACAACGAACGAGTAGGCATTTATTAGAAATATCATTTATATATAATATGTACAAATTTGGAATTTACTTAAGAAAGATTCAATAGTTAAGTTACGGTACACTGAAAAAAAAAAAAAAAGTAAAAGTAAACAAGTAAAGTAAAGCATAAAGGAAAAAAATTTAAAAAAATCATTTGCAAAGTGATAAGAAAAAGGTGAAGCAGTTAAGTACAAGGCAATTTAATAACGTATTTTAAAACTGAAGTTTTATTAAACTAACGAGTGGACAAAAGTAACGAGTAACAATATTTTTCATGGTCAAATAAAGTAAAAGTTGCATATTTTAAAGTAATGTTGATGTAAAAATATCAACTTTTTTTTATTCTAACGTGCATTACACCTTATTTTGAAGTACCTAGTGTGTTGAAGAGAAGCAACGAGTAGCTTAATGCAAGAATTATAATTAAGTAACGAGTATTCTAACTAGCATTTTTATGTTCAGAATATTTTTAAAGCAACCAGTACATTGTAATATCGAGTATTTTAAAGTAACTTTTTTTTGACAAAAGTGCCGGCAGCATTTTATTAAACACATATTTTAGAATAACGAGTATTTCAAAGTAACGAATACTTTAAAGTGAGAAGAAATTTTAAATTAAATTTAATCAATGTCCCTGTTGGTTCAAATCGTTCTTAAACCAAATATTCAGAACTAAGCTCAATATAGCACAAAATCATCCCAAAATATGCTTAACTGCGAGCTAAAATTTGGACATAATATAAATTTTAATAATTAAGGGCAATTGTGTTCAATGCATGCCATTTTGCACTTGTTTGTCAAATAAATAAATATTCCCGTTTGTGCTTGATATCAAGTTCTTTTGTGCTTGTTTATCAAATAATAAATAATTCCCATCTGCGTGTTTATGATTCTTAATATGCTTATCTTAACTTTTGCTTAGATAATTTCTGTTCGACAGACAAGAAAAGGTTTTGGAGAGACTATGTAGATGTCGCAAATACTTTCCCGAGAAAGAAATAATGTATATGTCATGAATAAACATTGATATAAAATAAACAAAATATTTTACCAAGTTTATGAATAGAAAATTTCTATGTAAAATATTGTGTTCTATTACCGTCATTGAAAAATTCACCCACATCCCATAACAAATTAAATACTAAATATTATGGAACATTTTTTTTCAAATGAAATCCATACATCGCGTCCGTTGTGTTATTTAATAGCTGAAAAAAAGAAAAAAAAAAGTTTAAATATAAGTAGCTCAAGTGGAGACATTTAATCTGACAGCAATACCGGCAACTTGGGAAAGAATCTACCCCATATAAAATGTAGTAATACTCAAATTTAGTGTTTCCTCTCCCTAAGCGCAATTGAAAGCGAATGTGTTCTCATTTATTTGCCGCTGCGCTTTAGATATTTGAGCTGTTGCTGTTTTATGAAATGCAAAAATAAAATAAAAAAATAATAAAAATAAATAAATAAATTTAACAAATTCAAGTTGAATTCTAACTCATTGAAACACGTAATAAAAGTCATGCAATGAATATTATATGTACGAGTATATGAACGTTTGTATTTTTTATGAGAAGCAACTCGTACTCATGCTTTTTTTGATGTAATAATTGTGGAAAGACGGACGGAAGAAGGCTTTTGTGCATTTTATATTTTTTGCCATATTAATGATAAAATGTAGTGGCATTTGATTTTTTTCTAGGTTGCACATTTTTTGATATTCTCTTAAATTTATGGTTCATTTTGTTGTCGGGGTTTCATAATACTCGCAAATATTTATTTCATGCTTTAATATCTGATAGCTGCTGCATAGTAGCTTCTATAGAGTTCATAATGTGATGCTTCGTGCCAGCACATGAATATCTTTTATTACCTTTTCATATCGCTGCCGCCACAACAAATATTGTAACTGGACTGGTTGGTGTCGATGGTTGGTAGTGGTGTAGAATTATTATGCCATATGGGAACTAAAGCTAGAATTATATAATCTTTATGATGACGTGAATGAGTCGATTTAATGAAGTGTAATGGAATCTGAATTGGCAAATTTGATAGCCAATAAGTTTAAGTCGTCACATAAATGTCTATTATTTGGATTTATTGTACATCTGTGGTTATTTAATTAGTTTAGGAATATAGTTACATTTTTGATTTATATAGTGTTTTTCGCATAATTCTTTATCTAAGGTTAGGTTTAAGTGGCGGCAAATTAGCCACACATAGACCAAAAAGGTCCATAGTGATAACATAAGGTCTAAGGTCGTGAATAAATTCATGGCAGTCTGAGAAATTGATTCACTATAGCCCCCTAATAAATTTTTATAAAAGAGCTATTTCAACCCTTCGGTGGGCTATAATGAGTATTAGGTGTTGATCGGGTGATTAAAATAATTTTTTAACGCCATATTCGGCTTCAGAGTACAAAAAAAACCTATAAATTGACATACGTGTTTAATTTTTATAAGAAGTGAAACCTTAACCTCCTTGTAAGAGGCTAACTGTGCTGCTGAAACTATTTTTTATCTTCAAATTTGGATTACGCTATCCAAAAAATCTAAAAATATTCATACTTTTTAAACTCGCTATTCATTCCAACATGATATTTATTTCAACTTGCTATTTGTTCCAACAAGTTATTAATTCACACTCGTTATTTATTCTCACTCGTTATTTATTCTCACTCGTTATTTATTCCAACTCGGTATTTATTCTAACAAGTTACTTATTTCAATTCGTTACTTGTTGTAGCTAGTTACTTATTTCAACTCGTTACTTATATCAACTCGTTACCTATTTAACTAGTTACTTATTCTAACTCGTTAAATCAACACGTTACTTATTCTAACTCGTTACTTATTTTAACTAGTTACTTATTCCAACTCGTTACTTATTCTAACTCGTTACTTATTTAAACACATTACTTATTCTAACTAGTTACTTATTTTAATTCGTTACTTGTTCTAACTCGTTACTTGTGCTAACTCGTTACTTATTATAACTCTTTACTTATTCTTACTCTTTACTTATCCTAACTCGTTACTTACTCCAAGTCGTTACTTTTCCCAACTAGTTATTTATTCAACTCGTTAATAATAGAGTTTATCTACTACAGCTATAAGCCTTCTTGGCTATTTAGCTTAAAGCTTTAAATCAAGTAAAGCTTATTAAATAAATTAGGAAAATGAAGAAATTATGAGTTTTAATGTGTTATTTTTTTATAATTTTTTCTTAGCTTCGCACTTTCTCAATATACCCACTCAGATCACGTGTATACATAGCAGCAAATGCATAAATGCAGTTGTTTGTATGTAATAACATGATCCGAGGAATGAATGTTAGAAAACATTACTTATAATTTATTCCAACTTGTTATTTATTTCAACTCACTATTTATTCCAAGTCGTTGCTCGTTCTCAAATTTAATTGTGAAATTTTACTCGTTATCAATACTACAGTTAAATTTATACAAATTAAGCATAATTCCGTAGATAAACGAACACGCCGACCGCCCATACAAAAAAAGATGTACTTAGCTATATTTAGAGCATTACTGTTGGAAATGCGAATTCTAAACAAAACCTTAGAGAACTCGGACGAAAGGACGTGGCACAAGAAAATTTGGAACAGACACTACAAATAGTCGAAGCAAGCTCAGATCAAGAACTATGTGAAATGGGAAGGGACATCCGTTGCAGGGCAGGGTATTTCAGCTTTGGCCAGGCGAAATATAGCATCATCACTGGTAGTGGAATCAATTAAGCCAAAAAACAGGCAAAAAAGGGAAGTCCTCAAGAACAACTACGATTTTGATGATTTTTTTTTTTCAATTTTTAAAACAATATTTAATAAACTTATGTTTTCATAAAAAAATTTAAAAAAACATACAGCAAACAAAAATAAAAATAGTAATTTCATATGTATCTGGCGATTCTTGATCCGAATCACAATTAGAATCTTGTATGGTTTTTGAGATATCTTCTCTTTCCATAGGGTCTAAAATTGTGTATATAAAAACTGTTGCCATGTTTTCCTCAAGAACGGCTATTACGACGGATTTTAGTGAAACTTTGGACAATGATGCGCACTAGCATATAATAAAGAATTACTGAAAATCTAATGAGTTAAGTATTGTAAAATTGTTATCTCCCAGTGTGCCAAACGGACTCGTTTCGGATCTGTAACGGGTTCATATTTTCGTTCTTTTTATCCGTTACGGAATCCGTTACGTATCCGTTACTGATCCGTTTGCGGGAAGGATTCCTAAAAAAAAACGAATCGTTTTTTCTTCTTTTATGGATCCGTTTCGAACCTGTAACGTACATCAAAAACGAATTCAAAACGGATTCGCTTTTAATAATGTTAATGCTGCTTATAAAAAAAAAGAAAACAGGGTGAAGCGCTTATTTTTAATTAAAAAAAACAAAATAACCCAGGCTCCCGGGGTGTTACTCTTTCATACACAAGACGTTAGGCAACTAGGCTATTGGCCGATATGATGTTTACTTAACTGATGTAGACTTATTTGATGTTGAGATTTAAAGTTTGTATATTAAACAAATTTCTGTTGTTTTTTTATAAGTATTCTGTGTTGTTTTTCTTCCCTTCTTTTGATAAAAAATGTTATATACTCAAATTTGGAATCAAAAACATTTTTTCAAACAGAGTTTGAAAAGTTTACAAAAAATCATACGAATTAAAATAAAAAGAAAAAAAAAAAAACATCAAAAATATTTTTTTTATCATAAAAATTAAATAAAGCAAATCCGTTTTGAGTTCGTATTTGAAGTATTTACGGAATCGAAACGGATTTACCCAGGTTCGAATCCTACCAGCTTCAAAATGTTTTTTTTTTTTTTATCTAAACAAAGCGTTTTGAATTCGTTTTTGATGTACGTTACGGGTTCGAAATGGATCCGTTACCGCGGATTACGTTTTTTATACCTTTATGAACTCGTAATGGATTCGAAACGGATCCTCATCCGTTTTTGTGCACATTGGGCTGATTTTACTGGTTTTTCATAGTACACGTTACTCAAATGATGTAGCTATTTAAATAAACTCATTACTTGCATGTACTCGTTGTTTAAATTTATTGTTATTTTCAGTGTTCTAGTCAACATTCATATAAAATAGAAAAAATGTTTCGAGTAGCTTGTTTTGCTTCTCCACAATACAATTATTTTGATTGAATTCATCTCCATAAATGCTGTTTATCTAATATAACTTTGGTTACTCATCAACATGAACAAGTCGTTAATTTTGCGTCATAATTTTAATGCCATTCTTTTATTCTAAGCAGCTGTACACAAATTCCTTGTTAAAATTTTTCATATTCAACTGCAATTGTAGTAGAATTGTTTAAGTACCCAAATATCTCAAAATTGTAATCGCAGACATGATTTTGAACAATTAAATTTAACAAAGTAGAAATAATCTTAAAGATTTGGCAATACATTCATGAGATGCGCAGACAACATGAACAATAAGCGATAATTAAAATGAAATTTTTATGTCGCGTCTACACATGCGTGAATATCACGCCGATACGCATTTTGGAGCGCGCAATGGCTGTGAATAAAAACAAAGATGGATGCCAATGTACGCGCACAATAGAGGAGATGTCGCTGCTGCATCTATATATCCAAAAAGAAAAATTAAAAGCTCAATTCAACATAACACTTTATTGTGTATTGTTACTTTGTTTGATGCAACTTTTCTGCTCTATATTTTTATTTATTGAACATGTGTCTGCATTTAAGCAGAAAACAACGATTTTCTGTTTACAAGCAAAAATGGAGAATAAAAAAAAATCTTTGAAAACAATTAAAACAATTAATAAATGTTTTAGAAAAAGTTGCAACACAAAACAAGCTGAACGTGTGCAAAATAGCGCTGTTTTCAGTTGTAACAAATAAAATAAAATCAGCTTAATTGTTTTGCAACAACTTGTGCAAAACAAGACAACAACAGCAACAAAAAGATACTTACGTCTTTAAATGAAAATGAAATTTTGCATTTTCCCTTTTAATTCATTTTTTTACACTTCAAAAAGCCATAAAAAATTTCTTTTAAAATTATGCCAAAAAATCACGATTTTGTAATTACTTTGAAAATTTTGTAAACTCTTACTTTTTTGATTTATGTTGTCATTAAAATGAAACTAGAACACATAAAGTACTTGGCTTATGTTTTTTAAAATGCTTTAAATGTGTACTAAATATTTTATCACAACTTCAGTAAAAAGCAGCTGTTGCATTTTACAAAAATTTCTGCGCTTTTTATGTCTTTGCATTAAATTTTTTTGTTTTTTTTTGTGGGTTATGGGAACACTAAAAAAAATCAAAACTCAACCATTAAATCCAATGATTTATCGCCAATGCTTGATAATTTTAACCGAAAGCGAAATATTTTACTTGTTGTTACGCTGTTTTTATCGTTCTTTTCCTTCAAATACAGTAATTGTTTTGTCGCATGATTAACCACTCGTTAGATAGAGAGTTGTCTCGTCGAGGAGGTTTAAGGAGTACAAGCTACAGCTATGCATTTCGATGCCCTGTATTTGGTTTAGGTCAGAGGAACAATTGAATTCCAGTGTCACTATGCTGAAAAAAGAGATAAAAGATTAACGAGTTATTTTTGATTCTTGATTGAGTTTTCAAGCCATTATGATTATGTAATTTCCAAAGCTTATGCAATGTTGGATTTAAATAAAAAGAATACACCGATAAATAAAAAGAATACAAGATCCTATCACTATAAAAGCTCCTTATGTGTTCTTATTCAGAAGCCTCTTTGACTACTATTCTATTATTTGGAATCCTTATTATAATAAACATATTAATTTAATAGAAAAATTTCACTCGATATGCCATTTATAAATTGTATTGGCCTGATCTTTCCAGTTAAGATGCCAAACGTAAATTACATAAGTTACAATCTTTAAGAGATAGAAGAACATATTTTTATTTTATTTTTGTATTCGATGTCCTTTCTGGTAGATTGAATTGTGTAGAGTTAACAAATTTTTCACTGCTGACATCCCTCCTAGAGATTTAAGAAATATATAATAAGGACTGTCCCATCAAAATTTGATACTTTGTTTTTCATCAATAAAAAAATACCCAATGATTATTTTTTAAATTTTGTTTTTTAATTTATTAATGAGTAGTAAAACAAATATAAATAACTTTACATTATTAACAAATATTTATTTTTTATAAAAATATTTTACTTTTTTTTTTAACACTCTTTATTAAGTTTTGTACAGTTGTTTCGTCGACAGTACCGTAAGACCTTCGCCACTTATTTCTGAAATCTTTTTTTGTTTGCAGTGCTTTTACTTTTCCGAAGGTCTGATTTCATAAGAGCCCATTATCTCTAAATAGGTCGAAGCTCTAGGCAGTTAGGTGGATTCGCCTTTTTTGGAAAAAAATGTACATTATTGTTACTGTACCATTTTATGGTGGCGCCATAGAAGTGAGAGGTTGCTAAATCAGGCCAGAACATTACAGTACCCCCGCGCTCACAAATAAATGGCAAAATACGTTTTTCAAGGCATTTATCAATATAAATTTTCGAGTTAATTGTGCCCTGTGTTACAAAGAAACTGCTTCTCAGACCACAGGTGCATATGGCCTGCCAAACCATATACTGCTTGGGAATTTTTGTTATTTATTGAGCCTCCAACTGCTTTTCATCGAAAAACGTAAGCTCAAGCCTGTGGAACATGTAGTGAATGCCAAATAGCATTTGAAGTTAACGCGACATCCCTCGTGACTACTTCAAAGTGGTTCCGAAGATTCCAGACAGGTAATTTTTCTGTGGAGGACGAACCTCGAGAAGGCCGCCCAAAATCTTCGACTGATTATGCAATTGTAGCGCTGGTGAAGTCTAAAATTGACGAAGATCCAAGATTTACCCAGGAAATCATTGCTGAGGAACTGGGCTTGGGCTGTATCGCGAATATTAAAAAATTATCTTGGATACACGAAGAAATCTGCACGATGGGTTCCTAGAATTTTAAATGATGGTCAAAAAGAGGCACGTGTGCGTTTTGCTAAGTATTTTCTTGAAAAATTCAAAAACGGAGAGTCTAACACTTTCAAGAAAATAATAACAGGTTATGAAGCATGGTTTTAGAAGTACGACCCTGAAACCAAACGACAATCCATGATATGGAGCCAAGAAAGTACAAATCCACCTGTTAAAGCAAAGCAACAAAAGTCAGCATCAAAATTAATGATGTCAGTTTACTTCACCAGAGAGAAAGTTGTAGCTGCTATTCCTTTGAAAAAAGGTCAGACGGTTACTGCTAAGTGGTATAGTTAAACCTGTTTACCAAAAGTTTTCCAAAATTTATTGGGGAAATGCCAAAAAAGGAGCTACGCCGCTTCTTTCAACATCACGATAAAGCGCCAGCGCACACTGCTGAAAAAAGACCGATTTTGTTGCACTTTCAGGCATTGAAGAAATTCGTCCAGCACCTTATTCCCCAGGACTTCTGGTTGTTTCCAAAAATACAAAAAAATTTTAGAGGGAGAGTCTTCAACAGCAATGAGGAGATAATAAATGCGGTTAATGATGAAATTGTAAAACTGCAAAAAGCCAATTTTGAAGACTGTTTTTATCCAGTTTTTTCAGTTCTACTAAGCGAACTTTTGTTAGGCCCCTCGTATTTGGAAAATAAACCAAAGTGTCGTACAATAATGGAATGAATGTCCTCTGATACAGTGAAGTTGTACTTATTTTAAAGAGCCAAACGAAATTTTCGTTAAACAAAATATTTTTTGAATTTTTTAAGAATCAAAAGTTTGCTTATCTTACAGAAATATATTTTGGGTAAACTTTTGTGTTTTTCTCTTTTTTATCTGAATCGGATTTATCTGGTTTTGCAATTAGCCTACTCACATGCGAGTGAAATTTTATAACCCTTCATTTACGGAAACATTATTGACTGTAAATAATAAATATAAAAAAAAATTATTAACGTTCAATAAAACAACCTCAGTTATATAGAAAATTAATAAAAAAATATTTTTAATATCATCCCCACATAAAAACAATGAAAAAACGCAGATTATTATCTTCTGCTTAGACACGACAAGTGAGATCAGCTCTTTATATAAATTATAAAAATTCATAGAAAGAATAAAATTTTAGATATGCAAGTACATACGTACGTACCTATAGGTTTATAAAAAGTGAAAACAAACAAAAAGAAATGAAACATTAAAAACTACTTTTAATTAATACGAATGCGTGATACCTTGCAGTAAATTAAATTTCTGTAAAAATTAACGAGAACCAACTAATTACAAAAATTATCAACACGCGTGTAAAATCCAGACTAAAAATGTTATCAAACTCAAGCATCGCTTTCAATTAAAAAGTGATTCAACTAAAATTAAAGTTCCCAAAGAAAAAAAAAAAGTGAAACCAAATTCACGACTGAAAATAATCATTTTCGTATTAAAAGTAACAGAGGTAGGCAAGTAAAAGACTTTGAGACAGTAAAATACTTCTTGGCTTTCAAACGCAGCCATTTATTTACCAAATTACCTTCATTTCCTTGCAATCAGCTTTAACTATTCAAACAAATTACTTCGGAATTAGTAAATAAATAAAGTTTCAAGTAGAAAAAGAGCCAACGTTTTATAAAGAAATAAAATCGGTAATTTAGTTCATGTATCACAAAGGTATTAAGATTGTAGGCTATGTTGAATAAAGTAGTTTTGTATTGAGCATAATTTATCTTTCTTTCTTTTTTTTGAAACTTTACTACCACAAATTACATTTCTTAGAAACTGTTCTTAAGTTTTAAAGCATTTCTGTCTTTTTGTAGAATTCTTTCACCCATTATAGCCCAGTTATTCGGGGGAAAATACGGTCCAAAAGACCCATAAAAAGTGTAGCTAATGTATTAAGATGTTCTGGAAAAGTGTTCTTTGTGTGATTTTATTATGAGTTCCCGACGACAAAATTTATCCAAAATGTTCCTTTACAATGTTGCCGTAGAGTAAAATTTAAAAAATACGTTACTGATTCTAGCTGAAATTCCGATACGGGGAGAAATTTTTTGTTTAGACTCTCCAGTTAGAAATTTAATGGAACATAAAATCGTAAAATTATGTGAACATTAGTGAAAATTAATTTTAAACAAACACACTAATTTATTGTAATTTGTTTTTTGTTGAATGAACAGCTAAATGATTTTTAAATTTGTTAGTTTTTTTTTCTGAGATAATTGCTTACTAACAAATTACTTTCCAAACACATAAATTACATAAAAAAAGGTGGTGTTAATGGAAATGTTTTTGAGTCTATAGCTAATTGATGTCTTTCTTTTTGTGGCCTTCGGGTTTTCATTTTTATTTTTTTTCTTTGGTCTTTAAAATTTCTTTGCTTTTAAACAATAATAAGTAATTACCGATGTGTAATTGGTTCATGCTTGGCTGTAGTATTATGCTTCGATTTCATAGATATTGCGTCACTTGGTATTTTTAGTTAGAAATACATATTTCTGTGTGGCAACTAGATTAATGTCTAGTTAACATTTGTTGCAATATTAATTTGTAGCTTTTTTTTATCATGTTACCAGTGGTTATCAAATATGTACAGTGAAGGAAAAAAGTCTACATACACCCACAAATTTTGTAATTCTGGGGAGTATAAAAAAGAAAATAAAAAAAGTAATTATGTGAATCTTGAAGCCATTCATAAGAATCTTTATTTATAAAACAAAAACATAATTCATATACATAACATAGAAATAATTTGGAAAAACATGAAATTTTGTGGGAAAAAAGTCTACATACAGCCTCTAAACATAAATATTATTAAAAAACTTTATATAAAAGAAGAAAAAAAATTGAGTGTTTAGTATTTGGTCGGTCCACCTTGAGCATCAATCACAGCTTGAAGACGACGAGGCATTGATGCCACCAATTTCTCCGTAATTTCAGGTGTAATATCTGCCCAAGCACGAATAAGCGCGGTTTTTAGCGTTTCGCGGCTACTTATTGCATATTTTCGCAAAAATGTTTCCAAAATGGACCATATATGCTCTATTGGATTTATATCTGGTGACTGCGGTGGTGAATTCAGCTGTCTGGGAGCATAATATAGAAGCCAGTCTCGAACAACATGCGCAGTATGCTTAGGGTCATTATCTTATTGGAATATCCATTGCTTTCCCAAACCCAAGCTTTGAACAGATGCCTTCAAATTTTGTTCTAATATGTTTTTATATTGAAAGCGGTCCATATTACCCTCGATAAATACCAAACGACCAACTCCAGATGACGCCATCGCACCCCAAACCATAACACTGCCACCGCCATGTTTCACAGTAGGTATGACATTCTTTGGATCAAGTGCAGTGTTCGGTTTTCTCCAAACTTTCGAGGGGCAATCACTTCCAAAAATGTTGTACTTACTTTCGTCAGTAAATAAGACACGCTTCCAAAAATCCATATCTTTGTCAAGATGTGCTTTAGCGAAGTCAAGACGAAGTTTACGATTCTTCGCGGAAATTAGCGGCTTTTTACGCGGTACTCTGCTCTTGAAACCGTTATAATTTAAAACATTACGTATTGTTCTTGGGTGAACAATAACATTGGCGCATTTTTCAATGTGTTCCGCCAACTTTGGCGAACTTATTTTTGGATCCTGATTGACTTTTTTTATAATGCTTCTAATATCACGTGTTGAAAGTTTCTTTGGCCTGCCAGATCTTGGCTTGTTTTCGGTACTATTAGTATCTTTATAGTTTTTAACAATTGTCTGTATAGTAGCACGACTTAGTTTCACTGTTTTGGCTATTTCTCCATAAGACTTTTTGTCTTTTCGGAGACTTACTACTAAATCACGGACTGAAATCGGTATTTCTTTACGATTTGACATTTTCAAAAAATCACTTGACCACTTAAACTGAAAACAATGCTCAAACTGGGTGCAATGGTTCTAAATAAAGTAAATCGTCAAAATTTATGGTGATTCCCCTCTTTTTATTTATACTTTTCTACTTGATGTTACGGGGTTGCCACGCTGTATGTTGACTTTTTTCCCACAAAATTTCATGTTTATCCCAAATAATTTCTATGTTATGTTGTTTTCAAAAAAAAAATTCTTTTAAATAATCTTTATTATTAATACTTTAAACAGTAATAATGAATATTTTTCAATTGCCGCTACTGATTCTGCAAAACTTCGAAATAATAGGGTGTATGTAGACTTTTTTCCTTCACTGTATGTTATATTGTGCGTCGGTCGATTACTCATTGCTTTTGTTTTTGCTCTATTAATTGAAAATTTTAACAATTCAATGCGCTTAAGTCAGTTTTAGTTTTATGGGCCGGGCGTAAAATTGTAACATTATTAAGTTTTTTTTTTAAAAAAAGCGTTATATTGTAGTGAAAACTAGAACCGTCCATTGGTCAAAATTTGACCATAAATGTATTAAATTAATTTTGGTACTTTTTGGACAGTTTTAGTCCTTTTTTTTTTGCTATTTGGTACAAAAAGTAAAAGCATATTTATCATATCTAATAAAATGACAAATGTGAAATTGAAAAGAAAAAGAAAAAAATCTGGCCCGAAAGAAGATGCTCAAATGGGAATTTTTCATGCGTAATTGCGTCTTAAAAAAAATGGTATATTGAGGGGCACAACAACCCGAGGGCACAAAACAGTCTCAAACCTTGCGTGGTTATTGGATCTAGGGCCAATTTATATGTAAAAAAAATCGCCTCCATTAGAAACTGGACCAACGGCGAAATTCAAGCACATCCACAAATTTTGAGTATGAATTGAAAAAGCCGCTTTCATTATTGAGTCGGTTTAGCGAATTGTTTGGGGCTTTCAGGATCTTTAACATGGGTGTTAAGACGCAAGAAAAACAGCATCCTGTTGATGTGTCTGATTCGCTAAATTCAGTGCATCATCCCCGAAAAATGATTTTTGTAGATATTAAAGGAGGCGATCAAAAAAGTCAGTTACGCAGGCTGAAAAATACTTCTAATATATCTAAAATTGATAATTCACAAAAAAGGGTGCCTCACTGTCACACTGGCTGAGAATTCCCCATATAGGTAATAGGAATTTCCCATTTTTTACTATAAGAAAACGTTCACTCGTTGATAAATACTCTATAGCGAATGTAAGCGCTCACTCAACAGGCCATAATTTTCGACATTTTATCGTTCAACAGTTTAGACTTCAAACTCTAAGAAAATCAGCGAAACTTGACAAAATAACAACTCATAGAGCAGTAAGATACTGGTTTTCGAGACATGGCAAATTTTTCTTTCATTTGATATGTAATTTGTACCTGATTTCCTTCATTAGCATTTTTTTTTTTTTGTAGGAAAAACATTATTAATTCGCCATATCTGGAAAATCATGACTCGTATTTTAACCACCAATTTTGTAGCCAATACCTTTCATATGACACTAATATTGTTAAAATCCATCATGAGAACTTATCCGGTTTTCATAAGCTATATCCCGATCTTCCGATGCCTCTGTCAGTTTTGCGAATTTCGAAAAATGGAACTAAGAAAAGTTGTTCAAAATACATTCAAAATAACTTTTTTCACCTTTTAGAAGATATTCTTTAAAAACTGCTAAAGTTTCGATGGATAATTCCGAAATCGTGAGTCGTACGATAAAATGTAAAAGGACCTGTTTTGTAGAGAATCATAAGATATGCAAAAAAATCAGCAATATGTTACTGTTTAAAAGTTACTTTTTAGAAGAAATTAAAAAAAAAAGAAACCTTCAAAAGGCCAA
Source organism: Calliopum simillimum (assembly GCA_951812925.1). NCBI lineage: Eukaryota > Metazoa > Arthropoda > Insecta > Diptera > Lauxaniidae > Calliopum > Calliopum simillimum. The sequence continues at coordinate 89,098,134 of OX638369.1, read as the reverse complement.
AACCCGGTTTTTATTAATAGACGTTGTAATTCTGCACAAAATAGGTCCTGTTACTTTTTATAGTATGACCTACTGTTTCCTTAACATTTTTTAAAAATATTCTTTGAACCAAAAATAAAATACAGTTTATAGTTTTTTTTTTAAAAAACTTTGAACATTTTGAGAAAGAATCTGGAAAGTATATTTCAGATCTGAAAGAAACGCAAAGATAAGAAGAAATCCAGACTTCATTAACCAGAAAATTTATAAAACTTAATTAAAGCCTCATTTCGACTGACGCTCTAAACGAAGTCGAGCGACAAATGGTCGATGTCAAATAACATAATTATGGTGTATTCTCTTAGGGTAGGATATTACCAAACTCATAGTGTAATGGCCCTTAAAGCTGGGTTGCTATTTTTATGTCTATTGAGATGATATTTATTAAAAAAAAATATGTTTATTATATTTTTCACAGTATTCTCCATCAACACTTAAAACGAAATTGCATTTGATATAATTAATTAAAACTCTACCATTTTTTCTCTCTTTTCTTTTTAGGTAAAACCACATAATTCCATATAATTTTCACGCCTTAACTTGGTTAGCACACATAGCACTCGTATATGCGTTGCCAATTGTGGCTACACAAACAAAAACAACAAAACAAACCGAAGGCACTATAGTAAATGTAACTTTGTAAGTTCAGTTTACAAAAAAACAAAATTCACAATGCAGTAAGTTTTTCATTTTGTTGTCATTTTTAATAAATCATTTTGTCTTATTTGCCTTAATGTCTTACCACATGTTGCGCTCTCTTTTTCAATTATGTCTCTCTCACTCTCCACTGACTAAGCTACCATATGTGTACAATTTATTAAATTTAACCTTTTTTTTTTTTGCACTGTGGTTGTTCGACGGGTTATTCATCTCTCGCACAGCCCAACGCAACCCAACCACATGCCGGCAAGGTCGTTCAAGGCCTTTAACCGCACCATACATATGAATCATTTTATTATTTTATTATTATTTGTTTAAAGATTTACAATTAATTTTTTGACTTAAAATAATATATCTCTAAACAATAGGACTAAGTCAGTTTTCTTTGACTTGTGTACTTACAATCTTTTGAGCTTAAGTTATAAAATAGTTTCAATTCTTCTATATATACTATAGTACGTATAAGTTTGTAATTTATACTGGGCCTAGTTTTTTTTTTTTTTTTTTTAAATTCACACTGCAACAAATACGACTAATTTCAATCTAAACATTCCAATCAGAAATACATTTGACAGAGAGTCATTCATTAGCTAGAGAAGTTCACTTGATGATGATTGCGAAAAAAAGACAATTTTTTTTTTGCACCACTTGTTTAATTACTTTGTTAATGAACTTTTTAAGTGTGTTATTAATTAAAAATGTTTTGTTTTTAACCTCTATTTGGCATTGTGTTAACTGCTGATGTTAACTGTTGCCAACAAAAAAAAAAAAAAGAGTTTAAATATAAAGTGATGCATCATCATGAAAAAGGTATTAATTATATTATTTCTTTTTTTTATGTTTAAAGTCCTCAAAAGGGCTAAAAAAGTTTTATAATTGAAAGATACGTCTTCTCGAAAGTACCGTCAAATAATTTTTCACTACTTCTGTCTTCTTGTATCCGTTATCTTCTTCCAGAGCTTAGTTCCTCCACAAAACTCCTCTAACATGCAAGTAGTGCTTTTTATTCTGCCCAAAATCTCCCCGATTCACGTATATCTTGCTCAGTTATGGTTTTCCGAACAGCCGCGTTTCTTGTTTAGGTTTGATATAATTTTATTCATGGCATTCACGAGCTATTTCCAGTATTTATGTGAATCTTGGTTGCGATTTCTATAGTAACGCTTGTAGACTATCATTTTGAAGATTTTGCTTGTACGGGAGGTATCACTCTCTCTTGTCAGAAAACATCTAAGTAGTTCTGCTCAGAGTTAACATCAACCGTTTCTAGTATTCGTTGGAAATTTGGTTAAATAACACAGGTCAACAATATTTGAATTTTTTTTTTTGTTACACGAACATTGTTTGTATTTGTATACAATCACAAAAAAAAAAAAAAAATAATTTTGTTCCAGTTTGATACAGTTTTTTTGTGAATGCTTTTTGAAAATGAGACCATGGAGTGACAAATCATACATATCAGAATCCACATACGATTTTTAACTTTCATATATAATTTTAAAGTGGTCATAAGTTTTTTAAAGAAAATCATACAAGACCAATTCATAGCTCATTTTTTAGACAAGAAACAGTAGGGTAAGCTGGGATACATTTGACTTTGGGGCACATTTGACATTGCCATTTTCTGTGTTAACTTGCCTTTCGAACTAAAAACCTGAAATGCAGAAACGTATCAAATTAGATTGAAAGCAATGTGATGAACTTTGACAGTTCTTTTTCAACTCTTCCCGCGATAGCACCTGTTTTTACGATTTCTTGTTTTTTTCTTAAAATTTTTGACATCTTGTGCGTAAGGGTTTTACGAACAAAGTTAAATAGTTTTTTAATAGTGAGTATCCATGTTTCTTAGTAGTAACCATTATGATTAATAAAATGAAAGTGTTTTTTTTTTTGTCAAAGTCTAATAATATAAATTTAAAATAACTAAAAATTCTTCAAGCGAGTTGTGGCAAAAAATTTAAAAAAAAAACCCTTAATGCAGTTTTCTTGCAATTTTTTATTCTTGGTTTTGATCTTTAATAATCAATGTTCCAAAAATATTAAAGACTATTAAGATTATGAAATAATTTTCGAAGATACAGGTTGTTGACAATTAAGTGTCAAATGTACCACAGGCTCCCCTGCTGAATTTTGCGATTAATAGAATAGTACCTGGAGACCGATCCCTGCTCGGTCAACAATCTAATCTTATTATTTTAGTCGATGTTATTATTCATAGCTATTTTTTGTGATGGAACTCGTACCTTTTCACCTCCAATGTTCATGCTTTCAAAATGATAAATTAACCGATGAGAATAATAATAAGAAAAAATTTGGAAAGTGTGGAATGGTATAGAAAAATATCAAAAAATTAAATAAATGGGATATGGCAGGCATCCAAAATATTTCGTCTATTGTATGGGGGCTGAAATATCATATCTTCAAAAGATCTTACCTCGGAAAGTAAAAGACCTATTGGAAAAGTTTTGATAAGGAAGAGTGTGGCTATTCAACGCCATTAATAAAAAAGGATTTCACCTTTTCTTGTAGACACGCAGTTAAGACTGAACACAGCGTTTTCTTCAACTTCAAGCAAAGATATTTCAAAACCCTGCAGGTATAATGACAGTTCTGCTGATGAAGACGGATTCAGCGTCAAAAAGTACATAAGACTGCATATTAAAAATAAAAAGTTCATTCCATTCTTTTTTTGTGCCTGAGTTACTACTATAACTAAAATTTTTATTTTGGTAAAAAGTGGTCGTGGCAATTGTTGAACAAATCCTACACTCAAAAAAAAAAATCATTTGCCACAAGTGATAAAGCAGGAAGTATTTGAAGTCTTTTGTCACAAACAATTTGGTGTAACAAGATTTTATATTTGTCACAAACACTTGTATTATTTCTGACAAATAGTTAAATTATTTGCACTAAGTATTTATTTTAAAATATTACTTCTCACAAATAATTTAATTATTTGCACCAAGTATTTTTTTCAAAAAATAAATACTTCTTACAAATAATTAAATTATTTGCAATAAATATTTGAAATGTTTGTGAGAAACAACATTTCATTTAGTAGTATTTGCAGAAAAATTCAATGAATTAATTTTCAAATCGACATTTAAAATAGATTTATGGATATTTTCAATATTTCTTCACACTTCTATATTATAAAAATCTTTGAAATTATAGTATATATATATATCATAATTTCAGGGATTTTTATAACACAAAAGGGTAAAGAAATATAAAATATATCCATAAAACTGAGTTAAATGTACATTTGAAAAATAACTCATTGTATTTTATATGCAAATACTCCTAGAACTGTACCTGCAATATACATTACACATTTTCCATTGGTTAAAGAAAATCATACCGTACCATTGATTTTACTTAAAACTTTATTTTATTGCATTAAAATTTGCAAGTTTAAATAAATTATATGTTATTCACGGCCAATTTGTTTTTCATGTTTATGATACTAAAGATAGATCTGTTTGTTAACTTTTCGAATAGAATTGAAGTGAATTCATTAGTATTTTTAATAAAAAAAATCTGAAGATGTGGGTCAAATGTTTCAGTTTGTAAAGTCTGACAACATAAAAATAGATCGTTTTCAATTTTAACAATACTTTCAATTAACTGAAATAAAGGAATTTCATCCTCGTAATACTGGTTTGTTATAAGTAATCCAGGTTTGTATCTAACGTTCTTTTTCTCTATCCAGTTTATGACTGTAAAAATATGTGACGGTAATTTATATTAAATAGTGGAAGTAACAGAGTGTCTTCCACTGTTTGAAATTTTTTTATTTTGTTTTTCCAACTTGAACTTTGTATGTAATTTTTCATATATAAATTATCATTTTTTAATTCATTTATGTAAGAAACTATATCAAAAAGCATTTTAGTCATGCTAAAGAGTTTAAAAAATAATTGCTTTAAATTAATAATTTGAATAGTTATTTTTTTCCTTTTAAGAATATTTCCATTTTTAGTTATTTTTAAATATGTATCGGTTTTAATTAAAACTGTTTCTAAGTAAGATAAATATCCTGCCAAATTTAGTTCTTTAAATAGTAAGTGTTCTGATTGAATAGAACAGCAATTAGACAAAAATCTCAGATACTCATAAATGTCATTTTTTTCGTCAATCTTTGTAATAGCAATATCAATATTACACTTAAAAATTTTAAAATTTTCTTTCAATATTTTTAAAATAACTTTTCTTGAAACTGAATTCTCATTATATACATTAACAATAAGTTTGAGAATATCATATTTAACGGGAGAAACATATAAATTTGCAATTTCATTTTGAGTATTAGTTGCATCTTCTGTATGAAGATTGTTTAATGTCAATGAATTAGCTTTTTTTTCAATATCATGTAATTTTGAAAAATGTATTTTTAAATGAGATCGTAAAGACTCAATATGTGAGTATTTCCTATTACAATCTGGAAAACTACACACAAAGACAGAAACATTTTGTTTTCTTATATGATTAATAAAAATTTTAACAGAGAAAAACTTTCTCTGGCATAAAGTACATGTTATGTAACTTAAATTAGACATGACTACAAAAAATTATGTTTTAATAATATTATATTATTTCAAAGATTTAATTAGTAAATCTATACTTGGTAAGGTGGTTTTTGAAATATTTATTTCAAATACAGCCTTTTCCATAAAAATCCAAATATGTTTACATTTTTCTGGGTATTCTATATCCAACGCACAAAATAAGTGAAAACAAGATTCAAACGCAGCTAGTGGATTTTCAAAATAAATTTTTTTTCCAGCTATAGCAATAAAAGCTTTCACATTTGCTAGATCATCAATCAATAAAATTCGGGGCTGCTTAAATATTCCCTTATCATTATCTGAATCGGCTTCACACTATGAGGAAGTTATCCAAAACCAAAAGTAATTAATTTTTTTTTTGTTGCTAATTCGCGTGGTATATTTATATGTTTACCTCAAAATACTGGATGAAGCTCTCTTGGACTTCAAGTTTGCTTGGCTTAATCTTATTTTTAATAACTGCTGCAGGAGCAATATATGGTAAAATAAGCAGACTGAATATTTTTTGACTCACTAAACCTATAAAAATTAACAAAAACGTAAAATTAGAATTTAATATCTCTACGTAATTCAAAACTTACTCTTATTTGACAAAATTTTAATATATTTTGTAGCAGTTAAATTTTTGGATTCACGTCCACGTTGTATTATTTTGTCAGCTAATATATTAAATTTATCCGTATCTAGAGGTTTTAGTTCTGGATACCTTAAATTTGCATCAATTGCGATCTGGCAAAAAAAGAAATTAGTAAGATTTTTAAGATATTATTGTCTGCTTTTAGTCTAGTACTCACCAAATCAATGCCTCTTGGCTCTAGTATACAAGCAAAATTTTCAATATACTCCAAAGTAGTAATTTGAGTTTTTAAAATTTCTCTTCGTCGGAAATGCGTCTGTTTCCATTGAATAACAATATCATTCCATGGCTTTACATTTTTCTTTAGAAACTCAATACTACAATCAATATCTAAATTTGACTCATTCTGGGGTTGCGTTTCGCTCCGTTGACAAACTTTTCTACGTGATATGATACCAGATTTAGAAAGGGCATTTTTTTTATTATAGTAAGCATTAAAAAGCTTTCCCTTAGCTGGTTTCCCGTATTCTGCCGGGCTGTAGTAAACACTTTTACATTCAGTATCCTCGTTAAATATAGAAAGAATTGTATCTGCTATATAAAGAAAATGTTCTTTCTTTAATCTGAAAATTTCGAGAAAGCAATTTAGTTGAGCATTGGATTTATGTAAAGATAAACCACATATTACTAACACCAGATTGGGATCATCGTTCAATAAATGGTCAATTATTAGTTTTGAAATCTTAATTCTATCATTATTTGTAATCGAGTTTGGGTTTTTATTGTACTTTGCTACGATTTCTTTTCCTTGGCTCATAATTATATCCTTAATAATCTGTTAAAAAAAGAACTGCAAAACATTTTAACTAAAAGTAAGTGAAAAAGTTTCTACTTCTAATTTTTGATGACTATCGTTATTGGTATTAAAATTTGCGAATTCCTGAACACCTATGCAAGAGATGGTTCTATGAATTTTTGCTGGTGAGGGTTCTGTGTCTTCTTCACTGGTACTCATAATCAAAACCTGAGAATTCTCTGAATTGAATTGATTTTCTTGACTACTTTCAATATCGTATATAATTTGACTTGATGCAGTGCAATCAGACGAAATATTTTGCGAAAGATCTTGAGTGCAGTTTTCTTTTTCATCAACAACTAAAACCAAGTTATGCTGATACTTTCTTACAAACGGCACGAAAAATTCTCTTTTTATTTCGGCCTTGGTGTGTTCGTGAACAAATGTAAAACTATTTTGTATCTTAAAATGAGAAGAAACTAAAGAAAAACAGTGAGATAAAAATTCAATTCAAATTGAAACTATATCTGTGGCGATAAGGAATATTGACTTAATTCGTGTTAAGGAAACGTACGAGGAAACACATCATATGTCGTAAAATATTTAAATACGACATAAGAGGCGTTATTTGAAAATGAAGATTTATTGATATTCCTTACAGTCACAGATTTAACAATATACCCGCATTGTAAAAAATGTCATAAGTAAATTCTCCGAATCCCGAAACAGTCACAAATTCAATGTTTTCCTTGAAGGAGACTTGGATAGCTTCGAAAAACTCAGTCATGTCACCTAAATTTAAAACTTTTATAGAGCAGTTATATCATTAAAGGTTACGACATTTATATACCCCTTGCATGGCTTCCGTCACGATCGCAATTTTACCAAAGCGAAATAATAGTTTTTATACAGAACAACCTCTTCCGAGTTGTTTAGCATTTCTTCAATTTTCAAAGCCAAATCCATGGAGTAAGTCTACTTTAGCACCTAAAGTCTAATATTTTTTTCAAATACACTCTGGAAGTTAATTACAACAACGAAAACTTTCGCTCTGACCTAATTTTTGAAGTATAACGGTTATTATTTCCAAAAAATTCAGCATTAACCACTAATTTTTATTACAAAATAAGAAGCCTAAAGTATTTCCTTTCTCTGACATGTTTTTGTTGTGATATTTGCTAAATTCCAAGAAAATGACTATTTTTTCTATAAATATAACAAATTCAGGTACAAATGACATACTAGATGGAAGCAAATGCATTAGGCTTCCAAATTTTGTAACTAAAATTATCAATTAATAGTGATATTTTTGGAAGGAATAACTGTTCTTATGAAAACACTGGTAAAATTTTTTTTAAAATCATCATATCTCGAAAATGATAACCTAAATTATAAATTTTGTACATTATTTTTATAGCTTGTTAAAAGACCTTTCATATGACATCAATATTTAACAAAACCGTCAAGGAGTTTCGAACTTATACCGGTTTTAATAAAAGCTATATCCCGATCATCCGATTCCTCTATATCCGAAAATAGATCCGAGCGATACGCTTTTAGTGCATATTCTTTGTGAGAATAATTTACTTCAAAAAAACATTTGGTTGTAAACCAAATTGGGTTTTGGGCATTAAAGTAAACTTGCTCCATATAGCCTGACATGTGCAATTCTCGGAGACATTCGCGGAAACACTCGCGGAAACATCTTTATGGGGAAACGAAAAATTTATTAAAAAATTGCTATCACCGATGTTTTATTGTATCACGTATTGATTAGATTTGATTTATTGAGTTCACTTTTAATAAAATTAACATCAATTCCATTAAATTATTCATTTTGTTTTAATAAAATGCCGGCCGACGGAAGATTCATGCATTTGGGTTTTTTGTGAATGTAGAGAGAAATATTTTTAATAAAAACTTCACAAAACAATTTATTTTTCATTATTTTCACTTATATTTACCTTTTATTGCTTAATTTCCAGAAAAAATTCACTTTTTTATTCCAAAACCACTTTGCACGCAACTTCAGCTACCACAACGCAAAAAAAAGAACAAGCATAACAGCTGTTCGTCACCTTACAAGTGATAATGCAGTTACCGTAACTGATCTGCACTTGGCAAGTGACAAAACGTTTGCGTCAACTTTTTTTTGTTTTCTTACAAATATTCAAAGCATTTGGGACCAAAAATTTCTAAAACATTTTTGTAGTTTTTCATACAAGTATTAAAAACAACTTGTGGCAAATAAATTGTAATTCTCAATATTTCCAACAAATACTTATCACTTAGCGGAAGTGTTTAATGTTTACCGTAAGTATTTAATGTTTACCGTAAGTATTTATTGTTTGCTGCAAGTATTTAATGTTCATTGCAAATATTCGATTATTTCCCATAAGTATTCTGGAAATCCTCTTTTTTTAGAGTGTACTTTTCGTTATGCTTTAGATACTCATGATCCAGATCCGCACACCAAATTTCATCAAAATACGTTGTAGCATTTGCGAGAAATAGCATTTTATTTGTTTTACTTGTATGGGAGGTTCCACGCGCACCGGCGATATATTGCCCATTTTCAGGTCGTAGGTGCCTAATAAAAAGGAGACTCCCTACAGTTAAATTTACGAAGATTGCTTTATTATTTCTTCTTTTTCTAGCGTATTATATCTTTGTAGGCGGTGCCACGCCTTTCAGTGAGTTTTTCCAATAAAACGGCATATTGCATATTATTCCTTGTTTTTAAGGGTATCATCTCTTAAATTTTGATTAAAATTATTGGAGTCGTTTTCGAATAATATGGAATCAAAATTTTGAATGGTTAAAAAGTGGGCCTGGCACTTTCTCGGTATCAACCACTTTTGTTTATACAAAAGGCATTTGCCAGCAATAGCTGTGTACCAAATTCCATCAAAATATGTTGTACCATTTGCGTGAGATAACATTTAACGTGTTTTACTTGTATGGGAGATTCCACGCCCATAGGCGATATTTTCTCTACTTTCAGTTCGTAGGTGCCTAATAGCAAGTAGACTACCTTACGTTAAATTGAGAAAGATTGCTTTAGCAGTTTTCTTTTTCAAGCGTATTATATTTCTGTGGGCGGTGCAACGCCCTTCATCGAGTTTTTCCAATATAACAGCATATCACATATTAACACTTGTTTTCAAGGGTACAATCTCTTAAATTTTCATTAAAATTGTTGGAGTCGTTTTCGAGTAATATTAAATCAAAATTTTCAACGGTTAAAAAGGGGGCGTGGTACTTTTTCGATACCGCCCACTTTTCGGTTATTATAAGGCATTAATAAGCAGTACCTACATACCAAATTTCATTAAAATATCTTGTAACATTTGCGAAAAATAGCATTTAACGTATTTTACTTGTATGGGAGGTTCCACGCGCAACAGCAATATTTCGCCCACTTTCAGAACAGAGATGCCTTTTAGCAATTACGCACCTCACAGTTAATTTCAGAATGTTTGCTTTATTAGTTTTCTTTTTATACCGTTTTATATTTTTGTGGGCGGTGCCACGCCCTTCAACGAGTTTTCCCAATATAACGGCATATCACATATTAATCCTTGTTTGCAGAGGTAACATCTCCTAAATTTTCATCAAAATTGTTGGAGTCGTTTTCGAGTAATATTGAATCAAAATTTTCAAGGGCTGAAAAGTGGGCGTGGCACTTCTTCGATCCCGCTCACTTTTTGTCCGTTATGAGGTATTATTAACCCGTACCCGCTCACCGAATTTCATCCAAATACCTTGTATGGTTTGCGAGTTATTACTAAATCAAATTTAAAATTTAAGGCTGTGCCACGCCCTCTGGTGAGCATTTACAAAGTTCAAACCTAGCTCATTCTTCATTGTATGCTAATATCTAACACTACTCCAAGTTTCATTAAAATCGCTGTAGCCGTTTTCGAGAAAAAATATTGGCACAGAAATAAGTACAAAGAAACAAACAAAAAAACAAACATACAATATTATCTCGTATAAGAAGAGAAGATATCAAACTCATTTCGTGCGTCCTCTATATAACCCCAAAAACCGTATTTTTCTTGAAAATCATCAATTAATTTGGTTGCATGATTTTTCCTTTAAAAAGTTATGACCATTTTAAAATGATACCATGGAGTGAAAAATCATATGAGAATCCAAATACAAGTTCAAGTTTCATTTTAAAATGGTCATTACTTTTCAGGAAAAATTCATGCAAGACCAATTGATAGCTTATTTTTAGTATTTAAGTATTAAGCGATGTATTTAGTAGAAAAGAGTAAAACATTTCGTACGTCCTCTAGTTAACCTCAAAAATCGTGTTTTTGAACTCAAAAACCATTTGTGATTGTTTAATTCCGAGACTGGATTCGGATTCAGCACTGACAAACACATCGAAAATAATTTTTATTTTTTTAAAAATTTTTTTTTAATTTTTTTTTTAAATTTTTAAAATTTTTTTTTTCTATTTTTTTTTATTTTTTTTATTTATTTTTTTTTATTTATTTTTTTTTATTTATTTTTTTTTTAATTATTTTTTTATTTATTTTATTTTATTTATATATTCTTTTTTTTTTATTTTTTTTTTTTATTTATTTTTTTATTTACTTTCTTTACTTTTTTAGCACAAAAATACAGTCCTTCGACCTATTTTGAGGACTTTGGCACCTATTTGCGATTTAAAAAATTGTTGAATTTTGTTGCTAACACCATTAAATTCTCTACTAAAAAAAATTATGGATTTCATTAAGTTATAATTAAACCTCGATCCGGAGGACCGTGTTCGATTTTTAAAAGTGTTTTATCATAGATCATTTGAACATTTTAATGAATTTCTTCGTGATTGCTTTTGATATAGAAGGTGTTCTAGAGACAATATTATTATTATCTGATTGGAATCAGTAGAGAGAAATGAAATTGATTATAAAAAATTTACTACTTAATGTGGATGTTTTCTTTGACCTTATCACATACATACTTATTCAATATCGTCAATTGAAGTGCCACGCGCTCTTGTCGAAAACGAATGATAGTCTATGTGATATCTTATTTCGATTTTTCACTACATACAATAAAGGTCAAATAAACGACAAAATGTATACCATGTGTAACTTTTAATACATTCTACTTAATGTTAAGGCTAAAAAGAAAAAAACTAATTTTGAACTTTTTAATTAATTTTAAGAAGCCAAAAATAAATGCGCCAACTTCCTTTTAACACAAAAAATATAAAAATCACTCTCGATTTTAATGAGAAACGAAATGAAAAGTAATTTCCTCTGACATAAATCGCATGTGAGCAGCACCACCGGCAGCAGTAAAGCACAAACATATGTGTACATATGTATATGTGCACAAAGGTATACATATATTATGTATACATGTTCGTGTACCTACATACATGATAATATGTTTGTGAAACCCATATGCAAATGTGAACTCGACTACCTGTGCTGTTCAAAGAGACACCCACATGCAAAGGCCTAAAATACGCCCAAAATCTGAATCTGAAAATCTCTTGTGTCACAATTTCCGTCATGTTGGTACAAAATCTCCTATAATCATGTTGTTGTAGCATAAAGTGCAATTAAAATTTAAAAATAAAAATAATAAATTAATAATTAAATGAAAAATAAAATCTCACAATTTTTTACATTTAAGTATGCGTGTTTAGTATGTGTTTATTTACACACTTATTTACATGTTAAATACATGCATTAATACAAATTAATCAGATTCTTGCATCTATTTTTTTTTTTCCTTTTCTCTAGAAACATGTCTTTAGGTTCTCGTACTAAAAGCTATGTTTTTTTAGTCTTTTTCTTTTAAGAGGAACTAAAAATGTACGTGACTTGAAAATTAATTCGAATTTGCTGCCAATAAAATGTTCACACAATCACGAGCGCACTTAAAAAAGACTAATACATACACTTTAAATCTTTCCCAGTAGGAAACATTGAGGTTGCAATTAGTAAAAAAAATCATCGTTTGTGTATAAAAATTTTCCTTATTATGTGCTATATTAAAGCAGATCTTGAAACTTTTATTCCAAAACTCAGACTAATAAAAGTTTTAATATAACCTACAGGACCACGGACTATTCCAAAACTAGTTAGCAAACTACTCCATGGGAGAAACCGACTAGTCCAAATTCTGGTCCCATCACATACGTTCTATTTAAATTTTACGTTGTTTGTCATTGGGCGTAACCAATTGTCTCCTTATGCATTACATTCGGACCAGAAAAAGGTCAATTGTCTCTTTATGCATTACATTCTGACCAGTAAAAGGCCAATTTTTTTTATAAATTCCAAAGAATTTATTTTAATGCACAAATTTTACACAAAAAGGTTTCATAGACGAATGTGCTAAAGAGTTGTTATATATTTCTCAGCATTGTGTTCTGGGTGTGAATCTCGGTGTGGATGATTTTTTTTTATAAATTTTTTTATTATATTATGCCTCGGCTATTTTGGACTCATGTTTCATTTTCCGCGCCGGAGACTCTTCACGCAAGTTGTGTACAAATTAATGGAAATTTAAAAATTGGAATTGAAAATCACCGAGTGGACGATTTGAACCTGGGCCTCTCCACGTAGCGCAAGCCATTAGACCGATACACTATCGTTTGCTCTTCTTCACACGGTGAGCTTGAAAAGTGGGAAAATGGAGCTAAAATGGATCCAAAATCGGCTAATGCAGAAAGTTTCTATATTGTTTCTTGATTAAAAGAATGTTAAAATTAAAATCCTAGCTGCTCGTCTTCGCAAGTTATGCACATTTTTGTGTTCATGGTATGCACTTGCATGAAAACCATATAAAATTAAAAAAATGAAGAAAAAAAATCAGAACAAACAAATATAAAAATAGTTACATTTAATGTATTTTGCAATGCTGAAATCGAATCCGGCCTTAAAATTGCTGTATCTTAAACGGTTTTTGAGATATCTTAGCCTAAACAAGGAAAAAATACTGTTTTTGTTATATCTTCAATCTATATAACTAGAATATAGAATATTTATGCGTAAAATCCGATACAGTTTCTTAAAGTTCTAATCTTTTTCTTTAAAACTTCATTTAAATTAAATGTCAATAGCTTTATGTTTCTCTGAAATATCGTAGACTGAAATGATGAAAAAACATGTTTTTTGCACTTTTTTAACTTTTTAGGTTAGGATATCTCCGAGAAAAATAAAGATATCAACATAATTTAAAAAATGGTATTTTTTCCTTGTTTAGGCTAAGATATCTCAAAAACCGTATAAGATACAGCAATTCGAAGGCCGGATTCGAATTCAGCATTGCAAAATACATTAAATGTAACTATTTTTATATTTGTTTGTGCTGTTTTTTTTTTCTTAATTTTTTTAATTTTATATGGTTTTCATGCAAGTGCATACCATGAACACAAAAATGTGCATAACTTGCGAAGACGAGCAGCTAGGATTTTAATTTTAACATTCTTTTAATCTAGAAACAATACAGAAACTTTCTGCATAAGCCGATTTTATATCCATTTTAGCTCCACTTTCCCCCTTTTCAAGCTCACCGTGTTCACAGTGGACGTACTGCCAAACAGTTCGTAGTCAGAAACGTTTTAATTTCACTGACAAAATCGATTCACATTTGGACCAATTTTGGTACTAATGACTTATTGTGCATTACATTCGGAACATTTTTGATACAAATGGACGACTTTGCATTACATTTGGACCATTTTCTGCACAATTGATAATTTAATTTTTGTTTTGCGTATTAATATATCGATTAACAATTTTTCCTACCATACCAAATACAGAAAAAAAAAATCACCAGATGTGAAAAAAAAGAAAAAAAAAAATACCGACATTCAATTTTATTATCAAATTATCGTACTTATGTATGTATATTTGTACAAGCGAGGCAACAACAACAATAATATCTTTAACAACAATGACAGAACTGATAATAAAAATAATAAAAATTTCAAAAAAAAAAAAAAAAAAATTCTGTTCAAGTTATTTTCGGCCATATGACGAAAAGACACAAAAATTCAAATATTGACGTCGAGTATAAGAAATATTCGCATTTATTGAGTTATAAATATCAACATTAGATATGTCGAAAAAAAAAGAACCATCATGGGGTGAATCATTTTGCGTTGCCTTATATTTGAATTTGTGTTTAATTGTTTACTGCTGCCGTTCTCTGTTTGTGGCTGTGTTTATTTGGCATTTAGCAACAGGCGTTAATTTGAATTTGTTTTGAAATTCACAGTAGTATGCAAATTGTAACCGAAATGTTGGACGCTACCAAAAAAAATTAAATCAAATAATCGTCGTTATTTTTTTAAGAGCTCGATCAGTGAATTGTGATGCAATCTCTTTCCAATAAATGTGTTTTCTTAGCAAACTTTATTTAAAACTGCATAAATAGTTTTTATAAGTCGTTCACATATGAATATATTATAATTTGATATCAGGAAATTGTTAATATTCACTTAGAACACTTAAAAACTTCACAGCGTGGTTGTTATTGTAAACAAAAACCAACTTTTTCCTGTTTCCTATCGGTGTTTTAGAAAAATTTTGCCATTGCACATTAGGTCAAATGACTTGTTTTTCCGTGCGAAATTAATAAACGCGAAAGTTTGATATTATTTGAAACAATAACTATAGCAAAGGGATAAGTAAGAATAATCTTAAAAGAATTTTTAAAAAATTAACTCTTTCGTGAATATTAACTCTTTCAAGGACAAAAATAAAATGGGAATGGTAATTCTTCTAATTTTTTTCAGTGAATATTATTTGTCTGCCTTGATTTTCGTAATAAAATATGAAAATACATATTTGTTTGTTTCCTTTCTCATTGCTTTTCCTCTCTACAGGGCTTGCACTTACTTCAACATTTTTTAAGTATTTTCCGCCACAATATGAGTATACCATACTTCCCACCGTAGACCATAAAGTGTTTTAGTGTTGCTAAAGCATCTGATGACTGTTTTTCGACGGTTCAAGCAATTCATCCTTGTTGTTGTTTACCATTTTCTAACGTAAACATTGCATTCGCGCCACATTTATTATTTTGCTTCGTTTATTTCGCTTTATCTCTCAACGCAGTATTCATTGAAAATTCTAGTTTTGTTAATACTTTTATTTTTTAAATTTTTGAACATATCCGGCATTGTGTAGCATTTATGTCACTATAAGTTGATTTCATACTTTAAATATCTTAATGTGGCTAAGTTATCGTCCTTTAAAATTTTTTATTTTTTTTTTTTTCTCATTATAATTGAGAATATCCTAGAGCACAAAGCCCAGGAATTATTAGGACTTACTTATTTTAATGTCTGAATACTTCCAAAAGTTGATATTTGTGTCTGCTGTGAATTGATTTTTTTGTGATGAAGGTTAATACTGATTAAAGTAGGGGAATAGTGTCGGGTGTGGGCACCCTTGTTTTCGACTTTTGACCAAATGTATATTATGCTGACATATAAGTATCATTGGATAGCTAGAGACCTTAGCTAACTACTGGTGAAGAAAGTGAAGTAGTGAAGAAATCATTTTTGAAAAAAAAAAAAAAAAAATTTGGGTCGGTTGTGGACACCCTTTGCAAATCGGCTAAAAATGGGAAAATATGAAACTAAACGCAATCAAATGGAGAAGAAAGCAAAATTAATTTATTTTGAAAGCATTGACTCACACAAATTCAAAAAATTCTGCTCAACGGCTTTAACAAAATCAGCTTCACTGGAAACATCTAGATCGAATGGGCATCATGCCTGTTGCCCTGAAAGCAGACTTGGCGTCAATGCCGGATCAATTGTTTTGCAGACTAAGCCGGCTAGGTGACGTAATTTCTAGCCCTTTTTGACATTGCTCTTTTGCCAAGCATGCATTTTTTATACCAGTCCATGCTCGCCATCTGCTCCTCGGTCCACTTTTCTGGAAACTCAATACCAAGATTTTTTGCAAAGTGGTATTGACACCTTAACACCCACACTTAATGAAAATAACTTTTTGTCTACGATATTTTTAAAGGGCTCTTTCCTTAGCACTAAAAAAGCGAAAAAGTCATAAGATCACCTTTTAAATTAGTAATGTTGGCATCCACGACGATATTTCAGTAAAACACACGCTTTAAATAAAAAAAAAAGAAAGGTGCCCACAACCGACCCAATTGTGTGCCCCAACCGATTTTGACAGCCACTTTGAAAAGCAATAAGCTAATTCTGTTGTGTGAACATTTTGGTTGGATTCGGTTTTGAATCATAAAATATAATAAATTTACTGCATAAATATAGATTGCATTCAGCTTTTCGATTGATTTACTTCGATTTATCGCACTTGGGAAATTATTGAAAACAATTTTTTTGTTGACTTTCACTTATTCAAAAATTGTTTTCTAATCAGCACAAAGCATATGCGTTTGTTTGCTCCAGTATATGCACAAAAACTTCGTGCTGTCATAACACGCGCTTAACATTTGTCAAAACAGCCACAATTGCTTTCTGTCAAAAGTTACGGGGGGTGCCCACAACCGACCCATGCCTGATGGCGACACTATTCCCCTATAATATGCTTAAACGCATTTTCTAAGATTTTCCTCTAACTTTTAGTAAAAGCATGTGAAAAATTATATATCTGCATGGAATGCCATATTTGGCGATGGCTTTGATTCCACTCTATAACTTTTGCGATACTTAGTCATAATCCTTTCTGTTCCTAACGTCCATGAAAATTACTCTTCCTTAACAAGTTGAGTTGTTGGCGTTTCAATGTCTTCATACTTTAAATCTTGGATGCATTGGTTTTTTTTGCTGCTTATATAAGTAGATTTGATTAATAAACTTTGTTTAATTATGTGGAAGAATTTTATTTAACATTAAGCTTTAAACGTTCTACAACGGATTTCTCAGAAAAATGTTTCATATTTCATTTTAGTATCGTGGCGTGAACTTTAAAAAGGTCAATTTTGACGTGGCAGTAAAAAAAATTTTGTTGAATGTTGTGTTTTAAGGCACTTAAAAAAACTAGATTTTTTTTTTTTTTTTCAATCGATTTATATTGTTTTTTTTTTTAACTTTTAAACTTTGAGCTATTAAGATTTAAGAGTGAAAAAAATAAATGAAAATTTACTGCACGCGTCAACCGTATTTAATTATTAATTTTAAAGTCAACCTCCGAACATGACATGCTCTTTTTTTGCTACTTCTGTTTACTTTAATGAAATATCAACCAAGTTATAAAATAAATTATTTATGTGCACTTGTGGTGAAATTTAAACTGCAATTGAAATGCTTGAAATGCATGTGAATTGCTATATATGTAGTTAAAATGTCATTGCTTATAGCATGCAATGCAATTTGAACAATAAACTGTGACATTGTAACCCTTTGTGTCCTATTTTTTCTGATTTTGTTCTTTTTTTTTATTTATTTTTTTCATTCAAGGCCTTCCAGCTTGTGGGCAAAAGTAGCGAACCCTTATTGTTGTTTTAACTCCCCGATTTATTTTTATTTTATTTTTAAATGTCATTTGTAATACTTTATTTTAGTAATGCATATGAGAAGAGCTTAGTAACATCTGCTCTAACCAGGATTTTGTGTAGGGTGCAAAATGTACAAATCTTAATGTAATGAAGTTCTTTGGTTATCTACACATTCGTTGATACCATTTGTAATATACTTTCTAAGGATAGAAAGGGAGATAACAGTTCTATTGTATAATATATACCAAAATTTGATCATAATTAAAAACTACTTATGTAGTATATTTGATACAAACTTTTTAAAAGTTTGCCTTCTGGTTTGTGCTGCAATTAAAACTATTAACAATAGTCACTTATAAATTTTGTAGACAATCTTATAAACATTCACTTCAATGTATAACACTTTGAACACTTAAACTTAACAGCTCCTTAGCAAAATAAGAATCAACACGCATTCTCATAGAAAGTATTTAATATAGCTCATAGGCTTTCCCACACGGCTCCGCCAACTTTTCCTTAACTATGTATCAAATATCATTCATATGCGCCGGATAGTTTCGGAGATATATCAAATTTCGTTTTTGATGGGTGCGGCAACGCCCACTTTTCTAGTGAATGCTATTTGTCCCAGCGTCCTTTACATCGGTATCAAATATCATTCATCTGCGTTAAATAATTTAAATAATTTCAGAGGTAGTTATGATGAACTGTATTTTTGGGGAGCGTGCTATTGCTCACAAAAATATTCCTCATAATATCTTGCATAACTTTTTAGAACAAGTGATATACCTCAGATGTAATGATCGTAAAATATAGTGTGTCGACTCAACACATATATAAAAAACTTCAATGAACGACTAAAAATAAAAATTCGACCTGATCCAGAAAATTCGGAAGACACGTATAACTTATTTTAAGATATATTTTTAGAATATATTGTTTTTTTTCAGTTGTGCAACCAAAAGTTGAATTTTGTCGAACCGTGTAATATATCATATCGCATCCATTTGCATCAAATCCGTTCAGAAACATAATGAAGTTATACTGACTGTAGGGCTCGGCACACATAAAACTTCTTCTGATCGATAATGTAACGATGTTACTAGTAGGTTTTGTCACACTGAGATGGCGCACACGACACAAACCTTCTATTTTTATATTTATGTATAAGGTTTTAGGCTTTCTTAAGCATGAGTAATAAGGATTTTTTGTTAACTAGAGTCGAAGTTGTGAAAGTCGATAAAAACCTTTCTAGGGTAAGGTATACGTGGGCTGCTATATATATTTCTGGCCTAGGCAGCACTTAGTGTTGCCAGGTGCAATCTAATATTTTCATTGGAAAGTTTGACATTTTTTAGCATAAACGTACTCAGAGCGATTTGACGTACGACCATCATTTGTGTTGTTTACAGTGACTTGAAAAATCAATTTGGCAAAAAAATGGAATTAACTCGTGAACATTTTCGTGCGATCATTTTTCACAACTTTCGACGGTTATTATCACGACAAGGGTGCATCGATGAACTTAAATAATTGTATGGCGATAAAGCACCATCCTTTTAGCACTGTGAACAACTGGTTTAATGAATTAAATCGTGGCCGACGCTCGCTCAAGGACGAATTCCGTGAAGGTCGTCCAAAAACGGCCGTTGTACCAGAGAACATTGATGCCGTGCGTGAACCGATAATGCAAGATCGTCATGTGACATACCGTGAGATAGAGGCATCCTTGGGCATTTCTCCCACCAGCATACATTCGATATTGCATGAACACCTGGTCGTAAAAAAGGTTTGTTCACGTTGGATCCCGCACAATTTGACAATCGCTCAAAAAAAGGCTCATGTCGATTGGTCCAAAGAAATGTTGAAAAAATACGATCGCGGTGCTTCAAAAGACGTTTATAAGATCGTCAACGGTGACGAATCATGGATCTATGCGTATGAGCCCGAAACAAAACAGCAATCGACCGTGTGGGTCTTCGAAGACGAGCCAAATCCAACGAAAGTCGCCTGTTTCTTCGGCAAAACTGGTCATGTGGCGACTGTTTCACTTGAGCAACGTAGGACGGTCAATTCTGAGTGGTACACCACAATTTGTTTGCCTGAAGTCTTCGGAGAAATTCGAAAAACGAACAAGAGAAGACGAATCATTATGACAATGCGAGCTCTCACACATCGGCTCAAACCAGCGCATTTTTGACCGGCCAAAACGTCAAATTGATGGGTCATCCGCTGTACAGCTCTGACCTGGCACCCAATGACTTCTTTTTATTCCCGCTTATCAAGAAAAAAAATGCGTGGTCAACGATTTTCGTCGCCAGAAGATGCTGTTGAAGCGTTCAAAAACCATGTTTTGGAGGTGTCTCAATCGGAGTGGAAAAAGTGCTTCGACAATTGGTTTGAGCGCATGCAAAAGTGTATAAATCATGCTGGAGAATACTTTGAAAAACAATAAAACCATTTTTGATGATAAATATTTGCATGTTCATTATTAGGCCAGAAATATATGTAGCAGCCTACGTATGATGTGTCCAACCCTATCATTATCAAATATTCATGCAAAATAAGTCATTCGCTTATTTTACTAACAAATATATACTTAAGAACAATTTTCAATTCAAATGTATTTTCAACAAATAAGAGAAAATCTACAATAAACAGAATAAACATAAATATACAACATTGCGATTTGTTGACTAGAATAGTGATTTGACCGCATTAAGACAAAATTCTTATGGCGGGCGCAAATACAAAGAAATTTTCCGCATTCCATTCAGACAAGTTTACTGTAGTATTTCTTCACTTTGTTTATATTTGGCTGTATTTTGCATAGTGGAAGGAAAATTAAATTGTTTACAGTTTAAGAAAATATTCATATGGAAAGAGCATTGAAGATCGCAGCAATGGTGCTGATGATGTTAGTGAGGAATTTGTTTAGTAAGGAGCTCTCAAGTCAAAAAAAATGCCCACAGTTGTTGAAACCTTGCAAATTGAAATAATAAAATAATATGAGATTTTTGTTAAAAAAATTAAGAACATTAAAAACGATAAAAACGAATATTAAATAATAAGAAAAACACTTCAGTCTTTTTTTTACTTTCGTTGATTGAAGTACTTTTTTATGATTTGGAAAACATTTAAAATTTTTTGTTTTAACTTTTTGAAGTGATAAATAAACAAAGATATTATTTTTGCAGCAATTTTCTGAAAAATTATTTGGCAAATGCGAATGCAAATAATGGAAATGTTTACTTAAGGTAAGCAAACTGTATAAACGTGGGGTATATATTTCTTGGAAATTTAAAATTTTTTATTGAGTAGCTTGGGATATTATCTGCTACATATTGTATTATAATTTTAGTTTTTTTTTTTTTTAAAAAGTGAATGAAAATGGAAATTTATAAAGGAAGCCACAGCAGCGTATACTCGTACGTGCCATTAAATGCAGACTACTTTATGCCTTCATTTTTATATCAGACATATCATTTCCTTTTGATTTTGATGCGCTGAAACCAAATTAAGCCTTATTTTATTAGTGCTTTAGAAAATCTGTATAGATGGCAAAACATTATTGTCCAGTTTTAATGGTAGTGGGGTTTTTTTTTTTTCTTCATCTACGCAACCTTCGATTAGATCTATAGGCTTACGAAATCTGTTATCTCTACGCCTTCTGGTTTCTAAGGTTACATACATAACAGAATATGATTTGACAGATTTTATAAGTTTTATCATCAAATAAAAGTTTAAATTACATCTTCTGAAAATTTCATAAGAAATCATATTTCGCTGTCTTCTTACCGAAATATATCTATTAATTTCCTTTTATTCATTTGTTGAAAAAAAAGATGAAGTGACAAGGTTTCGATTGTTCGAAACATGTTGTTTTATTCAGGAGATTTGATTCTGTTGATTTCCGCAAAAAAAAATATCTTATAACATCTCATTAAAGCTTTTATGTGAACAACGCGAGGTATATACTTCATATTTTTAGTCAAAACCTATATATAAATACGTGAAGGGTTTTTTTTGCCCCCGTTTCACGAGTTAACCAATGAACCGATTTTCGATATTTTCGAAAGGTACTGTGGTGTAGAATGCACAAAACCAGTGCTGGGTTAACCATTAGGCCAGACTAGGCCATGGTCTAGGGCCCCCGACGAGCAGGGGCCCCCACGAAAATCTAAGCGCTAAAATATTTAATCGGCTGATTAAAAGAACTAGCTCACAAAATTTGGCAAATTTAAGTCCAAGCATGCTTTGACAACAACAAATCAATAACAAAATTAGAATTCCCAATGCTCGATCGCAACGAAAAAGGCTTCAACACACTTGAGTTAAGCTGCATGAAACTGTTGTTGTTGTTTTAAACGTCACAAAACCATTTGATGCTTCGCCGTTTTGCAAAACTCATTTGGTCGGTTTTCTTGATAAAAAAAGAACGTTTTTTTAATTAGTGACAAATCGAGATGTTGTTTTATGTGAAAAGTTTTTAAAAGATGAACGTCGTTGTATAATTTAAAAGAGATGTCGAAAGATTATTTTATAAATTATAGGGTGTACAACTTAAAAACCGGAATTTTTTAGCGAAATTTGATGCTTTATTGTGGAAAAATGTTAAAATATATTTTATTCAAAGTATTGTCCATTGGAAGCTACAACATTTCCCCATCTTTCAGGCAATTTATGAATTCCATCCCAAAAAAATTGCGCCGGCTTGGTGGCCAAAAATGAATCGAGCCAATTTTCGATATCTTGAACTTAAGTGAAGCGTATTCCTGATAGGGCATTCTGCATCGATCGGAACAAATGGTAGTCTGATGGTGCAAGGTCTGGGCTATAAAGCGGGTGAGGCAAAATTTCCCATCCGTTGTTTTCCGTTGTTTTTCAGGTAATTTTTGACTGGGGCAGCAATATGTGGCCGAGCGTTATCGTGGTGGAAAATGATTGACTCATGTCTGGTCGCATACGTTGGCCGTTCTGCCTGGATTTTCTGCTTCATTTGGATCAATTGTTGACGATAGAATTGAGCATTAATGGTTTGGCCACCTGGCAACAGCTCATAATGGATCACACCTAGCTGGTCCTGACCAGGACGTTCTTTGTCTTCGACATCAAAATAACCACTTTTAAACCACTCACGACAGCTTGATTCAGCTGGAGCATAGCTGTTTTCTTTGCAAAAAAATGACCCACTAGAACCCCCCCGCAAATGCTGTCTTTTTCTCCAATTTTCGAAGTTATTCATCGTGAAAAATAATAATGATGCACACAAGATAAAATTGTTTTGTTGACTGATTTTGACAGCTGTCAAATGTACCTTCAAAATGACATATATATAAAGTTCGAGCTTTCACGATATTTGTTAGTACGGACATCCACCATCAAATTCCGGTTTTTAAGTTGTACACCCAATACTATACTGTTAATTTTGTAAAGTCAAAAAAAATATTTGTCAGAAAAAAAACTATTTTGATTGTTTTATTGTGTTAACAACCTTCTTATGATATCAATAAGCTGGTTAAGGGGTTTGAACACTGTAAACGTTTCAGGTGGTTTATATTTTATTAATTAAGAAAAATTGGCTTGACATATAAATATAAAACTTTGTATAAGGACTGCGTTCGACAAAATTGTCCGACACATTTTATCCAATAACTTGTTTTCAAATTACTCAATTTAAAATTTGAATGTACCAAAACTATGGTTTTCAAATTTGGTCCCTAGTCAGTCATATTTACTTCAAAATGGTAAACGAGCTATAAGTTCGATAGTCCATAATAAAAATTTTTGAAGACCACCCGCGGTAAACTACTAATAGAATTGCTCGCAATAGCAAAATTGATGTGAAATTGGTATCAAGAGTTTTTAAAAAATTTAAGGAAGACTTGGATGTCTTTCGAAAGCCAGGTTCCGCGAAAGAAAAAGGCATTCGCGACCAAAACAAAACGAAGAACTTCGTCACAATTTTAAAGAGAAACCCAACATTTCATGCAGAAAACTGGCACAGAAGGTAAAGTGTTCCGAGTTTTTAGTTCGCAAGGCCAAAAAGGAGGTTTGTTTGAAGACGTTTATGGTACAAAAAGTTTCTGACAGAAATGCTATGAAGAACACGAAAGCAAAAACAGCACGGCATAAAATTAAAAATTAATTTTTTCCCAAAATTTTGAATGCTACATCATGGACGACGAAACGTATGTTTTAGCCGATTTTGCGCTGCTTCCTGGCCAAAAATTTTACACTGTAGACACGCGGGAGAATGTGGGCGAAAAGCTTAAGTCAAAAAAGCAGTCGAAATTTCCTCGTAAGTTTTTGGTTTGGCAAGCAAACTGCAGTTGTGGCAAAAGGAGCAATTCTTTTTTAACCACTGGAACATTAAACTCCGAATTCTATATTAAGGAATGCTTGGAAAAAAGACTTTAGCCTCTCGCACGAAAGCATGAAGTTTCCACTTTCCTTTGGCCAGACTTAGCATCTTGTCATTATAGTAAAATAACATTGCAGGGGTACTCAAGAAATAATGTGATTTTGGTGCCTCGTGAAGTAAGTCATGCAAACTGTCCAGAAATCTGGTCAATTGAAAAATTCTGGGCTTTGGTCAAAAAGAAGATAAAGGCTACAAAAAAAGTTGCCAAGGATGCTACAAATTTTTGCATGTAGTACTAACTTCAATTAATACATATGCAAAGTTTTATATTTATATGTCAAGCGTATTTTTTTTAATTAATAAAATAAAAACCACCTGAAATTAAAACGTTTACAGTGTTCAAAATCCTTAAATTCTTTAACCCTTTCGAACCGGTTGGGACAATATATCCCAAAAATTTTTCAATAAATAATTTTGAATAATATAACTCGGTTATTTACGTCACTTAAATTGAATGAATTAATAAAATTAATGCAATTTTTAGTAACCACTCTTTTTTCTTATAACCACTCCAAGGGCATTGTATCCTGAAAATTCAAATAAAAATCATCTGTTGGGAGTATAGACCGGAAGCGCCTCTGGCGGTGAAAATTTGAATTTAGAGACGGTCAAGCATTTTACTTAAATTTAGTTTCTAAGATTAACCTATCACAAATATTGTGTACCCCACAGATTTTCTGCGGGTCGAAAGGGTTAAATGCATAAACAAAGATTAATTTTACAATTATTAAAAAAAGAGGGCCCAAAATTTGGATGGCCTAGGGCCCCCATTTGTCTTAATCCGGCACTGCACAAAACCAAAAATTATCCTCGTAAGTTTCCATTAAGGAATTTAAAAACAGGACTTTTACCGATATTTTCGATGTTTTTCGATACTTTCAGACTTTTAGCGACATGTCTTTTTACATGTTTTTCGATGCTTTTTGACTCTTACCGATATTTGGAAGTTTTTCGATATTTTTCGGCACAAGCACCTCACCAATTTTTATGTTATTGGGTGTACAACTTTGCTTCCGCCGTTTTTTTTTTCCAAAATTAAAAGGTTTATTGCGAAAAAGTGCTTACAGATGTATTATTCAAAGTATTGTCCGTCGCTAGCGACAACTTTTTCCCATCTTTCCGGCAATTTTCGGATCCCGGCTCGAAAAAAGGAGTCCTCTTTTGACGCTATCCATGAAGCAATCCATTTTTCCAATTCTTCGAAGGATTGAAAATGTTGATCTGCCAGGCCGTGTGCCATCGAACGGAATAGGTGGAAGTCAGAAGGGGCGACATCTGGGGAATACGGCGGGTGGGGCAAGACTTCCCATTTCAGCGTTTCCATGTACTTTTTGACCACTTTTGCGACGTGAGGCCGAGGTTTCAACTCGTACGGCACCCAGTTTCCTTCTTTCTGAATCATGCCCAGGGCCTTGAGACGTTTTGAAATGGCTTGCTGACTCACTCCCAACAATTCGGCAAGCTCTTCTTGGGTTTGGCACGAATCTTCATCAAGCAATGCTTCTAGTTGTTCATCTTTGAAGGTTTTTTGTCTTCCACCACCATGTTTTTCTTCGACATCGAAATCACCATTTTTAAAACGTTGAAACCACTCCCGACACGTTCTTTCACTCAGAGCAGCATCACCGTAAGTTTCTGAGAGCATTCGATGCGCTTCAGCTGCATTTTTTTTCGAATTGTAACAGAAAAGTAAAACTTCCCGCAAATGGCGAGAATTGGGCACATAAACGGACATTTTCGAGCGTGAATAATACAAAAACAAGAACAACTGTCACTGAAACGGCGATGACAATTCGTTAGGCACTGTCCACACTCACTTTAAAGGCATTATCATCTATGTATTTCAACCAGCCTCAGCCGGTACAGCCACCTATCGGAAAACGGCGGAAGCAAAGTTGTACACCCAATATTATATTTAATTTTATGTTATTTATATGCTGCATCCAAAAAATGTTACTAATAATACTCAATGTTCTGGCTTTTTTTTTTACCAATCGGAACTCGGAAAAAGTGTTTCTATCTCTAAGTAAAAGGCCAAAACTTGGCCACCGGCGGAATATAATCATATTCTCTGCCATTCTTATCTGGATTATTCTCATCATTTGTAGTTGAGCAGCTAAATATTATATGTTTTGATGAAACGGCATATGCTCTTCCAGAATGCTATCTTGAATTCTCTATAAAACGTCTCATGCTTAACTATTTATTGACACATTCGATACATATGCTTTAGCTAATGGAAGCGACATAGAAGTTTTTTTGTCGTAGAAGCCAATGTTTTTTTTTTTATAAAATCGGCCGTCATTTCTGAAAACTCCGAACATCTTTAGTTTCCACATTTTAGACTGAAAGTGTTGAACTGCAGTTTGTAATTATATTAATGTTTTCTTCTGGAACGCGGGTACGATCATGTTTTCGCACAGTAATTTTAAAATTCCTGAATCATGGCCATTTGATAAAAATGAATGGCAACATACGGGTGAATTCTTATAAATCTTTATAATAATAAGCAAGATAAAAATTTGTCTTACCTTTTTTACTATGTAAAAATGGAGCACGACTTCGAACTATACACCATTAGAAAGGTATTTGTGTGTGAGTGTGCACAAAGGTAAAATTATTTTAATATTTTGCCATTAAGCCAGGTAAAATTAAATGCAAATTTTTTTAACGATTAACAACGACGAAATACGCGGTCACACAGAGCTGAAAAGAGATACAGCGCAAAGAGAAAGACAAAAAGCTGACTGACACTGACTTCATGCTTTTTGTTTTCTTTGCGTCTCACATTTGTCATTGTAACATGCATGATAAATGAGCTTTTCTATTTTGTACCAAATAGCAAAAAAAGTACTAAAACTGTCCAAAAAGTACCAAAATTATTTAATACATTTGTGGTCGAATTTTGAACATTGGGCGATGCTATTTTTATTAAATCGTTTTGTGTTAAAACCAACAATTTAAATGTACAACATCACTGGCTTTAGAAATGAAAGACAACTACGTGGTATTGTTAGAAGAGGAAGGAGTGTATTGTAATGATTTGCAAGACAGTCAATCAGATTATGGATCTACTTTTGAGGAAGTTCGTTATTTGGAAAAATCGTGACAAAAGGTTTTGAAATGACCGATTCAAATATATGAGTAATAATATTAATGTTGAAATTGAAGTTTACTAATTC
Source organism: Calliopum simillimum (assembly GCA_951812925.1). NCBI lineage: Eukaryota > Metazoa > Arthropoda > Insecta > Diptera > Lauxaniidae > Calliopum > Calliopum simillimum. The sequence continues at coordinate 89,070,416 of OX638369.1, read as the reverse complement.
TTTATTTTCGAGATAATGTCAATTATGTGTACTGATTGTAGAAAACTCGTTGTATCGTACTTTACAGCATTATAAATTTATTTTTATATCCATTATTCATAAGTGCATATCTTGAGTAAAGTTATAAAATTGAATATATCAATCGACATAAAAGTAAATAAAAAGGAAAACCAATTGTTAACGTATACAGCCGCAGTCTGGGTCTATAAATAATTAATTTCAATATGACTTGTACCCAACGATATCTTAAATGTCGTCGCATTATACCTGATAAAAAGTTAAAAAAAAAAAAAAAAAAAAAAAAAAACAGTCAATATTTGTACAAGTGTTTTGGGTAATATATAAATAAAATGAATTTCCTCCTTCCTTCCCTTTTTAAATTTATCAATTTTTAATTTTACATAAAAATCGCTATATCTATTGACAAGATAAAGAAATTTGCAGAATTTTTATAACGGAAAGTTTAATATCACTTAATGACTTACATATCATAAATGATTGATAAGCCCCCTCAACCAATGATCGTTGTCGATTGATTATGCCGTAATGAGGTTTTGTTTACTTTTTACTGATTTCATTGGAAATTTTATTGAACCGTCGCAATGTTAATGCTGGTAATTATTTTATTAAATATTTTTTATTTTTTTTTTTTTTATGAAGTATTTATTTATTTTTACTTATTTTGCTGATAACACCACATAGTACCATAGTACTACCCAGGCAATAGCCTTTGTTTAACATTGTTAAACACGTTAACACTTACTCGTACCAGTTAAGCAACGTTCGTTTGTGTGGGTTCTTTCTTTTTTGTTTAAAGGGTTATCACTGGTGTGGCATTTTGTGCGCGATAACGTTTTTACGTTGTTAATGATAATGAAAATTGTTAATGTACTGTGTACTGATGGTTAAGTTCAAGTTCGGTGGGTGAGTGAATTTTTAATATTTATAAAATAAAGTTTTTAAAGGGCAGCAGTTCGCGTTGTGTGTTACTGATAAAAGTGCGGTTTAATAAAATTGTAGGTGTCTGAAAATAAAGCCAGTAAAGATAACACACACAACAAAAACAAAAAGTAATAATCTTTGATGGGTGGGTTATTTTTTGCACTGAGATTGTTGTATGTTTACTTGTGGCTTAATATGATGTAGCGATTTTTTATGTCGAATTTTAACACGTGCGGCATCATAAATTTTAAAATTTATATTTTTTCAGAAAAAAAATGATAATAAAGACATCGGCTCCACAATGCCATATGTTTAATTTAGCAATTTAAGATTAGATAGAAACATTGCTTAAATGGTTAGGGAAACCACTTAAAATTATCATATAAATAGCAGAAACATTGTAAGTGAGCCCAAGTAGGTTAATTAAAACTTGTGAGTTCCTTAGATATGAAATACCTATCCCATTATCTACGTACTTTCCAAAGTATTAATATTTCTTGACATGTTGATCGATTTTATGTCTAAACTATTTAAGGTAATATAAAAAGAAATAGAAACGAGGTCTTATTACGCATTGTAACATTTTTGGAAAAGTCGATTTTTTAGCCAAAAAAATTGTATAAAAAAATGCCCTATTTTAGGAATGTCTTTATACGTGAAAAATTTTGTAAAACATTTTAAGATTGAGGTCTTTCACACAAGAGAAACGTGTAAGATATAGTAATATGTAGGGGAAGGGTACCGGTTGTGGGCACCGTTTTGTTTTCGATTCATAACTTTTGACCAAATGTATATTATGCTCACATATAAGTGTCAATGGAAAACTTAAGACCTTAGCTAACTATTGGTGAAAAAAGTAAATTGATTTCATCAGTTGAGAAAATTATATCAAAAAAAATAGTGAAGTGATAATTTTTGAGAAAAAAAAATTTTGGGTCCGGCTGTGGGCACCCTTAGAAAATCGACTAAAAATGGGAAAATATGAAACTAAAAGCAATCAAATGGATAAGATAGCTAAATTAACTTATTTCGGAGACATTGACTCACAAGAATTAAACAAATTCTGCTCAACGGCTTTAACAAAATCAGCGTCACTGAAAACGTCTGGATCGAATGGCATCATACCTGTTGCCCCAAAACCAGACTCGGCTGGTGACAGAGAAATTTTTTTGCAAACTAAGCTAGCATTGTGACGTTATCTCTGTCCCTTGTTGACATTGCTCTTTTGCCAAGCATGATTTTTTTGTACCAATCCATGCCCGCCATCTGCTCCTCGGTCTAATTGGCTGGAAACTCAATACCGAGATTTTTTTGCAAAGTGTTATACTACCTCAACACCCACACTTAATTAAAATAACTTTTTTTCTACGATATCTTTAAAGAGCCTATTGGTTCTTTCCTTTCCACTAAAAAAGCGCAAAATGGCATAAGAATACCATTAAGATTAGTAACGATGATATTTCAGTAAAACACATGCTTCAAATATAAAAAGAGGGGTGCCCACACCCGGACCACTTCGGGGTCCGTACTCGACTTTGATAGCCACTTTGAAAAGCAATTAGCAAATTGTGTTGTGTGAACATTTTGGTTTCATTCGGTCTTGAATCACAAAATGCAATAAATTTACTACATAAATATAGATTGCACTCAGCTTTTCGATTGATTCACTTCGATTTATCGCACTTGGAAAATTATTGAAAAAAACTTTTGTGTTGACTTTTACTCATTCAAAAATTATTTTCTTCTCAGCAAATGCGACTGTTTGCTCCGGTAAATGCACAAAACTTCATGCTGCCATTACACGCGCTTAACATTTGTCAGAACAGCCGCATTTGTTTTCTGTCAAAAGTTACGGGGGGGTGCCCACACCCGGACCCTGCCCTCTGGCGGTACCCTTCGCCTACTTAGTTCATAACAACTAAATAAAATGTTTAATTTTTGTTAATATGCAGCTGTAAAAAGGAATTTTGTTACACTATTCATAAAGTTGTGAATTTTAGCGCATTTTATTTTTTGTCTGTTCTAAGTATATCTATCAAGTTTTTGTGAATTCAGCGCCAGTAATTTGTGGTTAAACATTTTTGGTAAATATTAAAATGCCTCTAATTGGAAGTTAAAGTATTGGTGTAATAGTCCGACTTATTAATGAACAAAATCACTTTTGGCCTTAAGCTTTGGTCTTGGTAATTTATCGAAACCAAGATATGTATAGTAAATTCAAGACTAAGACAACGATGTATATAAATAACATACTCAAAATCTATTCGTTTGAATTACTCGCTGGTCTGTGCAATTTGGTTAGACACAAATAAAGCTGCTGAAAGCGGAATAAAATGTTGCTATTCCAACGCTGCGTTTGATTTCCTGAAAATTTTATATAAAACAGACGCAGAATTCGAAAAACAAACGCATTTTGGCATATCGTTTGTCCACTTTCAGCAACATTTTATCAATTTTACCAAATTTCACAGACCACAGTAACGAACTGTGTATCTTGATAAAAATATACGTCGCACTATGGTTTTTTTTGACAAAAAAGTGTACACAAAAAAAGTGTTTTTTTTTTGACAAAAAAGTGTACACAAAAAAGTGTCAAAAAAAAAACCATAGTGCGTCGTTGACTAAGACTCTTATGTTCTTTTGAGAAGATTCGGTTTTCGGTAAAATACAATTTTGTAATCATATTTTTTTGATTGGAAACAGCATACGAAAGTGCCGATATCGATTCAATAATTTTTGAATATCAATTTGTTATCATAAGGCTATTTTTTAAATATTAACAAATATTTGATTGATTTAATACGATTGCTCAAATATGTCACATGGTAAATTATATCAAGTGTTTGATTGCCTATAACTAATACTAGCAGTCAAAATTCGATCACAACATAATTTTCGACATAAAATAATTTTGGTACCTACTTTTTAGTAATTTTTTTTTTTTTTGGTATTTGGTAAAAAATAGAAAAACTTATTTATCATCACTAACAAAATGTAAATCTCTTTTTTTTGCGCTTCATCCTATTTTCAGCCCTGTGTAAGCGCGTATTTTGTTGTGTATATGTAGGGGAGATGTGTGTACCTTGGTCCGAGTGTACCTCAGTCCGAGTGTAGGTTGCCACTCAACAGTTGCACGTGTGCGATAATGTTCTTCTGTGGAATTTTCCACTCATACCGCTGACTGATATGAGTAGACTTCAGACCGTCAAGCTGCATGCGTGTATAAAAAGTGACGGAAAAAGTGTTTTTGTTGTGTAAAAATTAGTTTTTGGATTAAACTACGAAACGTTTTGTGAGAAACTTAGTTGAAATATTTCAGTTTCACAACATCAGGAAGGAAGTTTAGCTATTGGTTTAGGTTTTAGTGTGTTCAAGATGTATTTTCATTAAAATATGTTATGGGTGTTTACAGTTTTTGAAACATGCTGTCTGTGTGTACCTTGGACCTATGCTAATTGACCAGCGAGCCTTTTTCGACGGGCAACCAGGAAGCCATAATCGCCTCTCAATATAATATTATTATTATTATTTACGTGATTAATGTATTTAATTGCAACCATTTTTGTTTAGTTAATTGTTTTTTTCTAAATGCTCTTTTTTGTGTTATAATTTTTTTTTATGATTAATTTTTTTTTTTTTTTTTGAAAAAAATGTCACTTTTGATTACATAATAAATGGTTCTTTCATAATTTATTACCTATATACAATGTATTCATTTTTATTTTTGATAGTCCAAGGTACACTTGCATGGTGTACTTTGGACCGGTTGGGATTGGAATGGAAAAAGTAATATTTCTACTCAATGGTAAGACATAGAAATATCATTGTTACGTCATTTGATGCTGCAAGCATTGAAGAAATATAACTTAATCAAAAAACTAAAGAAACTTTTTTGGAAAATCCAGCACATTGAAAAAACTGAAAAGCGGACCAAGGTACACACATCTCCCCTATATTGAATAATTTGTATATATTTTTTCTATTTGTTTTTCAAATTATTTTTGGAACGGAAAATGATTTACATTATTTGCCACCAAATAAGCATGGATCAGATCACAATGTTGGTTTGAGATTAAAATTGATTTTAAGGCTGGCTTGCGTTACAAGTTTCGGGACCCACCATAGGTCATCCGCATCAGACGGGTTTGCCGACATCCAAAATAACTTTAAAGCATACTATATTTAACCTTTAGCATAGATTTATTGAGAATCACAGCAAAAGAAAAATTCGGCACATGCAAAAAATTTTAAGTTTTGTGTGATTCTCTACAAATCTATGCTAAAGGTTAAATATAGTTTTGACACCTCCTCTCAAAAAAATTCGGCCGCTAACTTTAAAACTTTTTCTTTTTGTCACTGCACTCCTTTGTATCTACTCCCCTAATTTTTTCCCCTTTATGCCTTACAAGCAGATGTACTTGTAGATTTAAAACTGTTCCGCTCTTCGAATAAAATGATGTCACTGGTTAACCTTTAAACTTAAAAACCCACTCGTAACTGCTTTGATAATTTATTCATGTTTTTCCCTATTTCCTTGAAAAGAAAAACTACAAAAATTCAAATTTAATTTTGGCAAGAGTGACGAGAAAAAACTAAAAAAAAAAAAAAATGCAAACAGCAAATCCCTTTTGGTTTGTTGGCCAACAACTGAGACTGTGTGTCACCTGGCTAGAAGCCAAGTAAAACTATCCCCCAATGAGTGCACATAACACCAAGTACATAGATCAACCCAAGCAGTCAACTCAGCCCGCCACATACTTCCTTAAAATGCTACTACATACCAAAACAATGAAAAATTAAAATGTACAAGAACCTACCCATTAAAAAACGTTTTTCGCAAGAATTTACTTGCAACTTTTATTTGCTTGATGTTGTTTGGTATTTGGCCGCTTTTTTCATTTTTATTTTTATTCTTTTTATAGCCTATAAATTAAACGATGCACTAAAGAGTTTTAATAAAACAAAACAACGAATCTCAATTTTCAAAAGCTTTACAAAATTTGTACTTACAAATTTGTGTTTTTTATTTTTATTTTAAATTAAGGAATGTGGCGCGCCACATTTGCATAATTTCGACATTTAAAATGCAATTTCGGTGGCAAAACGAGCGCGCTTTGGCGTCATAAAAAGAAAGACTGTGTACTCTATCTTCTTCTGTGTTGCGATTGGTTGGGGGACGGTTGCATTTTATTTATTTTTTGTTTTTTATTTTAATTTTATGCTTCTAAATTTACTTTTTTATAATTTAATGTCCGTTTTTTGTTTTAACGAATGTTTGCCAAATGAGTTATGAATGTTTTTAAAATAATTAAAATTGTTCACTCAAATTGTCTATACATGATCTTGACCTATTTTTTCCTGTCAATATTTTAATTATTAAACTGTCAGTTTGTCAAATATTAAAAGTAATGTGTATATTATTTTCAAGGTTACTTAAGTTTTTCCTCAGAACAAAATGTTTTAATTATCTGTATGATTTTTGTTAGAATATTATTTCAATGTCATTAATTTTATAAAGATTTTGTAAATTACCTCGATTAATGAAAGATTTCGAGAATTTAAAAATGTGGGTTCTAAAATTTTAAAGTTTAAGAATTCTTTATCTTATACCAGACCATGCGACGTCCATCGGATCAAAAATATTTTATATATTAAAGATTCAAAAATATTGTATTTACATTTCATACGATCGTTGATCGTCGCATGGTCCCGCATAAGACAAAAAACTTTAAATTTTACAAATTTAAAACCTACATTTTCACATGATAGTGGGTCTGCATGAAGTGTGGAAACTAAAATGTATGTATGGCACTTTGAACAGACATTAACTTTAGTCCCGTCCTGCGAAAAAATTAACACCCCAGTGCTAGAAAATGGATTTGAAAAAAAGATAATTTATTGTTTTCATAAGACAACGATTCTAAACACTCAGCCCTACAACACCACTTACCCAAAACCGTCGCAATGTCCTGTTGAACCCAATAGAATTTCATCAGTACTATACAATCAAAAACAGTCAAAAAGCTAACTTCATAGAAATTTTTTAGGCTTATCTGGTGGTTAAGTCAGAAAATACCACATTTTATGAAAAAAGGTTGCCTATAGTAGAACTTAAGAAAAATGAAACAAAATGGACCGCCAAACACTGTCGTAAATAGATACGGTTTTCTCAAATATTGACTACCATGGCAATTACTAAGAATTCTCCATTACTTGATGGACGATCCCAAAAGTAAAATATGTATAACTATTAAGAAAAATGCTTTTGTGACCTTTATAAAAACAGATGAATTAAGCACTTCTTTACTTTTAAGTGAATGGAACATACTATTTTGATTTTTGAAGTGGTTTCAAAGTAAACGTTTCTTTAACTTAAAGTATTGGGTGTACAACTTAAAAACCGGAATTTGACGGTGGATGTCCCTACTAACAAATATCGTGAAAGCTCGAACTTTATATATATGTCATTTTGAAGGTACATTTGACAGCTGTCAAAATCAGTCAACAAAACAATTTTATCTTGTGTGCATCATTATTATTTTTCACGATGAATAACTTCGAAAATTGGAGAAAAAGACAGCATTTGCGGGAGGTTTTGTTGGGTCATTTTTTTGCAAAGAAAACTGCTGCCAAAAGTCATTTTTGCATCGGATCGTGACTGGGGATGAAAAATGGATCCATTACGACAACCCGAAACGCAACACTCATATATGAAGCCCGGACAACCAGGACCTTCCCAGCCAAAGGCAAATATCCATGGTGCCAAGGTAATGCTCTGTAAAGCTCACAGGTGACCTCTATCGAACACAATTAATACGTTTGAAGCGTGCCATCATCGAAAAACGCCCGGAAAATGCGACCAGACACGAAGCAATAATTTTTCATCATGACAACGCTCTGCCACATATTGCTGCCCCAGTCAAAAATTACCTGGAAAACAACGGATGGGAAATTTTGCCTCACCCGCTTTATAGCCCAGACCTTGCACCATCAGACTAGCATTTGTTCCGATCGATGCAGAATGCCCTATCAGGAATACGCTTCACTTAAGTTCAAGATATCGAAAATTGGATAGATTCATTTTTTGCCGCCAAGACGGCGCAATTTCTTTGGGATGGAATTCATAAATTGCCTGAAAGATGGGGAAGTGTTGTAGCTTCTTCCAATGGACAATACTTTGAATAAAATATATTGCAACATTTTTCCACAATAAAGCATCAAATTTCGCTAAAAAATTCCGGTTTTTAAGTTGTACACCCAATAATAAAAAAAAGATAACTTTACTTTTTTTATAAAAATACCATAAAATACTTTTGTGAATCACTGTAGTTGCAATCTCTTTCCTGGAGAATCACATGTTCTACAAACAAAAGAACAAAGCGTGATCAAAATTCGACCACAAACAAATAATACTCTTTGGACTTTTTTCGTACTTTTTCACTCATTTATCATCGCTGGTATGATGTAAAGCTAAACGCAAACAAAACAAAAAATAATAATGTAAACGGTTTGCTTATACATACATTAGAGCGGATCAAATTGTTCGAAACTAAATTTTTTGACCTGGTAACATCCAGTTTCGGATTCTACGTCAAATTTCATGTTAAAAACTCCTAGGGACCATATATGTGCGGTGAATTTCGAGGCGCCTTAAAATCGTTTGAAGTTTTGAGTGTTTTTTTCTACTGCGAGATTGTCTTTGAAAATTTAGATCTTCCGAACGATTTATTGTAGTACAATAATCTTGGCTTCTTTGGAAAGGTGTTGCTGCGTTTTATCAATTTATTTGTCTTGCGTATTCATATAGACAGTGTAGAGTCACATTGTGAATTTCTCTTTTTTTCACATTTCGGTATGTATGTACAGTAGAGAGAGGATCAATTCATTTTTTGACTTGGTAACATCCAGTTTCGGATTCTACGTCAAATTTCATATAAAAAACTCCTAGGGACCATATATGTGCGGTGGATTTCGAGGCGCCTTAAAATCGTTTGAAGTTTTGAGTGTTTTTTTCTACTGCGAGATTGTCTTTGAAAATTTAGATCTTCCGAACGATTTATTGTAGTACAATAATCTTGGCTTCTTTGGAAAGGTGTTGCTGCTGGCTAATTTTTTGAAAAACGTCATCGGGTACTAAAGTTATGACCTTCTGAATGAAGATATATGAAAAATTTATACTAAATGAATTAGAAATCACATCTTCTTCGAATAAAAAATTTTAACTTTTTTTAAATTTTTTTATAGTGCATAAAAATACCTTTCTTACGAGGGTCTATTCATCAAGATACGACTAGCCATTCCAAAGCTATCCCCCAACCCCCGTTCAGTCCAACCATAGATTTCCGTCCTCGGTTTTTAAAGCCGTTTATGGTAGAATGGAATCTTCTTATTATGACTCTGAGCTTGGTTTTTTTGTATCATGTCAGGATCCTGAGTTATTCCCTCTCAAAAGTAAAAAAATCCCTTTTTCGAGATCTACTTAAAGCTATATAAGTAAAACAGCATATAAAAAAATTATTTTTTGTCAATGGATACGGATAGCTAAAACTAACATCACAAATCCGTACTTTAATCATTTTTACATTTAGTCCCTTCTCTCCAAGTTATAAGCCTTTAATGAAAGGATATCTCTCAATATTATACAGAACCCATTTCCGGACTGAAAAATTTAGAAAGTAAAAATTTTATTATTTTCATCAATAACGTATTTTATTACAAAAGTTTTGAGCCATCGCAGTCCAAGATCGGATGAAAAATTACCACTCAATTTCGGATTTAGTGAATAAACCTACTAAATTACTTGCTTCTAAATTAGCAGAAAAAATATTTCGTTTGTTCATACACTAAATTCAGAATCTGCTTTCATTCAAAAGATTATAACTTTAGAATGGCTAGCCGTAGCTTGAAAAGCAGACCTGCGTTGGAAAGGTATTTTTATGCGCTATAAAAATATTTTAAAGTTACAATTTTTTTTTCGATGACGATGTGATTTTTAATACACTTTGTATGAAGTTCTTAACTGACTCCATTCAAAAGTGGCATAGCTTTAGAATGGCTAGTCGTATCTTGATGAATAGACCCTCGTAAGAAAGGTATTTTTATGCACTATAAAAAAATTTAAAAGTTAAAATTTTTTATTCGAAGAAGATGTGATTTCTAATTCATTTAGTATAAATTTTTCATATATCTTCATTCAGAAGGTCATAACTTTAGAACCCGATGACGTTTTTCAAAAAATTAGCCAGCAGCAACACCTTTCCAAAGAAGCCAAGATTATTGTACTACAATAAATCGTTCGGAAGATCTAAATTTTCAAAGACAATCTCGCAGTAGAAAAAAACACTCAAAACTTCAAACGATTTTAAGGCGCCTCGAAATCCACCGCACATATATGGTCCCTAGGAGTTTTTTATATGAAATTTGACGTAGAATCCGAAACTGGATGTTACCAAGTCAAAAAATGAATTGATCCTCTCTCTACTGTACATACATACCGAAATGTGAAAAAAAGAGAAATTCACAATGTGACTCTACACTGTCTATATGAATACGCAAGACAAAAATTTGTCCTACCTTTTTTACTATGTTAGAAATGGAGAATGACTTTGAATTATACACCATTAGAAAGGTATTTGTGTGTAAATGTGCACAAAGCTAAATTTATTTTAATATTTTGCCATAAAACCAGGTAAAATTAAATAAAAATTTTTCAATATTAACAACGACGAAGTTCGCGGTCACACAGAGCTGAAAAAAGGATACAGCACAAAGAAAAAGACAAAAAACTGACTGACTTCATGTTTTTGGTTTTCTTTTTGTTTCACATTTGTCATTTTAGCAGGGATGATAAATGAGCTTTTCTATTTTGTGCCAAATACCAAAAAAAGTACTAAAACTGACCAAAAAGTACCAAAATTATTTAATACATTTGTGGTCTTTAGACCATTGCGCGATTCTAGTAACAAATAAGAGATAAAAGAGAAATAGAAATTCACAAAAATGATTATTCACAAAAAAATACCGTTGCTAGTTTGCTTATCTTGTGGCGTCACTCTCGCATGCGCAAAAAGCTATGTAACGACATGTTGGCCCTTCCCCCTGTTACCCCCTCCACCTTTTGCTCCAAAAATGTTTTAAAAATATACAATAAGGTTATAGTGTTGAGAACGTAATGAAATGAAAATTAGAGAACATGTTAGGTAAGTCGTAGGTAAGCTTTCTTCAAAAATTTGTTCTCAAAATCAGTTCCGACAGTTTTTATTCAGTTATGCATGTGCCTACATCCCTTAGGAAAGCTTTCTATTGAACTTCTATTTTATTTATTAAACTATTCACAATAGTTCATTGTGACTTTTGAAACACTTGAAAATGCAAAATACAACTTTTTCAAACACACAAAGCACCTACTTCAAAATAATTGCATAAATTTTTGAACGAACACCTACATTACTCTTACACACATACATATAACAAAAGTGCAACAACACACACACATAAAAAAACCAACACAGAAAGCTCAACAAGCAGCCAAAGGAAAAGAACCGAGGCCGTCGTCGTCGCATCACATTTGTACTTGTGTTGTGGGCGTTGCATTTGACGCAACTTACAATACATAGTAGGAAAAAGGAAGGATTCCACCGAAATGCATGTCAGCTGTAATGCAGGAAATTCCGTATGCTGTGTTGTTTTTGTTGTATGTGCAGAGTAGATGAAAGTTCGAAAACTGAAAAACTGTTTAACATACCGACACTAACGATGACGACGACGACGACGACGACATACAAAATATTTGTGTAGGCAGGCAGCCAGGCAAGCAGCGTAAAAGTAGGCTATAAATTATTGCAAAACTGTTGAATTTGTGCTGTAGGCGAATTCAGAATAAAAGGTCAAAGTATATGCATACTTACATATACACCCTACTCGTATGTATATTTTTTAATCCCTAAGGATTTTCTAAATGTACCTTTAAAGAGCATTACGGTCTTTGCTATAATAGTAATTGTTTAAAAGGGAAGTAGGACTATTAATCAAAAAAATTGTTGCAACTGCTTTTTATGTAAATTTTATTGCCAAGTACTAAATGTTCAACAGAAATCTTAATTTTGTATGCAAAGGATGGGTCATTTGATGGTTTCTTTTCAAAATTGAATTTTATGAAGATTTAAATACATTGACTTGACTATTTTTCCTACAATTTTTATATCACTTGCTATTTGACAAACTGATGCTGCAAGTAATCAAATGCCGTTGATGATTTGTTATAAAATTTTATGGTTTCAACAATTTTTTTTTCCTTTTCTTTATGATGAAAAATACAGACGCATAACAACTACATACGTCAACACCAGATAGCAAGCAAATCAAATTGTGTTCTACACAAGTTTTTGAATCTATGTTTGTATCTACATACATACAACATACATATGTTATATTTTATTTAATTGGGAACAACATATCAAGCGTGGAGCATCGCTTTTAGGCGATAAAGCGATGAAGTATAAAAATGTCGACAACTGCAGCAGCAGCAGCAAAGTGTTAAACTTTGTATATCTGACATCTATGCCTCGAAGGGAAATGTTTAAATCGGTTGATGACTGGAATACCGTCAGATACATCATACATTTATAGAAGGAAAACATATGGGGCATTCCATTCCACACCGAACAGCATTTGGCTTTTGCATCTCCGATTCTTTTGAAACTCTTTTTTCTTATAGTACTAGTTGAATAGCCTTATCAAGCCGTTCTAATGACAGTCGGCACAACTAAAAACTTTTATATTTCATTTTGAATTTACGAGTATTATAATTTTCTATCTAAAAAATTTTCATTATTATTAGTTCTATAGTTTTATAAGCGTTTTGTAACATTCATTAGGATCATATTTTCTCAACTAAGATATGTATAGTTTCCAGTGACCAGCTATGTCATTTTGTGCGTCTTTTGAATTCACTGGTAATATCAACACGGAGAAAAAATAGTTCGTACTACTTTATTTCTAATACATTTTACTAGAATTTCAAGATAACATAGTGACAACTCCCCAATAAAATAAATTTTACTTACTGCTTTAGTAAACTCACAATTTTCAAATAACCTTACAATAACAAACTGACCGCACTAGGATTTAAACCGGGGTCCGTTCGTGTGGTAGATAGAAAAATATTATTTTAACATACAATTACTTCTACCCTACTGACGTATATGATGAAGAGGTATATAATTTGTGTATTATCAAATGTCTATTCAAACATAAATATTTTTTCTAGAATTATAAAGTAAAAATGTTTTTATATTTTTCTGATATTTACCTTACTGTATAATTCAAAAAAACTTACTGATCCGCATTAAGATTCGAACCGGAATCCGTCCGTGTGATAGATAGAAACATGTTGTTTTTACTTACAATTACAAAATTGTTAGATCTCTACACTACTGACCTATACGATGAAGGATTGTATATTAAGCAACTAAAAATTATAAAATATCTCATAAAATTCGGAAAAAATTTACACGTATTCCTTGGACAATTCCAAACATTTTTTGTCATAAAAACTTTTTCGTAAGATACCTTACTTTTGAGTAAAAAATCGTTTATCAGAGCGCGTAATTGAAAAACATAAAAAAATCGATTTTGAGACGCGAATATATTATCTATATTATACCCCCAACAAAATTTACAATTTATAAACGCCAAAATTTTGGTAAGAAAATAGTCTTTATTTCTAAAGTAGCCTTTTGAATCCATTCTGTAATAAAAAAAAGTTATGACCAAAAAACATGTTTTTTTTTAGTCAAAATGGGCCTTCAGTAGAGTCAAAAGTGATTCTTGGAATCAAAAAAAAAAAAAAAAAAATAAATGATGCTGATTTTGTTTTAAAGTGTCTTTCCAACTTTTGAGTCGGTGTCGAGATAATTTTTTTTTTTTGCTGCATATTAAATCCAACCGGTCGAATGTTGGGTTATTTTGACTTCTCTGAGTTATGTCTTCTCTTATGTGTCCATTTATTCTTTTATAGATTTTTGATATTTCCTGTGTTTTCATTTGAAAAAAAATATAGTTATATGCTGACTTTTAAATACTCGTAAAAACGTTTGATACATAAAAGTTCTCTACATACTTTCAAAAGTAGTCTGATGCGTTACAAATCTGCTTGGCACGTTGCAAATCAAAATTTATCAATTTCCTTAATGATTTCAGAGTAAATTTTAGATAAATTGAATTTCAAAAAAATTATCGTAAAACATTAAAGTGCATTTGTATTTTTCTCTCAAATAATTTAAATTTTATTTTTGTATTTTTTGTTAATGATATCAATCTTTTGTTAAATTAATGTAAATTAAGTATGACGTAATTTGCACTTAATTGCTTTAATATACTTCAATTTGCTGTGTAAGTATATCGTATATAAGATAAAATTCCTTAGTTTTATTGGAATCGATTCGTTAAAAATCGTAAAATTACGCTCCAAATGATTTTTGCTATGCAAAATTTATAAAAAAGTATTGATAATCAAGAATTTATAAACTCAGTTGGTTATGTTACTGAAACTTATACCTTTTAGAAAAACAAATTTTTGTACTGCTAACTGAAATGCTCTAAGTCAGAATAGTATTAAGTGAAGCGCTTAAAAAAACTATCATATCTTCGGGTTAAAACTACAACTGTCGGTTTTTTGAACTATTTTCCCCACTCAATTTTATATAAAGAATAAAAAGCAGAAAACTGCAATACCCCATACAAAAAACGAATTTCAAAAAACTTAAAACGTTTTTTTCTCAAAACATGAAAAATGTAGAACGCTTGATATCTGGGAAAAATTTACTCGAAAAGATCAACCTCCAGTTCATTATTGTCAGCCGATTGGCGTGTACTACAAATTTCACACCAAACGGTTCGCTGGAACCTGTCGCAAAGCACTCCAGAGCTTATGTCTTTGTACTTTTTTATACCTATTCATATATTTTTCTTATTGTTGACATGGCATTGTTGTTGAAAATTAACTTTATTGCAAATTTATATCATTTTCAATGTTCCCAGCTTTATATATATTTTTACTCAAGATAACACGACACTTTTCTTTTTCTTTCAGGAAACTTAAGCATCACTCACATAAAATGGTAAGTTTCCACTGACTGACTGATAAAATTTTAAACATAAATCATGTCAAATTAACTCTGCGCCGTATGTCATTTAAAATACTGAACAATCATATCAAACACTTGCAACATTATCCTGTCGTTTCTCAGAATTAGGGCATGTCATCAAGTTTCCATTTATGGGCTTTCGGGCCGCCTACCCACCCTTTCGAAGAGCTGAATGCTATTTACGTACACGTTGACATGTAATTTTTAACACATTTTTCTTTTCGCATTTTTTTCTCTTCTTTTTTTTTTAGCTCTATTAACATGTGACATATTCTAATTTAATGAGTTGCCATAAATTAAAACATGACAGAAAGAGCTGTTCAAGGCATTGGTTAGGGAATATGTTATGGGAGTTCAATACAGATACAGATAAGATAGTGTTGAGGGAGAGTGCGCATTCTAAGAAAAATGTGATGTTAATATTCATAAGTGACTTCTGTCTTCTTTTGTACATATGTATGTACTTACATAGGTGCATTTATGTTACCAGTAATTAAGTTATTCTTTTAATGAACACCTCTAGATGAGAGTGTAAAGACGTGTTGTTTTTATGATGCTTTTTTTGAGTTTGTAGGTAAATAAGGAAATATATACAAGATGTGTTATATTTCTGTTGTACACGGAAAGAGAAATATATAAAAATTACCAGAAACGGTATGTCAAATGTGAGCAAGGTTAGGAAACGTTATGTAGGCAGCAGCATATTGATTTTTATAATATATGACTAAACTTCTATTAGAAATAGTATACAAAATTTTACGAAAGCACGGTAAAAATTTCGACTCTATGATTTTTATGTGTCGAACAGGTTATAAACCACATTTATTCTACATTGAACAGGATCTAAAATTTTTTTTTTTTGATAAGTTGATAATAATAGATAGATTTTCAGTCAACTTCATTATTGTGATGTCAATGGTGTTGATGGGTAATACGCGCATATATCACACCACTCGTAACATACAAAAGGTTCTCCAGGTTCAAAAACATCTTTGTTATAATTAATTGTTTTTTTTTTAATATTAATTTTATTACAATACACTATTTATTATAATACACTTATTTTTTAAATATTTTTTTTTAATTTTTTTTTAAAATTTTTAAAAATTTTTTTTTTTTTTTAATTTTAATTGTTTTTAAAATTTTAATTGCTTTTTTTTAATTTTAATTGTTTTTGGTTTTTTTATTTGAATTATTTCTCTCTTTTTACTAAATATTAATTTTAAGAAAATTTTTTTTTTAAATTTTATTGTTTTTTTTTGAATTTTTTTTTTGTTTTTAAATTTTTTTTTTTTGTTTTTAATTTTTTTTTTCTTTATTTTAATTTTTTTTTTCTTTATTTTATTTAATTGTTTGTCTTTTTCTTTTATATTAATTTTAATTAAAAAAAGAAAAAAAAAAATATAGAAAATTGTGCTCCTGTCACATCTTGCGTATCTTTTACGCGAATGTATCTCCCTGTTCAAATCTCCTGCAAAACTAAAAAGATATTTTAATTTCTATTAAAGAAAAAAAGCATATAAAAAAATTGTGTTCCTGTTTGATAATTTTTACTGTCCTGTTTGATAATTTTTACCATCCTGTTTGACAATTTTTACTATCCAGTTTGATAATTTTTACTATTGGGTGTACAACTTAAAAACCGGAATTTGCCGGTGGATGTCCGTACTAACAATATCGTGAAAGCTCGAACTTTATATATATGTCATTTTGAAGGTACATTTGACAGCTATCAAAATCAGTCAACAAAACAATTTTATCTTGTGTGCATCATTATTATTTTTCACGATGAATAACTTCGAAAATTGGAGAAAAAGACAGCATTTGCGGGAGGTTCTGTTTGGTCATTTTTTTGCAAAGAAAACTGCTGCGGAAAGTCATAGTTTGCTTGTAGAAGTTTATGGGGACTATGCTCCAGCTGAATCAAGCTGTCGTGAGTGGTTTCGACGGTTTAAAAGTGGTGATTTTGATGTCGAAGGCAAAGAACGTCCTGGTCAGCCGAAAAAGTTTGAGGATGAAGAATTGGAGGCATTACTCGATCAAGATTCATGTCAAACGCAAAAAGAACTTGCAGAACCATTGGAAGTTGATCGAGCAACAATTTCCAGACGTTTGAAAGCCTTGGGAATTTTTCAAAAGATGGGAAATTGGGTGCCATACGAGTTGAAGCCAAGGGACGTCGAACGCCGATTTTTGATGTCCACAATGCTGCTTGAACGCCACAAAAGAAAGGGTTTTTTGCATCGTTTTGTCACTGGCAATGAGAAGTGGATCCATTACGATAATCCCAAGCGCAAAACAGCGTATGTCAAGAAAGGTGAGGCCGGCCCATCACAGCCGATGCCAAATATTCACGCTTCGAAGGTAATGCTCTGTATTTGGTGGGACCAGCTAGGTGTGATCCATTATGAGCTGTTGCCAGGTGGCCAAACCATTAATGCTCAACTCTATCGTCAACAATTGATCCGATTGAAGCAGAAAATCCAGGCAGAGCGGCCAACGTATCCGACCAGACTCGAGTCAATCATTTTCCACCACGATAACGCTCGGCCACATATTGCTACCCCAGTCAAAAATTATCTGGAAAACAACGGATGGGAAATTTTGCCTCACCCGCTTTATAGCCCAGACCTTGCACCATCTGACTACCATTTGTTTCGATCGATGCAGAATGCCCTATCAGGAATACGGTTCACTTAAGTTCAAGATATCGAAAATTGGCTCGATTCATTTTTGGCCGCCAAGCCAGCGCAATTTTTTTGGGATGGAATTCATAAATTGCCTGAAAGCTGGGGAAATGTTGTAGCTTCCAATGGACAATACTTTGAATAAAATATATTGTAACATTTTTCCACAATAAAGCATCAAATTTCGCTAAAAAATTCTGGTTTTTAAGTTGTACACCCAATACACTAATATTAAAATATTTGCTTCAAAACAGCTTTGAAATTTTTATAAAATTCATAACCAGTTGTTATGTAAAATGAACAAAAGTTTTGTAATTTTTGAACGATTTTCGCTACAATGATTGTAGAAATCTCTTTCCGTGTACGTAAAAAAATTTTTATAGAGACCCTTAGGTTTTCGAGTAATATCATTTTTATCGCTTTTTGCTCTTGTTTTTATATCATATGCATAAGTAAAGTATGGCTAGGTCATTAGGTTGTTCCACTTATGATATTAAATAAAGAAATATAATCTTCATTAGATCATATACCTATGCTAATTCTTGCTTCTGTTATCGATTTTCCTTGTGTTAGATTGGCTTATGTGTACATATGTGAATAGTTTTCCGCCCGCATATTTAACAGTGCCTAAGTCAACAAATAGAGATATTTCCGGACCAAGTTTGAGAATATTTGTATCAATAGTTCTCTGTTCAAAGCGTTAGGTTAGGATGGTGGCAACCCATAGCAACGTATACAATTGAATTATTTGATTAAAATCGAATGTACGAAAACTCGAATGAATTGAATAACTTGAATCGTTAATAGATTTTCCTGTTAATATTCGACATTTCTCCACAGCACCTACTACGATAATTCTTCTTGATATATTCGACTTTATGCAACTTCTGTAAATTTTTTAATACTTTTCAATAATTTTCGAATTTAATCAGCATTTGTGGACTACATTAAACTTTTTTGATATTATTTGACAATAATTTATAATCATAAAAAATGTTCTTGAATTTTTTTTAAAGTTTATTTAAAGTTTTGTGTAATATTTCTACATAAATAGCTTACTATGTAATCGCATTGTATGTAGGTTTAATATCTTAAATAACATATTGTATTATTAACACTATGACGTACGCTCCAGCTCCACGTTCTTTCTACAAATTTGTCAATTAATTAGCACGATGATTTAGTTCGAACACAATAAATTGGCGTTGAGTAAACACAACAACAACAAAGAAAATGGCAAAAACACTTTTACTACTCTGAAAAAGTAATTAATCAATGTTGCACTGTTTAGGTGGTGTGGTGTTTTCTAACCAACACGTGTTAACAATTACAAGCAAAATTGAAAAAAATCAACTTTTAAAAGAATAAATACTAAGGTAAAGGGTGGGCCATATACAAGTTTATTTTTCAATTGTTAGAAATTAAACACCGTTCAAGCTTTGTAAAAGTTTGTAGATGTGTTGGAAAGAGTTAACTTTCTGATTAATTTTGGAATATAATTTCATTCAAATGACAGTCTCGGCTGGTATAAGCCTATTTTATCTACGACAACAGATGCGTTTCATTTGAGAAGATAATTTTGTAAGAAAATCACTGCATTTTTCCAACTGCTTCATGGCTTAAAATAGATGCGATTACGAGTAGATTGGATGGTCATTTTGCTTCAATTTCTGAGTCAATTGAAGTTGTTGTAGTGATTCGAGGTCTATATGCAGAATTTAAGCTAATGTTTAGCTGCTAAATTCTGTGGCAAGTTGATCATCAGCTGAGCCGCGCAAATTCGAAACGTCCGAAATTTGGAATCGAACGACCATATTTTCGTTTTCTTCTCAAGCTCTTAACTCATTCCAAACAACAAAGGTATACTGAATAAAAGGCTGTCAGGAACTCGAAGTTCCAAAAATATCCTTTAGCGTAGTGGTTTAAGTAGTTCTACTGCAGAAACAACCCAAGAGGAAAAATTTCTAGCCCTTCTGATCCAAGCACTTCAAAAGTGCTTGTCCCCATAGAAATTTAGAAGCACTATCACAATGATTTGTTATAAGGCTGCAGTAAGAACAACGTGAGTTCGAACCCAGCCCGGGAAATTTTTTTTTTTTACTTTTTTTTGCTTTATTTTTTTTTTTATTAAAATATTTTTTATTTAATATCTTTTTTTTTCACTTTTCTATTTTCCTTTCTCTTATTAATTTACTTTTGTTTAACTGAATTGAAATTGATTACACAATGATTCCATAAAGGGCTGCAGTAAGAACAACGTGAGTTCGAACCCAGCCCGGGTGATTTTTTTTTCTCTTTTTTTATTTGTTTTTGCTTTATTTTTTTATTTGTTTTTGCTTTATTTTTTTATTTGTTTTTGCTTTATTTTTTTTTTTATTAAAATATATTTTATTCAACCTTTTTTATTTCACTTTTCTATTTTCCTTTTTCATTTTTATTTACTTTTGCTTACTTGAATTAAAACTGATTGCACAATGATTCTATATAATGCTGCAGGAGCATTTGTATGTCAAATTCTGTTTGGACAACATTTGCAAATTGAAGGGTTGGTAAATGTAAGAAAAATATCTAGCACGCGGAGGGTCGTGGATTCAAATCCTGGCGCGGCCAGTTTTTTTTTTTTTTTTTTCTTTTTTTAATTTTATTGAAAAAACGCTTACCCCAGCATTACAAATAAGCGCTTTAAAAACTCTTTTTTGGTAAGGCTGCGGTAAGCTTTTGCTCACTCGCATCCTATGACATGCAATGTTAAAAAGAAAGTATTGTTCTTACGGAGCGGAAGCGCTTATTGGTGAAAAGGATGCACTTCAGAAGGGTTTTTGAAGCACTTATTTTCCCCTTGGCAGGCTTCTGATTTTTGATAAAAGGGTCATTCCATTCCAAAATGGAAAATGAGAAAAAAATTAAATTTAATTCGATTACCTCCATTTTAACAATATCATAATGTAAAATGTCCATTGTTTACTTATCTCTAAAATAAGTTTTAAAAAATTATATAAGAGGACTTTTTCTAGCATATTTATCTCATTTCGGCTTAGTTTTTATTTCTTATGAGACATGGTTTTTTTTTACTACAAAACTTATCATTACGATATCTTCTCTTAATGCCTGTGACAATAAGGAGTAGCAGCTTGGGTCGATTTTTGATAAAAAATCAAATTGGTCCAAATTTGATTTATGACCACATGGCTTATGCTATGCGGCTCTGATTTGTGTCCAAAGATCGTCTTAAGCAGTTATTGCTTATTACATACAATAAACATCCTAAAAACTCAAAAATTCGATTATGCACTAGGAAAACTTCACTGATTTCATTCTTGTACCGCAAGTCAGAACAGAAAGTTCCGTCGAGTCACAAATTCAAAACGCTAAATTTTCTTCAATTTTAGTCACACATCTCTTCAATTGCAACATAAAAAAAATCACTAAATAACAGTGTATGTATGTATTCTCCTTTAACTCCTAGGAGGAGCATAGGGCCAATATGAAATCTCTCCATTTGTCACGATCCCTTGCGATGACTTTGATCTCTTGCCACGATTTTCCCGATTCTTGGATTTCCTTTTCCAACGACCTTTTAACGGCTTGGTGTATTTTGCCTGGTTCATTTAGAGTTCGGACATTCCAAGAGCCGATGCGTGTTCGAGTTTTCATCGATAGGATTTTAAAATTTTGAGAAACCATATTGGTTCCAGTTATAGGAGAATCATTCCTAACTATGCATGTTTCTTGCACCTCCAAATCCGATGTGCATGCTGCCGAGGCAGGTGGATTAACCACACTCTGGTGGGTACCACTTGGAGAGTTATTTTCCATCGTTTTTCGATCCATGCTTCATTAGTATAATCTTCTCGGCAACGCCCCACGCAGTAAGTTATAAGCTTAAAGCTGGATCCGGCAAGCGCTGCAAATATAGTGGCCAAATTCACTTTTAATTTCAGCCGCCCAATCTGGAACAGACGCTGACCTGGGAGCCGCCCATTCTGGATCAGACGCTTCAGGATTTCGACTAAATAACAGTAGTTTGGCTAAAATTCTTCTTCAAGTTAATAAATGAAAAGGAGCATTCTGTTTCATGTCCTATGAGTCACACTTATTTAAACAACAATTTAAGACAGAAAACATTAACTTTTTAAGATTTCCTTATTCTTCGTTAAAGAAGGGTTCTTTAGTTATTTTTCGAGACTGTTTTCACAAAAAACTTAGTTTTGAAATAATCTATAGCAAAATGTTCAATGAGTCACAATAGAATGCCCCAAAATTTAATACCACTAGGGATTCGAATTTTTTCTATTCGTTTCGTTCCCGGAAGATAATTATACTGCGTTTTTTCGGTCACTTTCTTGAGCGCAAAAAAGCCTTCAATATCAAAAAAACATACTAAATTTGTAAAAAAAAGCAAACAATCAAATGGCCCACCCTTTATTTATTCTGTCCTTCAAAAACTGACAATATATGCATTCATTTGTAATAACAAAACAATCTTTATTTGCATGTGTGAAAGAGTTAAAGGTATTAATTGATCTTGGACTTGAACTTGGTGGCATATTAGCGCTGAGCAAAGCTGATATTATGCTGAATAAGCGTTGATATACTGAATTTACTTTGCAAAAATTTTTAGCCTATGAGTTTATTTTCTCAAAAAACAAATTAAAATTTTTATATTTGGACAATTTAATGTCAGAAACTACTGAATCGATTTAAATGAAATATTTAATTTTTTAAAGTCGCACATATTTGCTGCAATTTTAATTAATTTCTAACATTTTACAGAATTATAAATATATATATATTTTTTTTAACTATGGTAAACTAAAACTTATCATCAAATAAATGCAAAGCTTAATTTTAATGTTTTTTACACTATTTATGTTTTTATTTTATTCAAAAGTCAAAATGAATTCTTATCACAAACACCCAATTTCAGTTTAACAAAAAAATGTTTCATAATTAGCTCATTAAAATATAGTTTAAGAGATAAGAAATAAAAAATCGGCATGTGCTTAAAAATAAACTACCGTGATTATATATATGAAAGCTTTTAATTTGATTTGTTTGCACTCGTCGTATATAACACAAATATTAAGCTTCTGCTAAAACCCTTTTTCTTTTTTTGCCCCCACGAATTCTTGGAATTTTCAATTTTCCTTACGGTTTGCAATTTTCACTTTTAGTGTTGCCCTTGTTAAATTTGCCAAGTTAAGCATAAATTTTTAACTAAACTCTGATGAGGAGGTAAAGGTAAGAAAAGAAGAGTTCATGGAAAACTAAAATTCTACTTTGATGCTAAGACGGAAAAAGCCAAATATTTGAGTAGAATTTGTCGTATTTGCACATCATTAAAATGGGAGCAAATTGAGACACTTTAAAATTTGTGCTTATTTGCATCTAACAAAACCTTAACCACAATAAGATAAATACATGGGAATGCTAAGTAGTAAAAGTAATTAAGTGTGCTTGAGGTGATGCCGAATATCAAATGAAAGTCTTGAGGAAAACCCTTTCGGTGTTCACGTTTTTAACTTGCACTGGTTGTGTGCCTATTGGTACTAGATACTGGAAACGTATCATTACTTAAATTATTTTTCTCTTGTACTTATAATTGTGAAAATTGTTCTATTAAAATGGTTGTCAGTCACAAACTGAGCAAACGAGTGACCCAACTATTTGAAAAAATTCTTATGAAATGATATTTTTTGTAGATTAAAGCCCAAATAGAAAATAAGTAGATTATGAAGTTAGTTTATTGACTGTTTTTTTGCTTGTATAGTACTAATGAATAAGTAGATTTATTTATTCTCTTTTGAAGAAAATGCTGTTGAAAATATTATCCAAGAAAAATATAAAAACATCAACCATTGTGGTTTTTCCCATTGCTCCAATCTAGATACGTCCTGCTTGAAAGTAGTTTTTGTTGTATTTGGCGTAAAATTCAAATTATACCCAAAATTTCAAAGTTTAAGAACTAAGACAAACATAATTAACCTACATTTAATCAAAATGAGATTGTTACAGCTCGTGTATTGTCTGCAACAATAAAACCCTTATTGTCAAAGACTTTGCGTTTCCATTTTTTCACCACCACCACCACCACCAGCAGGACATAAATACGTAAGTTTTAGTGCATGTCAAAGAAGAAAAACTTAAAAAGACAATTACCTGTAGCTATGTTCAAGAAACTAAACGTATTTTCGTCCTTTTGTTGTTCTGGTACCCCCTTAATTCATGTCGTCCATATTCCATTCCGCATCAAGTGTTGCAGTTATGGGTTTGCTTGCCGTGTGTGTGTGTCTTATCCTTGTAGACGAAGACAATACAAACGCTTGAAGTATTTGCGGAAAATGTTGACCTTGACCAACCAAGCATACGTTAATTAAGGCAAGAAAGTGCGTATCTTTATATTTTTGATGTTACTACAAACCTCTTTATTTTCTGTTGTTGATTTTCATCCAGCCAAGGTTGTTTTCTTTAATGTTTAGTTATGTGTTATGATCTTTCGAATTTCTGGTCATGTGCGTTTTCTTGAGTAACATGTGTGGAATATAAATTAGTGCCCAATATAATTTAAGTTATTTATGTATGTGCACTCAATTAATTTTATTCTTGTTTCAATTCATGTCCTTGGAAAATTTGTAAAACTTTACTCACACTTCAACTAGAGCTTTTAAACGTATGCTTTCTTAAAACAATTTAAATCAACGTCAAAAGTAAAATTGAACTAATTAAAATCTTATTTAATGCATGAGAAATTCTGAAAAAGTGAAACGTCCGACATGAAAATATTGAATTAAGTAGTTGACGGCAGTCAATAAGTAACTAAATATATTTTTAAGTGAGTTGAAACCGGTACTTAAAATATTAATATACTTGTCTAATGATTCTCGCAAGCTAATTCTATCTTTTCATTTCAGACGTTTCAAATTTGACTCAATTTCATGTCAAAGTTAATCATATTCAAAACTTATAACCCTAGATGGTTATTTTTTATAAGTTAAAGAAAATGTTAGTCGATTCGACTAACACGTACTAAAATTGATTCTCACTGAGCTTATAAATTGCAGTAAAAGCAGTTCAAATTTAGAAAGTTTCGACTTTGTAGTTACCCACTGGAATTCTTGGCATCGCCCTAATTTTAAATATATTCTGGTAATATCTCGATCATTATGCAATATATACTGATGAAATTTGGTATACAGCTACTGACTCTTTTTGTCTGGGGTTGGAGAAACCCGGCAGAAGATAGTGTCAGTTAGCAGTCCCTCTTTTTTCATAGTAGGTAGGGTTGTGGAGAACATTGTCTCTTCCACAACTCAGAAGAGAGGCAATGGATTGGTCTAGTTCAGCCTTTCTAACCTTGTGTTGTGCACGGCCGGTTAGAAGGGGTGTCAAAGTTGTGGACTGAATAGTCGCAATGCAGGTGAAAGATGGTGACGCATGGAGTGGTGGAGAATCTTGGTCCTTCCCACCCAGGTTGTCGAAAGATGGTGAAGCATGGGGTCGGATCCGACCCACCATCACCAAGTTGTTTGGAGGGGGTGGGATATCTGATCAGACAATCTGGATCTCCCGCCGCTGGAAATCGCTGCTAGAAGTTTAATCGATGGATCTGAAGGCGCAATCTTGTATGGTATAGAAGATTAATTGGTGATTAAACGTTGGTTAACAGGAGGTTAACGGAGGAGTGATGAAACGAAACATGAGAGGCTGCTGGCTAGACATTGTCCCATGTCTGGTCTCAAGCAAAATGCACCAAGAAACGTGTTCCCACAATCCATGATAAATCGACATGGGTGGGAGTCATACTAACGGTAGCGTATTGCTACGAAATCTGATCAGAGATTATTCTGGTACCACGGGCGTAAGTAGCCCTTTAGAGTGTCCGGTTCGCTGGATATTCCAACTGACTATTAAGATGGCCCTTCGGGAAGTTTCGTGGTGGCTGTAATTTGAACCTAAATCGCAGGAAGAGTTTGGAAGCTCGGTGTGGAGTTGCATTCTCAAGCGGGTGCTATGACCCAAAGAATGTCAGAGGTTTAGATAATCCTCATTTCCCTACGATTGGAAGGCATTGTGTCTGATCGTATGATTCTAAAATTGGAAACCTACTATCGGGATTATACTGATGGAAGGTTGCGCCGTCCGTCGTACACTGGACCGTGTGTGAAGAACACAGTGAGATAAAGCCATCATGGCAGGTGCTCACGTTAATCACAACAAATTTCTGACTCTTTTTTTTCTTGTAGTCCTATGTACTCTCCTATGATGTACTTTCGATTTATTTGACGAGTTTTTCAGCTTGAGTTGCAGTATCAAATTCTATTCTATTTAAATTAAAATCGGTTAAGAAATACCTTAGTTGTGGTTAGTTTTGTGAAGCAGTACCTACCGGTCACTTGTATATTTTAAAATATTGAAAACCATAACTCCTAAACAGTTAAGAAAGGTAGTTTTGTCTTCTTTCCATGAAAAATATTTTGCATGTGCTTTGTTTTTTTATTTTTTTTTTTTGATATTTTTGAGTAGAATCTTACCACATCCACGAAAAAATATTTGTTTTTCATTTTTTCTTTATCGGTTTTAGCCTTAAACGAAACCACGGACAAAATTTCAGTGAAATCACAGTTAAGCCAAATCTTTTTACGCTAGACATGGAATTGTGTAGTTGATTTGTGCGTTGTTGAAAAAAAAATACATAATTCCGAATGCAACTTGTTTGCCTACATTAAGCAAATTGCCGTCAAATTAACTCAACGATTAGCATTACAATTAAATTACAATTAATCAGCATAAAATCACTTGCACTGCACGGTGGTTGCAAACACTCACTGATTGTGTTGTTGTTATCAGCAGCTAAATAGAAAAGGTCATGAAAGTGAAACGGAACAAGTTGTACTGAACTGAACTTGTTAAATTTAGCATATTTTTTTATAAATTCATTCATTCATTTCAGACTGGCTAGCTGACGACAGAAGGCTTAACAATTGCGACCAACTGTCAATTGAATACATTGTGTGTCCTCTCCAATTTTCCATTCCATTCATTGTAATCAAAAATCAATTTATTTTGAATTTTTATTATGCATAAAAAATTTTAATTTGCATATTCAATTTCGGTCTGTACATCAAGTTTTAGTACGTCATCAGTGCATGAGGCAAACATTCAAAAATGGTACTCGTTATAATTAGATCCCCGAGCACAATGAAACTGACACTCAATTCAGTCAGGCAGTCACTCATTCAGTTAGTTAAGTCTGACAACTGTGTTTACCAATGTCAATGCCAATGTTAGTTGTATTTCATTGCAAAATAAATATGAATTTCCATTTATTTAATTGCCTTTGCATATGCACATACTTTTTTAGATTAGATCATACGGTAGTACATATTGTCATGGTACAAAATTTTGAAGAATTTTTCAAGTTCATTTGTGCTTGTTTTTTAATTTTTTGTCTACACAGGTGAAATATCCAAGTTTTGAATCCAAAATTGAAATGTTAAAGGGTAATGTTTAATGAGAAAGACTATGACTATGAATCACATTACTATCTAGAAATGTGTCTGAAAATATCATTTTCTACACTTTAAAGCAAGGATACTCGTATCACTAGAAAAGCTGTTCCCAGATTCGGAATCAGCAACCGCAAATTAACTAAAAAAAGTTATCGAGGTCTCATTTAACATTTTTTTTTTCTCAATTTGACGATTTTCTCGTTTGACGATTTCTGAAGGGCCATCTTCAAACTAAGGAAATGCTGATAAGATTATAACTCCATACTCCGAAAATAAAAATAGATAGGTCACACATTGCGGAAACCATCAACAGAGTTTGCAGTCAAGAAGTGGAATGGAATCGTTAAGGTCGCCACAAACACGTCTCTTCGAAGACATCGTTGATACGATTGCTGGAACAATACAAGCGTGAATTGGAGAAATGCCAATAACCGTGCAAGATAGCAAACATTCGATTTTGGGTCATTCATCTGTAAGACGCTATTTCTCGTTTTTTGCACCAAACTTAACAATTTTGTGGATATAATGTGTTCAAATTAAATTTTTCGGGGGTATAAAGTTTCCAAAAGAAGTTCTTTTTTATATTTCTCTTTAATCGCAAATTGAAGACACTAATTTTCGGTCATTTCTAAAAATAGATTTTTCTCAATATTTGAAATACAAGAGCTGATGAGTTAAATGATTGTCATTTTCGAATTCAACACTCAAAGAAGTTTCACTTTTCGATAGCATATACTCGAATTTGGGTTTGTAATCCCATGTGTATTGATATTATTTATGTCTTCAAATATCATTCATTATCTTACAAATGCCTTCAAATCTGTTATCATCAATGAATTTTATTTTTTCTTTTCTCTATGTAACATAAGTAAGTATTTCGCTGAAATCTTAAATTTTAAGTGACTTAAATATTTAAATTTCCTAAAACCACTTGTTTTCTTTAGCACTTTATCACAGTTCATAAAATCGAAACCTAAAAATAAAAAGACAAAAAAAAAAAAAATAAATATCACAACAGCATCCCACTTGAGACCTCATTAAATTTTATCAAAGCAATGTTTTTTTAACGCCCCATTAACCCATATGGTGTGTGCAATGTTTTAGTTTCTATTGCCTCAGCAATATGTTCACTGTCAATATAAAGAATTCCAAGAACAGCAAAAAAATCTCGCATAAATATATAAATATCATGCGAATTTACTGCAACATCTGTACAACATGTGAGGGAAATCATGCTTGTTGTCTATCTGTTTGTGGTGAGCAACCAAAATTGGATGCTGATTAAGAGATGCAGAACTGAAGTTGATGGCAGGCAGCATCAGCGACATCATACGAAGATAAATAATTTATTTTTGCTTTTAAAAACCACCATTTGAAGAAGAGTTTGTAAAACAACATTTTGATATTGTCGTCATGGTTTTTGAGTTTATATAATCAAGAATTTGTTTCAATTGCTCTTACATGTGGAATATATTTCAGTGCTGAATTTTTTGGTTATCTTTTGCATTATTTTCTTATTTACCATACGTCTCTCTTGTGAGACTTGGCTCCATTTTAAAAATGGCGCCCACCCCGGATAGATAAGTAGCGTTTTGCGTAGAGGGGATATGACTACACACTAAATTCCGTAAATTTTATGCTTCGTGGACTAGTGGGGGAGTTATCCATCCATTTGATAACATTTTTTTTTTTTTTTTAGTTAAAGGTGCTAATACCCAAAACTAAATCAATAAAGCCGCATTCTATACAGTCAGATTCAACTTAAGTTCAAACTTTTTTCATCAAATTATTTAATCTTTAAAGCTTAACAATTTTACAGATTTGAGTTTGTTTGCATTTTCAAATATAGATTTTTTACCGTTTTTATACCTTACACCCAGGGTATATAAAGCTTAACAATTTTATAGATTTGAGTTTGTTTGCATTTTCAAATATAGATTTTTTACCGTTTTTTATATACCCTACACCCAGGGTATATTCACTTTGTCCTTCCGCTTGTAACGCAGATAAGGAGGCGTGGCAGGTATGGAAAAGTATATATATTCTTGATCAGCGTCACCTCCTGAGTCGATATAGCCATGTCCGTCTGTCTGGCTGGCTGTCTGTGGAAATATTTTTTATGGGAAAACTATCCAAGATATGATGAAATTTAGTACAGTGGCTTTGACGCAAAAGTTGGCTCGAGGGATTGAAAATTAGCGAAATTGGTCAACGGATACGCCTTCCGCCCATACAAAAAATATATTCGAAATGCAATAATAAGAGCATTATTGGCAATAACATACGCAAAATATGTATGCTCTGAGCAAAAAGTAGGCGAAACCGGACTAGAGGGCGTGGCACCTCTCATGTAAACAAAAGTTTCAAAATGTATACTGAATATGTTTTTTGAGATAACACAACCGAATTACACTCAGATCCATAAATGCAAGCTCTGAGAAAAAACTAGGTGAGCTCGGCCAAGAGGGCGTGGCACCTCCCATATAAGCAAAAGTTTCAAAATGGAAATGATTTTTTGAGATAACCCAAGAAAATTTTACTCAAATACTAAAAACATTAATTGCAAGCTCTGAGCAAAAACAAGGCAAACTAGGACAATAGGGTGTCCCCCCTCCTATATAAGCAAAAGTTTCAAAAAGCTGTAGTGAAAGCGTTTTTTTTAAATAATGAAACTAAATTTCGTGCAGATACTTGGAATAGTTAGTGCAAGATCTAAGCAAAAACTAAGTGAATTCAGTAAAAATTTTCAAAATACTGCAGTGTAGGGTATATTATATTTTGGTCAGGTTAAATGTTACACCCTTACTAGTTTGAATACAATTTATTCACAACTTTGATTAGCAACATTTAATTTGTGGCAACATTTCATTATTTATTTATTCATTTACTGCCAACAGTTTCAAATATTTTGATGTTTGCTCTCAATTTTTATACTTTTAACATAATAATAGTTGTGAAAATATTTCTCACCTTTTTTTTTTTTTAAATAAAGCGCCATGTGGTGTTGGCGTCTACCATGCCAGGCGAGTTATTGTGATTTTATTCACACAATTATTGTAAATTTTTTTATTCCATAAATTTTTCGCATATTATTTTTTATATAAAGTTAGTTATGATAGAGGTTAATTTTTTTATCTTCAACCTTTTGTCATTTTTTTTTATTTTTTTTTTTATTTTCTTTTTTTTTTTTATTTGTTCATCAATGTCCATAGCAAACAATTTTGACATTTTTTGCTGCGCATCATGGTTTCATTAATACAAATTTACATATTTGATCTTTTAACTTTATTTGAGTGATTTATTTTTATGGCGAATGTTTTTATGACATTTTAATATTTCAATTGACATTGAGTTTATTTATTTATTTATTTTTTTTTTTTTTGCAGAAATTCAGTGATTTAACTAATTTATTTAAATTAATAAATCAGTCAATTTGCGGTGTTCAATTTTTTTATTAGAATTTAATAAAAAATATTTGCAGTAATATTCTGAAAATTGCATGAATTACAAGTGAAACATCTGGTATTCGCTAAATGGTTCAGAAAACATTTGAGAACGTTCGCATCCACTTAATAATGAAGTTTAATTTTATTTGCTATTTTATAGTTATAAGTAACGGGTGATCCAATAAAAGCTTCTTTCTTTGTTTTCTAAATAAAACCAGAGGTTGGCTACACAAATATCCTCAACAAAAATTTATTGATCATTGCTTTGTAGCGAGCACCATTGACCGTAACACGGGCTCCATCCGCATTTTTGAAGAAATACGGTACGATGATGCCTGCTGCCCATAAACCACAGCAAACAGTACATTTATCGGGATACATTGGAAGCTCTTGGATTGCTTCTGGTTGTTCATCGGCCCAAATACGGCAATTTTGCTTGTTAACGTAGCCGTTCAACCAGAAATGAGCTTTATCGCTAAACACAATTTTTCGAAAAAAATAATAATATAAATATACCGAAATTATTAAAATAAACCGAAATTAAAACCTACACCAAAATTAGCCGGCTTCAATTCTTGTACGAGCTGTATTTTATGGGCCTTCAGACCAAGATCACGCCTCAAGATACGCCACAATGATCCATAAGAGATGCCCAAAGCCTGAGATCGGCGACGAATGGATTGATCACGGTTTTTACGAGCACTCTCTGCTACTGCAGCAATATTCTCTAAATAACGGGCTCTATACACTCTGGTTGAATGATGAATGTCCAATAGTGTAAAATTGCTTCGGAATTTGGTGATGGTGTTATGAACAGTGCTCGTAGTTGGACGCTCATAATGACCAAAATGATGTTGAAGAGATCTATAACATTCTCTAACAGATGACTTTGATTTTGGTAGTGAACTGTTAGCTGTTGTCTTAAAAAAAAACTTTGACGCGAGGAAGCGCGGCATGAAACTTGAAAAACAAGACACTTGAAAAGCCATGACGCGGTAAAGCGATGACTCGTTGCTTGTAACTCCAGCTTAAGTCTATTCATGATTGAGTCGTATTGAAACCTGAACACAAACGTCATATAGAAAAACCATTTGACACATAACACCTGTTAAAACAACCCAGTTGGAAAAAAGACCTCGTATTGGATCACCCTGTGATGATGACAATTTAATCAAGAATGTTTTTTTTTTAATTTTTTGATCCGTACACGCTCAGTACCCTTTGCAATGCATTTGTCAGGTCCAGATTAGAATATCTATGCTTCTTTGAAGGAATTCAAAAATCTTTCACGAGAGATGCGTTACGTTTATTTAGGTGTTCCCTTGTCTACTTAGGTATAATTCCTGATGTATGTTTTTGGGACTAAAATCTCTTGTATCGAGGCGTTAGATTCAATCTTTTACATTTATCTATGATTTAGTATCCTGATCAATTGAGTCCCTTTTCGTGAAAAAAGTAAAAGCACATAACATCTATTGACACATGCACAAGTTATTTGATTTTGCTTTTTTCACAAAGAGGAACTTACGGCGATATTGCATGCAACACCTCAATTGATTGTTGCCCTCTACTAAAAACTGTTGGTATTCAACATTTCCTCTAGATCATTTCGATATTTTTCATATGTCACTTCATAGCGGGAGTCATTAAGCTACTAAGAGCCTTGTTTTTATACAATAATTTATTTTCTAATAAACATAATATATATTAATTTTTCGTTATCAAAACTTATTTTATATCTTTGCTTAGTAATTTATTTAAAATTATTGTTTCAATTTTTTAATAAATACTTAAATGCTAAATTTATACTGCGCTTATAATGCTTCTAATGGTTTTATCTATGCAATCACATCTTTGGTTATTCTTTGAAATTTAATATCCTGTGCCCAACCTCGCGTTCAAAATTGATTTTTTGTTGCCCTTTCATTTAATTTAATACTGTTAAAAAGGATGTGATTTTGCGTAATCGTTTTATAAATTTTTTTTTAATATTCTACGATTATGTCATTCTATTGAGCCGTAGCAGCTCCACCTTTACGCCATTTGTGCAAGTGTTTCAAATAAAAGGTGAGGTTTTTAGCAGATTTTATTATTATTTTTATGTCACTTTCGCTATGCGATAAAGTTCAATTGGAACATAGAAGTGAACATACAGTATATTACTTTTATTCCTTATGTTATCTTCATTTCTATTTTTAATGGATGTTTGTGCTGAAAAGAAAATTTTATTTGACCCATTTTTAGACACACCCACTTTGGTATGAAATCCTTGTGTGGCTTCAAAACGAACAAACATATCTTCAATATCAACATTAACAAAAAAAATAGACCGTTAATATTATTATGTTTGTATTCATGTAATATGATTCGATATGCTGACACGTCAAAACCATTTTAAAATAAAAAAATTAAAGGATATTCAACTACTTTATGCAATACATTCATAAATAAGACACAATAGCAAATTCTTTTCACGCCTCCACCACCAACAACATATAGAAAATCAAAAGTCAGTCACTCTCTCTTGTCCGTCAGCACCCATTGACCTAGTTAGTTAAGTAAGTAAGTTAAACAAATACAAAAACAAACTATAGAAATAACAACTACAACAAGGACTAACATGAACCTTGCCTCTGGCATTAAATAAAATAGACCGCATAAAAATATGTGGTGAAATTTTGAAAATTGAGTGTCAATAGAATTTTTTCTGCGGTGTAACAACGCTACACACACACAAACAAAGTAATTTCCTCCATGCTCGCATATCCGATATGTGTGTGTGTGTAAATATGTTTGAAAACTTAAAAGCACCTGCCAGCTATTTCAACATGAAACTGTTAAGAAATCGGTGGTTTAAAATTGAAACTTTCGCACAAGCGGTTACTTATTTCCGTTTCCCTTTTGGTTTTCTTGTGTAACTAACAAGGATCACGTGATTGTTGCATTGCGCTTTTTGGGTAGCAGCAGTCAAAAGTTTCAAGTTTATTTTCTAGATTGACATGCATACTCACTTTACTACACAATTTAAGATTTTAGTGGTTGGACTAATGAAAAATGATTTCATTTCATTAATCTGCTGTCAAAATAACTACTTAGTTAAGCCTTAAGGAATTTGTTTGTGTCTGCGAAAGTCATCTCAAAAATGTGATATTTTGATTGAAAAAGCATAACAGCTTAAAAATTATTAACTAACACAGACCTTAAGTTTACTTATTCATTTAGTTTAAAAGCAAAGGGGTTTTTACTCAAAGTTTAACCCTTTTCCTAATTCAATCAACCTTATCTGAATTGATATTAACCTTTTTCCGAATCAAATTAACCTTTTTTTAAATCAATTTTAATCTTTATAACTATAAACCAAATTATGTTAATGAAATAAATAAGTTTTTGACTTTAATAAGCGTTATATAGGTATTAGGGATTCCAATTTTTGGACTTTTTGCGATCCCGGGATTTCGGGATCAGAAATTTTTGAATCCCGGGATTTTTCGGGATTTGTATGAATTTTGTTTTCTTCGTAAATAGAACAGAATTTAGTATTAAAAATTCCTAATATTTTGTCTTATATACCCCTACTACACCCCTACAAAGATATTTTATTTAAAAAAGAACAATTTCTTAAAGCAGGTACATTTTATTAAGCAATTCGCGCCGTTTTTAAAAAACAAAAATTCATAAATATTTATTTACTTCAAAAACAAGCATAAAGGTACATTGCTGCATTATATGCTTAGTTAAATACATATCGATACCTTAGAGCGCTATAGTTCTATCTCCATTTTTTCAATTATTGGGAAATACAAAAAGAATACTTTAAACAGTGGTTATTTAGAATTGGCTGCAATTTTGAAAAAAACTATATGTGCAATAATTTTACCTTAGTATATTTTAACATAATTTTGTGTTAAAAACTAATTTTATTAATTTTTAACAAAATCAATTTAACAAATTATATGGAATCGCACTACTATTCAAATAAACGACACATTTAGTAAATTTTATGAGCGACTAGCATTTCTCGGTGTGCGTTGCGATACCTTCTTTTGTACGGAGTGCAGAGCATTTCCAATTAAACCAATGAATGTAAATTGTTCCCATGCAATTTATATGCGCACCAAAACTCATCTATGTGCATTAGATAGTTTCTGAGGTATGATACTTTTTTAAGGACGTAGAAACGCCCATTTTTCCCTTAGACATTTTTTTGTCCCGTGACTCTTAATACACATACCACATCTCATCCATATCCTTTAAATGATTTCAGAGACATGAAAAATTATTTTTTTTCGAATCATGGAAAAAACAAGAAATTTTCAAAAATTTCTGGTTCTGACCTTTGGGTGAAAAAAAAAATGTTTCCACTAAAACATGTTAAATGTCATGAAGCGTGTAGAAAAGACGAAAAAAATTTAAAAATTTTCTTAAAAATGTGACTTATTTGAATATTCAGAGGAGATAGCACAGTAGCGCTCTTCAAAAAATTACAGTTTGGAGATAGGATTTTTCTTATTTCTCGAATATTTCGGTGTTTTAGTGGTATTTTGACATCCCACAGATTTCCACTCGGTAAAGAAGCCCACAAGGATACCATAACTGCAAAAATCGCAAAAAGTGGAGATAGGACTATAGCGCTCTAAGTTATTGATAAATAAAATATCATACATATTTAATTATATAAAATAGTGACATCAAAGTTTTAACAAGTGTTGGACTTGGAAGAATTAACTTTTGTTTCAATCAGTTTTATTATTATTAAAATATGATTTTAGCAAAATTAAAGCATTTATTATTTTATCATCCAATTTGGATCTAAATTTATTACGTATATAACCTGCACACGAAAAGCATCTTTGTGATTCAACACTTGTTGGTTGAATTGAAGAAAGATAATCGAAAGTTTTCTGGAGGAAATAACCCCTATCACCACATTACAAAATATATCAATTTCTTTCACTAAAACGTTGGATAAATTATATGACTTTCTAGAAAACAAATTTTTTGAAGTGGTATTCAAAACTAGATTTAATTTTTCTTTCAAGTTTATTGATGAGTTTACTTTAACTCTATGGCTATTGCCCTCAATTTCTCAAGAAGTTTCAGTTTCAAATCTAGAGAGAATACGTTTTATCTCTACTTTAACGCGATTTAAAGATGGAGCTTTACAGAAGTCATTATTGGGACTTATCAAAAATGAAAAAATGTCAGGAAAAATATTTCCTTTCCACGAGCTTAAATCCGCTTCAGACTATCTGAGAAGTCATACAGAAACTCGTATGAGTTGTCAAATATGGCAACTTTGATAGTGGGAATGAACATTTATTACACAAATGATTTATCAGAAGAAAACTCATATGAGTTATTTTGGCATTAGATTTGGGTCTATTTGAAATATAAAAAATTGAAACATTTTCAACAATATAAATTAAAAACAATAAAAAATTGACAGTCAGAGAAAAAATCATACAGAAAAACATAAGAGAACTAGTCTGAAGTGCCTTTTAGCAAAAATGATATTACAATACTCAAAGCAGATTTATTTTTCTTTATAATATCAATAGTGATTTTGATTGGTTGAAGAGTACGAGCTAATTATTTAATAATTTTAAATTCGCTACAGTGGATCGAAGAAACCTTTAAGTCAAAACAAGCTGTTTTTATGCTACTCTTAAGCATAATAAAGCGCTGCAGCATATCTAAAAGACTACTCCATCTCCTTTTGCAATCTAAGAATAACTTCAGCTCTTTATTATGTTCAATTTAACCACAATGTTGTAAGACTTCTGTTGGTGATTTTTGGAACAT
Organism: Calliopum simillimum; assembly: GCA_951812925.1. NCBI lineage: Eukaryota > Metazoa > Arthropoda > Insecta > Diptera > Lauxaniidae > Calliopum > Calliopum simillimum. Next base: position 89,033,883 of record OX638369.1, on the reverse strand, counting down.
TCTAACAATTTTTCTAACCTAAAAAACTTACAAAAGGAATCCCGGGATTGGTAGCACTAATCCCGGGATCCCGGGACTGAAATCCCTAATAGGTATGTTGTTGAACAAACATTATACATTAAAGAGATTCCTTTAAAGTTTAAACATGAATAACCCTTAAAAAAGCATGTAAATCTTTGGACTGAATATTTTTCAAATTATATTACAACTGAACGGAATTCAATGAATCCCCTTATAATTTGTTGAGACTAAAAAAGAACATTAAAAATTTATCAATAGGGTAAGGGAGGGAAATATGGACCACCCATCTTTCTTTTTTAAATAAAACCCAAAATACATTAAAGAAACCAATTAATTTTATGTCATTCATTAAAGGAAACAATTTACCTTTAATCTGATTCACTTTTAGATAAATATGTCATCAGGATAAAGAAAAAAAATTCAAAAACTGAAAATACTCAAAATGAAGATAAAAAAAAGTGTAGTGTTATATGGACTATATAGTCCATATTGCCCCACATGTTTATTTGGTACAGAAGTTGCATATAAAAATGTCACTTCCACATCCGTCACATTTTTCATGACTCCAAGAACGTAAGATTGCACATTCAACCCAAAATTCGCCGCGGCAATGTTCTGAGTAAAGGGTATTACATTATATGCAATTTTCATCTTTTTTTCCTTTGTAGTTAACGAATTACATATAATGACCATCAGACTCGTCATGAAAACTGCAACTAGATTCCCCATCTAAAAAAGATGATAAATACATTTGTTTTTGAGGCTTTTTTCTTTAGTGGTCCATATTACCCACAACACGTGTTGGTGAAATAAATGGTTTTTTTTTATCAAAAACTCTTTTGGTTAATGAACTTATTTGTGCTAATAAATTACAAATGGTATTCACTGACCTTATATAATTAACCATTTATTTGAAAACGCGATGCCTTTAAAGTGAAATAATGAAATATACTCACTGGAAAAAAATTATCACTGATCTTTTTTTTAGAAAAATCAACTTTACAAAAACATGCGACTTCACCGAACGCTGAAATCGCCCTATTATAAGCTTTAGGTATTAGCGCTAAGTTTGAACATGAATAACGGTAAGTGCCATGTATGCAGTGGGAAATAACCGTGTGGTCCATATTACCCGCGTAGTCCATATTTCCCTCCCTTACCCTACTATTTATATAAAATTGCTTTTATGAAAATCCTATGTAACGCTGTAATAATTTTTTTAAAAAAACATTCTACGTGTGCTAAGGAACAAAATTGGATAATTGTTTTTTTTTTAATTTTTAAGATAAACTATTTTTTTTAGTATGATGTTAAAAAAAAAATAAATTCAATGCGTGCATAAAAATTATCAATTGCATTTGCGTCGCTACAGATTATGCTGCTTCTTTAGTTATGTGTTGTTGTTGTATTTTCCGTCTCTTTTATTCATTGTTTTTGTTTATATGAAGAAAGAATATAGAATTTGATGTTATGATGTTGATGAGAACAAAAATGAGAGTGGTTTTATCAGTGATGCCAACCAACTCAATATTTTTTGTCAGTTTTGGACTTTTACCGATGTTTTTCAATATTTTTTAATACTTTTGAACTTTTTCCGAAGTATTGTAAGTTGGTATCTTGAGTTACCAAGTTAGAAGTTGGATATGTCGATATGTATGTATTGAATGTGTTTCGAAACTTTTGAACTTTCGATATATTGGATGTTTTTCGATATATTCGGTCTTTTACCGATTTCTTCGATGTTTTCCAATACTTTTGGACTTTTACCGATTTTAGGATGTTTTTCGACCTTTTTGGACCTTTACCAATGTTTTTCAATATTTTTCGATATTTTTGGACTTTTACTTATATTTTATATGCTTTTCGATCGATACTTTTAGACTTTTGCCGATATTTTTCGATACATTTGGACTTTTACCGATTTCTTCAATGAATTTAATTTTTTTTTCGATACCGATGTGTTTCGATATTTTTGTACTTTTGGACTTTCACCGATGAAATTTTAATATTTTTCGATACATTTAAACTTTTGCTGATATTTAAGATGTGGTAATTTTATGGTACCAAATAAAATGAATATATTGGAGCATCTGTTTGTGGCAAATTATTAACTTTTTTAGTGCTTTCTTGCTTTTTATCAAAGCCCGAGCAACGCCGGGTAAAACATAAAATAATACATTTCTGAAAAACGTTCTGTTGCATAAAAAATACTAAGAAACAAAAAAATTAAAAATTTATTTAAACTAAAAAATTCAGCAAAGGTTAATTTGATTTGGAAAGGGAGCAACATGATTTATAAAAAGGTTAATTTTTACAAAAAGTTGAATTTGTTTTGGAAAATTTAAATTGCTTTAAAAAAAAAGAATGTGAATTGCAATAAATTTAGTCTCTAAATGTTCAAATACATCTTATGATCGTTACTTCCATCAACAAAATGGAGTATTCCAGGCCCAGCTGCTGAAAAAGAGCCCCAAACCATTAGTGATCCTCCGTCATGTTTTCCATATGGTTTAAGGTTTTTCGAACAAGGTGCTTCATTTGGTTTTCTCCATATGTATGGTCTGCCGTCTGACCCAAAAGTATTAATCTTACTTTCATTCAAGAAGAGGACATTTTTCCAAAAGAAAAAATCTTTATGGCAGTAAGTTTTACCAAACAGCAACCGAGCTCTTGATGCTTCTTCTTTATTAAAGAAAAAAGTTAGACCAAATGTAAAACATGAAGGTGGTTCACTAATAGTTTGGGGCTCTTTTCAGCAGCTGGGCCTAGAATACTCCATTTTGTTGGTGAAAGTAAGGATCATAAGATTTAATTGAACATTTTAAGACTAAATTTATTGCAATTTATGGATAAACTTGGTCAATGTAGTAATAGGTAGAGTAGAACGGGGTAATGTCGTGCAGGGGGTAATGTCGTGCACTGGCTGTTTTAGCCCAAAGAATTGAATGATTTACCAATTGTTCGTAAGGTAGACCCCTACTGACCTACTGAGCTTATGCATTTAATACTAGCAATTTTCACGAGTTCGTCTCTACAGAGTAACCTTTTTTTCAAAACGCACGCTTTCGGGACGATAAAAGTGTTTTTTTATCGGGTCAGAAAAATAATTTTCTTTCCGGGAAAATATACCAGGTAAGTGTTTTCTGAAACGAAATATCCTGCCAAAGAAAAGAAGTATTTGGTTTTCGAAAAAAATTTTGGGCTTCACCGAGTTATCGAAGTTGACCTTTAAAACGACCATTGGGGTAATGTCGTGCACATTCACTTACACAAACACAATTTCTCGCTACACAAATGTTGTTACACATGAATGTAACCAATAAAATTATCATTCGTTCGGATGCTTACTCGTTGCATTCGCTTGAGATGTACGGCTTTACGAGCATGTCAAAGTTGAGTGCACGACATTGCCCCGTTCTACTCTACACAACATATTATGTACTTCACACTTGTATAATAATGAATAAATACATGATAATGCTAAATCTCCACTAATAGAACCACTACCTATCATTTCTCACACATTTTGGTACCTTTACTATACTCGGAAAACAATGCACGACATTACCCCACAAATTTTGAGGGGGGTAATGTCGTGCACATTTTTTTTTTCTTCACTTACACAAACACAATTTCTCGCTACACAAATGTTGTTACACATGGATGTAACCAACGAAATTATTTTTCGATCGGATGCTTACTCGTCGCATTCGCTTGAGATGTACGGCTTTACGAGCATGTCAAAGTGGAGTGCACGACATTGCCCCGTTCTACTCTACTTTTAATAAGATAACAATTTCAAACATATTTCTTATAATATAAGATCATGGATTCAATACAACTGACCCAATGTATTCGTAACACTGGCGCAGGGTCCAGATATAAATGCTATTTAAATCTTGTGGAATTATCTTGACACAAAAGTTCGCCAGCACAATATTTGTTCAAAAACTGAACTGAAAAGGGTATTCATGGAAAATGGGAAAAAATTTATCCGAGCTATTGTGAAAAACTAATTCAAAGGATGCCAAAATTACTAAACATGACAAATAAAAACAAAATAATGTACACTTATTACTGAACTCATGTAAAAATTATAATTTTGTTAAAGTGTACGACTTTGGCTTTGGTACTGAATACGCTTGATTTCTGTAACTTTTTATTTATTTTCAAAAATAACGGAAAATTTCAAGTTTGGTTTTTTGTTAAAATTGAAGGATTAAATAGGCTATTTTAAAATGTACTTCAAATTTCTTAAATTATTTTTGCGTACTTAGTTTTGGGGCATTGAAAAATAGTTTGTTTGGTGTACGACTTTGGCTTTGACCTACTGTACATTATTTTATTTTTTTTTTCAAATAATTTTATGAAGTTTCCCTGTGCTACTCTGGGAATCTTATCAAAACTGCGCTGATGCATGTTTCACTTACTTGCTTCCAATAAAAAATGCCTACAATATACATCAAAATCAACGCATTCAATTGAATGCATGCATATTTTATTCTCAGTGCATAATGAAAGTGCAATACAACATGATCAAAGGTGAAATACAACAACTTGACCTTTACCTTGTCTGTGAATTTTTTTATGCACATTTTCAAATAATTTTTATTTATTTTTTTTTTTTCATTTTTGTATTTTTCACACACAAACAATGACGAAAAATAAGCATTGTAACAAACAAAAAAAGTAAATAAAACAACAAAAACAAGAAAGTTGTCAACACGAAGAAAACATCAACAAAAAAATTGCATGCCGACTGTGCGCCAAAGTCACACAGCTAAAAGTTTGTGAAGAAAAAAATAAATACAAAACTAAATAATAAATAAAACCAGACGGCAGCACAGGTGATACTGTGCTTCTACGTTCACACTGTCATAAATAAACTGCATCAGCCGATTCGCAAAAAACTTGGCAGCTCATGCTGTCAACAAAAACATAAAAATATGGTGCCGCCTCACCATGATATCCGTAGCGTCACTGTCCCCATGCGCAACCGCAGGCACGAAATTTTTGCATCCAGACAGTCGTAATTTCATTTATGAACGCAATCACTTTGATCGCGCTACTGCGTCACTTGTTGCTTGCTCCATCCACAGTGTGAAAAATTTACTTTTTTGGGAAATAAGTCTGGTGATATCTCAATTTTTATAAATTTTTTGAATTGTTGCCAGATCTTTATACAAAAGTGTTAATATTTCACCACTGTGCGGTGTTTCATTAGGCGTTCGTGCAATGAATTTTGCAATTTTTATTTATCTAAGGTAATTTAAAAATAATTACGAAATATTTATCTAATGCTTATTTTTATTTATTTGTTTTTATTTTTTCTAAAATTAATTAAAGAACTTTGAAGTAATTAACTTGTTTCAAAGTATAAATGATTTTACTCACGGGGGAGTATCCTTCAAACCTACCTTATTTTGTGTATTCTTATAATTAAGTATATTCCATTGACCTTTGATTAAAACTAAACATCTGAGTTCTTTTTAAAATGGCACTGAAAATAAGCGTGATCCTAAAAGTAGCTGTTTTTTTGACAACAGTTTATCTGTTCTTAAATAACATATATACAGTGTCGGCCAAAACTTAAGCACCCCCTAAAGAAGTTTTTTCTTATATCAAATTTTGTTTGATAAAACGACGTTATTGAGTTAGTTTATGTGTTTATTTTATTTATTTATACGTTAATTATTGACAAACAAGGACTTAAAAAATTCAGGGTTTTATAAATTAAGAGTTAACATTTAATAAACATTAAAATTTAGAAACTTCATCGGACAAAACTGAAGCACCCCCGACTATATCTCCGAAACTAGGTCCGAGATACCCATTTTGATCACATATTCTTTTTAAGGACTAAGAATTCAACAATATAAAATTAGTTTCAGAATTTTAGCGAATTTATCACTAAACGACACATGACTTCCATATGACCTTGAAATATTTTTTCTCAGACGTTCTGGATAAAAACGGACCCTGGATTCGGATTCAGGACGACAAAGTCCCTAGGAAACATATTGTCTGGTCCAAACACCATAACTTTTTTTATACCCTACACCCAGGGTATATTCACTTGGTCCTTCCGTTTGTAACGCAGAGAAGGAGGCGTGGCAGATATGGAAAAGTATATATATTCTTGATCAGCGTCACCTCCTGAGTCGATATAGCCATGTCCGTCTGTCTGGCTGGGTGGCTGGGTAACGGCTGGGTGTGTGTGGAAATACACTTTTTGGGAAAACTAAGCAAGATAATTCAATGAAATTTGGTACCCCGCCTCCGTCATCAAAGTTAGCTCGGGAGATTGCAAATGAGCAAAATCGGTTAACGGACACGCCTACCGCCCATACAAAAAATATATTCAAAATGCAATTTTAGGAGTATTTTTCACGACAATGCAACCAAAATACAAATAAATACTACAAATTGTAAGCGCAAGCTCTGAGAAAAAACTGAGCGAACTCAGACAAGAGGGCGTGGCACCTCCCATATAAGCAAAAGCTTCAAAACGCTATACTGAAAGCGATTTTTGAGATATTCGAACCAAATTTAACTCAGACACTAAGGACTATAAATGAAAGCTCTCACCAAAAATTGTGTGAAATTGGACAAGGAGGCGTGGCACCTCCCATATAAGCAAAAGATTCAAAATGCTATACTGAAAGAGTTTTTTGAGATAATCCAACCAAATTGCACTCACCCACTAAATATTATAAATGCAAGCACTGAACAAAAACTGGGTGAACTCGGACAAGAGGGCGTGGCACCTCCCACATAAGCAAAAGCTTCAAAACGCTATGCTGAAAGCGATTTTCGGGATATTTAAACCAAATTTAACTCAGACACTAAGAACTATAAATGAAAGCTCTCAACAAAAATTGGGTGAAATCGGACAAGAAGGCGTGGCACCTCGCTTACGAGCAAAATTTTCAAAACACTGCAGTGTAGGGTATTTTTTTTTGGCCAGGCCAAAAGTTACACCCTTACTAGTTTTTTTTTGTAAACATATGTAATTGGCCCCAGAATGTAACTCAAAAATAAATTTTATAAATATTGTACTACTTTAGAAAATAATCAGTTTTTTTCGTTTCCTGAAAACTTTTGAAATTCGGAGATGTGACCTTTTCGAAACTGGTCATTCAATTACAAAATTGGTTTTTCGCTCTATTTTTGGTGCCTCTTTATTTGCTCTCTCTCTCTCGCGAAAATGTATGAAAGCTACTACAATTCTGGTTTACCAATGAGTTGTAAAACTGTTACCATATCAACAATTTTACTGTAGTTTTTTTATGCGCACGTTTTATACTGACCAGAAGTTTGTGTAAAATACCGTACACTGAAGTATTTGTTAGAATCAGGCTTTTTTTGACACCGAAAAAACGCTTCAGTGTCAAAATGAAATCAGTGTACAGTGAAGATTTGAATCTTGAATATTTTGGATTAAATACTTCAGTTCAGTGCGAGTAAAAAAATGTACACTTTATACCAAAATGTCTTGTGCAGGCCCCTAGTAGTAAAATTAATATGATTTTAACAAACAGCGCTTGATAAACTTCCTTTTTTTTATACTAAGCCTCCTAACAATTTTTTTATTAAACGACAATACAGTTATTGTATCTTATTCTTTTCACCGGTCCATTTTAGAAAATTACAAAATAGACGTTAGCTTGGACTCAGACTCAGATACAAAAACAAAAAAAAATTCTTCGTTTGTGAGCAAGAATCGCCCATATATTTTTAAAAACTACTTTGTAACAAGTTTTCACTCCACTGCCCCATCAACAACATCGTAATTTTTGTAGCCCTTAATCATATATTGTCACCTGAATATTATAACTATGTAGATAACTCCTAAATTCTAATTTTAAAGATAATTGGCCTATGATATGCATCTTTTTTTGAGGCACAAACTTCTCCTACCGTGCTAAAAAATCTTTAAATTGATTATTCAATTTTTTTTTTTTTTTTTTTTTTTTTGATATATCTTGATTTAATAAAATCTCAAGTGGAAAATGAAATTTGGTTACGAAATAAACAACATAAAAGAAAAATGACTAAACTCTGCTTAATTTCTATTGATAAAGCAATTTTCATAACAACTTCCAAATATTGATTTGCCATTTCTAGTACAATCAACCCCATATTACAGAAAAAAAAAAATAGCACACTACTTTTTTTACGCAGTAGAAAAACCACAAAGTATTTACCTACAATATCCATCAATCATTTTAGCAGGCCAACACCAATGTGCGTTTTTACAAAACGCGTCTTGTAGCACACCTTAAATACTGCCTGTGCCTACAATAATAACACATTACCTGTGTTTGTATATATTTGATCCAACATGCCATGATTAATTTGGATCAACCAACAGTTTATATGAAAAACTAAGTATATAGTAAGTTAGTTAAATTGTTTACTTAATTTTATTCGGCGAAAAATGCGTTGTAATTTTTATTCTTTTAACTGTGAATAAATTGTATTATAATAAATTCCTAAAGAACTTTAATTTTCTTTTAGTCATTGATATGTATAAACTTTTTTTAATCTAAAAGTAGGCATAATGCGATACGTTAGTGTAAAGTCTTTCATTTCACTGTTAAAACCTTCATTACATTTTTGAAAAATTATCGAGATTTTAGATTACTGTGCCATTCCCGATGTTTTTGATTTTTATAAACTTTTCGTTGCTCTTCGATACTTTCTCATACCTTCAACTTTTTTTTTCTTTTGACTTCCAAAATTTTTCCAGTGCTATTTGATCGAATATAGAGTAAGACCTTTTTAGGAAGGTTCACTTTTTCTAGTGGCTTCCCATCATTTGTATACCTACATTTCAAATTTTCAATCTCATAATTCTAGTGATATTTCTTGTTCTAGAGCAAGTGTGTCAGCGGAGAACAAAAGTGAGCCAATTTTGGCTCGCCTACAACAACAAGAATATTTCAGTACAACAATCACAGAAATCAATTTTGTTGTTATTTTTTGAGCTCATCAAAATTTCGCGTTTTTGTTGTTTTTTTTTTTGCATTCACACAAAATCGAACTCAAACCAACATAAAACAACAACAACGACTACGTCGCATCGAAAACAACAAACAACATGGGTGTTAACGCGTTGATGCGCAGTTACGAAAATGCAAGTCTTTTTCGCTCTAACGCATCGACGCAAGGGCATTGTGCATCAACGCGTGAACACCCCTAATTTTTGTGTGCAGAAATTTTAAAAATTGTTGAAATATTATTGTACTGTAAACGACCCACAAAAAAACAACAAAAAATAGTTTTTGTGGTTGTTGTCCTTCGAATTTGAAGTTGTTGTTAAAGCGAAAATTTTGCGGTGACTACGCTGCCTGCGCTTGGCTCAGTGATTTTAAAACGCTGACACCCTTGTTCTAGAGCCATTTTTTGATATTCTGAAATAGATAATATTTGCTGGGTGCTAAATCTGCCAATTATGGTGCATGGATTAAAAATTCATATATCAATTCGCCAAGTTAAATACGGTTATTCTCTGGTGTTAATAAACTAGGAACCCATCTTACGCATTGCTGTTTCATATGACCTTGCGATAGTATTTAATATTCAATTCGAGAAACTTATCAGAAATTCATATTTTCATATTCCAACTCAATTTGGATTCTTCTTATAAATTCTAGCATTTTCTATTCAGATTAATATCTAATTATGCCCCATATTTTTTTCTTTTTCATTTGCAGCATTAAAAATTTCACCTTTGTTACACAATTCAGCAACCGTTGCCGCCGATAATGATGGTGATGATGTTGATGATATAATCAATAAAGGAGCAACAAAAACGACAATAATGTAGCTGCTGTCAAGATAAAAATCAGCAACTGATTCACACTAAACACACACACTCACAGCCAAAATATAAAAAAAGAAAATCCACAATTAAAACGAAGAAAAATCTCCATTACCAACTAATTTCAAACAAATTCCAAAAGTTGTGCAATCTTCCTAAAATACACATAATTTTATTGTAGCATTTTAGTGTAAAAAAACAACAAAAAACAAAAGAAAAACGTAATTGTTTTAACGTAATTTTTCGTATTGTCGAGTTTTAACGGAGTAGGAAATTATTTTTATGTTTCCAAAATCTCCACATAACATTACGAACAACATCCGCAACAACCCCCACTACAACCATTTTATTTTATTCATTTTGACTTTACTACAACATAAAACAGTAATTTGTTATTAACAACGCTACTTGGCAACACTGTATGACCTTACTTGGGCCCAGCGCCCCTGGTATGGCCTTTATGATGAAAAAGAAAAAATATAAGTTCAATGTTGAGGTACAATTGCAAGATTTGGTTGAGGTAGCGCTAGTAAATGAGGTGCTATTTGCGAAAATACGTCTATTGGATGGTGGTTCGTTTCAGGAGTACAGCAGTCGGTAAGTAGAAACATAATTTGTCATAAGCTATATGACCTTTTCATTAATGTTTTTTTTTTTTTCTTTTTTTGTTCTCTCCATTTTAGCGAGGAAGTACGCAATCATCGTGTAGAATGGAATCGCAGTTTCGAATTTCCTTGCAAAATGTCAGCCAACGCATCAACTGGTGTGTTGGATCCGTGCCATTTACGCATTTCCATACGCAAGGAGATGAAGGGTGGACGTAGTTATTATAAATTAGGATTCATTGATTTAAATCTTGCCGAATTCGCTGGCGCCGGTTTGACCTCGAGACGTTTTCTACTTGAAGGTTATGATTCGCGTCATCGTTTGGACAACTCCATGTTGAGAGTATCGATTAAGATGCATATGGTTAGCGGTGATATATTGTTTAAGGCGTAAGTGTGATTGATTATGATATTAAATAGCGTAAGAAAATAACATACATAATTGCAAAACACACAAAAGTTTAGTGGGCGTCCTTAAATTACGTAACACAAAGTTGGACTATTTCGATATTTTATGCATATTTCTCGGGCAAAACTGTCATACATATGTCGCACGTTTGCTGGAAGACTTTTATAACTAAAAAAACATAGTAATAAAACAAAAAATATATAGAAATATGAGATCGCGATAACCTTTTTTGTTTAATTTTCACTTGCTGAATTCGAATCTATCGATCGTTTTTCTTTTTCTTGTTTGAGATCTATGTTATCCTTGCTTTTAAATTCAAAAACGCTCCTTTCAAACATATGGCGCATATCCAGGATGTATTAAAACTACGTTTTGTTAACGGCATCGGGGAGGCACACCTTATAAAACCTTACTTTTGAACTTTTCCATTTGGATCATTATTATACGAGATATCATCCATTGAAACAAAGGCATCTCAACTCCACAGAAATTTAATTAAGACCTTTAAATGCAGTTGAGACACATTCAATAGATAATTGGGGTTATCGTGAATAAAATGCTCCCGAGAAATTTTTTCAGACTGCCGTGCATTTTCCATTGCAGTCTGTCAAAAATCCTTCGGGAATATTTATTTACGATAACCCCCAATATCACGGTAAGTTAAGATCCGATTTGAGAAGTTAAAAGATAAGATTTGATAAGAATGATTAAGAGGGCTATTCAGTTGGCTGAAGCGCACTAAAATCATTCCTGGCAAAATATTCCTAAAAAGAGCGCTTTCCGGAGTTTAAAGCAAGCATATCTCGGATAATGAAGCATAAGAGGTTATCGAGATCGCATTCAAAATTTCGTTTTGCACATCGTAATGAAAGCACTATAATATATCTTTAATAAGAAACGTGTGAATTCGCGTTGAGTGGAACTTCTCTTCCTTCGAGTTATAACGCTCTTGTTTCGAAGATAAGTAATAAGATAAGTGCGTCAGTGCTGCAGTAAACAAGCGATTTGTAGTAATTTTCTACCAAACAAGCATAGATCAGATGACATTGTTGGTTTGAGCTTACTGTTCAATGTGTTTATGTAAAACACCAACAAAATTATAAAAACAAGGCACCCACCATAAGTCAAACCTCATCAGACGCATTTGCCGACATCCAGAAAAACTCTCAAGCACATTATATTTAACCTTTAGCATAGATTTGTTGAGAATCGCAACAAAAAGAAAAATACTGCAAATGCAAAAAGTTCTAATTTTCTGCTTTCTCTTGTTATGCCTCGGCCTTATCGATATTATACTATTTTTACATAGCGCTTCGCTTGCAAGCTTATTTGGCGAGACTAAACGAAGTAGCAATGTGCAATTCTTATGTTTATCAACGTGTTGCTCTTTGAGATTTTGTAATTTTAATTGTTTTTTGGAACAGAAAATGATTTACATTATTTGCTATCAAACATTTTATGCATTTTTACTTGTTTTTTGTCATTTTGTTGGTGTTTGACATGCATAAACACATTCAACAGTAAGCTCAAACCAACAATGTCATCTTATCCATGCTTGTTGGGTAGCAAAAAATGTTAATCATTTTCCGTTTCAAAATACAACTAAAATTGAAGTCATTTCATTTACCTGAGCTCATTATATAGTAAAAAATAATGTTCGTAAGTTCAAATACAAATGATCAGGCCTGTTCCGAATTCCGTGTGATTTTAATTACTTTTCATTCAGAAAGCTTGTTGAAGGAAATGATGAGTCGAACGATAAAAGGTAGGTATTAGAATCTCTTTTATGGAGAATTACAGGTTCTACAAATAATATTGATTTGCATTAACGAAAAAGTAACCGTTTAAGAAATATTCTTAAAAAATAGCAAAAATTCGAAAAATTAAATTTTATCAAATATTTCCTAAACGGTTACTTTTTCGTTAATGCAAATCAATTTTAATTGTAGAGCCTGTAATTCTCCACAAAAGAGATTCTGATACTTTTTATCGTTCGACTCACCGTTTTCTTAAAAAAGCCTTCTAAATGAAAAGTAATTGAAACCACACGGATTACGGAACAGGTCTGAATGAATTTCTTTAATTAAAAAACCGACTACTACTTAGTCGAAAAAAACTGATCCTTTTTCTCTGACATTAACCTTTGTAATTTTAAAACCTTTGATAATATTTTTTTCTTATTTTTTTATATCTCATTTTAGTCCAACTCCAAATCTGAAGAATAAACAAAAATCGTCCCAAGATGACTTGGCTGCTGTGATTAACGCAAATGCAAATTCTTCAACTGGCGTAGGTCTCCAAACTCCCACAGCAACAACAGCGGTACCACAAATCGGTGGTGGTGGTGGTGTTGGCAGCGGTGGTGGACTCATAGCCAACAGCAGTAGCGCTGCTATTCCTGTTGTCGTTGGCGGTGGTTCCGCTTCACTAATGCCAACCAACAGCGGTTCTAATCTTGTGATAGGTGGAGGACTAGGCAACAACGCTTTGGCGACGGCACGTCCAGTGTCCACCGTACGTGATGATGGTATTTCTAATTCACAAACCTCATCGGGTTTCGGTTCTCTGACAAAGAAAAAATCCGATTTGTCATTTTATCAAGACTTAGATGCGCAGCTGTTAATTGCATCGATTGTCACCGATTCCGGACTTTCAGAATCATCCGAATCAGCTGCCACATTAACAACAGATGCTATGTATCAACAGCAGACTGCAGCGAATTATCCACCATCAACGCTTATAACTAGCGCATCATCGACGCTAACGAATGCGCAACAAATGTTGCCATACGCCGGCATCGGTGGCACTGGTGGCAGCGGTGGTGGTGGTAGTGGCGTCGGCGGTAATACTGGTGGTGTTTTAATAATTGGCAGCAATAATTGTGGCACAACGGGCGGAGGAGCCGGTGGAGGAGTTGCAGTTGGCACATCATCCATTATGGAAATGGGTCATTCAAGAAATTCCAGTAATACTAGTCAAGTAAGTTGAAATCAGAGCTATAAATTGTTTTAATTGGGAGCAATGAAAAGTTAGAATTTAGAATGTTTTTCATTAAAATTTATTTAATTTTATTTTCTCATAAATTATAGATGTCGAAAGGTTCGGGTTACAGTAGTTTTTCGCACAGTCAACATTCAAGGCAAAGTTCTGAGGGCGATTCAGGACATGCAAGGTAAGCTTTTGTTGTAACATTTGTTTCTTTTTTATTCAACAATCTTTATATTTTGAAATTATTAAGCAAAATTAAATTTTTTATATAATTTTGCAAAAAAACTGAAAAGAAATTTTGTTTTATTACTTTGCCTATTTTTGCTAATAGTTGTAATGAGAATTACAAATACAACAACAACAACAAAAAACAAAACAGCAATTTTGACATTTACTAACAGTGTACACTACCACGCATCAACTACTACTACTACTACTATCAATCCTTATTTTTATTATTATTAGTTTCACATTTTTAAAAATTTTATATTTTCTACTAATTTTCATTGTAAATTGCCTAATTTTCAAATTTTTTAAAATTAATTACTACCACAATTTTATCTAACTCTCTAACTTCAACTAACAGTTGTAAATATCCCAAAATATTTTTGTGAATTTTTTAAATGTTTTAACAAATTCTCAATTTTAAGTTATACGATTTTCATTGTATTTGAAAATGTTTGATTTTCAATTCTAAATATTTTTAAAAAGTTTTGTAGGTAGGTTTTTTTAATAACATACCTTTGAAATTTTTTTCTGTGATTTAATTATTTTTGAGTATGTTTAATTATTAAAATTTAAGTTATAATTACAAATCAACTTGATTATGCCATAAAAGTGACAATAAAAGTTTTAGCGCTATTGCTCCTACATTTTTATTGTTATTCAAATATTTTAATGCTGTTGCTGCTTCATTGCTATGGAATATTTGATTGCTAGTGGTAATTAAATTTTGCTATCATTGAAGATGCAATTGCTATTGCTATTTCGTTATCATTAAAATTTAAATGTAAATTTTATTTAAAACTCGTTATTGAAACAATTTGCATTGATAATTCTTGTTGAATTTAGATATAGATAATTAGAAATTCTTAATGGCTAGAATTATTTAATAATAATGATATAATAAAATTAATTAAAGACATATAGCAATTCAAGACAAATAAGTTTAGCTTGTATAACTAAACTTTTTGAAATTTTTTTTTTTTTTTTGTTGTGTCAAACTAATAGTAAGAGACCCGATAGCACCATTACTACTCTCATCTGCTTTTTAATCGAAATCTAATCTTTACGCATATTTGTGAATAGGGGAATATATTTATGCCGGGTTGGCTATCAAAATGCGGCCTCTAGTATATTCAAATTGCGATAATTCACGAACCGTGAGCGAGATAGTCATTTGATCGACAGATAATTTTCATTATATGAACCGTTCAAAATGACAATGGTGCAACTCCAAAACATGGTAAAAGTAATGTCATATAAATTATGTACCATAATGATCGGTTATTTAGTCGATATAATTTTTTTCAACTTAATCTCAACCATTCTATATCATCAAGTAAATTTTTCGTGAAAACAGAAATCAATTTTATTCGTCCCTAACAAAATATCAGCCAATTAATTATTACTTTTGCCTCGTTTTGGAGTTGCACCATTGTCATTTTGAACGGCTCATATGTAAAAAAAAAATTTTGCGTTTAGGAGTTATTCAATAAATACCACTTGAGTGGCAACGTAAAAAAATGGTTCTTTTTTTAAATAACTCCTAAACGTTAAATTTTTTTATATATTGTCACAATTTGAAAATACTGACGGCCACATTTCGTTGCAACCCGGCAAAAATATATTTCCCTATTAACAAATATGCTCAAAAATTAGATTTCGATAGCAAAGCAGATGAGCGTAGTAATTGTTCTGCCGGATCTTAGGCTATAAGTTTTTAAATCCTTTTTCAAATAAAAGTAAACTTATATCTTCTTCTTTAGAAAATAAAAGTTAAACAATTCTTTTATGCAAAAAATTAACAACCCCACAAATATATGAACGATTTTTGGGCTGAAAAATATCACTTAGCCCCGGATTCACAGTCATTTAGTTAACCAATTAGTTGATTAAAATAGTGACAAGACTTTAGCTTAAAAGTGACTGGAAAACTGACTCGCAACAAGTGATGAAAAAGTGAATTTTCTAATCAAATTTGTGGAAGGGCACAAACTTTTAGTTGAATTCAAAAATCGTATGCATTACAGCACTTCTCAAGCCAGTTTCTTCCTCAAGTGAAATCTGTCACGAAATTCCTTGGCGTCGTAGTCTAGGAAAAAAGATCTATGTCGCTTTCGATATCAGACTCAAAACTTTCTACAACTGAAAACATTTTAAAAATTTCCACAAACTAGTGGATTCTATTCTTCAGCGTCAGCTGTTGGTTAACTAATGGTTAAACTATGAAATTTGAAAGTTTAACTAATGGTTAACTTATGACTGAAATTAAAATATTGCTGATTAAGCCCTTGTCATTAATTGCCTTATAACTGTGAATCCGGGCCTTAGTAGAAGATAACTTTATTAAGAAAAAACGTTATGAAAGTTTAATTAATGGTTAGCTTATGACTGAAATTAAAATGTTGTTGATTAAGCTCTTGTCATTAGTTAACTTTTGACTGTGATCCGGGCCTTAGTAGAAGACAACTTTATTAAGAAAGAACATTTTGCAGACAAACAGGGCGCAACCCTTGTTTGGCAACGAAAAAAGACAAAAAAACAATTTTTTTTTTTGTCTTTTTGATTGTGCACTTTGACATTTATTATTTAATAACAAGCAAGTGGTATGTGGCATAATGTTAAATAATTTGATTAATGCAAATATTTTTTTGACAAAGTCAAACGAATTGAATTTCTGTCAATTTTATTACGTGTACCTAGACACCATTTTCCAAATAGTACCATATTTTATTGACAATAACAATGAAAGAAAATTTTACATTGAAACCCTGTCAGCGATGAGCTCACGCATCTCATATGTAAATATACTTATACTCGTATGCATATATTGTTAATAGAAGTTGCAACAAATTGGCGCCAAGATGACAAGACGCTTTTCATCTTTTTTACTTTTTCAATGTAAATAAAATTTTTATCAACAAAACAAGAAAATATTTAAATAGATGAAAAAAATTTGAATATGCTGCTTTTGAATTGTTGCCAAGAATTTGTATATTTTGAGTGCACTTGCACCCACCGCAAAAATAACATCAACAAAATAATAAGAGTAGAAACTTTTCGAGTCATACCGTATGCTTGCATGCTGTTGGTAATGGTGGTCTTTTGACCTTAAACTTTGCCTTGAAATCTATTTGTTTTTCATTTTTTTCTTTACGCGCGCTGTTTCTTCTAATGAAAAATTGTTTTCGTTTTAGCGCGTGTCAAGTAATAAATATTATTTTCTTATTGTTTGTAAAAGAATAAGAAACATTTCTTAAGATTGGTTTTTCCTATATGGCAACATGTTACCTACTTGATCTTCAAATGACTTGAATCGGTTTTGGGCTTGCATAAGAATTACATAGTTTTTTTTTATTGTCAAAAACAATTAGATTTTATTATGTGCTAAGTTTTAAGTAAACTCAAATGTTTCAGATATGTACCAATTTTTCCAGAAATTAAACTTTGTCTGCATTCAAACTTTATTGCGCAAATAATAAATATTTGCCAGTTTAATTCACTTTTTTTACGGTTTATCTTAAATTGATAGTAATTTAAATTATATTCAAGGTTTTGGAAAGCGAATATATTTCTTTTGATTGATTTGTTCAAAAAGTTGACAAACAAAATTCAATTTGAATTCTTTATTCCCTTATAATTTGCCAAAAATAAAAAAACCGCTCAAATCGACTTAAGAACAATGAAGTTCAGCTAAATTTTCCATTAGTTCGGTAAAATTACACTCTTGTTTTTGTAGTGCTTATTTAGATCTTAATATTGTCCTGAAACGAATAGATAATTCACACCGGAACTATTAAAAAATTAATAGCCTTATCATGTATGACGAACGAATAAAGTGACTGATTTTCACTCATTAATATCAACATATTAAAACTTTTTATTAAGAACTTACTATAACTTCATTTTAGTTCAAAGGATAAGGTTTGTAAGCATAAACTTCAAATCATCTGTTAACTTGGAGGATATAAGCAGTTGAAAATCAGTAAAACGATTCGTTCGTCATACATGATAAGGCTATAAGATTAAGTCGTTTTAAGCTGTTTTCACTTTTTCATCATATTTTAAACCTTTTATATTGTAATTTTTGTGCAAAGGTTTTTGTTTTTTTAGAAAATCAAATAATAAAATAATTCTTTTTTGTGGAACTTTCTTTTTTTGTGATAAAACAATTAATCCTTAAAAATTAACTATTCCTTAAACAGTTTTTTTCTTTTCATATATCCGTATCATTTTATTATAACACAATAAATCACTTAAAGTAAAAACAAGGCAGATACACATACATTAGTACATTCTTAGTACGTTTTAAATGATTTTAATTTTTTATATAATATTAACTGGCATTAAAAAATTCTGTTGAAATTTTTATAAATTATTAAATGCATTAGATATTTACTGATTTAGTGTCATATACTGTCTTTATCTTTTTATCGGTGGTGTACACGAAAGGAGTTAAATTTTAATTTCGAAAAGAAAATGAACTAGTTAAAATCCTATCTATGACAATATTTGTTTATTGATGGTCACTACTGATATAAGTACATGTAGCAATTTATTTTATATTACTATTTACCGCAGGACTTTGATAAAATTAGAGAAAGTCAAAAGCAACCTCTTATAGCATTGTTGTTTGCAAGCTACAGAAGTTGAATCAAACTTTAGAAATATTACATCCCAAGAAGCTTTACTGAAAAAAATTATTTTAAAAATAGATTTTTAATTAATTTTCATAAAATCTAATCACCTGGTACTAAACTAATCAATCATCGGAAAACGAAATTACATTCTTTTTTACTATAATGAATTGAGCCTAATTATGTAGGGGAATGTCGTATAGGTTGGGACGCCGTAAAAGTTGAGACAGCCGTTTATCTTGAATTTCCGATACTGGCGACACCTATGTTTCACCTGTCGAAGTAAAGTCTGTTTATAACCTAACATTTCATGTGCAAAAGATCGAAGAACTGTTGTTGATTATATCCATTCCAAACAAGGAGTAAATTGTCATAACAAAAATATCTTTTCGATAGTTTCTGCGTGTTTGTAATTTGCCTAACTTAAACCAATTATTTCATGTAAGTATGTTCAACGTGTCTTGTATTCAGTGTATTTTCATTGCGTGAAAGAGTAATTGAAATATATTGTTGTGGCAAATAGTATTTTTGGGCTTCCACGAAATGGCAACTTTGTAAAGGTTGGGACACTCATGTCGTATAAGTTGGGACAGCACTTTTTTTTATTCCAAGGCATTGCGATACCATTTAAATTATATTTTTACAATATTTGGTGAATGCTATTGTATTTATAAAAATTAAAAAGCATTTATTAAAGAATTTTTGAAGATTGTGACACATTTATGTGCCATGAGTTTGGCAAGTTCACTAACGCACGAAAAACCGATAGTGGAATTATTGATTTCAATGCATTGGTCGCAGAAATCAAGGAAATAAAATTGGCTAAGGCATTCGATCCACCAGAAAAGCTCATAAAATCCCAAAAAGCAGTTTGGCGAGGTATACCCAAAAAGTGAATGATAAAATTAAAGACATTTGAACCATTGATGACGATGCATTGTTAAAGCTGGCTAAAAGAGTTGCTTTGCACGCCAATCCGTTGATGGTATCTTGTGTCTCGCACCAGAAGTACCTTAAAAATAAAATATGCGAAACAGTTTCTTCACCTGTACAAACTGCGAATCATATTAGGCGGAATATTATATATGTTAACCCAAATTGTTTCTTTGAAACATGGCGTTTCAATAAATGTTCTAATAAAAATAATATCATGCAGATTAACTTAACTTTTATGCTCACTTTGTGATTTTCGAAAGTGTCCCAACTTATACGGTAAATTTTTTTTCGGCAAAAAAAGTTGTCTTCATTAAAGTGGCTATAACTTTTGACTTGATCACGATGTCAAATAACTTTCTATGAAAAAGTTGTAGCCGATGACCATACCTTTTTATTGGTTTATTTAAATTTATTATTATAATTTAAATGACCAATTTTTCCATCCGTTTCAAAACCACTGACCAAAAACAAAACCCGTCCCAACCTATACGACATTCCCCTACATATCTGTGGAGTTTTGGCAAAACAATCTAACTCAAGACAAGATAATTTTTCAGGATTTTAGACACAAATATAAAATTTAAACACACTTCAACACTTTTTATAAAAAATGGGCTTTTCAGAGTTAACTTTAATTTGATACTTTTGTACGGAGCCACGTTCCAACGTTTTTTAAAACTTAGTTCTGTACCCGAATTCGGTCTGACTCCTGGCTATAAAAAAAAAAAAAAAAAATAAAAACAGTGTAAAACTATACGTATGACACAATTAAATATGTTGTGTACGGAAAAAAAAAATTTGTATTCGAGGCGTTTCTAGTTTGTCAACAACTTGCTAAGAAATAAGATCTCGAATAATGGAGTTATCCTGGAAGCCGATCGCTGTCGAAATAACTGAATTCAAATTTCGGCGCATAGGTGCCATTTTCAACCTGGGAAGTGCAGATATTTCTGAAAAAATACAGTATGGCGCATCAAATATGGCGACTCGAACAAAAATTTTGTTTGCTTTACAAGTGCAACTAAATAACTTTCTTATTGCTATGGTTACTAATCCGAGTGTGGGAATTCTAGGCTAAATTTTAACGCTTTTTAAAGGGTAGGTAGTAGTGATGCAATGTACTAGGTTTGATATAACGAAATTCGTTAGTTTTTTCTTATCTTTTTTAAATTGCTGCTTTATAATGAACTTTACTCAATACTACAATATTATATATTTGGCAAGGTGTTCTTTAATTAAATCTTTGAAGTTATTTAATCTCTATATTAAATCTCGGCATTTATATAAGAATAAAATGAAAGTGACGCATTTCATTGTATGCTTCACTTACGTTTCACTCTTGCAAATTTATCGCGTATTATATGTATTTTATGTTATGTTTTAATTTGTTTTTAAGTCTTTGTTTTGCTAATTGTTTTGTTTTTTGTTTTTTTTTATTATCTAACTTTTACTTTAACCAACTCTAAAACAAACGCACAAAAACTGAATGTATGATATTTGAAAAAATAAAAAAATCAATGGTAAAATTAAATGCTGCTACGCTTTGGCTAAAATCCATACCATAAAACAACAAAAAATCCAATATCCATCAAATCAAAACAACACAATTCAACAGATTTAGCAAATCCGTTTCTCTACTCAATAGACTTAATCAGAGATCCAGCAATATGATGCGTTTGAATATACCTACACTATTGCAACAGCAAGAGCAAAAGCAGCAGCAACTCCTTTATGCACATCACATCAGCACCACCAGCAGTAGCAGCAGCAGCAATGGCAACAACAGCAATAGTCTTACAGAAAGTGATGAATACGAACTGATTTTTCAAACTCCCAACTCCACTATAACTGATAACAATCAGCACTTTATCGAAGAATTCCGTACACCACTCAATGAAATGCCTTCACCGGCACCACATTCAGCACGTTCCGGTTCCTTCTATAATACACCATCACCCACATTTCTTAGTATTGCAAGCAACAGCCAAAGTGATAGTCGTGATGAACCTTTCTATGAAAGTGGCGGCAGTGATTCAGAAACTGCCGATGATTCAGGACTTGATGAAAATTACCATACTCCAAGAGTGGCGAAAATCAAATCAATGGAAAATCTTTCCATACTTGAGATGGAATTTCATAAAGCATCACAGAAATTGGATCGTAATTCACCGCGACGTCTGAAAATGCTTGCTGACCGCGCTCAAATAACAAAAATGAGATCATTGAGTAATCTTTGTTTTGACGATTACACTGAAAAGCAGTTGCGTGATGAATTCCAACGTATACGTGAACAATCGTTGGAAGAAAAAGTGCGCTTTAACTTTCAACAATCGCGTAAGAATTCCAACAGTTCGAATAATTCGAGTAAATTGTATGTTAAAAATAAAATTGGTAACGCTAAATTTATTGGCAACGATGAAGCAACACCTCAGCCTCAAGCGACAATTGGTCTCTATCATCCTTTGCATTATCAGATTACTGCATCAAATACTGCAGCCGCAGCTGCTGCTGCACAACATCATTATCCGATACAGAAAATACGCTCCATGGGTACTATACCCGATGTTGTTAGCGAACGCATTGAACCGGATCCATTTCTAACACCAACAACAGCGCGAAAACAACAATTTGGTGCAGAAAATACCAAAAACAATCGATCTCTTCAATATGATGCTGTAGATGGCGGTAATGGTGGTGGTACATTGAAATTCTCTCCTTCGCGTCATTTGCAACACTCTCATGGCTCACTTACGGAACTTTACTCACAAGATCGTTTAAGTAAATTATTTACAGATGCTGCTGCAACGTCCAACTCGGCTTCGTTTATGTCGCGTACACCTTTTGAGCGTGCCTATCGTCGTAGTGCTATGAAGAGTTCGACGCCAATGCGTCAATCGCTCGGTTACATACAGTATTCTGATTGTGAGCAGTTTTCGGATCAGCAGCAATCACAATTTGTGTTGGGTCAACAGCCGTTGGATTCAAATTTTGTTCGTCCGAAATCGACTAATGCTGCTTATGAATTAACGAGGTTTGTAGTTCAAATCCGCATTCACACAGCATTTACGTACTCTGCGTTTTATCGTTCGATCACTTTCTTCTCTCACACTCATTCGCTCTTTGTTTGTCTTTTTTGATGCGCTCTCTCTCTCTCTCTCTCTGTCACTTTGTCTGCCTTTTTCATATACATTTTTGAACTAATATAGAGAAAGTTTAGTAGTTTTAGTGGAAGGATATTCAATAAAAATAATTTTCATTAATATGATGATGTAGATAATTAAAATTGGTTCAAATACTTTTGAGATATACTGATTTTACCTTTGATTATTAGTATGTACAAATCTTATCAGCAAAATTTAGGTTGGCTTACTGCCATTAAAAACTTATTTTCTATTTGTGCTACTTAAAGTGTTGGTTTAATCAGCCCTTACGACAGATACAATGTGCCAACAAATTTAA
The DNA here is from genome assembly GCA_951812925.1 of Calliopum simillimum. Classification (NCBI taxonomy): domain Eukaryota; kingdom Metazoa; phylum Arthropoda; class Insecta; order Diptera; family Lauxaniidae; genus Calliopum; species Calliopum simillimum. Next base: position 89,010,780 of record OX638369.1, on the reverse strand, counting down.
AGTTTCTTTTTTTTTAATTCAAAGAATGCAATTTTTGTCAAGTTTTTAAAATCCTCTCGATTTATTTGTTACGTTGGTACTTTAATTGAAAAAGTGTCAACATCAATTGACAACAAAACTTATTGGCCAAGTTTGAATTGAATTGTAATTAATCATACGTCATGCTTAACAAAACGATAAAAACATTTCATTTATAATTCCGCGCCGATGCTATTTGGAACTCATTTATCTAATAGATAATGTGTAATGGTGGCTGATCTACAGTAAAAGTTTAATTTCATTGGTGGCTGCCAGATATTTATATGAAAGTTTTTTCACCATAACTGAAAAAATGAATGCTGCTCTTGATTAAAAAAAAATCAAAAGTTATTAACATCAATATGGAATGCGAAAATTTGTTTGTACATTTTAAAAAGACAACATGCGTCTCATTTTTTGGTATACCCTATCTGAATCCGGCATCCATTTTATCGAATCACTCCAGATTTCTTAATTTGACGTGATGGCACAGAACGGAAACTGAAGGCACTATCTATATAAAAGACTGTATTCATATAGTCTCGTAAAATATATGATCTGTCAAATGTCAAATTTTATAAAATATCAACTTATATGGTAGTTTCATAGTACCAGACTAACTGTCCAGTAAAAGTCGAAAGCATAATTAATTGTTTTACTTTAACGAATTTTAATGCTTTTAACTCTTAAATGATTATTTTTTGTATGTACTAAAACATTATGTCATTTTGGTTGTGGTTTATTGTTAAGTTTTAATATTTAATTCATAATATTCTGAAGATGTTAAGTTTTTATAAAATTTATTAATTTGTCATTAATTTTAAGAAAAATTATTTTAAATGTTACTGCGTATTGGATTTTGTTTTCAGTTTTAAATTATTCATTTTTGTGTTGGGTTAAAGATTCCACCAAAACTATTACATTTTTCGTTTTTATGATTTATAGAAACCATAAGATTTTATTTCCAAGATTGTAGTTAAAAAAAAAACTGTAGTGATCAAGTTTTGTGAAAAATTTGTTAGATACCTCTTTTATGCTCAAAAACTAATATGGGCAAAAAGTTTTAAGGATTAAAGAAGGCTTTCTAATTTTGTCCAACAGATATAATAGAAAAGCTCAAACGATTTTACTAAAAGAATACTTAAAATAAAAATTACCACACGAAAGTTAAAATCTAGCGTTACGTGTTTGTACCATACTGTTATTCATCACTACATAGTCTTTATTGATTACACAGGGTAATCCGATTTCGATCGAAATTGGAACTTGGCTCTTTTAACACAAACACAATATTTCAACATTTCCCAAATTTCTCGGAATTCCGAGAAATTTGAAAAATATTGGAACATTGTTTTCGTTGTAGACGAACCATAATTCTGCGTTTGGCGCATTGATTTCGAATTCCTGACATCCTTGCTGCGGCATTTCTATAAAATGTAACGATAACAAACTGCGCTTGCATTCAAAAAAAAGAAATTAAAATTCTATAAATTCTATGCATATTCCCATTTGGAACTTTTCGCCTTTCATGCTTTTGAAAATTCTAAAGGCTCTCGGTGTTGTAAATCCGACAGTGTCGTTTTCACTAGTGAGTGTCATTGTGATTTATATTCAAATCCACCCCGACTACCAAAGCAAAGCTTTTTATGCTTTTACGCTACTTTTTTCGTAGATTGTGATTTATGCCCATGTGGGACTTGATTTCGAATCTTATTTTGCTTTTACTGCTATTGTCCACCCAGCATGGTGGTGACATCAACGACAATTAGAAAAAAATATGTACTGATATAATTTATAACTTTTATTGTTTTGTTGTTGTTGTGACTTGCCGCACTGGTCTCTAGCTGTTTGTTATGTCAACAAATTGCAATTGTTGCATGGAGTGTGTCATTGTTGTTGCAGTCAAAAGCTTTGAAAGTTAAGTGACTGTGACCTAATTTTTGTTGGTTTTTTTTTCATACAAATTTGACCTTAAATAAAGCGCAATTTCGTAAGTTTAGTAAACAATAGCTAGATTTCATAATTTCTTTTAAAGGCAGCATTGCATGTCAGTGTGTACGTATGTACAATGAGTGCAATTGCCTTAGAATTTCTAGTACAAGTGTTGCGTGCAAATGTCCTTATGTTGATATAATCTTAGTAGGTATGTATATCCTTATTTTATGTCAAACTTACTATGTAGATGCAGATGAGGGTATTTTACATTTGCAAAATAGATTTTTATATTAAAATTTTTTAATGATTCTCTAATAAAAATTATCAAGTAAAATTTTTTTTAATAAGTTTCAAGATCTGAAAAAAAATCACATGTTTTCGTAATGTATTTATCTCAGAAACTATTATTTTTTATTTTATTTAAGCTAAAATTAATGATAGTAAACTTGTAAAATCAATTTGGTTTTTTTAATGTTGGTGTCTTCTTATTTTTTAAATTTTTTAACATCCATTCTCTATTCAATTATGTCGGATAATTTAATCCGTTGAGTTTAGAGGAACATTCCTTTTAGTTCTTGAGATATAACAGTTTTTCGAACATAACGTGACTGCGTGATATGGTCCGGTTTACTTATTATAACATAATGCTGACATTTATCGAATGACTTAATCAATTAAAACCGAACCATATCACGCCGATGTGGAAAACTGACAGAGTAACTCAAATCACAAAAAAAAAAAAAAAATGGGACGACACACAGTGCGGCAAAATCCAAATATCCTGGCCAAAAGTTCAAAAATAAACTTTAATTCCGGGAAGTTTTGGTTAGATATTTTGAAAAACAATTGTTCAGGATATCAGTAACCGAGACAATAATAGAGGTATTCACGATCTAGAGTAACGTCCTGCGTAACAGAGTAACAGGGTAACAGTGCACAACCCCAACAACAAAATATACGTAAGTTACTCTATTACTCTTTTACCCTTTTAGTCAAGCTATTTTCTAGTGCAAAATAATCTTACACTTTTGCCTTTTTTTTACTATTTCTATTTCTATAGAAACGTTTGAATTTGTTTATGATTGAGAAACAATTTTCGTTCGTCAAAAATAAAAATTTGAATGAGAGAAAAATATACATTTAAAAATTTTTTTTTTTTGTTGTCAGCTAAAATTATTTTGAGAAACAAAAAGCAAATATACGTGCAAAGTATTGAGTATGCTCACTATTCAGAGTAACTGAGTGCACTTTTACCCTGTTACTCAGCTCGTTACTCTAGATCGTGAATAACTCTAATATGGTTTCAACTTTTACTTTATAGCGTACAAACGTTAAAACATAGAACATTTTTTGATATCGAAAATTGCTATTAAAGTTGTACCAAATGAAAATCGCTGGACAAGTTTTGTTTACAATTTTAAATAATATTTCGGCTACAACTCTTTAACTCTGTTCTTTTCTGAATATTTTGTTGTATCACTTACATTCATAAATGGAAAAAATAACGGTAAAAATGGTATATTTCTAAGAAACCAAAAATTTCTTTTAAGTACGTAGAACGCTAGAGTGCCAAAAAAAAGTTCCACTTAGTTCCAGCAGTTTTTTGGCATGGTTTGATAGATTGAAGTTTTGTTTACCTTCTCTTCAATTTGCAGCGCCCATTCTTGCCCACTACTCAAATTACACTCAATAATACATACCTGCTCTAGTAAAAAAAGAAAAAAATTGTTGGAAAATAAATTATTTTTTAATAAAAATTGATTGGTTTACATGAGAAAGAAGACTAATTTTAAGTCGAATTTGAGTCACTGCTCTCGGTTTCACTCCTCTCGGCTTCACTCTCTTTTGAGAAAGGCTGGATCGGTTTTTTTTTTTTTTTTTGATTTTTTTCTGAACGAGGAGGTATGCAGTTTTTACAATACGGCAAAGAAGTAGTGGTGGGCGTATTTATTTTTGGACTAGGGCCATTCTCTTTGAAAATGCTCTTCTATTAAATTTAAAAAAATTCTGATTAAAAATGTTTAAGTTTTGATTTTAGGTTACATTGGAGGTGGCTGGAATTGGATTTTGGCCATGCCTATTTTTTGCAATCATAATAAATTGGCTATACACTATTATTTCACTAAATTAAGACAATTTCTGATGAAAAATGAAAGAGCTGTGATTAAAATTCATTTTATGTCATATGAAAGGTGGGCGTATTTGTTTTTGGATCACGCCTATTTTTCGCGAATATCATTAGTTAGTTGTATACTTTAGTTTTACTAAATTTAAACAATTTCTGATGGAAAATCTAAAAGTTATGATAAAAATCCATTTTAGGTCATATTGGGTGTTTTTAATCTTTGACCACGCCTATTTTTTGCGGAGTTGCATACTCTCATTTTACTAAATTAAAACAATTTCTGATGAAAAATGGTAGAATTATGGCCGAAATTAATTTCATGTCATATGGGAGGTGGGCGTGTCCGTTGGTCAATTTTGTCCAAATTTACATATATAGCTAAGAAATATTTAAGAACCATGCCTGCCTAGTTTGAAAACTCTACGGCTATTCTTTCGACTTTTGACCGGGATTTTTGGATTTTGCCGCACTGTGCGACATTATGATCGAAAATTCGTTATTTCTGAAAAAAATAATACTACGTCAACTCTAAGCTCAAAGGATATTGAAGCAGGTACAAACCATGTGTAAACGATCAAGAAATTTGTTCATGGAATACGATTTGGCTATAAATTGGCATAAGCAATAGTTGCATAGTGGAAAAAATTACTACCAAATATTTTTTCAAAATTTAAAAAAATGGCGGAGATATGGGACTTTGAAATTTTTAGGTTAGTTTTTTTTGAGAAGCTATAACTTCGGTTGCATTTATCCAATTTTCAATTTTATGGTGTTAAATGGTTTGTCTTAAAACAGACTTTAAAATAAAAACTAGAAAACATTTTTTTTTTTTTATATATAGTTTACACTGAAAAAAAAAAATTAAATTGAGTTTCCCAAAATACGTCCTTTTTAATATCTTTTATTTTTCTTGTAAAAAAAGCTACAAGTGTAACTTACCAGTCCTCCAAAAATTGGAGTGGGCCTGCCAGTGGTTCTCCAGAAAAACAATAAAATGTAGCATCTTCCCCAATTTTTCAGTACATTTTTTTAATTTAAAATTTTTATTAAAAAAAATTTTCAAATGATGAAAATAGTTTATTGACTGTTTTTTTGCTTGTATAGTACTAATATAAGTACCAACGCACTTTTTTCAAATTCAAATTAACGTTTAATTAAAAACTTCAAATTCAAAAAAATTTTACTGAAAAATTGCGGCAAAAGCTACATTTTATTGTTTTTCTGGAGAACCACTGGGAGGCCCACTCCAATTTTTGGAAGACTGGTAAGTTACACTTGTAGCTTTTTTTACAAGAAAAATAAAAGATATTAAAAAGGACGTATTTTGGGAAACTCAATTTAAATTTCTTTTTTCAGTGTAAACTATATATCGACGGCTTATATTCAATACCCTCTATCTACAATTTTCACGAAAATTAGTTTTTGATGGTAAAACCTTCATTGAGACAAATGGCATCTATGATATTAATTCCACACGAAAAATTTGCTTCCAGAGCTACTTTTTTCCATTTAAAGAAATTCACTATCTACAGCAATTGATTTTGTGAAATGCAATATCCTCTATCTACATATGAAAAATGAAAGATTTTTTATTTTATTATATTTATTGGGTGGCCGTTATATACAAGGTCGTGACAAACAGTTGTCAATCGGCTCCAAATGGCGAAAATAAATTTTTAAGTTTTGTATGTTGAACCTTGATAGCCCTGCTGAGTCGTGATTGGCCCTTCTGTAAACAAGCAGATAAAGCTAGACGCATGATATTTGGTACAGATGAAAACAATATTACTAGGCTATCTGGGATTAAAAATGGGCGTGATCGTTTAAACTTGATTTGAAAATTAATACAATTGAGGAGTGTCCGCACCAAAGGGCCTAGGTACAATTTCGACGCAAAAGTTGTGTCATGATATGAATCGGGTGACATTTTGTTAGAAATGATAATAATTGTTTTCTGTTTTCACAAAAAATTTACTCGACGGCGTGGAATTGATGGCATTATGTTAAAAAAATTATACCGGTCAAATAACTGATTATTATGGCACATAATATGTATGAGATTACTTTTGACTCGAAATGGTACTTAGGCTCTTTGTTACGGCCACTCCTTTATTGTATATACGAGTCAAAAGAAACTGAGTATTAGAGCGGTATTCAGACGGACTTGTGAATGCAAAACATGAGAGCTGAAATCTGGGCTCAGATTTTTATAAAAAGTACCCCAAGTTACTAGAAAGTAGATGTACCCAGGAGCAAGGGTCTTTAGTCTCTACTCCCCGCCCAGGCCTACCATAGTCTTGTGCCCTAGTTTTTTATAGCAGTTTATGGTGGACTGGGGTTAGTGGTGAGCAAACTAAGACCAAGACCAAGATCATAACAGTCTTGGTCTTGATCTTGTTCTTGCATATTGTGTCTTGGTCATTAAGCCTTGGTCTCAAAGATGCCAAATTTCGAATTGAGATATGATTTTATGCTTGAAATGGGCGTGACACACCTATTAACTATAAATTCGAAAGACTAAAAAGCAGTCTTAGTCTTGATGATAATCCTGAGCAAGACCAAGACCACAGAAGTCTTGGTCTAGCAATGATATCAGCGTCTTGGTCCAATACCGAGACCAGGAATGAAGACCAAGACTAATTTTGCTCATCACTAACTGGGATTTCCTTATTATGCATCTAAACTAGGATTTTTTCTATCATGTAAGAATTCTGAGTTATCTTTTCTTAGAAGTCCAAAAATCACTGTTTTGAGGCCTACTTAGAGCTATATAGCAAGCTATAAGCAAGGATAACTCAGGACCTTACATGATAGAAAAAAAACAAAGTTTGGATTCATGATAAGCAGATCAAAGTTCAAAATAAACGGCTATGAAAAATAAGGATCTATAATAATCTGAGCTCAGATTTCGATTCCCATATTTTGCATTCTCAAGTCCGCCAGGCGCCTAACCTATTTTGAGTTTTCTTTTGCTAAAAAACCATATATTAATGAATAATTCATAAAAAAAATTGGTTTTTATTATTGTGCAATAGGCTCTATCTGCTTGTTTGAACACGCATTTTATATTATATTTGAATTGCAATATCCTCTATCTGCTATAATAAGGCGAATAACTAAGGTTTTTTTAAATTTTTTTATTTGAAGGATCTAGTGGCTCTTTTTAATTAATATCGTAGTACTTCGTTTGATTAACACTATAAAAAATAGCGAATAAAACAGTTTTTTTGCTCTCCTGAAAAATTGTGTTTTTGTAGATAGAGTGTATTGAATATAAGCCGTCGATATATATAAAAAAAAATGTTTTCTAGTTTTTATTTTAAAGTCTGTTTTAAGACAAACCATTTAACACCATAAAATTGAAAATTGGATAAATGCAACCGAAGTTATAGCTTCTCAAAAAAAACTAACCTAAAAATTTCAAAGTCCCATATCTCCGCCATTTTTTTAAATTTTGAAAAAATATTTGGTAGTAATTTTTTCCACTATGCAACTATTTCTTATGCCAATTTATAGCCAAATCGGATGCCATGAAAAAAATCTTGATCGTTTTGAAATGGTTTGTACCAGCAGAATTGCACAGAGAATTTATCTAAAAAAAATAATAAGTAAGAAAATAACCATTTTTTCCATATCAATGTATTACAAAAAAAAGGTCACTTTTTGGCCGAAGGCGATTAATCGATTTTTTTATAACCATTGGCCGAAGCCGAAGGTTCATTAATTTTATATTTTTATACCCTACTCTCAGGGTATATTCAATTTGTAGCACTCACTATATGATATTTAGTTTTGTTCAAGCCAAAGATAACACACTTAGTGCCGATTTTGCATTGTTCGGATAAGCCTTAGCTGAAATAGATCTTGAGAAATGAGAGATCGATAAAATCAGTTTTTTGCAAAATGTTTTCCCTTTTTTATCCACGATTTTTAACTCTGAAAATTTCATAAAGAAAAGTTGCATAAGTTGTTTTCGTACAATTTATATCCTATTTAAAGCTATTTTCTTGACCTCTAGAACCCGATCTCTCTCGAAGGCACAACTTCTCACGGTTTGACTAGAACAAAAGTTCATACCTACCATTGTAAGAACAAAAAACTGAATTTCTCGACCTTTTATATCCGATATCACATGAAGGCACCACCTCTCTAAAATAGAGCGGCCATTTATCATCCGACTAGGTTCTGCAAAGGCTCGAAATTTTTGTAATGAAATATGTTATTGACATAAAATAATAAATTATGAACTCTTTGATTTTTCGGTCCGGAGAGAAGGTTATTGAGAGATACCCTTATTTAAATGGCTTATAACTCAGAAAGTAGGAATCGAATTGAAAAAGTAGAGCGTTTAGGGTGATCTTACCTATCCGAATGCATTAGCAAAATTAAATTTTCCTATTTATTGTTTTTGTTACATAGCTTCAAGTACATCTCAAAACAATGATTTTTGCACTTTTGATAGAAAAAAACAAAGTTCAGATTGGTTTCGATTTATTAGGGTTATTCGTAACTTTGTTTATTTTCAGGAAATTTCGCACGTTTTGTTGTGTACCAATAACTAATAAAATAAACCCGACATTAATATGACCTTGAGTTAGAAGTAAAACCAAATAAGGCATATTAGTCATTAATCAAATTTATTATATGAACTTTTAAAAAAATTTGTTTCGAGAGCAAGCATTTGGGAATTATTTTTTATAAGAATTATAATTTAATATCCACAAATGAATTGTTTAATCAATGGTAGAATTTGTTGAGAGGAGATCCAACGAGACTCCTGTTCTTTGTTTTTTTTTTCACATTTGCTGAATTGTTGTTAAGCTTTAAAGCTCAAATGTGCACTCATTCATACGTAGGGTACTATTAATGTTTCGGGAACTGGCATCACTAATGTCAATAGCTAAAATCTGGCAACGCCATAATAAAGTTTGACATTTTTTAGCATAAACGTACTCACAACGTTTTGATTTTCTTAACTCACTGTAAACAAAAAAATAGCACTTGTACATCAAAACGTTGTGAGTATGTTTATGCTAAAAAATGCCAAACTTTATTATGGTGTTGCCAGATTTTGATATTAGTGTTGCCAGTTCCCAAAATATAAATAGTACCCCTCGTATTCTTTCAGCATCAACAGAGATCTTTTCTTTTCTGTACGAAAGAATATTACTTCTCAAAGCACAAAAAAAGCTTATTCCATGCGTGCTCAATATCCGTCGTCACTGAATTATCAAAGCTAATTTCACTATGTTTAATTGATATTTTAATTTTTTATGCAAAGCTTCAAAGTATTTTCTAAGTTTTTAAGAGCGCTCTCAATGAGTTTTATCAATGGCTTTTGTGTAATACGTTTTATGTGTCTTTTTTTGTCATTTTGTATTAGGTTAAATTTTACGTCTCAAGACGCTTTAGTTATAAAATTTTGTAAAGCTTTTGTTTAAGTTGTTTTATTATTATTTAATGTAAATTTTACATATAATTTTGGATAAACCGACATATACAAACATTAACACATTGCAAATACTTTAATATTTAAAAAAAGAACTATGATTTTTTGTTTGTATCTATAAAAGCTCTAAATTGTAAGCTTTTTATCAATATTTTTTTTTTGTAATATATTATCATTAAGATCTTAAAAAATAAAGCTTACAAATAAATGTATCTTCATTTGCATCTTTATCCTTCATTTATATCTTTTTCTCTTGCTGCTACCTACAACTTTCGAAAAATAAAAATAAATAACTCTGCTTTTATGTGCCACACCTCACGTCTGAAAATAAAAACAATGCACAGAAGCATCACTGGAGTGCCACGTCGTCTACTTGACGGTAGCAATCGGCAAATATCCTCCATAGCAACCACATCATCAACCTCACCAAATCCGAGCGCCTCCTGTGGCACCCTAGGTAGTATTCATTCCAGCTCATCCTCGTCCGGCGGTAGCAGCAATAGCAGTAGCGGTGCTGCAGTTATCACCTTTCATTGTGCTAGCAGTGGCGCTAATGGTAGCGATGTTGTCGATGGTTGGGTTAGCGCCAATACTACGACTGTACCAGCATCGACAGTCAGCTTATCAACGTCCGCAACAGCAGCTTCAGCAACATCTGATAATGGTGTCATTACAATTGGCGGCGGTAGCAGTGGTAGCCCTGGCAGTCCTGGTCATGGCGGTGGTGGCTCCTCACCTGGCGATGCCCTTAACTCTATGGCCGCTAGTCCAACGGCGGATGCTTGCAGCATTCTTTCAAATCCTTCGGCAGCTTCTTTAATGCTATCAACATCAGCTGCAGTTGGTGAATCATTAGGCACACCCTCCATGGCAGCAAGTGGTTGTACTGCTGGTAGCAATGGCGTTTCTGGTCCTAATAGCAGCGGCGTTGTCATCTGTTCAAGCACTAGCGGTGCTTCACTATCGCCACTCGCAACCACGCAACTGATACGTAGACCCAGCGTTACTATGTTCGTTTCAAGTTCAAGATTTTAGCGTGACACTTACTATTTACTCTTTCATGGAATGCTATTTGAATGGTTTTTTTTTGTTTGTCCCCATAGATGTATGCTTGTGTTAGATGGTTTTTAATTTTTACAGTATTATTTGACATTACATACATATATAGAAGTTGTACAAAATTTAAAGCTAGTTCCAATTATTTTATAAATATATTTTATTTGATTTAAAAGTTTATTTAAAATGTTAAATCTTCACTGCTAATTTTGATCCATTGTATAAAAAACTGTGGGCAAGTAAAAGCTGATTTTCGCGAAATGTTGATGAAACATAACCTCTGTCCTCACTTTGTACTAGTATTCCCGTTAGGTTATGAGCGCGTCGTAAGCAGATAACCTGACTTTCACTTAAACCATATTGTTGGTCCATTTTGATCCCTCCGTTTGATGGCTGTACGGATCCTTTCTCTAAATATATACAGTAAAATATGTACACTTCATTCTTAAATACTTAGTCATTCTTATTTTATATAAGTTCATAATCATATGTTACCTAAGACACTGGTTGTTGTGCTGCGATTCTCGTTTTCTTGTCCCATTCAGATTTCTTAATGTACTTACGTACGAGGGGCCTAACAAAAGTTCGCTAAGTATAATTGAAAAAACTGGATACAAAATTTATTAAATTTATAACTTTTTTCTTCATCTATTTGCATTTTTTCAACGTAATCGCCGTTTATTTTGATACATTTTTGAAGTCGATAAATCCATCTTGATAAACAGTCTTCAAAATCGACTTTTGCAGTTTTACAATTTCATCATTAACCGCATTTATTATCTCCTCATTGCTGTTGAAGACTCTCACTCTCAAATTTTTTTTTATTTTTGGAAACAACCAGAAGTCACAAAGCGCTAGATCTGGGGAATAAGGTGCTGGACAATTTTCTTCGATGCCTGAAAGCGCAATAAAATCTGTCGTATTTTCAGCAGTGTGCGCTCGCGCATTATCGTGATGTAGAAAGAAGCGGCGTTGCTCCTTTTTTTTAGGCGTTTTCCCAATAAATTTTGGAAAAGTTTTGGTAAACAGGACTAACTATACCACTCAGCAGTAACCGTCTGACCTTTTTCCAAAGGAATGCAGCTACAACTTTCTCTCTGGTGAAGTAAACTGACGTCATTACTTTTGTTGCTTTGCTTTGACAGGTGGATTTGCACTTTCTGGGCTCCATACCAAGGGTGTCAGCGTTTACAAATCACTGAGCCAAACGCATGCAGCGCAGTCAGCGTTGCTTTTACAACAACTTTAAATTCGAGTACAACAAACAAAAAAACAATTTTTTGTTGTTTGTTATGCCTCGTTTACAACAACAATAATACTTCAACAATTTTCAAAATTTCTAAGAACAAGGACACACAAAAATTAGGGGAACTCACGCGTTGATGCGCAATGCCCTTGCGTCGTTGCGAAAGTGCAATTTGCTAAAGTTTGATATTAGTAAAATAACAAAAATATTCCCGAAAATTACGCACTACTTTTGCAATTTTTCGAGATGGAAATATTCACATTGATCGTTCAGGCGTTAGTGCGTAAAAGACTTGCATTTTCGCTACTGCGCATCAATGCATTAATACCCGTATTGTATGTTGTTTTTGATGCGACGTAGTCGTTGTTGTTGTTTTATGTTGGTTCGAGTTCGATTTTGTGTGTACGCAAAAAAAGCAACAAAAACGCGAAATTTTGACGAGCGTGAAAAAAAACAACAAAAATTAATTCTGAGAATGTTCTGATGTTGTTGGGATTGTTGTACAGAAATATTGATGTTGTTGGGTCGAGCCAAAATTGGCTCACTTTTCTTCTACGCTGACACCCTTGCTCCATACCATGGATTGTTGTTTGGTTTTAGGGTCATACTTCTAAAACCATGCTTCATCATCTGTTACTATTTTCTTGAAAGTGTTAGACTCTCCGTTTTTGAATTTTTCAAGAAAATACTTAGCAAAACGCACACGTGCCTCTTTTTGAGCATCACTTAAAATTCTAGGAACCCATCGTGCATCCAAGATAATTTTTTAATATTCGCGATACAGCCATGGCATTCAAGCCCAGTTCCTCAGCAATGATTTTCTGGGTTAATCTTGGTTCTTCGTCAATTTTAGACTTCACTAGCGCTACGCTTGCATAATCAGTCGAAGATTTTGGGCGGCCTTCTCGAGGTTCGTCCTCCACGGAAAAATTACCTGTCTGGAATCTTCGAAACCACTTTGAAGTAGTCACGAGGGATGGCGCATTAACTTCAAATGCCAGTTGGCATTCACTAAATGTTTCCACAGGCTTGAGTTTACGTCGAAATCCAAAAAGAATAGCAAACCGAATCTCTTGTTGCGTTGGCACTGGAATATCTGCTGACATTGTTTCACGATTTATACGTTTTCTTCTCTCCATTTTGACCGATCTTTCTGAAAATTGAGATGATAAGGCTATAACAAATAGTTCGCAGTTTTTTGATTAACTAAAAATTTATAACACGAAACCTACTAAGCGAACTTTTATTAGGCCCTCCGTATTTTAGTCGGATCTATATCTGCACGATCTCGCATATCCTGAAAAAAGAAGGAGCCAAATATTATAATACATATCTTAATAATGTAGATAATCTGGCTTATATCTCTAAAATCTAATAACCATGTTAAGATTCTTGAAATGTTAACTTCCATAGGTTTCACTTAAAAAATAATTATTGTCGAAGGGTAGGCTTTGCGAAGGCTTGATATCTTCAAAAAGCTAATTGTATTGATGTTCTGTTTCAGTTATTTTAATATCTAGCTCGTTCTATGCTGACCCAGTTTATTTAAACCATTCATCGCTTTGATGTGCTAAGTTTTCTTCTACATCTGCCATCTTGGATGTTCCTTCCTCCAAAGCCCTGAACGTCAAATTTCTCTGGTATCTTTTCATGATCGTATGATTTATCCACATATTTGTATGCTCTGTAAAATAACATCCATTGCCGACTAGTTAAATTTTAATAACGCTCTAGCTCATATTTGGTATCTGGCTCGAGGACTTATATAAGTGTAACATAATCATGTTACTAAAATCGGAAACATCAAAATGTTGTTCCTGTGCACTTCACGTGGAATTCCCCAATTAACGAAATTTCCCGGAAAAAATATGAGGACCCATTTTGATATTTTGTTCAGGGAAAAATTCTCTATCGATTGGTATAGGTTTTATGTAACTTGGATTATCGGAAATATTGCATATGAATATAGCTAATCTTTAAATTGACTGATCTAAAAGTGGTTTCAGCTGCTCAATTTCTTTTAACTTCACTGTGATATATACATAAATGTCCATTTGGGACATTAGAAACAAAAATGTAGTGCTAGTAGTAGTTTTAAAAAAATTAAGTTAAGGATGTGACTAGATAGAGCGAGTATTAATCTTATTATAAAAATAATAACTTGAATTTTGTGGGCCTTTTAATATAATCGTATTGAATTTTCTAATTCACGTTATATGCATTTTAATCAAAATTTAATTTTCGTCACTTGAATTGCACCTCTTTGCTTCTAACACCCTCAATGGAAATTTCACATTTTGCTTTATATAGTTTAATTGATTCTTGAGCCAAATTGACTCATTGTCTTGTTTGTCGTACTCTCGTACTCTTCTTAATTTTTTTAAACAATTTGTTGTTTTGGCCTTTTGAATTCGTGACCAAAATTGGCTCCTCTTTCTGATAAGATCAAAATCAAAAACTGTTATAAAGTTTATTTTCGACCACATATCAATTTATCCCTAACGAATATGTTTAGTCATAAATTTGATTTTTGTCATGTGCATAGTACTTCTGAGTGACTTTCTCACTGCTTGGATTGATATTGTAATCATATTTTTAAGAAAGAAAAAAAAAAAAAAATTTTATAGTTTTATGTTATTATTAATTTATTTAATTCTGTATGTTTACATTGATATAAATCTTTTGAAATAATTTTGTAATATTTTAAAATACTTTATTTTTATGTTTGTTTAATGCAATAAAACAATTATTTCTATTGTTATACAATCTTCTATATTTCTTTTATCTATATATTCTATATTTACTAAGTATACAATATTGCTAAAGTTCAACATTTCCAATTTGTATTTTTGTCTTTTGTCTCTACTTTGTAGAATTGTTTAAAGTTATATATCCCTATTTGAATAAGCTATAAATTATTATAAACTTGCTTGTATTTTCTAACTAAACAACTCAAATTTTCGCACTCTGTACTTTCTTGCTCATATTAACAACACTCCTCCACCACATTTTGAATCTGTCTTGCTCAAAACACATCTTTTACTAAATCTAATACTTTTGGCTACTTCATACACATCATCTTGTAGGACTTGCACATCATTTTACTAAGGCGCACACATTTTTTTTTTTTTATAGACAGTCCATTTTTCATTTTGTTTTTTGAAAAAACTTAAAATAAAAAATATTTTTTTATTTTTATATTATAAAATGCTAACTTAATTTTATTTTGAAATTTTCTTACTCTTTTTATATATTTAAAATGTCAACAAATCGCTGCTGTTTGTGCTATCAACAACAATTTATTGCATTCATTGTTCTACAACACCTAACTTCCTATGCGCCTTTGCCTTAGGAACCCCAGTTCTGGTTCGTTAGTTATAAGTGAAACAGGATCTCTTGATCGCATGAAAACCGCCGCAGAAAAACGTAAAAAGGGCGCACTGGATGATGGTGCGCCGCGTGTTTCAGATCGTGTGGAAGAAACACGCGTCAACCCCAATTCATTAATCGATGAGATTTTAAAGGATACGAAATTGGATCAGCTTGAGGAATCAGCAGAGAGTAAGTTTAATTGCAAAAAAAAAAAAAAACAACGACTAAAACTGTTATCTAGCGAACGTCAATAATTTCCATTTTACTTATTAATGAGTTCTCTTCTTAATATATAAAATTAAAAATTTGTCTGCTTGTCTGTCCTTTATGTACTCTTTAAAAACTGTCCGATTCATTTTCACAGTATGTATGTTAGTATTGATCAGGAGAAGGTCAAAGACCGGAAAAATGTTCGGTCCCCCGACAACAAAACTCATATATCTGGAATTTAGGTATTAGTCACACCTATGTGAGATTTCTTAAAGGCACAAGGCAAAGCAAGCGAGCCACCGAAATATGCTAGAATACGTACCAATAAAAAAGTTTTTAGATAAGCTAACACATCTGTTACATTATTGACTTAATCATTTTCGAGTTAGAATAAAATGCGTATATTACACAGGACAACAATGAGTTTTGGAGTCGGTTTCGAATAATCATTACCTACTGTATACGAAAATAATATCAGATTCACCAAACTGACTCTAGTTCTCCAGTTGTTTAAAGCAAAGATATCTGGAGAAAAAAAGTCAATTCAGACAAATAAATCATACCCTCAGTATCTAATAACCTTTGTGAACCTATATTAACTCGCCCTGTGTTATTGATGGTCGTTTTTTAACGTTATAATTTTTTATATACATGTACTAACTTTTTTTTCAACTTCTCATATAGCATCTGGACTTCAATTGTATATAGCTCGTGATGGTACCGCCTCGCTTGGTAGCCATGAAGTGAAGTCACGTATCAATGCCGGGGCTTTTAAGCAGGTTGTTATGCAAAATCCAAGATAGTAGTAGTAAATGATAAAAATTTAATAAATTTCTGAGCCAAAATCCTATATATAATATAAAAATACCTATATACTACTACTGCTGCTGCTGCTACTACTACTACTATTAAGAGAACAACAGCATAAACTACTACACTAAAACAATAAGTGAAAACTATAATTTTAGTATTGCAAAAAAGTATAATCTAAGCTTTTTGATTTCATTGCAAAAGATAAAATCAAATAAAATACAGCTATTGAAATTAATGTATTTAAATAATAAGTTTAAATTAATATATTGCTAAAAAAAAGAAATGTTTAAAATAAATAATTATTGCCAGCTATTTTTAACATAAATTACAATTTAAAATTAAAAATAAAATATAAAATCGTAGTATTTTAAGTAAAAGTAAAACAAATTCATTTCTAGTTCAACAATATATGAAATTCATAAAAGTTCTTAGCACTTTTAAAATTGCTTCTCAATATGTATTTTTGCAACATTTTGGCAAAATTATGCTTCCAAAAATTATATATTTCTGTTTAATGTCTAAGCAAATCTAAAATGTTAGTAAAGTGGCTTGTTGTATATTACTTTAAGAAAGTAGACGCCAAAAATGATTTAATTTAAAACTAACTTTTAATTTAAAAGCTCCTGGTTGTTAAATTTATATTCTTACCTTTTACATAATGGATCTTACTAGATTGTTTTATTGGAAAAAATCAATCAGCGAAAACTTCTTTATTTCCTTTTATATCGTGGATACTGCTACAAAACCGGTGGGACAAAGTAAGACCTTTGAGTGATCTTAAGAGACGAGAATCGTAGGACGGCATGTTAACAATAATCACTAAGATACAACCTTGATTGAATACTGTAAATCAGGTTTCTTAAAGTACTTCATCATTATGTACGTAGACGAACGTTATTAAATTTGTCAAGGACCGTCTTTTGGTTACGGTTATACACGCACTGAGGAATTTCGTTCTCTGTTATGTTGATATTAAATAGCGTAATCAGGTACAATATCGACCTTTGCAAAAGGCAAGCCAATAAGAACAATGTCAGCACGATTGAGTCTACGATGTAGCACATTATTTTCAGTCTCCAGTTTTTTTTTTTTTACTTTGTCACTTACAGCTTTTTTAATTTCGGGTTTCATTTCCTTCAAGTTAGAAGCCTTTGACTCGGAAGAATAAAGTAAAAAAATAAATAAATATCAACACGCTGTATATGAGTTAACCGAATATTTCAAGTTTTCGCTTCATAGGTTATCGTGAATCAGATGTCGTCGATTTCTATGAAGCGCCTATATCTTTTGCCGTGGTATCCTTGATGTTGAATGATGGCTTACTGCAGTTTCATCTATTAATGATAGATTTTGGTTTTGGTAGGTTCGCCTCTGCTAGAAGGAATTTTTATATCAATGCTATTGCTTGTGTGTGCTTTTGATCAAATTCAACATAAAGATCGCTGGTCGAGGGATTTGGTCTCTTCGGATAGTTCTAGTAATCGGCTTCTGTATTGTTTGTTCATTCTGCTTCGTTGTTTTAAACATATTTCTTCGAATTTGTATGGCTGAAGAACATTTGTGACGACACGTGACAAAAGAGACCTTATCTTGCCAGTGGTCAAATTTGAGTTTTTAACTAAAATTTGAGGATTAACTAACCTACAATTGTCGTATTGCTTTTCATGAATGAAACGCAATTCATCAGAAACTACATCATTATTAAAGCGGGGCAGAGAAGTCAAGAATTTATGTTGCTTGTAAACTTTCAGATACAACCAGCCGCAAACGTAGCTTAAAACATTTTTATGAAGAAAATCTATTTCTTCGAAGTTTATGTTTTTGGGGTTCTTTTGAATAAACGCGTGGTCGGGACTTGGTAACCTTTGATAATCTTGCCAAGCCACTTCCCTCATCAAAGCGTCATCGGTGACGTTTAGGACATTTGAAGAAAAAGGGCTAAGTGTGTGGGAACGAATTTTCCATATCCTCACCGTCACTGAATGGCTCGCAATTTCCATTCACTACTATGTCTATATAAGACAATCCCCACACTTTTTGAAAGTTTGTACTGCACATGTGGGATGTAATCGATCTAGTGTTTCCTGAAGAACTACTAATCTTTCCAAATAAATACTCTATTTTGTCCTGTTTTAGTCATCTCGTCTTTATGTATGGGAAATCTAAGCTTTGGAGGTGAGGCCACAATTGTTCTAAACTACTGATATTTGTGAGCCATCCTTGTGTTAAGTGGAAAATATTTGTCACGTCATGGGCGATGCGGACTGGTAGAACATTTCGTATTTGTCAACGAACAGCTATTAAAAATATAAAATAGTTTATGAAAAATTTAAATAATCTTTTCGTCGAAGCTAGTGGTTTGTCTTCTTTTATACTCCACGACTGGGTGGAAGCTATCACGCTGTTCCTCTCTTAAGTTGAAACACTACTTCTGCGTTTAATTACTCTGGAACATATGTTGCTTTTTTCATCATGTAAATATTATTACTTCTTTCATTCCAAAATTTGCATGCTTCACATCCTGAGAAATCCATATTTAAAAAACCAACGAATGAAAGAGCATAAGAATTGATGTTTGAACACACAATTGTGGCATGGTATTTTTCAAAACATAAGTTTTAAAGTAGCTTAATTTTTTATGTTTTTTTGGCATACATATACCATTTGCTGTAGCCTATAATAAGGATATTACAAATTTTTCTAGAATTTGAGAATTATGTTCATTACATTGATTACTAAATAAATCCGAAACACTAATGTAATTTGTTAAAATTTTTTTATGTAATTTATTGCATTCATTTTGATATTTTTGCTGCAAAAATTCGTTGTATGATGGCCAAGAACTAAATGTAACATTCAAGACGTTAAAGTTCGATAAGATTTTTGGAAGTCTTATTTTTGATTGTCCTATTTATTTTGAACTTAAAAAAAAAAATCATACAATAAAACACAGCTTAAAAGTTTAAAGAAATGGTTTTCCTCTTTGCCAATGACTAGATTTATTTTTAAAAATGCAATCGTCTAATAAAAATTAAAAGTGAAATTTTACAATTCGCGTCTGACTTCCTCGAGAAATTAAGACGAAGGTCAAACTTATTCTGCCAATTGGGCGTTCAAATCACCTCCGACTTGTTCCTGTCCAATTTGTTTTCACAATAATCAAGCATTTACATTTTGTGAAGAGACTCAACTACTTTATTAAATATGTATTTCACAATTTTTTTGTGATTTTCCTGTCCCAATTACAAAATGATAACTATGGATGACAGAAAAGTTTTTTAATATACTCCCAATCAAAAACAAATCTACAACATGGTATGGATTCATCCATAATTAAAATGACACATCTGTAATGTGTCGACAAAGATGTGTATGTTATTTTTCAGTTTTCCCTCTATATCCTCTGCTTTGGAGTATATTGAAGAGAGAGACGGAAAGCTTTCGTATACATATATGTAAACTATGCCTGATAGTCGAAATTGTTCAAATCGAGCGCTTTTTTCCAATGGGCCAAGTTGAGAAAGTAGCATAATAGAATTCGCGTAATGACGTTTACAAATTATCAGAGATGGCAATAAGCTCGAATACCCGAAAGTACTCCAAATTTTTTATTCTGTAAGACATTGAAACTTTCCACATTTTATTTATTATTATCATAACTAGCCATCTATTACTGCAGCTCATATTAAAAAAAGTCATCTAAAGCAAAGGTGGACAAAATTTCGTTATAAAATATTTCTTATCGGAACAATTTCTCTTTTTTTTTTGTAACAAGATATCCGAAATTCAAAGGTTGTTTTAAAGTTTCATATAAAAAGCTGCTCTCTTAATATTGATATACAATGAAACATTTTAAGATTTGCTTAATCTCAAAAGAACAAACGTTTGCTAAATGTTTTAAAATAATTAATTAAATTTTATCTAAATGAAATGCTATGAACATATAGCAAAAATACGGAGATTGTTGTAAATTTTAAAACTTAAAAAAAAAGCTCCACAGCTTTGCTTTGCAGTTTATTTTGCTGCCTCAAAATATGCAAATGCTTAAATTTATGATACAATTATCAAAATAGCTAAAAAAGAAACATAATTAAATAGTAATAGTCGTTGTTTTATATTTATACATAAAAAAAAAATTATATATACCAACAAAAATATTGAATTAATTATTATTTTTTATTGTAATTAATAGTAAAATAAATTTGCATATACGCAAAAATACGATTAATTGGACATGTAACAAAACAAGAAAAATTATTTAAATTAAAAGATTGAATTTTATGTACTTTCATTTATTTGTTACATACCATATACATAAGTACATGTCATGTCAGCTACACTAACTCTATTAACATACCACAATTACAATGCATATTTTCTGTATTATTACATATTTATTATACAAATAAGAAACGAAATCAACAAATCCGTATAAACTACATAACTTCTTAAAAGTCTTATATTGAAATCAACAACAACCATTTTTTATCAAATACATTAATTAAGTTGTTTTGAAAAAAAAAAAAAAAATTTTATTATTTAAATAATTAAAAAACTTAATTATAATTATTTGTTTGTCTAAACAAAGTTTATTTTTTAGTTTTTATCATAATGATTATTTATAATTAGCGCTATTTTTGTGTATTGTAAAAATAAAATGTGATTTGAAATTTTAGTTTTCGATTTTATTATTATTGTAATTTTAAATGAAACAAATAAATTTAAATGGTTTAAATAAATTATAAATTTTTTTTTTTTTATTTATGCACAAGACATCTTGAAATATTCTGTACTTTTTTTACTCGCACTGAAATAAATTATTTGATCCAAAAAATTCAAGATTCAAATCTTCACTACACACTGATTTCATTTTAAACACTGAAGTACACTGTCTTGTTTTATTAGTTTTATAGAAAACCAAATTCTAACAAATACTTCAGTGCATTATATTTTATACAAACAAATATTTCAGGTCAGAGTAAAACGTGTAAGTAGAAAAATTACAGTAAAATTTTTAACGATTGTTTTTGTCTAGGGCTGAGGTAAGCTCAGTGGTGTCCAGGGTCAGACTAAAAGACAATCAACTTTTAGTTACAAAATTTATTTTATTGTTTTTCCAATTTAATTTATACGTTTTATACAATTTCCTTGTATATGTATTTTTTATTTAATTTGGTAACACTAACAATTTGCAACCCATTGGTAACCCAGGATTGTATTAGCTTTCATACATTTACCCGAGATGGAGAGAGCGTAAACTAAAAGAGGCACAAGACAAAAGCGAAAAACTACTTATGTCACTAAAGTAGCATTTTGTAGTGTTCACTACAACAACAGCATATGCACTGAACTAAATTGAAGCAAATCAATCAAGACAGGTCTGTGTGATAGTATTTGTTTCTTCTTCTTTTATCCGAGTACTTTTAAGTCAATTGCACGCGACACTGAACTGAAGTATTTGATAACTAAAATGCGGGTACAAGACAACGTATCTTGAAACGAAATGTCTAAAAACTGCAACAAGACGTCTTGTGCAGAACCTTAACTTCGATCAAGAGTTAGCCCATTATTATATCCTAAAACAAAGTTTGAAACAGCGAAGATATTCCCATACCTATTTAGATTCTCCGATAATATAGCGGAGGTTACAAATTCTCAGACTTACTTAAGTCAAGATTGTCGAAAAAGTAACACCTAAGATACTTGCGCCAATAGAGGGCGGAACAATTATAGAAGGAGGTGCGCTATAATGATGAGTAAACCAAGACCAAGACCATAGCAGTCTTGGTCTTGATCTTGTGCATTAAATTTTGGCCTTGACCTTGGTCTTGGTCTTGAAATAATTTCTAAAGAATGTTGAGTATTCAAAATTTGCAAACCTTATTTTTACAAAGCAGTTGGTTTTTTAAGTCGCCAAATTTCGAACTGAAAGATGATTTTATGCTTGAAAAAAGCGTGACACACCTGTTTAGTTTAAATTACCAAGATTGAAAAGCAGTTTTGGTCTTGATGATCAACGTGACCAAGACCATACCAGTCTTGATCTTGGTCTTGAAATGATTCAGCGTCTTGAAAAATTACAAAGACCAAGACTATGTAATTTTGCTCATCACTAGTGCGCTAACACCTGGAATTTGTTCCAAATATTTAATAACAGGTAGGAAGTGGTATGCCTATCCAATCGTTATCAGATAATAAACGCAATGATGTGCACTTTCAACCGAGTTCATCAGCTTTCTTTCACCTTTATACCCTGGTACCCAGGATAGAGCAAGACCTCTATTCCGTTTTGAAACTTAAACTTGCAAGAAGTTGATTAAACTGACAACCAAAGAACCAACTGACTGGTGCGGATGCCATGGGTAATTTGAATATTTCGTTGAAAATCAAACTTTAAGTTGGCATACGCAATAGGGACCAACATTTGATTACACTGGCCACAGCACGAGGATTGAGATTTGATAGTGGGCTGTGCGTCTTGAAAAATGCGAATACTCGTATACCTCAAAGAAAAATCATTACATTTCAGCGCTTTAAGAATTACGATAAACTCCTCTTGAATAAGGTTGCAATGTTTTGGGAGCCCTCAAAAGAGCTGTAAATTGAGAACTTGAGCAAACATTTTTCCTTCTAATTTGTCACCCATCTTTGAAACATAATAATACCTACGAATTTAACTTTGTCTGAGAACGCTGTTTAACTTCATCGGAAGTAGGGGGTTCGAAGAATAGAATTTTATTTTATTCATTTATGTATCAATATTTGTGGATGAGGCTTTATCATGAAGAAACAATGGAGACAACAAGGCAGCCTGAGAAAAAATTCGCAAAAAACTACATTAATGTCTTCTATTTGTACTGAATTTGGGATAATGAAATCAAATTTCACAGACAATAGGGATAGTCCATACAAGATCTGAGTAAAAACTAGGTGAATTTGAATAGGAGAGCGTGACACCTCGCACACAAGCAAAACCTTTAAAATGCTGTAAGTACCGAAAGTATTATTGAGGACTAATTTCACTCAGATACTAGAAATATGTGAAAGCTCTGAGAAAAATTTAGATTAATGGACGAGGCAAACTCCTCCAAGTAAATGCTTCAAAATGCTATACTGAAAACCATATGTGAGATAATGCAATCAAATTTCATGCAAGTATACAGTCCATCATAAAAATGTCATACCCCACACCTAGAAACTCTGAGAGTTATACCTTACTAAGTTTCTAATGTTCATATTGTATGAGCATCTTGTGTTCTTTATCACTTTCAAGAGCAGAGCCCCACAAGACTCATCCATCGTGTCATTACTCTCCTGATTCAAATATTTTTCATTCTAGAAATCGCTACTACGATGTTTCGAACGGCCGCATCCCATTCATTCTTGTGGGCTATATTCCTTTTGATTTGATTGGATATTGTTTTTTGTCGGCAACTGATTAGCAGTTCAACATTGGAGATAGTCCTGCGAATCGACATTTTCGACTGCAATTTTTCCATAGCCGTATTTACAAAGTACTGGATACAAAAGTTATCAGTTTCGTTATATGGGCTACTTAAGAAATTTTTCTCAAAAAGCTTTTTTTTAAGAAAAATGTATATTAAACACAGCTTTAAGCTTTAGCACCGAGTAGTTAACATTGCATTACAATTACAACAGAACTGCTCTGTTATCGGTAAAAAGCGTAAACATAAGAGAATTAAAATTTTTTTTCTAAGTTATCAGTTCGGTGTTGTTGTTTAAGAATTACGATATAGCTGAGTACATTACAATAAAAATTTGCAAATAATTAAAGAGAAAATTATATGAAGTACATTTTTTTCATATAAAGTTCAAAAAATGTATTAAATTACATAAAGAAGTTGAGTGTCCAGTGAAATTTAGTTAATTGAAGCATTAAGATGTCTACCGTATTCATTGTAATAATTATAACAATCATATTTCTACTCTACCTATGGAATCGCAATCACTTTGGCTATTGGAAACGACATGGTGTACCATTTATTCCGACTACACCGTTTGTGGGCAATGTGCTGGACCTGCTGAGATATCGCTGTTGTTTTGGTGATCAATTCAAGCAGCTGTATAATCATCCAAATGCCGCGAATGAACCGTTTGTCGGCATACATGTATTGCATAATCATGCGCTATTGCTGCGTGAACCCGAGCTTATAAAGCGTATTTTGAATACGGACTTCAATAGTTTTTCTAGCCGTTTTGAGACAGCAGATCCAGTTGGTGATATCATGGGTTCATTGAATTTATTCTTTGCCAAATATGAAATATGGAAAGAGATACATTTAATTTTTACGCCGCTTTTTGCGCATGGCAAAGTACGACAGATGTTTCCATTGGTTAAACAGGTAGGTGTTAGATTACAGCAGTTCAAAAAATTTAATATGTTTGTACCCTACATCGAGAGTATATTCACTTTGTGCTTCCGTTTGTAACACAGAGAAGGAGGCGTGGCAGATATAGAAAAGTAGATATATTCTTGATCAGCGTCACCTCCTGAGTCGATATAGCCATGTCCGTCTGCCTTGCTGGCTGGCTGGCTAGCTGGCCGGCTGGCTGTGCGTGGAAATATTTTTTACGGGAAAACTAACCATGTTAATTCAATGAAATTTGGTGAATTGACTTTGTCGTAAAAGTTAGCTCGTGGGATTGAAAATGAGCGAAATCGGTCAACGGACCATGGGCTCAGGGTCGCTTATTTTTTTCAAAAATTTTCAGTTTCCCGTTTGAGGCTATGTCACTTTAATTAAAGAAATGTTTTTAATATCCATTTTTTGGGTTCAGTCTATCTAGACTCTAAATTTCATCTACGTTGATGTGGCGGCTACGTCTTAACAGAATATTTTCCCATAAGGGACGGTAACACGCCCACTAAAAGCAACATTTTTATACCCTACACCCAGGGTATATTTACTTTGTCCTTCCATTTGTAACGCATAGAAGGAGTCGTAGGAGCTATAGAAAAGTATCTATGAAGCAAAACACGCCAAGTGTGAAAATTTTTTTGTCTCCGATTTCGCTCAAATTTAGATTTGGTGTGCAAGAACTAGTACCATTTGTTGTTAAATTACAGGGTGTTGAAACTGGCGTTTTTAGTCATTTTCATGAAAAGGGTCTTTTTTCTAAAATTTATAGCTTACACCAAAGTTTGTAAATTGATATATCTAAGTAACTGGTCTCATTTTTAAGTGTTCTTTTAATAAAAAAAAAAATATTACTAGGTGAAAACAATTTTTTTTAACCAAAATTTTTTAAACTTAAAAATTCTTTTGAATTTTTTTAAAAAAAAAACCCCGCTTAAATTTTTTTTTAAAGTACTTTAAATTAAATCATAATTTATAAGCTTTAAAATGATGTATGACTCAAGATGGGATTCGATCGCTAGATGAGAGTTTTTGCCTTTTGAACGCCCCCGGCAGGCAGAACTCTTTATTTACTCAAGAGGAAGGCATATTAGAATCGTTCAAGAAATTTTTTTTTTGGGAATTTTTTGGAAAGTTAAAAAAAAAATTTCTTTTTCTTTAAATAATTTTTAAAAAATTTTTTTTTCAAAAAAAAAAGTTTAAAAATTAAAGGAAGTTATAGCGAATCTAAAAGCTCAGTACAAAATATGATAAACAGGATGTTTCAAAAACGAATATCGCCCCCTAAGGCTATGCAATATATTTTTTTTAACATTTGACATTTCAAAGAGCATGCAAATAACTAAAAAAAAAAAATTCATTTGAACTTTTTTTTATGATACTATCTAATGGACTTGCACCAATATTAAAATTAACGACAAATATTAAAAACCGGAGTTTTTTAGCGAAATTTGATGCTTTATTGTGGAAAAATGTTACAATATATTTTATTCAAAGTATTGTCCATTGGAAGCTAGAACATTGCCCCATTTTTCAGGCAATTTATGAATTCCATCCCAAAAAAATTGCGCCGGCTTGGCGGTCAAAAATGAATCTATCCAATTTCGGATGCCTTGCTCTGATGTGAAGCGTATTCCGGTGAGGGCGTTTTGCATCGAGCGAAATTAATGAAAGTCAGACGGAGCAAGGTCCGGACTATAAGGCGGGTGAGCCAAAACTTCCCATCCACTATTTTCCAAATAGTTTTTCACGGGTCTTGCAACATGCGGCCGAGCGTTGTCATGATGAAAAATTATTGCTTCGTGTCTGGTCGCATTTTCCGGGCGTTTTTTGATGATGGCACGCTTCAAACGTATTAATTGTGTTCGATAGAGGTCACCTGTGAGCATTACCTTGGCACCATGGATATTTGCCTTTGGCTGGGAAGGTCCTGGTTGTCCAGGCTTCATATATGAATGTTTGCGTTTCGGGTTGTCGTAATGGATCCATTTTTCATCCCCAGTCACGATCCGATGCAAAAATGACTTTTGGCAGCAGTTTCCTTTGCAAAAAAATTACCCAACAGAACCTCCCGCAAATGCTGTCTTTTTCTCCAATTTTCGAAGTTATTCATCGTGAAAAATAATAATGATGCACACAAGATAAAATTGTTTTGTTGATTGATTTTGACAGCTGTCAAATGTACCTTCAAAATGACATATTTATAAAGTTCGAGCTTTCACGATATTGTTAGTACGGACATCCACCGTCAAATTCCGGTTTTTAGTTGTACACCCAATATATATGAACAGTGGCGGAATAACCCTAAGGCACCAGTAGGCACCTGACTAGGGCGGGGGATTTTGGGGATCGGCAAATTTTCAGAGTGATAAAAAAAAATTTGTTAGGGGAATGTCGTCAGGGTTGGGCCGCTGTCAGGGTTGGGCCACCGGTATTTCTAGTATATGATACGTGCTGCCATCTGTGTTATTGCGTCGAATTATTGTTCTCGATGCCAGAAAACTTTTTTAAGCATTACTTGTCACCGGGATTGTCAGTAAAAACTTTTGTGCCTTCATGTAGTTTTCGGTAGTTCAAAAAATTTTGTAATAGCAGTGAAAAATGACTCGAAACTTGGAAAAGAACAATGCCACCGAAAAATTCAGTATATATACATATCTATTAAGGGGTGAACCATTATCAAGTTCCCAAAGGGAAAATTCGATTCCCTAACCTGTTCACATGTAGTATTGAGCGGTCGAAAAACACGCTTGTCGTCAGGGTTGGGCCACTCGTGTAGTCAGGGTTGGGCCACATCAATTTTTATTTAGAATCAGTAAAATAACATCACTGAATCGGTTTTTTGGAACACAGAACATTAACATTACAGTTTTGGATACCTCCAGAGTTGATAAGAACGAGAAAGCAACGAGTGAAACGCACGAGGAACTATCGACTTCTACTCGGAGTTCAACTTCTTCGTCTCATGAGTCCACCCTTTCAACGATTTTGTCAGTGATCGGGCCTCTGCAAGCGGCCGCGCCAACAGTGAAATCTAATCGGGGGCGCCGCCCAATGAAAAGCACGTTCTTAACCTCCCCGGAAAACCGCGAAGAGTCATGTAAATAGCAACAGATGCGCGATGCTTCGAAAACGCCTAAAAAAAGTCTGAATCGAAATAATTCAATCGTATGCATTGAATGCAAGCGAGACGTGCACTTGAAGTGCAAATCTTACAAAAAGTTACTATGTGTGCCCAAATTCCGATTCAGATTAATGTTATTATGGAGATTTCTCATCGGAATTTTGTATAATCGAATAAAAAACAATAAAAAGTTTCATACATATTCATTACACACTATTTTAGTACATATTTCATCGATATTAGGTGGTGGCCCAACCCTGACTACAATGGCCCAACCCTGACTCCTTTTTCCGAAATCGCAGCGAGTTGTCCTAAAGGTATGTTATAGATAAAGGTCCGCACTTTTAAATAAAATAACTAATTTGGTAGTATTCAAATACATAAAAAAGATACAGAGGAAAGTTAAAAAGTGGCCCAACGCTGACGACATTCCCCTATAATTAAAGTATTGAACTTGATTTTATTTTATCTAAATGGTACTTAAAAAACATTTAAATTCGGCACTATTCATGCAATACGTATGGACGATTTATCCTATTAAAAACAACCATGTAGTGTACCATACGGTTAAATTATGACGATTATAAAAGATATTTAAGAAAAGTTTACTCAATGCCCAGGGCGGCACTCTTAAGGGGCGGCAAAATGGACTTTAGGGGGCGGCAAAATGAGTGATTGAAATAGATATTGTTCTATAAGACCAAAAGACTATAAACTAAAGAAAAATAAGTGCCTAAGGCGGCAAATTACTTAGATCCGTCGCAGCAAATGAACATACTTTGTAATTGTATCAAAACCCCGAATCTCGGTATTCTTCTCTAATTGGTACGAGTATTTTTTTTTAGCAATATATGACTCGCCCAGAAACCAATGCGGATAAGTCCATTTTTTCAGATCCCCTGATTTTTGCAAATTTTAGTGGAATAAATAATATTCTTCTCGGTTATTGAAGGATCTGTTGGATTCTTCATGTTTTCTAGGTTCAAATACCGTTTTTTTAATAGCTTCTGAATATTTTGTAATATAATTTCAGAATAATTTTACAAAAAGCAAAACTAGAAACACAAATTTTCTCAGTTTTAATTTTTTGGACTTAACCGCATTGACTTCTGAACGACTCATATGTTGTAATAAATTTGTTATTTCACCATTACTTAAAAATTAATTTGGTTTTTTTTTTTTTTTTTTTTTGCCTAGTGAAATACCGGATATTTGAATATTTAGATTCGATCACCAACATTATTAAAGGTAAACAAACAAATTTATTGAATTGCACTTAAAGTTAACGTATGCCGCCTTCTTGCCCCAACAGCCAAACTTTTTTTCGACAGAACTGATAGTAAGTGATAAGATTTTTATTTTGTAAACAATTATTTCTAACCAATATCTATGTATGTATGTTTGGACAATCGTAAATTCATACCTTGAGACGCGTAGTAATCGTGTAATTGGCAATTTTGTTCTATATTTAGACTAATGGATTAAAGGGCATAATAAATTAATAAATGAAATTCTCAGATTGTAATCTCAAATTAAAATACAAAAAAAAATTTTAAATTAAATTATTTAGCAATATGTAGATGCACTACTCATTAAGAAGGTCAAAGCTTATTGATCGATATAATCATTCTGTTGGTATCGGATAATCACATTCGTTTTGTCAATTTGTGCTCAGCTAGAGAATTCAGTTTTCTAATGATGCAGTTGGCATCTCAATCCTCTCTTTGCTCTCGCCTACCCGTTGAGTACCTGGTTTATCCTAGAAACTATACGAAAGATTGTATAGATGAGGTCTCCAAAAAAGTGTCGCGGCCCTGAAATTATACCACTTGCTTATTTCAAAAAGTTCACCAACAATTGTCTACGACGCATTCTGAAAATTTTCTACTCGTCAGATGGCGCACAGTGATGCTCCACAAATCATAGCTTTTGAACGGTTAAAGATGTTTGAGAATTTTTCTCTGATTTCTATACATTATTTTTGCAGGTATAACATATTTATGGTTCAAGTTAAAAACTTAGCTATAAAGTAATTAAAAATAAGGTAAAAGTCAGATTTTTGAAGTATGTATGTATTCTCCTTTAAATCCTAGGAGGAGCATAGGGCCAAGATTTTTGAAGTAAGGAAGATGAATTACTTATTTGATGGTTTTCTGTATTTACTGGTCCACTTCAATGCATTTAGGTGTCTTTCCACGATTAAACCTACACAGTAAAAATTTTCGTTTAATTTTAAAACCACTTTATAAAGAACAATTCAAAAAAGTATTAATTTTAAACTAATTTGGAATAAATTTTACACTACTCTGGTATAAATTTCATTCTTTTTTGGAAAAAATCGGAATTTAATACTAAAAAAGTTTAAAATCAATACTAAAAGGAATCAAAAGAAGAAAAGAAAACTATGATTTTTTAGTGTGTATGAGCGTTGAAGCTGAAAGATGCTTTTCTTCATTTGGATATGTGAGCCGTTTATTTTGAAGTGACTTTAGTCCATTCAAAAGTAATGTCTTTAATAAAATGTCATAATGAATTAGGCCACTTTCAAAAAAACAGGCTCGTATTGAAATACTTTTATTTATTTTTTTTCTTTCTAGAACTTAAAACTGATGTCCAGACTGAATTTTTGATACTTTCAAAGACTGGACATCAGTTTCAAGTTCTTGAAAAAAAAAAAAAGTATTTCAATACTCGGAAAAAGAATAAGACATATCTACCATTCAATATATTCAATCAAATAATTGCAATAAGAATGGTAAAAAAAAGAAAATAGTTTAAAAAAAATTAAAAAAAAATTTAAAAAAAAAAAAAAAAAACACACAATTGGATTAAATTCCGCCACGTCCCCGCTGTTGCTCCTGGGTAAAAACACATTTAATGCTTTCTACTTTCAATCCATTTCAAGGAACTTATAACATACTTAATTCATACCTTCCAACGAAATTGAATCAAAATATTTTTTATAGTTTTTGAGTTATACCATGTAACGTATTTCACTTGTATGGGAGGCACCACGCCCACTGGTGACATATCACCCATTTTTTGCTTAGAAGCACTTCATATGAAGAAGGCTCCCTGTACTAAATTTCAGACAAAATAATTCTGTTATTATAACGCATTAAATTTTTGTATGCGGTGCCACGCCCATATGCGAGACTATATAATTTTTTGACATTCTACAAATTAATACTAATCTCAACGAACAGGTGATCCTAGCTTTTTATCAAATTCGTTGAAACCGCTTTCGAGATATATTGAATTCAATTCACAAAAAGTTTAAAAGTGGGCGTGTCACTTACTTAATTCCGCCCACTTTTCGCTCGTTCCAAGATAGTTTCACTAGACATCGAGTTGCAAAATTTTACAAAATTATCTTGTGTCGTTTGTGAGATATAACGTGATAAATGAATCAACTTGATGATTTTTTCCAACTACCCATCTTTCCTGTCGCCATACTGTTCTGCCATATTATTTTTTTCAAAAACAGCACTCGGCACTCGAAAGCAGACACTTCGACAAAAAAATGCGTTATCACACTGTTCGACAATTTCGAACTTTTTGTAAAACATATGAGAAAATCCAAAAAATTCTTAAAGTAGACTTTAAAAAAAATACCCGTTTCTTCTGATTTTTCTCCAGCACGTCAATTTTTTTTTAAACGATTTTTGAAGTTTTTTTATCCACTGTACATGAAAAAAAAAAACAAAAATATCACATTCTTGTGTTAAATCGATGAATTTAACTATAAAAAATCGTTAAAATCAATAAGGACTTTTCACATTGCATATTAATTACATCCCTGACGCGCTTACCTTAAGTTTTAAGAATTTTTCGTCTTTGGTAACTCGAAATGAAATTTTTTGTAGGATATTTTTGCAAAATTTTTTAACCCATTGCGGCTCAGTTTTAGAAAAGGGGTCAAAAAGACCCATAAAAAAAGGATGTGTTCTAGGAAAATTATCCTTATGTGATTTCGTTATGATCTTGTCAGAACGAGTTTTGTCCAAAATGTAGTTTTAGAGTTGTGGGTAAAATTTGGAAAATATTGATTGTTAAAAGCGCTTACTGATTTTAACGTTTTTTTAATGTTTTTCGTTATGAAATTTTGCTTTTTTAGTGTTCAGCGACTAGTAGTGAAATTGAATAGCAAATATTTCTGTAGTACATACAGACTCAATATTCCCCTGTTTTAGGTGTCATTTTTGTATCTTTTTAAGAAAAGGACAAAAATAACCCACATGTGGGGGTTGTACAGGGTTAAAATTTTCTACAAAAATATTCCAAGCAATATCCTGCATAAGTTTGCTGAATACATAATACACCTCAAATGTAAGGATCATATAGTTAAATTCATCAATTTAACACAAGAATGCAGTATTTTTGTTTTTTTCATGTACAGTGGATAGAAAAACTTCAAAAATCGATTAAAAAAAATTTGACGTGCTGGAGAAAAACCATGAGACACGGGTAATTTTTTTTAACGTCTTCTTTAAGAATTTTTTGGATTTTCTCATCTGATTTTTTTTTTTGTGTCGAAGTGTCATATGACCTATTTAGACGCACCAGATTTTGGGAAGCGAGCTGGCATAGTTGACGTGAAACGTCCCATATATCAATTTCTAGGTTTTTTGGTGCTCTGAAACCGACTACGACGTTAAAAGATGATTCACACAGTAACCTCAAAGTGCCTCCTAGAAAGGGACAAGCATCCCCAATAATTACTCATTAAGTTTAAACCCGTTTTTTTTCCAGCAAGTATGGGTGTATAATAAAACCAATTTCATGAGTGTTGCCGTCTTCCTTACTCACACCCCCGATAAATTGACTGGGGGTGTACCCTCTGGGTCTTGTCTTTCTTTTTTTTGTGTGCCTATGTTATTTTTGTTTTCTATCAAGCCTCAAACGTTTTATGTACGGCTTACGTGAAAAAAAAAAATTACCGGCGAATTTGAATCGAAGTTATGGGACCAAGTAAATGTTGAGGATGACAAATATTTCTTAACAAGCATTGAATTGTCGCAAAAATCAAAAACAAGCCGAAAGCCAACCCAATCAGTTGACCATATTTGAAAGGACGTAATTGATTTTTTGTCTGCTTTTTAAACAACTCGTCTATAAACTCATTTAATATTAATATTAAATATTAATCACTTGAATAAACCCTTAAAACAAATTTTGCTAAAAAATTACCAAAAAAAAAATTCTGCGGTAATGATTTTGTCTTTCAACCCCTGGATTGAGGACTAGAATATTATTCAATTTGAAGTCAAAAATATTGGCGAAAAAACAGCTTTTTTTAAACAATTCATAAAAATTTCTTACTAAAAACATTTTCTAAAAGTTTTTATGAAATAAAAAATTCAAAATATTAACCGTATTCACGATCTTGTTGCATCGTAGCAAATGCAAAATTATTTTAAATTACAAAAACAAATTCTATTGAATTTTCAAAAGCAAGAGTCTTGTAAGCAAGACCAAATTTGCAACACAAAAACCTATTGCACGATTGATTTCCAATAGTCTATTGTGACTGATTTTATTTTTTTCATTTGTGATTGGCACAATTGCTTAGTGACTTTTATGTTTTTGACAACCGTATTTGTCACAAACAAAAATTAAAATGTAAACAAATACAATTAAATTTCAATTATTTCGTTTTGGTATAATTAACAAAGATTTCTACGCAATGTTTGCATCAAGCACATTGTATGTAGTTAATAAAATTGTGATTTTTTTCTAAATAACGCACAATTATTCAGTAAAATTTCATTTAAAACAAAATAAGATATCAAATAAATTTTAAATTCAAAAAATATTTGACAGCAAAACAAAAAACAGCTGTTCTGAAACGTTTGCAATATCAATTTACAACAGTGTGTGCTCACAATTATTTACTCTTGCAAATTTGCATTTGCTACGATGCAACAAGATCGTGAATACGGCTAATAGCCGTAGAGGTTTGTTTTTCGAATAGAGATAAAACTGGTATTTTGTGGTCGAATCTGGCAACTCTAATGTCATTTATGTTCAGTTTGGTTTGCCATTTCATCATGAACAGGTTGACAAAAGAACAACGCTTGCAAATCGTGCAAATTTATTTCGAAAATAATGGTTCAGTTCGCGAAGTTTACCGCAAGCTCCGTCCATTTTATGGTCGACACAATCGTCCATCAGAGCAATTAATTCGGTTAACTATGGATCGTTTTCGCACTACGTTTACTCTATGTGATAATACGCATCCGCAGAGACGTCGAACAGTGCGCACCGAAGAAACAATTGCCGCTGTAGAGCAAAATGTTGAAGAGGACCCGAATGAATCGATTCGCCACCGTGCAAAGCAATTGGAGCTTTGTTCATCAACTTTATGGAAGATTTTGCGCAAAGATCTTGGCTTGCAACCTTACAAGATCCAGCTTGTGCAAAAATTAAAGCCGCGAGACCATGCAATGCGTCGTGATTTTGGTGTATGGGCCGAAAATGAGTTTGATCTCGATGCTGATTTTCATCGCAAAATTTTGTTCAGTGATGAGGCTCATTTTTGGTTGAATGGCTACGTCAACAAGCAAAATTGCCGCATTTGGAGTGAAGTGAATCCACATGAGACCCTTGAGACGCCATTACATCCACAAAAACTGACTGAAGGAAACATTCGATGAGCGCATAATTTCGCGGAATGGACCTGTCAATTGGCCACCATGATCGTGTGATTTGACACCATTGGATTATTTTCTTTGGGGATATGTGAAGTCGCTCGTCTACGCCAACAAACCAGAAACGTTAGGGGACTTGGAAGCCAACATTCGTGGCGTTATTGCCGACATACGGCCCCATATGCTCGAAAAAGTGGTTGAAAATTGGACCTGTAGAATTGGCTTTATTCGAGCCAGCCACATGCCCGAAATCATATTTAAACATTAATGGCATAAAATTATCCTTCCAATAAAGCCAAATTGATGGACATTAAAACGATTTTCTTGTGTTTTATTTCAATTTGAATTTCTATACCTCTAAAAAAAACACCCTTTACATGAAAAGTAAACCTTTTTATACAAAACTATAAGATCCAATCTCTGTTCAAATCAGTTGGTAAAAATAAAAATGGAAAGGTCACTTTGCGCAAATCACCAACGATAGTATACCGACATGCTTTGAAACCCGCAAGGTCATTACGTAGAGACTTAGTGCTCCAAAATACATTTTGAATGTAACATTTACGTAGATATCTTTTGCTGTAACTCTATGAAACGAAAGTCAATTTAATAATCTGATAACGTTTTAGGTCAATGTCTCAGTAATGCACATATAACTGATAAGTGCTAATCAAAATCAACGAACTACGACATTCTCAAAAATTTGTAATTTATCAAGAAACAGAAGAAGTGCGTTTTTTTTTTTTATTTTCATTGTCCGAAATAAAACTATAAGCCATCCAAAATTATTGTTTAGTACAGTTTTTTAGTTGGAAGTAGAAAGATGTTTTCTCTATTTGTTATAACGTTGTTAATGTTTTTTTTCCTGATTTACATCTGGATTCATAGACATTTTGGCTATTGGAAACGATTCGGTGTAGCCTTTATCCCAGCTGCACCTCTTGCGGGTAATCTTTTAGATTTATTACGGTACCGCTGCTGTTTTGGTGACCAATTTAAGCAACTGCACCATCACCCGAATGCCTTAAATGAACCATTTGTGGGCATACATGTATTGCATAATCGTGCCATCTTGGTGCGTGAACCCGATCTCATCAAACGCATTTTAAATACGGATTTTAAAAGTTTCGCCGATCGCTTCGAAATTGCTGATCCAGTTGGTGATGTCATGGGTTCATTAAATTTGTTCTTCGCGAAATATGATGTATGGAAGCAGGTGCATACGATTTTCACACCATTTTTTGCTCACGGGAAAGTTCGTCAAATGTTTCCGCTGTTGCAACAGGTGGGTTAAATCGGAAGAAATTCGTCGTACGCTCCAATTGTTTTTAAGCTATAGGGTAGTTTTCCGTTCGGGGTAGTGCTTTAAGGATATTTCATTGTACATACAAACATACATAAAAGACCAAATGACAAGATGCTGCGAATATTCAAATTTATTTAAACATAAAGTGGTGCATGGTACTGTAGACAAAATATTTTCTCAATTTGTCATAATTCAGTGTTAAAGCATTAAAAAATTCTTCGGAGATAGGTTTCTCTAGGGCCTTACTCAAATCTTTCTTTTAAGTGAGTGCTTATATTGTGTGGATTCCTGCTAAGCACTTTAGTACAACATTATGGTTCAAATATCCAGGACTAGCCATAAAACCTGATACGGTAGTTGAAAGAACTAGTCTTTTCCTTCAAAACTCCTTTTGGTTTATATCGATATATTTATTTTTCCTCTGATAGATCCTACCCTAAAAATTAAGATGTTTCAGAGGGAAAAAATTTTTATATGTATAAAGATATATACGAAGGACTGACAAAATGTCGATGAGCTGGTAAGAAGAAAAGAATTAAAAATATTTTTGTTTATTTAATTTAAGCATCATCCCTTTTTATCTTCTCCACATAATCGCCATTCATTTCAATGCATTTTTTGGCTTGTGATCCAAATATTTAAACTAGAGTTTGCCTTGAAATTCGACCACTTCAATTTGACTTTAAGGAGGCTTCGTTGGCATTTTCGGCATCCATCTTACGCTGACTATAGTCATGCTTAGGTTTTCGTCCAGAATTTAAAAATTATTGTATCTGATACTCAATTTTTGAGAGCTGTGTTTTCTTTAGGCGGTCATCTTCCAATATTAATTTTTGGATTTTTTGAATGATTACGCCACTTGTTTAAAGTTTTAAGTACTCGAACAAGAGTCCCCGTTACGCATGACATCTCTTCCAGTAAGTGTTGAACTGATTTTCTTTGCTTGGTAAAGAATGCAATAGTGTGCATCTTAGTTAGAATATTTTGCACTTAGATCGAGTATGTGTAGATTTAATCAAATATTTAACTAAAAAACTTAACTATTTTTTTCATCTTCACTGCAGATCGGTGTTAAGCTCGAACAATATTTAGCAGCGCTTCCTTTCGATGCAGCCACCAATTCCACCATCGTAGAGGTTAAAGAGACGTGTGCGCTATTTACAACAGATCTCATTTCATCGCTTGCATTTGGTGTACACTCGAATAGTCTGGAAAATCCAAAGGCCGAATTTCGTCAGATGTGCATTGAAGTAAATGAACCACGACCGATGCGTGTACTGCATCTCTTCACAATGTTCTTTTTCCCACAATTCGTACAACGTATAGGCACACATCTCTACTCCCCAGAATATGAACAGTTTATGCGTCGATCCATTAATTTTGTAATTGACGAGCGTGAACGTAGTGGTTTGCGACGCAATGATCTCATCGATATCTTCGTTTCACTCAAACGTGGTGAAGGTGTTGATAACAAAGGAAGTATTGTAAACAATCCAGACTTTTTTGTAGCACAAGCAGCGTTTTTGCTCTTAGCTGGTTTTGACACATCATCATCTACAATTACATTTGCTCTTTATGAGTTGGCCCGACATCCGGAATTACAGCTGCGTTTGCGCAATGAAATACAAGATGCACTGCGAAAAGATAATGGTGATATAACATATGAAACGGTCAATGAGATGCTATACTTACGCATGGTTGTGGACGAAGTCTTGCGTCTCTATCCGGCAACTTCTTTCTTAGATCGTGTTTGCACAGCGCCGGATGGTTACTCAATGGAGCCATTTGGACCGGTGCATGTACCGAAAGGTTTACCTGTCTACATATCAGTATTAGGGCTGCATCGTGATCCAAAGGTTTGTGTACTATTTGCGTAATTTAGAAATGTATTCCAAAATTTTTTAATTATGTACTTTTAGCACTGGCCTGAACCCAATAAATTCAATCCAGAACGTTTTTCACCCGAACAACGTAAATCACATGTTTCCATGTCTTACATTCCATTTGGTAGTGGTCCACGCGGTTGTATTGGCAACGTTTTGGGTCTCTTGCAAGTCAAAACTGGTCTCATACATATTTTGAAAAACTATCGAATTGAAACCTGTTCGAAGACGCCACCAGAAATGAAATTTGAGAAAAAAGCTTTTGTTTTATGCCCCGATGGTGGGACGTATTTAAAATTTGTTCAAGACAATTTGTTGCTGCATGAAAAGGACCATATTGAAAATTTGTAAAAGAATATTTTTTTTAAGTTTGAATAACATATGCCTCTATTTGAGGAAAATTTTAGATTTTCTTTTTAATGCAAAAATATACAGTAGTTAAGTAAAAATTTGAGTACATTATTGAAGAATGATTAATTCCAGCGAAGAAAAGTCCCACGAAAATTGATAAAGTGAAAAGTTACATATAGAAATGTAAATCATACACAATTAGAATTCGTAACGTAGACCAACTGGAGCGGTGGTAAAATCATAATATCATAATATATCAAAAATAATAATGCGTAAAAGTCGCGAAATGTCTAATCACTATTAATACAAAAGTGATAAAAAATCTAAAGTATCGGAAAGATAGCCACCGAAAGACATCAATAAAAATTTCGAAAAATTGATAAGGTAGCAAAATAATGTAGAACTCGAAAATTTGTAAAGAAGTCGAAATAGTAGTCTTTTGTATGTATGTATGTATTCTCCTTTAACTCCTAGGAGGAGCATAGGGCCAATATGAAATCTCTCCATTTGCCACGATCCCTTGCGATGACTTTAATCTCTTGCCACGACTTTCCCGATTCTTGGATTTCCTTTTCCAGCGACCTCTTCCAGTTGGTTTTGGGTCTACCACGTCCTCTGCCTTGTGAATTCCACTCAAGAGCCTGGCGACAAACTTCGCTGTGTGGTTTCCGGAGAGTGTAGTCTTTTGGTGATATAAAAAAAAAGTTTCGATTACCCCAAAATTTGTTTTACGAGATTTTATTCAATATCTTATTTGAACATGTTTTCAAGAAAAGATTTTAAAATCCTTACAGCACTTTGTTTTTTATTCGATTCTTCATCGAATTTGTTTATTTTGTCCTTTCACTAGCACACAATGTAAAATTATAGTTCGGTTCTTTTGACCGAAAGTATGCATTTAAATAATTTTTGTACGCGGATTCTGGATTCAAAATCAGAATTGCTCTACCTACTACTTTTGGTTTTTGAGATATCATAACCTAAAACTTCCAAAAAATGACGTTTTTCGCTATTTTGAAGTTATATAACGAGACAAGGTATTTCTATCCATAAAACCTGATTTGACAGCTTTAGGTACTAGCTTTTTTCTTTAAATTCCACTCTGAATTATATCTGTATTTTTATACCCCACACCAGGTTATACTCAATTTGTCCTTCCATTTGAAGGAGGCGTGGCAGGTATAGAAAAGTGTGTATATTCTTCATCAGTGTGGGCGTGTCAATACATTTTTTGAAAAACTGAGCCAGATAATTCAAGGAAATTCGGTATACTGCCTCCGTCGTCAAAGTTAGCTCATGGGATTATAAATGAGCGAAATCTGTCAACTGACACGCCTACCAACCATACAAAAAATATATTCAAAATGCAAATGCAAAATGCCAAGCTCTGAGCAAAAACTGAGTGAACTCGAACAAGAGAACGTGGCACCTACCATATAATCAAAAGTTTCAAAATGCTATACTGAAATAGTTTTTTGAGATAATCCAACTTTATTTCACTCAAACACTTAGAACTATAAATACACGCTTCGAGCAAAAACTAGAAGAATTCGGACAAGAGGGCGTGGCACCTCCCATATAAGCAAAAGTTTCAAAATACCATACTGAAAGAGTGAAAAAGTTCCTCTCTTGTCTATGTTATGACGTTCAAAATGACCAAAACTTATTGTATTATGGTGTAGGCCTGGTTATAATTTAAACGATAGAGAATGATAAGTTCCTGATATTCTCATTAAGATTCATCGATGAAAAAATCATTATCATATTGGATGATGTCGCTCAAAAACGCCACCACGAAATTAAATGCCCTATAAAAATGTGAATAATGAAAAATTGTGTTCTACGCATTTATACATACTAGAATCGCCCACTTTTAGTAATTTTTTTGTTATTTGCTGCTGGTGCTGTTGCATAAGGTTTTAAACTTTGTAGTACCAGGAAATCAAAATTAACTAATAAATTAAATTAAATTAAATAGAAAAACTCATTTATCATCCCTGGTAAAAAATTAAAAATTTTTTGTCTTACGTATTATTGTATAGACTAGGATATTTTGGAGACAAAACATTGATATTTTAGTTCAAATTGGGTTTTGAAGCATAATATGGGTAATTTCTACATAATTATTTGGTTTTATGGCATAAATCGGTAAGACATCGAACAATTTAAGATTCCAGTGTCTATTCGGAACAATTTCTCTTTCTATTTTTTGAAATTCGAAAAACCAACGAAGTTAGTTTTGAAAGTGGAGTAAGACTATAAAGAGACAAAAGTAATGTCACACATATTTTAGGCCATAATAATCTGTGATTTTACAGATATCATCTTTTTAACTTAATGCCAACAATTTCAACCATCAAGTAAACTTTTTTTTTTTGAAAAGAAATCCCAATTTTATTCAAAATGCCGGCCTATTCATATTATGACATTATTTTTGTCACTTTATGGACTTACTCCAATAACTTCTTTGGTCTTGCGAACTTCGAAAAATGGAACTAAGAAGAGTTGTTCAAAACAGGAATTCTACATTTTCGGGTGTTCTACCGATTCTTCAAAAATCACGAAAAATCGTCATCGATAAATCCATCGAGAATGAGTCCACATTTTTTTTCAATTCCTGCTGCCGAAAAGCAATCAACTGATAAATAGCAACTTAAAACAGCACATTTTCAAACGGTCCCAGATTTAGTTCGGGTGAATTCCAGATAGTACTGTGGAAGTACTGTGCATTATATGAAAGCAGCACCTTCAAGATGACTGCTGTCTATGTGCTGTCTATGACTGCACACATTACATTAGGTAGATGAAACTCGAATTAAAAATCGCAGGGTTGTCGAACAACTCTGCTGCAATACGAACGCAGCCCTATATAGCATAGGCATCGCATAAGACTGTCCAAGTTAAAGAATTTGCTAAAGTTTTTTTCCAAGCACAAACGCATAGCCAATTAGAAAAATCATAACTTTCCGTTTCTTAGTAAAAAAAGTTGACACCAAGCCTTTATTAATAAAAAAGAGAAAAAACAAAAAATAGTTTTTGGGTTCGTTAGTTACAGTTACTTTTTTTGTTCACTCTTAATTAGTTCATCATTAACATTTAGATTCAATCAATTCAATCAAACATAGAGTAATTTTTTATCTTATATTAAATTTTTTTGGTATGTAGAAGCCTTAATTTTCGCATTCTATCAACGCCTTCTTAAATTTTCCACCGACATCCTATAGGTATTAGAAGCCTACCTAGGTTTATTTGTTGCCATCAGACTACGAATCCATCTAACGTATGTTAGAAACCACCTAGAAATAAAATAAATATGAATAGTTAGACACCAAACATTTCGTAACAAAATTCTCATGCTAAGAAAACAAAAGAGTGAAGTTTCTTTTTGTTGCTACTCACATGGATACGATTGGGGCGTGTTACAACTATTCCAAACACGCGGATCTGGTATACCGGATTCCGGCATTGGTGGGCAACAGCATGGATTCGGCGAACATGGCACTGGGCATGGTGCACCGCATGGCGGACTTGAAGGACCACAGCATGGAGGATCATTATTACCGCATGGATTGCATGAAGCTGATGGGCATGGACATGGGCCGCAACAGCCACCACCTCCTCCGCAGCCACCGCCACCCCCGGTACAACGATTGCGTTTATTGATACCCATCGTCATATTTGCATAACGCAGTGGGAATGACGCCGGACAGCAATTGGGTGTGGGGAAACACATGCACGCTGATCTGCCCTGACACATCGATCGTGGGCACTTGTCCTGTAAGCCATTGCGTTTAATACAATCACACGTCGTGTACATAATACTACAGCGTAATTCTCGACTACGACAGGATTTAGGCTGAAAGAAAAAAAAAGAACACAAAATAACATCAATAGCCCTATCTACAGTACAGTCCTATGATGAAAAAGTTCTTTTATTGAAGAATTTCGAAGGAAAAAAACCTTTTCTGATAGGACCGCTTTTTGTTTTCATCAGATTAACAGAAAAACTTCTTGTCATCATATCAAGGTGGGCTTCATATTGGAACTCACCTTGATGGGACCCATTTTTCGGTTAATCAAGGCGTAGTAATCCAAAATGAAACTAACCTTCATACTAACAACAAAAACACTAATTGAATCTAGTTTAACAGCAAGGTCCACAAGGAGCACAAGGACCACAAGGTCCACAAGGTCCGCAAGGCCCACAAGGTCCGCAAGGTCCACAAGGTCCGCAAGGTCCACAGGGTCCGCAAGGTCCACAGGGCCCGCAAGGTCCGCAGGGCCCACAAGGTCCACATCTTGGTCCACAAGGACCGCACGGCCCACAAGGACCGCATGGCCCACAAGGACCGCATGGCCCACAAGGACCACACGGCCCACAAGGACCGCAAGGTTCACACAATGGATATTGATTTGTTGAAAAGCATGGTAGCGGCCCACATGGTCCGCAAGGCGAACAAGGTCCAATTGGACATGGTGGACATCCTGCACTTGGCTTATAATTGATCGGTCCATTTGGATAACAACAGTATTCCCTCGGCGGTGGTATATCAATTGTTTGCGGTTTCGGTTGGCACAATATTGTCTGACAAACTTCTCGAGGTTCGCAAATTTTCTTTGGATAGCAAACCACATACGGATCCGGTATCATA
Organism: Calliopum simillimum; assembly: GCA_951812925.1. Classification (NCBI taxonomy): domain Eukaryota; kingdom Metazoa; phylum Arthropoda; class Insecta; order Diptera; family Lauxaniidae; genus Calliopum; species Calliopum simillimum. The sequence goes on along the minus strand of OX638369.1, from coordinate 88,968,212 downwards.
GACGGATAGTATATGACCCTAGGCTCGCGCACCATCTGTGAAACCCATGTTAACTTTGGCACTCTAATGACTCGTGTTGTGTCCACAACTTTTGGTATTGTAATTTGTCTACAGCGATTCACAACCATCGGCTCCGGTACGACTTTCTCATTGAAAACAACCCGCTTTCTGCAAATCAGTCGCGGAGGCTGCTGTACAGTTATACATTTCGGGCACGGTGGTGGTATGCGTGGTGCGCATTGTGGAAGAGCATCTAAATGAGCGCCTGTATAGCATTTAGGTGAGCACTATATTCGATGATTGCACGTTACGAAGAGATTGGGGAAGGAAATATGAAATTCTATTTGCTACAGTTTTCCTTTGATGATAAGATTTTTATGCGATAAATGGTAACTTACCTCGAATGGTGCACAACAGGGATCGCAAGGACTGCATGGGCCGCATGGGCCACATGGCCCGCAAGGTCCACAAGGTCCACAGGGACCGCATGGTCCGCAAGGTCCGCACGGACCGCATGGAGAGCAGCAAGGGTCACACATTTTTGAGACTTTTTTGAATTTTCTGCAAAGAAATAAACATTATTAGTAAATAATTCGGAAAAATAATGGTAAATTATTGTAAAAATCTTAATTACTTTTAGGTTTTTCAAAAAATTTTAAAATTTTTCACTAAAAATTTTGAAGCAGCTTGGAGCTTTGAATTTAGAAGTTGAATGAAAAAATTATGAAAAAATTTTTGAAGCATAATTTTTTATGCAATGATTATAAGAAAAAAATTAAAATTCTTGGCAAAGGTATAGATGGGTAGAGTGGAATCTTAGTGTCAGATTTTTCATAATGTGCCAATAGTGGGAAGAGGGTCGATTATTATTTCTAAAGAATATGAGTTACACCACGTCCCTAAAGATCTTTATGCAGCGAGTCGAAGATTGATTCATTTAGATCTAACTTAACATTAAATATTATCTACTACTGATTCATATTCCTAAATTTTTTGGTCTTATAAAATTGGTTATTAAGTTTTTGAAGTAGCCGCTACACTTTTTTCAACACTTTTCGACACATTCCGTTGTATATAGCACGCTATGCATCTTATTTTGATACAATTTCGTAGGTAGGTATAGAACGTAAATACCATATACTGGTCCAAAAGTGCCAGTGATTAAACAAGTATCACTTTTAAACAATTGAAAATTTTGATCTAACATCTTCTATACAGGGTGGGCGGGAATCGGTAGAACACCGGAAAAAGGTAAGATTACTGGGACTATTCTGAAAAACTTTTCTTATTTCCATTATTTGCTACCAACAATGAAAATACATTGATAGTTGAAGCTTACTGTTCAATGTATTTGTGTAAAACACCAATAAAAACACAAAAGCCAAAGCAAAATACATAAAAAGAAAAATCAAAAAATTTATCGGAAGACTGGTAAGCGTTACTAGTTTCGGGACCTACCACAGGTCAAAAATATAAGTTAATTCATCTTCAAATGCGTCTGCCCACATCGAATAAAACTCCGCAAACATTCCATATTTTACCTTTAGCATAGATTAGATGAGAATCACAGCAGAAAGAAAAATACAGCACATGCAAAAATTTATTTTTTTTGTTTTTTTCCCTTTTATGCATCGCTTTCGTATGTTTATCAGTTGGTTCTCTGAGTTTTTTTTTATTTCCATCTTTCGAAATTCGCAAAACAATCGGAATTATATTTGCCGTCATTTTTGGAAGTGGAATAAGTCCATAAAGGGGCAAAAGTAATGTCACACGCATTTTGACCGATATCAATTTTCCAACTTGATGCCATAAATTTTACATTATCAAGTAAACTTTTCGTGAAAACATATCCCAATTTTATTAATTTCTAACCAAAAGTCAGCCAATTCATATTATGACATTACATATGTCCCTTCATGGACTTATCCTATGACTCCGTTGGTTTTACGTATTTCGAAAAATGGGACTAAAGAAAGTTGTTCAGAATAGTCCAAGGAATCTTACATTCTACTGTGCTGTACCGAATTCATTTGGGTCTGAAGCATTATCACTCAGAAACTACTAATTCAATTGAGCTGAAAATTTGGCGGTGAGTATATCTCAGATATTGGAAGGTTTTTATGCTAAACACAAAGCTTAAGGTCACTAGAAAGCTTCACAGTTAAAACGAAGAATATAGGTATACTAGAGGAAAAACATGTATGTATAACAGACTATCAACAAGACTTAATTGAATGTTTCCTGAAATACTTAAAGACTTCCAAAGGTCACTTGAAAGCTTAGTAGCCACATCGAAAAATATCTTGGCATATTAGAGAGAAAACATATGTTACTTTACTCGATTTGACTAGACACGTATTTTGCTAATTTGTCTGAAACCGGTTTTCTTGCCCTTATGGCGTATGAAAAAAAAAAAAACTATGGGATTATCGTGACTTAAAGTACGGGTTCCGCAAAATGCTCATAACTTTGATCCCTGTAGGTAGGCTAGTTATAAGAATTTTTTTTTTTTTTGGCATATGCAGAATTTAATCATGTTTTAAAAGCTGTGAGGTTAATTTCATTATCTTTTATAGCAAGGGAAAAATTTTTGAAAATTAAAAAAATCGTAAAAGAAATTTTAAACCGAAATATCTCAAAAAAGTTTTTTTTTTATTAAATTTCAATGTGTTTTACTATAATATATCGACGGCTTATATTCAATACCCTCTATCTACAATTTTCACGAAAATTAGTTTTTGATGGTAAAACCTTCATTGAGATAAATGGCATCTATGATATTAATTCCAAACGAAAAATTTGCTTCCAGAGCTACTTTTTTCCATTTAAAGAAATTCACTATCTACAGCAATCGATTTTGTGAAATGCAATATCCTCTATCTACATATGAAAAATGAAAGATTTTTCATTTTATTATATTTATTGGGTGGCCGTTACATACAAGGTCATGACAGACAGTCGTCAATCGGCTCCAAATGGCGAAAATAAATTTTATTGATTTTTTCAGTTTTTGTATGTTGAACCTTGATAGCCCTGCTGAGTCGTTATTGACCCTTCTGTAAACAAACAGATAAAGCTAGACGCATGAAATTTGGTACAGATGAAAATAATATTACTAGGCTATCTGGGATCAAAAATAGGCGTGATCGGTTAAACTTGAAGCAAAAGTTGTGTCATAATATGAATCGGGTGACATTTTGTTAGAAATGATAATAATTGTTTTCTGTTTTCACGAAAAATTGACTCGATGGCGAGGAATTGATGGCATTATGTTAAAAAAATTATACCGGTCAAATAACTGATTATTATGGCACATAATATGTATGAGATTTTTTGCCTCGAAATGGTACTTAGCCCCTTTGGTACGGCCACTCCTCAATTGTATATATGAGTCAAAAGAAATTGGGTATTAGAGCGGTATCCAGACGGACTTGTGAATGCAAAACATGAGATCTGAAATCTGAGCTCAGATTTTTATAAAAAGTACCCCAAGTTATTAGAAAGTAGATGTACCCAGAAGCAAGGGTCTTTATTCCCTACTCCCCGCCCAGGCCTGCCATAGTCCTGCGCCCTAGTTTTTTATAGCAGTTTATGGTGGACTGGGATTAGTGGTGAGCAAACCAAGGCCAAGACCAAGATCACAGCAGTCTTGGTCTTGGTCTTGTTCTTGCATATTGTGTCTTGGTCATTAAGTCTTGGTCTCAAAGAAGCCAAATTTCGAATTGAGATATGATTTTATGCTTGAAATGAGCGTGACACACCTATTAATTATAAATTCGAAAGACTAAAAATCAGTTTTGGTCTTGATGATAATCCTGAGCAAGACCAAGACCACAGAAGTCTTGGTCTAGCAATGATATCAGCGTCTTGGTCTAATACCGAGACCAAGACCAAGACTAATTTTGCTCATCAATAACTGGGATTTCCTTATTACGCATCTAAACTAGGATTTTTTCTATCATGTAAGAATTCTGAGTTAACTTTTCTTAGAAGTCCAAAAATCACTGTTTTAAGGCCTACTTAGACCTATATAGCAAGCTATAAGCAAGGATAACTCAGGATCCTTACATGATAGAAAAAAAACCAAGCTAAGATTCATAATAAGCAGATCAAAGTTTCAAAATAAATGGTTATAAAAAATTAGGGCCTATAATAATCTGAGCTCAGGTTTCGGTTCTCATGTTTTGCATCCTCAAGTCCGCCAGGCGCCTAACCTATTTTGAGTTTTCTTTTGCTAAAAAACCATCTATTAATAAATAATTCATAAAAAAATTGGTTTTTATTATTGTGCAATAGGCTCTATCTGCTTGTTTGAACACGCATTTTATTTTATATTTGAATTGCAATATCCTCTATCTGCTATAATAAGGCGAATAACTAAGGTTTTTTTTTAATTTTTTTATTTGAAGGATCTAGTGGCTCTTTTTAATTAATATCGTAGTACTTCGTTTAGTTATCACTATGAAAAATAGCGAATGAAACAGTTTTTTTGCTCTCCTTAAAAATTGTGTTTTTGTAGATAGAGTGTATTGAATATAAGCCGTCGATATTCTAAAGAAATAAATAATTATTATTGGGCCACGAAAATTTAAGTTATAAGCATTCGCTTATCATCTCTAGTTATTTTGGTCAATTGGGTCTCTCCTTAAGGGTTTGAATATTTAGTTATGGAACCTTCCAAATAAGATAGAAATAATTTTCGATAATCAACTTTTATACGTATTATTCACTTCATCCTACCATTTGTAACGCAGAGAAGGTGGCGTGACAGGTAGGGAAAAGTATATATGTATGCACTTATATTCTTGATCAGCATCACCTCCTGAGTAGATATAGTCATGTCCGTCTGTTCGTCAGTGGAAATAGAGTGGCATGAGAGTAAACTCGGGGAAAATCGTTTAACGGGTACGCCTGCCACCCACACAAAATAATCATTTGAAACGCTAAATTCAGAGCATTATTTACGGGAATGCAACCCCTAGCCTGGAGCAAAAACAAGGTGAATTCGAACAAGAGGGTGAGGTACCTCTCAAGCAAGCAAAATGTTCAAAATATAAGCGTTATTTGAAACTAAATTTGTTCAGAACAGTAAGTGCAAGCTTATTTGGAATGGTAGATACAAGCTTAGAATCAAATCTAGGTGATTTAGAGCAAAAATTTTTAAAATGCTATTATACCCGCGTTAGGAATAGTTAGACCAACTATAACGCAAAAACTAGGCTAATTTGGACTAACAGCGCGTAGTATTTCTCATATAAGGAAAGATTTTATAATGCTGCGGTTTAAGGTATTTAATTTTTGGCTAGGCCAAAGATGACACATGTACCAGTACTATGTACGTACTTTGTTATCAAATCACTTGTTCCTTTTTTTAAGCAGAACATGACAATTACTTTTTTATTTGAATTTTACTAAAGCTTCAAAAATTCTTTTCAATAAAAATAAATTTCGGCAAAAAACCTCACGTAAATTATTAGTAAAAAAAAATTCAATTTCTTTAAAAAACTTTAAAAAAGTAACTAAGCATTCATCAGCTTCTTTAACTTAAAATATACGACAATGCCAGTATTCTACCCATATAATTGCGCACCTTGTGGACCGTGTGGACCTTGCGGACCCTCTGGGCCTTGTGGAGGATCTTGTGGACCTTGCGCCGGGCCTTGCGGTCCTTGTCCTTCTTGTGGACCTTGCGGTATGACAATGCCTTCTGGACCTTTCGTTCCGCCACCATGTGGTCCTTGTGGTCCCTTTGGATGTGGACCTTGTAATCCTCGTGGTCCATGTGGGCCAAATGGTCCTTGTGGACCTTGTGGCCCCTGCAATCCATGTGTACCAGGCTGTCCGTATGAAGCACCCGAATGTGGGCCATGCTATCCTTGCGCTCCAACACCTTGGAATACACATTGTGGACCATGTGGACCTTGTGGTCCACAAGTACCATGTGCACCTTGCGGACCTGGTTGTTCGCCTTGCTGTTAGACTAACTTCAATTATAAAGGTGAGTTTCATTTTCGATAAATGCGACCTGATTAGCTGAAAAATGAGGCACACATCAAGATGAGTTTCAGTATCAAAAGGTTTTCTGTTAATCTGGTCCTATCAAAAAATTCTTTTTTCCGAAATCTTTCTAAAAAAGAAATTTTCTCGTCATAGAACTGTTCCATATATGGAGCGAATGATGTTATTTTGTTTTCTTTTTCTTCATTCTTCCAGCCTAAATCCTGTCGTATTTGTGAATTACGCTGTAGTATTATGTACACGACGTGTGACTGTATTTAACGCAATGGCTTACAAGACAAACACCCATGATAGATGTGTCAGGGCGGATCAGCGTGCATGTTTTTCCACATACCCAATTGAATTCATGTTGCCCACCAATGCTTAAATCCGGTATACCAGATCTGCGTGTATGAAATAGTTGTAACCGTGTTCATGTGAGTAGCAACAAAAATCAACTTCACTCTTTTGTTTTCTTAGCTTGTGAACTTTGTTCCTAAATCTATGGTGTCTAACTATTCATATTCATTCTATTTCTAGGTGGTTTCTAACACAAGTTAGATGGATTCGTAGTCTAATCGCAACAAATAAACAAATCAACCTAGGTAGGCTTCAATTACCTATAGGACTCCGGTGGAAAATTAAAGAAGGCGTTAATAGAATGCGTAAAATAAGGATTCTACATATCGATTAAATTCAAAAAAAGATAAAAAATTACTCTGCTTGATTGATATGATTACATCGAAATGTTAATAATGAACCAATTAAGTGTGAACAAAATAGTAACTGTAACTAAAGTACCCAAAAACGATTTTTTGTTTTTCTCTTTTTTATTAATAAAGGTTTGGTGTCAACTTTTTTTACTAAGAAACGGAAAGTTATGATTTTGTAATTGGCTATGCATATGATCTTGGTAAAAATTTAAGCAAATTCTAACTCTTGGACAGTTTTATGCCTTGCTTATACTGCTGCCATGAAACTTAAAAGTAAGAAAGATAAATTCAAGAAGACAGAAATGCTGCGTTAATAATGCAACAGCATCAATTGTTCCGCAACCCTTTTAAACTTAATTCAATCGGATTCATTTACGTGTTATCTGTGAGCAGTTAAAGAAAAGCCTTCCCTTTAAAATAAATTGTATTGCTTCAATCGATAGGGAAAGGCTGAAGGAAAAATGTTTGTAAACTGTCAGAGGTGTTCCCACACTTCTAAGGAGTTTTGGTCCCATTTAAAATAAAATGCTGCTCCAATAGATAGGAAAATGTCGAAGAACAGTCGAAAATACGAGACAGTTTCCAAAATTTTTCTTTGGCCTCTTCCTATCGCTTGAACCATTCATAACATGCGTCGGGGACATACTTGACTATTTCCAAAATTTTTCTTCGACTTTTCCCTATCAGTTCAATCATGAAATCAGCAAAATTTTTTTTAAAAAACGGGACCAAAACCCTTAAGAGTTGGGAACATCCCTGACAGTTTCAAAATTTTTTTTTTTCACCCTCTTCCTGTGGATTGGAGCAATACAATTTTTTTTTATATAAGACCAAAACTTTTAAAAGGTATCGGGAATACCCTTGACAGTTTCAAACATTTTTCTTCAACCACTCGACTTGTACAATAAAATAATTTTTAAGAACGGGACCAAAACTTCCAAACAACCCTGATAATGTCCAAAATTTTTCTTCGGCCTTTCCCAATCGATTGATGCAGTGCATTGTTTTAAAAAGAGCTTGTATCAATGCGATTAATATTTTTTAACAATCGCCTATTTCGATGCAATGGGTCTCTCCTTTGGATATTGAACATAAGGGGTGTTTTAGTGCACGAATTTTGAATTTTGATGCTTGTGACTTCTCAATTATGTGAGGTTGTAAAAAAAATTAGTTTGCAAAAAAAGTGTTGGGGGTAGGGGTAGGCGCATCGAGGTCAAAGGTGGGAGAAAAAATTTACATGCAGCCCTACAAAAGCTCAGGCGTCACCTCTAGAGGGGTCAAATGTATGACCGACCCATATTATTTTTTCCCACCAACATTTTTACCAAGCATACCTACCCCCTAACTCTAACCCCTAAGGAGACTCCCATACAAAATTTACATTTTAGGAAATCGGCCCCCACCACTCCCAGAGTGCCCCTAGAAGTGTGAAATGTATGACTGACCCCTAATTTTTTTTCCTCCTCAAAATTTTTTTTCAGCAAACTTACCCTCTATCTCTAACTCGTTAGTGGGCTCCCTACACAAGATAACTCAATGAAATTTTTCAGACTGTTGTATGAGAAACTTCGGAAAATGAGCGAAATCCGTTAATGGGCACCGCTACTGCCCACACAAAATAATCATTCGAAACGCTTTAGGTATTAAGAGCATTATTTATGGAAATGCAATCAAAATATATGCTAATGCTACGTGGGCTACTATATATATTTCTGGCCTAATAATGAAAATGCGAATATTTATCATCAAAAATGGTTTTATTGTTTTTCAAAGTATTCTCCAGCATGATTTAAATACTTTTGCATGCGCTCAAACCAATTGTCGAAGCACTTTTTCCACTCCGATTGAGACACCTCCAAAACATGGTTTTTGAACGCTTCAACAGCATCTTCTGGCGACGAAAATCGTTGACCATGCATTTTTTTTCTTGATGTGCGGGAATAAAAAGAAGTCGTTGGGTGCCAAGTCAGGGCTGTACGGCGAATGACCCATCAATTCGAAGTTTTAGCCGGTCAAAAAGGCGATGGTTTGAGCCGATGTGTGAGAGCGCGCATTGTCATGGTGAAAAATGATTCGTCTTCTCTTGTTCGTTTTTCAAATTTCTCCGAAGACTTCAGGCAAACAAATTGTGGTGTACCACTCAGTATTGACCGTCCTACATTGCTCAAGCGGACAGTCACCACATGTCCAGTTTTGCCGAAGAAACAGGCGACCATTTTCTTCGAAGTGCTTCTTCCACGAACATTTTTCGTTGGATTTGGCTCGTCTTCGAAGACCCACACGGTCGATTGCTGTTTTGTTTCGGGCTCATACGCATAGATCCATGATTTATCAACTGTGACGATCTTATAAACGTATTTTGAAGCACCGCGATCGTATTTTTTCAACATTTCTTCGCACCAATCGACACGAGCCTTTTTTTGAGCGATTGTCAAATTGTGCGGGATCCAACGAGAAACAAATCTTTTATACGGCCAGGTGTTCATGCAATATCGAATGTATGCTGATGGAAGAAATGTTCAAGGATGCCTCTATCTCACGGTATGTCACATGACGAACTTGCATTATCAGTTCACGCACGGCAACAATGTTCTCTGGCACAACGGCCATTTTTGGACGACCTCCACGGAATTCGTCTTTGAGGGAGCGTCGGCCACGATTGAATTCATCAAACAGTTTTTCACAGTACTATAGGATGGTGCTTTATCGCCATACAAAGATTTAAGCTCATGGATACACTCTTGTCGTGGTAATCCACGTCGAAAGTTGTGAAAAATGATCGCACGAAAATGTTCACGAGTTAATTCCATTTTTTTGCCAAATTGATTTTTTCAAGTCACTGTAAACAACACAAATTATGGTCGTACGTCAAAACGTTCTAAGTACGTTTATGCTAAAAAATGTCAAACTTTCTAATGGAAATGTCAGATTGCACCTAGCAACACTTAGTGTTGCATAGGCCAGAAATATATATAGCAGCCTACGTAGAAACAGAAAAGGCAAGTTCTGAATTAATTTTAAAAATGCTGTAGTGCAAGCGTTATTTGAATTAATCCAACCATATTTCGCACAAACAATACAGATGGTCAGACAAAGCTTAGAGCAAAAACTAGGTGAAATCGTACAAGAGAGCGTGGCAACTCCCAAACAAGCAAAATTCTCAGAGTGCAGCATACGTTATACTTAATCCTTAAAGAACTCTTTGTTGAACAATGCTGTGTCAGAACTACATACGCACTTTGTTATCAAATTACTTGTTCCTTTTTTGAGCTGAAAAGGACATTTACTTTTTTGATTTGAATTTTTCTTAAGCTTCAAAAATATTTTTTAATCAGTTTCAATACAAATAAATTTCGACAAAAACCTCATGTAAATTTTTAGTAAAAAAAACATTCAATTTCTTTAAAAAAGTTTAAAAAAAGTAATTAAGCTTTCATCAGCTTCTTTAACTTTAAATAAACGGCAATGTCAATATTCTTTCCATCGAATTGTCCACCATGTACTTGCGCCCCATGTTGTTCTCCGTGTAGTCCATGCGGACCTTGTGGACCTTGCGGCCCCTGTGGACCATGCGGACCTTGTGGACCATGTAAGTATAAATTACAAGATGCCAAGTTTAAAACAACCAAAATGCATAACGCAATTTCAATCAGGTTGCCCTCCGTGCATTTGCCCATGCCGTTATTTAAAGCGAGAAGGTGGCCCATGTATTTGGCCATGTCCATGCAAAGCGCATTGCTATGAGACCCCACCAAGATGCGGCTGTTGAAAATGGATCTTGATGAAATGAAATATGTGCATATGTATTCGTATGTATGTGCTTATGCTACAACTTTTTTAAAGAGATGAATAATAAATTGGCGAAACTGCCACCATATTCTGCAAGTAAGTAATTGTTATATTTCTTGTCATTACGAATTTCTTTAACAATTTTACTTTCAAATAATTTTAGTAACAAGTCTTGCAATGTACGTGCGTACAGCAAAATCATATAAAAATGCCAGTAAGCTCCAATCGCCAATGAAGTTTTGGTGGAGACCGACATTTACTTACATACTTACATAAATCTTACAAACAAAAAAAAAAAAAAAAAAAAGAAGTTCCGTAAATAAAATCATAATCTTCAGAAAATCTTCTGTTTCTTATTTATTAAGAAAAAAAAACTGGTTAGGGTGCTATATTTGGCCTGACCAAAGCTGAAATATTCTACACCGTAGCAGTTAAAAAAGTTTACTTATGCACTAGTTCTTGCTATAAGCTTGCTGCGACTATTTCTAGTGTCTACGAAATTTGCACTACAGCATTTTGAAAACTGTTCTTGTATGGGAGGTGCAACGCTCTTTTGTCCGGTCTCCAAGTTTCTGTTTGGAGCTCCTGACTTGTTCTAGAATTAGTATGTATTTTGGTTGCAGTCCTGCAAATAACCATCTATATATAGGGTTTTAATCATTTTTTATTTGTATGAGCGATAGGCGTAGCCTTTGACCGATTTTGATCATTTTCAGTAAAACGAGCTTACTTTTGCGAAATTTACAGAAACATTTAAATGATTTCAACGGCCTTAAATTTTTAAATGGACGTGTCTTCGAGATTTATCTTTTAGAATCGACAAAAAAGTACATGAGTTAGGGCTCTTGTACTCGATAGCAACGATACACCTTTTTTATACCTGCCACGCCTCCTGTGCATTACAAACGGATGTACAAACTAAATATACCCTGGATGTAGTAGAGTAAACTGGTTTCAATTTGTATGATAAAAATTAAAATTGCTCGGAATTGCGTTTTCAGGGAACCAAAAGTTTTTTTTTTTTTTTTTTTGATGTAAGGAAGCACCATCTAAAATTTGGTCCATTTCAGAGAACACATGTCACAAAATATTCGAAAATTTAAAAAAATCTCTTATACTAAATTTATTGAAGGGCACAAATGTGCTATCTCCACTTTTTTACTACGTCAAAGCAAGTTTTTTTTATACTTCGTATCTTTTCGCCACAAATTTTGACCGAAACTCCTTAGTTACTGGTAATTTCACATCAAGTTTCATCATTACTCCTATAGCTCAAAGATTTCACTAAATATAACATTTTACTTGGATGGGAGGTGCAACACCCACTATTGATATTTTGCCAACTTTTATGGTGGCGATACCTTACTTTAAGTAAACACCTAATAATAGCAAATTTCAGAAAGATTACTTTGTAAGTTATTTAAGTGCATATAATGTGAGCGATGCCACGATTACCTAGGTCTTTTGGATTGATTAACCTTTTTGCTTGCCGCAATCTGTTTTTGCATTTCCCAAAAATGTAAAAAATGGTGATAGGACTAAAGCGCTCCAAGGTATTGATTTGATGATTTCCATACTATTTAAAAACCAAAACGTGGTCCTTAATATTGAAAAAAAATTTTGTTTTAAAATTCAAACTGTTCAACTTTTTTTATGGACTTTGAGGTGCCAAAATAGAATTTGCAATATTTTTCTCCACAACTTTGTTGTTTTTGTCATATGTTACAGGAATACTCCGGAAGCCAAGTTCAGATTAATAATTAGAAAATACTATGTCACAATAAACGGGTACAAGTGCCGAGAATAGAGAACCATATTGACGGGAGGTAGATGATAAAAAAAAATGGACCCTGGCAACACCTACTTGGGGTCCTAACTATAAGAATCTGAGCTTAGTTTTCGGTACCCATATTTTGCATACTCTAGTCCGTCGGGTTCATACTCTATATATTAAGCTGTTATCTGTTAAAATATTTTTTTAATTTTTTATACCATACACCCAAGTTTTATTCAATTTGTCCTTCCATTTGTATGCGGTGAAGGAGGCGTGGTAGGTATGGAAAAGTATATATGTTCTTGATCAGCGTCACCTCTTAAGTCTATATAGCCATGTCCGTCTGCCTGTCTGTCCGTTGAAATCATTTTAATATTTTTGGAAGCAAGATAATTAATTAGATAAAATTCAGTACACTACCTCCGTCGTCAAATTTAGCTCGACTTAATGAAAATGAGCAAAATCGCTTACCGCCCAAAAAAAAAAATACACATAGGGTAAGGGAGGGAAATATGGACTACGTGGGTAATATGGACCACACGGTTATTTCCCACTGCATTCATAGGATTTACCGTTATTCATGTTCAAACTTAACGCTAATACCTAAAGCTTATAATAGGGCGATTTTAGCGTTCGGTGAAGTCGCATGTTTCCGTAAAGTTGATTTTTCTAAAAAAAAATATCAGACATCGCATTTTTAAATAAATGGTTAATTATATAAAGTCAGCGAATACCATTTATAATTTATTAGCACAAAAGAGTTTTTGATAAAAAAACCATTTATTTCACCAACACGTGCTGTGGGTAATATGGACCACCAAAGAAAAAAGCCTCAAAAACAAATGTATTTATCATCTTTTTCAGATTGGGAATCTAGTTGCAATTTTCATGACGAGTCTGATGGTCATTTTATGTAATTCGTTAACTACAAAGGAAAAAAATGACATAAAATGCATATAATGTAATACCCTTTACTCAGAAGATCGACGTGGCGAATTTTGGGTTGAATGTGTAATCTGACGTTCTTGGAGTCATGAAAAATGTGCCGAATGTGGAAGTGACATTTTTATATGCAACTTCTGTACCAAATGGGCTATATGGTCCATATTACACTACACTTTTTTTTTATCTTCATTTTGAGTATTTTCAGTTTTTTAATTTTTTTTCTTTATCCTGATGAGATATTTATCTTAAAGTGAATCAGAATAAAGGTAAATTGTTTCCTTTACTGAATGACATAAAATCAATTGTTTTGTTTTATGTATTTTGGGTTTTATTTAAAAAAGAAAGATGGGTGGTCCATATTTCCCTCCCTTACCCTACATATTAAAGACGGTAAGCGCAAGCTTTGAGCAAAAACTGGGCGAACTCGGACAAGAAGGTCTGGCACCTATAAGCAAAAGATCCAAAATGCTATGCTGAAAGTTTTTCCTAGATAATCCAACTAAATATCACTCAGATACTGAGAACTATAAATGCAAGATCTGAGCAAAAGTTAGACGAATTCGGAAAAGAGGCTGTAGTTATGTAAACAAAATCTTCAAAGTTCTATACTGAAACAATCCAACTAAATTTCACTCAGGCTGTAAAAACAGTAAAGGTAAGCTCTGAGGCAAAACTTGGCAAACTCGGACAAGAGGGCGTGGCACCTCCCATATAAGCAAAAGATCCAAAACGCTATACTGAAAGCGTTTTTTGAGATAATCCAACCAAATTTCACTCAGACACTGAGAACAGTTAGTGCAAGATCTGAGGAAAAGCTGTGTGAATTCAGTTCGTGGCAAGCCAAATTTTCGAAATACTGCAGTGTATAGTATTTAATGTTTGGCCAGGCCAAAGACAACACCCTTACTAGTTATACCCTACACCCAGGGTATATTCACTTTGTCCTTCCATTTGTAACGCAGAGAAGCAGGCGTAGCAGATAAAGAAAAGTATACTTACATATTCTTGATCAGCGTCACCTCCTGAGTCGATATAGCCATGTCCGTCTGTCTGACTGGCTGGCTGGGTGTGCGTGGAAATACATTTTCTGGGAAAACTGAGCAAGATAATTCAATGAAATTTGATGCACAGCGTCCGTCGTCAAAGTTAGCTCGGGGGATTGAAAAATGGGCGAAATCGGTCAACGGACACGCCTACCGCCCATACAAAAAAATACATTCGAAATGCAAGTTTTGGAGTATTTTTCACGACAATGCTACCGAAATACACATAAATAAATTTGAATGGAACACTACTATTATATCCCACTGTGTGGCATCCAGCTGCACAAGTTTGTATATTCCGGATAGATAAATGGTAACCTAAGTACGTACCTGAATGATTTTGTACTGAAGATGTTCTCTGCCTAAGCAACTATCATACAACTGGAATGAATTCACCATACTACAAAACATTAAAGTTAAGACGAACTTTAAAATGATTAAATAGCTTTGTCAGGGCATCTCAAATTATTCTAAGATCAGTTCCCGTTCGGCGGTCGTTGTAGTTAGTTGAAAAATTCGAAAAAAAGAAGTGTGGTAAAAGTTTAGCCTTTAAATATATATATTTTAAGCAAGATAAAATTTAATAGAAAATTTTATGAAAAGTGCCAAAATGCGTTAGTAATACGTTTGGAAAATAGCATTTTGCAAATAAAAATAGAAAGAACGAAACAAAAAGTGTAAAAACATAATATGAAAAACAACCGGAAGTGCTACTTTTGTGAATGAATGTGTGCTTTTCTATGAAAAACCGTCACTTCAATGTTAGACTGCAGTGTGTTAAAAAGCGAATTTTGACCTACTTTTAATAAAGTATATCAAATTTAAGCAATAATTTCATCGAAATTGCACTATTATTTCTCAATTCATTTGATTTACAGAAAAAAAATCAGTAAAATTTCATAATTTTGTAAAAAATAAAAAAAATTTATATATATTTATGCTTCCGTTCTAGAAATTACCATAAAATTGGAAGATTTCTAAACATATTTGACAAAATTTCACAAGTGAACATTGATAAAGTTGCCATTAAACCATTAAAGAGTTCAAAATGTTATCAGCCAAAATAGTGTGTCCCGGAGTCTAATTATAAAATTGACAAAACTTTAACGCACAAGCGAATAGGGCTCACGAAAAAGCTCGTGTGCGTGAATGTGTACAAAAAAAGAAAAAAAAATGACAGTGCTTTGTGGTGTCAAGCGGTTGGTTGATATGAATGAAACAATCCGAATTTGCCGGCCGGTCTATTTGGAAAAATTTAAATAAATAGTGAAATTCTTGATAATCACAGTGGTTTTGTAGCTTTAAGTTTGTAGCATTGCCGCGAGTTATTATCGCATGAAATTGAGAATTGAGCGTTGGTTTCTTTTAAGCATTGCCGAGCACGTTTTCCAATTCCAACCTATGCCAACAAACCGTATATTGTGTAACAGTCATACATGCGTTCTTATCAGTGTTTCTAATTTTTTTTTTCTTTTTTGACGTCAGGGAATTCCCTAACGTAAAATTTATATAGGTCATATACGAGCATATTTGAGTTCTTATCAATTTCGTAAAATTTTTTTTTTCTTTTTGTAGGAAAAATTATGTCGCGAGTAAAATAAAACAATAAAAATAGTTAATAAAAAAAATAATAGTAATAATATATTTACGAAATTCATTGTGAATTTAATGCTCTGTATTCACGACAAAGTGAAACAGTTGCATTAAAAATTGTTTTGTCCGATGATGACGAAAATACGAAAGTTGAATACACATTTTTGGAAAACATTCAAATCAAACTGGATAAATCATGTAATATCAATTTTATTATTGACTTCGATTCTGAAATATACACCACTTGC
Source organism: Calliopum simillimum (assembly GCA_951812925.1). Lineage (NCBI taxonomy): Eukaryota > Metazoa > Arthropoda > Insecta > Diptera > Lauxaniidae > Calliopum > Calliopum simillimum. Next base: position 88,952,110 of record OX638369.1, on the reverse strand, counting down.
TGCAGAGGTCGAAAGTAAGTTCATTTTGTATTTTTTTAATTTCATACTGACTGCTTTATAGCCCATTCTCAGTTGCCTGGTTAGGACGATTGCTAGTTTATACCTAAGTAATAAGCACAAACCAGTTTTGTTTGCCCTATAAAGAGTTATTCGATTTGCCTGGGAATTTGTAATTAGTTTTAAATGCATTTGATAGATAAATAAAAAATTTTAAAAAAATTTCCAGTGGGAAATTATGAAAATGGTTGAAACATGTATGATGTACGTCAAAATAAAAAAATTGGTTAACCAAGGAAGTGGGAACAAGGCATTAAGGTCATGTTTGTGGATTAGTCAGAAACACAAATGAAATATGAAAGGCCTTCTTTCCCAAGGGGAAAATAAGTGCTTCAAAAACCCTTCTGAAGTGCATCCTTTTCACCAATAAGCGCTTCCGCTCCGTAAGAACTATTCTTTTTTTCTTTCATAGGATGTAAACGAGAAAAAGCTTACCGCAACCTTACCAAAAAGGGGTTTTTGAAGCGCATATCTGTAAAACTGCGGTAAGCGTTTTTTCAATAAAATTAAAAAAAAAACACTTGCAGCACCAGGATTTGAATCGACGACTGTCCGTTTGATAAATAGTAACATATTATTATACCCTACACCCAGGGTATATTCACTTTGTCCTTCCGAAGGAGGCGTGGCAGATATAGAAAAGTATATATATTTTTGATCAGCGTCATCTCCTGAGTCGATATAGCCATGTCCGTCTGTCTAGCTGGCTGGATGGCTGGCTGGCTGTGTGTGGAAATACACTTTTTGGGAAAACTGAGCAAGATAATTCAATGAAATTTAGTACACTGCTTTCGTTGTCAAAGTTAGCAAGTGGGATTGAAAATGAGCAAAATCGGCCAACGGACACGCCTACCACCCATACAAAAAATATATCCAAAATGCAATTTTAGGAGTATTTTTCACGACATAAATACTACGAATTGTAAGTGCAAGTTCTGAAAAAAAACTGGGCAAATTCGGAAAAGAGGGCGTGGTACCTCCCATATAAGCAAAAGCTTCAAAGCGCTATACGGATATTCGAACCAATGAAAAAATTTTGAATAAAAACTATTTTGATAAAAAAAAATCAACTCACGTTGTCCTTACTGCAGCCTTACATGGAATCATTGTGTAATCAATTTCAATTCAATTAAACAAAAGTAAATAAATAAGAGAAAGAAAAATAGAAAAGTGAAATAGAAGATGTTGAATAAAAAATATTTTAATAAAAAAAAAATAAAGAAAAAAAATGTAAAAAAAATCACCCGGGCTAGGTTCGAACCCATGTTGTTCTTACTGCAGTCTTTTAGAAAATCATTGTGAAAGTGCTTCTAAATTTCTATGGGGTTAAGCGCTTTTGAAGTGCTTTGATCAGAAGCGCCAGATATTTTTCCTCTTGTATTTATATTCACACTATCATAGTTGCCAAATTTGACAACTCGTAAGAGTTTTTGTATGACTTCTCGTATAGTCTGAAGGGGCTTTTAGTAAGCTTTTCGTGAAAACAGATTCTAGATTTTAATTGTAGCAATATGGCAGTCAATTCAGTCTGTAGCTTAAACGATATACCATTATCTTAAAAATGGACTTTGAGTTGAACCAGCTTTTAGAGCATTTTTCGTTGAAGAAAGGTTTAGAAGAACGTATTGGAAATCAGAATGATTAATCCAATAAGATTTATTTTTCAACCAAGAACATCGTGTAACTCTTACGTATTCATTTTCTTTCCTTTCGACTTATAACAAAATTTTGTGGCAGTAAGGAATATCCGCTTAAAAAATTATATTTTGATCAAAAGGCCTGTAAGCCTAAGAGTTATGTTACTTTGCCTTGGGATCACAGATTGATTTAGGCGGTTAGTTCTTATTACCACAAGATTATGTTTCGTCGATAGTAGAGAAAAACTAGTAAGAGTGCTACCTTTGGCCTGGGCAAAAATTTAATAATCTGCACTTTAGTATTTTGAAAATTTTGCTTGTTCGGAACGTGCCACGACCTCTTGACCGAATTCACCTAAGGTTTTTGCTCAGATCTTTCACTAACTATTCCATCTGTGCGAAATTTGATTTTATTACCTCAAATAATGCTTGAATTATGTAAATCTTGCTTGTATGGGATATGCAGCCTTGTCAGAGTTCGTATAGTTTTTGCTCAGAGCTTGCTCTTAATGTTCTTAATGTCTCAGAGAAATTTGGTTCGATTATCTCAAAAACGCTTTCAGAATACTTTTGCATATAAGTATGGGAGGTGTCGCGCCCTCTTGTTCGAGTTCATTTAGTGTTTTTTGGAGCTTGTATCTGAGTTAAATTTGGTGCCACACCCTCTTGTCCGAAATTGCCTTGTTTTTTCTCAGAGGTTGTACTTATCCCTTGTATCTATGTGTATTTTGCTTGCGTTATTATTATTACATTTGACGTTTCAAACAGCATGCAAATAAATAAATAAAAAAAATACTGCATAGCCTTAGGGGGCGATATTCGTTTTTGGAACATCCTGTTTTTCATATTTTGTACTGAGCTTTTAGATTCGCTATAACTTCTTCAATTTCAACAATTTGAGGAATCTTCGTAGAGATGAATTTTATGATTTTTTGTGGGCTTCAATTCCATAAGGTATCTTTGGCACCTAAGGGTGGTAGAAACTGAGATAATGAGTACAGCTAGCTAAAAAAAAAATCTGAGATAAATGTCTTCTATAAATGAAATGTATTCCATATTGAATACAACAACGATATACTATACTTGTTGATCGAACGTCAAATGGCGGAGATATAAGAAAAAAACAAAACTGCATCGAATTTAGAGGCCGAAAAAAAATGTTTGTTTCCTTAAAATTCAATATTAGCTTTCAAACTGAGGCTTACAGCCATCGTTCGATTAATCGAACATTAGCTTTGACTCATACCTGGGCCTATAAATAGAACTGCGGCTGAAAATGGGTTAACGAAGCATTTTAAGCTAATGATATTGGCTTTAACTTCACAATAAATATTTGCCAGTTCAGATATGTAGATATAAAAATCATTTAACCCAATTTTCAATAAAATTCCCATTACTTAAATGAATCGCATTCATTCACGCGCTTGAAATGCATAAATCTAAAAATTTCCTTTTGAAATAAAATTTTCATTAAACTTCTGATGATGCAGTGGCGCTCATTGTATGCGCCGGCTATATTTGAACTTAATTATGAAAACACATTTGGCGCAAGCACTGCATACACGATGACACTTTTAATGGCACAGCAAATTTTTTATTGATTTAGATATTACTGCACATAGGCAAAATAAAAGAGAAATATAGATATGTTAAGCAAACTTAAAGAAAGAAGAAAAATCTAAGAAAAAATAGCACACAAAGTCATCAATTAGAATTATTGCATATGACATTTTTATTTGAATACTTTTAAATGCAAACGCCTTTTTGTTTTATAAAACTGTGTCCGTGCGCCTGCGCTCCAGATTATTTTACGAATGCACAGATGGTATGCTGCTGCTGTTGTTGTCATTAAGGTTACAACGATTCCAATGCTGTTGCTTTTATGAAAAAGATCAGTGGATAGTCTGCCAATACTGGACACTACAAATCCATTCAGTAGTTTTTATTTATACTTTAATAGCAGAGGTTTAGTGAAAATGTCACTTTTCAAAAAGAAAAATTCTTTAAGGATATACTAAATAAAAATCATTACCAGAAAGATCTTCATTTGTTGATTTAGTTTTTGTTATTATTAGCTACCGAACAATTGATTATTGTTGACTTGAGCTTACTGTTCGATGTGTTTATGTACACTCACGGTCAAAAAAAAAGCCGACAACAATTTTTAGTTAAAATAGTTGGTTCTTTGCCTTTTTTATGATTGTTAATATGTAGTATGCCTAATAAGTAAAAATTGTTGTAAAATAATGCAATTACTTTATATCTGTTGGCGTTGAAATAAAGATATTTAAAAAAAAGGGTTTTGACCGAAAACCAAAAAATTGATATAATCGCATATAAACAGCAAAATTTAAGGAATGTAAAATCGCGTAAAATTTGATATGGTAAGTCTTTCGTATGACAATTTTGAAAAGTTTTTTGGAATCAGAGAGTTTATTGCATCGCACTGGAAGTGGCCGTCCAAGAAAAGCAACTGAGAGAGAAGACCAGAGTTTAGTAAAAATAGCCCTCCGCGATCGGCTTAAAACTGGTCCCAAAATTGCTGCGGAGGTAAGGGATAACCATAATATAGAATTATCACCGCAACTTTACTGCGCCGTTTGAGAGAAAATAACTTTTTTGCCCGCAATCCTGCGAAAAAACCGATTCTCACACACAAAATGCGGACTTCCGGATTAAACTGTTGTAAAGGAAAAAAGAATTGAGTGTATAACGATTAGGCTTAACTCATATTCTCTGATGAGGGCCAAGCAAGTCTCATCAGTTCCGATTTGGGATGTACGGTGCGCCGCAGAAAAAATTACAAAACTAGCTTTCATGTATACAAAGCACTCCAAATGTGATGGTCTGAGGGGCAATAACAAGCGAATGGGTTGGAGAGATTCCACTTCTGAAAGGTTATATTAACTCCGCAGTTTATATTGACATATTAAAATCGGCGTTTTACATAGCATCGACAGACTAAGCGACCACTTAGCAAAAGTCATATTTCAGGATGATTCTGCACCTTGTCCTCGTTAGAAATCGCTAGATGTCCTACTCTCTATTATGTTTTGCTTTATATTTTCGATAAATTCACAATAACGAGCTATTTATTTACACGCTGGCAAAGAAATATAATGACCTTTTGGGAATTAAGTCAAGCAAATGGCCGGGCAAAAGCCCCAACCTCAATCCAATTGAGAATGTTTACGCCATTTTAAAACGAAATGTAATGTTAAACTTAATAATGTTTATCTTAATAATATTAAACTTAGGGTAGTAAAATAAGGGTAAATATTGTTTTACACAACAATTTTAAAATATCTTACAAATATAAAATCGGCTTTTTTTTGAAAGTGAGTGTATGTGGGGAAACCTCAGCAAGTGTGACTTTTTTGAAAAAAAAAAAAATATAAGCTATTTTTAAACATGCGGCATCCTATTTTGACCCGCGAATTATCAGTTTTTGATATATTAGAAGTATTTTTCAGCATGCGTAACTGACTTTTCGATCACCTACCCAATATGCACTGAATTTAGCGAATCAGACACATCAACGGGATTCGGTTTTTCTTACGTCTAAGCACCCATGTTAAAGGTCCTAAAAGCCCCAAACAATTTGCTGAACCGCCTCAAAAGTTATAGCTCAATAACAAAAGCGGTTTTTTCAATTAACACGCAAAATTTGTATATTTTGCTCAAATGAGTTATTTTATAGATTTCGTTGTGCTCTTTCACAATTTCAGCTTTGCTACCGCGAATCGTGTTCGCTCGCGCCGCCATATTGGAACTATTTTCTATAAAGACCTTTTAATTGTTTTCGTACGACTTATAACTCAGGAGATATCGGTGCCACATAGTCCCCACGGACATAAAACCCAAAAATTCCAATGTCGTTTTCGCTGCGGCCTTCAGCTGCTGATCAGTCTATGATATATCCAGCACCTAGTTTGCTAGCTACAGTAATTTTACATGAGGGTAGGGGTAAGTGGGCGGCCTGCGGCCGCAGCTCAGGATTTAAAACTCCTAAAAATCCTACACTGGCTTCGCTGCGGCCTTCGGCCGTGGATTAATCTATAACATCCAACACTATATAAATTTTTTAAATGGATAATTGCAAAAATTTTGTCCAATCTTAATAACATTTTTCGGACATAACCCCTATTGGGATTATGTCGGAAAAATTTGCGGACATAACCCCCATGACCAAAATGGGGATTATGACCGGAAAATTTTCGGACATAATCCCCATTTACGAAGTGGGGATTATGTCCGTTGGGACTATGTCCGGTAACCGGAGATATCCTAATTCAAATTTTGAAAGAAATTAGTAAATTGTGCATGCCGCTTATGAATAGGCACAGTAATATGTTGAGCTTAAAATTACGATAACTCATGAACGGTGCGTCACACGTTCAAAGTAAAAATACTTATTCATAGTGAATTGCATTACAAGCTTCATATTGTTTTTTTTTTCGTATAACCTATAGTTTAGTAGATATTTTTTAAACACACCTGAATTTAAAATATAAACCGTTTTTTCAAAATATCTCCAAAACGGTTCGTTCTAGAAAAAAAATTTTCTCGCATTTTGTACATAGAACGTTCAATTCCTTTTAAGAGTTTCTTCGAACTGTTTTTTCGTCCGACTTACCGTTCAAAATTTAATATTGTACTATGCGCACTATTACTGCACTTCTTCCTGGATGTACGACATATGTATGTCTAAAAATAGCATTTTCTGCACTTTAAGTCAATGTATCGGAATGTATGTAGATTCGGAATCAGTGACTCTACATTAGTAAAAACAAGATTTCAAGATCAAATTCAGATTGGTTTCCCCTCAATTTGTTGCGCTGTGTAATTTATATACATTAGCTTTGTTCGCGTTCAAAAAATTGTCAACTATTGTTAACAATTTTTGCCTTAAAAGCGTTTTTGTACACAAAAAATTTTGAAATGAGAGCGAAAAAAATATGGCTTCCCATTTCCCCTCCAAACAATTTTTAACAATTTTTAACAACAAAATTTCATGAGGCAAAAATTGTTCCAAGTGTCAAATAAATTAAATTAAAATAAATTGAATTTCAAAAATATTTCAAAAATCTGACGAAAAATTGGAAGACTTGAAATATTTTAAATTCTAATGAATGGTTTTGGAACTTTTGTACAGCAATATGTAGCTTATAAAATTACCCTCCAAATGTTATGCATTTTGCTCAAATTGACCAAAGCGTTCGCTGAAAAAATAGGTTTTAATAAAACAAGAATTCTGGGCCTGCAGCAATTCTCTGTCTTAAGGGGAATAGTATAGGAAATTATTAAATAAATGTTATTTTTACAGGACGGATTTATCTGTAATATTATACATTTTTTTTTTTAATTTTAATAGAAAACCAATGGGAAAAATAACGAAATTAACAAACTGGTGGTGTTTAGATAATTTTAAAACAACTTGGAAGTTTTAATTCTTTAATTGTGCACTAGTTTCAGTAATGAACTATTTCGGAAAGATTTACCATGTTGTCCTAGTAATATCATAATAAAGACGTTGATTAAGAGTTTGTGCTTTTTGCTATGCATTTATATTTTGCGATGAGGTTTAACAGACTTAAGAATCGGTACTATTGTGTCAGATCTAAAACTACTGACACAAAAATAATAATATACAAAAAGTGCGTGGTCCTTTTACCATTTCAGTATTTTTTTATAGAGATTATCTGCTTGGCCCGCTTCCATTTTTTACATAAGCGCACATTTTTTTGAAACTCCTTTGTATCCATGAAAGAATTAATTTGTTATCTGCACAAACTTATATCAGAGGCAAAAATTCAGGAGTTGCATGATCATATAATTAAATGAAAGGCACTTAAAAAACTAATCTGGGTTTGTTTGATATTATGATTTTTTTGAGACAAAATCGCTTTTGTGCAAAATTTAACTGACGATTCATTTATTCCAGTCTATCTCGTTCAAAGAATCCTTCAGATACAGACCTGTTCCTGAATCCCTGCGATTTCAATTACTTTTTGTTTTGATACGGTTAGTCACACCAAAAAATTATCGAGATCTCTTGTGGATAGTAACACTAGTGATGAGCAAACCAAGACCAAAGCAGACTAGGTTTTGATCTTGGTCTAGGACATTGAGTCTTGGTCTTGGTTTTGATATTGAGTCTTGGTTTTGGTCTTGATCTTGGGCATTATGTCTCTTCTTCTTCTTCTAATTGGTTACTTTTTGGCTAACAAATATGGTTATTATTTATTGACCATAAGATTTCGAACCAAACGGTTCTAAATACATACTTCTGATCTTAGGACCACTCATCGATTTCATAAAAAAACTTTCAAAATGAAAAGTGACCGATCGAATTCTTCAACAAGTCTGCTAATTAACCTTTTGAACATTTCGTTCGATTATATCTGTGGCAATAAGGAAAAACAGCTAAGTCGATGTTCGATAAAAAATCAAAACAACATAAATTTTATACATATAATACAAAAATTAAACTGCTTTGTTTTCTTATCAAAAATTGGGTTAGGCAGTTTTTCCTTCCTGCCACATATATGACTGTTGTTATCAATGATTAAAAAAAAAAATTATTATATTGAATATACGAAGGCAGTTAGCCCCTTAATTTCTAACAATTTTTAACAATTTTTCGTTTTCGTATTTTTGTAGTTTTTTGCTTTTTTTGAGAGTAAATTCTACTTACTCTCAGAAATTTTCTTGTTAACAATTGTTAACAATTTTTTGAACGCGAACAAAGCTATTATTATGTGACATTTTGGGTTAAACTTTCTGTTCAGTGCTTTATGAAATACGGCTTAATCCATTCAAAAAACAAATCTTTGACGGCTTGTTAAAAAATTTAAACGGTACACTGCTTTAAAAAGAGGAACCTACGGCCTTGGCGAAGCTTATTCAATTTATCAAAAAAATTCCATCAGCCTTTTTTTGTACCTTTTTGAAAGACATCCATTACCACATAAACATATATCTTCAGATCACTTCTGTTCATTTTAATCAGCATAGAATCGTTGGCATGTACTTTGCTCATAAGTACAATTGAAAAAACGCTCAAGCATCCCCTATTTAATTGGAAACGTTACAAATTTTGATTTGTTTTCATTCTTCGACTGTCATGACATTTTTATTGTAGAGTATCACAATATAATTTGTATCACTGATTTGCCGATATCACTAGGAAATTGTGTCAATGGTTTCTTCAATTATCATGCGTCTACTGTATGACGTCATAGCTTGATTAGAGTTATTGTTTATTGGCGACAGTGTTGCCAGATGCTTTGAGGGTATAAAACGTTATTTGTAGAAAAAATGCACATCAATGTTGGTTATATGCATTCATACACTAAAGTTCATCACGCCGTATGGGGAAAGATCCCTTATTTGAGAACTAATCTGAAGAGGGTTATAGCGACACGAACACTTTCTAAAATTGGTATAATAAATTTATCGCAATAAAATGGTTTTTTTAGACCATCTATATTTTTCAAATGCATTTTGCAAGATTCGCTATTTTTTAACGAAAATTTTTGATTCAGAACCGTTTTCTTTGGATTTTAAAGTTTTTACTTTAGAGACATACATACAATGTCTCTAGGTAAAAATTTTGTGATAACAATCCTGGCAAAATGACCTGATGCCATTTTTCAAAAAGTATTTTGTTTCAAAAATCACTAAGCCCTCGAGCATCAAGCATCTATTCTCCATTTAAGATGTGGTCAAAAAAATGTACACAACATCTACTACATGAATCAAAAAACCACAAAGGAAGTGATGTCCATCATTGCACATCGGATTCGGAAGAGTGAAAAACCTAAACATTAAGGACCTGTTATTCACCCTATGTTCCCCTAGAAGTTAAAGAAAAATAAGATAATGAAAGATAACACTTATTATACGCAATATATACTCGTAAATATTACGTAGCTACAATCCGCTTTCATAGAGGTGAGTATAAAAACTTAAACCGCTAAAAATGATAACAAAGTCGAGTGATAACAATGCTACCATTCAATGCGCAGAGACTTTTATTCATCAAATTAGTTGACTCAAAGCATCGGAAGCATTTAAGACGCCAAATAGAGAAATTTTGGAAATAATTACAGAAAATGGGTGAAGACATTGAAATAATACCAAAAAGTTATCCAACTGACATTTTGCAAAAAGATTGGACAAAACGAAAGTGTTATTTTAAAAAAGGTGGTCTTGATCTTATAAATAAAATTCATGATATGGAAGTGTATAACGATGATGTTTGGCTTGTGACATTACCAAAATGTGGCACCACCTGGATGCAGGAATTACTTTGGTTAGTTCTTAATGATTACGATTTTGAAAAAGCAAAGCAAGAGCATTTGGAAGTGCGATCACCATACTTGGAGTAAAATGATGCAACATGCGACATCTAGCCAGAAAATAAACATTTTATATTTTTAATTCAGATTTAATTACTTTATACATGAGAATTTGGATACATCTTTGAAATCTGTTGAAGACTTAAAAACACCACGTCTAATCAAGTCACACTTGCCCTTACCATTATTACCTGAACAAGTTTGGATTAAAAAACCAAAAGTTAGTGGCGAATATTTTTTTGAAAAATCAGCCATTAATTTCTTTGATTACAGCTTATTTATGTGTATCGAAATCCAAAAGATGCGCTTGTATCAAAATTCTATCACTCACGAAGTAAAGGTTTTGATATAAATATAACCTGTGAAGATTTTCTGCAAGCATATATGGACCATACCTCACTAAAGCATTTACCTTTCGAACATGTGACTGAATTCTATGCGCTGCGTCAAAAATCTTGGATATATTATACCAGTTTTGAACGTATGAAACTAAATTTACGTCAAGTCATATCTGAAATTTGTACTTTTATGAATAAATCAATAACTGAAGAACAAATGGTACAAATGCTTAACCATCTATCGTTTGAAAGCATGAAAGGTATGCGCTATATAGATAAAGTTAATATTTTATTTGATGTAAATGAGTCCTACTCTTCATTATAGTGAACTCAAAAACCAATCATGTTTGGGAATTTGAACAACTTCGGAATAAGTTTAACCTTCCATACATAGAAACCAAGTGAGTGTACCTTGTCATCTGACATAACTTATGTAAATACTCGTAGTTGTGATTTTGTACATCTCTTAATGATATGTTTTTTCAACAGCTTCTTACGGAAAGGCAAAGTTGGTGGCTATAGAGATGAACTCTCATCAGTGTTTATTGTCAAGTGTGATGAATGGATTTTTAATCAACTATCTACATATAATTTGACTTTAAATCAGTTGCTATTGCAAGAAGATGATTCCAAAAAAGACCAACAGAATACTTCCGTAAATGCATAAAGTTCAAACAAAATTATGTTTAATATCACGAAATAACCAAAACAATTAAAATTCTTCCAAAAAAGGTGTTCAAGGCTTTGGATCAAAAGAGAAACAAGCATACGATTAAGTTTTCAATGGTTTAGCCAATACATTACAAATACGTTACAAACTAATTTTCTCCGCGTTATATCAACAGTTTGAGAAATCCTCAGACTTATCGATTCTCGAAATCAAGATAAAGTGGACAGTGGCGGATCTAAGTAATTTGCCGCCCTAGGCACTTATTTTTTCGCCGCCGCCCCCCCCTTCAAATTTTTTTTATAGAAAAAGAAACTTATAATAAAAACAGATTAATAGGTCGCATTAACACTTTAATGATTTGTATGTTTAAATACATCGTTTATTCATACATTAAAAAATTTTGGGTCTAATTTTGTTAACCCTTTCGTTCTACCTTTTTTTTTTTGTTGTTTATGTTACTTATGGTCATATAATGCCTAATCAATCAAAAGTTTTGAAAAATTTTTTTTCTTAATAGGACTTTTAGAATGTAGCCATATGGCAACAAATGTTCTAAGTGGTTTGAAAATATTGAAGAAAAAAAATTTTATAAATTTTTATTGCTTATTCTATTTTGGTTTAAAATGCATTTCGATAGCGAGAAATGTATGAACTGATTTTAAAATAAACAAAAAATAAATCTAATGCTGAATATAAGCATAAATACACATTTTTGTACCCTGCACCCGGGGTATATTCATGTTGCACTTCTGTTTGTAGGCGTGGTAGGTATAGAAAAGTATATAGGTATATTATTGATAAGCGTCACCTCATGAGTCGATATAGTTAGGTCGGTCTACATATTTGTCCGTCTGTCTGTTCATCTATCTGTATGTCTGTAGAAATCACGATTACGGAAAAACGATTTTATAAATTAAGTCTACATGGCTCTACAAATGACTGAAAGGGTTAAGTGCAAATTGGTGAATAATATCCTCACAATCTAATTCAAGCAAAATCACTCAATCTACTTTCCCCCATTGTTGATCTTAAGTAATTTTTGACTCGCTTTAGAACAGAGAAAGACTTTTCAGCAGTGGAATTGGAAATTGTTGTACACGCAATGTCAACATTTGGGAACAATTTGCAGAGATCATTTCTCCGAAGAGTTTGAAGCAAATCCTGAGGCAAATTTTGTATTAAAGCTTTTTCAGCACAATAAGACTTGAACTGGAGAGGTTCGTCGCTTAATGGTTTTTCTAAATCTTCAGGAAAACTTTTTCATAATATTTCAGATTTTTCGCTTAGTTCATTGTTTCCCAAAGAGCCTTCACATATGACATAGATCTTATTTTTAAATCACAGATCGATCAACTGATCTAAAATTACATTGAATGTAGAAATTCTGAAATTATCTCTGCCACTAGTTTCTTCATCTCGTGTTTCACCAAACTGCAACGCACACGTTCTTTTTCTTGAAGAAACCGTTTTGTATTCTTTAATGACAGATATCTCCAGAGCTTATTTTTGGTAAAGATCAAATTCGTCACGAGTAGCTTGAATTATATTGATTAGTTCAACCACTTTCCCCAGGCTCGCGGCCGCATAATTCATTCTCACGAATTCCCGTGATAAGAGTTCTTTAGCATATAATCATTTGATCCTATAGATCAATATCTATTTCAATCACTCATTTTGCCGCCTCGTATAGTCCATTTTGCATTTGATAAGAGTTCTTGAGCTTACAGTCCTTTGGTCTTATAGAACAATATCTATTTCAATCACTTATTTTGCCGCCCAGGGCATTGAGTAAACTTTTCTTAAATATTTTTCATAATCGTCTTAATTTAACCGTATGGTACCCTACAAGGTTGTTTTTAATCGGTTAAATCATCCATTCGTATTGCTTATATAGTACCAAGTGTAAATGTTTTTAAAGTACCATTTAGGTATAATAAAATCAAGTTCAATACATAAATTATACATTTTTTTTTATCACTCCGAAAATTTGCCGCCCCCCAAAATCTGCCGCCCTAGGCAGGTGCCTACTGGTGCCTTAGGGTTAATCCGCCACTGCAAATGGAAAAATGCAGAAATAATCCAAAAGATATAAATCACTTTTCAAATACTGACTCACTTTTGAAAAATTTCAAGGGTCGTTACGAATTGTAATTGAAGAGTTATAATAATTAGGGAACAAAAATCGCTTTGGCGAAAAAATACTGACTCTGATAATACGATGGACATAAGTTTCATATTGTCTAATTAAATTTAGTTTACCATTTACCACGACGCACAGTGATCTATAAAAGAGCGCTAGCCGGTCATAAGTCTGAAAATTTATGTGTCCAAAGTAATAATATTATTTTATATATTTTATTTATTTAATTATATTAAGTAAAGTACAAGAAGATAAGATATCTTTTATAGTACACTATACGTATAACTAAACCTAATAAATTAAAGTGTTGAACGCTTACTAAACAATTTTGAGTTAACAATCATAAAAGCTAAGTAGATAAATAATTCTCAAAACTAGATCACAATAAAGCAAAACGCAGAAATACAGAGACTAGATTTTTATTCAACAATGTCTGACTAAAACTTATTGCACAAATTTAAAATCAAATATCTAGTTGATATAGTTCAAGTATCAAAACACTAATAAATAATACCATTTCTGAGTTTCTGCGTCTTGAACTTCATGAATTCACAGGTAAGGTTTTTTTAAGGATTGGTGCAATTGCACTAGCTTACAAATAATTAAAAAATGTCTGACTTTTAAGTGCCACTATTCACTTCTTATGTAAAATAGGGTGCTGATTCCAAATCACATTATTATTTTTTTTTTTTTCTTTCACGTCATTTTCGAGAAATTGGTCATTGATCAAAAACATTGTAAAATCATATTGTTTTTTTATATCATAGTCTATATATTTGTAACAAAAAATAAGATACTGCTTAAGAAAATCGATTAAGAAATTTAGAAGTGGCCGAATTGCATATTTTTCCAATTTTTTTTTTTTATTTAATTTGTCATAATTTGTATATTACATGTTTGTAGAGTTGCCTTTAAGACAAAAATTTATCGAAAGGGCTCTATTTATTTGGGAATTTAATTTCACTCATCGAGTGTCACTAAATATTTTCAAACAGAGTTTGATTCCATTACACTTAAAACTTCAATCGATGTGCCGATTTGTGTTTGGACTAGAGCTGGGCACGGGCCGTTTTTCTTTTCGTGGCTCGCGGGCCTTTGCTCTTGAGTGACGGGATCGGGCATTAAAATCGGGCTTCGTACGGATCCGGGCCTTACCCCAAAAGCCCGAAAATTAGATGCCCGTAAAATACCGAAAATCACGGGAAGGTTGAGAAGCATAAACTTGGAAAAATTGTGTTCATTTCTAAAAATATGTAAATTTATGAATAAATGTGGGGCTAAGAATGACAACGGAGTCTAATTAGATTCGACCAGAAAACTCAAATAAGCACTTCATGTGTACTGCTTGTTTTTTCCTCATTTGAAATCATTGATTTAGCTTCATTTATAAGTTAATATGTGCCGGGCCTGGACAAAAAATATTTGTGTGGGTCTAGGCTTTTTTTAAGTGCTTATTTCGTGTTTGTGTCGGGCCGGGTCTGAAAAATAAGGGCTGTGCCCAGCTCTAGCTTGGATAGGAAAATGCTATGACAACGATTGAAAAAGTACACAATGCCATCCCTCAAAATATTAATTCATCATGTTTCTGAATCTACTTGGTAGATAGATGAAATGTGGCATATATAGGGTGAATCGCATAAGGTTACGAAGCTTCTGAGAGGTGATAGAAGCCTCTTCTTCTAGACTATCAAAAAATTGCACCTGAGGAGTGGGTCTAAAATGTTCTCTACAATGAGTGTAGAGCGTCTAATCTGGAGGCTGAAAAATTGGATCTGTTGACTTAGGCCGAACATTTTAAAAATACTCTGGAAAAATTCTGATCATCCTTATTGCACTAAAACCTTAATATCTTTTGGAAATTTCATTCGATTTTGCTCAGCAGAGGCTTAAAATGTTTGCAATCATGTGCGCCATTTAATAAAATTTCTAAAAAAATTTACTTAAAAAAAGTATACGCGAAAAACAAAGTGTTTCATTTCAAGTTGATATGAAAAATTTAAAAAAATTTTGAAATTTCAAACTTTTTCCTGCTATAACTCAGTCAATTTTGTTCGGAGTATAATAATTGGTATACTTGTAAGAAGCGCCATTAATCACTCTTTGTAAACGTGTAAAAATAAAATCCACTGGACTTGGCCTTATACAAATATATTGATGTATATGAAGCTGTAACCTCGAAAATAGAAATTACCAAATAACTCGGAAAAAAAAAAAAATAATTGCGTTTTTCGTGTTCAGCTACCTCAATAAGTTTAGACAAAATGGTTTGCAAAATGTTACAAATATTTTTAATTTTGTGTTGCATTAACTTTTTATAGTTCAACGTATTGCTTTAATATTAAAGAAATCAAGAACACAATAAAATTTTTGGTAAACTTTACTTTTTATGGCATAAAAAACAAAAACCGCACCTAGACCGAATAAATTCATGCACTGTAACAAAACTTCTAGGCTAAAAGTCCTAGGCAGTCCACTATAACAATTGTTTTCCATTTTTGGTGCTTCAAATGGATGTATAAGCAGCTTATCGGGCGCCATTTTGAATTTTTCCATTTTCCAACATTAATTTTGGATTCAGTGACCTTGACAATTCCCTGAATAGCATATTTTTCCATTTTTAAGCATTTCAAAACAGTTTTATTGAGTTGTTCGGATTTTTGGGGTTCACGGGGGATCAAAAAAGTTTTAGGGAAAAGCCGCAAAAAACTAATGGATTGGTTTTGTTTTAAATTTTATTACGAACAAAATGAGCTATGTCGGATCAAAATCGGTGCATGTTCAACAAAATTAGAAATGAATACCTAATTTGCCTGCACTAGAAGTAGTATCTTATTTTCTTCATAATGATTTTTAGAATTTTTTTTTTCTTGTATAAATTTGCAGTTGATTTTGACTTTTTTAATATTTTTTTTAGAGATCAATTTATTTCGCCGAAGCTTACAAACCAACTAAAAAGGTATGTGTATGTCATTTATAGGAAATTTAATTGCCTTTAATTTGACAAACAGTACGTTTAAATATAAATTGTGATTTTTTCCATTTTATGGCTCCTCAAAGCTTAAAATTCGCGTTTTATATCAAATTTTGAGATTTTATGAAAAAACAATTTTATTATGAAATGTTGCTCGTGTCCTTACCTTTAATTAAAGCTATAGCACTTGAGAATTCGCATGGTAGTTTTTGTTTTATAAGAAAAACTGTAAAAATTTTGTTATTTCAATATTAGAAGACTATAGGCGTGTGCCAAATCAAAACATTTACCTTATTAAGCAAAATTTCTGTTTTTGCTGTGCCAAATGAAATATAATTTTAGACAGATTCAATTTTTGACATTTCGACAAATCGAATTTGTACTTTTTATACCCTACACCCAGGGTATATTCACTTTGTCCTTCCGTTTGTAACGAAGAGAAGGAGGCGTGGCAGGTATAGAAAAGTATATACTTATATTCTTGATCAGCGTCACCTCCTGAGTCGATATAGCCATGTCCGTCTGTCTGGCTGGCTGGCTGGGTGGCTGGCTGGGTGGCTGGCTGTGTGTTGAAATACACTTTTTGGGAAAACTGAGCAAGATAATTCAATGAAATTTGGTACACTGCCTCCGTCGTCAAAGTTAACTCGGGGGATTGAAAATGAGCAAAATCGGTCAACGGACACGCCTACCGCCCATACAAAAATTATATTCAAAATGCAATTTTAGGAGTATTTTTCACGACAATGCAACCACAATACATATAAGTACTACGAATTGTAAGCGCAAGCTCTGATAAAAATTTGAGCGAATTCGGACAAGAGGGCGTGGCACCTCCCATATAAGCAAAAGCTTCAAAACGCTATACTGAAAACGTTTTTTGAGATATTCGAACCAAATTTGACTCAGACACTAAGAATTATAAATGAAAGCTCTCAGCAAAAATTGGGTGAAATCAGACAAGGGGGCGTGGCACCTCCCATATAAGCAAAAGATTCAAAATGCTATACTGAAAGAGTTTTTTGAGATAATCCAACTAAATTTCACTCTGACACTAAAAATTATAAATGCAAGCTCTGAACAAAAACTGGGTGTACTAGGACAAGAGGGCGTGGCACCTCCCATATAAGCAAACTTTTCAAAATACTGCAGTGTAGGGTATTTATTTTTTGGCCAGGCCAAAATTTACACCCTTACTAGTTTTTATTTCGTTCTTTTTCCTTAAATTTGCAAAAATTAATTTTATAAATCGTGAAAATTTGGTGATCCATTGACGCAAATGCAGCCTAATCCTAAAGAACTTGTTGCTATTCCACCTAAAAAGGCTATTTTCATCTCTCGTCTTGCACCTGACACATCGACTGAAGATATAGAGTTTTATATAAACTCAAAACTAAAGTCTAAAATCGTTGTCTCCATTAAAAAGTTCAATTTTTCTTATACTAGAGATATATCGTCTTTTAAAATTATTGTTTCTGATGACTCATTTACAACTTGTAACGAACTCCGGTTTCCCCGGTTTTATAGCTGGGATATCCTCAGCCTTTCCAAGATTCAAGGTTCGTTTCAAGATAGAAGAGAGTGAGTTTCGAGTTTTAATTATTATATTTTTTATTGGTTGGTTTTGATTAGGTTTACAATTCAAGTTTTGGTTACAATCTTAGTCTTCTTACTTTACGTTTTATACAGTTCAATTTTGTTCTTAACAATGTACAAAATAACTTAATTATTTAATTATTCAATTTTTATTTTAAAAATTATAAATTTCGTTTATAATTTGCAATTTATTCTCTTAATAATTCAATTCAATCTTAAAAATGTGATAATCCAGGCTTAGGTTCTTCTGGCGGGATGATTTACGAGTTGTCTGATTCCCAGGGGCGATCCGGGACAGGAGAGCGAGAGGTAGAATTTGGTTTTAGTGTCAGCCGTTAAGGTGTGCTGAGAACATAGACAAGCTTGTTGAATAGTTTCGTTAAAGAGATATTATATTATAGGATGTCCGAGTTGGGACACGGAGTATTAAACTGTCGACCAACAAGTCTGAGGTCTAATACGAAGGCTAGGGCGATTTGGGACGGAAGAAATCAAGTGAAGTAAAACGTCCGAGGTTGGACACGAGATTATTAAACTGGTCGACTAAAAAGTCTGAGGTTTAATAAAAGTCGAGGGCGATCTGGGACAAGAGAAATCAAGCGCAGTAAAACGTCCGAGTTTGGACACGAGGTTATTAAACTTGTCGACTAAAAAGTCTGAGGTTTAATAAAAGCCGAGGGGCGATCTGGGACAAGAGAAATCAAGCGAAGTAAAACGTCCGAGTTTGGACACGAGATTATTAAACTGGTCGACTAAAAAGTCTGAGGTTTAATAAAAGCCGAGGGCGATCTGGGACAAGAGAAATCAAGCGAAGTAAAACGTCCGAGTTTGGACACGAGATTATTAAACTTGTCGACTAAAAAGTCTGAGGTTTAATAAAAGCCGAGGGCGATCTGGGACAAGAGAAATCAAGCGAAGTAAAACGTCCGAGTTTGGACACGAGATTATTAAACTTGTCGACTAAAAAGTCTGAGGTTTAATAAAAGCTGAGGGCGATCTGGGACAAGAGAAATCAAGCGAAGTAAAACGTCCGAGTTTGGACACAAGATTATTAAACTTGTCGACTAAAAAGTCTGAGGTTTAATAAAAGTCGAGGGCGATCTGGGACAAGAGAAATCAAGCGAAGTAAAACGTCCGAGTTTGGACACGAGATTATTAAACTTGTCGACTAAAAAGTCTGAGGTTTAATAAAAGCCGAGGGCGATCTGGGACAAGAGAAATCAAGCGAAGTAAAACGTCCGAGTTTGGACACGAGATTATTAAACTTGTCGACTAAAAAGTCTGAGGTTTAATAAAAGCCGAGGGCGATCTGGGACAAGAGAAATCAAGCGAAGTAAAACGTCCGAGTTTGGACACGAGATTATTAAACTTGTCGACTAAAAAGTCTGAGGTTTAATAAAAGTCGAGGGCGATCTGGGACAAGAGAAATCAAGCGAAGTAAAACGTCCGAGCTTGGACACGAGATTATTAAACTTGTCGACTAAAAAGTCTGAGGTTTAATAAAAGCTGAGGGCGATCTGGGACAAGAGAAATCAAGCGAAGTAAAACGTCCGAGCTTGGACACGAGATTATTAAACTTGTCGACTAAAAAGTCTGAGGTTTAATAAAAGTCGAGGGCGATCTGGGACAAGAGAAATCAAGCGAAGTAAAACGTCCGAGTTTGGACACGAGATTATTAAACTTGTCGACTAAAAAGTCTGAGGTTTAATAAAAGCTGAGGGCGATCTGGGACAAGAGAAATCAAGCGAAGTAAAACGTCCGAGCTTGGACACGAGATTATTAAACTTGTCGACTAAAAAGTCTGAGGTTTAATAAAAGTCGAGGGCGATCTGGGACAAGCGAAATCAAGCGAAAGTTGATCGACGAAAATGTCTGAACAACGAACGAGGGTCCAGCGTGTAGCTATGAGGAGCGGTTAGTCGATCGACGAAAATGTCTGAACACTAACGAAAATGCAAGGTAGGCTGTGATGTCACTGCCAGAGCTCTTGCTTCTGTGGCTGCTCAAGCCAGAATGATTTTGTATGGCCAGCAAACTGCTATTTATATCAAAAAAATGTATAGCGGCTACCAACAATTTCATTTCTGGCACGTGTTGTATGCATGATCTGCATTCCGATGTTTTGTTGTTGCTTGTTGTTTTCCAAAATTCTACACATGGTTAGCGGTGGCTGCTGCAGCATTGTTGTTGGTTGTTTATCCAATTCTCGTACACGTGGCTGCCGTAGAGTTGCTGCTGACTTTCTTCTGATTTTTTTACATGTGATGCTGGCATGATCGCGTGATTGCTTTGCTGTTGGTTTCTATGAATATGTTTTATTATTATATGTAAATATGAATATGAAAAAAATGTTAGGATTAATATTTTTTTTGAGGAAAATATTGATCCTTACATCCCCCTCCTACTTAGGGGAATGAAACTGCACGGTTACTTCCGATATGCAGATTCGTGATATGGCTTTACCTCACCGATATAGACTGTCCGGACGTGAGAGTCACCTTCTTTCCGTACCTGGAGAATTACGGGGGAAGCATAGGCTACAACTTGATATGGCCCGTCGAACTTTGGGGCTAATTTTGCTGCAAAATTATCAGCTGCCTTGGATAGATGATGCTGCTTCAGCCATACTTTTTCTCCTATTTTTGGGGACCACGATCTCTTCCTCAGGTTATAGTGCTTTGCCTGATCTTGAGCTGCTCTTTCCATATTTCTCCTGACAATGAGGAAAACATCTTTTAATGTAGTTTCTTTTTCTTGCGGAGTTTGCGGTTGTCTGCCTGTTCCGAGTGTTACTTCGTCGAAAAGAGTACCGGGAAGTCTTGGTTCCCTTCCTTGTATCAGAAACGCAGGACTGAAACCAGTAGAGGCCGCGATTGAAGTATTGAAGGCGAGGGATATCTCCGGGAGATGTTCGTCCCAGGATTTTTGTGATGGCCCGGTATACTGTGCTATCATGGTTTTTATTGTTCTGTTGACTCTTTCTGTTGGGTTTTCTTGGGGTGTATAGGGTGCGGTGAATTGTTGCCGTACTCCTAAGGTTGATAGATATTTCCGGAACTCTTTACTCGTAAATTGAACGCCGTTGTCAGTCACCAGGACTTTTGGCACGCCAAATCGTGCTATGATGCGTTCCCTGAATGCCTTTTTAAGGCTGGCGCTGGTTGCTTTACGCAATGGCACGATTTCTGTCCACTTGGAAAATTTATCGAAAAATATCAGTAACATACTGTTGCCATGTGATGAGCGTGGAAGGGGTCCAATAAAATCCGCGCAGAGAATTGCCCAGGGCTCCTCTGCGATCTGGGATAACATTTTCCCGGCTGCCTTCTGCTGGCTTACTTTAAATTGTTGGCAATTTAAACATCCTCTCACGTAGCGTTTCACATCCCTAAACATGCCTGGCCAGTAGTACTTATTTGCCACTCTAGCGAGGGTTTTATGGGTTCCCATGTGACCTGCTCCTGGCTGGTCATGATTTTCTTTTAGTACTCTATCTCTCAAATAGGATGGGACACACAGTTTCCAGGATATGCAGCCTTCATCTTCAGTGGGGTGTGAAATGTGGCGATATAGTTGATCATTTTCGATGGTGTATTCTGGGAACTTGCTTGGTTCTGTTCTCACGTCGTTGAGTTTTTTCTTCCACCATGAGCATTGTGGGGTCGCTTGTTGGTTTGTCGTGATTTGTCCTAGAGTTTCGACTGGTTCTCGGGATAAGGCGTCGGCTAGAACGTTGAGTTTTCCCTTGCGATATTGTACTTCAAAGTTGAACTGCTGCAGCTCAAGGGCCCATCGTGCAATCCTTCCAGACGGACTTTCTATTGAATTCAGCCATTTTAAAGACAGGTGATCAGTGATTACGATGAATTCATATCCTTCTAAATAAGGGCGCATTTTACGAATGCCCCATATTATGGCCAGACATTCTTTTTCCGTGGCTGAATAATTGGCTTCGGCTCCGTTGAGGCGTCTGCTTGCATAGGCTATGACTCGTTCTATACCGCCGATTTGCTGCGTTAATACGGCACCTAGCCCATAATCGCTAGCATCAGTCTGTAGTACAAATGTCTTCGTGAAATCTGGGCAGGCTAAAACAGGGGCTTCTGTTAACTTTTGTTTTAGTTCCTTGAAGGCTTCCTCTTGTTCGGTACCCCACGTCCATCGTTTCCCTTTCTTAAGCAGTGACGTTAAGGGTAGTACCACTTTTGCGAATTCAGGAACAAATCGCCTGTACCACGATGCTATTCCTAGGCAACGGCGCAACTCACGCAAATTGGTAGGTGACTTTAGCTGCTGTATAGCGGAAATCTTTTCGGGATCGGTGTGGATGCCGTGATTGGTAACCAGGTGGCCAAGGTATTTTATTTCCTTCTTAAAGAAATCACATTTCTCGGTGTTAATTTTAAGATTCGCCGCCCTTAAACGTGAGAGTACTTTTCGTAGGTTTATTTTGTGTTCTTCGAGTGTTCTTCCTGTTACAATGATGTCGTCCAGGTATGCAAAAGCATATGGTTCCATATCTGGCCCTATCACTTGGTCTAGGGCTCGTTGAAAAGTTGCTGGGGCTGAATGTAGCCCAAATGGCATGACTCGCCACTGGAAAAGTCCTCGTCCAGGAACAGTGAAAGCGGTATACTGTTTACTTTCCGGGCTCATAGGAATTTGCCAATAGCCATTTTTCAAATCTATGCTGCTGATGTATTCTGCGTCTCGAAGACGATCCAGAATATGACCTATGCGGGGTAGTGGATATGCATCTGGGACAGATTTAGCATTGAGTTGCCGATAGTCCACGCAAAGTCTCCATTTTCCATTTTTCTTTTTGACAAGCACTATGGGCGCACTGTGAGGGCTGTGGGATGGTTCGATGTTACCCTGGCTTAGTAATTCATCGATTTCCTTATCGATTATTTCTTGCATTGCAGGATTTCTGGGGAAGTATCTTTGTTTTATTGGTTGTTCGTCACGCATTATAATTTTGTGTGCTGTGATGTTTGACGTTCCGTGTATACTTTCGAATTTTGGCAGTTCTTCTCTCAGAAACTGATCTATCTCTTCTTCTTCGGTGGGCTTATTTACACGCATGGTTGTTATAAGCGGTGGTTGCGTTGTGGTGTTGCCTGAGTTCCACAGGGAGATTTGTTTATTGCCAATCGTGATCGTGGTGTTCATTCGCGTTAAATAATCCATTCCAAGGATTAAGTCATCTATGGCGTCTGTCAGTATGAGGAGTTTTAATCTGCATGTGTTGTTGCCTAACGCAATATTTGTTTCTAGTGTTTGTTGAATTATTTTTGTGGTTCCATCGGCGAGTTGTATAGTGATGTCAGTGCTGGCAATGTTTTCCCTGGTTGCTAATTTTCTTGCCAGGCTTATTTTAATAAAACTCCTAGTGGCTCCTGTGTCGATAGTTGCCATTACAGGTGCATTCTCAAGGATGACAGGCGCTAGGATGTGGTTGTCTTTAATGACTAATGACGCTGCATTGGACGAGGGAAAGCTGGTTCGATTGGCCCCGACTGCCCTCGGTCTTGGCGGCGGCCTGCGTCGTTTCCCGAATTTTGTCTGCAGCATTCGTATGTCCTGAGACCTCTGCGTCCGCACTCCCAGCAGAACAATATTTGTGGATTTCGGCACTCTCGAGATAGGTGCCCCTGCTGTCCACAACGTCTACAGGCGCCGCGGGGGTTGATCGGCTCATCATTGACTTCGTTAGCAGCTCGGTGTCGTTCCATTCTTGGTGTTTGTCTAGCAGTGTGCTGGTTTCTTCGAGATTGAATATCTTCAAAATCTCCGCTGAGTTTTATAAGTTCGTCCAAGGTTTCAAAGTCCCTTCGCCTAATGTAGATCTGATAATCCTCATGACAATTGCGATAAATTCGTTCTAGCTTTTGTTTTGGTGTAAGTTGTGAGTGTCGCATTAAGCTTTGTAATTGTATTACATAGTCCTTAAATTTTTCGCTGCTTCGCTGCGTCCGCTGGCGTATCTCATCCTCTAAATTTTCGAAGAATCGCGGTGG
This sequence comes from Calliopum simillimum, assembly GCA_951812925.1. Taxonomy (NCBI): domain Eukaryota; kingdom Metazoa; phylum Arthropoda; class Insecta; order Diptera; family Lauxaniidae; genus Calliopum; species Calliopum simillimum. The sequence goes on along the minus strand of OX638369.1, from coordinate 88,928,318 downwards.
CAGGAAAAATGTAAGGAAATCAGCTCTGAAGTCCTCCCATTCGCTCCACTGTTTATTGTTGTTGCGAAACCATATCAATGCTTTGTCTTTCAGCAATTCAGGCATAGTTCTTGGTAGCAAATCCCTGTTGAGACCATAGGTGTCAGTGAGTTCTTCCACTCTTTCGATGAAGCTCATTGGATCCCTACCACCATCGTATTTTAGGGACCATTTGCGCACCTGGTCAATCATTGTAGGATAATTGGCTTGGAGAAACGTTGGCGTATTCTGGTGCGAACTAAGGGAAGGAGCTGTTGGCACTGTTAACGATGGCTGAGATGTGATAGCCGGGGCTGTGTCTAGTGTTTGTGGCTTTTGCTGCTGTGGAGTGGGTGTGGTACTGCGTGCGTGTTTAATTTCTAATTCTTGAAGTCGTTCAATGTGTTCTTGAGTGTGTTCTTCTTCTGAAATGAAGGCTGCCAAGCGTTTCCTTAGTTCATCGACGGTACCGGTGCTGGTGAGTCCAAATTCGGTCGAGTATGTTTCTAGGTCTTCCTTCCGCAAGGAATAAACCCATGTGCAGCGTAATGTTGCTTTAATTTTTGTCATCGTGGTGATTTTATATTATTTTTTTTTTATTTTACTCTCTTCTATATTTGTTTGTTTGAACCACTAGGGTCCCTGCTCGGGCGCCACTTGTAACGAACTCCGGTTTCCCCGGTTTTATAGCTGGGATATCCTCAGCCTTTCCAAGATTCAAGGTTCGTTTCAAGATAGAAGAGAGTGAGTTTCGAGTTTTAATTATTATATTTTTTATTGGTTTGTTTTGATTAGGTTTACAATTCAAGTTTTGGTTACAATCTTAGTCTTCTTACTTTACGTTTTATACAGTTCAATTTTGTTCTTAACAATGTACAAAATAACTTAATTATTTAATTATTCAATTTTTATTTTAAAAATTATAAATTTCGTTTATAATTTGCAATTTATTCTCTTAATAATTCAATTCAATCTTAAAAATGTGATAATCCAGGCTTAGGTTCTTCTGGCGGGATGATTTACGAGTTGTCTGATTCCCAGGGGCGATCCGGGACAGGAGAGCGAGAGGTAGAATTTGGTTTTAGTGTCAGCCGTTAAGGTGTGCTGAGAACATAGACAAGCTTGTTGAATAGTTTCGTTAAAGAGATATTATATTATAGGATGTCCGAGTTGGGACACGGAGTATTAAACTGTCGACCAACAAGTCTGAGGTCTAATACGAAGGCTAGGGCGATTTGGGACGGAAGAAATCAAGTGAAGTAAAACGTCCGAGGTTGGACACGAGATTATTAAACTGGTCGACTAAAAAGTCTGAGGTTTAATAAAAGTCGAGGGCGATCTGGGACAAGAGAAATCAAGCGCAGTAAAACGTCCGAGTTTGGACACGAGGTTATTAAACTTGTCGACTAAAAAGTCTGAGGTTTAATAAAAGCCGAGGGGCGATCTGGGACAAGAGAAATCAAGCGAAGTAAAACGTCCGAGTTTGGACACGAGATTATTAAACTGGTCGACTAAAAAGTCTGAGGTTTAATAAAAGCCGAGGGCGATCTGGGACAAGAGAAATCAAGCGAAGTAAAACGTCCGAGTTTGGACACGAGATTATTAAACTTGTCGACTAAAAAGTCTGAGGTTTAATAAAAGCCGAGGGCGATCTGGGACAAGAGAAATCAAGCGAAGTAAAACGTCCGAGTTTGGACACGAGATTATTAAACTTGTCGACTAAAAAGTCTGAGGTTTAATAAAAGCTGAGGGCGATCTGGGACAAGAGAAATCAAGCGAAGTAAAACGTCCGAGTTTGGACACAAGATTATTAAACTTGTCGACTAAAAAGTCTGAGGTTTAATAAAAGTCGAGGGCGATCTGGGACAAGAGAAATCAAGCGAAGTAAAACGTCCGAGTTTGGACACGAGATTATTAAACTTGTCGACTAAAAAGTCTGAGGTTTAATAAAAGCCGAGGGCGATCTGGGACAAGAGAAATCAAGCGAAGTAAAACGTCCGAGTTTGGACACGAGATTATTAAACTTGTCGACTAAAAAGTCTGAGGTTTAATAAAAGCCGAGGGCGATCTGGGACAAGAGAAATCAAGCGAAGTAAAACGTCCGAGTTTGGACACGAGATTATTAAACTTGTCGACTAAAAAGTCTGAGGTTTAATAAAAGTCGAGGGCGATCTGGGACAAGAGAAATCAAGCGAAGTAAAACGTCCGAGCTTGGACACGAGATTATTAAACTTGTCGACTAAAAAGTCTGAGGTTTAATAAAAGCTGAGGGCGATCTGGGACAAGAGAAATCAAGCGAAGTAAAACGTCCGAGCTTGGACACGAGATTATTAAACTTGTCGACTAAAAAGTCTGAGGTTTAATAAAAGTCGAGGGCGATCTGGGACAAGAGAAATCAAGCGAAGTAAAACGTCCGAGTTTGGACACGAGATTATTAAACTTGTCGACTAAAAAGTCTGAGGTTTAATAAAAGCTGAGGGCGATCTGGGACAAGAGAAATCAAGCGAAGTAAAACGTCCGAGCTTGGACACGAGATTATTAAACTTGTCGACTAAAAAGTCTGAGGTTTAATAAAAGTCGAGGGCGATCTGGGACAAGCGAAATCAAGCGAAAGTTGATCGACGAAAATGTCTGAACAACGAACGAGGGTCCAGCGTGTAGCTATGAGGAGCGGTTAGTCGATCGACGAAAATGTCTGAACACTAACGAAAATGCAAGGTAGGCTGTGATGTCACTGCCAGAGCTCTTGCTTCTGTGGCTGCTCAAGCCAGAATGATTTTGTATGGCCAGCAAACTGCTATTTATATCAAAAAAATGTATAGCGGCTACCAACAATTTCATTTCTGGCACGTGTTGTATGCATGATCTGCATTCCGATGTTTTGTTGTTGCTTGTTGTTTTCCAAAATTCTACACATGGTTAGCGGTGGCTGCTGCAGCATTGTTGTTGGTTGTTTATCCAATTCTCGTACACGTGGCTGCCGTAGAGTTGCTGCTGACTTTCTTCTGATTTTTTTACATGTGATGCTGGCATGATCGCGTGATTGCTTTGCTGTTGGTTTCTATGAATATGTTTTATTATTATATGTAAATATGAATATGAAAAAAATGTTAGGATTAATATTTTTTTTGAGGAAAATATTGATCCTTACAAACTTTAAATGATATCGAATTCTGGCCTCAGAATTCTTTTGTCCGTGAATTTGAGTATCGAAATAATCGTAGAGTAAATAATGTTGTTAATCTTTCCGAAACAAATACTTTAAATGATACTCCAAAAAATTGAATTCTAATTCTTTCTATAACTTTTCTCTTATTTATCAAAATGTCAGAGGCCTTAACACTAAACTTCCCGACCTTTATATTAATAGCTATGACTTTAATTTCGATATTATTGCTCTAACAGAAACTTGGCTTCGAGTAGGAGTTTTAAACTCAGAAATCTTTTGCTCCAAATTCCAAATCTTTAGAAAAGACCGTACTTCCAGGATTGGAGGTGGTGTCTTAATTGCAGTAGAAAATTCCTTTCAATCTAATGAGGTTATTGTTGATAGTGGTGATCTTGAATTTGTAGCTATATTAATTAATCTCAGTCACTTTAATTGTTTTGTAACATGTTCTTACATTCCCCCAAACTCTGAACTCATAGTCTACCAAAGTCATCTAACTTTAATAAAAACTGTGAATGAATTGAGAAAAGGAAATGATATATTAGCCGTGTTTTTTTTTTGACGCGTATATACAATTGTGGATACCTTCAAATTGCGATAACTCATGAACAGTAAGTCAAACAATAGAACTCTAAGAAACTTTTTTATGGAGAATCACGTTCTCTTTCATTTTATATTTAAAAAAATTTATTTTTAAGGAGGTATTTTATAAAAACTGGTTAGCGCCGATAAATGGCAAAAAATCACTTTTTTTTTAAATAACTCCTAAATAATTATTTTTTTTTTACAAAAGATTAAAATTATTTGTAGAGCATGTGGTTCTCCTTGAAAAAGATCCTTGGACTTTTTATCGTACGACTCACCGTTCATAAGTTATCGCAACTTGAAGGTATCCACAATTGTATATACGCGTCAAAAAAAACACGGCTATTTTTTGCGTTAGGCGACTTTAATCTTCCTCATGTTACATGGAATAAACTTGATGGCTCTTCATTTCTTATTCCATCCACCTTAAATAACTGTTTTTGTGATCTGTTTGATAGTTTCGCTGAGCTTTGTCTTCACCAATATAATGATATTTGCAATGTAAATAATAGGATACTCGATCTTGTATTTGCCGATAGTTTTACAAATTTATCTATCGAACGTTGCGACCCATTAGTTAATCCAGAAGATAAACACCATCCAACTATAAAAATGAATATTGATGTACCTACAACAACAGTTCATAATTCTATAAAATTATTTTCGGGCAGGTATAATTTTTGTTTTAAAAAAGCTGACTTTCAAAGGTTAAACCATTTTTTAACAAGAACAGACTGGTCATTTATGAATACCACGGCACCAGTTTCAGAAAATGACTTAGATAGTTCATTGAAATTGTTCAATAATACTTTACAAAATTATTTTAATTTAGTAATTCCTAAAACAAAAGCTGTGTCCAAGCAAAATTGTTCACCTTGGTCTAATAAAACTTTAGATATGATTAAAAATAAAAAAAAACCATCTTTTTAAAAAATATAAATTAACGGGTTCATCCGCTGACTATATACAATATTCTCTTTTCCGCGGCAGATACCAGACTTATAATAAAGTCTACTATAACAACTATATTTTAAAATTGAAAAATAACTTATAAGCTAACCCGAAACTGTTTTATAATTTTGTGAACTCTAAGAGAAAACAATCCATCAAGTATGCCTTACGATGGTGTCTTATCTTCATGTGAATCTGAGATCTTAAATTATTTTGCCGATTTTTTCCAGTCCACATACTCTAATTTAAAATTCAATTCAAATGTAACATATCCGTACCCTTTAACATTAATTAATCATATTAGTTTACCCCTCCTGCAGCCAGAAATTGTTCTCCAGTACTTGAAGAAAATTAAATGCTCCTACAATCCGGGACCCGATGAAATTCCTAGTTGTGTTTTAAAGTTTTGTGCAGAGAATCTGAAATTTCCTTTAACCTTGTTATTTAATGCATCTCTTCGTTGTGGATATTTTCCTGATTTGTGGAAACAGTCCTTCATAATACCTTTATTTAAGTCCGGCAGCAAGTCCGACATAAAAAATTATAGAGGCATAGCTAAACTCTGTGCTATTCCAAAATTGTTCGAAAATATCATTACAGACCATATTCAACATTATATTTTATCTTCTGTGTCTCCATTTCAACACGGTTTTCTTAAGGGTCGTTCATCCGCAACAAATTTGCTTTAGTTTACCACTACAATCATAAATGAATTTATAGCTGGTAAACAGACTGATGTCATTTATACTGATCTTAGTAAGGCTTTTGACAGTGTTAATCATGATCTCCTACTGTACAAACTGAACTTAATGGGTCTTCCAAACAATTTATTGTGTAGGTTACACTCGTATTTGACTGCTAAGAAACAGCGTGTAGAATTCAATAAAACTTATTCTAAATATATTTCCCTTACTTCTGGTGTTCCACAGGACAGTCACCTTGGCCCTATCCTATTCTTGCTTTACATAAATGATCTTCCTTCAATTATCAAAAATAGTAAAATTTTAATGTATGCAGATGATGTCAAACTCTTTATTGCTCATAATTTACCATCATCACAATATTTACTACAATCCGACCTAAATAGTTTATCTGAATGGTGCCAAGTAAATTGCATGGAATTAAATTTAAATAAATGTAAGAAAATGGTATTTTCAAGAAAATCTGCTATAAGCTTCTCCTATTCCATCAATAGTCACACTCTGGTATATGTAGAAAGGTTTAATGATCTAGGGGTCATTCTTGATCCAAAGCTCCAGTTCAAATTTCAAATAAATTTGACCATTAACAAAGCTAAAGGTGTTCTTGGCTTTATCAAGCGTTGGGCCAAAGAATTCAATGATCCTTATACAACGAAACTTCTTTACACTTCTCTTGTGAGGCCTATCCTAGAGTACGCATCATCTGTATGGAATCCATGCTATAAAATCTATAGTGATCAACTAGAATCAGTCCAAAAACAATTTTTATTATTTGCACTTCGTGGACTACCGTGGAATCCTGACCAAAATCTGCCTTCATATGTAAGCCGTTTGAAACTAATCCGTTTACCTTCATTGAATAGTAGAAGAGTAATGCTTAATGTAACTTTTTTGCATAAAATTATTAATGGCGAAACGAATTCACCAATTTTACTTCAATCAATAGATTTTAATGTTCCAGGAAGAGACTCAAGGCATTTTCGCCCTCTATAGTTGTCAAATTATGCACAGTTTAGTCCCTTCCGTAGCATCTGTAACGATTTCAACAGTTTATACCACTTATATTCTTTTGGTGACTCAATAGCTATCCTTAAATGTAAAATAATCTGGCACTTGAACTCCTAGCTCGTGTTGCGTTTTCTCGTTTCTTCTTCATATTTCGATTTCATGATCTGTAGTGATTTAGTTTTCATCTTAAATATTGGCTCTTTATCTTTTAAAAAATTTCTGTTGGTTGTTTTTAGAAGGCACATTTTTTTGAAAATGTTACATATCAGTTTTGTGTTAATAATTTTTGAATACGAGTCAGGTTTTTTTATTTATTTTGTAATGGAACTAATAATAAACTAACAATCAGTTCTTTTGCTATTCTAAACCTAAACTTCAAGGTTTTTCTTTCCTTGAACCACTTAAACAATTATTGGTTTCCTACGTTTTAGGCGCACGATCTGATTTACGAGTTCGCTTCGCTGCAAAATTTTTAATCTTATGTTCCCACTACTAGGGGTCTCGACACAGGTCAGTGTAATCGCCTGTTTTCACCGAAAATTTATGAAGTGATTTGGCTGTAACCACAATTAAACGTCAATTAAATTGAAAACAGCCGTAAATCACTTCGGCTTAAACAGGCTATTAGGCATAATTTTAAACTATATTTTTGGAAGTCAAATCTATAATTGAATTGTCAAAGGTCAAAACATATCTTTGGCATACGTGATGAATGACAAAACTAAGCGAATGACATCAAAATCTTTAGAATTGACAAAGTTATAGCATTTCGGGTCCCAAAGTTCAAAAAGATAATTGTTTTTTAAGTTCGGAAATATTCGGGCCAAAGTTTTTTAGAGTTCGCCAAAAATAATTTTTTTACAGACTAAAATTGATCTTAAGTTATGTATACAGCGTTTGGTTTAAAAAACCCAAATCATGAAATTTTGACTTAAATTCATATTTTGCCCTGTTTTGGCAATCTTCCATTTTTAAGCTAAGTGTGATTTTGTCCGACCATTTCACATATTTTTGGATGATCCTCAAAATAATAAACCTCCCTTTACTCTAAAATGCGTAATTTCCTTATGCAAAACGGCTGTTAAAAATGGAGGCAATTGATAAAAAACATAATTCATAAATTCATATTTCAAAAAATACATTATTAAAGTGCAATGTAATTTCTCTCATTACATCAGTCACATCCAAGCGTAATCGAATTGGATCAAAATCTGATATAATTTTTCTAAGACAAAAATATGATTATAAAACAACTACTCTGTAAACGGAAATACGTGTATTTTTATTTTTCATAACCTATCAGAAAAACTTTATGAGACCCCAGGGGCAAAAATTTTTTCCATTTTGTCGCACTGTGTTATTAGCGTATACTTAGCTATTGATGGAAAAGAGGCATGAGCGGGAATATTTGAAAAACAGCAATAATATTTGATATCTGAAATATAATCAGTATCATCTAGCTCAGTGATTCTCAACCTTTTTTTCGTCACGGCACATTTTTGATAATATCAAAATTTGGCGGCACACTAACAACAACAAAAATTTGAAGAAAACTTTGATTAGTTTATTGATTTATATATGCTTAGTGTACGGGTGAAGGGTTAAATAAGCCGGACACAAGAATCTTAATTTGGTTTAAAATAGAATTTATTACTGTGGGTAAAATGTGGGATTGAAAATTGCAAATTTAAAGTACCAATTTTTATGTATACTTTACAATACAATTTTGGTTGTAAATGTGTATATGGGTGGATTAGATGGGCGCCAAAAGTGTCCAAAGATGATCGTCTTTTGTCCACCGTTGCGATGTCTTGTTGAGTGTGAGTTTTGTTCCCGTGATGTCGTCTCCGAAATTTCTGTTGATTATTGTAGAATATCTCCTGGTTGTGTTCTATTGTTGATGTTCTATGTGGTTTACGATTCTATGCTGTCCTTGTTGAGTTTTAGGTTGAGTTTAAATTATGATGGGTTCGCTGACTTGCTAATTCTATGTGAATGGCGAATGTCATTCATTTTTACTCTTTGTTCACACAACGAGTAAACGACAGCAGCGCTGTGCGGCGGGTCACAAAAGCTGACAGATATGCAGGATGCACACTGTTTACGTTGGACGTAAACACTTAGTGAGGCAAAATCCATGGGATGACCATGTTCTATCATTAACTTAGGCCCCGGAATTGGCCCCTTTGTGTACCTGACACAGAGAGCTTTAACAAAGTAATTCTAGGAGAACCATACGCATGTTCATATGCAAACATATGCTACCATATGGATTTAATGCACAATTCAGATAGTGAGCCAAGCGGTTCGAAATTGAAATGTCCAAAGAAATGACTTCTACAAATGTATGGTTTTCTATGCCACATTTTCTAATAATAGTACCAATTAAGTTACGCACATTGTTTTTCTCCATTGCTTTAAAAAATTTAGTTCGATTCATACTTAACACCACGACTCGACGTGGAATTATTAATGTAATAGTTTTTATTACAATTTTTTTTTTATTTTTAAGAATTTTTAAGTGTGTTACTTAATGACATTTATATATTGAAAATTGATATTTTGGTCATATATTTGCAAAGATCGATTTACATATAAATCTATCAATGCATTTTCTAACACATAATTATGACAAATCAAGGAACGGATTAAAAACACGGCTATAGTGACATATGTTTCGTCTTTTGCCACAAAGACTCATCAGACTATTTTTGTTGTAATTATAATTATATTTATTTCACTAAATTAATTATAATTGAAAAATTGCAAGTTTGAAAACTTTTTGTGTTTTTGGCCTGGGCAAGCAAAATAGGTTTGAGCTCAATTTTCTAATAGTTCTGGGTAAAATCACTCTTTCGTTTGTAAGCATTATTTAGATCTAAATAAGCACTAACAAAGCTTTAAAAATGAAAGTACGATTGCACCCAGAACTAATGGAAAACGGAGCTCAAACCTATTTTGCTTAGGTCGACTTAAGCAGTTTTTCCTTCCTGCCACAGAAACCTTAAGTTTAGAAATAATAAAATAATTTCAAAATATTATATGTACAAACGTTTACGTTTATTTAATTGTGACCAATAAAAAATTTAAAAAATTTCCTGTTTCATCTCAAATAAAATAATGAATCTTCCCGCATTCGTACTTTCGAATAAAAAGTCAAACATACCGAAGTGACATTTAAATACCTGCTATGCCCATTCTTTGCTTTACAAATGGTAGTAAAAAGTGAATATACTTAGTGCCTGTGATACCTGAAATTTTAACGAGCCCAAAATTTATCTTGAGGCAGTACAAATTCTAAGCACAATGATTGTTAATTGACCTTTTGGGAAAATATAATTATTGTTATTGTATTTTTTTTTTTAAATTAATGGCATCTAATGTTCTATCTCTTTTGTTATTCTAGATGGTACGTTTGATCTTATTAAAGAATTTGGCCTACCAGAACTTCCACCGGGTATAAGCGAAACAACTGGTATGTGCGGAGATGACAGAAATCCTTATCAAATACATCGATCTCCAGCTTATAGTATTAGCAAAGACACCATTTTAACTGTACAGACATCACATATTTTTCCAAATGGATTTCCTGAGGATTTTTCAATTATCCTAGCACTACGTAGTAATCGAACTAATCAGGCGAAAGCGCCAATTTTTACAATATATTCTGATGAAAGCGAGGAAGTGCTCTCCTTGAATATAGGACGTGAAATTAGTATGGCATATGAACAGATTGAAGCAGGTTTTAATCAGCGAAATGATGTGAATTTCGGTATTGGGATCAACGATAATGAATGGCATCGTATTGGTGTCAGTGTCAAGGGAAAATCAGCTACTTTGATAGTCGATTGCACTAAGCAAGTGACACGCCGGTTGGAGCGTTCGCCAGGGCGTTCAATAGCAACAAATGGTTTGATTTTGACTGGCATACAAATGACGAGCGATGTGGGCTTTTTTACCGGTGATGTACAACTTTTGGCTATAACGGATTCTCCAAATTCCGGTTATGAAGTTTGTACAAATTACGCAACGCCTTGTTTGTATAATACCGGAGGAGGCAGTGAAGTAAATAATGACTATGATAGCAATAGTGGCACAACATGGTCACGGTCTTCGAGCAGTGGAGGATTCGGCCAAGGAGGGCATGATGGAGGTTCTGGTGCCGTAGGAGGTGCGGGTGGTAGTGCGATCTACGGTGGTGGAGAGGGAGCTAACGGAGGTGCTGGTGGTGGCTATGGAGGGGGTGCTGGCGGTAGTGGTGGTTATGCTGGGGGAGCTGGTGGTAGTGGAGGCAGTGGTGGTTACGGTGGTGGAGCGGGTGGTAACGGAGGTGCTAGTGGCGGTTATGGAGAGGGAGCTGGTGGTAGTGGAGGCAATGGCGGTTACGGTAGCGGAGCAGGTGGTAATGGAGGAGTAGGTGGTGGTAATGGATATGGAAGTTCAGGCGGCGTGGGAGGTACTGGCGGTGGTGCGGTCTACGGTGGTGGAGCGGGTGGTAACGGTGGTGGCTTTGGAGGGGGAGCTGGCGGTAGTGGAGGCAGTGGTGGATACAATGGGGGAGCAGGTGGTAATGGAGGAGAAGGTGGCTTTGGGGGAGGAGCTGGAGGTAACGGGGGAGCTGGTGAAAATGTAGGAATAGATGGTGACTATGGAGTAGAAATAGATAGTGGTTATGGAGAAAATGCCGGCTACGGAGAAGATAATTATGGCGAAAATATAAATATTGGAGGGGAGAGGGAAAACGAAGAAATTATTGTAGAAGAAAAGCCTGATGGAGAAGATAAAGATAATGCTAGCAATAGCTATGGAATTGGTGGTGAAGCTGGTAACGGATTCGGTGCTAGAGGTGATGGAGATAATGGCATCGATACAGGTGAATATGAGATCAGTACAAATTCACAAGAAACAAGGATGGAGACTACTGATAATATATTGAACTTAAATGAATTCGACTTCCATGACTTAGTTGATGTAGATTCTGCTATTGAAGACAATAGAACAAGAAAGAAACTCAATAAGGACATGGCCAAAAAAGGCATTAAAAAAATAAATCATGGTCTAGAAACCAGTGGAGATGTCGTTATTAAAAAGAAGAACTCAACATCTCCAATCGGTGATTTTGCTACAGTACCATGTTATCCTGGTCCCAGGGGTTATACTGGCATTCCTGGACAACCTGGTGACAGAGGGCCTAAAGGAGAACCTGGAAGAGATGGACTTGCTGGCGTACCAGGTATACAGGGACCTTCCGGAAATGTTTTCGTAGTACCAGCGGTATTAAGATATTGAAAAACTTAGTGACTTTATTTTTTAATTCACATTTACTTTAAGAGTACTCAAAGTGGAAGTGAAAAGGGTCCTGATTCGCAGGCGGATGCTCTAAGGCAGATGATAGCGCAACATATGGTAAAATGTTTTAACATCAGTTTCTGTCGTAATAATAATTATTTAATTATTTGTTTCATAGATGTCGTTGCGTGGATCACAAGGTCCCATGGGCTTAACTGGCGTGCCAGGTCCACCAGGTCCTAGCGGACCGCAGGGAACTAAAGGCGAACCTGGTGATGTTGGCGAACAGGTAAATTTATTTGTTTCTTTCCTTTTTGACTATATCACCTAACCTTCAGAATATTTTCCTTCGACAGGGTTCACGTGGTTTAAGGGGTCCTGCAGGTCCTCCTGGGCGTGAAGGACGCAGAGGACGTTCAGGAAGAGATGGAGAACGTGGTGCTGTTGGTGCTCAGGGGCCTAAAGGAGAAATTGGACCCATGGGACCAATTGGTATTCCAGGTGAAAAAGGTCATCGCGGATCACCCGGCCTTACAGGTGAAAAAGGCCAGCAAGGTGTCGAAGGACACCCCGGAGAAGAGGGACCACCAGGTTTACCAGGCTTACCGGGTGAATTGGTAAGGCTGTGCGTTTGTACTAAATAAAACTTACAACAACTATTTTTAGGGTCCACGTGGTTTCCCGGGACCTAGAGGATTTGTTGGCCCTGTTGGAAATCCGGGCGTTCAAGGCAATGATGGTTCTCAGGGCCCGAAGGGCAGTGTTGGCCTCACTGGGCAGCCTGGTGCACCCGGTCAACAAGGTCCTGCAGGCTTAACAGGAGCACCAGGCCCCCCTGGAAATCTTGGTCCACCAGGAATTTCTGGGCCTAGCGGCAAGCCAGGGCTACCAGGTCTCCCTGGAGCAGATGGCTCTCCAGGATTGTCTGGGTTACCAGGTACTACTGGTGCAAAAGGAGATCAAGGTATGCAAGGCGTTCAAGGTCCTATTGGTTTTCCTGGCCCACGTGGTTCTAAGGGTGATGATGGTGCACGCGGCCCAACGGGAGATAAAGGTGATAATGGAGATCGAGGTGCGGAAGGAGAAAAAGGTGATATAGGTCCTGCTGGAGAGCGTGGTACTCCAGGTGCTCCAGGAAGTCCAGGTCCAGAAGGGCCTGAAGGTCCCAAAGGGTTTGAGGGTCCACGTGGTGAAACAGGGCCCCAAGGTTTAAATGGAGAGAAAGGAAAACAAGGTCCACAAGGTTTTCAAGGCTATCCAGGAAATTCAGGTGATAAGGGTGATAAAGGTGCAACTGGCGCTACTGGACCTGCAGGAATTAAAGGCGAACGTGGATTGCAGGGTCAACAAGGAGAACGAGGTGAAAGTGGTCCTAGAGGATTTCGTGGTTCAAGGGGTCGACGCGGTAACGATGGAAGTCCAGGTTCCAAAGGAGATACAGGACAACCAGGAGCACCAGGACCGCATGGTGAAATGGGACCACAAGGTCCGGAAGGACCAAGAGGTGTTGTAGGTATGCCTGGGAAGCCGGGAGTTGATGGCAAGCATGGAGTGGCAGGTCCTCCAGGAGAACGAGGACAGCCGGTAAGTGCGAAAATTTTCTTTTAGAGAGGTTTCAAAGAAAACAATTCAAACATTTAAATTTTTAGGGTGAACCCGGAAAACCTGGTCCACCTGGTGATGCTGGCGTAATTGGCCCCCGCGGTGCACCTGGTGAATTAGGTCCTATAGGAGAGCCTGGTACACCTGGATCTCCAGGATTACCGGGTGAGGCAGGCTTACCGGGTGATGCTGGAAAGGAAGGCCCACCTGGACCAATGGGTTCACTGGGTAATCCTGGTCCACAAGGTCCCACCGGGCTTCCTGGGTTTCCAGGCGAACGTGGACACCAAGGTCAACCAGGTTTTCCAGGATTAAAGGGTGAACAAGGAGTTATGGGAGTACCAGGAATTCCGGGCGATAAGGGTCAACCCGGCGAACCTGGACATATTGGTGTTCAGGGTTCACCAGGACATCCAGGACCAACTGGTAATGTTGGTGCTCCCGGTGCAAAAGGAGAGGTTGGAGAAAAAGGACCCATTGGTCCCGTTGGAAGAGACGGAATAATGGGGCTAAGGGGATTACCAGGACCACCTGGACCATCAGGTATACCTGGCGAAGATGGTGATAAGGGAGAACTAGGCCCACCTGGTGAGAAAGGCTTAAAAGGCAGTCAAGGAGAACTTGTAAGTAATCTATGCAATAATATGGTTGAACATTAATTCTAAACACCGTATAATTTTTAAAAGGGCCCCGCAGGTTCACCTGGTCCTCAAGGGCCACGTGGAGAGTCTGGTCCACCAGGTACACCTGGTGATAAAGGTCCCCCAGGAGAAATAGGCCGGCAAGGTATTAAAGGTGAAGATGGAAAGTTTGGCCCAGCAGGACCACCTGGAAAGCCGGGTGTTCAAGGATTTCCGGGCCCAGCAGGTCACAAAGGCGAAAGAGGCGATGACGGTATCATGGGTCCAATAGGCCCCGTTGGGCCACCTGGTGAGCCGGGAAGAAGAGGACTAAAAGGTAAAATCCAATTCTAACAATGCATGTTTTCTGTATGTATGTCTGTCGAATGATATGTCTTCAATGAATGTGATCCAAACTTATTAGATGACTCAACGGTCTTGTGGATTCCGCTTAAAATAGTGGGTAGCAAAATTCATTGTGTGGTTTCCTGAAAGAATGTTCTATCAAACCCCACTTGTACATTAGCTATAGTTACTTTTGATTCCCTTAAGTATTGATTTTTAGCTGTTTGGATAATGGATGCATTGATTTTCCGATGAATTGCTGCGCGATACTTGCACTATTGTTTTTAGCGCGTTAATTTCATCCACGCATAAAGCTTTTCACCGAAATTCATCTTGTTTTTCACTTACTTTATTAACAACAACTTTAATTAGCACTTTTCTTGGCATTCTTACCTAGCATACCGTGCATCCAATCTCCTGGCAAGCACCCTTTGCAATAGACTCTGAAGACTAGCGGAAGCTAGTTTTGACGGATGCTTAAGAGCAAGCTTGAAGCAGTAGAGCTATATTTGATCGATACGGCTTGTTGTTTTTCATGGCTTGATAACTTAGTTGACGGGATGTAGTAGACGATGGATTCATTTTTTCAAAAAAATGATTCCATTGCTCTTCCAGTGTTTTGAGTTCTTCTACGAAAGACATGTGGACATCGATGTTCTTTGGTATTTGTTGCCACGCTTCTTCACTGAAACAATTTTCAGTCAAATGAACGCGACGAGAAAAAGGTGGCCGGGGACTATGCCAGTTATTTTTTTACTGGTACGACCAGAAGCTTACCTGTCTATTTTCTGCGAATGAAGAAGTCTACAATTTGGCTTTTAGTGTTGTTGTCTAGAGACATCCAAAATGATTTATGGATTTGTATGGAAATAGCACAGTTTCAATGATTACTACGACTGTATTGAGCTCCTTAGTTTCGTTTCTCGTACCCAAACCCTGCATTCTAATTGCATGCTAAAGGCTTGGTTGTTCTGAACCTACTTTAATTTTCCAGTCACCTCACCCATAACTTTTACGATACCATTCTTGTGAATGTTGCTTGTTGCTACCACGAGCTGGTTGTAAAATTCTTTTCGAGCTACAAAAATTGCCATGAAATTAGCCTACCGTTTTCAAGTTCGTATTCGATGGCGCCATTTTACTTACATTTGCTTGCTGCCATTGTCTCAAAGTCAAAAGCATAATTGAGATAATGGAATTTATCTAATACCTTACTTTAATGTATTTTCACTTACGTGTTAAATGTTAAACTATTTAATAATTTTAGGAGCCATTGGGCAACAGGGAAAACCTGGTCTTCCTGGTATGCAAGGTTTGTCAGGAGCTGATGGTCCACAAGGGCCACCTGGACCAGTAGGTCCAACAGGAAAACAAGGCGATCGAGGAACAATTGGACCAAAAGGAGAAGAAGGCAAATCTGGAGTAGCTGGGCCACCAGGCAGGCCAGGTGATCAAGGGCCTGAAGGACCAAAAGGTGCCATTGGCCCCAGAGGCTATCCGGGAAATCGAGGTGAACCAGGAATTATGGGTTCCAAGGGCGAAGTTGGACCAGACGGCGAAGACGGCAGACCAGGTGAAACAGGGCCACAGGGTGATCAAGGACCAGAAGGTAGAGTAGGTGAACCAGGACCACCAGGTAAGCAAGGTACAGAAGGTCCAGCTGGTGTGCAAGGAAGTCCAGGTGAGGTTGGAGAGAAGGGTGACAAAGGTGATATTGGTATTCCTGGACCACTTGGTATGACAGGTCCGCAGGGAGAGCAAGGCCCACAGGGACCAACTGGAAGTAGTGGACCACCAGGAGTGGCAGGCGAAATGGGTCTACCAGGACCAGAAGGACAACCCGGGCCAGAAGGCAAAATTGGGGAAGTTGGACCAATAGGTGCGAAAGGTTATCGTGGAAGACGTGGTCAAAAGGGACATCGTGGCGAATTGGGAATGGCCGGTCTTAAAGGTGAACAAGGTGAAAAAGGTGATCGTGGATTCCGTGGTCCTCAAGGTCCAGAAGGACGAAAGGGGGATACAGGGCCTATGGGCTTAACTGGAATAAAAGGAAATGATGGACCACAAGGACCGAATGGTCCAGATGGTCCACCAGGACCAAAAGGTGTTGAGGGAACTGCAGGAAATAAAGGTGATATGGGTCCACCAGGTCCACAAGGACCTCCTGGAGAGCCAGCACAAGCACCGTTAATACCACCAGATTTACTATTCCAAATGCAACAGTTTGGAGCTACTAAAGCAGAGGAGACACGCCGTAAGCGCGATGCGGATGCATTGGATGACTTTTTGCCCACGATTGAAGATGATGACGACATAAACGCGTTAATGGGAGTATTTAATACTCCAGTACCGAATGAACAACCGAACGATCGTGAACAACAACGAAAACACCGACGTATGAAAAAGAAAAAGCAGAACACGAACGATCCTAATGCTGCCAAATACGTAGATATGTATAGCGCAATTTATAGTATGCGACAAGAGATGGATCGTATGCGAAAGCCGACTGGCACTCAGAAAAATCCAGTGCGCACCTGCCGTGATTTACACTATGCGCATCCACACTTTGAAGATGGTTGGTATTGGATTGATCCCAATGCAGGTATGCCAGATGATGCAATTTACGTGTACTGTAATATGACGGCACAAGGGGAAACGTGTATTAATCCTGATATACATACAGCAGAAATGCCAATAGTACCATGGCGTAGAGCCGACAGTGGAAACGTATGGTATTCCGGATTAAACGGTGCGTCGAAAGTGACCTATGATGGGGTGGGTTCTGTACAGTTGACTTTCCTTCGATTGTTATCTCAAGAAGGCTATCAAAATTTTACATATTCCTGCGTAAATTCAGTAGCATGGTTTAATAAGCAACAAGGTAGCTATAGTCAAGCAATCAAACTGATGGGCGAAAATGAAATGGAAATTTCACTTGAAGGAACGAAACTAATACCAGAGATACTGAAGGATGAATGTCAGGTAAGTTCGTAGCAAAACTATTGCCTGAGATCTAGCAGTTGAAATAATAACCACTTTGTTTTCTTTCTAGGAAACCAATACAGCTGGCTCAACCGTTTTTGTTGTACATACTAAGCGTCTCAATTACCTGCCGCTTGTTGATTTTCTACCACTGGATTATGGCAAGTCCGGGCAAGCTTTTGGCTTTAAATTTGGTTCAGCATGCTTTAAATAGCAAAAATGAAACTTTAATAGTTTTAATGTAAATGAACTGCCATTGATTAATTTTTAGTTCTAGATTTATTTATGAGCATTACGAAAATAGTTGTACTTACAGAAAGTAGTTTTAAGAAGAGAGTCTTTTGTATAATTGTAGATAATAAAATTAGAGAATTTAAATGTTCGCGTTTTGATATATGTAAATGAAAAATTATGGATGTTACATTGATACGTATGTAATAGGGATTTCAGTCAGGGCATTTTTGCAGTCCCGAAAATCCCGGGATTCACATCCTGGTATTTTCAATATTCTTTTTAAAGATTTTTTAATACGTTTTTTCATTTTTGTTTAATCCTAACTATATTTATGAATGAAAATAGGACTATTCATCTTATTAAAATTGGGATGAAATTAACCCTCCCTTAATTTGAAAATGAACCATTCCCGAATCCTAGTTTGCCCTATACGCCACTTTGTTAAAAAATCAAAAAGAAATAACTTGTACTTGTGTTGATACAGGTAATGAGCTTTTGCCTTGTTAACGAATCAGTGTATAAAGCAGAAGAGAACTCAGACGTTTGTTTACCAGATAGCTTTTATGACAGAAATTGATAGGTATATTTTGTAATTGAGACGATAGGGGTTATATCCTCCAAAAAACTTTCAATTATCTTTCTTCAATTCAACCAACGAGAAAGATGTTTCTCGTGTACCGGTTTTATATGCAATAAATTTAGATCTAGACTAGATGGCAAAACCTTAAATGCTTTAGTTTTCCTAAAATCATATTTTAATTATAATAACACCTATGATTCTTTCAAGTTCAACCCTTGTTAAAACATTTATCTCACTGCAAGAGGTGAAAATAAAGGAAACTATTTTGAAAAATGTATAAAATTGGCGAATTTTTGGCGTTTTGAATTTTATAATTCGAAAACGAAAGTTTTGAGATAGTTGAAGTAAAAGTTTGACAATGCTAAAGTTTGGTAGAGGTTTGGAAAATTAGATATTGAAATTCAAACTTTGCCAATTTTTACAGAGCTTTCCTGAAATATGAGAAAGGAGTTAAGTCATTTACATAATATGTACATACGTTCGGTACCTACTCATCAAATATCATGGATCAAGCTGACACACTTACGAAATATAACGAATTATAATGTTGGATAAGGATCCTTATATTGTTAGTTATAAATTAAGTACCGAGTAAAATTTTTAATGTTCAGAACATGTCTGAAACCCGACTTAAACTGAAAACGGATGTAATTGGTCCCTTTTCTTGTGGAGCACCTGATATATACATAGAAAGATAGATAAAGGGTGCCCCATAAGATTTGCCATTTGTGCAGTCAACCAAAAAATTAAAACAGTTTGATAGCTGACAGTCTATTGCCAGAGTAAAAATTGAGAGGCGTCAGATGTTGCTGATATATCTTTTATGGAAACCAATATAAGTTGGGAAACCCTGGTTGGATTTTAAAAATGTTGATGCTATCTGAATGATATTTTAAGTAGCTACAATATTTGCGTACTAAACTTATAAATAAGGGCCACTATTTTCAATGTATTGAATTTTTCTAAAACTTAGATCAATGTTTTTTGAAAAGAAAAACTTTTATTTTTTCAAAAAAATAAAACATTAACCCATATTTTTTTTAATTTTTGTAATGAATGGTGTACAAGATGGTTGGTAATCGGTAGAACACTGGAAAATGTAAGATTCCTGGGACTATTCTAAGCAACTTTTCTTTCAAAATTCGTTTTTCGAAATTCGCAGAATTGACAGAGATATAGTCATCGGAAGGTCAAGATATATATTTTATAAAAAATACTACAAGTTGGGAACCTCTTGATGAATTTTAATAATATTTTAATATTTGCTCCAAAAAAAGAGATTTCGAGATTTGGCAAATTTTCGAAAATTTTGAACACTTTTTCCAAAAACACATAGTTTTAGTAACAAATTATGAATGTCCAATTTATTTCCTTTCATTTCATATGTTACTTGTACCTAATGTCCTTCATTACCATATTTGTTTATACGAAAACAAAAAAGTAAACCATAGAAATTTTCATGCGATTTACCAAAACATTACAATAGCACCGAAAATTTGCCATATCTCGAAAATCATTACTCGGATTTAAAACCAATTTTGTAGTAATAAAAGTACCTTTCACATGGTACCAATATTATCAAAATCCATCAAGGGGTTCCGAACTTATATTGGTTTTCATAAAGCTATATCCAGATCTTTCGATGGCTAATCTCCGTCAGTTTCAAAATAGTCCCAGAAATCTTACATTTTCCGGTGTTTCACCGATTCCCAACCATCTTGTAGATTCGCTTCGAAATAGTTGTTGTTGTATTTTTTCTTGTTGTTATTCATTAATCCAAAAAAGTTTAAACAAATTTTTTTATTCAATATTGACTGCCATGGCTATGTATTTCAATAGCCAGAACAGTTTCATTCACGTTTGTTGCTATGGATTCCCATAGTCAACGCATATAAAACAAAATGTTGCTGGCACCTTGGCAGTGAATGTGACAATAAAAAATGTTAGAACAGAAACATCAGGTGCAATATTAAATCAAATAAAAATAAAAAAGATTTACTCATTTTTTTTATTCATTTTAGGTTGATTACACATATTTAGGGGAAGATAGTGGTTTTTATAAAACAATAGGTCTAAATTTTAGAAAAAACTCAGCAAAATATATAGTGGAGACAGAAAATGTTATAAAAAAAAAATTTTTAATACATCAAATCACATGAAATTTTGACATAAAAAAGAAATTTTAATATAAATTATATCGTAAATATTAGCTGTGTTCCAATGGCAGCGGATCTGATCAAGCAAAACAAAAACAAATTCAGAACCAGCTCAGATCTTGGTTCCATTTGCTGGATCCAAAACATGTGCGGAAAATTTTATTGGATCAATGGAAGTGTTCAGAAAATTACGGATTTTATTTGGTAGCACTGGAGTATTTCTTGACGGTTTGGTATTTACTTTCAAAAACATTTCATAACATTTCAAAAAAAAAAAAACAAAAATAAAAAAAAAATTATTAAAATTTTATTTCTAAAAACTGGACTTAGTGATAAACAACTGAGAGGAAGAAGATCATTGAAAATTAGCCCAATTTATTGGACATGCATGCAGCCCCTGATCTCATTGAAAAGCGAAAATGGAAAAAACAGAAACCCATCGACAGCTTTAATCATTTGCAAGAGCTTGTGGCAGAGTTATGTTCGAGAAAAAATCTGAATATACTGAAGAAACTATTAAATTTTGTGGTACTGAAAAAATACTCAATTTTCCAATTAATTAATAACAAATATATACAGTCTTAATATTTGTTTGTCGTGTCTCAATAAAATTCTATTTAATTAATTTGTATACCCTACATCCAGGGTATATTCACTTTGTCCTTCCGTTTGTAAAGCAGAGAAGGAGGCGTGGCAGGTTTGGAAAAGTATATATATTCTTGATCAGCGTCACCTCCTGAGTCGATATAGCCATGTCCGTCTATCTGGCTGGCTGGCCAGTAAATACAAGCTTTCATTAAAAACAGGGTGAAATCGGACAAGAGGGCGTGGCACCACCCATATAAGCAAAAGTTTCAAAATGCCATACTGAAAGAGTTTTTTGAGATAATCCAACTAAATTTGAACCAAATACTAAAAGCTATAAGTGTACGCTCTGAGCAAAAACTGGGCAAACTCGGACAAGAGGGCGTGGCATCTCCCATATAAGCAAAAGTTTCAAAATGCTATACTGAAAGTGTTTTTTGAGATAATCCAACCAAATTTCACTCAGATAATAAAGACAGTAAATACAGGCTACCAGCAAAAGCAGAGCGAAATTGGTCAAGATTGCGTGGCACCTCTCATATAACCAAAAGTTTCAAAATGCTATACTGAAAGAGTTTTTTGAGATAATCCAACTGAATTTCATCCAAACACTAAGGGCTATAAATGTAAACACTGAGAAAAATCTGAGCGAACTTGGAAAAGAAGGCTTGGCACATTCCACTTAAGCAAAATTTTCAAAACACTGCAGTGTAGGGTATTTAATGTTTGGCCAGGCCAAAGGTTACACCCTTACTAGTTTTTTTTTTTCAATGACTTAATAATTGACTTTTATGTTTATTCTTGCCAATGCTACCAAGCTTTTTAAATTGAATCCGTGTGCGTTCCAATGAGCTCAGATCTGATCTGGGTCAGATCCACTACTATTGGACCACAGCTGTCGCTCGTTGAGTCGGGGTGTTAAGTTTTGTTATAATCAAGTTTATTAGATTTTGAAAATACCTTTTGGATGGCACTAATTTTATTAAAATCCGTCAAGCACGTCGCTTCCTACAACACACAAAAAAGAGCACGCACGGGTTGCGATCGTTTATTAGGGGTTACACACTAGCGATCATGTTCGTCAGTCAAATATGGCCGCTGACGACTGACTGACGAAAAATAGCGGTCACACACTCAAACCAAGAGAAATTTGAGCAAAACTGACGAACTTGATCGATAGTCTGTACCATCTCTGTCAGTCTGCTATGAGAATGATATTTTTTAATCGGCCGATAGCAAATCGCTCGTGTGTCCACTCTCATATGCAGCAATGGAGCATAGAACTATCGCCAGACTATGTGGTCTGTCGAGTGAACCAGCTCTTATTGTTTCTCGATCTGTCGGCAGCCGAAAAAAAGTTCCGCTCGCGTTGTGTTCGGGGCTTTAATAGTATGCCTAAAAGTATGCAATTATCGAGTTGTTGACTCTAAGGGATGGCTTACACATACAGTTTTCAGTCAGGCAATTATCTTGATTCAAAAGTGACTGCCTTTGTGCAAACATTTTATGTGAATTTTTAATCAGCCGATATTACTCGCGTTGAAGAAAAAGATACTACAGCGCGTGCAATTATGGCGCAAAGATTGTTAAGAAAAAATTTGTTTGTTGTTAGAGGGATTTGTAGAGCTTAAGAGGTAAAACATGAAGACCCGCAGTTATAGACAAATTAAAACCGGATTTTAAGAATTAAAAGGGGTACACATTAGCGATCATGTTCGTCACTCAAATATGGCCACTGACTGTCACTCAACCACAAACAATTTTGTGGTTGACTGATGACTCACAAAAAATAGCGGCCACGCAAGCATGCAAGAGAAAATTTGAGCAAAACTGACGAAATTGATCGATAGTCTGTACCCCCTTTTAGTGTATGCTATAACGCAGTTCGGAATTTTCCGCTGTTTGAATTAGAACCTCTAATATGTTGTGGAACAAAAATTTTTTTTTTAAATCTTATTTATTAAATATAATCTATATGATTAAGATAACAAGCACAAGCTCGTTTGGATGTGTAGCAAGTCTTCCACCTTACTTGGTGCTGACTTTCCGGATCGCTTCAAAAACAGGAGGCATTTGTATGTCTCTATGAATAACTTCATTTGTAACATACCACGGTGCATTGATAAGCAAACGTAATCGCTGCAGGATTTCAATATTCGAATTTGTATTTTACAAACCAATTTTTCAATGAGTGTAGCAACAAAAAAGCATTGAATTTTTCCAAACTACTAAGGACTATTTATTTACAACGTGGGTTTAGCCAAAGTTTGTTCCTGAAATAAGAAAATACGATTTAACTTGGAGTCAATGGGTCATGAATCACATGGCCAACGCAGACCTTTTGTCTTTATTTCGTCGATTACGAACAGGTTCGACCCAAAACAGATATTTATATGGGGCTGAAATACATTCTCTTTAAAGGATCATAACTCGGAAAGTAAAAGTCCTATTGGAAAAATTTAAAGGTATATTTTTATGAGTAAGAGTGTAGTTATTCAAAACCATTAATAAAAAAGAATTTCATCTTTTCCCGTATCTATGCTATAAAACCAAAAACAGCGTTTTTCCATTTTATAACGATAATTCTGCTGATAAAGACGTACTCAGCGTCGAAAAGCACATAAGACATAAGAAGTAAACAGTTTACTTCAAAATTTGTTTGTGCCTGAGTAATTAACTGTAGCAAGTAATGGTGGAATTAGCCAAGAAGTAGCGTTTCGTAACGTGACATCTGTCAAAATCTATCAAATGGCAGAAGCGTGTAAGCGATTAGTGAAATAGTAAAATAGCGGTAAGCAACGTTGAGACCTGTTGAAATTAGATTTTCAAACATTGCGCTACGTTGTTAGATAAAATAAATTAAATTTTGATGTTATAAATAGAATTTTTTGAACAAATTAATTAAATTAAGTATGGCAATGGATGTTTGTTTACAAAAACTGGAATTTTTCAAGTAATTTTTAAGGCATTTCGAACGTTGCCTACCGTTTTCACTAATCGATGCTACGTTGACAAGCAACCGTGACGTTACGTTACGAAACGCTACTTCTTGGCTAATTCCAGCATAAAACACACGTCTGTTCAGTTTGAGCGTCACTTTTATTCTGCAAACTCATGGTAGAATTAGCCAAGAAGTTGAAATAGTTGAAATAGAAATAAAAAAAATGAAATATAAAAATAAGTAGATTATAACTTCTGTATTTTTCATTAATTAATTTATTTATTTATTTATAAGCTAATAAACATGGATTTAATTTAAACAAACATCAATTTTTAATATGAAAGATTTCCCCAGTTTCCTATTGGTAATTTCTGAATTTGTGACTTGGTAGCCTTGATTCCGTTGCGTTTTTCTGACGAAACTAGCCGACTCGCGATCGCTGCTAAGGCCCTAAGAAAAAAAAAAAAAAAAAAAATTATTTGCGTTATTTAACGTTAGACAAAAGCGTCAGGCGCCATACCGAAATAGAGAGCGTTGCGTTGAAGTCATTTGTTTGTCAAAATCATATTGTTGTTTCTTTTTTTACTTTTCTGCAGCTAACTTCACTCCATAACGCTTTGTCAAATTTGGAAATTCGAATAGCTGAATGTTGAGCGTTGGCAGGTATGCGCCATACAAATTGTATGTACATGAGAAATTTTTGACAGTAAAATAACGCTGACGCTCCAATTTAGGTATGGCAGTTAGACGGGGATGTATGCCTTTCTCGTCAATTTTTTACACAATCTGCACGCAATCGGGCAATTTAATCCACACAAATTTTGGCACAAGCCCAATCAAGACAAAATAACTCCCCGACTATTTTGTCTGTCGTGTGAACTAGCTCTTAAAGTTATATTTTCTTTCTTTTAAAATTCATTAGAAAAGATGTTAAAAATTAAAACGGAATGGCCCTTGGTTAAAATTAAATTAAAACCATGTTTTTGAGAACCTATTAAGGTCCAAATATAAATTTTACCGTGTATAACTGCTCGTCGAGTCGTCGTGTTAAGCTAGTTACGAGACACAAGAGTTGCCCGACTATATGGACAGTGTTATGCAATAACGAGTCAACCCACTCGAAATTAGTTTTAAGATATTTATGTTTTTGTGTAGATGTCGTAGAACAAATGATATGAAAATTTCAAATAAATTTTGTTGTTTTCAACCTCTTACTAACAATATTTAGGTTCGGTTTCTTAAAAATAGGTGCTTCTTCATATTTAGAATCGAACTGCATTCATAACTGCCATACCTAAATTGGAGCGTCAGGCGTTGCGGTACTTAACGTTACTCAAAAGCGTCAAGCGCCATACCGAAATAAAGAGCGTTGCGTTTAAGTCATTTGTTTGTCAAAATTATATTGTTGTTTATTTTTTTACTTTTCTGCAGCTAACTTCACTCCATAACGCTTTGTCAAAATTGGAAATTCGAATAGCCCATTGTTGAGCGTAGGCAATTTCGGTATGCGCCATACAAATTGTATGTACATGAGAAATTTTTGACAGTAAAATAACGCTGACGCTCCAATTTAGGTATGGCAGTAAGTCGAAAAAAGTTTGTTTGAGGGTTGACTCGTTATTGCATAACAGTGTCCATGTATCGCATGTGTAAACGGCCCTTAGATTTTTCTTACTTCAGCCCTGGCAACAAAATTTTTTTAGTAGAACGTTTGAAATATAAAGTATTGCAACCTCTTCCGTTTTGTCTGCTGCCGAGTGCGGACGTGTTTTTCGTCGTGTAGTCGTCGGCGTGTCTGTTCGTTAGAGCCATTTCATGTATCTTTTTCAAGGTTATGAAATGAGACTTATAATTATAACCTAAAATAGATAAAAATATATTTTAATCAAGAAATTTACAATTGGATACAACCTGGCAATATGAACTTAATGTTCGGCCAACCTTAGTTTTAATAATCAAAAAAAAAAAAAGTATTGCAATTCAACGGAAACTTGAAATAGCTGATTTGCGAATTAATAAAAATTGGTAAGGATATATAACTTAAATTTAATAATCAAAAAGCTAAAACGTATATGCCTTAGAGTACTTTGACTGCAGTAGCCCAAATTTTTTCTGTCTATAAAAAAATAATGAACAAGTTTACTTTAGTGCCCAACGATTTATTTTTGTGCAAAATAGGGCTCCACGAACTAACCCTTTCAGGACCATAAGCAACTGTGAGCTTATGCAACCATTTTGGCTATTTGGAATAGTATATTGGGCGTCTGAAAACATTTTAAAATAAAATTTTTTTACAGATTTTCTGGGACATAGGGACAGGTCGTTAAGGAAGACTTCCCCCATACATTTTTATATGGGGAGAAGATGCCCTTATTAAAAAGGGTGGTAACTCGGAAAGTTAGGATCCAATGGAAAAAGTTTAAAGGTATTGTTTGATAAGTAAGGTTATGGCTATTCGACGCCATTAAAAAAATAAAATAACACCTACGCCATAAGATTGAAAAAAGCGACATTTTAACGTCTTGCGAATTACGAACATAAAAATCTAAGAATTTTTTCTAGAGACTTTTCAAGCATTCGAAAAATACATATTTTCGGCCTTATTTTAATACGACCGACGTAAGTCAATTTAGGTAGATTGATCAAAACTACATCTGCACTTTTTAAATTTTTAGCAATTACATGAAAGCAACGTTTGAAACAATACATTATCAGGCATGTTTTCAATTCTAACTTCGATCGGAATCTGAATGAAATCAATCGTAAAGTACTCTGCGTTTCGAAAAATCAAATGGAATCGGAATTTTATTGCAATAAATAAAATTGGCTTCCAGTTTCAATCCAATTTACTGAAACGCAATTCCGATAAAGTGTTCAATATATATTGAAACGCGGAGCACCTTAAAATTGATTCCATTCCGATTCCGATCGAAATTGGAGTTGAGAACATGCAATAACGCACACAAAATACACAGAAATAATAAATACAAGCTCTGAGCAAAAACTAGAGGGCCAAAGGTAGCACCCTTACTAGTTATATTCTTAAAAATTGAGGCATAACCTCAAAAATCGAAGTATTCGAATATTTCGAGAACGGACCCTAAGATAAAGTGACCTCAAATTAGTTTCAAAAATATGGTTTGCAAAATGTTACATTTTAGTTGTTGCCTAGGTTTTATCAGTACCAGTAAACAAAAATAACATAAAATTAAGTATGTAACGAAATTGATTCAAAAAATAACAAAATGCATAACTAAAAATTACGCTACAACAACTTCCAACCATTTTTTTGGAAAATTAATAGGAGATTGTAGAAATTAGCTCTTTAAGGTAATAAGAATATTTTATATGAAATGTTTGTAACTCTAAAGCGAGAGCTAGAGGGGGGGGGGGGGGGGGCAGCTGGCTGGCTGGCTGGGTAGGTTGATGGCTGTGTGTTGAAATACACTTTTTGGGAAAACTGAGCAAGATAATTCAATTGAATTTGGTACACTGCCTCCGTTGTCAAAGTTAGCTCGTGGGATTGAAAATGAGCAAAATCGGTTTACGGACACGCCTACCGCCCATACAAAAAATATATTCAAAATGCAACTTAAGGAGTATTTTTCACGACAATGCAACTAAAATACACATAAATACTACGAATTGTAAGCGCAAGCTCTGACAAAAAACTGGGTGAACTAGGGCAGAGGGCGTGACACCTCCCAAAATTTTCAAAATACTGCAGTGTGGGGTATTTATTTTTTGGCCGGGCCAAATTTTACACCCTTACTACTTTACTTGCACTTAATAAATTTCTTGATAGCGAAAATTTTTTCACTAGCACTAAATTTCTCCGTTGTGATCAGGGAGTTTTGACAATTTTCTTAAAAAAAATTCGTGAGTTTGGCAAAATTTAGTTTTATTGGCTTAGGTTTTACTTGTATTGTTAACCCGAACATTTTTAATTTTTTTTTTAAATTTCTTTAATAATTAAAACTAGTATGGGTGTTACCTTTGGCCTGGCCAAAAATAAAATACCCTACACTGCAATATTTTGAAAATATTCGTGTTCAAATCCGGCGTTTTTTCAGAAATCATTAAAATGTGTTTAAAAAAGACAGCATATTTTTTTAAAAACATTGTTTATGCGTAAATATAGTAGGGGAAGGTGGCGAATTGTGAGCCACGATTTTATTTTGCTCGATATCTTTAACAAACATTAAGAATTTTCCAAATTTTAATAGGGTATGGTATTCTGCGTGGTAAAACGAAAATTTTGACCATTACAGTTTTTTATTGTTTGTTTTCTTTTTTGGGCCAACTCGAAGGTCGTTTTATAACTAGAGGCGAAAAAAATTCGTAGCTCAGCCTTTTTTTTATGAATTTTCATGCGTTTGAATTTGATGGAAAGTGAAAAGTTGTAGCTCTACAGAAAATAAAATTTTTAAAAATCGGGTGAAAAATGACTGAGCTGCGGCCGATATCATGCATGACATCATCACTTTTTTCGCACATGTCTTTTAAGTCAAAATCCGAGTTTTTGGGATTTAATATTTTTTTTTTTTACTTTTAACAAAAGTGCATAAAAAATCCTTTCAAGAGGAAAAATAGAAATTAAAAAAGACGGTAATTTGAAGTTTTTATGGCCCGAGAGTGTGAACTCAAAAAAATTTTTTTTTTTATAAATGCCTGCAAATAGGAAAAAATTTAAATCAAATTGTCGTGAACTCCAAGAAAAGGTGTCAAATTACTCGAGAGCACTTGAATAAAAAAAATAGAATTATTAATTATTTATATAAGTTCAACGACTGATTTTTGAAAAAAAAAGGTCGAAAAACGGTACATTTGAAAGAAACACAAGAAACCAAAGCTAAAATAGTTGTTTTCGATGTACCAGTGTATGCTGAATCTGAATTTGGTCTCAGGTTTGCTCCATCGCTTATGGTTTTTAAGATATTCTAACCTAAATGTTCAAAAAACCTGTTTTTTGAGGTTAAACAGAGGACCCATAAAATGGTTTTGATATTTTCTACTAAGTGCAGCATTTAGCACTATTACTCAAAAATTAGGCCCGGCCCGGACCGGCACGAACACGAAACAAGCCCTTGAAAAAAGTCCGGGCCCGTACGAATATTTTTTGTAGAGGCCCGAGCCCTGCCCGACCCGATTCAACCATATTATTACATATTCACACTTTAAAAAAATTGTAACTTATGATGAAGCTAAATCAATGATTTTCATATGAGGAAAAAACAAACATTCTAATCTAATAAGGTGATTTATTTGACTTGACTCACTTTATTGTCATTCTCAGCCTCATATTTATACAAAATTTTATAAATTTTTATGTAAATACAACATTTTTTCCAAGTTTATCCTTTCAATTTTCCCGTGATTTACGGGCCTCTAATTTTCGGCCTTTTGGAGTCAGTCCCGGGCCCGCACGATACTTGATTTCAAGGCCTGAGCCCGTAGCTGAAGAGTAAAGGCCCGCGGGCCATGAGAAAAAAAACACGGCCCGTGCCCAGCTCTACTTTTGAGCTTACACGGTTTGAGTCATAGAAACTTCAAATGACTATTTTCATTTCTATTTCTTGTCTAGATAGGAATTTTGGTAAAAAATAAAAAAAAAAGATATTAAAACCCTAAAATTCAGATTTTGGCTTAAAAAACTATGTGACAAGTGGGAAAAAAGTGATGATTTTATGCATGATATCGGCCTTAGCTCAGTGGTTTTTTACCCGATTTTTTCTATAGAGCTACAACTCTTAACTTTCAATCAAAATCAAACGCGTGAAAATTCGTTAAAAAATGGCTGAGCTACGATTTTTTTTTCGCCTCTAGAAAACGACATTTCGGCAGGTCTAAAAAAAATCCTTGCGTGATGAAGAAAAACCGAGTACGCTCTAAATTATTTTTTTGAGTGCCAAACATGATGTGCTATGTGAGAACCCAGAACTTTTTTCGTATATGGGCACGGCCACCGTTGGGAACGTTACGTGCGCACGCACATTTTTGCCCATATCTCTTTGAAAAATAATCAAACATCATGATATCTTAAGTGCATGTAATAAGGCTAATATTTCATAGGAACAAAGTTTTTGTCTATCGCTTATGGCTTAGAAGTTATAAGAGTTTAAGTGCCGTTGGGAACGTTATTTTTTTTTTTGCAAGCGATTTTTGAGGTCAGTGCACATTTTCTAAAAAGTCTGCGAATCTAGTAATGTATTTACCCGAACATCTTCTATAATTTGAAGGTAAAGGATCAAAGTTATGATTGAACTAAAAATTGTGCAGAAAAAATTATTTTTGGTGGATTTATAGACGTTAAAGCAACGTTGGTTACGTTATGCAAAAGCGTTGGGAACGTTATGCGTACGAATTTCCATAAATAAATTGAGGGCAAATATAGCCAAACAGTCCAAACATCCATAGAGATGAAAATATGTGAATATTTCATTCCTTGGAAGGTTCCCATTTACACTACATTACAAATTTTTTGCTCCAAGACCTCGATACATATTTTTTTGAAATTACGATTTCTCCCAAAAGGATAAAGCAATCTACATGAAACTTGGTACAGATAATACTGAAAACCATTTTCTGATCAGGAGTAAAATTGAGCGTGATCGGTTAATGTTCACGCCTACCTCCCATATATGCTAGTTAAAACATTGTATGGGAAGTAGGCGTGAAGATTAACCGATCACGTCCAATTTTAGTCTCAGGCAGCTTAGTGATATTGTCGTTATCTTTACCAAATTTCATGCATCTAGCTAAATTCGTATGGCCGCCAGTCTGGGTTCAACAAAAAAAATGAAATCGAAAATACATTTTTTATGGTTTTTTCAGATTTTTATGTTGAGCCCTGACAGGTGGCCGAACGGATTAAGCTAGATGCATGAAATTTGGTACATGTAACAAGAATATTACTAGGTTGTTTCGGAAGAACGAAATATTTGTGATATCCTATGCACTTGGATAGGTCTCAAAATAGCAATTAGCGTGATTAGGTCCATAACTTCCTCTTCAATCCAACAGTTCTTATTGGTTGATTTAAATTATTGTAAGGAGTTTCTATTTCTTTCAACACAGCTCATCGCGTGAATTCAGAAGAAATTTTAGTAGAAAAATATAACTTATGATTTTTGATTAAAAAATGTTGGGAAAGTTATACTTATTTAGTGGCTATGTTCACCATGGTAGATACTTTATTTAGGTAATTTTTAAATGGATTCAGAAACTAGACTGAAAATACTCGAAAAGGGTGATTGTATTTTAATATTTTACCAGCTAACTTCCGCTACAAGAAACTTCTTATTATATTTCGTTGGGAACGTTATGTTTTTTTTTTGCGGTAGAATTCATCGCCAACAAATATGCATAAGCAACTGGTTTTCCTTCAAAATATCCATGGTTATCCTTAATTTCAAACATTCTATTTCTGAGGAAATCAAAATTGCATTGATACAATAAAAATAAAGCAAATTTTTACCTTCTCTTCAGGACTTGTTTTTTTTTAATTTTTTTTCTTTTTACTAGAGTAAGAGTAAGTTTTTATGAAATAATCACCCCTGAAATCAATTTATATACATACTTGAAAATGGTATTTTTGGAAAGCATTAGATGTAAACTTATGAAATATGGGCAAATGAGTAGGAGATTTAAAGAAAAAAAAAGTTGTATAGCTTCGTCTTACGTGGCCGTGCCCATATCACAATGTTATTAAACTTTTCCTAAGAAAGTATTTCAATTATTCCATTAGAACTTGCTTTAAATATATTTTTACTTTTTCGTCATATATTCGGTATTTCGAGTCGGATCTTAAAACATGATGTATCGATGTTTTTGTCTCGATGAAACCAATTTTTTTTTTCAAATTCGAATTTTTTGAATTCGATAAGTTTGATTTTTTTTTTTCTGGTAAGGTCTATAGACCTACCTTCGGAAAAAACAGCTCGAAACATTTTTCAAAATAGTTCTAATGGTATAACCTAAATACTTTAAAATGTTAATAAGCAACCCTAACGTTCGGCCAAAAAAAGGAATAAACTTTTTTTCTTGCAAATTGCCTTGTAAAAATGCTTCGGATTCGATTGTGTTCGATGCACATTTTTTTGCCAGTAAGGTGGTACTGTCTACGCTGCATTTTCACACTTATTTCACATCATGGGCTCACTTGTGCAAGAATCAAATTTGTTTCGCCCTATTTTCAGACATAAATCTCTATTTTTTTGGAAATTATTAATCAAAGTACCCTCTTTCTCTTTTTAGACAACCACCACCACCTATACAATATATTCCTTCATATCCTTACTACAACATCAATGATAACAATTCATACTCTCAGGGATATTGGTGATACTATCAGGACTAAATAAAAGTTATTTTGTTGCATGTTGCCAATCAAATATTTTTAGTCGAGTCAAGTAAGACTTTCATCGGAACCCAGTTATAATTTTCTTTCATATAACTTTCTCATGAAGAAAAAGTTTTTTTTTTTTGTAGTATGCAAAGGACTTAAAACTTTGTACTGATAATATAATATAATAATAATAATTTTATTTATTTTAACTTTTTTTTAATCGGAAACTATGAATTCACCTATAGCCTTAGCATGGAAGACAAAACGAATAGTTACTGAAAGTCAATCGTTTATATCAAAAAAAAAAAAAAAACTTTTCATGATGAACGTGCTTCATTTTAGCTTGAAGAATAAAGTTTTTAAATAAAAATTTCAA
Organism: Calliopum simillimum; assembly: GCA_951812925.1. NCBI lineage: Eukaryota > Metazoa > Arthropoda > Insecta > Diptera > Lauxaniidae > Calliopum > Calliopum simillimum. Next base: position 88,895,829 of record OX638369.1, on the reverse strand, counting down.
TGCTTGTTTTAACTTTCAATATGGAAGCATTTGAAAATCAGTCATTCGTCTTCCATGATAAAGCTGTTCATTTCTTTGTATACTTTTGTTAATGAGTATTTGCTTACACTAAACTAATAGGGCTATTCTGGCTAAGACAGCAGAAAGTCTTTCTGAATACATGTCAGAATTACTTTCTAAGATTCCCGAAGACATTTGGTATTCTGGCGCAGAAATCTTTTAGAAAAAGCTCATAAATTCACCACATAAAAGCTTTCGAGGTGAACTTGTCAAATTGTGCGAACTAACATGGTTGAATTGCTCTGGTTGCAGCGATAACAAATGCTGCTTCTTCTTAAACTACGAAAATGTCAAAATTCTTTGTTTTGATTATAGACTTTTGACAGATAGCAAGGCAAGATGCCGGGTTACATTTTTTATTTTGACATGCAAAATAAGTTCTTCCTGCGCGCCGCCATATAATATTGTGCAGAAATTGTTGCTATATGTTTTTACACAAACTTTTCTTTTCTTTTGTAACTATTAGAACAAATATTAAACCAAAATAGTTATAATTTTGTTTTTCCCTTTATCATTGTCACTCATACAAACAAAAATTTAACAACTGCGAAATCTTAGGCAACAATTTTACTTTAAAAATTGTTGTTGTTTTTTTATATTTTTTGCCCAAATAGGGCTCTCAAAATTAATTACAACAACAGCAACAGAAAGTTCTGGTCAAATCTACTTTCGGAGATATAGCCATCGGAAGATCGGGATATAGCTTTTATGAAAACCAGTAAAAGTTCAGAATCCCTTAATGGATTTTAATAATATTGGTGTCATATGAAAGGTATTTTAACTGGCTATAAAAACGATGTGCAAAAGTTTAAAATCCGAGTCATGGTTTTGGAGATATGGCGAATTTTCGAAAATTTTTACCAGTTTTTTTGTTTTTAATGCACTATTTTTCCAAAAATGTCTTATTAACAAAAACGGCATATGAAAGGTAATTTAATAAGCTACAATACTGATCAAAAAATTTTCTAAATCTTGCTCGTAGTTTTCGAGATATTATGACTTTTCTGAAATTTGGGCCGATTTTTTTTTCCACAGTTATTTGGCATAAGGGTAGGAGTAAGTGGGCGGCTTCGGCCGCAGCTCCGGATTTAAAACTCCCAGAAATCCAATACCGGCTTCACGGCGGTCTTCGGCCGCGAATCAGTCTATAATATATCCATCAAATAGTTTGCTAGCAAAATTCCAAATTTCTGTTGTTGTTGTTCATGAAAATTTCTTTGGCTTACTTTTTTGTTTTCCTATAAAAAAATGTGCTAATGAAGGAAATGAGGTATAAATTGCATATCAAATCAAATGAAATTGATTAGGATTTCATAATTTGTTACAAAAACTATAGGTTAATAAGACATTTTATGGAAAAATAGTGCTTTAAAAATAAAAAACTGGTCAAAATTTTTGAAAATACGCCATATCTCGAAAATGTTGACTCGGATTTAAAATTTTTGTAAAACAGTTTTGTAGTGTGTTAAAATACCTTTCATATGACACCAGTATTATCAAAATCCAGCCAGGGGTTCCGAACTTATATCGGTTTTTATTAAAGCTATATCCCGATCTTTCGATGGCTATATCTCCGAAAGTAGATCCGACCAGACATTTTTGATTATATTTTCTTTCTTAAAATTAAAAGTTTAATAAGCCAAATTAGGTTTAAAAAAAAAATATTAACAGTCGATAATCTAACATTAAGCCCAGCTGTTTTATGATAAAAAATTATAAACAAGCAATAAAACAAAATTTTTCATAATTCTGCACTTTTCTCATAATAAAAACCTGACAGCAAGCAACTAATAGTTTTAAGATCGCTCTAAGATCTCCTACGTAGCAGGTATTAAAAGTCGTATTCATAAAGACGGAAAAGAGCTTTCGAAATGCTGCCAGAATACCAAAACATCTTCGTTGCTACTTTCGTAGCAGTGAATACTGTGGTGAGCTGTTTGACAGCTCTAATACTGTCGCCAGAATAGCCCTATAAGTCTTTATTTTAAAGGACATACATTTTTATTTTATAAACACCCAACATAAAATTAAATACATACATGTATTTCCAATGTTAAAACAGAAATGCAGCGAGCATAATTTATACCTTTAATTTTACTTACTATTTTTAAAACTGAAGTGTTTTTTTTTGTTTGTTCTATGTTACTTTTGTTAAAAAAAAAAAATGTTACATATGAAATCCTATGTTATAAAATGAATTCAAATATAGCAAATAAAATTACAGTTTCGTTTTCTTTATGCTTTTATCCTTAAAACAATATAGGAGCTGATAAGTGTTACATGCCAGTTTTAAACAGGCGTTAGATAAAAACGAGCAAACGGAAAAAATAAATTTTTGAGGGCAAACCCTTCATTGAGTCAAATGCCATTTAAGATATTAACCCCTTGAGAGCGAAGCCTAGGCCCTTGTAGATATCGAAAAGTGAACTTCGGATTCAGTTTTCTTGCGCTTAAATTAAGAAAAAAAAGTAGGTACAGAAAAGCCCTTTATAGCCGGAAATGGTGAAGTCATATTACACAGTGCAACAAAAAAAAAAAATCCAAAAAACTTTTGAATGCTGTTCTTGAAAGCACATGATGTTACTAGCAAAGCCATATCTATGTTTCGCTTGTTTGACTCCAGGTCGAATCTTATAGTACTGTAAAAATTGCTTCAAAACTGCTTTTTTCAAAGTTGTCACGGCTATAAGTCGGTAACCGTGTAGATTTTGTTTTTCTATCTTCAACGAAGTTGCTGATATAGAATAAAGCAAAGAAAGCGTTCAAAAAACTAATCCAAAAATATTGGGTTTTGGGCCCCAAAATCACAAAAATGCCGAAAAACTACCATTTTTGGTTATAGCTATAAAACCGTTCCGTATTTTGCCAAACAATTAAAACAAAATTGTAGCCAAGACTTAATTGAACAACTCTCTAGAGCATGTCAATAGCATTCGAGTGCTCCTTGATACTTATTTAAATTAAAACAATGATGTATGAAAAAATGCTTGGGGTCTTATGTAAACCTATCGGTCTCAAGGGGTTAATTACAAACGGAAAACTTACTTATAGAGTTATTTTTATACCCTACACGTAGGGCATATTCACTTTGTTCTTTTATTGTAATGCCCAGAAGGAGGTATGGAAAAGAATATTTGTATTCTTGATCAGTGCCACCTTCTGTGTTGATATAGCCATGTCCGTCTGTCTGTGGAAATATTTTTCACGGACAAACCAAGCAAGCTATATGCACTAGCTTCATTGCAAAAGTTAGCTCGCGGGATTGAAAATTAGCTAAATAAAAAAGCAAAAGACGGTGCCATGACATAATTTCCACTTCGAAAATATGGATAATTTCCGCAAATTACTCTGACATCATCCCCATTTTGGTCGGACAGTGTTTTTTCACTTTGTTCGGGATTCTAATGAGTAAAAAAGCTTTTCTTTCAGGTTAAGTGACAAATTTAATAACTAATTCATATTACAATTGGCCAAAAGTATTGTCACCCCACAAGAAGTGACGGAACGTTGTGATAAAAAATTGAATCAAATGTTTTGATTGCAATTTAAAAGGAACTGGTCATAAAACACCTTTAAAATTATTATAAAAGCCATATTGGCCTATAATACATACTTACTAGTTTTTGCTTATTTCATGAACAATGTGCCACATTTAAAAAATGTAGGTACATTAGACTGCTTCATAATTTTCTTTTCGCTACCGATTTGCTTTTCAACAAGTTTTTTTGTTAATATTTACTGGTGGCGCATAGTATTTCTTTGTTTTAAGTTTGAAAGAGTACATTCTTTGTACATACCTCGAGAAATAACTTGTAACATTTTGAATTCAGTGGAATCCTAACGTAGATTTCAGAAAATGTTGGAGAGAGTTGAAGACATTGGGGGTTATCGTGAATCAAGATTCCCGGTGAATTTTCTCGCACTGCCGTGCATTCTCTATTGCAGTTTAAGGAAATTCCCCGGGAATCTTGATTCACGATAACCCCCATTGTCTCATTACCATGCACAATGGAGAAATTTTATTGAATTTCTTGAATTAAAAACGGGATGACAAACTGAATATACCACGGTTAGGTAGAAACGATTTTTATTCGAAAACAAACCATACGTGCGTTTTCTTCTGAATTGGTATCTTAACGACCTTCAGTTACCATAATCCATTTACCATAAAATCGTGTCTGGTGCCGTTTTTGTGAAATTCAAATTTTAATGTAATTTTCCATAACGAAAAAACCTAAAAAATTTAAACCAACAAACAAAAACAAGAATGGTAATTGCGCGCTAGCTTGTCTAGATTGTGAGATATCTTCACGTAAAAGTGGAAAAAATACCACATTTTAGGATGCCAGATTTAATTGAAGTGATATGGTCGGTGACTAAGTAAAGATGGAATACGGATCGCTGTAGTAAGTCTTTAAGTGAACGTTAGAAAATTTCTGTTCTTGTCTTTGATTGTCCGATTTTCTTGGATTTTCCTCAAAATTTTCGGGAAATATGAGATCTTTGTTTTCTGTGACACCTGCTTCTTTAACTGGTCATTGTATATAATTTTTATTCAAACTGTGCACTTATACTACGTTTCCACCGGAGATTTATGACGTGATTTAAGGCTGCTTAGAGATATATATCTAAATCTGATCGTAAATCACATGATTAAACATACAAAGCAAATGAAAGATAAATATTAAGAATAAAATGAAAAGTTAATTTTATTTTACTGCTTATGGCATTTACTGTCAAGAATAAATCTCTTTCGGCCGGTGGAAACGGGTAGGATTTAACGATGTGATTTGCAAACCTCCGCACAGCTAAATCTTCGGTGGAAATCGTAGTATTATCCTTATTGAAAGAATATAAACTTTTAATTCTATATTGTGCCATGTATTTAACTATGCCATTTTAATTTCAAGCTTATTTGCTTATTTATTTAAAAAAAGGAAGCATTAATTGAGTACATGTTTTTTTAAAAATAACATTCGTTCTAGAAATATTTATAAGCATTACGTGAAGCATAACATGCCTTCATAAATATAACGTTTTTCCTATACACTTACAGCGAAATTAAATCATAAATTAAGTAATTATTTAAGTAGAGAGTCTTTTTCTATAGTTATCTTTTAATTAGATTAAATTCAATTTATTACTAAATTTCACAAGTTTCAATAGAAACACGCTGGTCCAAGTTCTACTCGGAATTGTTGTTCTGCATTGCCCACATCTCGAATAGCAATGTCGACGATTGGCAGCCTCTGTGACTTTTCAGTTTTATAGGTTATAACCGTTTTAGCCCATTTTTCAGATCGATACTAAAATTGCAATGAATTGAGTTTTAGATTTTAAATTTTTATTATCATTTAAAATGTAGTTACCTTGCATTCATCTACTTCTGCTTCGTAACGCAATCGGTGTGGTCCATTTGGTGTGAGTTCAGCATCATTCCAGGACAAAAGCTTTAGGCCATTTCTAAGGTTAATAAAATTGATTTTAATAAAAGAGATGTTATTATTTTGAAGATTTTGAACCCTTCGACCAGAAAAATACTTTTTTTTCTGGCGTCAAATGACGCCCCTAATATTAATTTTTAATTACCTGTATGATTTTTTATCCTCGTGCAAATATGCTACAGTGTTCCTACAATGGAAAGTTATTTTCTGCGTTGCTTTGGCTGATAAAAGTTGTAAGAATCCGAGTTGATTTGAATCCGCTTTGTAAGTTATTTTCATTCCATCAGGCATTTCACCTAACCAAACTTCGCGTTCATCACCTACGTAGCTTAAAGTACGCGTTTCTTTGGGCTGCGGCATAATGCAAGTGGCTCGTGTTTCGTCATCACAATAAACCAGTAAAGCATCACGTGGATCTCCTTCATTTGGATCGACCCAATAATCTCCAGATTTGTAATCAGGGTAAGCGGCAAAAAGATCTCGACAAGTTTTTGCTGGCGCTGTTTTCTGTCCGTTTGGTCTAAGGAATCTTTCAAAGGATGCTTTTACATGCTCAAAGGCTTTTACTACCAAAGCTTGTTTTTCTTCATCAGACAATCCTTCGGTAAATGTGTTCATGGGTTGGTCACCCAAAGTATCGACTCCCTTCGTTTGCCCTTGCTGTTGTAGTAGTGCTGCAATTGCAGCAGCATCATAACCCAGTGATTCACCAGGTGGTCCAGGAGGACCGGGTGGTCCCTGTTGACCCATTGGTCCATACTTTCCGTCACTACCGCTGAGACCTCGCGGTCCAGGTTGGCCAGGCGTACCTTGTGGACCAGGATTGCCATCGCGACCTTGGGTACCTCTTATTCCTGCATCTCCTTGTTTGCCAGGTTGTCCTGGTACTCCGGGAGTGCCAGTGTCACCTTTCAGACCAGGTTGACCGGGCATACCCTGTAATCCATTGAATCCACGATGTCCCTTAATTCCTTTCGGACCTGGTTCACCAGGTTCGCCTCGTTGACCCTCTGGACCAGGTGGCCCGGCTTTACCTCTTAAGCCTATTGGTCCTTCAGTTCCCGGTTGTCCAATGTCACCTTTGGGCCCTCGCTCACCACTTGAACCTATTGAACCCATTGGACCAGGCGGACCGGGGAGCCCGGGATTCCCAGATTGTCCTTGACTGCCTGGTAGACCTTGTGGTCCCTTATCACCAACTCGACCAGCTATTCCGGGTGGTCCTGACTTTCCGGGTGGTCCTTCTGGACCAGATTCTCCCATTGGGCCAGGTTGCCCAGGAATTCCTTATGTCAAATTAGGTATATACATATATATTTATTAAATGTTAGAAGCATTTGAAATGTATGTACTAAACCTGCGATTCCTTGTGGTCCAAACGCTCCATCTTTGCCTTGCTTTCCTTGTTGACCAGGTTCACCAGCAGGACCTCTTAGCCCGCGTAGTCCGGTTGCACCTGGCGGTCCCGCTACTCCGGGCAATCCACGTTCGCCATGGTTTCCTGGTGGGCCTGGGTTTCCTCCAGGACCTGGAGGTCCATCATTACCGGTTACACCTTTTAGACCTTCAGCGCCAGGAGCTCCCTGAAGCCCTTGTGGACCAGGGGAACCAATTCTTCCTGTTTCTCCAGGATTTCCTTTTACGCCTGGAGGGCCTGAGACTCCGGTTAAGCCTTGACTTCCGGGTTGACCCTAGAATTATACACTTAATGTTATTAATACATTTGGTAATTTAACAAGACTTCTTACAGGTTGGCCTGGCTCACCGGGACGTCCAGGTAGTCCAGTTAGTCCAGCTTCACCTCTTAAGCCTGGCTCACCACGAGCTCCTTTAGATCCAGTCAAACCAATGGGACCCTGTACACCAGGCTCTCCAATAGGACCATGCGGTCCTGTATTTCCCTGCTCACCTTTGATACCCATTAAGCCACGATCACCTTTAGCGCCCTGAAGACCCGCTAATCCAGGCGTTCCGGGGAAACCAGCAGGACCTTGTGGACCTACTGGTCCTCTTTCGCCAGGTACACCGGCACCTCCCTGCTCTCCTTGTGGTCCTTGGCTTCCTGGCTCTCCTCGTTCTCCAGTTTCTCCTGGTGCACCAGGAGGTCCAACAATTCCTTGTGGACCTCGATCTCCCGGTCGTCCTGGTGGACCTTCTGGGCCGTTAAGTCCAACGCTTCCTCTTTCACCTTTTTCACCAGCTGGACCTGTTTGACCACGGGGACCAGGTAAACCCAACATGCCAGGAGGACCCATGTGTCCTTTGAGACCCGGTTTTCCCGGTAGTCCCTAAGAGTAAAACCATTATTTAAAGCAAGAAACCCACTTTCGTGAATCGAGAATTTTCAATGAAAAATTAAAAAAAATTTAATCAGCTTTATTTTACTGCTATATGACTAGAATGAGTATCATGATGCGGAAGAAGAAAGCAATGTTTTTTTTTTTTTTTTGATTTTTAAAATACCAAAAGAAATGCATTTTTTTATAAATACATTTCTACGAATAATGATAATACGAGGATTGCCCTATAAGTTCCGGAAGCTTATGAACAAAAAAAACTATTTATTTTTCACACGTTCGAACCATTTGTCAAAGCACGTTTGTTGATTTGGGTTGGTTTCTTTCAATTCATTGAAAACTTCGGGGGAGAAAATGATCGTGCACCACGCTGATTTAATGGGATTTTCAGGAGCGATAGCAGCCACATGACCGGTTATCGTGAAAAACCAAGCCATTATTTGCTTCGCAACGCTCTGACGTCGCACAACATTGGTTTGATTTTCTTCTAATGGAAAGACCCAAACAGTCAATTGGTTTTCTGTTTCGGGTTCATACGCAAAAATTCAAAAATTATCACCTGTGACAACGGTGTAGACGTTTTTAGAAGCACCTCCGAAGAATTGTTTAAGTGTTCGGCTTTTTTTTTTGGAGCATCTGAGAGTCCAACGCTCACAAAGCTTCCGCAAAACTAAATGTTCATGAAAGATTGTTTGTTTGCTTGTCGTACATGACACTCTTTTTCAACTAGTTTTCGCACAGCATCGACGTTTTCTTTCACAACAGCTGTTTTTGGGCGAAGTGAAGTCCGTCCGCGCTTGGACTTTTTTGACCATTCATACACAGCAAAAAGTTTGAGGATAAAGTATAAACCTTGGACTTGTATCCTTTCTAATTTGGCCTTAATTTTACACATAGCAAATAGTTTGGGTGTAAAATTCAAACCAATTTGGAATGAATACAAATCCAAAGTTTATACTTTGTCCTCCAACTTTTTGCTTTGTACATTCTGGTCGATCGATACACCCTTGTTCAGAAAAACCTACTCGAAAATCGTAAAAATCATCGCATGGAAATTTTCACGAGGTAATTCCATTTTTTCTATGAATTGAATTTTTCAAGTGTATAAAACAAACAAACTATATACTATGTTCCAGAAATTTATGAGGCAAACTACGTATTATTTATGCAATGAGTATGAGTAATCTTTGCAATTTAAAAATGCACTTTCGTCAGTCGAGAAAAATCATTATTTTAAACACTGATTTAAAATTAACTTCAAACTATGAACTTCTTACCGGTGGCCCATCATTACCAGGAGATCCACCTTCTCCTCGTTCTCCTGGAGTTCCTGGTTGTCCGATCGGACCTCGCTCTCCTGGATAACCTCTTTCGCCACGTATGCCTGCAGGTCCGGGTGGCCCCTGAGGTCCACTGGGTCCTGGTTGGCCATCTTTTCCTGCATTACCTGGAAGACCTGCTATACCTGGGAGACCCTGAAAACCTCTAGGTCCTGTTGGCCCAGCTTCTCCTCTTGCACCATCTTGCCCTTGTGGACCAGGAGGCCCCTGTGCGCCTGGTAGGCCATCTTTGCCATTATCACCTCGTGGTCCTTTGGGACCGGGACCACCAGGTTCACCATTTTTGCCTGGTTCTCCAGTAAAACCTTTATCTCCAGGTATACCCATTGGTCCTGGTAGCCCCTGCAGCCCTTGCGGACCTTGTTCTCCCGGCTTTCCATCAGCTCCAGCTATGCCGCGCTCTCCAGTAGGCCCAACACGTCCGGGTGGTCCAATTCTTCCCGGTAAACCTCGAAGGCCTTGAACTCCTGCTACTCCTTGAGGTCCAATATCACCAGCATTGCCTTTGATTCCAATCGGACCCTGAATACCTCGATCACCAGGTGTGCCTTTCGGGCCTATTGGCCCATCAGGTCCTGGAAGGCCCGACAACCCCTGTGAACCACGTTCTCCAGTAGGACCCGCTGGGCCAGTTGGTCCGCGCATACCACGCTTTCCTCTTTTACCTTCTGGTCCAACTGTACCAGGAATACCTCGAGGACCTGGTTGACCATCTTCTCCCTTGATTCCAATGTCACCTAAACACAAAAGAAGATTTTTCATTCGTCTTTGGTTCTTTTGCATATTTGGAAAATGCTAAATTATATGCTAACACTGTACAACGAATTTTAGACTTTTAATTTTATCTGAATTCCGACTATGTTATTAATATTCCTTGCTATTGACGTAATAGGACTGCATTTACAAAATTTTTCCATCACTTCTCAGTTTTCAGAAAAATGACAAATCCAACATCTACATCTGCTTAAAATAAACTAAAAAACTTTTAGCCGTCCAATGCAGAAAATTGCAAGAATTTTAGATCTAAAAAAATTTTTTAAATCAGTCAGACAGATTTTATTCTATGCCTAAAATGTACTAAAAAAATCAAAAACCACATATTATTAAATGATTTTGTGCGCAATTATCACAGCTTTATTCTGATACCAAAAACTTTTAGATTGGATCATTCATAAGAAACTTAAGTCCTTTTGAATGAAAAATTTTAATACAGGCAGTTGTATAAAAGCCATTGAAGCGAATTACCTCTGTACTCGTATGTTAGCATTTTCATAACTAAAATGAATTGAAATTTTTCGTTCAAAAGGACTCAAATTTTTTATTTGTGGTCCAGTTCTTAAGTACCAAAATAAAGCTGTGATAATTGCGCACAAAACCGTGGAGAGTATTTTTAAATTTTATACATTATTTTCAGCAAGATTCATCAAATTAAAGGTATGTGGTTCTTAATTTTTTTAGTATATTTTTTCAATAAAACAGGCATAAAAAAAAATCTGCCTGACCAATATAAAATTTTTTTTTTCAGATTTGAAATTTTTGCTATTTAATGCATCGTTTGACATTTCCGTTTTTAAATTCTGGCAAATAAAAATTTTTTTGATATAAGTATTTTATCTGAAAACTGTGACGTGATGGAAAAATTTTGTAAATGCAGTATTATTATGTCAATAGCAAGGAATGATAATTACATAGTCCGAAGTCAGATATTTTTTTTACCGTTGAACAGTGTCGTACGTGTTATGTGCACGTACGTTCTTACTGTAGAGTAATTTAGGGTAATGTGGACTATGCGGGTAATGTGGTGCACCCTTTTATTTCTCATATTAAGGACTGCACAACAATTCTGGTTATTTGTGCACAATAAAAAGCGAAAAACATATTCTTTACGCTCTTTGGCTTTTCTATAATGCTAATTATTCGTTTGAAATTCTTAGCATATGCTGTGAGGTCAAGTTGACTTCTTTGTAGTACTTGGTGAATAACTAAGTTACTTCCTCAGAACTCAGTTTTTCTAAAATTAAAATAACTCTAATGCAATTGTGGATCTATTATGCAACGAAAAAATGCATTAGCAAGTCTGATTTTACATTTCTTTTATATAATCAATGATTATTTCAAAAACGTGATGTATTCGTGTAATGTGGACTACCCCATATTATATACCGTATATCAACTTTGACTACTATTACACCTTAAAAAGCTAATTGCATGTGTAGGATACCCGAGTTTGAGTAATGTGGAGTACTATTTTACGTATGATTCGATAACCCTTCTTACTTATTCACATGTTAGTATGAATTTGGTTTATCTTACCAGAAAATATTATTTAATAAGAATATAAAGCTATTTCATAGCAAATATAATCTTAAAAATTACTACTCGACTTTTAGTCAACAAAATTTGCGAATAACGGTACTTCTTTAGGAAATGGGCAGGGTGAGCCACATTACCCGACACTTTTCTTTTTCAGCTATTTTTAGGTACTTTCAATTTAACTGGCCTCACGCGTGAAAATGTTAATATTTTAGTATACAAATTATCCAATAGTAAAAACAATAGAATAACTAATACAAATAAATTGACCAAGCTTACCTACTACCATTACTTTGGTAGAAATTGGTAAAATAGAAAAAGGTAGCCACAATACCCTAAATTACTCTATTGTACTGTTCGAAAATCATACCGTAATAGAAAAAAAATAAAAAATTACCTTTATAACCACGTTCTCCAGGTTGGCCAGGTGTACCTTTGATTCCAGGCTCTCCAGGACTTCCTGCTAAGCCATCAGCACCACGTGGGCCAGGGAAACCTTGAGGTCCTCCAGGACCAGATGAACCCATAGATCCCTTATCACCAGGTGTACCATCTTTTCCGGGTAAGCCCTGTATGCCTGGTTCTCCAGCAACTCCGGGCCGACCTGCTTCACCACGTGGACCCTGAAGTCCCTGATCACCTTTTGGTCCATGATGACCCATATCACCCTTAGCTCCCGGAATACCAGGAAAACCGGGTGGTCCAGACTTGCCATTAGAACCGGGTTGCCCAGGGGGGCCTGGATTACCGTCTAAACCTCTTGTGCCAGGTGCGCCAGGTGGACCTTCGCGACCACGTTCACCGCGTGGACCCGCGGGACCCTAAAACAAATGTTCATTCATCTTAATATTTAATTATTTTATTACATAGATATCACATACAATTGGTCCTGTGGCTCCAACAGGTCCCATGCCACCTGTTGAGCCTTTTTCACCAGCAGCACCTTGATCACCTTTAGCACCATCTAATCCTGGCAAACCGCGATGGCCCTTTAATCCGGGTATGCCAGGCATTCCCTGCAAACCCCTTTGACCAGGCGTACCTGCTGCACCTGTAAGTCCAGGCTCGCCATCTTCTCCAGGAACGCCATCTTTACCAGGTGCACCCGGTAATCCACGTGGTCCTATTAAACCAGGTGGTCCCTGTGAGCCTGGTTCTCCTCCTTCACCTCGTGAACCCTGAAAGCCTTGAGGTCCTGCTGGGCCAACATTGCCTGGAGGACCGCGCGCACCTGCTGGTCCTGCCGATGCTTGCAAAACAAATGGTTGAGGAAGTTGTGGAGAATTTGGTCCCTTATCAGAGTTAGCATATTCAGCAGCCAATTGTTGGTGATAAATACTCATGTCTGGCGATGGCCCTGGAGGGCCAGGATTTCCCGGAACACCTGGATTACCTGGTACCCCTGGTATACCGGAATCACCGACATTGCCTTGTGCACCCGGATAGCCGGGTAAGCCTCTGGATCCAGTACCAGCAGTATCGTAATGAGAGGGGCCGTACGTTGCTATTGGAGTGATCGTTGGTTGACTTCTGGGTGGTGTGGGCGGAGTTCTTGTACTTGTTTGCTCATCAGTAGGTTGCACGTTAATTTCAGGTTTTTTTTGGCAGTCATCGGTGGCACGACATATTACACTTCCTTCAGAGCATGTGCATGAATTAGTGCAACCATTTTGCTCACTGTAAAATTGATCATTTTCGCGATACCAATTTCCATCAAAGAGGCAAGAAAATGCTCCAATCACATTATCAGCTGGAAAAGCTCTCGCAGTAGAGGATACTAAAAGTTAAGATAAAACAAATAAATGTAGGTACATAATGTGTAAAAATAAGTGCTATGGACAACAGATATTTTATTCCAGTTATTGGGAATATTGTAAGTAGGCAATTGTTTGTTATTCTTTTGGCCTGAGGCGATTTCCACTTGATTGATTACATATAATAACCTCAAAAATATAATGATATCTTTCCTAAAAATGTCTATAATATTTTTACTTAATTTACCTATTTCTGGATAAGCTTGGCGCCCTGCATCTTCAAGATCTGAAAAAAGAAAGAATAAAAATGATTTATGTATCTGGCTTTTATGTAAATGACGTAAAGATAGTAATGGTCGATTTAATTGGGTCAATGCATATCTTTGCTTATGGAATATCAATTAATAGTTGCCATTTTATGTCCGATTGGTATATTATATGCTGCTTTTGACGGCTGCAATTCAATTGAATGATAATAGCGCCTTCACATCAAATGTAGAGCATGCATACATATGTGCAGTTCTGTACATTCATGCTCCATACATTCGGTAAAATAATAATTAGACTGATGCAATAAGCATATTTTTCTACTCAATAACTTGACACTGAAATATAAGTAAGTACTTAAATAGCGTTATCAGTAACTTTTTAGTTCTATGCTACTTGTAACTAACAGTAAAAACCTCGACTCCATGTTTTACTTGTATGAAATCATATTTCTAACTCATTAAATAAAAGTTGTTAATTCAACAAAATACTTCTAAAGCAAACAAAAATGTGATAGGAATGTTTGACTTGATGGAAAATGGAAAACCTTAGAGATCTATCACTGCACTTTATGTAATTTCACCCATTTTTGAGGCATAAATTAATAGCAGCCAAACTATTTGAAGTACAACAATCAAATTTGATATCTGAGGTGTTAGTGGAAGCATCCACTTATTTGTCGAAAATGGGCTTGATCAGGTCAAGGACACGCCAACCTCCCATATAACCCCAAGTTTGAAATCGCCATATCTTTTCAAATATTTGATATACAGATACTTGAGGTGTTGGTGGTAACATCTACCCATATATTGAAAGCGGGCGTGATAGGATCAAACAAGCATCCACGTGTGATGATAAAATTTTTGAGTAAAAAATTTTGGATTTATAAAAGAACTAGCTGAATGGAAAGTAAGGGGGGTGGGCAAATTTTTAAAAATTTGATCCCTTTCTCCCAAGGACCTCAGGAAGGATTTCTGTATAAACAAATATTTATCTTTTCAAATTGTACATCAAAACAAACTGTCGAAAGTTCTCTTTATTGCAAGCGGAGGCTGACTACGAAAAAATGTTTTTTCTTAAAAAGCGCATCGAATCGCAAGATGAAATTGATAAAATATACTCAAAATTCATGACTTTACATGATAAACAAATCACGTCATAGCCTGACACGCACTTTGTAAAAGAATAAAAATAAAAAATATTGGGTGCTATTATTGATTCCATTCGATAAGGAAATTTTCTCGGAAAGAAATATCGTTCGATATGAAAACTATTCTTGATTCCGACGGAAGAGGAATATCGAACGAGAATATTGGGAACCCTGAAATAAGAACATATATAACATTTTGACAGATGACAAAGGATAAAAAAAAATTAGAAGTGTCAACAAAGAATGTTGATATTTTTTTGGAAATATCATGTGTATAAAATAGCTTTTTCAGTGCGATTTAAGGATTAATTATCTATGAATTTTAAAGTTCGGTGAAGACGCGTGTTTCTTTAAAGTTGTGTTTTTGTAAAAAAGTGTCAATCATTATTTTTTTCAAGTGATTACATTTCCCCGTTTGATCACCGCAGCGAGGGTTGGATGTGAAAGTGACTTCTTCTATATGAGTTGTATATCTAATCAGAATAAAGATGAATTGTTTCCTTTATTCAATAAAATAAAATGTTTTGTTTTATGAATTTTGAGTTTTATTTTAAAAATAAATTTTGTAATTTTTTATTTAACCGACTATTTTATAGTAGTTAAGTGTTTAAAATTTATATAAAATATTAAGCTTCCTTTCCCTATCAATAAAAACAGCAAAATTAACAAAAAAGCATACATTTTTAACTTTTTATTGTCGTTCCGTTACAAAAATTTCGCGGAAGCAAAATACTGAAATATATCTATCCGTCGGAAGCAAGAATACTCAAAAATTAAGGTCACTTCGATGTCAGGGTTGTTAAATTTGTCAAATTATTTGCGGAAACAATAATAACAAATTTTTCTGTTTTGCGGAACAGTGATGACAGATGTATCTAATTTTCGGAATCAATAATAGCAAAATTTGCTTCCGCGCGGAAAATGCTTTCCGACGGAATCAAGAATAGCTCCCATTAATTAAAAGTTAGGTCAGAAATATGAGTTTTTTTACTAAAAAAAGTTCTAACTAATATCTTTCTCCTTATTTTGGCTTGTGCCGTTCTTGAAGTAAGTGAACGATATGTATTTGAACTAAAAATTATTGGGTGCTATTATTGATTCCGTTCGATAAGGAAATTTTCGCGGAAAGAAATATCGTTCGATATGAGAATTACTATTCTTGATTCCGACGGTAAAGGAATATCGAACGAGAACAATGGGAACCCTGAAATAAGAACATCTCTAACATTTTGACAGATGACAAAGGATAAAAAATAAATAAAAATGTCAACAAAGAAAAGTTATGAATCTTTGATGATTTTTTGTAAATTTCATGTGGAAAAAATAGCTTTTACAGTGCGATTTAAGGATTAATTCTCTATACATTTTAGAGTTCGGTGAAGTCGCGTGTTTCTATAAAGTTGTTTTTTGTAAAAAAGTGTTTGTGAAAATTTTAAATTTTTTCCATTGATTACATTGCATCGTTTGATCACCGCAGCGAGGGTTGGATGTGAAAGTGACTTCTTCTATATGAGTTTTATATTTAATCAAAATAAAGATGGATTGTTTTCTTTTTTTAATAAAATAAAATTAAATGTGTTTTATGAATTTTGAGTTTTATTTTAAAAATAAATTTTGTAATTTTTAATTAAACCGACTATTGTGTAGTAGTAAAGTGTTTAAAATTGATATTTAATATTTAGCTTAATTTCCTTATCAATAAAAAGAGCAAAATTATCAAAAAAGCATACATTTTTAACTTTTTATAGTCTTTCCGACACAAAAATTTCGCGGAAGGAAAATACTGAAATATATCTTTCCGTCGGAATCAAGAATACACAAAAATGAACGTCACTTCGATGTCAGGGTTGTTAAATTTGTCAAATTATTTGCGGAAACAAGAATGCCAAATTTATCTGTTTTGCGGAACAGTGATGACAGATGTATCTACTTTTCGGAATCAAGAATAGCAAAATTTGTTTCCGCGCGGAAAATGCTTTCCGACGGAATCAATAATAGCACCCATTTTTTGTTTTTCTTTCTAAATAAATTGTTGAAGTAACATACCTTCACCTGTGACAAAAAATAATGCTTACTCTAACCCCCTCCTCCATACGAGCGTCATAAGGCTTAAGGACAGCCACCCTTCTTCGATATTGAGATTCTAAGGTCAAGCAGTTCGGAGTTTTATGTGAAAGGACCAAAGTGCCAGCTACAATCATGGACTTGGCTAATTGAAGGTATGCGTTACTTCAAATCAAATTTTTAAAGCCCTCTAGCTCGTAAATCAGACTTTATGTGTAGTGTAAAAATATTTTGTATCTGGATCGAGGACATAAATCGTCGGGTTAAAACTACAACTAGACACACAGCTTATTTCGTGCAGCAATATTTTTTAACTTTAAAACACTGTATCTTTAATTCATGCTACGAACCCAAGTCCTACAAATCCAAGTACTACGAATTCAAGTATATTGTGAAAGATTCTGATGGAATAAAGCGAGTACGCAGACAAAAATTAAAAAGATTGAAATCAAAGTTTTGCAAAGCCTCTGTAAAGTACGGAGAACGGGTTGTAATGGTCTGGGGTTTTTTCTCTGGCGAAGGGAGTGGGCCAGTTTATTAGACTAAAGGAATTATGACTTGTTTTATGCACTTTGATATACCAAATGATGTGATGATGCTTAATGCCGATCAAGAGATGGCACTTAAATGGAGGTTCCAACAGGCCAAAGATCCAAACACATACCACTTAAATTTGTAAAGCAATGGGATACAAGTTTTTGGTTGGGCTGGCCAGTCCCCAGATTTGAATCCCATTGAGAACCTCTGAGAGATCGTTAACACGAAAATCTACAAGGAAAATTGCAAAACCAATAAAAATCTCTGAAGCTTTGAAAGAAACCTTGGGAAGGGATATCGCAGGACATCATTAATAATATAATGTCCTCTATGCTTTAAAGATGTGCTAATGTTACCCAATATAAAGGGTTTTCAACTAAATATTAATTTTAAAAGTTTTTTGGCCGATGAATTTTCTAAATTTTAATGTTTATCAAATGTTAACTCTTAATTTATAAAACCCTGAGTTTTTCAAGATTTTGTTTGTCAATAATAAACGTATAAATAAATAATATAAACACACAAACTAGCTCAATAACGTTGTTTTCTCAAAAATAGTTTTATATAAAAAAAAATTTCTTTAGGGGGTGCTTAGGTTTTGGCCGACACTGTAGGTACAAGATATTCAAAAACCGTAAGCAGGGGTGACTTTGATATAAAAAAAACAGAATTTCAAGCTAAGGAGCTTATAATTTCAACAGTTTTAAAAAAATTAATGTTTCATTGTTCTAAATTTTTCGTGGGGGTTTCAGCTTTAATCTCATGTTATAAAATTTTTACGAAGTAACTACAGTTATTTTAAAATAATATTTTTGTAAGTGGGTTAAAGTCACCCCACCCTTGAGGTGGGGTTAAAGTCACCTTAAGGGTGGGGTGACTTTAACCGAAAAATTTCATTCATTGAGTTTACATGCTATACAAAATCAGAGTATCAGGTTTTGTTAACTTAAGTTCTCTCAACATTTTGGTATATTTATTAGGGTTGTTAAAAAAAAAAATTTTTCGAATTTCTTGCTGATACTTTGGCATCACGTTATACGTGTAAATTTTTTTGGAATTTTTTTTTTTTAGATTAAATTTTTAACGTCATTTTTAATAAATTTAAAAAAAAAAAAAAAATTCACACTTGTTCGTTGGATGATTCTAAGCATTTTATGCCATGTGCACTTTTTTCGTAAAATGCCTCCCTCTTGAGTAAAAAAAGTGTTTTGTCTTTCACGGGGTTTCATCACTATTTTTCAAACGTTATATCATCGAGCCTGCTGATCCAAAAAAGTCTTACCAGTCTTGAAGGTTTTTGAGAGCTTTTTCGAATGAGATCTTGTAAATTAAAAAATATTCATTTCATTTAAAGCACGATGACTTTTTACTTTGAAAACCCGTTAAATTTCGCCTTTTTACAGGAGTTTTTCGTTTTTTAAGAGGAGTACAATTTTTTTCTTGTCAATATTAGAACGTAGGTTTTGAAGTTCATTAAAAAACAAACAAAATGAATGTTTTTAAGTTACTCTGAAACAAATTTTTCAAATTATTTGACATTTTATAATTAATGCTAAAAATATCAATAATAAAAATATGTTTTTGCTTTGAGCCACCTTTAAAAATGCATTTAAAAATCTGAAAAAATTCATGGGATGGGGTTTCATGATGTACATAGAACGTGATGCTAAAGTATCAAGAAAAATTTTTTTTTTTAACAGCCCTAGTGTACATTACCTACAAAATTGCCAAAAACCATGTTTTTTAACTGTTTTTAGCATATGCTCTATCCGAGAAAAAAATGTACAGACATAGTTCAAAGTGAGTTTTAAAGGAAAAAAGCAGTACTTTAAAATGTCGAACCAGGTTTTATGTTTTTAAATTATTTTGTCTTGTTATATAATTTCAAAGCTTGCAAAAAAAGTATTTTTTTAATATTTAGGCTAGGATATCTCAAAATCCGGATGAGATAGAGCAACTCCGAATCGGATTTAGATTCAGAATTAAAAAATACAGCCGAAATGTTTTTGCATCTGTTTGTTTTTTTTTTTTTTAAATTCCATTTTTTTAAAACTTTCCGATTCAAATATATATTTTTTAAACTTGAAGATACACTGTATGTACATACCTTCTTCTGTATCATGTCCTTCAACATAATCCTCATTCAAATCGTCATAACCAACGGCATAAGCTGGTAAATCTGCATTTGGTTGGGGTTCTTCCGCTTGTGGTAATTCGGCATGAGTTTTGCGAAGCTTTTTTAATTTTTTTGTATTAGTTTTCCGTTTACCACCAATACTTTCAGCACCGTTTACATTTTCAAGTACAATAAACAAAGTTAAAAGGATAAAACACAATTTTAATGGTTTAAACTGCATTTTTTATTTTATATATATTTTTTTTTTTGTTCAGTGGTAATACATTTCAGAAAGCTATTCAAAGATTGAGTAAGAAAATGTAAATTCAATTATTTCCGGTGAAATTGGATTTCTAATAAACTTGTTTTATATTGACCAAAATAAATAATCTACACATATGTATCCATGCTTGAGTAGAGTAAGGCCTGATTATAAACTGAGGAGTGGCCGTACCAAAGGGCCTAAGTACCATTATAAGGCAAAAGTAATGCCGCATATGTTATGTGGCATAATAATCGGTTATTTGACCGGTATCATTCTTTCAACATAATGTTATCGATTCCACAGTATCAAGTAAATTTTTCGTGAAAACAGAAAACCATTTTAATCATTTCCCAGTGTGCCAGACGGTTCAAATCTTCGCATTTTTATCCGTTACGGATCCATTACTGATCCGTTGGCGGGAGAGATTCCCAAAAAAAAAGCGAATCGTTTTTTCTTTTTTTGGAATTTCTCCCGCAAACGGATCAGTAACGGATCCGTAACGGGTAAAAAAGCGAAGATATGAACCGTCTGGCACACTTGGCTCCAACAAAATGTCACCCGATCCATATTATGACACTACTTTTGCCTCGTATTGGTACTTAGGCCCTTTGGTACGGCCACTCCTCAACTAACAACACACTTCAAATAAACTGATTAACCATATACAAAAGAACTTTTTTTAGGAAAAGCATTTTTTTCGGTAACTTTAATGTTCTTGTATTTTGTTTTTATAAGAGCTTTAACAGATTTTTGGATTATTTTTTTTTTTTGTATTTTGAATAAAATATAACTCCATTAAAAAATTGCCGAAACAAAAAAGTTTTTCATGTATAACACCAGTCACCCCGATTTTGGACAACTGAAAAAAATCAATATATTCTGAAAATATGGCTATGTTTTACGTGTTTTCCCGATTTTTTTATTTATATGTTGAGTCAACACACTATAATGTACTATCCTTACATCTGAGGTAAACCATGTGTTCTGAAAACTTATGCAGGATATTAAAAGAAACATTTTTGTACAAAATAAAGTTCAGTCTATCTCCATTCCGAATTTCATGAAAATCAGTTTCATGACATGTGGCATGACACCGCTCATGTTAACATTTTTTTTATAGTTTTCTTCCTCAGGGATCAATACAGCTCTATACCAAATTTCATAAGAACCGGTGTCACAGTTCAGCCCTAACAGTGTTTTTTCAAAACTTTGATTCAAAAACTATTACATACTCACAGCGCGAAAAAATTATGACTACTAAGAAATCGGTAAATATCCAAAAGTATCAAAGAACATCTAAAATATCGGTAAAAGTCCAAAAGTACCGGAAAATATCTAAAATATTGGTTGAAATCCAAATATATTGAGAGATATCCAAAATATAGGCAAAAGTCCAAAAGTATCGAAAAACATCAAAAATATCGGTAAATGTCCAAGAGTATTGAAAAACATATAAAATATCGGTAAAAGTCTAAAAGTATCGAATAACTCCCAAAATATCGGTAAAGTCCAAGTATCGAAAAACATCCAAAATATCGGTAAAAGTCCAAAAGTATCGAAAAATGTCCAAAATATCGGTAAAGTCCACAAGTATCAAAAAACAACATACCGGTAAAAGTATCGAAAAACATCCAAAATATCGATAAAAGTCCAAAAGTATCGAAAATTTGACCTGGCCAAACATTAAATACCCTACACTAAAGTATCTTGAAATTTTTTCTTATATGGAAGGTGCCATGCCCTCTTGTCCGATTTCACCCAGTTTCTGCTCAGAGCTTGCATTTATAGCTCTTAGTGTCTGAGTAAAATATAGACCGGTTATCTTAAAAACGTTTTCAGTAAAGGGTTTTGAAGCTTTTGTTTATGTGGGAGGTGCCACGCCCTCTCGTCCAAATTCACCCAGTTGAGAGCTTGCATTTATAGTTCTTAGTTTCTGAGTTAAACTAAGTTCGATTATCTCAAAAAACGCTTTCATTATAGCGTTTTGAAGCTTTCTATAATATGGGAGGTGCCACGCCCTCTTTTTCAAATTCGCCCAACTTTTGCTCAGAGCCTGTGCTTACATACAATTCGTAGTACTTAAATGTATTTTGGATGCATTGTAGTGGAAAATACTCCTAAATTTGCATTTTGAATACATTTTTTGTATGGGCGGTAGGCGTGTCCGTTGACCAATTTCACTTATTTTCAATTCCACAAGCTAACTTTGAAGACAGAGGCAGTGTACCAAATTTCATGGAAGTATCTTGCTCAGTTTTCCCAAAAAATATATTTCCACACTCAGCCAGCCACCCAGACAGACGGACATGGCTATATCGACTCAGGAGGTGACGCTGATCAAGAATATATATACTTTTCTATATCTGCCACGCCTCCTTCTCAGCGTTACAAACGGAAGGACAAAGTGAATATACCCTGCGTGTAGGGTATAAAAATCAAAAATATCGATTAAAGTCCAATAGTATTAAAAAACATCCAAAATATCGATATATAGTTCGCTGGTAAAAGGGGGGCAAAAAAACCCTCACGTATTTATGTATAGAATGACGATTTTTTTGGCTTTCGCGAAAAAGTTTTCTGTGGTACATACAGATTCATTATTCCCCTGTTTTGGGGGTAATTTTTGTACCTTTTTAAGAAATGGTCAAAAATTACCCATTAGTGGGGGATGTAGAGGGTTAAAGTTTTCGATAAAAATATTCCCCATAATATCCTGCATATGTTTTCAGAACACATGGCTCACCTCAGATGTAAGGATCGTAAAATTTATTCGGTTGTTGTTTTTTTTTTTTTTTTTTGTTGTTCCACCAAACTCTACACATGATTTTTAAATTATGTAGCTTCTCGTCCGTGTCTGAAAGCCAACCTCTACCCCAATTTCCCAGAGCTATGACCGATGATGACCGATCTATGTGTGCAGAACCGGGTGACTAGGATGCAGATCTCTTCAGAGGCAGTTTCGTTACAATTCATAAAGCGTGACTAAGAGCTGTGAAAAAACGTTGGGTTTCTTTAGAAGTACCGAACAAAGGTAAAAAATACTACTTGTCGGTATATCCCTTTCAACATATAATCGCATGTGTTGGAGTTTTAAAAGCATTTAAAAATGCACTCTTGCATAAATGTTTTTAGTTTATTTAATAAAAGAAAGCCGACTTCTGTACATGAATATCAGATATAAATAAGCCATTCCTCAAATTTTAAGTTAGTAAGAAAATATAACCACTACCACCAAGATGTTTTCGGAAGTCGCAGCAGTTTTTGCAATTTTCTACATTATTTTAATACAAAATATAAGCAGTTCTACAAACAACAAAGTATCAAAGCCCTAAATCATAAAAACCCTTACGGAAAAACATAATTTTTAGAATTTCTTTTTTTTAGAATGCATTTAGAAGTGACTACGATATTGATATACTAAAGGAAATACTTCAACGCATTGATCGAATGCAAACACATAATAATCAAATGCAAAAGAATATGAATCAAATGCAAACACATTTGAATGAAATCGACAGAAATATCGATCGTAAGGATGGACAAAATAACATGCGCTTTGATCTTATGGAAAGAAATATCAATACGCTTTTAGATCAGAATGATGTCAACAGCAAAAACATAAGCATTCTTTTGGAAACGCAGTAAGTCAGTCTACCTCCATAACAAATTTCATAAGAAACCGGTGTCTTAGATGACACTGTGGTTCTTGCTATGTTGTATTTACATGAAAACCTTTGATTATGTTTTTAAATGCCTTAATGGAAACGTATGAGTCTACGTATCATTTTATACTTATTCAAGAAAATCGTTCAAATATTTATATATTCTTACATAGATGATTCTTGACATTTATTTCTTGAACAATTTGATTTTATTCCGGAACGGTCTTAGCATCTTTCTAACCGAACATCCGAACATTGACAACTATGCGTAGTATAACTAGAGAAAGAAGGAGAGAACGTGGCTTTAACGTAGGCATTTTGCGCTTAAGCCTCCGATTTAACAAACTGAAATTACTAAAAAAATAAAAAGAGTCGGTATTAGTTTTTTGTATACTGCGTGCATGGAGATTTGAAGAACCATCTGCATAGTAGCTTAGAAGGACCTTTTTTCAGATTATGAACTTTATTTTTAATGGGTGCTATTCTTGATTCCGTCGGAAAGCATTTTCCGCGCTGAAGCAAATTTTGTTATTATTGATTCCGAAAATTAGATACATCTGTCATCACTGTTCCGCAAAACAGATAAATTTGCTATTATTGTTTCCGCAAATAATTTGACAAATTTAACAACCTTGACATCGAAGTGACGTTCATTTTTGTGTATTCTTGATTCCGACGGATAGATATATTTCAGTTGTTTCCTTCCGCGAAATTTTTGTGACGGAACGACAATAAAAAGTTAAATATGCATGCTTTTTTGATAATTTTTCTCTTTTTATTAATAAAGAAATTAAGCTTAATATTAAATATCAATTTTAAACAATTTATTACAACACAATAGTCGGTTTAATTACAAATTACAAAATTTATTTTTAAAATAAAACTCAAAATTCATAAAACAATACATTTCATTTTATTTCATTAAATAATGGAAACAATTCGTCTTTATTTTGATTAGATAAGTATACATCTCATATAGAAGAAGTCACTTTCACATCCAACCCTCGCTGCGGTGATCAAACGATGAAATGAAATCACTTGGAAAAATAAAGTTATCAACACTTTTTTACAAAAAACAACTTTTGAGAAACACGCGTCTTCACCGAACTCTAAAATTTATAGATAATTAAATTTTAAATCGCACTAAAAAAGCTATTTTATTCACATGATATTTACAAAAAATTATCAATGATTCATAATTTTCCTTTGTTGACACTTGTAATTTTGTTTATCCTTTGTCATCTGTCAAAATGTTCTTATTTCAGGGTTTCCAATATTCTCGTTCGATATTCCTCTACCGTCGGAATCAATAATAGTAGTTTTCATATCGAACGATATTTCTTTCCGCGAAAATTTCCTTATCGAACGGAATCAATAATAGCACCCAATATATTTTTGGAAGGCAGAAGAGCCTATGGTTTGTTTGGCTGAAGAATGCTATTTGAGTAAGGACATTTTTTTGAATGATAGATGATTCTGTTCTAATAATTTCTGCTCTATAATGTTGCGAGTCACCTTTGGGGATTTACAATTTCGGTTGACCACCGTAAAGTGCTTGATTTTGTGTGTTGTGGAACACCTTTTCATTGGTTTATCAAATATATCAAAATGGATCTTAGTATGAACAGGAAATTTGTTTGTTTTCATTTAAATATCTTGTTGATTTTAGAGCTTAATTTTCCAGCAGTCATGATGGCTAGGGCAAAAAATTGAAATACGGTATTTTAATTTAATATCTCTTTAAAATGACATTATTTCTAGGATAGAGCAACAGATGGTGATCACCGCAGAAATTTTCACGGTTTCACAAACTCTTCCTTTCTGTTGCTCTAATTATCAAAATACACCTGATCCTGTACAACCTGATACTACAACAGCTACACCATTAAAATCATTGCCGAGCAACTGCGCTGAGGCTATGGGAAAAAGTGGTTCAGACGGCATATACAAAGTTAATATTACAAATTGTGACATCGGTCCATTTGATGTGCATTGCATGCAGAATATTGTTAAGTCTTTGGGGGAAGACATTATTAATGGTACATGGTTGATAATCCAACGAAGACAAGACAACGCCACCGATTTTTATCGGAACTGGGATATGTACAAACGAGGATTTGGGGACTTAAAACGAAATTTCTAGATTGGATTAGATAAGATTTACTCCCTTACCAAAGCATCAGAGCAAGAGCTTTGGATACAAATGGAAAACAAAAGCGGCAAAAAAGTGTGGGCTAAATACATTAGTTTTGCCATTGGGGCTGAAAATGAATCACATAAATTGAAAACACTTGGTATTTATAAAGGTACTGCCGGTGACTCTTTAACGGTAAATCTTGGTTATAATTGGAGCACGTGGGACAGAGACCATAATACTTGTGCCGAATCGTTAAGAGGTGCTTGGTGGTACACTAATTGCTATTCTAGGTAATTCATTGATTTTTGTATTTTTTTTATACTGACATAAACATATGAATTTTTTAGCAATTTAAATGGTGTATACGACAGCATTGAATACGCAAGAGGTATTGCTTGGAACTCTTTCATCGGAAGTACGGAATCACTTAATTATGTCCATATGGCAGTACATCCCATTTAATGTGCAGAATTAAAATTAAAATTAATTCATGTATCTGATTATTAAATAAATTAATAAAATCTTTTATTACTTATTAAAAGAAATCTATGCAGCATAAGTATTATAACGATTCATTGGCCAAACATGCCATTAAAAATGGCCGCGAAAGTCAAAAAATTGTGAAAAAAAATTAAAGTATCAACCTTGAAGGTCCAGAACTTTGAAAACAAATATTTTCTCATAAACGTTAGGGTGATACAAGAAAATTTTTTTTCTGAAATAAGTCAGAAATTCAGTTTTAACCCTATAACTCCTCACGGGTTCATTTTAGATCCCCGTCCAGGTGCAATTTTATGTTAGTCTAGGCCTCTTCTATCACCTCCTAGAAGCTTCGTAACCTTATGCAATGCACCCTGTATATATGTATAATGTTAAGAAAATATGTTCGTGCTTGAGCTAAATTTTTTTTGTTTTCTTTATTCCCATAGCCGTTATCTATATTGCTCTACACCTTGATCGAAGTATTTCCCAGTAAAACAACTAAGCATTGTCAATTTTCCCTTTATTTCTCTATTGAAACAAAAATTTCTGCTGTGGTTAATTATGTGACAGGCATGATATTCGCACTTCTCCAATAGTACTTTTTTTGAAAAAGCCAATAGTACTTTGGGTACTTTTTTTTTGCAGCCATGGGTAACGGGGGGTGCTTCATATAAAAATTTGGGCTCAGATTTCAGTTCTCATATTTTGCATACTCAAGTCCGTATGGATCCCGCTCTAAGGCCCAGTTTCTTTTGACGCGTATATACAATTGTGTTAATTTTCAATTCACGACCATTCATAATCGGTGAACGGTGAAGTTTACCCGATCACGCCTATTTTTAATCCCAGATGGCCTAATAATATTGTATAATATATTATATAGAGATAGAGATCCGACGAATTGCCAAAAAAGCATTTTCGAATTTTATATTTATGACTAAAATTATGCAAAACCGTCTAATTTTGACATAGATTGTTTTGTTAATAGTACTTATGAATATTTTATTCTACTTCTTCCAATGGTTGATAAAATCTCAGTACGAATATCAAGCTTGTATCAGAGCTGAGCACATAGATACCGCCAAACGATTTCGACATCTAGTTTGTATCAAGTTTTATTCAGAAAATGTTCTCTCCACATTTGCAGAAGAAATCTCAATTGATAAAATTCCCTGTTCAATTCTGTCCATATATATTTCCAAACATCTTTTCTCCTAGTTCATTTCCTAATACAACCTACAATAATCCGATATGTCCCAGTGAAGTATCTAGTTTACATACTAATTACACAAAAAATTACGAAAGGACTTTTTCGAGGCGAAAGTACTTCAGTACTTTTGTAAAGTCAATAGTACCAAAAAAAGTACGATTCCACTACAAATATCATCCCTGTTATGTGACAATATTTTTCTTTAGACGAAACCTTTAGTAAGACGTTAACAATAAAAAACAAAATGATTTTGGTGACTATTGAGCCTAAAAATTTTTTAATGCGACAGTAATCTCATTGCCGATTTTTCAAATTTGTTGTAGAACACCAGAATAAAGTGATTGAAATCAAAAAATGTAAGGATCTAATTTTTTTGTAATAAAAATTTCTTTTGAACAAAAAATTTAATGTCAAAGAATTGAAAATCCTTTTAAGCAAACAAAGCAGCTTCGAAGATCGATTAAAAAAATTTCGACCTGATCCAGTAAATCCGGAAGACACATATAAATTATTTTTAGCCATACTTTCAGAATATATTGGTTTATTTCATTTATGCAACCAATAGTTTAGTTTTGTCGAACGGTGTTATACGTGGGCTGCTATATATTAGGGTGGGCCGATTTGAAAACTGATCTCGGCTACCCCCCTATGTTAAAGTTCATTCAATTCTATGAATATTTGCCCAAGGAACTATACCTCTGCGTTCAACTTTAGTTCGGCGCATTTTTGATTGAAAATTTTACCTTTTATGAATATTTTTTTTATTTTCATACTAAATTTTAAAAATTTTTATAAAGACAAAAGTAATGTCATTATATGAGTTGGCTGGTATTCTGTCAGTAATCAATTGAATTGGATTTTGTTTACACAGAAAGTTCACTTGATAGTGTGGAATTGATGCTTTATATTTAAAAAAGTGATATGGGTCAAATAGCTTAATAATCGACCGACTTTCAAAATAAACGATTCATATTTTTGAATGAATTTTTTCAAACAAAACACCAACCTAGGCTGAAAATTCATTCAATTTGATGAAAATTTGCCCAACGAACCATACCTCTACGTTCAACTTTAGTTCGGCGCATTTTCGATTGAAAATTTTACCTTGCGTTTAATATTTATTTTTATGCTCAATTTTCAAAATTCTCATAGAGACAAAAGTAATATCATAATATGTTTTGGCTGGTATTCTGTCAGTATTCAATAAAATTGGGTTCAGTTTTCACGAAAAGTTTACTTGATAGCGTGGAATTGATTATATTTATTCCAAAAAATTTTATCGGTCAAATAACCGATATCAAAATAAACAAGTCATATTTTTACATGGATTTTTAGTATATATAATTTTTTGGAATAAATATTATCAATTTCACGCTATCAAGTAAACTTTTCGTGAAAACAGGATTCAATTTTATTGATTACTCACAGAATACCAGTCAAAACATATTATGATATTACTTTTGTCTCTATAAGAATTTTGAAAATTAAGCATAAAAATAAATATTAAACGCTAGGTAAAATTTTAAATCGAAAATGCGCCGAACTAAAATTGAACGTAGAGGTATGGTTCCTTGGGCAAATATTCATCAAATTGAATGAACTTTCAGCCTAGGTTGGTTTTTTGTTTGAAAAAATTCATCCAAAAATATGAATCGTTTATTTTGAAAGTCGGTCATAATAATCGGCTATTTGACCCATATCACTTTTTTAAATATAAAGCTTCAATTCCACACCATCAAGTAAACTTTCTGTGTAAACAAAATCCAATTCAATTGATTACTGACAGAATACCAGCCAAATCATATAATGACATTACTTTTGTCTTTATAAAAATTTTTAAAATTTAGTATGAAAATAAAAAAAATATTAATAAAAGGTAAAATTTTCGATCAAAAATGCGCCGAACTAAAGTTGAACGCAGAGGTATGGTTCCTTGGGCAAATATTCATAGAATTGAACGAACTTTCACATAGGGGGGTAGCCGAGGTCGATTAAATATCGTCCATACAATTTGGCCCACCCTACTATATATGTATATTTCTGGCCTAGGCAATACTAATGTCAATAGCTAAAATCTGGCAACACCATAATAAAGTTTGACATTTTCTAGCATAAACGTACTCACAAGGTTTTGATGTACAAGTGCTATTTGTTTTGTTTACAGTGAGTTAAGAAAATTAATTTTTCCATTGATAACTTAAGCGATTGATAAATTATGGGGCTTCCAACGAGAACAAACGTTTTTTACAACTAATTGTTGATGCAAAATCGAATGTATTGGAATGGAACTAATGCCCAAGGATGCCTCTATCTCACGGTACGTCACATGATGATCTTGCATTATCAATTCACGCACGGCATCAATGTTCTCTGTCACAACGGCCGTTTTTGGACGACCTTCACGGAATTCGTCTTTGAGCGAGCGTCGGCCACGAATGAATTCATTAAACCAGTTTTTCACAGTGCTATAGGATGGTACTTCAATCGCCATACAAAGATTTAAGTTCATCGATGCACTCTTGTCGTATTAATCCACGTCGAAAGTTGTGAAAAATGATCGCACGAAAATGTTCACGAGTTAATTTCATTTTTTTGCCAAATTGATTTTATCAATTCACTGTTAACAACACAAATGATGGTCGTACTTCACAACGTTCTGAGTACGTTTATTCTAAAAAATGTCAAAATTTATTATGGTGTTGCCAGATTTTAGCTATTGACATTAGTGTTGCCTAGGCCAGAAATATATATAGCAGCCTACGTAAATAGTTTTTGGGCTATTTAAGTTTTTTGTGTACAAGGTCACATTTATGTAATTTATTTAGTTTTTATATTTTTTTTTTTATAAATTTAGGACAAATCTTTATCGCAGTATGTGTTGCATTCTATACAAAACTATGCTTTTTTTTATAAAAAAAAAAAAATTTGTTTTTAGTATTCTCATATACGATTATTTAAGTTTATTTTAGTCGAAATTCACATGTCTCAATTTTCGAGCACTAAAAGGTCACCAGCTACTGATTAAACGAAGCTAATTTTTTCAGTTTTTTATATGTTCACATGTTGGTAGATTTGGATTATCAAAATAAGTTTCACTCTTTTTTTTAGCAGTGTCAGTGAACGAACATTTTTTAATTAGAATTTAATTTTTTTTTTTTTCGAAAAATCTTGCTCGTTTTAATCAAAGATTATCACACCCGAACTCAGAAGGAAAAAAATAAAGGTTTTATTTCCTGTTGGAGATTAGAATTATAATGAATATATTTTTTTTTTTTCAATTTATTTCATAATATGTTTTTAAGCAATATAACCGCACAGGATTCGTTGACTTTATTAACAAAAAGTTTGAAAATAAGGGTTTTTTTTTTTTTGGAATACGAGGACATAAATATTTCACAACACTAGTCACAATTTAGTTGAACCCATATGTTGCTTTGCAGGAAATAAATTTTTCCTTTAATCTTTTATATATCCAAAAATAATGTTTTATTATTTTATATTGAACTTTAATTTAACTAAAGAGTTTCATTAAAGTTTCTGAACTGAGAAACTTTAAACATAAAATTTCAAACGTTATGTGCTGACGTGGCAGCATATGTTTTTACAATTTTTTTTTATATAAATACATAGATCCATAGTTATTACATAAGTAATATATCTTTTAATTTGTTAAATATGGTCAGTATTTTATGACAACTTTTAGATATATGTATTTCTTGCAACATCCGGCTGATTTTAAAATATTCTTTATCAGCTTAATCTATTGAACAATTTTTTTCATTAATGCACTACACAAATTAAACACGATACATATATTAAAACATTACATATGTCTATACATATAATTATTATATCCTTTAAATCATCCTTTATTACATATGATATATATAGTAATTTATTCACTTTTCCAACTGATCACAAACAATTCACAATATTTCACCAAACGAACACTTTAAACGACCGAATTAAAACACTTCCCGAATTTAAATAAACTGAACTGAGTACATGTCTTGTCCAAGCTTTTATACTTTTTTTCCGTTCAATGTCCAGCATCCCAGACCGTTTCAGTTATCGCTATCTTTTGAATTGAATCTTTATAGTTTTCATATGTACGAGTACATACAGACATATGTATGTATGTTGGTATATATTATGCGTTAACCATAGTTTGAGTATGGTGTCTTCAATTAAATTGTATGAATGAATGAATGAATGAACTATGAAAATTGAGAGTATTTGCGATAATTTAACATACGCATGTTTATTTGAACCAAGTCCGATTCTAATTGTTTCCCGCACTCACTGCGTACGAATAAGAGTTTGTTTGATGCCTCAAAGAGTTTCATATTTCTAAAGAGAACTTTGTCCTATTGAGCTACTTACTTACTTTAAAGATCACCAAGTGACGCTGTATATTTCGGTTAATGATAAGGAATGTTTGAGCCGCGATCGTTTTTGCCGGCACTTTGTGGAGTTTTTTTTTTATTGCTTACAATGTGTGTATTTATAGCTTTTATTTTTATTTTTTGAAATGTGACGCTGGAAGTGTGTCAAACAATTAGATTATATTCATAGTGCAAGAAAGTTTACTGTTTGCTTAATCGTGGAATTAAGTTCTTATCGCTTTTTTATTAAGTGTCATTCGTAATTATTGTATTCAAATTAAAATGTCAATAAATTGGTTACCTTTCAACTTCGGATTACGTTTTCACCAAATTTGATTTTGGTAGGGTAAAGGAGGGAAATATGGGCTACGTGGGTAATATGGACCACACGGATATTTTCGATTCTTGTTCAAACTTTACGCCAATACCTAAAGCTTATGTCAGTGCGATTTTAGCGTTCGGTGAAGTTGCATGTTTCTGTAAAGTTGTTTTTTCTAAAAAACAGTTTAGTGATAATTTTTTCTAGTGAGTTAATTTCATTATGTCAATTTAAAGACATCGTGTTTTTATATAAATTGTTAATAATATAAAGTCAGTGAATACCATTTATAAGTTATAAGCACAAATTAGGTCATAAACCACAAGAGTTTTTAATAAAAAACCATTTAATTCACCAACTCGTGCTGCGGGCAATATGGACCACAAAGGGAAAAATTCTCAAAAACAAATGTATTTATCATCTTCTTCAGATGGAGAATTTAGTTGCAGTTTTCATGACGAGGCTGGTGGTGATGAAAAATGCATATACTGTAATACCCTTTACTTAGAAGAGGTTTGGGTTGAATGTGTAATATGGCGTTCTTGGAGTCATAATGAATGCACAATATGTGGGCAATATGGACTTTATAGTCCATACAACACTACACTTTTTTTTATCTTAATTTTGAGTATTTTCAATTTTTTAATTTTTTTTTTCATCCTGATGAGATATGCATCTAAAAGTGAATCAGAATTAAGGTGAATGGCTTCCTTTAATGAATGACATAAAATTAATTGTTTTTTTTATGTATTTTGAGTTTTATTTCAAAAAAAAAAGATTGGTGGTTCATATTCCTCCTTATTATGTGTTATTGAAAATTTTCAAAAAGATTTTTGCTATCGGATGAAATAAAAACTAGTAAGGGTGTAACTTTTGGCATAAAAGTTAAAACATAAAATGCCCTACAGTTTTTGCTCAGAGCTTGCATTTATAGTTTTTAGTGTCTAAGTGAAATTTGGTTGGATTATCTCAGAAAACTCTTTCAGTATAGCATTTTGAAACTTTTGCTTATATGGGAGTTGCCACGCGCTCTTGTCCAATTTCACTCAATTTTTGTTGAGAGCTTTCATTTAAAATATTTAGTGTCTGAGTAGAATTTGGTTCAAATATCTCAAAAAACGTTTTCAGTATAGCGATTTGAAGCTTTTGCTTATATGGGAGGTGCCACGTCCTCTTGTCCGAATTCGCCCAGTTTTTCGTCAGAGTTTACGCTTACAATTCATAGTGTATATGTTTATTTTGGTTGCATTTTCGTGAAAAATACTCTTAAAATTGCATTTTGAATATATTTTTTGTATAACTTTAACAACGGAGGCAGCGCGCTATAGGTCAAAAGGCACACTTTTTTGGCCAAAATTGATAACGTCCATATTATCATGGATACCGACTGCAAATGTAGTTCTTATGTTGACTCTAGACTAAAAGAACAAATCTGAAAAAAATCTTAACCCTTGGACTACCGGGTCAAAAATAGCACGTAATAAATTCCCTAAAAAAATAACACATACCAGCAAGGTTTTGTTTTATAGCGTTTCCGAAGTAACTCCATGTGTGGAATCCGAATCCGAGGTCAGAATCGACCCACAACTTCAGGATTTAGAGATATTTGAGGTCAAACTCATTAAAAATTGCTATTTTGGCTATTTTTGAGGTTTGATGCAAATTGCACAAAACTTTCATAATTTTTTTTTTACCAAATGTATCACATAGTTCTGTTATGTTTCATCAAAATGAGCTCTTACAAAATGCCATACATTACTTCCTTGTTATGTCCGATTAAAAATGACATGTCAGGACATATTGAAATCCCATAAAACGGGTAAAACGATACAACTTTGGATTTCATGATATCATCTTAAATCTGCAATAGCTTTTGAAGAAAGTATTGTTTGGCACTTTTTAAGAGCTCGTTTTGATGGTAAAAAGTGGTACTCAGTAATGAATTATGCAAAAAAAAAAAATAAAAAAAATTTTGTGCGGTCTACAACTAACCTCAAAAGTATCAAAAGTACTTATTTTTCGTATATTAACCTCAAATATCTAAATTTTTTTACAAAATCTAATGCAAAAATTATGCGCACTTTTACCCAAGTTGCTTGTTCTAGTAGTATCTTTAGTGTTTTCTAATAAGAAATTGAAAAAATACTTCTTCTTTTTCTTTTTCGTCTGACTTTTGCAACCAGACATCGAATAAATCGGAATTGCGGAAAAAAAGTTATCTGACAATAAAATACATAATAAAAAAAAAACGGGCAAAATCAGGCGTCTATATTTCTAAATGACATTAACAAAAAAACCGTCTTACTAGTTTTGGGTTTCTTAGGACTAACAAATTCCCTCAAAAATTTAAAAGTTTTACGAGCTTACGAGGTTTTCGAGGCTTTTACACGTTTTTAGGAATCGCCTTATTTTAAATTTGGATATGAAAATACGTCTAAAAAATTTTTGTTGGTGAGATATAGTTCTCAAAAAGCTTTCAATATTTTCTCTACCTACGTTAGGAACATTTTTGTGGTGGATAACCCGGCACCACTTATTTTCGATTTTGTCATCACAAATATTGTAATTGTAGAATTAATTAAACAGAGGAACAATACTCTCTCCCAGGCTCTGAGGACTTACATAATTTTAGTAGCTCGGTTAATAATAAAATAAATTAAACTTGAATAAATCATTGGACAAAAACTGAGTGCCCAAACAAGATTTTGAAAGTGCCCAAGAGTACCAAGTACCAAAAAGTTTTGAAAGTGCCTGTAGGGCACACAGTGGTAAAATCGGCAAAGCTAGGTGGACATTCGGATAAAATTCTATGACAACTGATCCACGAATGGACTTTATATTGTTGTCAGGGATAGTTGAGGAATTAGAAACTGCAATGAGATGGCGATATTATATATTAAAAGTTGTTCAAACGGGTCACTCTTTCCAACGCAACTAGAAGTATTTAGTTTTGTAAAAGTGAAGATCGTCGGCAATATTGTTCTCTCGGCTTTTGAAGTACCTGTTTTAAATTTTTTCTTTCAGGATATAGTTAATAGAGGTAAGTAGAATATATTTAACCAATTAACAGATTCTGGAAGACATTATATCGAGCCCTAACCGCAACAGTAGCGTATGCGACATTTTTTCGAAATTTTTTTTTTGATGCAAATATGTTCTAAAATGTCATTCACATCTATATGCCAAATATTAAAACTGAATTTTGTGTATTAACAAAGTTATCGCACTTTCAATTATGTCGTAAGAGCCACATATGCTTTTTTGTTGACCGCAAAAAGAACGTAAGCACCTCAAAAACCAGAGAAGGAGGCGTGGCAGGTGAGGAAAAGTATATACATTCCTCGTCAGAATCACCTTTTAAGTCGGTATCGTCATGTCCTTCTGTTTGGATGGATGTTTGTGTGTCCGTGGAAATATTATTCACGGGAAAATGAAATTTTGTAAAGAGGGTTCGTTGTAAAAGTTAGCTCGAAGGATTGAAAATGAAGCTTAAAGCACCAGTCTTTTACTTTAAAAATCAGTTTGAATTATATCGATATCTTTTTTTGTCTTCGAAATATCGTAAGCTGAAATATCAAAAAAACGTGGATTTTTCCTTTTTCATCTTTTCAGGTTAGAATAATTCGAAGAAGAAAAAATATATCAATATAATTTAAGCTGGGTTTTGAAGTAAAATAATAGGGCTTTAAGGTGTTTTTTTTTATGTTTTATGGCTAGGGATTTCCTTGTTCTATTATATAACCTCAAAAGAATAAAAAAAAATTTTATTTTAACTTTTCACAAAATGGATGGAAAATTAGTCTTTAGGCTAGAATTTCTCTCAAACCATTTTAGATATAGCAATTCTAAGACCAGATTCGAATTCAACATCAAAATTTACATTGAAAATGATTTTTCTTGTTTTCGTCCGTTGCTAATTTTTTAAGAAAACGCGAAAGTTCATTTTTTTTTAACAAAAAAATTTCAAAAAATCGTTTTTAAAAATACAATATCTCGTTAACGCGATCAGTTAAAATTTCCAAAAACAATATTTTTGAATCTACAAATAAACAGAAAACTAACCGCACACCCAGTTTTTAGTGAGTTTTGGTCAAACTTTTTTGTTTAATGCAGAATCAATGTGAAGACCATTTGGTAACTTGGATTCGACTCGGAAAATCGATCAGCTCGTTGACCGATTTAAAAAAAAAACTTTTTCTGTATATTTGGACCTCTATGAATAACTTCGCAAAAAAAAAGACCTGGAATGGGACTACATCGGAGTAAAACCAAGTTCAAACGATGTGTGTATGTGATATTTTGTAAGTTTTTAATACAAAATAGTACTGTAAATTAACAATATTACAGTCAATCTGACCGTTTTTGTGGGTTGGTACAATTTCAACCGTTCAGATTGTTACAAATTTCTTTCTGTGTATTAAATAAATATAATAAATGTATTCTTCAAACGCAAAACCATGTAATTTCAAAAAACGTATGCGCCACATTTTAATTTCAGTCTTCGCCAAGAGTGACTGCGAAAATGTCGTATGCACCATAAATGAGTGAAATATGCACAAAATCAATTTAAAAACGCGTCTATTATTTATATGAGGTCTAATATAAACTACATTTAACTTTTCAAAAAAATCCGACATGCATGTTCGAAAAAAAATGAAAAAAACTCTCTCCTGTAAAATTTGCTTTTTGTCGCATACGCTACTATTGCGGTTAGGGCTCGATATAATTGTGATAAATTGATGACAAATTACGCTCTAAATTATCATAATTTTTAATTTTTGAAATGATGCCATTTTTGCTGTCCAAGCGGGTCCAAAATAAAAGTGACACGACTTTAAAGTATAACATCTACAGAGTCTGAAAAAACATGAATCATATGGGCAAATCCGAAAATAATCTCCTCTTATATGACCCAGTTTTAAAAAAAAAATTTTTTTCATGTACAATAACCAAATGTGGTGGAATTTATTCGTAGACGTATGAGCTGCAATTTCCAACAGGCGAACAGAAAATTTTCGACCTGAGGGGGTGTCAGGAGGTCGTTTTATCTGAAAATTTTGGAAAAATCGTGATTTTCGATACTATACGGGAGAGCACATACTTCAGAAGTAGTAGATATGTTACGGGGCACCTTTCCAAATATTCTGAAGTAAAATTCAAAAAAATCGTATGTGGGTCGTGGCGACAAAATTTGTTAAAAAGTCTAAATCACTCATTACGGCCACATAACAGGTCCTAAAATTCTGAAAAAAATCAAGCTAATTCCTTGATAGAAAATAAAACGAATTTGTTCAAGATGTTTTTTTAATTTGAGCGCCTCCTGCCGAGTAAAAAATTAAAAACGCTAATTTTTGGGTAAAAAATGCGATTATTGGCGATATGCGATCGAGCACACCATAGCGACACATAAGGCAAGATAGCGGGATATCTAACAAACATTCTGGAGTAAAATTCAAAAAAATCCTATGTGGGTCGTGGCGTCAGAATGGGTTGAAATGTTTAAATCGGTCATTACGGCCACGTAGCAGGTCCTAAAATTCTGAAAAAAATCAAGCAAATTCCTTGATATAAAATAAAGCGAATTTGTTTATGATGTTTTTTTAATTTGAGCGCCCCCTGCCGAGTAAAAAATTAAAAACGCTAATTTTTGGGTAAAAAACGTGATTTTTGGCGAAAAGCGAAATTTTGAGTTTTTTAATTTTTTGCTCCAAATGAGGGGCTCAAATTAAAGAAACATCATAAAAAAAGTCGATTTATTTTTTCTCAAGGAATTTGCTTGATTTTTTTCAGAATTTTAGGACCTGTTACGTGGCCGTAATGAGCGATTTAAACTTTTTAACCCATTCTGGCGCCACAACCCACATAGGATTTTTTTGAATTTTACTCCAGAATGTTTGTTAGATATCCCGCTATCTTGCCTTATGTGTCGCTATGGTGTGCTCGATCGCATATCGCCAATAATCGCATTTTT
Source organism: Calliopum simillimum (assembly GCA_951812925.1). Classification (NCBI taxonomy): domain Eukaryota; kingdom Metazoa; phylum Arthropoda; class Insecta; order Diptera; family Lauxaniidae; genus Calliopum; species Calliopum simillimum. The sequence continues at coordinate 88,858,055 of OX638369.1, read as the reverse complement.
TACCCAAAATTTAGCGTTTTTAATTTTTTACTCGGCAGGCGCTTAGATTAAAAAATATCATAAGCAAAGTCGATTTTTTTTTATCAAGGAACTTGTTTGATTTTTTTCAGAATTTTAGGACCTGTTATGTGGCCGTAAGAGTGATTTAGACTTTTTAACCCATTTTGTCGCCACGACCCACATACGATTTTTTTGAATTTTACTTCAGAATATTTGGAAAGGTGCCCCGTAACATATCTACTACTTCTGAAGTATGTGCTCTTCCGTATAGTATCGAAAATCTCGATTTTCCCAAAATTTTCAGATAAAACGACCTCCTGACCCCCCTCAGGTCGAAAATTTTTTGTTCGCCTATTGGAAATTGCAGCTCATACGTCTACGAATAAATTCCACCACATTTGGTTATTGTACATTAAAAAATTTTTTTTTTAAAAAACTGGGTCATATTAGAGGAGATTATTTTCGGATTTGCCCATATCCATCCAGGGCCGCATTGCTGAGATATCGATTTAATTGTGTAACCAATATTTATTATTTTTTTTTTATTGTAGATTTAGGTAGGCTGAACATAAATGATCATATCGTCAGGTTTTATTCAAACAAATTAGGTTGCATCCAATTAATCAGGATGTATCCAAAATATCAGGTAGAATTTGAAATAGTCTTTTTTAAGAAGAATGCAAGCATTTTACTTTTTTGCTGCAAAAATTAAAAAAAAAACACAAATTTTTTATTTTATTCATTTATTTTGAGCGAACCTGTCATTTATCAAACCAGTTATACAGTTTTGAAAAAAGGTCGAAAAACGGTTTTTGAAAAACTTACTTACGTACTTTTATATATCATTTAAAGCGAGTATAACTTTTTTAAGAAAAATCACACGATACTAGTTTGTAGCTCATTTTGAAGAAGAATGATGCATTCAATAGAAAAAAGCCAAACAATTTTGTGCGTCTTCTAAGCAACCTCAAAAATTGTGTACTTGATCATTTTTTAACATTTGGGGTAGGATATCTCGGAAGCCATATAAGATATAGTACGAAGTAATATATAACTCAATTTCACAAAATATGTCGGTTAGAACCCTGAACTTTATGTGTCCCTTTATAATTGGTATCCAATGCCAGCGAGTGTGCATAAGCTATTGATCCATGCACAAAAAATCATAGATTCGTGTTCAATAGGAATTGGGATGATGTCCGAAGAAGCCCTCGAAGCGAGAAATAAGGATTTGAGAAGGTACAGAAGAGAAAATACAAGAAAAATAAGCCGGAAAAGTACAATGGATGACTTATTTCACACCCTCCTTTATTCGTCTGACATTTTTATTTCAACTTTATCAATTGTGGATGGTGGTGCGTTGCATTATAGTCATAAGGATAAATGTTTCCCGGGTGAAGTATTAGATTTGCTATCAGAGCCTAGCCTAGCTCTAAGTTCCGAAACTAGGTATAATAATTCTTCCGAGTTCATGGAAATGGAAGCTTAGAGTCTTTTTATATTATTTTTTTTTTTTCAGTGCATTGAAGTACAATTTGTTTTTATATTGTAAATATGTAGAAATACTTATAATTTCTTGTACAAAAGTATTTTGTTGTTGAATAATTTTTTTTTTTTTTTAATCTTTGAGTATTTTGATTTTATATAGAAATACACTTCAGATTTAGAAATAGAGCTCTAAAAGTAGTTTCATTCGATTAAACGCACCGAAAAACATCAAAAACGATACCAATCGCGCATTTCTTCTGTTTTGCACAAGTACTGTTTAAGGTTTTACGAAGAAAGTCACAAATTTTCAAGTGATTGTGATTATTTTTTTAGAAGTTATGGGCAATGTCTACCTAGATTGATCGTTTTTACCACTGTGGGGCACTAAAGTGCTCGTTTCGGAAGCGCTGCATCTAATCATCTGAAATTTGCAGGGAACTTTTCTTCTTTCTGATTGCTTAGAGTCTTAACTTTAGACCCTTAATTTTAGAGTATACACTCACGGTAAAAAAAGTCGATTTTAATTTTGTCAGATATTTTAAAATTGTTGTGTAAATCAATATTTACCCTTATTTAACTGCCCTTAGTTTAATAATATTTAGTTTAACATTATTAAGATTAATATTATTAATAATATTTGGTTTTTTCTGGCACACTATTTGTTTTAAAATGGCTGAAACATTTTCAATCGGATTGAGCTTAGGGCTTTTGCCCGGCCATTTGCTTGACTTAATTCTCAAAAGGTCATTATATTTATTTGCCAACGCAAACGCATATTATGTAGTGCTTTGTACACATTGAAAGCTATATTTTTAATTTTTTCTGCAGCGTACCGTATATCCCAAATCGAAACTGATGAGATGATGTTTTGCACGCATTATAGAATATGACTTCAGCCCAATAGTTATACACCCAATTCTTTTTTTCTTGACACCAGTTTAATGAGAAAGACCGCATTTTGTGTGTGAGAATCGGTTTTTCCGCAGGTCTGCGGGCAAAATAGTTATTTTCTCTCAAGCGGCGCTGTACAGTTGAGGTGCTTATTCCTTATTTTGGTTTTCATTTACTTCCCCAGCAATTTTGATACCAGTTTTAAACCGATCGCGCAGGGCTATTTTTAGTACGCCTATGTCTTCCCTTTCAGTTGTTTTCTTGAACGGCCACTTCCAGCATGATGTAATAAACTCCTTGTTTTCAAAAACCTTTCCAAAATTGTCATACGAAAGACTCACTAATTAAATAATTGAAATTATTAAGATTTATAGGGTCTTCTCGTCTTTTAATTAAATTTTAGCTTTTTAACTAAAAAATAAAATTCTAAAATAATTTTATTTGAAACAGTTAATATTTCGTCCAACCATTCATACCAGCCTCCAATTAAAAGACTAATGATTATGCTACCTTTGCACAGTTAATATACTGCGGCCATTTAAAATTCTTTCTGATAAATTTTGCTGCTTATATGCAATCATGTCATTTTTTTAATTTTCGGTCAAAACCGTTTTTTTTAATATCGTGTTTTAACGCCAACGGATATCAAGTAAATGCACTATTTGACAACAATTTTTATTTATTAGGTATACTACATAAAAAATCATAAAAAAGGCGGAGAACCAACTATTTACCCAAAAAACCTTGTCGGCTTTTTTTGACCGTGAGCGTATAGTAAAAGCTCTATATCAGAAAATTCTGTTGGGAAAAAACCCTTCTCAAACAACATTTTGTAAAACCATTAGTTTTTTCCTGGTATTGGATCAATCCCAATGTACGTAACCCAAAAAATGCAATTCATGTGTACTGTCATATCGACGCTCTTAGGCCAGATTCACGAAAGTTAAAATTAATGAATTTTACCTAGAGCTATTTCAAATTTGTAATAATATTAAAATTATATTAAACAGGCTTAAACTTTTCACAAATTGGTTAGTGGTGACAAAAAATGGATAACGTATGATAATAATGTGTGGAAAATATCATGGTCAAAACGAGGTGAGCATGCCCATACCGTCGCAAAGCCGGAACTGACGCCAAGGAAGGTTTTGCTTAGTATTTGGTGGGTTTGCAAGGGGCCTGTGTACTACTGTACTACGAGCTGCTTCGGCGTGCCCAAACTATTAATTCGGAACTGTACTGTCAACAATTAACAAGATTGAATGAAACGCTCAAGGAAAAATGTCCGAAATTTGTCATCAGAAAGGGCGTCGTCTTTCATCACGACAACGCTAGACTACGTACTTCTTTGGTAAGCCGCCAAAAACTGTTGGAGCTTGACTGAAAAGTTTTAATGCATCCACCATACAGCCCAGACCTTACACTTTCGGATTTAGATTTGTTTCACTCGTTGTAGAATTATCTTGATGGCGAAAAATTGAAGTCCCTTGAGGATTGCATAAAGGTCTTGTCTGAGTTTTTTGAGCAGAAATTCTTTAGGAATGGTATTATGGTTTTGTCCGAAAGATAACGAATGGTGGTCAATAACAATGGAAAATATTTGCCTCAGTAAAGTACTTTTGATATATGAAAAAATTGCATTAAACTTGGCTCACTTTTCTAAAGTTTCGTTTTAGACAACCTTATAATTTGTAAAAGAAACCACATTAGAAAAACTGAAAAATTTGCACTTTTGTGAATTTGACCTAAGAGTGACGATATTATGACGGCTCAGTATCCGATAAAAAGAGAATTTTTGTGAAATGTGGGATTCAATATTGTCATATCTCCTCAACCAAGATCACCACCACGTTTTGCCGTTAAGGCAGTTCAATAATAAGCATTGCGATTACTACTTAGTTCGATTTTAAGTTTTTCTTAATTTTTAATGGGGGTTATCGCGAATCAAGATTCCCGTGGAGTTTTCTTAAGCTGCAATAGAGAATGCACGGCAGTTTGAGAAAATTCCCTAGGAATTTATTCACGATAACCCCCAATATGTTTTAAAAAGCTGAAAATATTTCATGAAATTTTTGCACAATTGTGGTCCATAGTTTTTTTCTTGATTTTTTTAAAAAACCTAAGTTCTTAATAGTACGAGATCCGGCAGTAAAAAAACGTATCGGCCGAGTTTTTAGTTAAAATCTAGTTTTTACATATATTTATGAATGGGGGAACACATTTTTGGCGGGTTGCCTATCAAAATGTGGCCGCAAGTATTATCAAATTGCGATAACTTATGAACCGTGAGTCGCACGAGAAAAAGTGCCCAGATCTTTTTTATGGAGAGTCATACGCTCTACAAGTAATTTTTATTATATGTAAAAAGAAATTTACCGTTTGGGAGTTATAAACAATAAACGTAAAAAAAATCGGTTTTTAATAAATAATTCTTAAACGGTAAATTTTTTTTAACATATAATGAAAATTACATGTAAAGCATATTAATCTTCATAAAAAAGAATTTGACATTTTTCCCCGTGAGACTCACGGTTCATAAGTTATCGCAATTTGATAATACTTGCGGCCACATTTTGAGAGGCAACCCAGCAAAAATATATTCCCCCATCCTCTTATTTGAATATAATAAATCTTAATTTTTTGGAATGAAAACACCACGAAATTTTTTTATTTTATTTTTGAATTGTTTTCTTGTATTTGCATATCTCTATTTTGTTTACATCAAAAATTTTTCCGCATACTTTAATATACCTAACAAAAGCTTGACAAATGATATCTCAACATCTTCTTGGAAACACGAAAAGAAAAACACCAGCTTAACGGAGGGGAGACAAAACTAAACAGTCAGAGTGAATCATTTGTAGCAAATGATGTCTCCTTCAATTTGTTTATGTCCTTAATGCACTTAAAGCGGGACATATCACTTTAGCAAAACGCGTTATTATTTGTCATTTTGAAGTAAGTATTCCATTTATATGAAGGGTAGTGCAGACGTTAGGGTCTTTGAATGATATCTGTAAAATAACATTGACATCATGCGATGTAAAAATTTGAGAGAATGTTGTTGTTTATTATTTGTATTTGTATAAAAATTGTAGTCTTTAAAGTAAGAAGAGTATTATGCCTTGGGGACGCAAGAAGAAGCAAAAACACAATGATATTGGAAAAGTAGACATGACGACTCACATTAGAGTGCTGTTTTTTTATTTTTTTAAAGCTAGAAAGTTGGAATCCCTTTTTGGAAACAGAGATAAACAGAGAAAAATTGGTGAACTCAGGGAAAAGGGCGTGGCACACTAGTCAGCAGGTCAGCATCCCTTCTCTGTTACTTTTGTAGATCGCAATTCTTGATGTTACATTATTTTGGTGTCATATTTCTCTATAAATTCTGTTATTTTGCAGATATTGGCCATTCCATTTCGTATCTTTATTTTCCGCCTTAAATGGACAATATCTTCAAAACTTACAGAGAAATAAATTGCAGATTCGCATTAAACGTTTCAAAATCCATATAAAAAGTTAAACACTTTACGGTTTTTAAAATGGTTTGAGACGTATCAAATGTTCTCTGAAATAGACCAAACTTTCATGATGCTTATTTACATCAAAGAGAACATGTTGGTGCTGTGAAAGCGCAATTCCAAAAATTTTAAAATTTTAGACCACCCTAACCTACGCTTCAGCATTGTAAAATCTTTGCCTCTTTTCCGAATTCACTAAGCTTTTGCGATCAGTTTCACTTACTATTCCTAATGTCTAACAAAAATTCGGTTGCAATTTTGCTTGTTGGAAGGTACCACGCCTTCTTGATCGAATTCACCTAGTGTTTGCTTTAGGTTTGCTCTGACCATCTGTAGTTTTTGTGTGAAATTTGGTTGCACTAACTAAATAAACGCTTGGAATGCAGCATTTACAAAAATTTGCTATTGTGGGAAGTGCCACGTCCTGTTGTCTGAGTAGAATAATTTTTTGTTTAGAACTCGCCCTTACAGTTTCTAGCATTAGTATGTTTATCGGTTGTATTCCCGTAAATAATGCTCTAATACACCGTTCCAAATGAAGCAGAGTGATAAACTCAGGATGTAGGGTATATAAATTGCAATGTTTTCCTAAAAATGGCTGATTTGCTCTCAAAGAGTGACATAATACCACTAGGAAGGATACAAAATAGTCCATAATATGCCGACTTATTTCAAACTTTTTTTTTCGTGGTTTTTGCTGCATTAAAGAAAACATTAACAGTGTAGTTAAAATTTAATGAGAATAAAATATTTTATAAATTCAGTTTCTATGTCTTTTCGTTAAAATGGTTTACTAAGAGCATATCTTTAATATCGATTTGCTTGTTAGATGTCGAGAAGATTCTTTCTCTGAACACATCAGACGGCGGAGAAATCGTTGGAATGAAACTTTCAAGGAAAGTCAAAGTAAAAATATAAAGAACAAATATAACAAAATTAGTGTTCGTTTACTAGTACAGAATCAAAGTTTTAGCCCGAAAAGCTTTCGTTTACTTACGTTTGTTTGATAGCTGAAACACACTTAGAGCGTACGACGAATTTCGTTCGACGAATATTCGCTTTCAAAATTAAAACACACAAGAGTTTATGAAATTGAACACAACCGCAGTGGGCGACATTCATCGACTGACATTCATCGACGTGAAAAAATGTGTCCATTGGAGAGAGGTTTGCGAGACCTAAGTCCGCCATCAATCACGGGTTTTCTAATGGTTTCTGGATGAAGTTCGTTTTGACTGGATTGAAGGAACTCTGTACTTAGTTTCTGTGCATTTATGAACGGATCCACGACGATTATACGCTTGATTTGATCTCCATGTGTGAGAACTGTAGGGCGTTCTTATTTGGGCTTATTCTCTATGCGGTGTTCATATTTAAAGCGGCCGATTGCACACTGGATAATAGAGAGGTTGCGGGACAATAGTTTGCTAGTACCGCGTATAATTTTTGCTTCTTCACATGTAGATACGCTCTTCAATTGAAAAGTATTTACCAGGCGTAATTTTAAAAAATTTTAATCAGAACTCATCAAATTGGTACTTGCCTTCTTACGTATGTGTATCACATGTGAATATATATCACTCTTAGTTAAAAACCGTTATTTTTAAAAGAAAATTCTCAGCAAAAAAGAACAAAAATGCAAACAAATGTGTAAGTGCACGAAGACATTATTGGAGTCAAATTTGCGACTTTGTTTTATTTTTAGTCAATATATATGCGAAAAATAATTAAAGTGAATAATATTTCGTATCTAAATTGAACATAAATATTTACTTAATAAATCTGCATTCAAACTTTTTCAAATTTTTTGCCCCACTTTACTGTTTTTGTCACTTAAGTTTGAAACAGCTGCTGTACGAAGACATAATTGGAACACTGTATATTTTTAGGGTTGCCACCTGGTGATTTTCTGAAATTTTGTTAAAATCACGTTTTTTGGGACTAAATTGAAATTCTTGGTTTCAGAAACGATTAGATAAATTTTTTTGAATTGTATTTTTTGAATAACGAACGAAAAATTTAGGGTTGCCATTTTAGGGTTGGCAGACTTTTTTAGCAAAATTGCATTTCTTCCTTAAGTTTCTTAAATGAAAAATCATATTTTCGACCCAAAAACCCATAGTAGTTTTTTTAGCGTTGCCACTTGTTTTTTTTGATAAAATCAAAATTTTCTTCGAATAAATTGCTAAGATCATCATTTTTTCTCTATAAGTTGGCATCTTAGGTCCAAAAACAACGAAACACAAATTTTGGGTTGCCAGACGTTTTTTCGCTATCTGTACAATCTGTACTGTTTGGCGCTATCTGTCTGTTCCTGAAACCAAGAATTTTAATTAAATCACAAAAAGTATGATTTTTACAAAATTTTAGAAAATAGCCAGGTGGCAACCCTAAGAATTGTGTTGGATTTTTAAAAAGTTTATATAAGCGTTTTGAGGCTAAAACTCAAATTTTTTATTTTTTATGTATACCTATGGTTTTAACAAAAATTTCCAAAAAAAACCAGGTAGCAACCCTTAAGTTTTTTAACAATTTTAAAAAGTTTATCTGAGCGTTTCCTAAACTAGTCAATGATTTTAACAAAATTTCAGAAAATAATAAGGTGGCAACCCTTAAAATATATGTTAGGTTTTTTAAAAGAACGTTTCTCAAAGTATTTGTCATTGCATTCCTTAAGAAAAAAAAATATTTCTTGTGGCGGCTTCTCTTGGTCAATCCGTTAATCCAGCCGTGGTTGTATGCAACAAATTGGAGTTGAGCGCTCGAACGATACATACTGTTCGAACGCTCGGGCTGCTCGGTGTACTGATCGAACAGAAATTTCTGTTGAAATTTCTTGAACTGCGAGTTGATTCGTTCGTAGCACAGCCTTAATAGTAATGAATAAAGTACAAATTTATAACAAATTAAACAATTTATTGTTGATTTATTCCAGCACTCTTAAATCCTATCTAATTCAGTTTGATGACTCGTTTCATATTTCAAAACAATTTAAAATAACGTCAAGGATATAAGAAAAAAACAAGTCTTCTAACATATAGTAAATGTTGATGGATTAGGTATTTTTTTCATCAACTGAAATCTTTTCATTTTTTTTGCCATTGTTAATTTTTGCATGAGCACGTAAACTTTTTAGCTGTTGCCAGTTTGAATTTAAAATTTGAATTCGCCGTTTTGAATATGAATGAATGCTTTAGTCAAACGCATAGACAATGTCATACAAACGTACTTACATCTATTTCTGAAATATTTTTTTTTTCTCATTTTCATTTCATCTTTTTATCCCATTTGTTTGTCCCAAAAAAAAAAAAATGGTGTTTATCTTAATATGCAAATTAAAAATAAAAAATTGCGCTAGAAAATTCTTTGCTGTGTCGGTACATTTCGCCCTTTATTTTAACAGTCCATTTTTATTTTGGCACATGTACTTTTATTTTCTCAAGGATTTTAATTCCTTTTAGTATTCTTAGCATATTGCAAGGATTTGTGCAGTTCATTTTTTTTTTCCACGAGTTTTGTTGAAATGTTGTCCCTAATGCTTCATAATGCATTTATGTTTTGATAAGATGTCTTTTTTTTTATTTTGGTTTTTTTGTTTTCTTCTCGTTATTTGGTTGAAATTTTTTTTTTAAATATTCACGCCTAAACAAATAATTTAAAAGGTATTAATGGTTAATGGTGAGTCCTTAATGTAAGTCTTCATTCTTAGCATTATTTCGATTTTTCTTATATAATTGTTCGGATTCAACAATTTTCAAAATTTTAAATAGATTAAAAAAAAAAAACAACAAATCCAAGCAAAACTATGTTCTGTCGCGGAATTCCTCTAAAGTATATGGTTTTTGAGGTATCCTAACATCAACTACTTAGTAAGGGTGGTACCTTTGGTTTGGCCAAAAATTAAAAACCCTACACTGCATTTGAAGAATATTATTAAACACTTAGTTGAAAAAAACTATGCAATATTCTTGTACATACACGCACAAGTTTTTATTAAAATAAATAGTTTTATTCTTCCGTAACTCCTAGGAGAGTATAAAAACAAATTGCTTATATGGGAAGTGCCACGCCCTCTTTTCCGAGCTAACCTAGATTTTGCGTAGAGCTTGCATTTACTGTTCTGAGTGTTTGAGTTAAATTCGGTTAGGTTCTCTTAAAAAATCTTTCAGTATAGCATTTTGAAATTTTCGCTTATATAGAAGGTGCCACGCCCTCTAATCCTACTTTGCCTTCTTTTTGCACAAAGCTTGCAATTAATGTGCTTAGTGTTTGAGTGAAATTTGCTTGGGTTATATCAAAAAACACTTTCAGTATATCAGTTTGAAACTTTTGCTTATATGGGAAGTGCCATGCCCACTTTTCTGAGTTCGCCTAGTTTTTGCCCAGAGCTTGTACCTACTATCCATAGTATTTATGTGCATTTTGCTTCTGTTATTACAAATAATGCTCTTATTATTGCTTTTCACCTAGAGCTAACTTTAACGACGCAGCCAGAATACCAAATTTCATTGAATTATGTTGCTAATTTTTCCCAAAAGATCTATTTCCACGCACACCGCGCACAGCCAACCAGTCTGACGGATATGGCTATATAAACTCTTGTGGTGATGCTGATCAAGAATATATATACCTGCCACGCCTCCTTCTCTGCGGTACAAACGGAAGGACAAAGTTATATAGCCTGGATGTAGGGTATAGAAAAAATCGTGTTTTTTGCTCCTTAAGATTAGGATTTCTTTAAAACCATACATGGTAGAGGAATTGTGAGATCGGATTCAGATTCAGCATTGCCAAATGCATCGAAAATGACTAGTTTTGTTTTGGCTTGTTGCTTTTTTTTTTTTTCAAAAATACAGTTTTTGACCTTTTTTTAGGGCTGGGCACCTACTTGCGATTTAAAAAATTATTGAATTTTATTGCAAACACCATAAGATATTGTATAAAAAAATAATATCAAGGTTTCTGCAAGCTAACAATTAAACCCCGTTCCGGACTACCGTGCATGTTATACGTCTAGGCCAAGGGTGTCAGCGTAGAAGAAAAGTGAGCCAATTTTGGCTCGACCCAACAACATCAATATTTCTGTACAACAATCCCAACAACATCGATATTTCTGTACAACATTCACAGAAATAATTTTTGTTGTTTTTTTTTTTTCACGCTCGTCAAAATTTCGCGTTTTTGTTGCTTTTTTTTGCGTACACACAAAATCGAACTCGGACCAACATAAAACAACAACAAAGACTACGTCGCATCAAAAACAACAAACAATATGGGTATTAATGCGTTGATGCGCAGTAGCGAAAATGCAAGTCTTTTACGCACTAACGCCTGAACGATCAATGTGAATATTTCCATCTTGACAAATTGCAAAAGTAGTGCGAAATTTTCGGCAATATTTTTGTTATTTTCTAATATCAAACTTTAGCAAATTGCACTTTCGCAACGACATTGCGCATCAACGCGTGAGTTCCCCTAATTTTTGTGTGTGTCCTTGTCCTTAGAAATTTTGAAAATTGTTGAAGTATTATTGTTGTTGTAAACGAGGCATGAAAAAACAACAAAAAATTTTTTTTTTGTTTGTTGTTACTCGAATTTAAAGTTGTTGTAAAAGCAACGCTGACTGCGCTGCATGCGTTTGGCTCAGTGATTTGAAAACGCTGACACCCTTGGTCTAGGCGATACGGCCACTTTACATACGAACACGTAAAACTATCTCATTACACAGGCGAACCTTCAGAATCTTAATTGGTGTCATCACGAGACACTTTTAAAGGAAGGTACGCCTCAGGGTTAGCGCTCATCGACGTAGCTGATCTTTATAAGGACTGCCCCAGAAAAATTTGTCACTTTTATTCCTTAAGATTATGATTTACACGATGATCGTGCAGGTCAAAATATGGGTGCCATTTTTTCTATGTAACATGACGATTAAAAAAATATATTACACTTGGTAAGTAAACTTCAAACGATAAAGATGTCTATCAATCAAGAAAAACCTGAAAAAACCAGAATTAAAATATTCAGTCATAGCTTAAAAAACAGGTAGCATCGAAAAGAACTGTCCAAAGGGTTATTTCGAATTATAGAAAGGGTCAACTTATTACGCGAAAAAAGAGTACAGGTAGAAAAGCCAGTATGGACACACCGTTGGTGAAAAGGTGAAGCGCATTTTTAAGCAGAATCCCAACACTTCAGAACGAAATATGGCTGCCAGAGCAGGAACCTCAATATCTTCTATAAACAGACTGAAGAAAAAACTTAAGCTAAAGACCTACAGAGTTCAAAAAGTACCAGACCGTTCCAATGAAAAGCAGTTAGAGGCTAACAAGCGAGCTCGAAATTTATGTGTCGGTTACCTGAATTAATTTGACTGCTGCATAGTGGACGATGAAATATACGTTCAGGCAGATTTTAATCAGCTACCAGGACACGAATTTTATACCTGTTCGAACAAGGGGCAGGTACAGAGCAAATTTAAAGAGAAGAAACTCACAAAATTTCCCAAGCAGTATATGGTTTGGCAGACCATATGCACCTACGGTCTGAGAATCAGTTTTTTTGTAACACAGGGTACAATTAACTCGAAAATTTATATTGATGAATGCCTTGAAAAACGTTTTTTTTACCATTTATTCGTGAGCATGGGGGTACTGTAATATTTTGGCCTGATTTAGCAACCCTCACTACTCTAGATCCACCACAGAATGGTACAAAAGCAATAATGTAAATTTTGTTCCCAAGAATGCGAATCCACCTAACTGCCCAGAGCTTCGACTGTTTGAGAGATATTGGGCTCTTATGAAATCAGATCTTTGGAAGAGTAAAAGTACTGCAAAAAATTTAAAAAATTTCAAAAAAACGTGGCGAAGGTCTTATGGTACTGTCGACGAAACAACTGTAGAAAACTTAATGAAGGGTTTTAAGAAAAAAGTAAAATATTTTGATATAATATAAATAATTGTTTATAGTGTAAGGTTTTTTATGTTCGTTATATCACTCACTAATAAATAAAAAAACAAAATTTTAAAAAAAATTCATTACGTATTTATTGGTGAAATACAAAGTGCCAAATTTTTCTCAGGGGCAGTCCTTAGAAGCTGTAAAGATCCTGATGTCGACTCTCTTGAGGATATAAGTATAAAAGAGTCCCAGATCAATTTTTCAGTTTATAAAATTTTTTTTAATGTTTCATATAGGTTGACAGAGATGTTATGTATCGGATATACAATGGGCCAGTTGCGGCCTAAGTTATGATGACAACTTCCATCTCCTGCGTTTATCTAACATGTCGGAACCAGGACACGAAGAACAAGTGAGACGCGCTGCAGTCATTACTTTCATAAACCCATAAATCCCCTGCAGATGAAAAAACAACTTAATTCGGTAATAGGAAGATAATAGCAAAGAGGGCATGTGGCAGTTGAAAAGACTAATCAATCCAAAACGTCTTACAGTGGAAGTTATTTTAAAACTCAACAGAAAAGATATAAAAATCTACATTAATAAAATGTCACGACATTGTAGACTTAATTGCCACTTAAGTCTGATGGGATTGGTAGAAAAAAGACCATGAAGACAGCAGAGCATCTTTTTTGTACTTGTCCTGACTTAGGTAAGAGTAATATCAGTAATACGAGTACCACCTCAGTGACAAGATTTATAAAAAGTCTATAACTATTCTTATAGGGAAAGAGTCTGTACAAAAGATACTTTAGGTAATGGTATTAATCATTGCCTTTAAAATAATAATAAAAACTATATATGGAATTGAGAAATTTCGATGCACCCTCGCAATAAAATGCAGTTTTGACAAAACTCATTAAACAATACTGCAAATAAGTTCTCTCAAATTTAGGCTCATTAAGTTATTTTTTGATCTCTTAAACTTCATCCCAAAAAGTTCTAACACTTAGTAAGTACTTTAAAACCATTCAAGTCTGTATTCCATATTCATTACACAATTTGGTAATTTACTTTAGTATATTTGGTAGTAGCTGTTTTGAAGCACATGGCGCTGTTCCAGGAAATAGTGAATATAATTTTGGTAGATGACATCCTGTAGCTATGATCTGAGCCTTTTAACTTTACCTTTCAACTTTTCTAATTGAATCCTTACTTTTATAGTTATCAGCCATTGATACAAAGGCATATCAACTACTTAAGTACAAAGGACTAAATTATGTTTGCATGGAATAAGGATAACTTTAGAAAGTACTCCGATCTTCTCCTGATCTGATAAGGAACCTGAGTCAGAAACTGATAGCAGCCGTGTTACGGCATATCTGATTAGGTCGTGATCATTATCCGGAGATCCTAATCTAATTTCTAGTTTAACAGTGCTGATTATTCGATATAGACGAACCCAATGCTTGATGAGGAAAATCAGATATTAGCATAAGAATTAAAAAAGGGGTTGGAATTCAGTCACCAAATGACACCGGGGCATAAGGCCTAATGTGCAAGCCCTGATAATACTTAATAAGAAGTAAGAGCCATAGGCTCAAGGCATTAATGAATGTTATTATGTCCTTTAGTGGTGAGGCGCCTATCTCAGAAGCAGAAGGCTATTCGGTTATGAAGTAACAAAGCTTGAGTCTTGATGTTTCTTCTTCTTTGTTACAGAATCTACTTCATCCAGTGTTTCGTAAAAAGACCCATAAGAGTCCGTACAACTTTCCTGTTCAGCATAGGTTTTTGTTTAGTTTTTTGTTTGGAAACTCTTAGCATGAATGATTTTGGTTGTCTGTTGCCCAGGGAATCGTTCCAGCCTTCTTGAAGTTTTCAGTCTAGCCAATTAATTGTTCAGGTTAAATTTTGTAAAACTCCAAAGCGGGCCGCAGAATGAAGCAGCTCCAACAATTGGTGATCCTTTTCTAGCGAGTTTTGGGGGCTTCTACTGGTTCACAGTGTCGCTCGTGCCCACCGGATTGTGTTTACTAGATGAAAGTTACTGGTGAGCTTTTTCATCTAAAACTATACCAATATACTTGACCTGACGAAAACATGGTATTACTACTCCGTTGAGAATAGGTATCCTGAAGATTTCCTTTTATCTTTTTTGGGCTTATGGTAATATTTGTCTTTTGGTGATTAACTTTCAGACCAGAGTACTTGCACTATTCGGCTGCGAAGTCAAGTATTTCTTATAGTCTAGATGAGATTGTAACTTCATATTAACATACTTACTTACCTCGAATGAGGACTCTGAGATCATCAGCATATTCTTGAAATTTAAAGCTATTTGAACTTAGTAGGTGGAGAAGGTCATCAATCACAATGAACCAAATGAGAGGCCAATCTCTTGTAGTCCAAGCTTTCAGTTCAACATCACCCAGAGCTGTATTAATGATACTTATTCCATGTGATTGTTGTGTTGTACATGTCTCTGCCATGGATGGACCTACTTATCTACCATTCCCCCCATACATCACATATAATTTTACATTTCCACCGAACTTAGCGGCATTTGATTATCGGTATATATTATGAAAATTATTCTGCTTCTTAAATGAAACATATAAGTAAGTGCTACTAGGGTATACTATATATCCTGCTGTTGCTCGGTCTGTCTGTATAAACGAGCTCTGCAGCTGCGGCTACGGCTGCCTTTGAGTCACGTTACCAAATTGAAATCAATTTGTGTGAGATGTCAGTTGCACTGCACAAAGAGCCAACAAAGTAAAAGAGTAAAAGAAAAATTATAGCTTTTAGCTTTTTCTTTTATGCATTTACATTGGCACCGCGCTACATTTCAAAAGCAGCAAGGATACTTTCGTCCTGTCAAAAGGAAACAAACAAAAAAAAACTATAATTTTCTCTTGCTGTTGGCAGAATGAGCAACACTTTCATGCGCAATCTCAGATAAAACTGGTCGAAAAATGGTGTCTCTTCTGGTCGTCGTATAAAAAGGCGGAGTCAAACACACCAATACAGTTACATTATGTATTTTATGTCTGTGTATTTGCGTGTTAATGTATTGCATGTCTGTGTAAGTGAAGTGTACTTGAGTATTAAGTTGGAAAAAAACGACTTTTTGATGTCAGAAATTTGTGTTACGTTTGTGTGTGCGCGCTCTTAGTTGGTTTGGGTGAAACTGTCTGGAGTGGGTATCATCTGCTCTGCCTTGTGCATGGGAGTTGGTTGAGATTTGTATGCTGACTGACTTTGCATCCTGACTGGTTAATATAACCGCAGGATTGTATTACGCCGTCACATAAGAGGTTACATAGTCACTTTTTTTTTCTTTCTCTGTTATAACTATTTTGAAATCTAGGGAAAGGGAAAAACGACTCTTTGGAATGTGAGTATGTGTATGTGAATAAAACAGTATAGGTATGAGAGTGCATTAAAGTGAGTGGGTGGGAGTGTAATTTGAATTAAAGATAGATAGGTCGAAAGGTATGTAAAATGAAATCAAAGTTTTTTATCAGTTCCAATCGAACGTGTCGTTTTTGTTGAAATTAAGGTCATAGGTACAATGATTTCATTGATTTTTTCTTCGAAGAGAATTAGTGAAATATTGCTATATGCTCTCCAAATTACAAGTATGTTACATTACAACCTAAAAGATCTTCAATGCAGCTTATTTCTCTATTGAAACAGTTCTATCCCAGTGTGCCAAACGGACTTGTTTCGAATCCGTAACGGGTTCATATTTTCGTACTTTTTATCCGTTACGGAATCCGTTACGTATTCGTTACTGATCCGTTTGCGGGAAGAATTCCTAAAAAAAAACGAATCGTTTTTTCTACTTTTATGGATCCGTTTCGAACCTGTAACGTAATTCAAAATCGAATTCAAAACGGATTCGCATTTAATAATGTTAATGCTGCTTATAAAAAAAAAGAAGAAAAATGGTGAACCCAGGCTCCTGGGGGTATTACTTTTTCATACACGAGACGTTAGACAGCTAGGCTATTAACCGATATGATGATGACATATCTGATGTAGACTTATGTGATGTTGAGATTTAAAGTTTGTATTGATTAAACAATTTCTGTTGATTTTTTTATAAGTATTCTGTGTTCTTTCTCTTCCCTTCTTTTGATAAAAAATATTATATACTCAAATTTGGAATCAAAAACATTTCTTCAAACAGAGTTTGAAAAGTTTACAAAAAATCATTCACAATAAAATAAAAAGATAAAAGACAAATCAAAAATGTTTTTTTTTATCATCATTAAAATTAATTAACCCTTTCGACCCGGCTGGGGCAATATATATATGTAAATTGGGATATATTGTCCCAGCCGGGTCGAAAGGGTTAAAGCAAATCCGTTTTGGGTTTGTGTTTGAAGTATTTACGGATTTGAAACAGATTTACCCAGATTCGAATCCTACCAAAGATGGATTTTTACCCTTTATTTGTCGTCTTTTTTTTTTTTCTTTTTATTTTTTTTTTAATTGCTAATAGACTAAGAGCCAGCGCTTGGCTGACCCTCCTCATAGTATCAAAGCTGAATTTTTTTGTGAGTGTTCTTCCAATAGTAGGTATGAACTTCTGTTCTAGTGAATTCCTGAGAGGTGGTGCCTACGTGAGATTTCGGGCGCAAAAGGTCGACAAAAACAGTTTTTTGCAAATATTTCGCTAACGGTTTTATCTACGAAAAAATAGCTTCCACAATTTTGTAGCTCATTAAATTTCATATCGAAAAGTGGTGCAAATTGTTTTCGCACGACCTATAGTTTAGGAGATATGGTCCAGTGAAATTGGACTTTCCAACCCAACATATAAAATCCATAATTTTTTTTCTGCTAGTCGGCCTATTTTTTAGTTTCAAATTATGCACCAAAATTCGAGACCGATTTCACTGTAGTACAAAAAGTTATTCAGGCGCAAAGGTCGAGAAAGTTAGTATCTCGCTAACGCTTATTTCTACAAAAAAATGGTGCTCTACAATTTTGTAGCTCAGAAAATTTCATATCAAAAAGTAGTGCAAATTATTTTCGTACAACCCACAGCTTAGGAGATATCCTATTTTAAGGTATTTTCCGCATACAAGTGTACATAGTAATATGCGTGTTGATTTTCAAAGTACTATAACTACGCCTACGTCATAGTATCATGGTTGAATTTTTTTGTGGCTATTTTTGCAGTAGTGGGTACCAACTTTTGTTTTAGTCAAACCGTGAGAGGTGGTGCCTTCGAGAGATATCGATCATAGTTATAGTAATTTGAAAATCAACTTTCAAAAAATTGATTTTCTCTACCTTTCGCACCCGATATCTCACGAAGGCACCACCGCTCATGGTTTGACTAAAACAAAAGTTAGTACCCACTATTGGAAGAATACCCACAAAAAAATGCAGCCATGATACCATGACGTAGGCATAGTTATAGAAATTTCAAAACCAATTTTCTAAAAACTGATTTTCTCGACTTTTGCACCCGATATCTCAAGAAAGCACCACCTCTCACGGTTTGACTGAAACAAAGGTCAGTGCCCACTATTGGAAGAATACCCACACAAAAAATGCAGCCATGAAACCATGACGTAGGCATAGTTATTAAATTTCAAAATCAATTTTCAAAAAACAGATTTTCTCGACTTTTGCACCAGATATCTACGAAGGCACCACCTTCTCACGATTTGACTGAATCAAAAGTCAGTACCCACTATTGGAAAAACACCCACAAAAAAATACAGCCATGATACCATGACGTCGGCATAGTTACAGTAATTTCAAAATCAACTTTCAAAAAACTGATTTTCTCTACCTTTTGCACCCGATATTTCGCGAAGGCACCACCTCTCACGATTTAACTAAAACAAAAGTTAGAATTCCTTATTAGAAGAATACCCACAAAAAAATGCAGCCATGATTCTATGACGTAGGCGTAGTTAGAGTACTTTGAAAATCAACATTCATATTACTATGAAAATACCTTAAAAGAGGATATCTCCTAAGCTGTGGGTCATACGAAAATAATTTGCACTACTTTTTGATATGAAATTTTCTGAGCTACAAAATTGTAGAGCACCATTTTTTTGTAGAAATAAGCGTTAGCGAGATACTAATTTTCTCGACCTTTGTGCCTGAATAACTTTTTGTACGACAGCGAAATCGGTCTTGGACTTTGGTGCATAATTTGAAACTAAGAAATAGGCCGACTAGCAGAAAAAAAATTATGGATTTTATATGTTGGGTTGGAAAGTCCAATTTCACTGGACCATATCTCCTAAACTATAGGTCGTGCGAAAACAATTTGCACCACTTTTCGATGTAAAATTTAATCAACTACAAAATTGTGGCAGTTAATTTTTTTATAGATATAACCGTTAGCGAGATATTTGCAAAAAACTGTTTTTCTCGACCTTTTGCGCCTGATATCTCACGTAGGCACCACCTCTCAGGAATTCACTAGAACAGAAGTTCATACCTACTAGTGGAAGAACACTCACAAAAAAATTCAGCTTTGATACTATGAGGAGGGTCAGCCAAGCGCTGGCTCTCCGTCTATAATAAGCGCGCCAAAACGGTTTTTTTCTGTAAATATACAGCATTCCCAGTGTGCCAAACGGACTCGTTTCGGATCCGTAACGGGTTCATATTTTCGTTCTTTTTATCCGTTACGGAATCCGTTACGTATCCGTTACTGATCCGTTTGCGGGAAGGATTCCTAAAAAAAAAACGAATCGTTTTTTCTTCTTTTATGGATCCGTTTCGAACCTGTAACGTACATCAAAAACGAATTCAAAACGGATTCGCTTTTAATAATGTTAATGCTGCTTATAAAAAAAAAAAAAAAGAGAACAGGGTGAAGCGCTTATTTTTAATTAAAAAAAATAAAATAACAAAAAAAAAAAAAAAAATTACTAGCCCGGCCGGGAGTAGAACTCAGGCTCCCGGGGTATTACTCTTTCATACACGAGACGTTAGACAACTAGGCTATTGACCGATATGACGTTTACTTAACTGATGTAGACTTATTTGATGTTGAGATTTAAAGTTTGTATATTAAACAAATTTCTGTTGTTTTTTTATAAGTATTCTGTGTTGTTTTTCTTCCCTTCTTTTGATTAAAAATGTTATATACTCAAATTTGGAATCAAAAACATTTTTTCAAACAGAGTTTGAAAAGTTTACAAAAAATCATACGCAATAAAATAAAAAGAAAAAAAAAAACAAATCAAAAATATTGTTTTTATCATAAAAATTAAATAAAGCAAATCCGTTTTGAGTTCGTATTTGAAGTATTTACGGAATCAAAACGGATTTGCCCAGGTTCGAATCCTACCAGAGGTGGATTTTTACCCTTTATTTTTCATCCTTTTTTTTTCTTTTTATTATTTTTTAATTGCTAATAGGCGCATCAAAACGGTTTTTTTCTGTAAATATACAGCATTAACATATTTAAAAGCAAATCCGTTTTGAATTCGTTTTTACATAAGTTTCGGATTCGAAACGGGCCCGCACTGCGGAATTTAATTTTTTTTTATTCGCTAATAAGCGCTTCAAAATGTTTTTTTTTTTTTTTTTATCGAAACAAAGCGTTTTGAATTCGTTTTTGATGTACGTTACGGGTTCGAAATGGATCCGTTACCGCGGATTACGTTTTTTATACCTTTATGAACTCGTAATGGACTCGAAACGGATCCTCATCCGTTTTTGTGCACATTGGGTTAACATTTTTAAAAGCAAATCCGTTTTGAATTCGTTTTTACATACGTTTCGGATTCGAAACGGGCCTGCACTGCGAAATTACCCGGGTTTGAATTCTACTAATAAGCGCTTCAAAACGTTTTTTTTTTTTTTATCTAAACACAGCGTTTTGAATTCGTTTTTGATGTACGTTATGGGTTCGAAATGGATCCGTTACCGCGGATTACGTTTTTTATACCTTTTTGAACTCGTAACGGGTTCGAAACGGATCCTCATCCGTTTTTGTGCACATTGAGATGTTATTAAAAAATCTATTTACTAACGGATATTGATTTCGTGTAGAATATCGGGATCTAGGTAGTTGATTCTTCATTTCATTGTGTCAGAGTAAGTACATTATAGATGCTCTGCCGTGTACAGTTCAGCTTGAAAGAGTCTTAAGAAATTGTCGTCTACCCGACGCCATCTCCTTTGATTTGTATTTAAATTATCAGTGGCATTGTTTCATTTTAATATCCTTTCTGATTCAACCTTAACGCATTTTAGGTTAATTAACCTTTTTGACTTCCGAAAACCGTCTTTCGCTGCCCAGACACCGTCCGGACGGTATTTTTTTTCAGTGAACCTAAGTGAAATTTTTCATAGAATTTTTTTGTGGAATATTTTTACCCATTTTAATTTAAGTTTTTGGATAAAGGGGTCAAAAAGACCTATAAAAACTGGATATAATGGGTTAATATGTTCCAAAATGTTAACATGAAATCAATCAAAGAAAACTTTTCTAGAACATCTTAATCCATTATTTCCCGTTTTATGGATCTTTTTAAATTCTTTAAAATCTTAAAAATCTTGCGCACCAACGCCTCGTAACAAACTCAAAATTATACAACTTCAAAAATTCATAGCTTGATAACTGTAAAACATACCACATCTTTGAGGGCCGGAAAATAATTATAATAAAATTTACTTTTAAATAAAAATATTTTAGAAAAAATAAAAAGGTTCCTCTAAGCCCCAAAATGGCTTTGAAAAAAGAAATAAAGTTTTTTCCACCAAAAATAAACTTGTTTTTCAGTGTAATTTTTTTTCAAAAGCTTATACTTTTCTGAAGAAACCCTGAAAATTTCATTAAAATCGGATAAAAAGCCGAAGAGCTATGAATTTTCATATAAGTAAGTATCCAAAGGTTGGATCGAACTTCCTATGGCCGCCATCCTGGAAATTTTCGGAATTTCGAAAAATCATTTTACCACAGTTATATGTGTGTCACGTACTAACTTTTCAACAATTTTCATAAAAATCGGAGATGTCAAGTCGAATCTTGGTCGGAAACGTAAAGAAAGACTCACAAGACCAATTCATAGCTTATTTTAAAGACGATGCATTTACTTCAAAAGAGCATACCAATTTCGTGTGTTCTCTATATGACCTCAAAAATGGTTTTTTTGAACTTTTAGGTTTATCTAGCTTAAGATCGGCCGTAGTGCGTACAGACACATTTCATACTCTGCAGCAGATTTAAACTTATTTCAGGTGTTTTTCGGGCCATACAAATATAATTTAGTCTTTTGTATGATATATGAATACCTTTACCTCAACAATATTATCCAATGACATTATAAAACTAGTACGGACGTAACCTTTGGCCTGGCCAAACATTAAATTCCCTACACTGCAGCATTTCTAAAATTTTGCTTATATGGGAGATGCCACTCCCTCTTGTTCGATTTCACCCAGTTTTTGCTCAGAACTTGCGTTTAAAGTTCTTAGTGTCTAAGTGAAATTTGGTTGGATTATCTCAAAAAACGTTTTCAGTATAGCGTTTTAAAGCTTTTGTATATATAGGAGGTACCGCGCCCCCTTGTCCGAGCTCGTCGAGTTTTAGCTCAGATCATGCACATATAGTCCTTAGTATTTGAATGAAATTTAGTTCGATTACCTCAAAGGACGCTTTCAGTTTACCGCTTTAAAGCTTTTGCTTATATGGGAGGTGCCACGCCCTCTAGTCCTAATTCGCCTAGTTTTTTCTCAGGGCTTGTATTTACTATTTCTAGTATTTATATGTATGGCTGACTTCCTAAACTAAGGTTGCAATGCAACACTGCAATGCAACACTGCAATGCATTCGGTTCCTAAATAAAGTAGCAACATTTTTGACAATGTCATATGTTCCTTTTTGAACGGAAACTCTTTTTACTACACAACAGCTGCGCAACTAGCGCATCAATTTTAATATTGTTGCTCAAAATTTGGCGCGAAGCAATATGGATGAAATAAAGTAAGTAGTGAATTTAATTAACAATTATGTTAGTTTTATAATATTTTAAGCATGTTTTTAAGCATGTTTTCAAAATTATTCATTTTAACAACACAACAACCACCTCGAGCAATTTTTGTGTTCCTTTATTACTGAAAAATGCAACGTCAAAGTTTGACAAAGCAACATTTGTAACAGTGTTGCCGTGTAAATGTTGCGCATGTGAAAACATGGTTGCATTGCAACTTTAGTTTAGGAAGTCAGCCTATTTTGCGTGCGTATTGTCAACAATGCTCTTTTTATTGCGTTTTGAGTATACACCTAATTCCGTTTTTACACGGTCTTTTTTTACACGGTTTTGATTTAACACGGTTTGAAAATAATTTTTTAAAAATATTTTTACACGATTTTATTCCATTTAGCACGATTCAAAATTTTTTGGGCTTAAATTTTATTTGTTAATTTTTGCGAAATGTGTTCATATCACAAATTTAGGGGAATTCCCTTATTGCATACAACCAAAGCGAATGCGAGTAACTGATGATGACAGCAATTAAATTTATGTTCCTGCATTTATGATTATCATTTTAGTTTTTTCTTACCTAAAAAATTTAAAAACCTATTCTTTTTGTTAACAACAAAGCTGTTTTATTGGATTTTTTTTAGTTCCTGAACTTCTTAACGGGAAGAAATGAAGCTGCTTCCAAAAAGAACGCAATAGAAGCAAATCTCTAGTATCATACAAAATTTTTCAAATTCTATTTTTTTTTTTTTTTGTTGCTCATAAAATTTCATAAATCTACCAAAAGTTACAGAAAAAAAGTAATTTTTGTGAAATGGAACTTAAAATTTTGAAAAACTTCCACGGAAGCGTATTTCATATGCCTCCAAATGTGTGCTTCCACGGAAGCGTATTTGAAGCGTATTTCATGTGCTTCTGAAGATTTGCATCTCCGCTAGGACATGCTGTGTTAAAATAGATAAGCAGTGAGAACAGTACTGGAAGCAGCTTCTTGCTTCCATAGAAGCGCAACTGAAGTCGTTTCAATGCGCTTCCGTTTCCCGTTGGGTTGTCATAAATACATTTAATTAACATAACTTTTGAAATAAGATTGCATACATCTTTTTCTTTAATACTTATGCTTGTGTAAAAACACATTATATATGTGATTTAATAAAATAAACATTAATACTTGTTCTTAAAAAATCCTTGTTTTTCACTAATTTTAATAGGTTTTAAAGATAAGGAACCAATCACCTATTTTCTATACGGTCAGTGTCTTTTTTTACACGGTTTTTTTATACACGGTTTTTTCTGGAACCAATCTACCGTGTAAAAACAGAATTAGGTGTATTTTCTGTATGGGCGGCAGGTGTGACCGTTGACCGATTTTGCTCATTTTCAATCTCACGAAATAACTTTTACGACAAAACCAACAAGCGAATCGTTTTTTTTTTTTTTTTGGGAATTTCTCCCGCAAACGGATCAGTAACGGATCTGTAACTGATAAAAAAGCGGAGATATTAACCGTTTGGCACACTGGGAACGTACTAAATTTCATTGAATTATCTTGGTTATTTTTCCCGTAAACAATATTTCCACACACAGCCAGCTTGCCAGCCAGACAGACGGCCATGGCTATATCGATTCAGAATGTGACGCTGATCAAGAATATATGTATATACTTTTCTATACCTGCCACGCCTCCTTCTCTGCGTTACAAACGGAAGGACAAAGTGAATATGGGTGCAGAGTATAAAAATGTATTTTCCGTTTTTCTACTAACCAACTCAGCGACCTTTTTTTAATCTTTCCAAACAGCGTTTTCTGCAATTTCAGGAAAAGACATCTCAAAAACCTGCTGGTATGTACTATATGAATGTTTATGAGTAATTCTGACCTCGGATTCAGAGTCAAGAAGTAAGTAAGGGTACATAACATATGTATGACTGATCAAAAGTATATACCATTTTTTTTATTTTGTGTGGCTGTATAATCATAACATCACTAACCATAATGATATTGACAACAAATATGACATAGATGCTGATAACGAAAATGAACATAACAATAAAACCGACAGCAATGAATACAATGAAAAAGTTATTTGCACGAACAACAATCACAGTGATAACAATGATAACAGTGATGATAATGATAACAACGAAAATTGTATTGTTAACAATGATAACAGCAATAATGATGACAATAGTTATTATGACAGTAATGAATACAGTGAAAACAACATAATGACCACTTGACAGTAAAAATAATAAAAAAGTGAAGCAACAAAGAACGCAGCAAAACTTTAGAAACAGTTTTCAACACTCTAAATTATATTTTACTATTTAAAAGATATCACTCCGCAATGTGTAAAATTCTCTCACAAAATTATAAATGTGGAGAGAATTTCACTAAACAATAGGTAAAACTCTCTCACAATTTACACACTTTTGAGAGAATTTGACACAAGACTGATAAAAATTCTCTCAACACTTATAAATTTGTGAGAGAAATTGACACATCCCACATTTTTGAGAGAATTTGGCACATTGCTGAGTAAAATTTGTTAGACAGCACAGGGTGGCTCTCTTTTTACACAATGTTTTACACAATGTGTGTGAAAATTCCAAACAATTTTATTTAGAGTGAACAAAACTATTAGAATCAAATACTTTCTTTTCATTGAAAATTATATTAACAAAAAATCTATGAACTTTCCCAATACATCCCCATCATTTTAATGTACTTGAATGTGCTTCTGAGCTTTAACCAGTTGGTCAAACAGTCAATGTCATAATTTTGTCGTACTTTAGTACCTAAATAAAAAAAAAATAAATGTTGCCTAATATATGTAGTATATCGACCCATTTTGTGAAATTTTTAGGTAACATTGTTCGTACGTACATATGTATGTAACTATGTATAGTATTTGTGATGGTATAAGCGCTTTATACAAAACTCCACCCTTCCAACATATAAACAGAACCACACAAATCTACTGCCATTGCTGCTGCTGCCGCTTGTATGTGTAACCAATACAGCAGTCACAAAAGTCATTTCAATTTAGACGAGAGTCAGTAAATCAACCCCTATCAACCACCACACTGCCGACACCGCTAACTTCATCACAACTGCCACCACCACTGATGTCACTTTCAGTAGCTGCGTTTTGTTTTTTCGTTTTTCTTTTTTCTGACATTCTGTGTGCTTTCTAAGGGTAAGCTTAGAGATACATATCCTTTATATAGAAAAAAAAAAAAGAAAATGAAAATCTTTAAGTAGGTATCTTTTTTACGTATGCCGCGAAATTTCACCACGCCCTCGAAATTAGTTTGCAATGAATATTATGTAAAAAAATTAATTAGATGGCTAGTTCTGGAAAAAACTTTATAATTTGAAATAGCTGCCATAACCATACTTATATATATAAAAAAAAATAAATATTGGCCCACAAATGAAAATGTATTCACAGTAGGACGAAAAAATGCACCATTATCTAATAATCTTCTCAGAGTCGTTGTTTAACCCATGTTGGCCCAGAGGTTTAGTTTTCTACCCTTAAACTAAAATAGGGATTTCTCTGAAACGACAAACTCTAAAAATTTTTTGTTGATACATATCTGATCTTTGGAATGTTGGCTATCATTTATGTATCACGATGACCTTGGGTTCTCCACTCCCACACAGTCCCCTCATATTAACAGAAAGTCTCCAAGAAGACCATTTTGGAAAAAAAAAAAACCAAAAATATATTAATATTTAAAATGATTACATCAGTATTCGTTTCATATTGCCAAAGGATGGTAGTTTCAGTATGTGAAAAAATTACTCAAATCCAGATATCCGATGTCAAAATGGCTGGCGTAGTTTTATACCCCTTGGGCCAATGTGCTTATACTTTTCGGATAATTTTGACGTATTTTGAAAGCGACGCCATATTTTGTGAGCAATAGAAGTTCTAATTTCGAATTCTGAAGGTTTTTGAAATGTTTAAAAAGATGCCATAACCAGTTATGTTATACACGTCAGAGTTTTGAGTTATTCTTATTTCAAAGTGAAAAGAAGCTGTGTTTTGTAGCTTTGAAGTGTGCAACATGGCCATTTGGTCACTTGGTCATGGATAACAGGAATATACATGGGTTTCGATGAAACTAAATGGGATACGTAGGATATAAAACAGTTTTTTGAAAAAATGCATCAGTTTAGTGTAGTTTATTTTTCCTAACGGAACTATGTTATCCTTGAAAATAAAGACTTTTCATACTAAGAACCCAATATGGCCACTTGGTCACCTGGCCATGGACCACTAAAACATGTATGGATTCCAATAAAACCGAATGGGATCCACCACATACCACATAAAACAGTGTTTAAAACAGTGTATCCGTTTGGTGTAGTTTCTTTTTCCTTACGCCAGAATTTTATCCTTGAAAATAAGAACTTTTGATAGTAAGTACAAAATATGGTCACTTGGTTGCATGGTCATGGACCACTGAATGATTATTGGACTCCAATTAAACTTAATGCGATTCATAAAACATTAAACAGTGTTTGAAACTGTGTATCAATTTAGCGCAGTTTCTTTTTTCTAATTTCAGGATTTTTCATACTAAAAATCCAATGTTGCCACTTGGTCACTTGGCCATGGACCACTGAAACATGAGTGGATCTCAAACAAACCCAATAGGATTTATAGAACATGAAACATTGTTTCAAAAAATATATCAGTTTAGAGTAGTTTCTTTTTCCTAATGCCAGAGTTTTATCCTTGAAAATAAAGACTTTTTATACTATGAACCCAATATGCCCACTTGGTCATCTGGCCATGTACTACAGAAATATGAATGGATTCCAATGAAGCCAAATGGGATTCATAGAACATAAAATAGTGTTCTAATCAATAAATCGGCTTAGTGCAGTGTCTTCTTCCTAAAACCAGTATTATATCTTTGAAAATAATGGCTTTTTATACAAATGAGCCAATGGAATATGAATGTGAGCTAATTGAACTGAGTGGTTATCAGGTAAGTGGATTCCATTGATCATAGAACAACATTTAAAACGACATACAAAAGAAACTTTACAATTTTTTCAAATAAACTTGCAAAAAATAAATTTTTTCCGAATCGAGTATGTATTGGCTTAAGGGGTAGAAAACTACTCCAACCATAACTCTAAAACCGTTTGAGATATCTTAAAAATTCCAACGGTTTTTTTTTGATTAGGCCCAGAGTAGCCTGTTTTTTAAAATTTACAAAATATTTCAACGGAATTGGGTACCGGGCTGATATAGATAAACGTAGTGGAAGATCACTATGGTTTTTTGACAAATCATTTTCTATAGTCCTGGGCCATTGTACGCCACGATATGGCGGTTGAAAGTAGTAGTTTTTTGCTCCAAGCCCACTTTAAGTTTACCTATCTATATCTTTGTTTTATCTTCGAACTATATTGAGCTCAAGTACTCGTATGCACAGTAATCAAAACTTTTTCGACTTTTTAGGTTAGGATATTTTGAAATAAAAAAGCAGTTATCGATATAGCTCAAAAAGACTTTTGAAGGAAAAGACTAACCTCCTAATTCTGTATATTGAAACAGGTGAGTGACTGATTTTCAACTGCTTATACTAGTGTTGCTGATATCAGCTCAGCAATCAGCTGATAATCAGCATAAAACAAATATCAGCATCCGCATCAGCAAAAAATGCCTGATAAAATTTGCAAAAACCATCAAAGCTTTTATTTTAAAAATTTTTTACCGAACTTAAATTTACAGCTTGTTTTTCATGCTCAAACTTTGTAGCCGATTAAGAGTGTTTTGGACCTACTATTTACGAAATTGAACTTGGTTTTTTCATCACGTTCGGATTGTGAGCAACCTTATTTCAGAATGCGGAAGGTGCTGTATTCATGTTTAAGGACTGAATTAGTGTTTCTCACTTGTATAGGGATGATATAATTATTAAATACTAAGTGCATATATTATTTTGCTCCACAGTACCAAAAACACACAGGAGCGTTTCACCAAAAATCGAAAACAAAATTAATTTCACATAAAATGATAATTTAACAAGGTACAAAATTTTAAACGCTACCGTAACTGACTTCCAAGCTAATAAACAAACCCACATGCCCCAAACCCCTTAAGTATCCTTATCAGTTGAGTAAAGGTAGGTCGGCTAAAAGAGAAAAAAAAAAAAGTTCCCTAAACATCGCAAGCAATGCAGCCATATTAAATTGAAACACCACTTAACTCAAACTTGCATACATGTATATAACACTAACACAAATATACATACTTGCACAAATACATGTGCACCATAATGGCCATATACCATAGCTGATAGCTCCAAACGATGGCAACCTACGTGCGCGTGCTTGTGGAACAGGTCGAAAAGCAAAGAAGCAGGAAGTGAAGAAGATGAAGAAGAACATGAAGCAGCAACAGTATCGGTGACTCGCAATCAGTGACTATATGATGCTCTTAAAGTGGTAACTCTGTTACGCTACGAGAACGAACAAACGACCGAACGAACGCTTGTACATAGCTTTTGTCATTCTTGACATTTTGTGGTAAGTTGTAAAAAGCCACAGGATATGTCAGTAAATGGTAGAAACGCGCTGCAGTGTCGCGGGATAGAGAACAGTGTATGAGATGGAGGACGCAATCTTAACGCCAATTCTATCAGCAAAGTATTTTGAGATAAGGGTGAACCAAAAAATATTTAAAAGTTAACTATTACAGTTACTGTTACTATTACAGATACAGTAACCTTATGTTGAATGTTAAAAAGGTATGTATTTCAAACACATATAGCTTTAGAATTATATTTGGGCAGTACTCAGTCACATTTTTTATCGCTGTTATTGGGGGTTATCGTGAATAAATATTCCCGGGGAATTTTCTCAAATTGCCGTGCATTCTCTATTTCAGTTTAAGAAAATTCCCCGGGAATCTTGATTCACGATAACCCCCATTGTTATACTTAGTTGCTGCTACTGTTACAGTTTTAGAATTACTAGAGTTCGTTTTCTGGCCGAAATTCGAACATTTCGATTTGACCATAAAATAAAGAAGAAAGTTTTTATACCCTTCCTTGGTCGATTAAACACAAAAAGCTTTTAATATTCTTCCTTAGGGTTCGGGTTATCTGCATTGATGCAGCAGCTTAGTTGCAACATCGTGCTTTCCATTTCGAGGCATGTAACTCATACTAAAGAGCAAAAAAACCAAAAAATTGTTGGTAAGTTGGTTTTCGATACGTTTCACCCATAACCATATGGGATCTTCAGTCGAATTCACCTACAAACCAAGAACTCGACCAAGCATGCTTTATTCATTTTTTGCATAGATTAGACGAGAATCATAGCAAAAAATTCAATGCAGCATATGCAACGTTCTAATTTTTCGTTTTTTCTCCTGTTATGCATCGCCCCGCTACGTACGTTTCACCCATATGGTTATGGGTGAAACATATCGAAAACCAACCTACCAACAATTTTTTAGTTTTTTTACCTATGCATTCGGCCTTGTTTTTGTAATGTTGGTGTTTTTATTCAAACAGTAAGCTCACACCATAAAACCACTTGACACGTGATTTGTTGGTAGTTAATGTAATTCATTATCTGTTCAAAACAACAAAAAATTAAAGAGCAAACAGTTGTTGATATCTTTCTGTCTCGTTCATTTTATGCCCATATCAAAATTCATTAAAATCAAACATGCTATCGTTCCTTAGTGCTAACCCTATATCTATACCAAATTTCATAAAAATCGAATGCAGTAGGTTCGCCGTGAGAGCTTTTTTTCCACTTAGGAACGTGGCACCGCCCACTGAAAACCTAATGGTCATGTTATCGTTCCTTAGTGCTAACCCTATCTCCATACCGAATTTCGTTAAAATCAATGCAGTGGCTTGGCCGTGAGAGCGTTTTTTCCATTTAGGGGCGTGGCACCCCACTTTAAAAAAAAATATAGTCCTACGCATTGTTCTCCTCACAGAGTTTCCAACAAAAAAAAAAAAAAAAAAAAAAAAATCAAGCAAATCGGTTAAGATTTAGGTATAGAAACAGGGACTGAACCGACTTCGTTTTCTATTTACATATATATATAGATTACACGGTCCGACACAGTTGTTTAGGTCCACTGTGTTAAATCGATATATTTAACTATATGAACCTTACATCTGAGGTATATCATGTGTTCAGCGAACTTATTCAGGATATTACGAGAAATACTTTTGTAGAAAACTTTAACCCCAGTTATGGGTAACTTTTACCTTTTTCTTAAAAAGATTTTCGTTGAATATTTTTGTAGAATACTTTAACCCATTGTAGTCCAGTTTTTGGAAAAGGGTTTAAAAAACCCATAAAAACAGGATATAATGGGTTAATGTGTTTTAGGAAAATAATCTTTGTGTGATTTCACCATAACCTTGGGACAACGAGCTTTATCCAAAATGTAGTTTTAAAGTCTTACAGTAGGGTGAAATTTCGAAAATTTCTAACCACTTTAAAGCAAAGAAATGATTTAAACATCTTTTTTATGTATGTATGTATTCTCCTTTAACTCCTAGGAGGAGCATAGGGCCAATATGAAATCTCTCCATTTGTCACAATCCCTTGCGATGACTTTGATCTCTTGCCACGATTTTCCCGATTCTTGGATTTCCTTTTCCAACGACCTTTTCTTTTTTTATAAGGTCAAAAAAGTATTTTGCTTTTTAGTAATATTTTACTTTAAGTTTATTTAGCAAGTAAAAGATATATTTTTAATAATAACCATGGTAGCCATTATTTGAGGAGGCATCATCTAAACAGCTCTGCGTAGATTCCAAACCTTTTTGATATTTTCGGTGGGTGTTTTGTCCTATTTTTCTTGCAGTACTGGTTTGAGCATATTTTTTTGATAAAATATGGTATTTTTTGACCTTTCCACTAGATAAGATCAACAAATTTCTATTGGGTTCGAAACAGGACATAGCGGTTGTGTTTTAATGTTTTTGGTGCTGTACAGAAGTGTCTCAAGATGTATGTTTAGCGTCATTGTCTTTTGAAAATGAGAAGACATCTTGTGGTAAATCCATTTTTTATGTACTGCGTGCAAGTGTTTTTTGTAAAATAGGACTGAAATTCATGTCCATTTATAATACCATCCATACATTTAAGTTTCCTCATTTCGTGAGCCGAGAACAGCCCCAGGCACACCATCATGTAAAATTGTGGTTTTATTTGCTTAATATGAGACCATTCGGCGTTTTTTGGATCCGAAAATGTTACATTTGCTTTTTAAAAGATCCGGTAATATAATATTTTATTTTCATCGAATTCTTGAAGTAAATGAGCGATATAATGTTTTATCGAAAAATGGTGAAATTTTTTCGAAGATTCAAAAAAAAAAATAAGCAGTTACGTGGTTAAAGCTGAGAGGAGACGAGTATTTCAAACACATATACATAGCTTTAGAGTTATGTTGAGACGATACTCAGCTTTACTTTCTGTTACTGTTATAGTTACTTTTACTGTTGTAGTTACGGTTACAAGTACTGTTGCTAATGCAATAAGTTTTCGCAATATGTTGGGACAATAGTCTAGTTACATTTTCCAAACACCCTAATGTCAATATCGGCTATGGCGTTGGTGATGGCAGTTAGTCTCAATTCGTTGTAATCTCATTTAAGGAAAAAAGGGCGTTTTCCGGTTCACAAGTGAAGTGAAGTAGCGTGCGGTCGTTCGGTCGGTCGGACGTTCGGAATTTATTCGATAAAAAAAAGGGATGAAAAGCAGCATATAAAACGCAATATCGTAGCTTTTCGCATTTTTTTTTTTTGTCGACTTTATTCTTTTGCTCTTTGAGTTGTTTTTATTGTTGTTGGGAAAAAGGACCTTTCATCCTGAATGTAGCTGTATTCTGATAAGTATCATATAGCGATACTGATGATGTTGGCAATGGTTGTGGTGGTGATGATGATGATGATGCTGGTAGTGTTGGTGTTAAAGTCCTGAAGTTGCTGCTGCTGCCACTACTATGTACAGCTGGGTGGGTGCAACTCTTTGTGGGAGTGGGTTTGGCTTTTGCTCGTATTTTTTCACATTTTTTCTTTAGTGTGTGTGTGTACATGTGTGCGTGTAGTTGTTACTGTTGTTTTTTTTTTTGTATCATCTTCTTGTGTTGGTTGCCAAATTGACTGCTGGAAAAAGGACTCTTGAAGCTTTACGCTTATAATTGGTGGCCTCTGTTGTAGTTCACAGATCGTAACGGTAACAACGTCGCGTGATACGTCGCAAAATGCAAAATTTCGTTCAAAGTGATTTGCAAAGTGATTTCTATTTTGCGAAGTTGAAAAAGTGAAATTGTGGATGGATGACAAGAGTAAAAATATAAAATAAATACTTCACATTGCATTTGAAAAATCTGAAAAAAAAAAAATAATAATAAAATTAAAAAAAAACATTGAAAGTATTAGTTTACATTTAAAAAGTGTCTACTTACAAAGAAAAAACTTCTGTGTAAATTGTTGCAAATTTACGTATATTAAAATATACTTGTGATTACGTTAAAAAAATAAAAATATTCAATCTGGATACGTTAGGATTCAAATATTTCCATCAGCGGAAAATGGGCACAGGTTGGTAAAGCCGACGGAAAAGTAAAATATTTGAAAATAAATTATTTTGTTTCTCATACGTACAAAAATCAAATAAAAGGAAAACACAAAATTTTTATACAAATTCCAAAGAATATGACCAGCCCAAATATATTAAAGCTTTGTCAAACAAACCCATATTCCTTTCAACAATCCTACAGAGTCTGTGAAATTAATCTTAAAAACACAAATAAAAGACATCGCCAGAGAATTAAGGAATTAATTCAAGTCTAATTGGTCTTTTAATATTGGTTTGGATCGAATTTTTTTACTTCTATTCACTTCAAAAAAAAAAAAAAAAATAGCATAGAGTGAGGGTGACGCCAAACTGTCAGCAACATGTACTTTGAATCAATAAGAATGTTGGTGATCTAAATTAAATGTCATGCCTTGAACTTCAGAACCCTGCAGTTATTCAGTTTCGTCCGAGTAACATAAAAAAAAGAGTAAAGATGAAAACTTATGCTTCTTATGGATTGAAACATAGTGTCGTGAACGGTTCGTCTCGGTCTCGATGAGGCCCGCGCTGACTTATTGCTAGCTAATGCCTAGTGGTGCTACTTATGTATATTCCACTCAGGGATTCAATAGCTTCCATGCTTGAAACCAGTCTCATCTTGATTTTGCGCAGCTCTAGTTGAAAAATAATTCGAAAAGGAAATGTTCATTGCCATTCTAATTAAAAAAAAATTTTATAGCTGTCTGATGATTTGACTAATTACACAGGCCCACAAAAAAAAAGTACCCTGCGCGAAAGATCAGACCACTGGAACTTTATGTTTTCGGGGTCGCTGAACCCGAATATAGTGTCAGATTAGCGAAGTTGGTTCGCGTTTTTTTCAGAAACCAGGAAAAATCTCTAATATTCAGCATTATTGTTGATTTCTGAAAAAACGCGAACCAACTTCGCTATTCTGGCACCATATTCGGATTCAGCGACTCCGAAAACATAAAGTTCAGGTGGTGTGATCTTTCGCGCATGGTATTTTTTTTTTTTTTGTGGGCCTGTGTTACCAATACAAGTCACTAAAATGAAAAAGATATCTTCGAAATTTCAGTTTCGGCGTGAATTTGAGTACTTTGTGATTCATAATAAGTTTTTCCCTGCGTTACTTGTGATATGTTACTTTTTATTATTATACCCTACACCCAGGGTATATTCACTTTGTCCTTCCGTTTGTAACGCAGAGATGGAGGCGTGGCAGATATAGAAAAGTATATATATTCTTGATCAGCGTCACCTCCTGAGTCGATATAGCCATGTCCGCCCGTCTGTCTGGCTGGCTGGCTGGCTGGGTGTGTGTGGAAATACATTTTTTGGGAAAACAGAGCAACGTAATTCAATGAAATTTGATGCACAGCCTCCGTCGTAAAAGTTAGCTCGGGGGATTAAAAATGAGCGAAATCGGTCAACGGACACGCCTACCACCCATACCAAAAATATATTCAAAATGCAATAATAACAGCATTATTCGCAATAACAGAAGCAAAATACACATAAATACTATTGAAAGTAAATATAAGCTCTGGGCAAAAACTAGGCGAATTCGGACTAGAGGGCGTGGCACCTCCCATATAAACAAGAGTTTCAAAATGTTATACGGAAAGCGTTTTTTGAGATAACCTCACCAAATTACACTCAAACACTCGGATCTATAAATGCATGCTATACGCAAGATCTAGGTAAACTCGGCGAGAGGGCGTGGCACCTCCCATATAAGCAAATGTTTTAAAATTATATAATGAAAGTGTTTTTTGAGATAACCCAACCAAATTTCACTCAAACACGAAGAACATTAATTGTAAACTCTGAGCTTAAAATAGGCAAAGTAGGATTAGAGGGCGTAGCACCTCCCATATAAGCGAAAGTTTCAAAATGCTATACTGAAAGATTTTTAAAAAGAAAATGTAACCGAATTTAACTCAAACACTCAGAACAGTAAATGCAAGCTCTACGCAAAATCAAGGATAGCTCGGAGGTGAGGGCGTGGCCCATCCCATATAAGCAATTTGTTCTTATACTCTCATAATAATATACTTGAAATGCAGTGTAGGGTATTTAGTTTTTGGCCAGGCCAAAGATACCACCCTTACTAGTTATATTTAAGTTTGTTGTAAAGCTTGGTCATTGCATCTACTGAGTTTAAGGATCCAACACACGTTGCATTTTTCCAATTTTATTTACAAAAATTTCACCGCTTACCACGGTGCTCGTGAAAGGGGCAAAGTGAATATACCCTGGGCTTAGGGTATAAAAAATGAAGAAAAAAAAAAAAAAAAACAGAACAAACATGTATAAAGATAGTTATATTTAATGTATTTTGCAATGCTAAATCCGAATCCGGCCTTAGAATTGCTGTACCTCATACGGTTTTTGAGATATCCTAGCCTAAACATGTGCTATATTTTAAAGCTATATAACTTAAATATAGAGCATTCATACGAAAATTCCGATACAGTATCTCAAAGTTCTAATCTTTTCCTTTAAAACCTCATTTAAATTATGTTAATATTTTTATGTTTCTCCGAAATATCTAGACTGAAATATTGAAAAAACATATTTTTTGCACTTTTTTAACTTTTTAGGTTAGGATATCTCCGAGAAAAATAAAGTTTGTTGTAATTTAAATTTGGTTTTTAAAGATTAGAACGTTTATAGACACTGTATCGAATTCTACTTATGAATGTTCTGTATTCTAATTATATAGCTTCAAAAAATAGCAAAAGCTGTATTTTTTCCTTGTTTAAGCTAAGATATCTCAAAAACCGTATCAGATACAGCAATTCTAATGCAGGATTCGGATTCAACATTGCAAAAATACATTGAATATAACTATTTTTATATTTGTTTGTTCTGTTTTTTTTATTTCTTAATATTTTTTTATTTTACTTGGGATATGTATTTTCGCGATATTTCGGGGTTTGCATTTTTCAGACCACTAAACTAGTACAAATGAAACCCCATTCACAGATTTTCTCCATCATCAAACCTATGGACTGTTCAAAAGCACTGTGAGTTATGGGGTTCAAATATATAGTACTTAAACATCCATTTAAACGCAAAATAAAAAAATCCACGTGGCGCTTTTTAAAAAAATTAATTTTGAAAATTGTACTAAAATTTCCACATATCCGTAAAACGAAAAAATTTTAAAATATAAAACCAAAATAATAATTTAGGATTTATTTTTAGATGGTGAATCTGAATCCGGGACCAAAATTGCGCTAACTTGTCAGGATTTTGAGATATCCTAACTTCAAAGTGCAAAAAACACCGTTATTTTGCTCTTTTTTAAGTTTTATAACAAGTTATGATAGTTTCTGGTCATAAATCTTGAAATGATATTACAATGAACCAACCACTCTTGACCTGCAGTGTTTAGCCAGAACGAACTCGATTCTGCTTATACACATTTTGATTCTAAAAAATTCTTGATGATAGATTTGGCAACGCTGCACAGTGTTTCGTTTTAGTGCTCTAGACGTGATAAGTTCAAAAACTAAATTTTAAATTTCTTGTACACAGAAGTGTTCAAATATGTTCACTTATCTCCAAATTTTTTTTTTTTTATGTTTGGCTAACATTTAGTGCATATATGGGCAAATCCCAAAAACTTTTAACATCCCGCGTCCGTATACTGAATAGCGATACTGAGCTGAATTTATACAATTTTAGATGACGGATATGAATCATTATCATTGTACAGGTGTATGCTAACATGTTTA
Source organism: Calliopum simillimum (assembly GCA_951812925.1). NCBI lineage: Eukaryota > Metazoa > Arthropoda > Insecta > Diptera > Lauxaniidae > Calliopum > Calliopum simillimum. The sequence goes on along the minus strand of OX638369.1, from coordinate 88,820,915 downwards.
TGAGACAAAAAATCTGATGTGAAGCTTGTACGAATAGATATAACCATTTGAATGATCAGTTTATTCAAATTTGCCGTGTCTGTTGTAATATTTTATGATTATGCTGTACTCACGCCGTGTACTTTAGAATGTTGGTTTTCAGTAAAAACTCTACTGAATCGATACCCCTTTTGAATAGGATAATGCAAATATATGTGCGTAGCTTCTATAAAATACTACAGGGTGCTAAAGAAGCGTCCGTCGATTTCAAAATTTTTCATATGCGAGTCTTTAAAACAACTTTACAGCCACGCCGTCTAGAATTTCAGGATTTTCATGCTGGGGTTAGATTGCTTTTTCAAAACAGAAAAGATCTACGAAAACTAAATTAGCGTGCCATCCACCGTTATTGTTATACAGGGCTAAATGTTCGAGGCAAAAAAACGTAACGAGAAACATCATCTTGACATTCAAAAATGTTTTGTGAACATTTCTTCCTATTGTGGTACAAATATAAAACCATACGGCGTTGGCTAATTCTACACGAATTTTTCGATTTTTGACAATCAAACTATTTTTGGATTTTTTTATTTTTTTTTTATTTTTGAAAATCCAAAAATCGCTCCAAAAATTCTGAAAAAATTCACACATGTTCTTCGATCAATTATAAGAACTTTTTTTATTTGTTGGTTCCGGAGAATGTTAAGATGTTTCAAGAAAGATTCTGAAAATCATCGAAATTTGCGTGAATTTCGAAATTTAGTTCACTACAGATTGGTTATTTTTTAATCGATCAAAACAAGAAGCCAATTGTTAAATAGGAAATTCATTTGCCCTTCCAACGAGTTCTTCATATACCGAGACGGATCAATTTAAGTTAACTCAAAACTCGAAAAATATTTTTTTTTTTTCGAATACGGCAACACTACATGAACGAAAAAAATAAAAATAATTTTTTTTTTTTACTAAAGATGGTCCACTTAATCAAACTACATATGAATCGGTCTATTCGCAAAAAAAATAATTCAAATTTATAGACATATGCTGGAGAAAATTACAAAAGAAGTTCGAGTAAAATTTGAATTTTGGTATTTTCACTAAATAGGTCAGTACCTGGAGACCGATCCATGCTCCGTTGACAATCTGATCTGATCATTTTAATCGATGTTTTTATTCAGAGCTACTGTTGTGATGGAATTTGTATCTTTTCACCTTCAATTTTCATGCTTTCAAAATGATAAATTTACTGATGAGAATAATAATAAAAAAAAACTCGGAAAGTATCGAATGGTACCTATCGGAAACAATAGAAAAATATATAAAGTTAAAAATTTATGGTTTTTGGTAAATTAGAAAAACGCAAGAAAAACCAAAAAAAAAGGAAACCTAACGAAGCAGCACTCCTAATACGAAATTTCAATAAAATTTTATATTGGTTGTAGATTAATAAGTAAAAGAATAACACTGTGCTACACGAAAAAAAGTTCTGGGTTCTCACATAGCATATCGTGTTTGGCACTCAAAAAAATAATTTTCAGTGCACTCGGTTTTTCTTCGTCACCCAAGAATTTTTTATTGGGCCTGCCTGAAAGGTCGTTTTATACCTTGAGGCAAAAAAAAAAAATTCATAGCTCAGCCATTTTTTAACGAATTTTCATGCATTTGGTTTTGATTGAAAGTTAGGAGTTGTAGCTCTATAGAAAATAAATTTTTGAAAAATCGGGTAAAAATCACCGAGCTAAGGCCGATATCATGAATGATATCATTACTTTTTTCGCAAATGTCACATAGTCTTTCAAGTCAAATTCTGAATTTCAAGGGTTTAATGTTTTTTTTTTGTTATTTTTTACCAAAAGTGCATAAAAATTCCTTTCCAGACAAAAAATAGGAATGAAAATAGACAGTCATTTGAAGTTTCTATGACTCAAACCGTATAAGCTCAAAAGCAATTTTTTTCCAGAAACATGGACTCTCATGTAATTTTTAACTCTCATGAGGTGTTTTAAATGATCATTACTTTTAAGAAAAAAATTATATAAGACTGATTTGTAACTCATTTTGAAGATGAAAGTAGTGCTTAATGATGCACTTAGTAGAAAATATCAAAACCATTTCGTGCGTCCTCTATATAACCTCAAAAAACCGGTTTTTTTAATTTTTGTGTAAGAATATCCCAAAAACCATAAGCGATGGAGCAATTCTGAGGCAAAATTCAGATTCAGCATTGACTAGTACATCGAAAATAAGTTTTTTAATTTTGGTTTGTTGTGTTTTTAAAAAAAAAAAATTTATTTTAGGGGTGACAGAGACGCTGCAAACAATAGAGTAATTTAGGGTAATGTGGTTACCTTTTTCTTTTTTACCAATTTCTACCAAAGTAATGGTAGCAGCTAAGCTTGGTCAATTTATTTGTATTAGTTATTCTATTGTTTTTACTATTTGATAATTTATGTACTAAAATATTAACATTTTCAAGCGTGAGGCCAGTTAAATTGAAAGTACCTAAAAATAGCTGAAAAAGAAAAGTGTCGGGTAATGTGGCTCACCCTGCCCATTTCATAAAGAAGTACCGTTATTCGCAAATTTTGTTGACTAAAAGTCGAGTAGTAATTTTTAAGATTATATTTGCTTTGAAATAGCTTTATATTCTTATTAAATAATATTTTCTGGTAAGATAAACCAAATTCATACTAACATGTGAATAAGTAAGAAGGGTTATCGAATCATACGTAAAATAGTACTCTCAAACTCGGGTATCCTACACATGCAATTAGCTTTTTAAGGTGTAGTAGTAGTCAAAGTTGATATACGGTATATAATATGGGGTAGTCCACATTACCCGAATACATCACGTTTTTGAAATAATCATTGATTATATAAAAGAAATGTAAAATCAGACTTGCTAATGCATTTTTTCGTTGAATAATAGATCCACAATTGCATTAGAGTTATTTGAATTTTAGAAAACTGAGTTCTGAGGAAGTAACTTAGTTATTCACCAAGTACTACTAATAAGTCAACTTGACCTCACAGCATATGCTAAGAATTTCAAACGAATAATTAGCATTATAGAAAAGCCAAAGAGCGTAAAGAATATGTTTTTCGCTTTTTATTGTGCACAAATAACCAGAATTGTTGTGCAGTCTTTAATATGAGAAATAAAAGGGTGCACCACATTACCCGCATAGTCCACATTACCCTAAATTACTCTAAGCTCTGTATTCTAATTTAATAAATTCAAAATAGAGATTTTTTGTTTGGATTTTCAAAAATAATATTTCTACATATAAAAGGAAAGTTTTCCCACGCTTTGCGTGGTGCTTGGTACGGTGCGTATTTTATTAAATTAAAATTCCAGGAATAACAACAACAATATGCTAACGAAATCTTAACAAAAGGAAAAATTTTTAAATCATAACTTTTGAAATTTTAGAAAAAATAACAAACTACAAAATGAAAAACAGAAGTTGAAAAGTAAACACTTGAAAATTGACTGACTAGTTACTGTGTACAGGGAAGAACAAAAAAGGATCTTGTGACAAAAGCACCCCATTGTATTAATCTTGACACCTTTACGACTCATTGAGTGCCGTATAGATACGAGTTGAGTGTGAGATCAAAATAAATATGTAGGGTGCGTGCGAAAGAGTAAATTGATGACGCGTGCCACTATTTAAAAAATGTAACCCATCTGAAGCGTACGCACACACATACCACAATATGTCCGATAAATTGGACAACCCCTTAATTTTGGTGATGCTGCTGCTGCTGTTTTACTTTCACATTATTTTGACAAGTGTCAAGTGATTATAGGGTTTTATGTACTGAAGTGAATTTCGTGTCTATGAAAGCAGCAAGGATTAGGCATGTAACAAAAAGGAAGAAAAGAGATGGAACAATGAGTTGAGTGAATGTGAAACAATTTAAAACTGGACATACCTAGTCGTAACCTTTCGTCCTTTCTAAGCCTTGAACTTTGGTCGCATGCTTATGCAATAGTCAAAAGGACAACAATTCAATATTTTTTTTGTTCATACACAACAAGTAGCATCCTTTTTCCAATGTTACTTTTTGTAAGAAATCAAATATTTTTGTATATGTGAGTGTATGTACCAGTGTCAATATATGCGTGAATGTACGCATACAAAATCAACATACAGGGGTGTTGAAAAAATAACAGAAACTCATTTTGTGTTTAATCCCAGCTAATTTCATTTAAATCCGATTTTTCATTTATCCTTCGAACCAGAGTTTCGTTTTTTTTTCTGTTATTACCTACATACGTGCGTATGTAACCTTTTTGTGTAGGATTCTGTGGCAATGATGTTTTTGTTGGGTCATTCTTAACGAACGGAATGAATGGTTTCCTCATTTTAGTTGTTTTTCTTGAATGTAAAATAAATAATGAGATAATTCAGAATAATTAGCTGTTGCCTTATTTTTAGGAATATCTTTGATGCAAAGCAGGAATATTGTATACCCACATATGACGTGACGCTGTTAGGGAAAACGACCTTTGGTCGATATCGAGTTATTGGTATTTTTGAAAACAGGATAAAATTCTGATTGAATTGACACTAATAAGGCTATTCCGGTTAAGGCAGCAGGCCCGTGCGCACAGGGAAGTTTTGGGGGTTCAAACCCCCCCTCCAGGAACATCTTTTACCCAAAAAAATTAAATAAATATTTATGAATTGAAAATATGTATTGAAATAAAATAGAATAAATCTAATTAGTTCACGTGCTTATAATTTTATTTATAATATCATAGTCATTTTGACTATTCCTGTGGGTTAGCCATTAGCAGTTATGAAGGTTTTTAGAAAGAAAGTAACAAAAAATATAAATTGTGATTAGTTTTCTGATCAAAAAAATTAGAACCAGCAATTTTTCAACTGGAATTGTTTTATTTTGGTATTTAAAAAAAAAAATTAAAAAATCGATATCGAGATCATTCCCACATTAAAAGTGATTCAGGCACAAAGGTCGTAAAAATTAGGTGCTTTTTAATCGAATTTCAAAATAACAAAAAAAAAAAGAAATGCTTTTTTTTGTTCACATATCAAAATAACTCTGTTTAGTCTTATATTTTCCATTGTTATTGACCACCACTCGTCATCTTTCGGGCATAACCATAATTCGGTTAAGACCATTGCAACGAATGAAACAATTGGTAGTCCGAGATTCACATTCTGAAAGAGGTCAATGGGATTTTTTTCACTCAGATTATATAGCAATGTTGTCACTGCTATTGTGTCGGTCATCCTCCACCTTTTCAAGAATTTCGTTCACTTTTTTGGTGCATAGTCGACAAGATTTACAACAAAATTTCCAGAGCGGAATCGATCATACCTGGATGTACGCCATATATCTGAAAATACCGTTTTCTGCACATTAAATCATGGATAATTCGGATCTCAGACGTGATAGAAAAAAACGGTTAACAGATTCGGATTTTTGAAGTAAAAGACTTTGGCTTTAAGCTTCGTTATCAGGTTTTGTGGCTAAAGTTTTCCTTGTTTTGTTATATAACCTCAAAAATCTCAAAAAATAAAACTTTTAGGTTAAGATTTCTCAAAAACCATACGAGATATAGCAATTCTAAGGCCAGATTCGAATTCAACATTAAAACTTGCATTGAAAATATGCATTTTTGTTTTCATTTCTTGTTAATTTTCATAAAAAAACCCAAAAATTCATTTTTTTTTTTCAACAAAAAAATTTCAAAAAAAGTTCTTAAAAATACAATGTCTCTTTAACACAATCAGATGGAATTTTCAAAAATACGATTTTTGAATTTAAAACTAAACGCAAAACTAACTGCGTACTAAGTTTTTAGATAGTTTTTGTCTAACCTTGTTTTTTAATACAGAAACAGTGTAAAGGCCATTTATTTACCGAAATGCGACCCTAAAAATCGATTTAAAAATAAACTTTTTCTGTATACTTGGACCCCAGTGAACAACTTTGCAAAAAAAAAAAAAAAAAAAAAAAAATATGACCAACGAAGCCTTCAAGCAATTAAACATGAAAATGATTTAAATCAATACACATTTCATTGAATTAATGTATTTATAAGGGAACAAATTACTAATTTTGTTTTAGTTTGCTTGCAAAACTACTTTCCAAATTTAAAATTTATTCTGATTTTCTAAAATCTTAATGCAAACTAGCCTGACTGAAAGATAGCTCAAACCATTTTTATTAAAAACACCAGGACTCAACGCGCTTTTGTGACCAGAGTTAGTGCTATCGACTTAATTTCATAAACAAAGTAAAAAAATATGGTACATAATATTAAAAATGGATTTTTATGATGGCATATTTTCTTTGAAAATTATGAAAAATGTTTGCACTTTTGCATTTCTTTTAATTTTCTCCATTTAAACATGTTATTTTGATGTCAACTTTTTTACGCTAAGTGTTGTTTTAGTACCTTTCGAATGGCATACATGTACTGAGCATTTTATAGTGTTATTACGTTTTTTTTATGAAAACCCCCCCCCCAAGAGCAAATCCTTCGCACGGCCTTGTAAGGCAGTAGCAGTAAGTCTTTTGTAATACATTTCAGAAATACTTTCTAAGACTTTCGGTATTTTGGCGCAGAAATCTTTTAGAAAAAGCTCACAAATTTACCACACAAAAGCTTTAGTGGTGAACTTGTCAAATTGTGCAAAATAAGGACTTCTTCTTGCACGCCGCCATACATTATTGTGCAGAAATTGTTGCTACATGTTTTTACACAAACTTTTCTTTTCTTTTGTAACCATTAGAACAAAAATCGAACCAAAAGAATTATAATTTTGTAAAGTTGTCACTTTTTCATTATCACAAAAACAACAACAAAAAGATCTGATTGAACCTACTTTCGAAGATATAGCCATCGGAAGATCGGGATATGGGCATTCCTCAGAAACTTTTAACCTATAGTTGTCGTCAAGTTTTGATGTCAAACGCGTAACGTGCATGGTATTAATTAAGTAATAGTAATGGTTTTTTATTGAATATTGGTTCAAACATTAACAAGTATGTGCATTACATTTTTTTGTAGAAATATATGGAATTCGCGCCAATTCTGAGAAATGTCCATATAGCTTCTATGAAAACCGGTATATGTTCAGAATTCCTTGATGGATCTTAATAATATTGGTGTCATATGAAAGGTATTTTAACTGGCTATAAAATCGGCATGCAAAAGTTTTAAATCCGAGTCATGGTTTTCGAGAGTAAGTAACGGAACCAATTTTGTAGAGAATCACAAGATCTACAAAAAGTAAGCGATAAGTGTACACACCGTACATAAAAATCAGTTTTTTGGCATTTAAAGGATTTTTTTGGAATATCTTCTAAACGGTTAATTCTATGTGTACACATATTGCTTACTTTTTGTAGATTTTGTGATTCTTTACAAAATTGGTGCTTTACTATTTATCATATGACTCTTCGTTTCGGAACTATCCGTCAAAAACCAGAATTTTCGAAGCCTTAACGGTTTTTCAAAAATATATTTAAGGCCACGAGTTGTTCGAAAAATAAATTAGTACGTTATATAGAAAATCAAATTATCTTTTAAACGGTATTTCAATTTTGTTTGCATGACTCTTTATTAAAGAGTTATCGCAATTTAAAAAGTAAGATATTTTAATATGAACTTATACGTAACATTTCGTATCAAAACGGTTCACAACTTTTTAAATTGGGTGATCTCCTAAACTATAAGTCGTACGAAAACATTTTTTTCGTGCTTTTGTAGGAAATTTCCTGTGCGCAAAATTTTTCTGTAAAAGTTAGCATTAGCGAGATATTTGTAAAGAACTGATTTTAGGGACCTTTGAGCATAAGTACTCAACGGGAAACGGAAGCGCATTGAAAAGACTTCAGTTGCTTCCAGTGCTGTTCTCACTGCTTATCTTTTATAACACATCATGTCCTAGCGGAGATGCACATCTTCAGAAGCACATGAAATACGCTTCAAATACGCTTCCGTGGAAGCACACATTTGGAAACATATGAAATACGCTCCCGTGGAAGTTTTCAAAATTTTAAGTTCCATTTCACAAAAATTACTTTTTTTTCTGTAACTTTTAGTAGATTTATTAACTTTTATGAGCAATAAAAACTAGTAAGGGTGTAAAATTTGGCCTGGCCAAATATTAAATACCCTACACTGCAGTATTTTTAAAATTTTGCTCATATGAGAGGTGCTACGCTCTCTTGTCCGAGTTCACCCAGTTTTTGTCCAGAGCTTGCATTTATAGTTTTTGGTGTCTGAGTGAAAAACGTTTTCAGTACAGCGTTTTGAAGCTTTTGCTTATATAGGAGGTGCCACGCCCTCTTGTCCGAGTTCGTCTAGTTTTATCTTAGAGCGTGCATTTATAGTCTTTAGTATTTGAGTGAAGTTTGGTTGGATTATCTCAAAAAACTTTTTCAGTATAGCATTTTGAAACTTTAGCTTATATGGCAGGTGACACGCCCCCTTGTCCGATTTCACCCAATTTTTGTTGAGAGCTTTCACTTATGATTCTTAGTATCTGAGTTGTATTTGGTTTGAATATCTTAAAAAACGCTTTCAGTATAGCGATTTGAAGCTTTTGCTTATATGGGAGGTGCCACGCCCTCTTGTACGAATGCGTTCAGTTTTTTTCCAGAGCTTGCGCATACAATTCTTAGTATTTATACTCCTAAAATTGCATTTTGAATATGTTTTTTGTATAGGCGGTAGGCGTGTCCGTTGACCGATTCCGCTCATTTTCAATCCCCCGAGCTATCTTTGACGACGGAGGCAGTGCACCGAATTTCATTGAATTATCTTGCTTAGTTTTCCTAAAAAGTGTATTTCAACACACAGCCAGCCAGCCAGACAGACATACATGGCTATATCGACTCAGGAGGTGACGCTGATCAAGAATATATACACTTTTCTATATCTGCCACACCTCCTTCTCTGCGTTACAAACGGAAGAGCAAAGTGAATATACCCTGGGTGTAGGGTATAAAAATAGAATTTGAAAAGGTTTGTATGCGCTCTTTTTGGAAGCAGCTTCATTTCTTCCCTTTGGGTAACTTTTTATGCGCACAATGAACTACAATGGACTTTTTACACGTTATTTATCATGCATAAATAAATATAATTCCTGTTAAAAAATTCACTTGGAATTATTTTGCAGAACAATTCTAATTTTCCTGGGCTATTTTGCCTGCTTACAGGGCACCAATTTTTAGAAAAGAAAATTAAATTTTGACAAAATCATCGACAATTTTTGTCTGCTGGCCCAAAAAACTATTTCTTGAAGTTTTCAAAAATCGTGGGAGTTGTGAAGCACGACTAAAAGTCGCACAAAGTTGCATTTCTTGGTGAAAATCCTTCATTAGGATAAGGAAAAATGACAAATTATGTACAAAATGAAAATTATCTTAAAAAAAGTGAAAAATGGCAAGTTGCCCAATCATTCCGAATCGTAATGAACGCTAGTATAACCGTCGGCCAGTACATGAGCACACTTTAAATGGACTACTCGGTCGCATCCATTGCAATTAATTGCGTTGTTTTTCGTAAATTTTTTTCGGCATGGGATCTTTACAGATGGTGCAAAATTCTTCTTCTTCAGCGTCAGATTCAATTTGCGGTGGTGCCAAAAATTTGCGACGACTACTCTTTGCTGCCGATGATTTGGCTGTTCTCTCCATCTTCTTTTGAGCCTCTTTGGCTTGTTTCTCTTCAGCTATCTGGTGTAACTTGGCCATATATTCTGGCGAAGTCAGTATTGTGGTTTACACTGGTTTGCGACCTTGATTGAATTTCTTGGCAGGAGTGACATAAATAACGCGTAATACGAATGTAAAATATGATTTCAGGTTGCCTTCTGTCATAATTGTCGTGCTTTAGAACTCCCCACTTGAAGTGATTCATTTCTCCCCCATTCGCTAATATTTTAAAATTGCCACCGCGTCAGTAACACATCGAATGTTTTTGCATAAGTCCTTTTGAACGTCGAAAGCCTAATCATTACTGATTATTTTATGGGTACCAGTGGCGGATCCAAGGGGGCGATCGTCCTCCCCTCTCAAACCAAGTGATTACATTTTTTTAAATTATATGTGAAGATTTTAAAAACATTCTGTTATTATCTAGAAATGTAGTCAATCGGCCCCCCCCTCTTGACAATGCTGGATCCGCCACTGGTGGATTCGCTTCAAAATGTTTATGAAAACACGAATGCTAAAAAAAACCTTTCGAACAAAATGGTGAACACGCAGTCCGGAGAGGTACGAAAAAAGTGTGCTAACGGGATGAGTGTTCGAACAAAACTGACATATGAGGTAAAAAAATTTTGACAGTAGGTCAAAACTCCTATTTTGGGGGATAAAAAAAAAGATTTAGTTTAGTTCCAAATTAGAGCGAAAACTCTTAATATGTCAAAATATTATTTTGTCTGTGTGCAGAACTGTCTCAATTTTTGTGAAGTTATTTTTATTTTATATGGAATTATTTTTTTTTTTTTTTCTTATCAAAGGTGATCGCCTGCTGGACATACCTTGTAAAGTATGCGGTGATCGAAGCTCTGGCAAACATTATGGCATTTACAGTTGCGATGGTAAGCATTTTAGATACTTCCTTCTTTCATAAGATGTTATTAACATTTCGAATTTACAGGCTGTTCGGGATTTTTTAAGCGCAGCATACATCGAAATCGGATCTATACCTGTAAGGCAACAGGTGATCTCAAAGGACGTTGTCCCGTCGATAAAACGCATCGAAATCAGTGTCGTGCTTGTCGTCTATCCAAGTGTTTTCAATCCGCAATGAATAAAGATGGTAAGCCGAAAATTTGTTCTGATAAAAGTTATTGTCCAGCAGTCAGTGACAAAAAAAAAAAAAAAACCATGGTATCGAATCGCTGGTTAAGTTTGTTACTTTGTTTAAAGTGTTCAGATAATCTATGAGATGATTTGTCAGATGATTCTACAGCGAATTCCCAATAGACGGATTTTTGTGGCCTTTGAGCTTGGGATTTCTCAAAGATAGCTGTACTTAAGATTTTCTTTCAGATGGATTTTGACCACGAAAGGTTGCCAGAAACTAGTTCAGAAGGAAACCCGCGGGTGATCGGATTTTGAGTAAATTTTTTTGAGTTTAGGTGTAGTGAATAAGCAAAACAAACAAATTTAATCTAAAATGTTAATAACAAATAACAAATGTAATAATTTCAGTGCCTTTAAAAGATATATGTATTTGAATCCCAAACTATTGGAAAATATACGTGAGAAAGTGTGACTAGTCTAGGCTGACCATTTTTTCAATCGTCCAATGCGGGACAGGGAAAATTTATTTTTTATACTTCAGAAAAAACGTATTTGTTTAGAACACGAGTAATTTGAATATACATGACACTTCTATTTCTGTTCCTCCAAAAGAAAACTCTTTATAAACCAACATGAATGTTTCACTAAAAATATTATAGGTTAATAGTACAGTCATTTGGTAGTTTTACCTGGAAAGTTTTACGGGATTTTTGCAAATGGGTTATTTTATAGATTTCGATGTGATCTTTCAGAATTTCAACTTTGCTTCCTCGAATCGTGTACGCTCGCGCCGCCATATTGGAGAAATGGCGTCCAAAATCATTTTTTTACAAATATCTCTTTAACGGTTACATTTATAGAAAAATACTGTGAGGCAATATTGTCGCTTATATAATTTTCTATAAAAATGACCATTTAATTGTTTTCGTACGACTTATAACTCAGGAGATATCCTAATTCAAAACTTGAAAAAAATTAGTAAATTGTGCATGCCGCTCATGAATGGGCACAGTGACGTGTTTAGCTTAAAATTACTATAACTCATGAACGGTGAGTCACACGTTTAAAGTAAAAAAAATTGTTTATATGGAATTACTTGCACTACAATCTACATATGGTTTTTTTTTTCAGATAACTTATGATTTGGGAGATATTTTTTAAACAAACCTAAAATTTAGAAAAAAAACATTTTTTCAAAATAGCTCCAATTGTTCATGCAGTTTTTAGAGATATCGCGAGTTGAAAATCGTTCAGCACTGAACATAGTACTGCGCATAGTACAATGTTCAATTTTGAATGATTTTCATGACGCGATATCTCATGAACGGTAAGTCAGACGAAAAAAAAGTTCGGAGAGACCCTTAAAAGGAACTGAACGTTCTACAAAATGCGAGAAAATTTTTTTTCCTAGAACTAACCGTTTTGGAGATTTTTTGAAAAAACATTTTTTTTCGAAATTTCAGGTTTGTTATAAAAATATCTCCTTAACTATAGGTCATCTGAAAAAAAAAATTATATGTGGATTATAGTGCAAGTAATTCCCTATAAAAAAATATTTTTACTTTGAACGTGTGACTCACCGATCATGAGTTATCGTAATTTTAAGCTCAACACATCACTGTGCCTATTCATAAGCGGCATGCACAATTTACTGATTTTTTTTCAAATTTTGAATTAGGATATCTCCTGAGTTATAAGTCGTACGAAAACAATTAAATGGTCATTTTTATAGAAAATTATATAAGCGACAATATTGGCCCACAATATTTTTCTAAGTAAGTAAATTTATTATGAAAATTAAAGTAAAAAGTAGTACAATAATGCAGGTGTGGCCAGTTATTTTTTACTGCAATAAAAGATTCATATTATAGAAAAAATCTATACAATGAGCGGGACATACATGAAAATCCGGGACATTTCCGGGACATTTCTGAATGCGGGACGAGAGGGAAAAATGCGGGACTGTCCCGCAAAATGCGGGACGGTTGGTCACCCTCGACTAGTCTTGTAACTTAGTTAAAAACAAACCAACTTTCAGAGAAAAAAACCAAGCTACACAGTGAGAGCGCTGATTTTTAAGTTTGGTTTTACTTATTTCTGCTTAGTTAACCATGGAAGTGAGAACAGGGAATTGACGAATAATCAGAATAAGAGAATTTGAAGAATTTTCTTCGTACATAGGACCAAATTCATGATATATACTTTCAAAGTTCAAAAAGTGTTTTTTAACTTTCTTGATCCTTTCAGACTCAGGAGATTAATTTTCTTTGCCAGAAATTAAAAAAAAGTGTCGAATTCAAATACGTAACTAACAATAAAAGCAATTATTTCAAAATAATTTCACAAAGTTAAAGTATATTTAATGTGTATTTTATATGTATTTCCATCAAAAAACCCCGAAATACTATTTTTATACTACAATGCGATACCATGTTTATTTACTTAGATAACCAGACTACAAAAGCACAACCAACAAAAAACCAAAAAAGAATTGTTATGTTATTCTTTTGGCAGTTTTTGTTGTTCTTATGTTGTTTGTCCTGTTCAAGGATATGTGGCAAAATTTACACATTCGACAACATGAGAAATAACATTGCTATACAAACAACAAAAACAACAAAAATTGACAAAAACACAGTTTTTCGCTTTCCCCAAAAATTTTTATTGTTGTCGTTTTGTCTTCTGTGAAGCCAAGAATAGCCCCAAAAAGGACCTGCTGTTATATATGCAACATCTTCCTGCCTTGGCTTTAATATGAATACAGCAATGCGAGCATTTAAAAAAAAATGGCGTCATATGTGGGAGGGACTTTTTTTCTGGTTTTGTTTTTGGTACTTAAAAAGTTTTAGCATTTTTTCGGTTACCCCATCAAAGTTTAAGTGTTGTGTTCCGCACTTTTAATGCTGCCTCCCATTCTTGATTTCTTTTTCTTTTGTAAATCGTCGGTTTTATGGATCATTAAAAAAACACAACAATTTGACAGGATAATCATTTCATTGTCAATATTATATTGCCATTGTTGCCATAGTACTGCTGTTGTTGTTGTTGTTCCAATACTGCCGTTTTGGGGGGTCTCTTCAATCGTTACATTTAAGGATAAAGCATGTAATCCTCTATTACGTCGTTTTCGTTGTCAGTTACTGTGCGGCTTTCATCGTTTTCGTTGATTGTGCTATCGCCCTCTAGTGTTGTGTGCTTATGTATTCCTTAGCAGTATACTTTTTCGATATATGAAAACAAGAAGAAAAAGAAGAAGAGGATTTCTGTATGGCTTTCGAAGGGTGGCGTAGACCACATTATGCCAAATGTGTTCGTTTTCTCACGACTTCACATGAAAATTGTTGATTTTTTTCGCTCATTTTTGTTGCCGGACTTAATCGCTTTTGTATTTTTATGCAACATTTAATATTGGCTTAAAAGCTTTAAAGCTACGCTAGAGCCTTGAAAGCATTCGAATATTGAAATGTTGTTTCCATGGAATGATTGTTTTGGTCTGAGGCAGCGTTAGAGTTTGAGTGAAAATTTTTAGTTTTGATGACAAGAATGTAATCAAAAGTCCGTGTCTGGTGAAAGGATGAGATGTTTCTGGTAATTGAAGTAGTACTTAAATGTCTTTTTGAAATACGTACCTTGGTCATTAGATGGAGAAGTTGTTTTGGAGGCTCCGAAAATGGCTTTAAGTTCAAATTTCATGTTTTATAACTATTAGTGGAGTTCTCAGGGCATTAAAAACACGTAAACGTGGGATTTCTGTTAGACCGAATGAAACTTAATTATTAAAAGTGGAATGCTTAGCTTATAATATATATAAAAAAGTTAACCTATTAAAAACTTGTGATCTTTATTGGTTCCTGGAAAGTTTTTCGAATTTTTTGAACCTGAGTTAATTTTTAAAATTGTGATAATACATGAACGGAGCGTCGCAGCAAAAGAACAAAAATACTAGCTTATATGGAATTGCTTGTTCTACAAACAACAGGAGATATCCTTTGACAACCCTAAAATTTAGAAAAAAACTATTTTTGCAAAATATTCTGAAACGAAAATTTTTTTTTTTATGAAAAGTCATACGCAGTATGTCTCATCGTTTTGCCTTTTTTGGACAAAACAACGTAGTCGGCGTTGGAAACAACTACAATTACGAAAGGAATTTACCAGAATTTTTCTCTTGAAGTACCCGTTACAGATATTTTTGCAAAAAACTGGTTTTGGGCGCCATTTTTCTTATATGGCAAGAGGCAACGATACGAGGTGGGATTTTGTTTTTTATACCATATGAAAAACGCAAGTTTTTTTTCGTTTTGTTCGTTCCCGAGTTATTCGGACATTTCTATTTTCGAGGTTATAGCATTATATACATCAATATCTATATATAAATAGGCAAACGAAATCGGTTCAGTCCCTGTTTCTATACCTAAATCTCAACCGATTTGCTTGATTTTTTTTTTGTTGAAAAGGTTGTGAGGAGGAGCAGTGCATAGGACTTTCTTTTTTTTAAAGTGGGCGGTGCCACGCCCTTAAATGGAAAACACGCTTTCACAGCTAAAACGAAATTTGGTATGGAGATAGCGTTAGTACTAAGAAGCGATAACATGACCATTATGTTTTTCAGTGGGCGGTGCCACGCCCCTAAATAGAAAAAATGCTCTCACGGCTAAACCGTTGCATTGATCTTAACGAAATTTAATAAGGAGGTAGAGTTAGCACCAAAAAACAATAATATGACCATTATGTTTTTCAGTAGGCGGTACCAAGCCCCTAAATGGAAAAAATGCTCTCACGGCAAAAATACTGCACACGATTTTTATGAAATTCGGTATAGATATAGAGTTAGCACTATATAGCACGATAGCATGATTGATTTTTATGAATTGTTGTATAGAAAGATATTAAAAACTGTTTGCTCTTTAGTACACAGTAAAAATTTTAGTTTAATTTTAAAACCAAAAAAAGTATTTATATAGAACAATGCCAAAAAAAGTTTTAATTTTAAACTATTTTGGAAGAAATAAAGAGAGGGAGAAAAATGAAAAAAAAAAAAAAAAATTTAAATTTAATTATTGAAAAAAAAAAACAAGACTTCCATACTGAGATTCGAACCCAGGGTACAACATCTTGTGTACATAAATTACGAAGTCTTTAGCTCACTCGGCTATCAAACGTATTGACGTAGTTGTGTGAAATTTGTATTTAAACAATTGAAAAAGAAAATTTTTTTTTTGTTATTTTGTTCTCGTTCTTTTTTTTATGCTCTTTTGATAAATAAAGTTTTTCAAATTTTGAAACTAAAAAGTCTCTCCAAGCTAAATTAAAACTTTGATGGCATTAGTTTCAAACCAAAAGTATTAAAATTGGCGCAGAGAATATTTTAATACTTTTCTTGGACTTATTTTAAAACTAAAAATGATTAGTTTTTTGAATTTAAAGTTATTTTAGGATTGTTTTTAAGCCACTTTGGTATTAAAAAATTGAAAAAACTAAATGGTTTAAAAGTAAATATTTTTTGTGATAAAATTTAAACCTACCGGAATAAATTTCAATCTTTTTTGGAATAAATTTTGAATTTAATACCAAAGCAGTTTAAAATCAATACCGAATGGAATCAAAAGTAAACTATCACTTTTTACTGTGTAGGAGTTACACGCCTCTAAATGGAAAGTACGATATTGCAACTTAGCTGCTGCACCGATGCAGACAAATTGAACCCTAAGGAAGAATATTAAAAGCTTTTTGTGTTTTATCTACCAAGGAAGGGTATACAAACTTTTTCCTTTATTTTATGGTCAAATCAAAATGGTCGAATTGCGGCCACAAGGCGAACTCTAGTATTTGTAATACGCCAAGTCCGATCGAATATCTGTTTTGCTATAGATTCGTTTTCGTTTTTTTATTTGTTAAAAACAATATAGTACGAGATCCGGCAGTAAAAAAACGTATCGATCGAGTTTTTAGTTAAAATTTAGTTTTTACATATATTTATGAATGGGGAAACATATTTTTGGCGGGTTGCCTATCAAAATATGGCCGCAAGTATTATCAAATTGCGATAACTTATGAACCGTGAGTCGCACGAGAAAAAGTGCCCAGATCTTTTTTATGGAGAGTCATATGCTGTACAAGTAATTTTCATTATATGTTAAAAAAAATTTACCGTTTAGGAGTTATTTATTAAAAACCGATTTTTTTTACGTTTATTGTTTATTGCGTAAAAAAAATCGGTTTCTAATAAATAATTATTAAACGCTAATTTTTTTTAACATATAATGAAAATTACATGTAGAGCATATGACTCTTCATAAAAAAGATTTTGACACTTTTCCTCGTGAGACTCACGGTTCATAAGTTATTGCAATTTGATAATACTTGCGGCCACATTTCGAGAGGCAACCCAGCAAAAATATATTCCCCCATTCCTAAACATATGTAAAAACTAGATTTTAACTAAAAACTCGATCGATACATTTTTTACTGTCGGATCTTAGACTAATAGTATATAAGTTTATCATGGAAAAACGACCTTTTTATGTTTTAGTTTTAAAGTATACCAAAAATATTGATAAGTTCACATACAAAAATTTTAAGTTTTGGATCTGAAATACACTGTGAAACAAAAATACCTAAAATCATACCAGAATCATATACAAAATATGTAAAAACTGTCATATCTCGCGCAAATTTCAACTGATTTCAATTTGGAAGATGACGTTTGAAAACTCTTGACTTTTTCTTAAGTTTCTTTTTAAAATTTTTTATATATTTTAAAACTAAAACATAAAAAGGTCGTTTTTCCATGATATGCTATTATTTTTAACAAATTGCGCCCTTTAGCGGAGAAACGTTTGGCTTTGGAATAGAGACTTGGAAGCATAACTATAGCAAAACAGACTTTTGCAACTTTCAGGACTTCTAGAGGGCAAACTTTTCAATTTACTAGTAGAGCAGTGAGAAAAAATCACAAAATTTAGAAAATTAACCCCTTTCAAAGATTTGAGCTGAATTACTACCAATAATTTAGTGGTTTTTGAGATAAGTCAAAAAAAAAAACTGTAAAAAAACTGATTTTTATCATTTAGACCATCATACAAGCCCTAGGCGGGCTATCTTTTCGGGGGTTTTAATTTAAACCAAGTATGCAGTCTTTGTTTTAAGACATCAACTTGATTTTATACTCAAGATCAAGACTGCTATGGTCTTGGTCTTGGTCACGATGATCAACTAGACCAAGACTACTTTTCGGTTAGTAAGTGTGTCACGCACCTTTTAAGCATAAAACTATCTCTCAATCCGAAATTTGGCATCTTAAAAACCCAACTACTTTGTAGAAATAAGGTTTAGAAATTTTAAATACTCAACAATCTTTAGAGTTTTTTTTTTAAATACCAAGACCATAATCGAGATCAAGACTTGACGCCAAAATCAAGACCAAGATTGCCATAGTCTTGGTGTTGGTTTGCTCATCAGTAGGGTAAATCCACTAGGCCTATGTTATACCACATTTCCTATATGAACCTTATTCCCCGACAAATGCCCAACATTTTTTAAATCAATTAATTAATTAATTAAATGGTACAGTTCATCAATCTAATGTATTCTTAATCCGACATAGACGACTGTCGTCAATGAAGTATGCTGCAACGATACAGGAGCCCTGGAGAGGTCAAAATGCCTGTATCGTGCCTGTTCTCAGTGATAAAAATTTAATTCCGACCTAGAAATAATATGAAATTCAGAAACTTTCTTAAAATACTACTATTAAATTAACTCTTTGCGTGTAAAGTTCAAATAATTCAAACTAAAAATTAAAAAATATTACTCATTCGGAATTCTGAATACTTTTGTAAAATTTTTCCTCGTGCAGAATTTGATCATTAAGTTTTCGTATATTTTGATTGTAAAAACAAATATGCCTTTACCGTGGGTAAAATTAAATTTTCCTTTATTTATTAATTATTTATTTTCCATTAAATTTATTTTACACAAAAAATGTGTTTTCACACCAACAGACAACAACTTGACCGGAAAAAACTAATGTACAAAAATGCCTGTCTTTACAATGAAT
Source organism: Calliopum simillimum (assembly GCA_951812925.1). NCBI lineage: Eukaryota > Metazoa > Arthropoda > Insecta > Diptera > Lauxaniidae > Calliopum > Calliopum simillimum. Next base: position 88,802,074 of record OX638369.1, on the reverse strand, counting down.
ATTTTGGAATTTACTATAGAAATTAAATGAAAAATGAAAATATAATTTTGAGGTGATTTTTAATATTTTTTCACGTCGAGGCCTCGGCGGAAGACTTTTTCTCTTTATTTTTTTTTTCAAGTCAAAATTAAATTTTTGTTTTGTAGAACTTCCCGTATGAGTAAAAATTAAACTTCCTTTGACAGCATTTTCATACAAAAAATATAAAAAAATTATGCCCGCAGCTTCTCTCTTCCTAACTAACACGACTTTTGCATTGAAAATTTTTAGCCTCAGTCAAAATCCCAAAAAAAAAAAAATCAAAAGTCTGCTGAGTTAAAAATGGCGTCTAAAGTTTCCGCAAAAAATTAAAATTACAAAAAGTAAGTGTCGCTCTGCCACATTAAAAATGTGAAAAAACAAATCGAAAGAATGGGAAAAATTACTTTGCCAAAATGTAAGTAAAAAAAATCAAGTTGAGACCAATTTTTTTTACTTTCTTCACTTTTAAACGGCAGTATCCTCCCCCAAACCACAGCACTTCAATAAAGGGTTAAAACTCGCGTCTTTTCTTTTTCGAAGAAACTTTTTCGCCGTTCCCAAAGTGCGCGCTTGTTTGCTAAAGTAATTTTTTAACTCATCGCTACTTCTGCCACTTCCCAATTTCTTTCATTTCGACTTTGTCTTCTTCGAGTATTTTGCCTTGAAATGCCGCAAGTGTTTTAAGGATTTATTGTTGTTGTTATTGCTGCTGTTTTTTGTTGTTCTTGTCATAGACACCACGAAGATTTTTCACTTACTTAACCCGCAGTTAAAATTTTGATGAGTTTGGTGTTTTTCTCTTAATTGAAGTTTTAGATTTTGGAACGCATTCTACAAAAAACAAAAAAAAAAAAAAAAACAATTTGCTTCCTTTGACATCGGCATTATTTTGGATTGGAGAGGGTTTGCTTTGCGAAATCTACTAAATCCGCTTTGGTGTTAAATTATCGGTTTCTTTTCTTTAACATAATTTAGAGGTTGATATTCATTCATTCATTCAGTTAAATGAAACGAAAAAATTAAATTAAAAAATATTAATTGAACGTTGCTTCGTCATCACTTGGTAAGCCCAGGATTCATAAATAATATCTTGGAGATATTGAATTGCTGTAATCTTTTAATCGTATATTTCTGAAAAATCCTCAGTCGATTAATATTTCAGGAGTTTGGGATACCTTCGTCGTTGAGTGTTATGTTTCACAGAAATACAACACGGAGAAAAAAATAGTACTTGCTTCTTTATTACTCATAAATTTTACCAGAATTGTGACAACTCCAAACTGAAGTAAATATCACCTTACTGTTTTAGTCAATGTAGTATGTATGTTTGCTAGTAATTTTTTTGAAAATACTGGCATGATATTTACTTACTATAAAGTTCAAACAACAACAAAAAAAAAAAACAACAAAAAAACCCAACTTGACCGCATTAGAGTACGAACCCCGGCCCCTCCGTATGATAAGCAAATAGGTACAGTAGGTCAAAGCCAAAGTCGTACACCAAACAAACATTTTTTCAATTCCCCAAAACTAAGTAGAGTAGAACGGGGCAATGTCGTGCACTCAACTTTGACATGCTCGTAAAGTCGTACATCTCAAGCGAATGCGACGAGTAAGCATCCGATCGAAAGATAATTTCGTTGGTTACATCCATGTGTAACAACATTTGTGTAGCGAGAAATTGTGTTTGTGTAAGTGAAGAAATAAAAAATGTGCACGACATTACCCCCCTCAAAATTTGTGGGGTAATGTCGTGCATTGTTTTCCGAGTATAGTAAAGGTACCAAAATGTGTGAGAAATGATAGGTAGTGGTTCTATTAGTGGAGATTTAGCATTATCATGTATTTATTCATTATTATACAAGTGTGAAGTACATAATATGTTGTGTAGAGTAGAACGGGGCAATGTCGTGCACTCAACTTTGACATGCTCGTAAAGCCGTACATCTCAAGCGAATGCAACGAGTAAGCATCCGATCGAAAGATAATTTCATTGGTTACATCCATGTGTAACAACATTTGTGTAGCGAGAAATTGTGTTTGTGTAAGTGAATGTGCACGACATTACCCCAATGGTCGTTTTAAAGGTCAATTCGATAACTCGGTGAAGCCCAACATTTTTTTCGAAAACCAAATACTTCTTTTCTTTGGCAGGATATTTCGTTTCAGAAAACACTTACCTGGTATATTTTCCCGAAAGGAAAATTATTTTTCTGACTTGATAAAAAAACACTTTTATCGTCCCGAAAGCGTGCGTTTTGAAAAAAAGGTTACTCTGTATAGACGAACTGGGGAAAATTGCTAGTATTATATGCATAAGCTCAGTAGGTCAGCAGGTCCCTACCTTACGAACAGATGGTAAATCATTCAATTCTTTGGGCTAAAACAGCCAGTGCACGACATTACCCCCTGCACGACATAACCCCGTTCTACTCTACGCTAAAATAATTTAAGAAATTTGAAGTACATTTTTAAATAGCCTACACGGAGAGAAAAAAATGTTCTAAAGTCTAGCTCAAATCGTTCTTAAATTAAATATTCAGAATTAAGCCCAATATAGCATAAAATCATCCCAAAATACGCCCAACTTGTTCGCAATTCAAGCTCAAATTTGGGCATAATATAAATTTTGATAATTAAGACCAATTGTACTCAATGCATGCCATTTTGTACTTGTTTTAAAAAAAAAATAAATAAGCCCATTTTTTGCTTAATTCAAGCCCTTTTGTGATTGTTTATCAAAAAATAAATTTTCATTTGTGTTTATTCTGTGTGTTTATGATTCTTAATATGACTATGTCATCTACTGCTTAAATAATTCCTGCTCGACAGTCGAATTGGGTATTTATAATAGAGTAAATACTCCTGACATCCCATAATGGGATGTTACGATGTACTGAGGTGTCTTTGGATATTTTGGTACATTGATTTTGGAAAATGAAATGATATTTCTTGCATTTGGCAAAAATGGTCATATTCATATTTTGATATATGAGAAATTATTAAGAAAAAATGGGAATATTTGTTTTTTTTTATAAAAAAGTACAAAAGGGCTGAAATTAAGTACAAATGCGTTTAATAAATTTTTGACGAACAATCCCAAATTGAATTGAATTGAGCTCAAATGGGCATATTCATTTTTTTGATAAACAAGCACATTATTACTTGATATCAAGAAAATTATGGACAAGCTGAAAATCACACCCAAAATTGATTGGTTTGGGATTGTTTTTAGCTCAAAATTCTCTCCGTGAATTTAATCCTTAAATTTTAACTAAAACCAAACTTGAAATTTTCCGTTATTTTTGAAAATAAATAAAAAGTTACAGAAATCAAGCATATTCAGTACCAAGGCCAAAGTCGTACACCTTAACAAAATTATAATTGAAAATTGATTTTTTAATTGAACTTTTAGTCATATATTTGCAAAGATCGATTTACATATAAATCTATCAATGCATTTTTTAACACATAATTATGACAAATCAAGGAACGGATTAAAAACACGGCTATAGTGACATACGTTTCGTCTTTCGCCACAAAGACTCATCAGACTATTTTTGTTGTAATTATAATTATATTTATTTCACTAAATTAATTATAATTGAAAACTTGCAAGTTTGAAAACTTTTTTTGTTTTTGGCCTGGGCGGGAGTTGAACCAAGGACCTCCCGGTTGGTAGCAGAAGTCGTTACCACAGCACCAGCCTTGCCCGGCTGCGAAGCCGACTTTTGCCAGTTTTGTTTGTGTGTTAATACGTATTGATAAATCATAATTGTTGTTTGTGTTATTTATTGATCAATTTTCAATATATAAATGTCATTAAGTAACACACTTAAAAATTCTTAAAATTATAATTTTTACATGAGTTCAGTAATTAGTGTACATTATTTTGTATTTATTTGTCATATTTAGTCCTTTTGGCATCCGTTGAATTAGTTTTTCATAATAGCTCGGATAAATTTTTTACCCATTTTCCATGAATACTTTTTTCAGTTCAGTTTTTGAACAAATATTCTCCTGGCGAACTTTTGCGCCCAGATAATTCCACAAGATTTTAATAGCATTTATATCTGGACCCTGCGCCAGTGTAACGAATACATTGGGACAGTTGTATTGAATCTATGATCTCATATTATAAGAAATATGTTTGAAATCGTTATCTTATTTAAAGTACCTATTACTACATTGACCAAGTTTATCATTATATTGCAATAAATTTAGTCTCTAAATGTTCAAATAAATCTTACGATCTTTACTACTATCAACAAAATGGAGTATTCCAGACCCTGCTGCTGAAAGAGCCCCAAACCATTAGTGAACCACCGTCATATTTTTTTGGTGCTCCCAATAGATAATTGCACTGCATAATATTCACCCATATATCAAGTTTCATAATGCAGGTAAAGTAAGTGGAAATGCGTTTTATGTTTTTTTTTTTGTTTTTGGTATGTCTTCTTTGTATACCGATCGCACCGTAAACTTTAAACTTTTTTTTTGAAAAATTTTTGAAACATTTTTTTTTGATAAATTTTTTCAAAAATTATTGAAGGAAAAAAAAAAAAATTTTTTTTAACTTTCGAAGAAACTCCCAAAAATTTCACACGTATTTATTGGACGATTCTAAGCATTTTTGCCCAGTACACTTTTTTTGTAAGATGCCTTCCTCTTGAGTAAACAAAGAGTTCTGACTGCTGCGGGCGTTCAAAAGCCCATCTTGAGTCATACATCATTTTAAAGCTAATAAATTATGCTTTAATTTAAAGTACTTTTAAAAAAATTTAGGGTGAGTTTTTTTAAAAAAAAAAATCCAAAGTATTTTTAAGTTAAAAAAATTTTGGTGGAAAAAAATTTTTTTACCAAATAATATTTTTTTGTAAAAAGAACACTTTAAAATGAATTGGACCAGTTACAAAAATGTATCAATTTACAATCTTTGGTGGAAGCTATAAATTTTTGAGAAAACGCCAACTTCAACACCCTATATTTTAACAACAAATGGTACTAGAACCAAATCCTCCCGGAAATAGTTTTAATTGCAACTTCTTAGTCAAATATTTTTTAGTTGTCGAAAAATTGCTTTTTTCCATCAAAATACCACTGTGCGACATCTCAGTACATAATAACCGGTGGTGGGCAAAACGTTGCCCTAGGGCAGCTTCGTATCAAAGAGAGGATTTTTTTCGTATCTTATCGTATAGCATAAAACGAGACAAAAAATAAATTGCATGTAGTGGTGCCCAGCACTGATCATAACATCCCATTATAGGAAGTCAGTAGTAGTTACTCTTACACAAATACTCAATTTATCTGTCGAGCAGAAATTATTTAAGCAATAGTTGACATAAGCATAGTGCGAATCTTAAACACACAGATGGGAATATTTATTTTTTCTATAAACTAGGGGGCTCTGCTTCCCGCTCGCTTGGCTCGCCTTCCACTCTGCACGAAAGACTTCGCTTCGCTTCCTCTTTTTAATCCTCTCTCTTGCATTCTGCGCGACAGACTTAGGAATTAGGAATTATAATATATATTATATATAATTATTATATAATAGAAAGACAAGTAGGAATTGGCATGAATTGAGCACAATTGGTCTTAATTATCAAAATTTATATTATGCTCGAATTTAGCTCGAATTGTGAACAAGTTTAGCATATTTTGGAATAATTTTGTGCTATATTGAGCTCAATTTCCAATATTTCATTTAAAAATGATTTGAGTTTGATTTTAGAATATTTTTTTTTCTCTGAGATCCAATTGGAAAAGTTAAAAGGAAAGGTTTAGTAGAGAAGGCTAGAGCTATTGGATGCAGTTGGCAAAGCGAACTACACTACTACCTGGATGTGCGTCATATGCCTGAAAAAACCGTTTCATGCACATTTGAGCAAGGATAAATCGTATCTTATACCTGATAGGGAAAAACGGTTGCCACACAGTAAAAATTTTAGTTTAATTTCTATGTCAAAAAAGTATTCATATAGAACAATGGCAAAAAAGTATTAATTTTAAACTATTAAGGAATAAATTTGAAATTTTTCTGGAGTAAATTTCCTTTTTTTTTTTTGATAAAATTTTGAATTTAATAACAAAATTGTTTAAAATCATTACTAAAGGGAATCCAAAGTAAACTATATTGAGCGACTCCAAATGAACCGAAATAGTTATACAGATCTCATTCAAAATTTCGTGTTGCACAGTGCAGTTATAGGAAGCTACACACATTCTGTAGATTTATACATTGTGAAAAATTACACAGTGCTGCATGGGTTTTCCTCTCTAAGTTTTAAAAAGCGATTTCTATAGATTTAAGTATGCTGATTACGAGAAAAATAGTGAAAAAATTCCAGCACGCCACAATTTTCAGTGATTTAAGTTTTTCGATTACCGTCCATTTTCCCGCATGCATCATCCCGGCAGACCATTTTTCCGACAACCAATATCCCGACAAACAATTTTCCCGACAACCTTTTTCCCGACAGCTCTTTTCCCGAGTGACTATGTTCACGACAAAATTGCTATTAATTATTGTGCTTTATTTTTATTTCACTACATTCCGGTTCAAAGAACAATAGTATGGGCAATATTCGTGAGGTATTGAAGTATGTTTCCACGTTCTTTTTGCGTTTGGTACTCTGACACAAGAATTTATACTCGAGTTTGGAGGGCTAACCATTTCTTCTTGGGCGCAGCTTTAACAGCTCGGCCAAGACTGCCAGGATGATTTCAGTGTCTACCTGTTACTTTTGGAATTCCGTAAGTGCTGAGTACAAGTCGGGGTGGTGTTTCCCAACGACGATCCGAAATCTGTTGTGCCACCCTTCGCTAAGAGACTGTTATCGGCTTGTCGTGAAATTGGCTGTAAACATCATTGTCGGGAAAAACGTTGTCGGCAAAAATGTTGTCGGGAAAATTGTTTGTCGGGAAACGAGTGTCGGGAAAAAGGTTGTCGGGAAAATTGTTTGTCGGGAAAAAGGTTGTCGGGAAAATGGTCTGTCGTGATATTGCATTCGGGAAAGTGACCGGGAACTGCCTTTTTTGTATATACAAGACTACCACGCCTATACTACTCAACGTATCAAAACCATATTTGCACCAGATGTTTTTTTAGTGCTCCAACACATTTATAAGAAATATGGGATCGATTGGACAAGGGGATGTTATACCCCTCTTACAAAAAAAACTCAAAGTAATTGAAAATTTTATTTGAGTCGCTCCTACGCCTATACCGGTAAGAATATTGAAACCATATTAACAGCATGTATCCGCCTGACATTCCGACAGATTTCTCTTGACAATAAGGGTAATCCAATGAAAGTACGGTACGCTCGGTATGCAAAGAAAACATACCATAAACAAAAAAAAAAAAAACTCATATCTACTTACTTGACCTGCATTATGAAACTTGATATCTGGATGAATATTATGCATAGCAACTATCTAGACCATACGGGGAGCGCCAAAAAAATATATGGTGCAAGAATGGTTTATATTTGTTGAGTATTTTAGGCGTGATATTGAAGAGTACATAAGCACAAACGATTGAATTAATAAGTTTTCAAATGCTGCACAGACGAACAAGGGTACCCCGCTTAAAAATACAAGAGTGATTTTTTGATGCTGAGCCCAAATCCATTTTCAGAATTGCTCTATCACGTCCGAATTTTGAGAAAATTTGAAATAACAGTGAAAAACACACGATTTTCCATTATTTTTGAGGTTATGAAAACTGGAATATCTCAAAATTCTGACGTGATGGAAAGAAACCAAGTTCAGATTCGTGATTAGGAGGTCCCAAACCATCATAATTGGGTTCAAAAATCAAGAGAGGAGAAAAAAGTGTCGAATTTGCAGGCCTGTGTTATTATTGTTTTCTAAATGAAATGAAGATTTTAACCATTTGAATTAATGAACACAACCATTCAATTTAAAATACGCACACATTAACAAACCATGTACATAATGTTTATTGAAATACACAAAGTCCTAAAGTGCATTCTGAATGATTTATTAATGTATGTATGTATGTGTGTAGCCGGAAGCTATTTTGTGTCAACATAATATTGTGACATGTAGACTTCCGGCATCAATGTTGTTGAAAACAAGAACAGTACTAATGTCATCATCAGCATGATTAACAATACAAAGGTATGTTGTACATAACAGCAAAAACGACTACAATAATGATGAAAGTAAAAACCCATCATCATGACTACATAGATTATTCACATATATACATAATTAGGTACAGGCATGAACAAATTGGTCTTTTTAAAAATGTTTCTCCCAACGTAACAATCATCATTCAAATTAACAATCAATCATCACTGAAAATTGAAAATTCTCATAAATACTTACCAAAAGTTTTGGGATTTTTATAATCAAAAATAACTCTGTATCATAATATTTTACTGGATAATGCTGCTTTGACGTAGAGTAGTTTCAATAACTACAAACTTTTTGGAATAATGCAGAAAAAATTTGTTAATTTCGACACAAAATATAATACAAAATCGATCCATTTTAATTTACAAATTAACAATATTCGGGCACCCTATACAAAAGCACGAAGTACTGTACTCTTTGTCAAATAAGGTCGAAATAGGGTAAGCTTCCCAATCAAAGTTAGAAAACAGTTTTTTGAACAAGCCTTTTTTTGACGTATAGGCCTTTTGAAAATGTGACCCTTTATATGTTCAAATTCTCACCTTCTAAAAACTTAATTTTGTTTGGGGCGACTCACGAAGATATTATTTCAAATTCCATAAGGTCTCGAAAAACCAACTTTTGAGAAATATCTCCGAATTGGTGAGTTACACAATAAAAAGTTATATGATCTCTTTTCTGGAGAAAAAAATTCTATTGGCTACTTTTGGTTTCCACTTCATACTTTTTCACTGTTTATTCTAGGCCTTGGGGATTCGAAAAATTTGCAAACTACTGATTTAGCTTAAAAAATTTAAATATTATAATTCAAACAAAAGAAAAAATGTACCATACAGGCTGTACTTTAAACACATGTGTGACCTTTTACAATTAAGCCTTTACATCCCACGCTATCATTTTAGTGTGCATCATCCGCCCCCAATGAAGCCAACTTCCCACCAGCGCTTGTTCGTGATTGAAGCTACTACTATTTATTTCATGTTTGTCATATGTGTCTGAGTAAGCTGGTGAGTGACTGTATGAGTTGAGTTTGAGTCATTTAAATCGGCTTTTAATGTTGACACTGACACTTTGTCACTTGTAGTGGTGCAGGCGTTAATTCACACACACACTCACACACGCACATACGAATATGTGTACGTGTTCATACGAAGGTACCCAGTTGGACCGAGCACGCATGCTGGGAGTGATTGATTTTCCCATTGCTTCTCTGAACAAATTGTTGAAATTGAAGAAGTTACAGCGAATCTAAAACCTCAGTACAAAATATGAAAAACAGGACGTTTCAAAATCGAATATCGCCCTGCGTACACTGTACAGCGGTCGTCCATATATGTCTCTCTCTAAAATTGGCTAAAATTTTTAACACAGACGTCCTACATTTTCTTAAGAGGTTAGATAGTTAGCATGATTCCTTTTTAAGAATATCTGGTTCCTTTAAGTTACAACTGGGTGTGTAAGTACAAAAATGTGCATGTTTTCGAATATTCCTTTCATATATATTGTCAGCCAATTTCACTGCAATTCCCTATGAAAGTTTTTCATTCTTTTTTTCACATTGACAAAATAAATTGACAATGCGTTTCAACAAAAAAAAAAAAAAAAATTAATTTTCATTGACAAAAGCTCACATGTGAAGGTTTTCTGATGTTGGGAAAAATGACATACAAGAGGATTAAAAAATTTTTAAAATCAACCCTTCAACATGACACTGCAGTTTATTTTTAGCTGCGCGGCGCTATTTTGTTTTGAGCACATAAAATGCGTATGAGCACTTAAGGTCAATCACATAATGTATGCATGTATCCCATTTATTTTTAAAGTCAATGCAATACTTCATGTTTTTCTATCATATTTTATATAATTGAAATTCGAAAAAATATTTCACTTGTCTCCGGTTAATTGCTAGTTTTAAAGGGCATTATCGACCCCATTATTATACCCTACACCCAGGGTATATTCACTTTGTCCTTCCGTTTGTAACGCAGAGAAGGAGGCGTGGCAGGCATGGAAAAGTATATATCGATACCTTAGAGCGCTATAGTCCTATCTCCATTTTTCCAATTGTTGGGAAATGCAAAAATAAGATTTCAAACAGTGGTTATTGAGAATTGGCTGCTATTTTGATATAACGATAAATGCAATAATTTTACCTATAGTATATTTTACCATAATTTAATGTTTTTAACTAATTTTATTAGTTTCTAACGAAATCCCAGCCAATTTATGGTATGTCATTACTTTTGCCCTCTTATAGAATTCCACTACTATTAAAATAAGAGACACATTTAGTACATTTTTTGAATTTTTTCCACTAAAATGTCGTAAAAAGTCATGGCACGCGTAGAAAACACGAAAAAACGAATTTTTTTTAGTTTTTGTTTTTCGATTTTTTGGTCCCGACAAAACAAGAGTGAACCCTTGGGGTAACCAAATTTGTTAACTTAAATGTTGCAAAAAGTCATGAAACGCGAAGAACACGCGAAAAAACGAAGAATTTTATATTAAAAATGTGGCTTATTTGAATATTCAGTGGAGATAGGACAGTAGCGCTCTTCAAAAAATTACAGTTTGGAGATAGGATTTTTCTTAATTATCGAATATTTTGGGTTTTTAGTGGTCTTTTGACATCACACAGTTTTCCACACGGTAAAGAAGCCCACAATGATGCCATAACTGCAAAAATCTCAAAATCGCAAAAAGTGGAGATAGGACTATAGCGCTCTAAGGTATTGATATATTCTTGATCAACGTCACCTCCTCAGTCGATATAGCCATGTCCGTCTGTCTGGCTGGCTGGCTGGGTGGCTGGCTGGCTGGCTGGGTGTGTGTGGAAATATATTTTTTTGGGAAAACTAAGCGACATAATTCAATGAAATTTGGTATTCTGCCTTCGTCATTAAAGTTAGCTCGGGGGATTGAAAATGAGCAAAATCGGTCAACGGACACGCCTACCGCCCATACAAAGAATATGTTTAAAATGCAATAATAAGAGCATTATTTGCGATAACGCAAGAAAAATCCACACAATTACTAGAGATAATAAATACAAGTACTGAACAAAAACTAGGTGAATTCGGACTAGAGGGCGTGGCACCACCCATACAAGCAAATGTTTCGAAATTCTATAATGAAAGCGTTATTTGAAATAATCCAACCTAATTTCACTAATTCACTATAAACAGTTAATGAAAGTTCTGATAAGAAATTGGGTGAATTCGAACAAGAGGGCGTGGCACCTCCCATACAAGCAAAAGTTTCAAAATGCTATACTGAAAGCAATATTAAAGATAATCCAACCGAGTTTTACTAAAACACTACTAACAGTAAATGCAAGCTCTGGTAAGAAACTGGGTGAATTCGAACAAGAGGGCGTGGCACCTCCCATACAAGCAAAAGTTTCAAAATGCTATACTGAAAGCAATATTAAAGATAATCCAACCGAGTTTTACTAAAACACTACTAACAGTAAATGCAAGCTCTGACAAGAAACTGGGTGAATTCCGGCAAGAGGGCGTGGCACCTCCCATACAAGCAAAAGTTTCAAAATCCTATACTGAAAGCGTTATTTGAGATAATCCAACCGAGTTTCATTAAAACACTAAAATCACTAAGTTTCTGACAATGTACTAGGGATAAAGAGTGCATACTGTCAGCAATAACTAGGCATATCTAAAAAAACTGGGCACTTTCCGTAGGCATGAAAAATCTTCATTTTAATGCATTATTTAAAACACTGCATCTATAGTTTACGGTTAATGGAAATAGTGATCAGTAAAGCAAGTGGTTCAGATGTGTACTGAGAATTACTAATGCAAACGCTAATGCTACGAAATTTCACACAAATTTCAGAATTATCTCGGGGAAGTGCATTTTATAATTTTGCTGAATCTGGATAAGAAACGGTGAAACATTCCATTCAAATCTTCAAACTAAGTATACGCTTATGGCCATAATTGGAAATTTAATTCTATGTACACCGTATTCTATGTATTCCGATAAGAGGATATTTTTATACCCTACACCCAGGCCTTCCGTTTGTAACGCAGAGAAGGAGGCGTGGCAGGTATAGAAAAGTATATATATTCTTGATCAGCGTCACCTCCTGAGTCGATATAGCCATGTCCGTCTGTCTGGCTGGCTGGGTGGCTGGCTGGCTGTGTGTTGAAATACACTTTTTGGGAAAACTGAGCAAGATAATTCAATTAAATTTGGTACACTGCTTTCGTCATCAAAGATAGCTCGGGGGATTGAAAATGAGCAAAATCGGTCAACGGACACGCCTACCGCCCATACAAAAAATATATTCAAAATGCAATTTTAAGAGTATTTTTCACGACAATGCAACCAAAATACGCATAAATACTAGAAATTGTAAGCGCAAGCTCTGAAAAAAAACTGAATGATTTCGGACAAGAGGGCGGGGCACCTCCCATATAAGCAAAAGCTTCAAAACGCTATACTGAAAACGTTTTTCACTCAGACTCTAAAAACTATACATCCAAGCTCTGGACAAAAACTGGGTAAACTCGGACAAGAGAGCGTAGCACCTCCCATATGAGCAAAATTTTAAAAATACTGCAGTGTAGGGTATTTAATGTTTGGCCAGGCCAAATTTTACACCCTTAATAGTTTTGATTCATTTTGGTCTACATTGGACTAATATTTTTTTAATCTTGTTTTGTCAAGAGCACTGACCATCTACAAAGGTCCTTAGTCTCAAACTTTGTTCTAAGTGCCTGTATAACTTACATACATATTTTATCCTGCATGCTTTTCATGTACCTTTCGTAGTCTCAAAGTATCCTTAATATTATCTATTTCCACTGACAAGCTTCTCTTTTGGATTTCTTTAGTTCCTACTGAAAGCTTCTTAAAATGCTTTTATACCAATGCTATTGAACCTCTGGAAGCTAACTTTTAGCCATAAATCTTGTTATGGTTTTTGAAATTATGTAAGTACTATACGGTGAAATAGAAACATATCGGCATAATTCAAAAAGGCTTTTGAAGGAATAGGACTTTAACAAGATTAATGGCTTTAAATTGACTTCCTATGTTATATAATTTCAAAATCACGAAAAAAATGTGCTTTTTATACCCTACACCCAGGGTATATTCACTTTGTCCTTCCGTTTGTAACGCAGAAAAGGAGGCGTGGCAGATATAGAAAAGTATATATATTCTTGATCAGCGTCACCTCCTGAGTCGATATAGCCATGTCCGTCTGTCTGGTTGGCTGGCTGGCTGGGTGTGTGTGGAAATACATTTTTTGGGAAAACTGAGCAACATAATTCAATGAAATTTGGTACCCAGCCTCCGTCGTAAAAGTTAGCTGGGGGGATTGAAAATGAGCGAAATCGGTCAACGAACACGCCTACCGCCCATACAAAAAATATATTCAAAATGCAATAATAACAGCATTATTCGCAATAACAGAAGCAAAATACACATAAATACTAGGGAAAGTAAATATAAGCTCTGATCAAAAACTAGGCGAATTCGGACTAGAGGGCGTGGCACCTCCCATATAAACAAAAGTTCCAAAATGTTATACGGAAAGCGTTTTTTGAGATAACCCAACCAAATTACACTCAAACACTCGGATCTATAAATGCATGCTATACGCAAGATCTAGATAAACTCGGACAAGAGGGCGTGGCACATCCCATATAAGCAAATGTTTAAAAATTATATAATGAAAGTGTTTTTTTTAGATAATCCAATCAAATTTCACTCTAACACGAAGAACATTAATTGTAAGCTCTGAGCTTAAAGTAGGCGAAGTAGGATTAGAGGGCGTGGCACCTCCCATATAAGCGAAAGTTTCAAAATACTATACTGAAAGATTTTTTAAAGAAAACCTAACCGAATTTTACTCAAACACTCAGAGCAGTAAATGCAAGCTCTACGCAAAATCAAGGTAAGCTCGGAGGTGAGGGCGTGGCACCTCCCATATAAGCAATCTGTTCTTATACTCTCCTAATAATATACTTGAAATGCAGTGAAGGGTATTTAGTTTTTGGCCAGGCCAAAGATACCACCCTTACTAGTTTCTCTTTTGTTTGGAGCACGAAAAAACCAAACTTTAAAGCAATGGTGTCAGCGTTTTCAAATCACTGAGCCAAGCGCAGTCAGCGCAAAATTTTCGCTTTTACAACAACTTCAAATTCCTCGAAGGACAACAATCACAAAATCTATATTTTTTTGTTTTTTTTTTGGTTGCTCGTTTGCAACAACAACAATATTTCAATAATTTTTTAAATTTTTGAGAACTACAACACACACGAAAAATTTTTGTTGTTTTTTTTTATGCGAAACAACACACGGTGCTCTTAAACAGTCAATAGGTTTTTTGGCTATGTGGAGAAAATCTGTGAATGGGGTTTCATTTGTATTAGTTTAGTGGTCTAAAAAATGCAAACCCCAAAATCGTAACTGATCATCCCCGCGAAATATCGCAAAAATACATATCCCATATAAAAAAAAAAAAAAAAATCGGAAAAAAAACGCAACAAACAAATATAAAAATAGTTATATTTAATGTATTTTGCAGTGCTGAATCTGAATCCGGCCTTAGAATTGCTGTATCTTATACGGTTTTTGAGATATCTGCGCCTAAACAAGGAAAAAAGCCGATGCTATGTTTTATTGCTGTGTTTTGAAACTATATAACAGGACGTATATCCGTAAATTCTGAAGCAGAAATGGAAAGCTCTAATCAGTCTTCTAAACCTTATTCAAATAATGTCGATATCTTTATTTTTCTCGGAGATATCTTAACCTAAAAAGTTAAAAAAGTGCAAAAAACGTGTTTTGTCATTATTTCAGTCTACGATATTTTGGAGAAAAATTAAGCTATTGACGTAATTTAAGTGCAGTTTTAAAGAAAAAGATTGAATCTTTCAGATAATGTATCGAATTCTGCGTATAAATGTTCTATACTATAGTTATATAGCTTCAAAATTTAGCAAAAACGGTATTTTTTCCTTGTTTATGCTAAGATATCTCAAAAACCGTATGAGATAGCAATTTTAAGGCCGGATTCAGATTCAGCATTGCAAAATACTTTAAAATTAACTATTTTTATATTTGTTTGTTGCGTTTTTTTTTTCTGAATTTATTTTATTTTATATGGGATATGTATTTTTGAGATATTTCGCGGGGATGATCAGCTACGATTTCGGGGTTTACATTTTTCAGACCACTAAACTAATACAAATGAAACCCCATTCACAGATTTTCTCCACATAGCCAAAAAACCTTTTGACTGTTTAAGAGCACCGTGAACAAAAGGGATTTTTCATAAATATTTTAATTCCGCGAATTTTGTCGAGCTCAAATAAAACCAACAAAAATTATTCCTGCGATTGTTTTACTTCTGAGAAATTAGCAAAATGTTGAAATATTCTTGTTTTTGTAGGCGAGCCACAATTGGCTCACTTTTGTTCTACGCTGACACCCTTGCTTTAAAGAGCAATTTTTTAATAAAATGTCACATTGTTCAGTACAGTAAAATTGTCGTAAAATGTATGAAGATTTAGAAAAAATTGCCCACTGAAATTTTTTTGTTGCAAAACATCAGTTTTATTCCATTTGCACCCACTGGGTCTTGATTTTTCAAAAAGTTGTGACGACATAATTTGTAGGGCTTGTCAAAACAAGCAAAATACATTTTCAATAAAATGATTATCTTAATTGGTTCTCGAGTTATTACCCAACAAACAATTTTATAACCTTTTCAATTTTTAAGCTTGAAAAAAGTTAATTTTCACATATTTTCATAACCAATTTTCAAACGTTTGGGAAATATTATTTTTTTTTTTATTTTTAAAATTGATTTGCAAAGTTAAAATCATCAATTGGAAAAATGTTTATTTCCAAAAGTTTCAATAATCATTTTCCAAACATTCGAAAAAAATTTTTACTTTATTTTTTCAATGACTTATCGAGCTTAGTAAAACACAAGGCACTTGAATCATAATTGGCACGTTAGATCAGTTGATAAGATTGCCGACTCATAATTTGGAAGTCATAGGTTCGATTCTGAGCAAACATAAATTTTTTTTTATTTTTAATTTAATTAAAAATGTTTGGAAAATTTTGTTTTATGATCTTAATAAAAACTAACAAAATGTTAATTGAAAAGTTAAAAAAAAAATTTAAAAATATTTAATAACAAAAATTGGAAAATGTTGTATTAAAACATTTATACAATAATAAGCTTGCTCCAAATGATTTTCACAAGCTTGCTATGAAGGGTTCAGTTTCGATTATTAAATAATTAAAATTCTAGAATTTCCAAACATTTTGCAAGTTAATTTCCAAACGAAATGTTTGCTTCAATAAGCGTATAATAAGTTATTTTCCAAACGTTTTGGTTTGTTGCGAACTTATGGATACGAGCTATTCACATCAAAAATACGTAGAATTTTATTGTCCGTAATTTTTGTTCAAAATTTTTTCTGTCCGACCAATAGGAAACGAGATATATCGAATTAAACATATTTCAAAATGGTGACTTAAGTGCAGAAGTGGGAAGGCTTCCATTTTGGCTTTAGGCCTCACAGTGGTCTGAAAAACATTAAGCAAACAAAATTTTTCTAGGTCATTATACATTTTTACTGTACTATTTTTATATTCATCAGCCGTGTTTCTTTTGACGCGTACATACAATTGTGGATAATTTTAAATTACGATAACTCATGAACAGTGAGTCGCACAATAAAAGTCTACGGAACTTTTTTATGGAGAATCACGTTCTCTACAAAAACTTTTCATTTAATTTTTGAAAAAAATTTATCTTTTAGGAGTTATTCTATAAAAACTGGCTAAGCGCCGATAAACGACAAAAAATCTCTTTTTTTTTATATAACTTTTAAATAACTATTTTTTTTTACAATACAAAAGATTAAAATTATTTGTAGAGCATGTGGTTCTCAATGAAAAAGACCCTTAGACTTTTTATCGTACGACTCACCGTTCATAAGTTATCGCAATTTGAAAATTACCACAATTGTATATACGCGTCAAAAGAAACACGGCTATTATCTCGTGAAGGAAATCAGGTAGGCTTTTTCGATTTTTTTTTTATTTGCAAGCATGGAGAACTCTTTCTGCAAGAGCCAAACAAGCCATGGACGAAAAATGGACATAAACAAATAAATGCTGTGCTATTTTTTATAATGGAGTATTTACTAAATACACTAGTCAGCATTATTTTTTTGACAAAATCTATTTGTGACTATCGAATGTTGTTTTGTATGCTCGAAAGAAAGACCGTATTTACATCTATAGCATTCTAAATATTTTACCGGTTGCCGTTTGAACTCTTTTTCTGCTGATAAAAATGTAATTCCACAACGAATTTCGTCATGACGTAAATGCTCTGACATCACTGTTTTACAGTAAAAATTGTGATTCGAACGATTCAAATTTATTTCGATTACTTGAAGAGTGTTGAGCTAAAACTTCACATCAACTGATCTGTAGAGAGAACAGTTGTTCCGAATTCAACTAAAAACATTTTTTTTAAAAGCCAATTAAATTATATTCTTAACGGTGTATAACTTGTTGGGATCAAATTAATAATAGTTGAGTCACATTGGTCAAAATTTAAATTTTCAAAATTTTGATACCGCTAACTTTTTGTGAGCTAAGCATTTGAAAAAAAAATAAGTTTTATAACTGTATTGAAAGCCTACTTTATAACGAAAATTTTGAGGAATAAAGTTTTGGGCTTGAATGGGTCTTGTTTTTTAATTGGAATGAGTCTATTCAAAGTACAGAAGTAATGTTGTAATATGAATTGGCTGACGTAGAGGTAGTGAGGCAAAACTTTCAAAATTTAAATTTTCGACTCAACTCAACTCACCTATTCTTTATTCAATCCCAATGAGTATAACAACGTTAGAAATATTCAATTGCCTTTTAAACAAAATATTTGTAATTGATATCGGCCGAAGGACATAGAACTGAATAAATTTTACAACAACATAATCCCATATTTTTTGAAATTGTGACATTGAAATTATTCAACAATTTAATGAATGACTAACAAATGGAGTTCCCACAAATTTGACTATATACCTTGGCTTTTGTTGTTGTTGGTGTTGTCAACCGATTTAGCTTGTGAACAATAAAATATTTTAATTTATTAATAAATT
The DNA here is from genome assembly GCA_951812925.1 of Calliopum simillimum. Classification (NCBI taxonomy): domain Eukaryota; kingdom Metazoa; phylum Arthropoda; class Insecta; order Diptera; family Lauxaniidae; genus Calliopum; species Calliopum simillimum. The sequence continues at coordinate 88,783,721 of OX638369.1, read as the reverse complement.
CCATGTTCAAAAAGTCGCACTTCGCTAACATCCTTAGCTTAAGCATAAACCAAGCTACTCTGCTGTTGTTGACCTGGCCACAAAATACGAAAAAACAAAAACAACACAAGACAAGGCCACAAAAAAGAGCCTAGAAAATACCAAAACATAGACACAAGTTTCTATACAAAAAGGCTTTGAATAAGTTGATGTCGTGGCTATGTGCGTAATAATAAATTATGTACAAGAGTGGATCTAAATTATGATTGAAATTTCAATTGAGGTTCCATGAAAATGTCACTTGAAATTTAAAATGGAAAATACCTGGAACTGAATGGCATTCCCCCACTTAACAATGTGGAAACAATGTATCCATCTTTTTGGTGTTTTTTTATGTTTCCCAAGCATTTGATCAATGACCGTACACCATCCATCACGCTTTTCCATAAATTTTTTATTTGACCAACTCAAAGCTTTGTATGTACATATAGTGGATATAATCTGCGCGTTGATTAATAAATTTAAAAAACTATGAAAAGAATTATATCACCTCAATAATGGTCACCCTAATGAGTACATTATATGTATTAGACAAAGAGCATTTAATAGGCTTAAGACAGAAACATTATGACATTTGCACAGAAACAACGAACACAAGCTACTTTGCCAAAGAAAGTCCTTCATTAAATATACGCATCGTTGAATTTATGTTCCTTTGGGTTTCTTGTGGTGTTGGTTTACTCGAAGTATATGTACACAGTTTGTATGTATTATACATATAGTACCCAAGGGGAAAAGAAAGGCTTCAAAAACCCTTCTGAAGTGCATCCTATTCACCAATAAGCGCTTCCGCTCCGTAAGAACTATACTTTCTTTTTAACATTGCATGTCATAGGATGTAAGCGAGCAAAAGCTTACCGCAGCCTTACCAAAAATGAGTTTTTAAAGCGCTTATTTGTAATGCTGCGGTAAGCGTTTTTTCAATAAAAATAAAAAAAGGGAAAAGAAAAAAAACTGGCTGCACCAGGATTTGAATCCACGACCGTCCGCATGCTAGATATTTTTACTTACATTTACCAACTCTTTAGACCACTACACCAATGCCCGATAATATGAAATGGTGTTAAATTTGTATATTAAGCAAATGTTGTCCACTTGGTACCACTTGGAGAGTTAGTTCAGAACTGGCCTGGTCAAAAATTAAATACCCTACACTTAAGCATCTTTAAAATTTTGCTTGTAGGGTAGGTGCAATGCCTTCTTTTCTGAATTCACGTAGTTTTTGCTCAGACCGTGCGCCAACTGTTTAAAGTAATTATTTGTGTGAAGTTTGGTTGCACAACCTCAAGTAATGTTTTCTTTACAGCATTTCGAGAACTTTGAACGTATGAGAGGTTCCACGCCTTCTTGTCCGAATCAACCAAGTTTTTTGCTCAGAGCTAGCATTTAATGTCGTTAGTGTCTGAGTAAAGATTAGTGAAATTATCTTAAAAAACAATTAGTATAGCATTTTGAAATTTGTTCTTATATGGAAGGTGCCACTCCCCATTTGCCGAGTTTTTTTTTCAGAGTTTGCATTTGATGTCCACAGTGTCTGAGAGCAATTTGGTTGGATTATCTTAAATAACGCTTTCAGTATAGCATTTCGAAACTTTTACTTATATGGGAAGTGCCACGCTCTCTTGTTCGAATTCACTTAGTTTTTGGCTAGAGCTTGCACTCACTATCCTTATTATTTACGTCTATTTTGGTTGCGTTATGGTGAATAAAGCTCATCAAATTGCGTTTTGAATATATGTTTTGCATGGGGTGTAGGCGTGTCTGTTTACCGATTTCGCTCATTTTCAATCCCAGTGCACCAAATTTCATCGAATTATCTTGCTTAGTTTTCCCGTAAGAATATTTTTTTATACCTGCCACGCCTCCTTCTCCGCGTTACAAACTTAAGGGCAAAGTGAATATACCCTCGTTGAGGGTATAAAAAATGGTTTGCAAAATGTTACAATTATTTTTAATTTTGTGTTGAATTAACTTTTCATAGTTATTGCTTAAATAATGAACAATTCAAAAGTACAAAAAAATGTATGGTAAACTTTTCTTGGTATAGCATAAAAAACAAAATGCCACCTCGAACATATGAATTAATTTACTCTAATAGAAATCTAAGGTTAAGAGCCCCAGGCACTCCACTAATATAAGAATATTCAGAAAGTTATGGCCGTTATAATTTGATATTGAAGTGGAATATTTAAATTAATACAGAAATAAGCAATGCTTCAAGACCGCAGCAATTTTTTCTATTTATAAATCGATGTATTTAATTTTACTGTACCTTCCCAAGGGGAAAAGAAAGGCTTCAAAAACCCTTCTGAAGTGCATCCTATTCACCAATAAGCGCTTCCGCTCCGTAAGAACTATACTTTCTTTTTAACATTGCATGTCATAGGATGTAAGCGAGCAAAAGCTTACCGCAGCCTTACCAAAAATGAGTTTTTAATGCGCTTATTTGTAATGCTGCGGTAAGCGTTTTTTCAATAAAAATAAAAAAAGGAAAAGAAAAAAAAACTGGCTGCACCAGGATTTGAATCCACGACCGTCCGCATGCTAGATATTTTTACTTACATTTACTAACTCTTTAGACCGCTACACCAATGCCCGATGATATGAAATGGTGTTAAATTTGTATATTAAGCAAATGTTGTCCAAACAAAATTTGACATATGAATGCTCCTGCAGCCTTACATAGAATACTTGTGCAATCAGTTTCAATTCAACCAAGCAAAAGTAAATAAAAAAGAGAAAGGAAAATAGAAAAGTGAAATAAAAGAAAAAGGTTGAATAAAAAAAATATTTTAATAAAAAATAAAAAAAATAAAAAAAAAAATCACCCGGGCTGGGTTGGAACTCACGTTGTTCTTACTGCAGCCTTATATGAAATCATTGTGTAATCAATTTCAATTCAATTAAACAAAAGTAAATTAATAAGAGAAGGGAAAATAGAAAAGTGAAATAAAAGATGTTGAATAAAAAATATTTTAATAAAAAAAAAAAAAATAAAGCAGAAAAAAGTAAAAAAAAATCACCCGGGCTGGGTTCGAACTCACGTTGTTCTTACTGCGGCCTTATAAAAAATCATTGTGAAAGTGCTTCTAAATTTCTATGGGGACAAGCACTTTTGAAGTTCTTGAATTAGAAGCGCTAGAAATTTTTCCTCTAGGGTAGTGTCTTGGCGTAGGTTTCTCTTTGGTGTTTTCCTGGTATTGGCTTTATTGGCTTGTCTAAAATTTTGCCATTGCCTTTATAACTATATAATTTTATATACATACATATATAGATATACATACATATGTGTATATGTGTGTGTATTCTTGCTTGTATATCTGTGTACGTGCTTTGTAAATGTATTTGTTTTGTAGCAGTATCTTAAGACTTTATGAAACAAGATGCTAAGATGTTAAAAGTTTATATTTACCTTGTTGTAGACAAGTTAGACTTAGACGTTTGAATAAGTGCGTGCAAGTTCGTGCTAAAATTTGGGAAGATAAATAACTTATTGTCTTTGAGAGAGATAATGCAATGTATAAAAAGAACAAGAGTACACGAATTTAATTTTAAAGATTTTTTTTTTCTGGAAAAATGTTCGTTTCTATAAGTTGGACGACACGGATAATTCATACTTAGCTTAAGTTAAGAAATTGATTACCCCTTATAAGAAAATTTAATTTTGGTGATGAAGAATTGTGGCTTTTTAAAACTTCTAACTCTTTGCTACTATAACTAGAACCACTCAAGCGAGTTTGTGTGAACGGGGCGAGTAAACAGAGAAACACTTCATGTATCAGCTCAGGTCAGGTAGAGTTGCATTTGTAAATGATGTAGTCACGATAGTGTCAGATCTGTTACTTGACATGACCCAAAAATAGTTTTTAAGTAAGCTTTGCTCTTCTGATAAAGGATATGGCCTGGAGTGAAACTCATCCCAAAACAGAGTTGATGCTTTTCTTTATAAGAACCAAAAATTTAAACTGTAACCTCCCTCGGAACCTAGAAACTCTTAAGTTATATTAAACCCAAAGTTACAGGTACAAAAAAAAATAACATCGAGATGTTAAAAGGCTTTTATAGATGTCTGCACTTATTTTGCTTAGAATGTACACAGTCGTATAATGCCCAATTCTCACTAACGCCTCTTTTCACATAATGAACTCACGATTACAATGTTGATCTCTGCGAATCATGAACTGTACCCATATGCAATACTTTTTCTCCACCTGTAGTCCTCAAAGGTTCTGTCCTATCTCCGTAACTTTTCATTATTTTTATTGACCAATTTTGCAGATGACAGATGACATTTTTCATACAATTTGCTTACGAAAGCGTCTTAGCTCGTCAAAAATTTTGATAGGCGCTATATGAATGACAAACTCGAAATACGAGTGGGATCGTGACAATCGGGTCAAATTCAATGCAAGCAGACCCAATGTTGTTTGTTGTCCTACAGACGATGGATTTTTCCTTGTAGACCTTAATATGGCCGGTGTAGACATTATGAGATCAACCATTTTGACGCCCATCCCTACTGCGTTGCAACGGTGTTCAGTAGATCATCGCACTTTACGATTATTCGTTCTTTAATCGCACGATTAAGTTGTGGAAAAATCCTGTGCAAGCGTTTTCCCCAATAGCTCTGTCATCGGCGCTACTCCTCTTTTCTCCATCCTTATCACATACTAGGTTGTTTAATAAGTATTGCGGTTTGATAAAAAAAAAAAAACAGTGAAACACACTTTATTATTCAGTATAGTCTCCCTGAACATTAATACACTTGTTCCCACGAGATTCCAATTTATGAATTCCATCCCTAAATTGAGAATCTGGAAGGGCTGCAAAATACGCTTCCACAGCTATTATGACTTCATCATTTGATGAAAAACGCTTTCCACGCATGCATTTTTTTGGGTCTGGAAACAGATAAAAGTCGCTAGATGCCAAATCTTGTGAATACAGTGGATACTCCAACAATTCGAACTTTAATTCAAAGATTTTAGCTTTTGTCAAAATGTTCTTGTGACACGGTGCATTGTCCTGATGAAAGAGAATTTTTTTCTTTTGCAAACCGGGTCTTTTTTCACGAATTTTTTCCTTCAGCTGGTCTAAAAGGTTACAATAATATTCAGAATTTATTGTTATACCAGTTTGCAAGTATTCCACGAACAAAATTTCTTTCGCATCCCAAAAAACTGACGCTAACACCTTCTTGGCCGATTTCTGGACACGAATTCGTTTTGGAACCGAAGAACCAGGTTCACACCACTCTTTAACATCTGGTTTTGATTCAAGATCGTGGTGATAGACTCAAGTCTCATTAATAGTGATAAATCAACGCACATCGCTCTAAATGTTGCTGAGATAGTCGCAATCGAATGTGTTTTTGTTCCATTGTTAGCGAATGCGGCACCCATTGTGCACACAGCTTTCTGAAACCCAATAACTTCAGTCAAAATATTGCTTACACTGCCCAATGAGATGCCTAGGGCTTCTACTAAACCTCTTTTAGACACTCGACAATTTTCCAATACGATATCCTGTATTTTTTCTACGATTTCTGGTGTTACTGCTATTTTTTGACGTCCTAAACGTGGATCATCTTCAAGGCATGTACGATCACGTTTAAATTCAGCAACCCATCTTTCTACTGTACTAATTGAAGGCGAAAAGTTCTTGTACACTTTCAACATTCGTTCATAAATTTCCTTTGCTGTTAAACCTTCCAAAAATAAAAATTCAATCACTGCACGATACTTGATTTTTCCATTGTAAAAAAATAATATGACACGTTGACACTAAATGGCTTGTAAACATATAATGAATTGACAGATTGAAATGAAACTTCACATACGTTTATATGAAGAGTGTACCAACATAACAAAAAAAAAAAAAAAATTTAAGCTAGTAGCAACGCCCTCTCTTATCGAACCGCAAAACTTATTGAACAACCTAGTACAACCTCTTGTGCAAACCAACATGGGGCATTGCATTTGTAGGGGGCTATCTTTTGAGCGTTGATTTAAGTAATAAACAAAAATTTTCTCCCTATGCAATACCTTTTTACCAGTGTAGAAAAACCCGAAAACTTGCTCTCTTGTCATTTTTTCAATGATCTACGACTTTTAACAGATTTTCTTGGAAACTTCCCAAAATTAGTGTTGAGACAAAAACTTTCTTCCCGAGGGAACTCAGTATTTTGAAACCACCACATAGACAGATGGTTACAAAATGGATCGTGCTGTGGGTGCGAGACACTTTAAAAATGATCTTAAACTATCTCTGTGCTGTTTCTCTCTTATAGTCAGGCTGTCATTAAAGCGTTGAACATAATTATAATGAAATCAAAGTTGTGGTAGAATGTGGTCTTTCTATGTATATAGAGAAATACTTAGATTGATAGGAAAGCCCATCTTCAACGCATTTAACGAAATTGTTGATATGAAAATCAGTTCATTACTGAATTGTTTTACATGGACTAACTGAATGTATGTAGATCTTGTTGCCTAGAGAATTCAAAATAAAAAATTACCTCGAATTGGAAGATGTCTCCATCAACTAAAACAATTTTTTATTTTACATATCAAATGTTTTCTGTTCATGTTAAATCCAACCATTTGACATAATGACAAATCGCTAGCTACAGAAGTGACAGTTCTTATTTCACAGTTTGTGAACAACAACAACAACTATGACAAGAACAAAAACAACATATAAACAAACGATTAATGTCACAAAGGTGAGAATTTGTCAAGTGTTAGAAATTGATATTCCATGCATTGCACATCCATACTCATACATAACATCACATGCGATTAGTGAAGGATCAAAATGTCACCCCTTTTTCATACGCACGACTAGTGAATATGGTTAATACATCTGCAATACAATTGTATATACACATCGTATGTATACATATGTATGTAATACAACCCACACATCAGCATTTGTAATTACAAGCAAATAAAAGTCATTCAAGAGCAGCACTCAGCCCATTTCATTGAATGTAAAGCTTTCCCGCCTACAAATATGCAATGGAAACATGTATGCGCTTTAAATCAATCCCTGTTACATTCACTTCCTCACACATGTGGTGTTGCTCTCACGTTTCGCGCTTTTCATTAAGTGATTTCTGTAGCTTCTTTCCTAAAGGGTTTTCTTTTCACTTACTTCTGAAGAAAATATCGTATTTGTTTCTTTTCTATTATAGACTTATCACGTGACTAATTTTCTGCATCCTTTATTCAATCTGCTTAAGAAAGTACACAACCGCCGCACAGTGGGACATAACAGTAGTGTTCCACCCAAATTTTCGATTTTCAATATTAAGTTTTTATAATTTTCACCTAGGAATTTGCTTCAACTTTTTCAGAGTTAAAGGTTATGTGGCCGTAATGAAAGATTTTAACCCATTCCCTCATCGTTTCCCACATACGATTTTTCTGAATATTTGTAAAGTGTGCTCTCCCGTATTTTATCGGAAATCTCGATTTTCCCGAAATTTTCAGGTAAAAAGACTTCTTGACAGCCCCTCATGTCGAAATTTTCTTGTTCACCTATTGAGAATTTTATTTTACACTTCTAGGAATATATGCCACCACATTTGGCTTCAGAATATGAAAAAAATATTTTTCGGAAAATCTGGGTCATATCAGGGAAGATTATTTTTGAATATGCCCATATACATTATACTATAAGAGCCAATAAGCATTATTTCTGAAATTAACTGTGGGGTGTTCATTTAAAAAAAGGTATCTCCACCACAAAAGTTGGCAAAATATCATACACCTTCTATATCCGTACAAGTAAAACACGTTTAATGCTATATTTAGTAAAACCCTTGAGCTTTAGGAGTAATGATAAGATGACTTTCGGTCAAAATTTAAGGCGAAAAGATACGAAGCATAAAAAATCATGCTTAAACGTGGTAAAAAAGTGAAGATAGCACATTTAAGTATAGGAGGTAGTATGTTTTTTAAATTCTCGAATATTTTGGTGTTTTAATGGTATTTTTACATCCCACAGTTTTCCACTCGGTAAAGAAGGCTGCAAGGATACCTTAACTGCAAAAATCTCAAAATCGCTAAAAGTAGAGTAAGGACTTTAGCGCTCTAAGGTATCGAAACATAAGCCTATAATAACAAAAACTTTTTTTTTACAAAATGAATATTTTTACGATCCTGAGTTTGATTTGAGTGAAACACTTTTGTTATATCCCACTGTGTGCCGTCAAACATACATACAAGATCTCGTTTGTTGTTTTGAGTGCATGAAACCAAGCTAATCCGATTTTCCGGTTAAAAATACAGGGATTATTGCTTGGTTTTAGAGAACTGAGGTCAGAAGGGAATTATGCAAAAACTACAACTAAGTACTTATTTGATACTTAAGTAAGAAGACACGTGGTTTGACACAACTTCGACATTACTTGAATTTGTCACCATTTTTCTAAATTTTTCGACCTGTTTCGAGACTTTGAACCATTTTTCTAAAATCGCAAAATTTTCCGAATTTTTCAATAGTTTTCGAGACTTTTCACAAATTTTCGATATGTGTATTTCAATAAATCTACATTGGGTTGATTCAAGTGCTTTTTTTATACCCTACACCAAAGGTATTTTTATTAAGCCAATGGTGTCCTGTAGCCACAATCTTCCTTATTGTTATATTGTTTAATCTTAAAAATTTTATTAAAAAAAATGTTTTTCGTACTTAATTTTATTTTCTAGAATGAATCTATTTTTTCACATTTGACAATTATTGCTATTTTTAACAAAGCTACATTTTTACTCTATAAGTACTTAATTACAGGGTGCTCCATCTTTTATGTCGGTATGTAAACATTGAATAACTTTGAGAAAAAACAACCTATTTCTATAAGTGATGTATTTTTATTCAGTTTGGTTCTTTACAATTTTTTTGGACTAGTTTTTGAAAACAATATCAATTAAGTGGCCACCTTTATTAGCAATTACAAAATGACTCCTTTTTTCTGCGTTTGCCATTACCTTTCCGAGCATCTCGGGTGTTATAGCGTCGATTTCAGCACGAATGTTTGCCTTGAGCTCGTCAATAGTTTGAGGCTGGTTGGCGTAAACCTTGCTTTTCAGATAACCCCACTAAAAGAAGTCCGGGGGGATTAAATCCGGTGATCTGGGTGGCCAGTCAATGGCAAAAATTGTACTGAATTGACGTTTCCAAAACATATCTGATGCAATCAATCGGTTGGTAAATGTGAAAGTTATTCAGCGTTTACATACCGACATAAAAGATGGAGCACCCTGTATATTACATTGTTGAACTTACCTTTAAACTTTTTAATTTGGATCATTACTTTTCGTGATATCACCCATTGAAGTGCAAGTACTTCAACCCTACTTCAACTTCAATAAAAAACTAAGCTTTATTTGTATTAAGTTGAGATACCTTTACTTTGATGGATGATATAAAATTAAGGATTCAATTCAAAAATTTAAAAAGCAAATTTAAAAAAAAAAAATTATTATGCCCTTAGAGGGGTTATTAATTAATGCCAATTAATGAGCGCAAAATTGGTTATCTCTTATCACAAGAAATATCATCCAAAACAATGTGTTAATTGGTTTGCGTTATTCCTTCTCTTTATGGTTTATTTAATGTGAGTGTTATAGCACTTTGTGTCTCGTATATGAGGCAAAGCTTCTTAACCCATTCCCCGCCAGCACTTTGATGGTGATTTTTTGTTTGGGGGGGTAAAATAAGGTTCCTGAGCTCAAATCCGGTTAGCTTTTTCAGCGACCACGCCCCATTTTTCGATGGTGCCCCGATGCCATATGGCATCACTGGCGGGAACCTCTTAGCAAAAAATTTACTTTGAGTTTTATTTAAAACTCTATTTTTTACATGTATGCATACATATTTTTTGAATAAAAATGGTAAGTTAGCATACTAATCCGCGGTAGTGTGATATTTGATGAAACATCTAACGCATAAATCTACATCGCATCTTATGCACCTATTTCAGATTTGGTTTTTGCACTGTCTATATTTACATCTAAGTCGATCACATTCACCAACGTAATAAGCGATTCCATCAAAACGTGAATTTTGATCCATTCGATTAGTTCCTTCCATACATTAATTATATGGTTCGACTGCCTTTAGACTTTCGATCATTATAGCTTCCATTCTGTTCTACAAAAGAGCGTATCTATCGATTTTAGATCTCGTCCATGTGAAGTAGAAGCAACTAAAACGCAATTATTATCATTCCACTTTACAATGGCGATGTCAAATTCCTTGTTTTCTGCAAATTTGATATGCCCTCTTTGTTTTTTTTTTTCATGATGTCTTTCCAGGAAGTGGGCATTTGTGTGGAATGCAATTTTCGCTTATGGTTCCCGTTACATTGTAGCCTACCTAGGCTTTGCAAATAATTTAAAACTGGGATTCCACTTAATAAAATCTCGAAGTAAAAGTGGAATAGGAGGGCACAAACGTCGTCAGGAAAGGCGTTGATCATTTGTAATTGAGCTGCCACAAATTGAATACAACAATACTTTCCTCGGTAAGTACCAAAGGACACCAAATACCCTCCAAGAGTGTTCAAACACCATGCCATCTAAATCGAAGAAGTTTGGCTCGAATAAACTGTTTGCATGAAGCAGTCTGAAATACGGTGTCGTGGACTCATCAAATGATGCTCAGGGTGAAAGGGATCAATGTGTTTTTTCAGTGTAAAGTGAATAAAACGGCTTATTTGATTGAAACTATTTCGAGACATGCCAGCAAAAATCGTGGCCTTAATGATCCAACAATCTTCACGATTAACTACAAGCATTGTAACCAAAGATAAGCTTAATCCCAATAGTTAGATGCATCCACAATCATTTACAGCACGTCTTCATAAAAAAACGCTCGAAAAATTCATATGACATCCAGGCCCATTCACACGGGGTGGGTTTTTTTGGTGTTCAAACCCTTCCAGGTAGATATTTTCCCCATATAAATTATTTATGAATTGAATTATTGAAATAAATTTGGTGTTCAAACCCCCCCCCCCCCCCCGGTAGATATTTTCCCCATATAAATTATTTATGAATTGAATTATTGAAATAAATGGAAATTAATCTACCTCTTAACTTTACATAAGCGGTTCCCGCCAGTGATGCCATATGGCACACTTAAAATATATTCGGGCCTATCACTTAGTAAGGAAAAACTTATGGAAAAATATAAATGCACTTTAGAAACTACTGTATTACTCTTCAATTTGGCATAATTACTTTTTTCAAAATCGAAATACAAATAAATAATTTTTTGCAACTCGCCATAATCGATTTTTTTCGAATAATTTTTCAATGATCACTTCCTCTCCGCTCGCGCTTGAAAAGTTGATGGAATATTTACGCGTGGAATGCATCAAATGATAGATCAAACATTTCTACGCACATAAAAAACAACAAGCCTGCACGAAAAAGTTACAAAATGATTTTGGTGAACATTCGGGTAATGCGTTTTAACTGTGCCGTATGGCATCACTGGCGGGGATTGGGTTAACGCCCGTAATAAAAAGAAAAAACGTCGAAAATTCAAATTTTAAGTTCTCAAAAATTGTGGGGAAATATTGAAAAAGTCGACAAACTGTGAAAATATGAGAAAGTGTGAAAATTTTTAAAAAGCAGAAAGAACTTCAAAATTGCAGAAGTCGAAAATTTTTAAAAATGTTAAAAAAAGTGGAAAAATGTTTAAAGAAAAAAAAATTAAGCTGTTTGAAAATTGTAAATGCCGAAATGGTCTTATTCGGAAAATCTTGAAGAAGACAAACCCAACAACGTCAAAATATGAAACGTAAAAAACTTCACAAATGGTAATGAAAACTAAAAATTAAGAAGAATCCGAAATAATGAAAAAAAAAAAAATACAAGTCGGTGGAAGCGCCGAATAGAGTCAAACAAAAATTTTAAAAGCATTAACGTGAGCGTTATCGTGAACATTATATAATATTATTTATATTACATGAACATTTATTAAGCAAAATCATTTCGGTACAGACTTTCGTTTAAACCTGTCAGTGAAAATGTTCACACCTCAAAAATTCTAAAAAAAAACTCCTATTCAGTAATTCGAGAATTTTGTCATATTTTATTTAAAATCTACATATAACAAACACTTAACCTTAAGGGCTACATGGAAACATAAGGAAAATGGAAAAAAAAACTCTATCCAAAAAAGCCAGAAATTACCCTGGCTCGAAATCTAATTAGCAACTCATTCTTTGTAAATGAGTTTCGCATTTTTTTCCTCCACTTTACAACAACAACAACGAAAACCATATTGACCGATTTAGTGAAGCTAATCAATTAATTAAGTACGGTTAAGAAAACACAAGCTGATGATGGGTGATGGGAGAGCTGCGCGTCAGTCCACCAAAGAAGTTCGCTTCTTGCTGGCGCACGCAACTTTTAGGTATATCCTGCAAAAACATGCCCGCACTGACGCCCCCTAAAACATTACGGACAGATGTCAAAACAAATTGGCAAAAATGTCAGAATGCCAGCAAGATAAAGAAGTGGAAAGCAACACCAAGAGAAGATACAGTGGCATCAAAATTAATGAAAGAATATTGGGTTGGTACAAACAAAAGTCGGACGATTCCGTCAAAACAGCTGCTAATTTCACACAAGGCAATGGTTATGATATAAACAGACAGCCACAGAATCCCAGATACCCATTGAGCTCAGAACAGCAACAACAAAAAAAAAAAAAAAAACAAAGGAGGACAAGATGCACTGCAATCAGAACATGAGGGTGGGGGGCGTTGTATAAAAGAAGATAATTACAAAAATTACAACCGACAAAAAATCAATTTAAGAAAAATATAAATAAAAATTGTAGCAAACAAATAAACAAAAGCAATAAAGGTGATTATTTAGAGGGGAATAAAAGGACAACAACAAATGGAAAGTGAAATTGAAAGAAAACATGTTAGCGGCTTATGAAATAAAAGGGAAAAAGGAAACGACCAACAACAATGGAAATTGTGTGAAAAAGCACTTGATGTGATTCGTTTTACCGGGTTGGTGCTTCGAAATGATCACTCCTGTGTAGTCATTCTCGAAAATTATATCAATTTGAAACGCCAAAATTTCAAAATCAATTGCATGGGATGCGTCTGATACATCTATACTCATGCTATTGAAATAATTTGAGATTTTTTCACTATAATTGAGATAGAATAGGCATAAGCAAATGCCTTGTCATAATGGAAGATTTCTCAGTAATCCACACCTGTTCTCCGGAACGGGGTTTAATTGATAGGTTGCGGAACCCCTGATTTTCTTTTTTATGCAAATTCAATAATTTCTAAAATCGCAAAATCGTAAAAAAGTACATTTAACCAAAACAAAAATACTTAGTTATTTTCGATGTATTTGTCGATACAGAATCCAAATTCAGCCTCTGAATTGCTCTATCATGTATGTTTTTTGAGATATTCAAATTTTTAAATTTTTATTTTAGGTTATATAGAAGGGCGCACGAAATTAGCTTGCTATTTTCTACTAAACGCATTGCTTAGTACTATTTCAAAATAAATACTATCTTTAAGAATTTTTAAGTGTGTTACTTAATGACATTCATATATTGAAAATTGATTTTTTAATTGAACTTTTTTAGTCATATATTTGCAAAGATCGATTTACATATATGTAAATCTATCAATGTATTTCCGTCTAGGCCAAAAACACAAAAAGTTTTCAAACTTGCAATTTTTCAATTGTAATTAATTTAGTGAAATAAATATAATTATAATTACAACAAAAATAGTCTGATGAGTCTTTGTGGCGAAAGACGAAACATATGTCACTATAGCCGTGTTTTTAATCCGTTCCTTGATTTGTCATAATTATGTGTTAGAAAAATGCATTGATAGATTTATATGTATATCGATCTTTGCAAATATATGACTAAAAAAGTTCAATTAAAAAATCAATTTTCAATAAATACTATCTTCAAAATAAGCTAAAAGTTAGACTTATATGATTTTTTATTAAATAGTTATGACCATTTTTAAATGATACATGAAAATTAAAAATATTATGTGGATTCTCATAGGATTTTTCACGTCATGGTGTGATTTACAAGTGGTCATAACATTTTGGGGAAAAATTACACAATACTAATGTATAGCTTATTTTGAAAACGAAGGATAGTACTAAGCAACACAAGCAAAGAACAAAATAATTTCGTGCTTCCCCTATATAATCTTAAAAATCGTGTTTTTGAATTTTAAGTTCAGAGTATTTCAAAAACCATACCTGATTGAGCAATTGCGTGCAGGCCTGAGGGGGGGGGGGGGTAAGGGGGGATTCCCCCCAGGCCCGGAGTTTTTTGGAGGGCCCGTACTCAAGCAGAAATTAATAAAATTTGTCCTAGTTTTTTCCAAGCTTGAAAAATAGATTTTAGAGGCCCGGCATGAACATAATACAAGCACTTGAGAAAAAGTCCGGGCCCGCACAATTATTATTTTTTTTTTTTTTTCAACGGAGAAAAAAAAGATTATACATTGTCTGCTTTCTTGAGCTTTTTGGTAAAATCTTATAGGATTTTTTTGTTTAAATTAACTTGTTTTATTTTCATTCTAAGTACTACACTTATACTATGTACATTATTTTCCATAATTTTTTTCAAGAATGTGCTTCTAAGCTTGCTTGTGATTTACGGGCCTTCACGGGCCTTCACGGGCCTCTGAGCTTAAGCCTTTTCTGGTTAGGTTAGAAAGGCCGAGACCATCGCTGGAAAGTAGAGCCCCGCGGGCCAAGAAAAAAACCCGAGCCCGTGCCTTTTACACGCTTCATAGCTTAAAAGCTGGAAGGTACCGAATCCAGCCTTTTTTAAAATATTAAATTTGATTTTTAATTTGCAGTACATATTTAAGAAAAAAAAATATTAAAAAAGGTATCGTTTGTTCTTTCTTATTCCATCTAAGACTTAAAAAGGCCTTTTTCCAAATACAGATGTAAAATTGGCGTTATGAGGCCAAAACGATGAGGTTTCAAAAAAATTTCGAAAATTAATAATAAAATTATTTTAAAAATTAAAATCCGCTTTAACTTTCGCCGTAACTTCGAAACTACTGATCTTTTCAGAAACATTCTTAACCCTTTCGACCCGGAAAAAAACTGTTGGGTACACAATATTTGTGATAGGTTAATCTTAGTAACTAAATTTAAGTAAAATTTTTGACCGTCTCTAAATTCAAATTTTCACCGCCAGAGGCGCTTCCGATCTATACTCCCAACAGATGTTTTTGATTTGAATTTTCGGGATACTATGCCCTTGGAGTGGTTATAAGAAAAAACAGCGGTTACTAAAAATTGCAATAATTTGATTAATTCATTCAATTTAAGTGACGTTAATAACTGATTTATACTATTCAAAAGTATTTATTCAAAAATTTTTGGGATATATTGTCCCAACCGGTTCGAAAGGGTTAAATAAACTTTTGTGGAGAGTTACTAGGCCAACATTATCTTAGAAAGAAAATGAAATTTGTTGTACAAAAATAGCAGTTTTTTAAGAAAAGTTTTATGACTTTTTTCTAGAAATTGGTTTTTTGTAATTTTCAAAGAGCGCAATATTTGTCCGGAAAATCTTATGTTGAAGAGAATTAAATGTAGAGTAATTAAAAAAAGATTATTTAAATATAGGGGAGATGTGTGTACCTTGGTCCGCTTTTCAGTTTTTTCAATGTGCTGCATTTTCCAAAAAAGTTTCTTTAGTTTTTTGATTAAGTTATATTTTTACAATGCTTGCAGCATCAAATGACGTGACAATTGTATTTCTATGTCTTACCATTGAGTAGAAATATAACTTTTTCCGTTGCAATCTCAAACGGTCTAAGGTACACCATGCAAGTGTACCTTGGACTATCAAAAATAAAAAAGAATACATTGTATATAGGTAATAAATTAAGAAATAACCATTTATTATGTAATCAAAAGTACAATTTTTTTCAATAAAAAAACAAATAAAAAAATAATCATAAAAAATCATAGGACAAAAAAGTCAATTTCGAAAAAACAATTAAGTAAAGAAAAATGGTTGCAAATAATTGCATTAATCACATCAATACTAATAATAATATTATATTGAAGGGCGATTATGGCTTCCTGGTTGCCCGTCGAAAAAGGCTCGATGGTCAATAAGCATAGGTCCAAGGTACACACAGATGGCATGTTTTAAAAACTGTCACACCCATAACATATATTAATGAAAATACATCTAAAACACACTAAAAACTTAAAACAATAACTAAACTTCTTTCTGATGTTGTAAAACTGAAATATTTCAAGTAAGTTTCTTACAAAACTTTTCGAAGTTTACTCCAAAAACTAATTTTTACACATCAAAAACACTTTTTCCGTCACTTTTTATACCTGCATAAAGCTTCACGGTCTGAAGTCTACTTATATCAGTCAGCGGTATGAGTAGAAAATTTCATAGAAGAACATTATCGTACACGTGCAACTGTTGAGTGGGAACCGACACTTGGACCGAGGTACACTCGGACCAAGGTACACACATCTCCCCTATAGCATTTTTAAATATAATTTTTTAGTGTTTTTTTTTTTTCTTAATTTCTTGTTTGCTTGTCATATCCTCTAAACTAATTTGGGGTCGCTGGACACGAAAATAGCTTTTGTTTTCGATTTTTTTAAGGCCGCTCCAGCACAGACTATCGAAAATTTCGATTGTCGAGCTCGCCATCCAGGAAAAAATTTAAATCAGTGAACTCCAAAAAGGTGTTAAAATGTGCTAGTAAGTAGTCTTGTAAGATTTAAAGGAAAATAATTCAAGACCATTTCGTACAAAACTACCAAAAAAATTTCTTGCTTCCGATAAAGTACATAGAAAAAATTAATATACTGCATTTTTCTAATTTTGAGAACAGCTCTATACATTAAAAACTAATATTTTTAGTTAATTTTTTCTATTTAATTAATTTACATTTAATTTCCTACAATATGGAATTACCAGAACAAATATTCCGCTCTTTAAACTTTACAAAAAATCATTTTCTAGGCATAAACATTTCTTAAAAAACTGCTATTATTGTATCAAAACAGCAGCAAGTTTAATTTTTAGAACGAAACCTTCTAAGAAGACAATGTTGGCCTAGATATTTTCTACGAAGTTTGACTCAAAGACATCTCCGAAAAAACGAATAGTTTCCAATTTACGGGCAGTTAAAAAAATTGCCTTTTTTTAGTACATTTTTCAAGCGCAGACCGGCTCAAACCTTATTTTTTGACCTTTTAGTTTATGAATATGACCGGGAAGCAAACAAAATCAAAACTTTACACATTTCATATATCTCGTGGGCATCCTTGCGTTTACGGAAAAACAATATTCGCTCGACGATGTGATAGTCTCAAATAAAAAAAAAATCTAGTAGTCGAGGGGCCCGGTATATAATTACCCCCGGGCCCGGATTTTCTCTCCACGCCCCTGATTGCGTGACTAGATTTGGATTCAGCACCTACAAATACATCGAAAATGGCTATTTTGTTTTGATTTGTTGGGTTTTTTTTTTACAAAGATAAAGTCAAAATGAAACGTTTATATTTGTCACGATCCTTTTCGGTGACTTTTGCCTCTTGCCAAGACTATTCCGATTCCTAAATTTTCAAATCCAGCGACCTTTTCTAGGTGGTTTTTGGTCTACCATGTCTTCTACTGCTTTGTGGATTCCATTTAATGGCCTGGCGACAAACTTCAGTGTGTGGTTTTCAGAGAGTATGTCCGCGAATTAACAAGCAAGCAATCCTGGACAGGTAGCGAGTGACCAGTCAGGATGGGGAAGGCTGTAGCGTTGGGGTGCTGCATCTGGAAAGAAATACCCGCAATGCCCGTAACTTACACTGAAAAAGGCGAATCAATGCCGCCTTAAAAGGATGTTGTCCAAATTCCCCTTGAAATCCTGAAATGTCTGACCTAGATTGGGCGGCTCCCAGGTCAGCGTCTGTTCCGGGTTGGGCGGCTGATATTGATATTGAATATGGCCACACTTATTTGCAGCTCTTGCCGAATCTTACATCTTTTGCGTGGGCCGTTGCTGAAAAGATTATACTAATGAAGCATGAATCAAAAACGATGTAAGTAAATTAGCTCTCGAAGTGGTACACACCAGAATGTGCTTAATCTACCGGGCTCGGCAGCATGCATTTCGGATTTGGAGGTGCAAGAAACATGAATAGACACAAATGATTCTTCTATAAGTGGAACCAATATGATTCGTTAAAACTTAAAAAACGATCACCTTTAGTTAAGTACCAAATCTCATTCATCTCCATCCAACAATTTCTGAGATATGATAAATTTTGTATTTATGGAGCTCGGAAGCACTCATTTTTCCAGTAAATGTTTTTGTTTTGTTGTATGGCAGCCCTTTACATCTACATAGTAAAAACTTTAGTTTAATTTTAAAACCAAAAAAAGTATTTATATAGAACAATGCCAAAAAAAGTTTTAATTTTAAAATATTTTGGAATAAATAAAGAGAGGGAGAAAAATGAAAAAAAAAAAAAAAAAAAATTTTAAATATAATTGAAAAAAAAAAAAAAAACAAGCCATCCATACTGAGATTCGAACCAAGGGTACAACATCTTGTGTATACAATTTACGAAGTCTTTAGCTCACTCGGCTATCAAACGTATTGACGTAGTTGTGTGAAATTTGTATTTAAACAATTGAAAAAGAAAATTTTTTTTTGTTATTTTGTTCTCGTTCTTTTTTTTATGCTCTTTTGATAAATAAAGTTTTTCAAATTTTGAAACTAAAAAGTCTTTCCAAGCAAAATTAAAACTTTGATGGCATTAGTTTCAAACCAAAAGTATTAAAATTGGCGCAGAGAATATTTTAATACTTTTCTTGGACTTATTTTAAAACTAAAAATGATTAGTTTTTTGAATTTAAAGTTATTTTAGGATTGTTTTTAAGCCACTTTGGTATTAAAGAATTGAAAAAACTAAATGGTTTAAAATTAAATATTTTTTGTGATAAAATTAAAACCTACCGGAATAAATTTCAAGCTGTTTTGGAATAAATTTTGAATTTGATACCAAATCAGCTTAAAATCAATACCTAATGGAATCAAAAGTAAACTATCACTTTTTACTGTGTACAACAAGTTTCAGGCTTCTGCGTCGAATTATTACGAACCATATTTTTGGGGAATGAAATCGCTAATTTAACCTGTGGATATTATTTACGCCGGAGTCCTTTTGTATGTACGAATGATGTACGCATATAATTTGATTCATTTGTATATACATAGTTTTATCCATGTGCGTTTAATCATTTCGGACACGGACGAAATATGTTTTTGGAGGGCACGACCAATTTTTCAGTGGATGTTATAAGTCGCAGTGATCTTTACCAAATCTCTTGTGTGTCTAACAGTTTCAAAAATATGTCGACTTTAATTTTTAATTTTTCTAACCTATAATTTTTTTCTAATCTCTGCGAACACACTGTAAAATTTTATCAAAAGGGATGAAGTGGTTTTTGAAAAATTTCTGGAATCATACGATTCATTCCAATAATTTTTAAGGTCGTAATAAAATAAAAACCACATAATGAAAGTAAGCGATTTCTATATTAACTTCAAAAAATCTAATAAAATTTTCAGCTCACTTTCTGAATACGTATATGTACTTAATAGGTACAAACCACCTTGCCCAGAATCCCTTCCACTTTTGGGTATTACGTATCATTATAAGCATTCCATAAGGTACAAAATTTTTTTTAAAGATGACGTAAAGTGTTATTCCGATGATAAAGCTCCTAATATTCTAAGGCCATTCTGACCATTAAGGCAGTTGTTACACATAAAAAAGTCTAGTGTAATTCGATGAATCGCATTTTTTATAAGTCTTAATCGATTTAATTTTTTTTGTTTTTCAACATCATTTGACACGACTTACGTTTTATTCCAAAATACTCAATATTTTACACTTCACCACTTTGGTTGTTATATCTAAATAAAATTAAATTCTAAATCGCTTTTGTAAACAAAATTTCAAAAACATCAATACAGTAATTTGTCGACTCGGCACTTAATGCCACAACCAAAGGCATCTTCAATCATTTGATTGCTGCTGTCTTCATCAAAAGATTTTTTGTAGAGCATTTACATGAGCCACATAAACCACCATTTATAATATTGGCCTTTGCTCAAAAACCCATGAAAAAAATGTGTTTTTTTTGTCATATTTTCCCATGAATATTTTGAGCTGGGAGGAGGGGGGAAGTACTCAGCCTCATCATCATTATTCACATGCTCACATAAAACAGCTTCTTTTCTTTGCGTTTTCGAAGCGACTATTCGGCCTATCGGCTTATTGTGCTTGGTTCTTTTTTGTTTACATTGTGCTTCTTTTTATTTTTAATATGCTGTCTTTTACAGTCTTTTATGATTTTTAAAAACATCAATTTTCTTTTCTTTTTTTTGTCAGTGAATTTATGGTTTTTTCTTGTGTGTGTTTATTTAAAATTTACTTCCTTAGCATCATAGCTAAATGGAACAAGATTTAGATTCGTAGTGCATATTTGGTATTATTCGTCAGATTTACACTTTAAAAATTGATTTTGATTTTACAATTTCTTAATGATTTTCTGTTAACAATGACCGAGCACGTATTTTTTAATTTTTCATTTTAGTGAAAAGTTTCATGGTTTGGGACTGAAAATGTATTTCCACGCACACTCAAAGATATCAGAAAGTTGTATGTTACAAATTTTCGTGAAAATTTCAGATTGAAAAAGTTACTTTGCTGTATTTCACAAGATAATGCACCGTGTTACAAGTAAATAAAAACGATGCACATAGGGGTATCTGAGCTTAAAACCTGGTCAAAATTTATAACTCTGAAACTACTGGTCCGATTTTGCAAATTGAGGTGCCGTTTTATTTAGATTATTCAGACGATCAAAACAATAACAGACTCGTTTAAAAAAATTGTCAATAGAGGGCGCTGCAGACAAGTCAACTATTTGAGGACTTGTGGCTTCTGTATCACTGAGCCGATATTGGTTCTTATAAAGTTTTTCTTTTTCATATTAGTAAAATATCAATTTGACGATATTAAACTTTTGAAACACATTCAATAGATGGCGCTGTACACATGACATTCGAAGTAACTTTTAGGGCCTTCTATGTCCTATACTGCTTTATTGATTTAAGTTATCAAGATGTCAATCAATTCATATAACTTAGAATAGTAGTTCGGTAACACTACAGAAAAGAAAATTTGTCCACAGAGGGCTCTATAGACAAAAACATCACAGAAACATTTTAAAAATTCTATATCACTGTACCTTATTCAATAGATATGATTTATTCTTTTGGTATTGTTAACTGGAGTAATGCTGTAATACTTAATTCTCAACAAATTGGTAATAGAGGCCAATATAACTTACCGAGACTTAAACTTTTCAATCTCTGAACTAATAAGGCCTATCATTGAATATATTGTAGAAATAAATTTCGTGAGAACTGCGAAAATGCTATTATTGATTTCAACAGATTACGAACGTAACTTCGAAACTCATGGAGTTTGAAGTTCTTCTTGAATAAAATTATGATATTTCTTCGGTAGTCATATCTAGTCATCAAAAATTAAAAAAAAATTGAGTTTCGGGTGAAGTAAGTGATCCCAATCTTCGAATTTTGAATTCATGAAACGGCGGTCATATATATGTAGTAATAATAGAGCTAGGCTATTGAAATTTGGTTCAGATGTTTTTTACATTAAAGTAACAAAAATCTGTGAATATGAACAAAATCCGCCGACGCACACGCCTACTTCCCATACAAAGTTGGGGCGTGGTCCGAATTTTTTTTCAAAATGGGTATCAATTTTCAATAACTTGACCCCGCTAATTTCAAAAATGTTAAAAATTTTCTTTTATAGTTTTCAAGTTATGAGGAATAAACAAAAATTTACTTTATAAAAAATAGATTTTGTTTGTTTGTGTATTTGTCCCTTATTAACTCGGAAACTAAGTAACCGATTTTAAAGAAGTTTTTATATTATGCTAGTACAAAAAAAGGCTAAGCTATATACTAAAAAATGGGCGGTGCCACACCTCCCAAAAAATTGACTAATCATATCACCGAAACTCTTTGACACAGATAAATGAGATTTGGTAAATGTGTAAAAATCATCAGGACAAATAATGTTCACCGGACAAATGGGCGGTACCACGCCTTTAAAAAAAAAAAATTCATCATATTTCTGAAAATATTTGACGAAGATAGATATTATTTGGTACGCATGATAAGACCATCAGAACAAATATTCCGCACTAGAAAAATGGGCAGTGCCACGCCTACCAAAAAATTAACTTATCAATAACTCCGAAAATCTTTAATGCAGATTGATGATGTTTGCAAATATGTTCAAGATATTATGACAAATAATGTCCACTAAAAAAGAAGGCGTTTTCACGCCCTTTAAACATTTTATTTTTATTTTCATGAAAACTATCAGAAAAAATAGTCCGCACTAGAAACTTTTTCATTGCAATTCTTTTGGCTCAAATTGGCGATCAAATCAAAAAAGGAGGACACAATCAAGTCGAAACTAATGTATACAATAATAGAAAAAGGAAAATATTAAGTTATTTCATTGTTTTAAATTTATTTTAATTAGTTTTTTCACTTAATTGCAACAGCTCTTGAGCTTCTGGTGATAACTCTTTATATTTTTTATCACGTTTTACTCGGATGTGGCTAATAATCGGATCAGAAGAGATCAGCATGTAATGCAAAACGTCTTCGTTGTTTGCTACTCTAGAGCACAATCTGCTGTTGTGTAACCTAGCGCTTTTAAAAACTTTGTTTGATGCTTCCTGAGCTTCTTCGGAAAGACTACCAATTGGTATTTGAAGTGCTTGTATGATTTCACTTCCGTGAATTAAAACTTTATGCACAGAAGGGGGCATATTATACCAATTATAATGTTTTTTGTATACCCTTCAATATGCTCTTGGCTTATTTTAAGAAAGGATGAGTCCCAAGGGGGATTAAAAGGAGGAAATATACCCCTTAACTGTCACCCTTCTCTTAAAATTTTATTTTTTTTTTTTTGATTTTAAGAAGACTGTAAGCTTAAAATAGATAAATATATTGTAAAACGTTGCAGAATGTATAGAAATAAAAATATTTTTTTTTTCTCAAAAACTGCTACAGGAAAATGTTCATAGAAAAAAAAGTTCTTAAAAATGCAGTAGGGTCTTTGCATTTCGATTAAGCATACTGGGCCACATATTATGTTGGAAAATCAGAAAATGTATTTTTTTTTTTTTATTGTCAAAGTTTGTAAAATTTATCGATTTTGGCTTTTTGAGCTTAAATTTTCGAAAAATCACAATAATTCACCTATCATACATGAAAACTCAAACAAATGTTTTTTTAAAAGCTAAATGCTTGTACTTTTTGACAAAATGCTATCTTGATGTATTTCGATGCAAACGAATTAAAAATAGCGTTCCAAAAAAGTCAACTTATTTTGTCCCGTCAAAAACCACAATATGAAAAAGTTTATAAAAAAGAAAGTTCTCAAAAAAAGCAGTAGGGACTTTGCATTTCAATTAAGCATACTTGGCCACATATTATATTGAAAAATAATGAAAATCAGAAAATGTATTTTTTTTTTTTAATGTCAAAGTTTGCAATTTTTTAATTTTTACCATTTTTTTTTAAATATTTGAAAAATCACTTAATTCACATAAAATCGGCAAAAAAAAAAAAAAAAAAATTTTTAACAATGTAGAAACAATATACTTTCTAACGATATGCTACATTAGTGGATCGGGCTTAATACAAATTATCTAGAGCGTTTATCCAGCAGTTCCTAATTTTAAAAGTTCTGTAGAGCATTTTTTCTGTTTAAAGTCCAACTTTGGGCTCACTGTCTTGCTAAACCAAAACAAAATTTTAAACTTTTATAGTTTTTTTCCGTCCCTAAGTATTATCTGACGATTGGCGTCAAAATTTTTTAAATCCATAGCACTTTCAAATTTTACCTATTTTTGGCCACAATCTCCCATTGTGCGTCATAGCAATTTGAATTCAATGATAGCACTTTCGTAGATCTCATGAAATTCGTATCTACGATGGATTCAGTGATTGGCCTGAATAATTTAACTGGAAAGTAATAAAACATAGTTATTTGTTTTATTTTCATATTTCCTTAGTTTTTCGTCTTTTACTGCGTTTGCTACATTCACTAAATGGTTTTACAGGCCGCACCTGGTCTGGATTCATCCTTAATAGATGTTTGAGCGAATTTTGCCTTAATTTGCTACTTTACTCTAAAAAGTATTTTCTTATATTGGGTGTACAACTTAAAAACCGGAATTTGACGGTGGATGTCCGTACTAACAAATATCGTGAAAGCTCGAACTTTATATATATGTAATTTTGAAGGTACATTTGACAGCTGTCAAAATCAGTCAACAAAACAATTTTATCTTGTGTGCATCATTATTATTTTTCACGATGAATAACTTCGAAAATTCGAGAAAAAGACAGCATTTGCGGGAGGTTCTGTTGGGTAATTTTTTTGCAAAGAAAACTGCTGCGGAAAGTCATAGTTTGCTTGTAGATGTTTATGGCGACGATGCTTTAGGAAAAACACAGTGTTTTAAATGGTTTAAACGCTTCAAAAGTGCCGATTTTGACATCAAAGACAAAGAACGCCCAGGACAGCCAAAAAAGTATGAAGACAAAGAATTAGAGAAGCTACTCGATGAGGATTCGTGTCAAACACAAGACGAGCTTGCCAAATCGTTGGGAGTGACTCAGCAAGCCATTTCGAAACGTTTGAAAGCCGCCGGATACATTCAGAAGCAAGGTAATTGGGTCCCCTATGAGTTGAAGCCGAGAGACGTTGAACGGCGCTTCTGTATGTCTGAAATGCTGCTTGAGCGCCATAAAAACAAATAATTTTTGCATCGGATTGTGACTGGGGATGAAAAATGGATCCATTATGACAATCCCAAGCGCAAAAAGTCATACGGGAAACCCGGCCAACCAGCCAAATCAACCTCGAAGCCAAATATCCATGGCGCCAAGGTTATGCTGTGTATTTGGTAGAATCAGAAGGGGCAGTTATATTATGAGTTATTGAAATCGGGCCAGACAATCACAGGTGACCTGTACCGAACACAATTAATACGTTTGAAGCGTGCCATCATCGAAAAACGCCCGGAAAATGCGACCAGACACGAAGCAATAATTTTTCATCATGACAACGCTCGGCTGCATGTTGCAAGACCCGTGAAAAACTATTTGGAAAATAGTGGAAGGGAAGTTTTAGCTCACCCGCCTTATAGTCCGGACCTTGCTCCGTCTGACTTTCATTTATTTCGCTCGATGCAAAACGCCCTCACCGGAATACGCTTCACATCAGAGCAAGACATCCGAAATTAGATAGATTCATTTTTGGCCGCCAAGCCGGCGCAATTTTTTTGGGATGGAATTCATAAATTGCCTGAATGATGCGGAAATGTTGTAGCTTCCAATGGACAATACTTTGAATAAAATATATTGTAACATTTTTCCACAATAAAGCATCAAATTTCGCTAAAAAATTCCGATTTTTAAGTTGTACACCCAATAGTTTTCCAATTTATCACCTGCGTACTTGCTGCCATTCAAAAAAATTCTTTCTATGCTTCTGTTGACTTTGCAAATGATCGTAAAAGTCTCTTCTTATTTTTTTTTTTTTTTGACTAACAATGGTCCTAAAACAAAATATAATTTAGTCAAATTCCGACAAAGGTTTCAAGTTTTATCACTACCATTTGGCAGTGACGCGTATATATGTCTATGTCTGTTTCAAAATTTAAGTGTTTGCAGGAAGTATGCGTATTTATGAACCAACTTAGTTCAACTGGTCTTTTGCTATACATAAAAAATTCTACTAATTTCGTTTGATTTCTCTAAAAAATAAAAATATCACATGTATGTGTAGCTATTTTGCCATTCGGAAATATTCGGAGCACAATTTTGCAGTTTTAGTTACAAAAAGATTTCATTTGTGAGAATTTTCGTTAGAGAAAACTGGGCCTCGCGAGGATCCATTATTTTTCTTCTATTAAAAATGTACAATTATTCAATGAAAAATATGCATTTACTTATGATTTCAACACACTGTTTTGACTTCCGTAATAATTTTTTTTTTATTAAGTTATATTCACTGTTCACTGTCGTAGAAGAATTCATTCTGCAATTTTTTGTTATTTTCTGCATTTGAAGAAATATACGCACTAAAATCAACACTTTTTTCGCAACCTTAAAATTTTATTTTAAAATGTTTTATAAAAATTCAATTTTGACAGCGTAGTACGCAGCAGCAAATTGATTTAGGTAAAATCAGGTCTCAGATTTCGTTAGTTTATTAGCTGTATAATAAAAAAAAGTTGGATAATTTTGGACCAATTATAAAAATTCGTTTTTGACCAGCTTTTTTGGTTAAATCTCCCCATGTGCGATGATTAAAATGAATTAATTCGGCTTCCAATTGCTTTCCCACCCACAACATTCTATAGATTTGTCACCCACCAGTTTTTACCTGTTCGTAGACCAAACAAAAATGTTCACTTGAAAACGATTTGGCGTAAATAAGGCAAAATATGAATCGTTCGCAAGTAATGTATCGAAATATTAGAGAAACGCTGGAAAAATTGTATCGTTCTCGAATGAGCCAAAATTTATGAATAAAATTGATTTTAACCAAAAACGTTATTTTTTCGAAATTAGACTCTGAACTTATCACCCGATGTGTTTGTTATATGCATAATATAGTGTGTAAATCACTTAAACTCATTTTTCATTGTGCATAATTAATTTCCTCAAATATCTCCTCCTGAACAGCCTGATTAAAAGTCGCATCCTTTGAAGTTCCTTCAATATCTTTAAAAGTGCTAGACATATTTTGCTTCTTATGTGGCTGATTTATTTTTACTCAAACCACCACCATTTTTGTGTTTCCTTTTTTTTGGGACTTTTTCTTGTATTTGTTTGAAATTGTGAACTTCTACGCTGATTCTGAACCCTCGTAGCAGTTGATTTGCATGAAAATCAGTTGAGTGTATAATTGCGATAATCTGTTTTTAAGTAGTTAAATAAATAGAAAGTTAATTTTTTGATTTTAATGCGACAAATTTTTGCATATCATCAGTTGTAGAAAAGCGGGCGCATTTGAGAAATGGAAAGAATTTTTTATTTAATTTATCTAAAAGAAACAAAATATGTTCCTACTGAATATGTTTCCAAATGTAGTTTTTATGACAATGGCAATCTTTTAAGGAATTTAGTTTGATTTTGTAAAATTTATTTGCAACATCTTTTATTTCTTCTATTTTCAGCTGTGCAACATGAGCGCGGACCACGCAAACCAAAACTACACCCACAGCTGCATCATCATCATCATCCACATCATCATCACCATCCAAACGGCTTGCCGCCACATCACCCTCACCACCATCATCAAGCCCATTTACCCGTTTCACTTGTGACCAACGTCTCGGCCTCTTTTAACTACACCTCACACATTTCGACACATCCATCGCAGGGCTTCCATGGCCACGGCCACCCGACGGCATTTCATCATCCAGCCCATCCATTGGCAGTAGCGGCGCATCATAATGCATTACAAAATGGTGGCACTGCAGTAGGCGCACCACATTCACACTTACCATTTCCATCACACCTGTTACCGCAAATGCATCATAATCTTATTGCAGAGGCGGCCAGTAAACTACCCGCTATCTCAGCAACCGCAACAGCCACGACGGCAGCAACCATTGTTGGAGCTGTTTCAGTGCCACCGGCCTCATCAAATCGTAGCAGCAACATTGGTGGTGGTGCACATCTAAGTGTACCCACCTACGATCTGACAAATAGTGGTGGTTCATCTGGTGGCAGTGCAGGTGGTGGCAGTTCCTCAACAAGTCTTGATTTCTATGCGCAGCAATCATTGGGTGGCGGCAGCATTGCCATGGGTACTGCACTCAACTACTCCTCCCCATCTCCATCGAATTCAATACAATCCATCTCAAGTATTGGAGGAAGTAGATCGGAGGGTAGTGAAAGTTCACGTGTTAATGTGGAAACAGAGACACCTTCGGCAACGCCACCACTGTCACAAACCGCATCTCCGGCGCCATCACCGAACACAACGGCACCAGCATCACCAATTCATAGTAATTGCAATAACAGCAACAACAACAATACGGGCAACAAAAACAATAATAGCATTAATCTCAACAACAATAATAACTTAATAAGCATCAATAATAACATCAACAACAACAACAACAACAATGATGACAGTAGGCCACACAGTCCAACATCCATTTCCAGCTCGAATGTGGTTGGTCCTCAAAGTGTTGCCGCCGCTGGTGCTTTATATGCCGCACGTCAAAATGGTTTTCTTGAGCTGCTGTTAAGTCCTGACAAATGTCAGGAAATCATTCAATATCAGGTACACAATTCCATACTCTTCCCTGCGCTACCGCAACAATTGATTGGCATGGACTCGCGTTTATTGTCATGGGAGATGCTGCAAGAGACTACGGCACGTTTACTTTTTATGGCTGTACGTTGGGTTAAGTGCTTGATGCCATTCCAGACGTTGTCTAAAAATGATCAACATTTATTGCTGCAGGTGAGTTCAAATGAAATATACAGAATTTAGTAAAGAACTCGAATAAAAACCCTTTAAAAATATACCGACTTTCTTAGAGAATTTGGCGCTTAAATTTTTTATCGAGTAAAAAATTGTTAAGCTTAGTGATGAGCAAAGTCAGTCTTTGTCTTTGTAATTTTTCGAGATCATGACCAAGCAGGCCTGACGAGAGGGGGGGGGTAAGGGGGGGATTCCCCCCAGGCCCGGAGTTTTTTGGAGGGCCCGGATTTAAGCAGAAACAAAATCTTCATAAATAAAATTTATAGTAGTATTTTGCAAGCTTGCGAAATGGTATTTTCGCTCAACTAGAGGAAACGGGCCCAACCAATGAACACGAAACAAGCACTTGAGAAAAAGCCCAGGCCCGCAAAAATTTTTTTTTTTTTTTTTAAAACGAGAAAAACCAAAGGTGATACCATTGCCTGCTAACTTTTTGGACAAATCTAATAAGTTTTTTTGTTTGACTTAACTTACTCCATTTTCATTCTAAACACTTCACATAGACATAATTTTCCATATTTTTATTTAATAACAGAATTATTTCCAAGTTCGTGCTTCTAAATCTTCGTGTGATTTACGGGTCCTCACGGGCCTCTGAATTAAGGGCTTTTGTGGTTAGGTACGGGCTCGCATGAAAATCGATTTCAGAGCCCGAGCCCATCACTGCACTATGGTTTTTTTTGGACTAAAAAGTGAACACAAAAATAATTCACTACAAGGACCCTTTTTTTAAAAAAAAAACAAATGCAAAATTAAAGGTTTTACATTGAGCTATCTGAAAAGATGCCCGCTTTTTCTAGCATTTGATCCACAAATTAGGGACAGAGGTCGAAATCTCATTAATTTTGAAAAAAACGGTTTTTCTGTTTAAAAATGTTAGTCGCATTAAACGCAGGAGTGAAATATGAATTAATTTATGTGCATTCAATCAAATCAATTAAGATGAAATTAACTCAAAGTGAAAATGGGCGGTGCCACGCCCCAAAAACAAATTCGTTATATCTCCGAAACTATTGGACGCAGATAGATAAGATTTGGTATATTTGTAACAGGCACAGAGAGAAATAATATCCACTAAAAAAGTGGGCGGTGCTACGCCCTACAAATATAAAACTTATCATATCTACGAAACTATTTGAGATACAGCAATGAATTTCGGTATATATGTATATAAAGAGTAGTGAGTCAAATAATATTTGCTGAAAAAAAGGGCGGTACCATACCCAACAATGAACATATCCTTATTAATTGAAACTCTGTTCTACAGGAAACAAGTTCATTCATGTAGCATTGCCTGTGGGCGTGGTGCCACATATTTTTTCAGCAGACATTATTTGTCTTGATGACTTTTGTATATAAACCGAATTTCATCCACATGGGTCAAATAGTTTCGAAGATATGGTGTGTTTTATATTTTTGGGGCGTGGCACCGCCCACTTTTCTAATAAATATAATTTCTCTCTGTGCCTTTTACAAACATACCGAGTCTTATCTATCTGCGTCTAATAGTTTCGGAGATATCAGGAATTTGTTTTTTGGGTGTGGTACCGCCCATTTTTATAATAAATTAATTTTTTCTTGCTTGATTTCATTGAATGCATAAGTATAAATTTATTCATGTATCACACCTGCGTTTAATGCGACTAACATTTTTAAACAGAAAAACCGTTTTTTTAAAATTTATGAGATTTCGACCTCTGTCCCTAATTTGTGGATCAAATGCTAGAAAAAGCGGGCATCTTGTCAGATAGCTCAATGTATAACCTTTAATTTTGCTTTTGATTTTTTTTTTAAAAAAAGGGTCCTTGTAGTGAATTATTTTTGTGTGCACTTCTTAGTCCAAAAAAAAAAACCATAGTGCGCTGGTAAGTAGAGCCCTACGGCCCATCTTTGCTCTCAACTAAAAAAAAATAAGACTTATAAAATTAATAACCTTTTACACGCTACATAACTTAAAAATTTTAAGGTACAGAATCCTGCCTTCAGGAAAATATTATTTGTTGAAAGGAAAATTATACAATATCATTTTATAGCTCATTTTGAAGACAAAATCAGTACTTTGAGAAAAGATCCATACCCCAAAAACTAGTATGTAATTTTAATTACGTTTTTCTTTTTAATTACAACATAGAATTTCCAGAACAAATATTTCGCCACATGAAATTTACAAAAAATCAATTTCTAGTCACGAAAATTTTCTAAGGATATAATTTTAGCATAGTTATACTCTACAAAAGTTGATTTAATGAAATCTCAGAAAGAAACCAATAGTCTCGAAGTTCGGGCAGTTAAAATGATTTGGCTTTTTTTAGTATATTTTTCAAGCATTGATCGAAGACCGGCCGAAATCTTATTTTTGACTTTTATTTTATGAATATGGGCGGGAAGCAAACAAAATCACAAATTTGCACATTTCACATATCTCTTGGGCATCCTGTGGGTTAGTATCGAATAAAAAAAAAAGCTAGTAGTGGGGCCCGGTATACAATTACCCCCGGGCCCGGATTTTCTCTCCACGCCCCTGTGACCAAGGCAAAAACCAAGATGCTGATATAGTTTCAAGGCCCAGACCAAGGCTGAGCGGTCAAGACCAATATCATTGTTACAAAGATTATATTCAAGAGCAAGACTGCAATTCAGTTTTGGTTATTTATAGTTAATAGAAGAGTCGCGCCTCTTTCAAATATAAAATCATCCCTTAATACGGAATTTTGCATCTTAAAACCTTTGCTTCGAAAAATAAGATCCGAGACCAAGACCAAAATAATTTTTAAGGCAAAAACCAAGACCAAGACTGTATGTAAAAGGCCAAGATTGCTATGGTTTTTGTCTGTGCTGCTCATCACTAGTCTTGTTTGGAAATCAATAAATTGTTTAATTTTTCATTCCATAAATTTCGGTATATTCGAACAATTTCGACACCATTCGAATGTCAGGGGTTCCATTGTAGCAGACTGTTTTCATCATTATTCTTTTCCGATAAGGAGCCGTTCACATATTACTTAATGCGCCAGGGGGAGAGGGGTTTCGGACGATTCGTTACGAAGTGTTATATGAGGGGAGGGAGGGTGATGACCCCTAAGTTACGTAACGTCAATTTTATAATTTTATGCGGCATAAATTCAAATTCAAATTACCGAAATTAAGATTTGCGGCGTTACTAAGGCGGGAGGGGGGCCAAAATTGTCAAAATTGCGTTACGTAATATAACACTGTGGAACAAAATTTGGTCGACAAAAGTTTACTCGGATCTGACGCTGCGAAGTGAAAATATAGGTCAAAATAAAAGACCATTTGGCTCAGTTTGTTCAAGTTGTCTCTAGTTTTCGAGAAAAGGCCGTTTGAATTTTGCACCTTGAACTATGTGGTTTTTTCGATATATCTCGTAAGTTAACTGAGTTTTATTGCATTTACTGGTGGGGTTTTGTTCGTCTAATCCATATCAAATCTTTCACTATCAAATCAGTATTTTTGGATGCACTTTTGGCAAGTAAGAGCACGAAATTCCCAAAAAAGTGATATTTTTCGCCTTTTATGACATTCGGCTCAATAGTAATCACCTGAGTGGTGGATTTATGCCTTTTAACCTATAGCTGAGATCCATACGAACACTTTGATATAATATATGTGGCATATGGGGAAAAATTTCTCAAGTGAGCCATCTAAGAAATTAAACGTAAAAAAGGCTTTAACAAAATGATATTTTCTAACAACTAGTAAAGATTTTGTTGAAATGTTTTTTTTTAGAGATATTTAACATAGGTCGGGGAATAAAATGGTTTATTATTATTGAAAATCCCTATTTCAAACAGGTACATAAAAGTAAAGCAACTTCTTCGCCTCTGAGAAAACTATAAAAAATAGGTAAGCACTCTCCACTTGTCAAGAAACTATATTCCAGAAAAAAAATTGGGGTAATCGATATTGGCTCAAAAGTTATTAACAATATAGTGATGTCGTGCAAGTCTTTTTTCAGCATTAGAGAAAAACAATGCATCCTACGAAAAAAGGGTATATGGCATAAAATGCTTAGAATTATCTAAGGAATACGTGTGAGTTTTTTTGGAACATATGAAATTTTTTTTTTCGGACATTTTGAAAAATTATAAAATGTCTCAGAAAATTCTGAAAAAATTCACACATATTCCTTAGATAATTCTAAGCATTTTATGCCATACACACTATTTTCGTAAGATGCGTTGTTTTTCTCTAATGCTGAAAAAATACTTGCACGACATCACTATATTGTTAAAAACTTTTGAACCAATATCGATTAACCCAAGTTTTTTTTCTATGATATAGTTTCTTGACAAGTGGAGAGTGCCCACATATTTTTTTTAGTTTTCTCAGAGGCGGAGAAGTTGCTTTAGTTTTATGTACCTATTTGAAATAATGATTTTCAATAATAAATTAAAAATTTTGGTCCAAAAAAAAAGTACCATTTTATTTCCCGACCTACGCTAAATATCTGTAAAAAAAACATTTTATGCAAAAATCTTTACTAGTTGTTATAAAACATCATTTTGTTAAAGCGTTTTTTACGTTTAATTTCTTAGATGGCTCACTTGAGAAATTTTTGCCCATATGCCACATATATTATGTCAAGGTGTTCGTATGGATCTCAGCTATAGGTTAAAAGGCATAAATCCACCACTCGGGTGATAACTATTGAGCCGCATGTCATAAAAAGCGAAAAATATCACTTCTTTGGAAATTTTGTACTCTTACTTGCCAAAAGTGCATCCAAAAATACTGATTTGATAGGGAAAGATTTGATATGGATTAGACGAACAAAACCCCACCAGTTAATGCAATAAAACTCAGTTTACTTACGAGATATATCGAAAAAACCACATAGTTCAAGGTGCAAAATTCAAACGGCCTTTTCTCGAAAACTAGAGCCAACTTGAACAACTTGAGCCAAATGGTCTTTTATTTAGACCTATATTTTCACTTCGTAGCGTCAGATCCGAGTAAACTTTTGTCGACCAAATTTTGTTCCACAGTGTAATAATAGCGACTTTTGCAATATTTTTGAAATTAAACTTCTTTGGCCGATTTAAGTGTAAAAATTCAAGGCAATGTTTTTGCGACACTTTTCGTTGCATCTCGCAAGCCATGGAAATAGGTAACAAAATTATTGCCACGCCAACTTTTGAACGATTGAAAATTTTAACACGTTATGACTATTTCGCAAGGTGAAAAATCTATTTTAATGCAATTTGGTATGTAGATGCCGAAAATAAATACCATGCCCTGGTATGCACATTGCTCATTAATCTTGCGAGATATAACTTTAAGTGTGTAGTAGAAGATAGTCCTTTCATTTGACCTGTAAAATGTTGTCTCTTTTTTTTTGTTAAGCATTACAAATCTCATAAAAAGTTTAGCACCATCTCAAGCCAAATGTTCATTATGCAATTTCTCAATTTTCTTCTTTCAGGAATCTTGGAAAGAACTTTTCTTACTCAATCTTGCACAATGGACAATCCCACTTGATCTAACACCAATATTAGAGTCACCAATGATTAAGGAACGAGTACTACAAGACGAAGCGACACAAACCGAAATGAAGACCATACAAGAGATACTATGTCGCTTTCGACAGATAACACCCGACGGCAGTGAGGTGGGTTGCATGAAAGCAATTGCACTCTTTGCACCAGAAACGCCAGGACTTTGTGATGTTCAGCCCGTAGAAATGTTACAAGATCAAGCACAATGCATACTCTCAGATCATGTACGGCTACGTTATCCAAGGCAGGCAACGCGATTTGGACGTTTACTACTTTTGCTGCCATCGCTGCGTACGATACGTGCTGCAACAATTGAGGCGCTGTTTTTCAAAGAGACAATTGGTAATGTACCAATTGCACGATTGCTGCGTGATATGTATTCCATGGAACCAGCACAGGTGGAAAAATAAATGTAAGGGGAGGGGAAAAAGCTAAATATTGTTATAGAAAAAATGGATAAATTTTTTTAAATATTTGGCATATGTCAATGTTCACAGCGTACTTTCGTTTTGTTTCGCGCGGTCTCACTGCAAACATACATATTTCTAACTGTGACTAGTTGAAACCATTGGAAAATAACCTAACGAAACTCAAGCCAAATCAACAACCTGCTCATCCTAATATTTACTTTTAATTTGAAATTTCGATTTTTAGATTTGGTGCCAACATTTTGTTGTTTTTCTTCTAAGATGGGGTCGTTTTTTTGTTTTTGTATTTTCTCATATCGCTCACTCAACCACTCGCTCTTTTTTTTTCACCTTTTAAAAATGGCTACCCTTGGGTTATTTTGCAGCAATCTCGCTATAAAAATTGAGACTATGCATCGTGGTGGAATTGGTTAGTTGGTTGGTTGGAAGGATGGATGGAAGGATGTATGGTTGGTATGAGTACCGTAAAATGTTTAGAATTTTTATCGCGTTCATTTTTCTTTTATGCGAGTACGAAGTTATTTGTAATGAAAAAATAACTTTGCTGCAGGTGCTTCCTATAGTAATTTAGTGCAAGTTTTTGAGTATTAGTTAATATAAAAATATTTTTCCTTTTTTGTTTGTCTTATATGAAGAATGTGGGCAAAAACGTAATTTTGCAATACATATAGAAACATACATATGTATATTCTCAGCTTTATATTATTTAGTTTTAATTTTAGATTAAAAAACCTTTCAATATTTACGTTGGAAAGATATTTACTTATGTTAATCGATTGTATAAATTTTGTTCAGTATAGTTATAAGCTAAAATATTCCCAATTTTCCCGTTTGAGTTTTAATTGTCGGTTCTAAAAAAAACCTTGAAAGATTTTAAAAAGACACGGAGGGATTGAAAATACGAAGTAATCTTAGTTGAAGGTCAACTGTCATATTTTCATACGTATCATAAATACTGCGACACGATTACAAATGTTCCAGTTTTTTTAGTTGAAGTACGATAACGAGAATAAAAGTGATTGCTTTGTTTGTCCCAATCCATCGACTATACCTTTCCATAAATTTATTTATTTAAAGATATTTCAAGAATCCAAATTTAGGACTGAGATGACGATAAAAACTTAAGCGACTTAGAAACGACAATTAAAACTCATCGCAGAATAAGCGGCATTGTATTAATAATATATATTATATATACATTATATAAATATATTACATTTATATTAGTAATTAAGATAAGATTCACCTGTATATACGTATACTTCCTGTATATTTAACAATTCATAAATCTAGTCATATAAGCTAGTACGTTCTTGTATTTATTCTGAAGAAGAATACTCTACAAACCAAAAAAAATGTAGCTACTGTACATGTATCGAAAAAGAAAGTTAAATGTAATCTCAAATAATGTATTTAATCAAAATTGTTCAATAAAAAAATAAAAATTCAATTACTTATTTCGTCAAGGTTTTTTTGAAAAGAGGGCCATAAGGCCAGTATATAATAGGTTAAGACGGTTAAGGAAATTGTTCCTTGCGTGATTTTGTGATGATCTTAGAACAAAAAGTTTTATCCGAAAAGAAGGTTAACCCTCTAGTTTCCAAGCAGGCCTGTAGGCAGCCTAATTTAAAAAAATTCCATAAATCGTATATTATGATTTTTGTAGCTAATTTTTTGCATTTATAAAGACAAAACCCCATTCTTTTAAATAAATGCAGTTGCATAAAGCTGCAATAAGTACAAAAGCCGTAATTGTAAGCCAAAGTTGAAATTTTGTGAAAAAGTGAAAAATTAATTATTTTGTATTTTGCGCTTGAAACAAACATATTTTAGAAATAGTTCTTGAGCTCCCTTAGAATTAAAAAAATTATGGGATGTAGCTATTTATGTGTGCTATATGAAAAATAATCAATTTGATAAAATAACGTTTTAACCCTCCCCTCACTCTCCCCAAACTGCATAAAAATGTTGTAACTGCCACTTTATATTTTTTTCGTCCTATTTGAATTTTTTACCAATTTTTACTAAAACCTTGTGTGCTACGAAACTTAATTCGTATCTTTAGCTTTATATAATAATAAATCTTACTAATGGTGCTCTAATTTGTTTGATTTCGAGGGATTTTCGTATACCCTCTAGGTATACTTGGAGCTCTATTTGGGAGCATTCTCGATGGTGACCAACCCCATTTTCTAAGCACTTTTAGATACGAAAGACCAATATAAAGCAAAAGAAAATCTGTTAATAGAAATTTGTAGCACCGTCGATCGGGTTGATTTATCAATAACTATGTGAACATATAACAAAGCCCTTTGACGGACACCTACGAATGTTAGAACCAAACCTTTCTTTGATCAGAAAGATACTCATTCTATAGTTTCCCGTTTGATCGATCTCCCAAAAAATATGTTAAGAATCCATGTCGAAATGTTGTTCATGAGAACAAACGTCAAATGATTTGGGCAAATCCGCCGATACAAATTTTTTTGGCAAATTTCGAAAAATTCCAGTCGCCATTTTACCATTTAAATTAATTGATGAATTAACGGTAGCAGGACTACAAAGTCCACGCCCTTTAATCAGAACTAGAGTCCTATTCTTCTAAGCTAAGCTATGATAGACCCTTTGGAGATAAAAGCTTCCGTCGTAAGTAAATTCTTCTGTTATGGTAGAATGTTGTCTTCACGGAAAAGGCTGCAAATTGAATCCCTGGAGATAGTACCATGTCTTATACAGACGAATCAACAAGACAGAGACTGATATAAGGAGTTCTAATCACCAAAATTTTGGATTCAGGTCTTACAAACGCTGTGTTCATTTCAGAATATGAATATGGCATATGCTCCCGGTACTAGAGGTTTTGCATAGTGCCTGAAAAATACGATGCAAAACCATAGTTTTCGCACGTAAATTTTTAACTCTCACTGATAGATGGAGCGCTAATATCCTTATTACACATCTGAAGCTCAAGTTAAATGCAAAAGAAGTAGTATACAAATGGCCCAGCGAATATATTTGCCTCCCGGAGAGAACTTCGTGTGACCAAAAAAAAAAAAACAACAACAATATCTATATTTCAAGAACTCATTTTGCGGCCCCCTGAACTTTGCCATCCCCTTGACGTGCCGCTTGGGCGGTAGCCCAAATCGACCCCCCTAGCTACGCCAGTACATACATACATGTGTCCCTCTTCAATTATAATGATTATTTCGATTTTGTAACTAAAAAACAACATTTTGATTATATTAACGGGTATATCCTTGTACACCGATGCCCAAAAATAGACATTGTACTTAAAAAATTGAAAAAATTAATCGTTACTTAACTTAACTTAATTTTCATATTCGATTTTTGAATAAAAACACAAAGATTCCATATAAATCATTTTATATTTTTTTTTGCATACTTGCCCAAGGCGGCCTCTAGGCACGCTACCTTTTACACCCCCTACCACGACTCCCACCCATCCAAAAATTTTTTTCTTGAACAAACATTGATTCTACACCACAAAAACTATCTCCTGTAATTTTTTTAGCTAAAAAAAAAATTTGGGAACTTGAGGGTTAAGAGTATTACAGTGATTTTTTCTGATTCAGAACCATTGGAGCACTCAGTTCGGAGCAGACGCAGCTGTGATTCTGAATTCAACGGCATTTTGTCATGCGTGACGAACTTAAAACAACATAATTTTTAGAATTTTTCTACAACTAAACAAGGTCTATTCCTAAACATTTTTGTATGAAAATAATAATTTATCGAAAGGCACGCGAAATTTTAAGATTTTTGAAATTCTTTTTTTATATGATTAGGCGGACTCCGCGTATTGTGGTATTGCCGGGTAATGTGGTATAGTCATTTTTTCCACTCAGAAAACAAGACAAACTAGGGATGTGTTGCTGTCATTCTCCAAACATAATTTTTGCGCTATCAGTTGAACGAATCATGCAACCGCATGTGGTCGACTTTTTTGCCGCATTTTTCGTAGAAAGTTTTATTTTATTTAGAAACAGTTGTTTTCTACAAGTTTTATTTACATTCGGTTAAGGTAAGAGCCATCTATTACGAAATAAGTGTTTAACTGTGTTAATTCACAAAGTTTTCCATTTTATTTTTATAATCTTGTAATTTTTAAAAATCGGCCAATGTGCTGAATGCGGGTAATGTGGTATAGGAATATTTTTTGTTATTCTTTACTTTATTTTATTGCTGTTTATTTTTTAATAAAAACTAAGAGCTTGAGAACTAATCTAAATGTTATGAACTTTTTGCATGCCTTTAAAATTTTATATTTGGTTATATGTTATAAGTATACCACATTACTCTACTTGTAAGAGGGGTACTGCAGGCCCGTGCACACGGGGGGTGTTTTGGGGGTTCAAACCCCTCCCAGGAAGGTCTTTTACCCATATATAATGGTACAAATTTAGTGTTTCATATAGTGTTCCCTCATTTTCATATATGAAAACTCCCCCCCCCAAGGGCAAATCGTGTGCACGGTGCTGGGGGTACTATTTCTGTTTCAGGAACTGGCAACACTAATGTCAATAGCAAAGATCTGGCAACACCATAATAAAGTTTGACTTTTTTTAGCATAAACGTACTCATAACGTTTTTATGTACAAGTGCTATTTGTTTTGTTTACAGTGAGTTAAGAAAATCAATTTGGCCAAAAAATGGAAATTTCAAGAGAAGGTTTTCGTTGGATTACACAGGCCGACAAAAATTATACCCAGAAACCAGATTATATATTTCCGTAGGTTTTCGATGCGCTGATTCCGAATCTGGTCGCAGAATTGCTCCATCACGTCAGGTTTTTGAGATATCCTAACCTAAAAGTGCCAAAAATGACGATTTTTCTCAATTTTGAGGTTAAATAGCTCTAAGGATTTGATTTTTGTAGGAAAACTATGAACGGCATCTTAAAATACTAGTCTTCTTCTTTCAAATGCCGTTGAGTTAGTTTGAATATCTTTTTTTTTCTCTGAGATATGGCATTTTGAAGAATGCATGTAAGAGGATTTCCCTATATCTAAAAGTCCGTAGAGGAAACTTTATATGCATTCTTATATGCATTCTTCAAAATGCCATATCTGAGAGAAAAAAAAAGATATTCAAACAAACTCAACGGCATTTGAAAGAGGAAGACTAGTACTTTAAAATATCGTTCATAGTTTTCCAAGAAAAATAAAATCCTTAGAGCTATTTAACCTCAAAATTGAGAAAAATCGTCATTTTTGGCACTTTTAGGTTAGGATATCTCAAAAACCTGACGTGATGGAGCAATTCTGCGACCAGATTCGGAATCAGCGCATCGAAAACCTACGGAAATATATAGTCCGGTTTCTGGGTATGTACTTTGATCAAATTTTGTCGGCCTGTGTTATTTTTCACAACTTTCGACGTGGATTATCTCAACAAGAATGTGTCGATGAACTCAGTTCTTTGTATGGCGATAAAGCACCATCAAAAACCACAGTATATCGCTGGTATAGTGAATTCAATCGTGGTCGTAGTTTGGTCGCCGACGAATTCCGTGAAGGTCGTCCAAAATCGGTTGTTGTGTCGCAAAACATCGATGCAGTGCATGAACTGATAATGCAAGATCATCATGTGACATATTGTGAGATAGAGGCATCCTTTTACATTAGTTCCACTTCAGTACATTAGATTTTGCATGAACAATTAGTAGTAAAAAAATTTGTTCGCGTTGGATACCCCATAATTTATCAATCGCTCAAAAAAGGCTCGCCAAATTCATTTTCTTAACTCACTGTAAGCAAAACAAATAAAAATAATAAAATGTGTCAAACTTTATTATAGTGTTCCCAGATTTTAGCTATTGAAATTAGTGTTGCCAGTTCCCGAAATATAAATAGTACCCTACGTACGTACCACATTACCCATCCATTTTTCAAGCAAAGATTTTTTGACATATATCTGATATATGTGACTATTAGATTCGAAAGCGATGTATTCTTATCAGAGTTTTCAAATGTTAATTAGTTCCTAGTCAATTCAGAATTTAATTTTTTTAAAAATTATGAATTCCTATAGAAATTTCATATTTAATTTTAAATACCTTTCAAGTGAAAACAGTCCAAAATTGATTTCACAACGAAAAATGTTTTGAATTTTTTACATTTGTGAGCCGATCAGCTGTTTTAACCGATACAATTGTTGTATTGTTAAACAATATACTACAATAATATAGTTGAGATGTTGGACGGTGATTCAGTAGCTTCAAGCCCCAGCAAAACGCCAATGCCTAGAGCCATTTTTTCTTCTTTCTCTTTATATTTTTAATTTTAAGACCCTTTAGCTCCGTAATTAAACAAATTGTAGCACCGGCTAACACAATTTTTTTCTTTTTGTTCATTTCATTTCACAATTCACTTGCTTTTATTTTCTAAAATTTTTGAGCTGTCAAAACAAGACCTTTCGTACTTGACATTGGAGATGAAAACAGCATGTCAAATAACTTGAGGCAAAATTGAATGTCAATTTTTGACAGAGACTACTTTATTGGCTAAGCGTCAGATTTTGACACGTAATGAAAACGCATTTGACACATGGTCAAATGTTGACAGTTCACTATGTCAGTGAAATTGACATAGTGAAAACCAGGCATTATAGTCACATATGCTCTATAATTTCTTCTTCTACAATTGTACACATTTTATGGAAAAACATTCTGAAGCCAATACTTCAATGATTAGCAGATTTTTGATTATACCACATTGCCCTACCATGCATACCACATTACCCGCTTACTTTTCAATCACAGCTGTATTGACTTTTTATAGATTTTGCTCTTTAACTTTTTTAATGAAATTGCGTACGTTTTATTGAAATATATTCTGTAGCCAATACTTCACTCGTCAGCATAAAAAAATTTGGCTGAAATTGATCCAACGCTTTTGCTTGCAAATTCTAAAAAAACAAATAGGTATATCACATTACCCGTGGATCCCCCACCTACTTACCAAGAAACATTTGAGTGGCATGAAAGGTATAGTCTTTGATAAGTGGAAGACCGCTTTGAGGCCGTATTGGTGTCAGACCAAAGCTTTTGCCTCAACTAATCATGACATTCAGGATTATTAAAGTACCAAGCCTTTGATATGCAGCTCATATCTAGTATCAGCGCAATAATGCAACGCTGCGCTGCATTATCAATCTTAATTTTCGTACCGAAAACGTCGTGTACAAAAAATTCTTTGCACTCTGCTTTGACAAACCGACTTGTGCCATCTGAAGTGAAACTCTGGCTTATCATCAGTCATCAGACTAATCATGGCAAAAAATATTGTTTGAGTAAGTTAATTTAATGGATGAAAATAGGCGCATGTTGATTATGCCTCAGAAAAGTCACAGAATTTGACTTCAGCACCGTCGTGTCATGTAGGGAATACATTATAAAAGTAGAATTATCCCTTAACTATCTTCTTTTATTTACAAGAGGCAACCAAATATGTGCACCTTCTCACT
Organism: Calliopum simillimum; assembly: GCA_951812925.1. NCBI lineage: Eukaryota > Metazoa > Arthropoda > Insecta > Diptera > Lauxaniidae > Calliopum > Calliopum simillimum. The sequence continues at coordinate 88,741,523 of OX638369.1, read as the reverse complement.
TCATGTTTCTGGTGTTCATCCTTCCGTTGTCATTTAAAAAGCATGCGAAACATTTGGCTTGATGGCCAAATGGCGTTGAAGCCATCCATCATCATGGTACATGTTGATGTCCTAAGAATTCTGCATGTAATCCGTGGCAGTACAATGAAATTAGCGCATAAATTGAAAAAAGGATTTTTGCTGTTTCGCTCTCTTGCCCTATTTGCTTGTATTTAGCACCGGCAACCTCTTGAAAACGACGAGAATGACCTTTTGTAGCTTTCATTAAAACATTTTTATGTATGTAGTAGTAGCATCAGATTAACTGCTGTTACCGCTACGCCCTCTTGCGTGCAATAGTCGTCGGGCACAGAGCACCACCGGTTACAAAGTGTTCATCTTTTTCGCCTTTGCCCAAGGCATGCTTGGTAGATAGATGTACGTTCATATATAGTACGGCAGTGGTGGGTTTCAGGTTAATCATGCATCGAGTGTTACGCGCTAATACCTTCATGTGAGCTGGACCACGTGCTTGGTTACATATCGCGTGTGCACCGTTTGAGTTTTGGCAATTGCTTGGTTTGCGTGTTAAGTTGATGTTGGTATCGTCCGTGGTTAGTCGCCTTCATGGTGGGAAATTGATTGCGACGGAAGCTGGAAAGTTGCTTGGTACAATATTGCCATGTAGTTTCTTCACTTGTATTTTTCTTTTCATTCAATATAAGGTATTTATTTGTTCATAAGAATATATGTAGGTTAGGCCGGGTCAAACTTTTTTGCGGCGAAGCATATAGTAAGAAAAAAATCTACGGAATATTCTAAAAAACTTTGCCCGAGAACCATGGGTCAAAAATCAATATCGAGCTGCCGAAATTCACGTTGAAATTTGCGTGTAATACTTTACAATGTAATAAAAAGATAAAATTCAAATTATTTTAATAACACTGTGGTACAAATTCGAAAAAATTTAAAAGTTCTGGGTTCTCACATATCACATCGTGTTTGGCACTTTTAAGAATAATTTTCAGCGTAATCAGTTTTTCTTCATTACCCAAGGAATTTTTTTGAGCCTATCGAAAGGTAGTTTTATACCTAGGGTTGTTACTCTTAAGAACAAAGAAATTTCAAAAATCGGTTGAAAAATGAGAGAGCTACGGCCGATATCATGCATGATATTATCACTTTTTTCGCACATGTCACACACTCTTTTAAGTCAAAATCCGAATTTTTGGGATTTAATATTATTTTTTATTTTTTGCCAAAAGTGCATCAAAATTTCTTTCCAGACGAAATTTAGATAGATGGTCATTTTAAGTTTCTATGACCCAAACCGTGTGAACTCAAAGATCGAAAATCGGTGCATTTGAAAAAAACACATCACACAGATGTACTTGTCATTGCTGAATCTGAATTTGGTCATGGAATTGCTATGTCGCTTACGGTTTCTGAGATATTCTAATCTAAATGTTCAAAATACACTATTTTTTTACGTTAAATGGAGGACAGAGAAAATAGGTTTGATCTTTTCTACTAAATACGTCATTTAGTACTATTCTTTGTCTTTAAAATGAGCTATAAAACGGTCATATATTATTTTTCCTTAAAAAGTTATGATCATTTAAAAGACAACATGAGAATCCAAATTTCTGGAAAAAAATTGGATTTGAGTTCACACGCAATAGGCCATATAAACTTTAAATGACCATCTTTTTATACGCTACACCAAGGGTATATTCACTTTGTCCTTCCGTTTGTAACTCAGAGAAGGAGGCGTGGCAGCCATAGCAAAGTATATATATTCTTGATCAGAAAATATGGCAAGGCACCTCCCATATAAATAAAAGTTTCAAAATGCTGTACTGAAAGTGTTTTTTAAGATAATCCAACCAAATTTCACTCAGACGCTAAGTACGTATATAGTAGAGTAGAACGGGGTAATGTCGTGCAGGGGGTAATGTCGTGCACTGGCTGTTTTAGCCCAAAGAATTGAATGATTTACCAACTGTTCGTAAGGTAGGGACCTGCTGACCTACTGAGCTTATGCATATAATACTAGCAATTTTCACCAGTTCGTCTCTACCGAGTAACCTTTTTTTCAAAACGCACGCTTTCGGGACTATAAAAGTGTTTTTTTATCGGGTCAAAAAAATAATTTTCCTTCCGGGAAAATATACCAGGTAAGTGTTTTCTGAAACGAAATATCCTGCCAAAGAAAAGAAGTATTTGGTTTTCGAAAAAAATTTTGGGCTTCACCGAGTTATCGAAGTTGACCTTTAAAACGACCATTGGGGTAATGTCGTGCACATTCACTTACACAAACACAATTTCTCGTTACACAAATGTTGTTACCCATGAATGTAACCAATGAAATTATCTTTCGATCGGATGCTTACTCGTTGCATTCGCTTAATATGTACGGCTTTACGAGCATGTCAAAGTTGATTGCACGACATTGCTCCGTTCTACTCTACACAACATATTATGTACTTCACACTTGTATAATAATGAATAAATACATGATAATGCTAAATCTCCTCTAATAAAACCACTACCTATCATTTCTCACACATTTTAAAACCTTTACTATACTCGGAAAACAATGCACGACATTACCCCATAAATTTTGAGGGGGGTAATGTCGTGCACATTTTTTTTTTTCTTCACTTACACAAACACAATTTCTCGCTACACAAATGTTGTTTCACATGGATGTAACCAACGAAATTATCTTTCGATCGGATGCTTATTCGTCGCATTCGCTTGAGATGTACGGCTTTACGAGCATGTCAAAGTTGATTGCACGACATTGCCCCGTTCTACTCTAAATGCAAGCTCTAAACAAAAGCTTGACAAGCTCGGACGAGGGGGCGTGACACCTCCCATATAAGTAAAACTTTCAAAATGTTGTACTGAAAGCGGATTCCCGACCAAATTTCACTTAGACGCTATGGACAGCAAATGCAAGTTCTGAAAAAAAAAAAATAATGCAAACTCGGACGAGGTGCAAAAATGCGCAAAAATTTCAAATTTCTATGCTGAAAGTGTTTTTTTGAGGTAGTTCAACCAAATTATACTCTGACACTAAAGACAGAAATGTAAGCTCTGAGCAAAAACCTGGTTGATTCTGACAAGAAGGCGTGACACCTACCGTTCAAAGATTTCGAAATGCTGTAAAGCGTTACTTGAGTTTATGCAAGCAAATTTCGCTCAAATACTTGAAATAGTTAGCGCACGGTTTGAGCAAAAACTAAGTGAATTCAGAAAAGAAAGTGTGACACCTACCTTGCGAGCAAAATTTTAAATAGTAAGGGTGTAAAATTTGGCCTGGCCAAACATTAAATACCCTACACTGCAGTATTTTTAAAATTTTGCTCATATGGGAGGTGCTACGCTCTCTTGTCCAAGTTCACCCAGTTTTTGTCCAGAGTTTGGATTAATAGTTTTTAGTGTCTGAGTGAAAAACGTTTTCAGTATAGCATATTGAAGCTTTTGCTTGCATAGGAGGTGCCACGCCCTCTTATCCGAGTTCGTCTAGTTTTAGCTTAAAGTGTGCTTTTATAGTCTTTAGTCTTTGAGTGAAGTTTGGTTGGATTATCTCAAAAAACTCTTTCAGTATAGCATTTTTAAACTTTTGCTTATATGAGAGGTGCCACGCCCCCTTGTCCGATTTCACCCAATTTTTGTTTAGAGCTTTCATTTATGATTCTTAGTGTCTGAGTCGAATTTAGTTCGAATATCTCAAAAAACGCTTTCAGTATAGCGTTTTGAAGCTTTTGCTTATATGGGAGGTGCCACGCCCGCTTACAATTTTTAGCATTTATGCGTATTTTGGTTGCATTGTCGTGAAAAATACTCCTAAAATTGCATTTTGAATATATTTTTTGTATGGGCGGTAGGCGTGTCCATTGACCGATTTCACTCATTTTCAATCCCCCGAGCTAACTTTTACGACGGAGCCAGTGTACCAAATTTCATTGAACTATTATTAGCTACCAACAATGAAAATACATTGATAGTCGAAGCTTACTGTTCAGTGTTTTTGAGTAAAACAACAATAAAAACACAAAAAACAAGGCAAAAATACATATAAATAAAAAAAGCAAAAAAATGTATCGGAAGGCTGGTTACCGTTACTAGTTTCGGGACCCACCACAGGTCAAAATTGACTATAATAAGTCAATTCCTCATCAGACGCTTTGCCGACATCTTATAGAATTCTGCAAGCATACTTTATTTAACTTTTAGCATAGATTAGACGAACTATCTTGCTTAGTTTTCCCAAAAAGTGTATTTCAACACACAGCCAGCCACCCAGCCAGCCACCCAGCCAGCCACCCAGCCAGCCACCCAGCCAGCCACCCAGCCAGCCACCCAGCCAGCCACCCAGCCAGCCAGCCAGACAGACGGACATGGCTATATCGGCTCAGGAGGTGATGCTGATGAAGAATATTTATAATTTTCTACATCTGCCACGCCTCCTTCTCTGCGTAACAAACGGAAGGACAAAGTGAATACACCCTGGGTGTAGGGTATAAAAATGCTGCAGTATAGGGTATTTCGTGGTTGGCCAGGCCAAAGGTAATACCCTTAGGGGAACTGATGCTATTGTGGTAAAGGTAATCTTTTTTTTAAATTTGCAAGAGAACCGTTAGATCAAATTCAGCCAATTTTTTTTTATGCTGATTAGTGAAGTATTGTCTCCGGAATATTTTTCAATAAAATGTGCGCAATTTTAATAAAAAAAGTTATTGAGCAAAATCTGAAAAAAGTTAAAAAAGCTGTTTTCAAAAAATTGGCAGGTAATCTGGTATATATGGTGGCACAATGTAGTATATGTACTGATCAATACTAGTAAAGTGGGCTGGTAATGTGGTACAAATAAGTAGGGTAATGTGGTATACTTAACCATACAACCAAATATAAAGTTTGAAAGGTATGAAATAAGTTCATAATAACATTCACATACAGTGGCTCAGCACTTTTTTCAACCAGAAACTTTATGAAATTTTAAATAACTATAACTTTTAAACAAAATGATATATCAAAAAAATTCAAATGTATATTTGTACACAAAGAAGCCTTCATTTGACGTGCAGAAGAAAAAAAAAACGAAAATACCACTCCCCGTCCCACAGCACTAAAAAAAGATCTGAGCTATGAACCTTATTCCAACCAAAAAGCTCTTACTATAGTATATTGAAAATCGTCCATTGTAAAGGAATGATGGTATTTTCAGTTCTTATGGTTTCCTCCCTATTCTTGCAATATGCTTAAACCATTTCTTGTTCGAGATCATCAATGGACTTGAGCACGTGAGTATTTTTTGACAATGATTTGATGCGCAACGATTAAGCAGCGGCTGTTAGTCTTCCAGCAATTGTAAAATGGCTTTTCGCGCTGGAAAAAAGTACAAATGGTTTGTTTCATTAACTCAACAGTGCGCAGTATAAAAAACTGCATCCCACATGAGAACAGAGTACTTCCTACGCAACTAATTGCGTAGTAAATCAAGGAAAACCCAAAATTATCTGCTTCAAAATAAGCTAATTAGGTTAACCATAAGTAAGGCAAGCCTTGAGAGACCGAATTATCCATTAAGATCTTCGGGAGTATGACCTACAGGTCAAAACAAATCACAAGAACCTCTTTCTAAGTAAAAAAAAATCATCAAAGCCGCTTAGCTCCCGCTAAAAGGCATGTTGAAAAGGGCTTCAGAGTCGAAAATGCTTAATTTTGAATCGCTCGCAAATATAACGCTCTCCCAAACGCTAAAAACCTTCTGAAGTTTTTTTAACCATGCTCTTTAGCGGCAGCAAAACGGTTTTGCTGATTTTGTTTACTTAGAAAGAGGTTCTTGTGAAAAGTTTTGGCCTGTAAGAAATGGCTTAAGCATATTGCAAGAATAGGGAGGAAAACATAAGAACTGAAAATACCATCATTCCTTTACCATGGACGATCTTCAATATACTAAGAGCTTTTTGGTTGGAATAAGGTGTGAGATAAATTTTTGTAGCGTAGTTCTCTTTTTGGTGCTGCGGGACGGGGAGGGGTATTATCGTTATTTTTCTTTTGTACGTTTTATGAAGGCTTCTTTTTTCGCAATCTTAATTTGAATTTTTTGATATTTAATTTTATTTAAAAGTGATACTCATTTCAAATTTCATAAAGTTTCTGGTTAGAATAAGCTGTGAGCCACTGTAGGTTCTCAAACTCATAGTTTTTATAAAAAGTAAACAGCAAACAAATATTGCATTGGGCAAACTCGTAGAAGTGCGTGGCTAAAGCGAATAAAGCAATCTTTCTGAAATTAACTGTGGGGAGTCTACTTGCTATTGGGCCCCACTTAATTGAAAGTGGGCGAAGTATCACTGATAGGCGTGGCATCTTCTTTACAAGTATAATACGTTAAATAGTATAGCTCGCAAACTGTATAAGATATTGGTACATGCATGTAGACCATCAATACCTTTTTATAAGCAAAAATAAGACAGCCCAGTGTGCCAGACGGTTCAAATCTTCGCTTTTTTATCCGTTACGGATCCGTTACTGATCCGTTGGCGGGAGAGATTCCCAAAAAATAAGCGAATCGTTTTTTTTTTTGGAATTTCTCCCGCAAACGGATCAGTAACGGATCCGTAACGGGTAAAAAAGCGAAGATATGAACCGTCTGGCACACTGGGAGGATATAAAAAATGACACGCCTACTTCTTATATGATCAGATTATATTGTATACCGAGCAAAGATTGGTCTACATGTTTCATTCCTGTGTTTAATACGACTAACATTTTTAGACAAAAAAACGATTTTTTTAAAATTCAAGAGATTCCGGCTGGTTACACTATTTTTGTAGATCAGATGTTTTAAAACCCATTACCTTAAAATATAGATGAATATCTCACCTTTAATTTTGAGTTTGATTTTTTGGGGTGGGGGGGCTAGCCATATATGTATTGTGTACAAGTTTCGAAATCAATATAAAACATATGAAATTTATTTTCCTTAGAGAGGGTAAAAACCCTTCCTGCCCCTACCAATTCGCGCGACAATGTCCTCATATAAAAAGACTTTAGAAGAGAGCATTCAAAATGTTGAGAAAAAGAACAATAACGAAGAAACATGAGGCGACCCCTGAGATGAGACATGAGAAAAGACTAGAGGAGAGATTTTCAATGTTAAAATCGATCGAAATGGAGGAAAGTTTGTACTTTCCGAGCTCCGGTAATGATCAATAGACTGAAACTGCAGAAAAGATACCTGTCCATTTAGCATCAAGTCCTTCCAGATGAACAAAAATTTAAATTTTGTCGGAAATATTGTTTGTTATTCGGCCTAGATGGTGCTGTAATCGACAAAAACAAAATTATAAATTAGATTAGATTAGACTGATGGCTAAGTAAAACGACGCTAAGCCTAAGTAGCACTGTTAGTGCCGTTTTAATACCACATAAATGATCGGGCTAGCTGGTAGGAGGGGTTGTCAGGGTCTGGATAAAGGATATCTAATCTAAGAGGAAACTGTAAAGGATATTAAAATCCATTTTGTTCTATTGATGTAGTTGAGCAGGGGGCCGATTTCAATATCGGCGAGTTCACTCAAATCGTTGAAAAAAGGATTTTCCTAAAGATTTATGCCTGGCCCTAGAGCAGGGCAGTTTGAGAGAAAATGTTGGAGAGATTCCTTCTCGTTGCCGTCCATGCAACTCCGACAGAAAGAATTAAGGGGGATACCCAGCCTTTCGGCATTATAAATACAAACTGAAGTATTCTTCGGTTTTATAGTCATTAGATTATATTTGAATTACTTTAGTAAGTAAATTGCATCAATATCCATAAGTGGAATTCTTTAAAAGCGGAGAGTAAAACTTAAAAGTTGAATTTCGCAAAAGTGTGCAACATTTCAGAAAACGTTTTAATTCTACAGGCATTAACTATCACTCATACTAATTTGAAAGGGTTTGCCTTCGACCGTTCAATGCCCAAGTGCAATAATTCACATCGTCAATATTTTATGATTACGGATACTTGCGGAAAATTAAGAAATTGTCAAAAAACAAATAGAAAATGTCCTTTTTCGTATCCGTCTTTTCTATATTTGGTCAGCAATGTAACATACGCTCATCAAAAAAAAAAAAAAAAAATAAAAGAAATAAATATAACAAAAGTAAAAAAGAAATAAAGAAAAATGCATAGAAATAAAATAAAATAATGCAAAAGGATTATAAAGCAGCAACAACAATAGCAAATTGAAAGCTATAGACCGTATAAAATTTCTAATAAGAAGAAGATGGAATCCTTTTTAACGTTGTTACCAAGGAACAAATTCAAACAAAATTTGTAATAAAAAAACAAACACCGAAAACTCCTTAAGACGTTTTTCTTGATGATGTGACGAATGGCCGAAAGCTATCATTTTCTTGTTATCCTTACTTTGCAAAGGATTAGCTAGCAGTTCGTGCGATTCATCAAGTATTTACGTATGAGTGATGTTTGATGATGTGAGTTGGTGATTGCGGCTTATGTTTTGGCCAAGTTTAGTATCACACACAAGACGGAAAGGACAGAAATATCCCTTTTTTTTGTGTATTATACACCTTGGCACCAATTGGACTATTTTTTTGTTTTTTTTTTTTTTAAGACTGTGGGAAAATGCTCAAGATATCAACTTGCAGTTGAACATATGCGAAGTAACCAAAAGAAAATTTAAGTTCTTTTTCTTCATTTTTATCATTTTGAATATGGTATATTATTCTTTAATTTTGAGGTTTATCTTTCATTTGTTTTGGATGTGTCAAGTATAAGGAATAAACATTTATATATTGTTCCTTGTGTCATGCAAAATTTATTTTATCTTTCTAAAAATAATTGGTGAAATGAAAATAAATTCCGTATTACATTTTTCTTTATGTACAACGAAAACTATTCAATCCAAGGTTTGAAGAATAAATTTCTGATCGATTTGATGTTAAGAAAAATTTTTCGCAAATCAATCACAAAACCTAAATACATAAAAATATCCATAAAAAGTAACACACCATATACGAATATCTCGGTCTGTAAATAAATAATTCTGAAGTATTTGTTTTGCATGGGAAGTTCCACTCATTTTTATCATTATTTGGCAAAGATTTACATAGAATTTACACAAGCCATTCTCAAAACTTTATGTTTTCATTGGTTATAGCCAATCTATAAATATAATGTTGTGAAGTTTAGTTCCACGAACTTTTCACAAAATTCTAATGATTTCATATCTAGAATTTATTTGATTTAATTTTTTATTTTCATCAATCTCCATTGCTGTAATATGCATCCGCGGAGTAATACAACTAGAGACACCTGCTAGAAAGTCAAGGAAAATAAGCGTACCGAAAATGCTGAATGTTTGCAGACGTCTTGAAACCTTTATCTCCCAACAACTTCAAAACCTTTCGTCTACGGAAAGCAACACGTGTACCTTAGTGAAGAAATAGTTTCTTTTTCCTCAAACCAGAGCTTCTATCCGAGGTCAAAAGATATTTACCCGATAAATACATAACTGAGTTTGTGACTCTAGAACTAAGTAGTTTTCATTTGAAAGGGAAAAGCCGTAGTTGGTGATCGCAAACGCAGAAGAAGTGAAACCAAAAATAAACTTGTAATGGAGTTACCTTTGGCCTGGCCAAACGTTAAATATCCCACACTGTAGTATTTTGAAAATTTGGCTTGTACAGGAGGTGCCATGACCTCTTGTGCAAATTCACATATCGACGCATGATACGAAAAGTAGGATGATTCAATTCTCCTACGAAAAGTAGGTTGTTTTATATTCTTGGACGAAAAGTAGGACGTTTCAGAATTTTTAAACAAAAGTATGATGTTTCATACTTTTTTATGAAAAATAGGATGTTTTACATTCTTGGACGAAAAGTAGGACGTTTCAAACTTTTTTACGAAAAGTAGGTTGTGTTGAACTTTTAGACGAAATATAGGATGTTTCATATTGAACGACAAAAAAAAAGGTGGATCACATCATAAGCGCGTATAAAAATTTGTTAACTTATTTTATGTATTTAAATGAACTTTTACCTTCCCTGTGAGCTTCTTTTAGTTTATGTCAAAAAGTACATAAGACTGCATATAAGAATTAAACAGTTCATTCCATTTTTTTTTTGTGCCTGAGTTATTAACCAAAATTTTTATTTTGATAGAAAAAGTGGGCGTGGCAATTATTAAGCAAAGCCTTCTTTTTCTTATGCTTTAGATACTCTTGATCCAGATCCGCATACAAAATTTCATCATAATATGTTGTATCATTTGCGAGAAATAGCATTTAATGTGTTTTACTTGTATGGGAGGTTCCCGGGCACTTTTGATATTTTGCCTAATTTCAGGTCGTAGGTGCCTAAAAGCAAATAGGCTCCCTATAGTTAAATTCAGAAAGATTGCTTTAGTAGTTTTCTTTTTTAGCGCATTATATTTTTGTGGGCGGTGCCACGCCCTGCAACGAGTTTTCCCAATATAACGGCATATCACATATTAATACCTGTTTGCATAAGTAACATCCCTTAAATTTTCATTAAAATTGTTGGAGTCGTTTTCGAGTAATATTGAATCAAAATTTCCAAGGGCTGAAAAGTGGGTGTGGCACTATTTCGATCCCACCCACTTTTTGTTTGTTACAAGGTATTATTAAGCCATACCCGCTCACCAAAATTCATTCAAATACTTTGTATGGTTTGCGAATTATGGCCATATCAAATTTAAAATTTAATTCGATGCCACGCCCCCTGGTAAGCATTTACAAAGTTCAAACCTAGCTCATTCTTCATTGTTTGCTAATGTCTAACATTATCCGAAGTTTCACTAAAATCGCTGTAGCCGTTTTCGAGAAAAAGTTTTGCCCGTTCCAAAAATACATACATAAGTACATAGGTACATAAGTACATAAGTACATACAATTTTATCTCGTATAAGAAGAGAAGATACCTGATATTAATATTTCATTTACATTAGGAAATTGATGTAACAAAATAAGAAACACCCTAGTTTTTGCCAAAAATGCGCTGCAAGAATCAACGTCAACCTAGTTTTCGTGCAATGCATCAAAACGTTCTAGTTTTCGTCCAAAATGTTCAGACAACCTATTTTTCGACATAAAAACTTTAACGTCCTACTTTTATACACAAAACTTCGAAGAAACCTAGTTTTCGTCATATTTAATGAAACAACCTAGTTTTCGTCCAAATAAGTTTGAAACGTCCTACTTTTCGTCCAAGAATATAAAACAACCTACTTTTCGTAGGAGAATTGAATCATCCTACTTTTCGTATCATGCGTCGATATGTACTTAGCTTTTGCTCAGATCTTGCACTTACTGTTATCAGAGTCTGAGTGAAATTTGGTTGGATTATCGCAAAAAACGCTTTCGGTATAGCATGTTGGATCTTTTACTTATATGGGAGGTGCCACGCCCTCTTTTTCGAGTTTGTCTACTTATTGCTCAGAGCTTGCACTGACAGTTCTTAGTGACTGAGTGAAATTTTGTTGGATTATCCTAAAAAACGTTTTCAGAATAGCATTTTGAAGCTTTTGCTTATATGGGGATGCCGCGTCCTCTTGTCCGAGTTCGCCTAGTTATTGCTCAGTGCTTGCATTTATAGTTCTTTGGGTCTGCGTGAAATTTTGTAGGATTACCTCAAAAACCGCTTTCAGCATAGCATTTTGAAACTTTTGCATACATATAGATTGTGAGTGAAAACACCTAGACAAATGATTTCCCCATAAACAAAATTATTTAAATCACTGAAACTGCTCGACAGTGATGGAAGAGATTTGGTACATTTGTCTTTTTTAACTGCATAAACAAAAGAGATATCAAAATGTGAATTTTCTTTTTTGAATTTATTTAATTTTGTTCATGCGCATTTTTAAAATAACGCAAATCAATCTTGCGATCCCAAGTTTAATGACACTGCGGGATAAAAAATAAATAAATAAATTTAAGTAAAAATATAAAAATTAAAATATTTAAGTGTTGAAGAACATAAGTTGCATGGTGCATCAAGTAAATTGTAAACAATAAAATTCCTTATGGAGTATACTAATGGAAAATTGAACATTTTGATAGACACATCAGACATACTGTTTAAATTAATATATATATTATGGTAAATACTTCCACTTAAGACTATCGAAAAGAGCAATATAGGGTAAGCGTATCTAATTCGGTATCGTACATTACTATACATCATTCCCAAAGATGATTTAAGAGCAGGAGCGCCTTTTTTAAGTTACTTTGACACTTTTCGAGTTAACTAGCTTCTTGATTGTTTTGAACTAATAGACTATTTATTATGTCACGTACATATAGAAAGGAACTAAGACTTTTACGAGTTTTTATTACAGAAATCGGTCAATGGGTCATTTAAAAAGATGAAACCGCGGAGTGCTATTAAATTAGTGGGTGAAAAACTGAGAGCAGGGAAAATGCACACTTTATAGATTCTCCAATATATCTAGCGAACGAAACAAAGTTAAGGTATACTTCGTGGAAAGCTTTTTGTACAGAATTAAATTATACACACAGAAAAAAAAAATTGTAATTCCAACAACTTTATGTTTTAATTCAAGAATTTTTGTTGGTTGAAATCTTCCCAACAACTTTTGCTCTTGTTTTAAATACGAAACTGTTATTTATTAAATAAAACGAAAAATTATTGGATCAAGTAAAAAGTTGTTGGCAGTTTAAGAGCGAAAATTGTTGTTTCAAAAGCGAAACTGTTGGCAATATTTAAAAACGAATTAGTTGAACGAAGAATAAATAATAGTTAAAATGTTTGTGGCTTACAAGTATTTATTTAGAATCTATCTTACAGCAATAGGAAAGAAATAAAAGTAAGGATATTAGGAGCCGAATGAGGTGATGCCGAGTGTAGTACAAGGTGTTTCCTCCCGAGCGAACTGCTGCTTCAACGGTAGAAAAGAAAACATTTTTTTACGTTATCGTGACTGTCAATGAAAACATAACGACATCGTCCTTATGGTGACAGCCAATGGAAACAGTAAGAGAGGCCTTTGAAAAATTGTGACATAAACCAGGTCCATGCATCAACATCGTGTGCAAATCCAAATATCTAAGATTCAAAGCTGCTCTGCATTTAGAGGGATCAATATAGTTTTATTTATTATGGAATGAATCCATATGCTGACAGAAACATGAGAGAAATATATGATAAGAGATGGGCAATACTTTGGGTGAAATTTTTCTTACCCTTATTCGTTAAATAAATCTTTTTTTTTTTAAATAAAAACAGCTAGAACTTATTCAGTAATATTAAAAAATTTTTGTTTGCAAAACAGAATGTTTGAAGTTTGTATTTTAAAATATTTTTTCATATTTTTTATGACAAATGCGTAAAAAAATTAAGTTTAAGAATAAAATTGTTGATTTAAGAATAAAATACTATTTGCAACAATTTAGAAATGAAAATTTTTTAAGAACGAAAAATTGTTGTTTTAACAATCTTTTTTTTTCTGAGTGTACAACAGCTTATTTAAAAAACTCAAAAATATTGCTTAGGTATGCTAAAATTTTTGAATTTTTTACTTTCTTGTCTATAATTTTTTTTGGGTCAAAGATAGGAATATGCAATGTCTGATAAAATTTCCTTCAAAATGTTTTATTGAAAAATTTTAAGTTTAAAAATTGACCGAAATATGGCCACTCGAACTTAGCAATTTCTTAACCTAAACTGTGTTTTACTTAGAAGCAAGGCGTCTTACGAAAAAAGTGTATAATGTATAAAATGCTTAGAATCGTTCAATTTTTTTTAATTTTTTGATTCAATACTATTCGACCTTTTTAAAATTCTTTGTTGATACTTCGATTCGATATTTTTTACCGAACTTTATATATAGGGTAGAACGGGGTAAAATCGCCACGGGGTTAAAAAACCAATTGCCTCTAATTTTTTTTAATAAACTCGAATCGAACGACCGTTGGTACAGTAGATAGTGATCGATACAACGCAACTTTGGCAAAAGGTTCCACTACCGCACGTGTGTTATAACCTGAGTTCTGACGAAAGAAAGATTATACGCGTCCTCGCCGCAATATTTTCAGTCGACAAAAGTTCAAAATTCCACAAATCAGTGAAGTGGCGACCACGGTAAGGTCGGAAAAAATTATTCTAAAGAAATTTTCAGAGCAAAAACCAAAACACGGCAGCCAAAAACAATACTCGTCGCTCCAAAAGAGGTCGTCCAAGAAAAGTAGTATACGTTGAGGAAAGTGATGCCAACGATTAATGAAGCTCAAGAGAAACTTTTTCAAGTTAATTTTGTTGTCTTGTAACGTTTTGTAAAATTCTGATAAAATAAAAACCCTTAAAATAACAATGTTGGTTACTTTTATTATAAAAAGAAAGTTTAGTTGTGTAACCCCGTTCTATCCTACTAAATTTGAACATTCGGCGAAAGACCCACCCTTCATATTGGTGCAATGGCAAAAATAAAGTCCTACTTGTACCACATAACATTTTACAGTTTCTTGGAGTTTCGTATTCCATTAAAAGAGGAATGACTGTCAAAGTAATTAATGTGTAATGTGGAACTTTTCTTTTTAACATTTCTAGACTTAATGCAATTAAATATAAAAATATTTATTTTCGAAACCATAATCTCTCTGGCTGCGCTAATTGGAATATATGGGATGTATATTATATTCTGCATCAGCCAGAGTATGCAGAGTTTTCGATACACTCAATCATTTAAAAAACAACCTTTAGCGCGATCGGTCATAAACATTTTCAATAGATAAGACAAAATGTGGAAAGTTTTTTGTTTGGCGTCTTACTTTATAAATATTGTTATATTTGTGCATAGTGCGGGGTAAGTATTGAAATGTATAGTATACGAGTACTACAATCTAACATATTTTCAGATCTTTTGTTTAATTAAGTAGTATTATTATAAGATGCTGAAATATTTTGAATTAATTGTTTTAAACCATAATATGCAAAATACTCTCCACCGCTATACAGCATCTACACTATCGTTGCACCGGGAACACTACGTCCTTATTTCAATTATAATGTGGCTCTGACTGTACATGATGCTAAAGGCCCTTGTGAAATTGAAGTTGGAATATCTGCTGCTACATATAATGTATCCAAAGTTATTAATATTCTACCAATGTCTACAAAAAATGTTCAATTCGTGTTGCCAGAACTAAAAAAAGATGATTATAGATTATTTGTGAAAGGTCTGGTTGGTATTACAATAGAAAATTCAACACATCTATTGTTTGAGTATTACGATCCTTTGGTATACATTCAAATAGACAAACCAATTTATAAACCGGGAGATTTGGTGCAGTTCCGAGTTTTGTTTTTAAATCAGAAAACCCAACCAGAGCAGTTAAAGAAACTTATGATGATTGCAATAAAGGTTTGTAGATGAATCTTCAATGCATATACATAATTATATTTAAAGTATAATGTTTAGGATGAAAATTCCAATATAATAGAACGTTGGAAAAATATTAATCTGACGCATGGTGTCTACACTGGTGGTTTTCAACTTTCTAAACATCCTCAGCGTGATTGGTTTCAACTCGAAGTAAGCGATGGTGAAAATATTCTCACAACAAAATCATTTGGTGTTATCAAATATGACCTGCCAAATTTTGAAGTATTTATTGATGTACCTAAGGATATTGCTGTAACAGATGAAGTTATTAGAATAACGGTGGAATCAAAGTAAGACCTTACACTAAAAAAATTTTAGAAATGAGTGCATTCCATTCCTTGCATGTTTAGCTATACATTTGGCAAACCAGTTAGAGGCAAGGCTACTGTTTCAATTTTGTATTTTACATCAGAATCCAGAGACATTGATTTTAATCGAGAGGAGAATATAATCGAGGTAAGTCTACATATATGATTGTGCTAGTAGAGCAAATGACTAATCTGGTTAAATAAACGTATCACTTGAAATAATTCAAATTGAGGAAAATTTGACTTCCTTTTTGTATTCATTAACCAAGCAGTCCTTGAGATTGGCCCTTATTGGAATTTGTAGGGATTGTAAAGATCTTGACTTCGAAGAGTCTCTCTTTCATTACCTTTGTCTAGCGATATACAAATAATTATGGATTAAATTTTTAGTCTTATATTTGCAAAGTTCGATTTTTCATATAAATCTTTCTTTCAATGCATTTTTTTAACACAAATTGAGGTTCAATTAAAACATTTAAATTGAAATATGGCGTAATAATTAGGCGTGCTCGATTTTCCTTATAAAGTTATGGCCAATTTAAGATAACATCACGAAACCCATTACATAATGTTATTTGGCTGGGTTTCATAATGCTATCGTATCAAGGATTTTTTAAACGTTTATTTATGTAATAAGTGCCACTCTGACTTCTCCAATTCTATCCGCTTTTTATTTGACCTACGTATGTTTACTTTGTCGGCGCACTGTGGTCGTAAAATCAAAAAAGCTGCTCAAAATTCGAAAAAAAGTTCTTATTTTTCACTTTTAACTGTTGGAAACTCTGCTAGTTTGAATATAAAGTTCTTGCAAAAATTTGTTTTATGATACACTCCAAGTTAAACCTTTTCACACCAAATTGATCTTTTTAATTGATCAGCTAACGGAGGGAAAAAATAACTTCCTAATAGAATATCTCAGTAAAGTTTTGCTTAATATGTTTCTCAACTCCGGAGTATTTTATCTCGTTAACAGTTTTATAAATAGGCAACTATTTCGTGAAAATATGTACACAAAAAAATTTTCTGAAGTAGTTTCAAATATGACAAATATTCATTAACGACCCCGCAGTATCATGTGTTATTTTCACATGCATCGTGTTCAGAGTACAGCTTTCTACAAATCTGTAAAAAATAGCTGCCTCGAGGTACCTTAGTGGCAGATATTAGGAAATTTGTATAATAAGTATTTCATATTTCTAGTAAATTATCTTAGAAACCAAAGATCCATCATTGTGGATCCGCCATTTCATTTTTTTGAAAAATGGATTTCAGATTATTAATGAACGTCATGAAAAACCCCTTATTACCGATTTTCAAAACTGGTCAGTTTTTTCTATTTTCCGGCCATTGTGCGGCATTTCTTAATTGAACGGGTAGTACTCATTTTATCTTTGGGTACATATAAGATCCTTAGGGCAAATCTCACAAAGGTCAGTTAAAATTTAAGTTCCAGTTAAACAAAAAATGTGTATGAAACTTAGATCAAACTGGCAGTTATTATTCCAGGCAAGCTTTTACCGAACGTTGTAAAATCAATCATTAGAAAAATGCCTAAAGGCTACAGTTTGGGTGTTTCGGATAAAGAATAGTTAGTGGATATTGATATAAGTAGTAAGAACATCAAATCTAGAGATCTATTGTTAATATAAAGAAAATCCTAGGCACCGAATTTCATAGATAAATATCAAACAATTAAGCGTCGCACTATGGTTTTTTTTTGGACTAAAAACTGCACACAAAAATAATTCACTACAAGGACCCTTTTTTTTAAAAAAAATCAATTGCAAAACTAAATTCTATACATTGAGCTATCTAAAAAGATGCCCGCTTTTTCTAGTATTTGATCCACAAATCAGGGACAGAGGTCGAAATCTCATAAATTTTGAAAAAAACGGTTTTTCTGTTTAAAAATGTTAGTCGCATTAAACGCAGGAGTGATATATGAATAAATTTATATGCATTCAATGAAATCAAGCAAAAAAAAAATTAATTCATTTTAAAAATGGGCGGTGCCACGCCTCAAAAACAAATTTCTGATATCTCCGAAACTCTTAGACGCAGATATATAAGACTCGGTATGTTTGTAATGGGCACAGAGAGAAATAATATTTATTAGAAAAGTGGGCGGTGCCACGCCCCAAAAATATAAAACACACCATATCTTGGAAACTATTTGACCCATGTGGATGAAATTCAGTTTATATACAAAAGTGATCAAGACAAATAATATCTGTTGAAAAAATATGTGGAGCCACGCCCATAGGCAGAGCTACATGAATGAACTTGTTTCCTGTAGAACAGAGTGGCAATTAATAAGGATATGTTCATTGTTGGGTGTGGTACCGCCCGTTTTTTCAGCAAATGTTATTTAACTCACTACTTTTTATATGTATACCGAAATTCATCGCTGTAGCTAAAATAGTTTCGGAGATATGATAAATTTTATATTTGTAGGACGTGGCACCGCCCACTTTTTTGGTGGATATTATTTCTCTCTATGCCTGTTACAAATATACCGAATCTTATCTATCTGCTTCCAATAGTTTCGGAGATATGACGAATTTGTTTATGGGGCGTGGCACCGCCCATTTTCACTTTGAGTTGATTTCAGCTTAATTAATTTGATTGAATGCACATAAATTTATTCATATATCACTCCTGCGTGTAATGCGACTAACATTTTTAAGCAGAAAAACCGTTTTACACAGAAAATGAGTAAAAGTTTGCTATAAAATCGATGTGTTGGAGTAAAGTTTCACACATTTCTAAAAGAATTTTACATATTGTTGAGTCTCCTTCTAAATAGTTTCTGTGAAATTTCACATTTTCCCGAGAAAACATAGTATAAACTCGATACCATGCAAATATAAATGGAGGATCTTACGTGGAGGTGGACCAATGATGCAAAGACTCTTCATAGTTTGTCATTCAGTTCCAATTCGAAACCAAATACTGACGACTCTTTTTTTCTTTCTTTATTTGTAGACAACGTTTCCGATTGATGGAAAAGGATTTGTTGAATTTAATATTTGGAAAGACTTTCCCAGACCAGAACTAATATTTAAGGCATCTCATTTTCCATTTTGGTATGATGTCTATGCTTCTGTCAAAGATCAATTAACAGATTGTATTCAATATTCGCTGCAACATTCTTTTGCGCTGCATAGGCGTGATATCGTTATTAATGCACTCAACCCACCCAAGAGCTATGCTCCTGGAAAACTCATATCATACACAGTGATTGGTAAAAAATTTGATGGGACCCCAGTTCAGGACAACAGTCATCCCATAAAATTAAATATCAATGAATTCATATTTTATAGCATGTTCAATAAAAGTGGATTGGCTACTTTCAAATTCGTGCTGCCAGATTTAAAACATCCACTGGATGTTAATTGTAAGTACTTTGGCACGAATCATTATTTAAGTCAAATGGCGCCAATTGTTGTGAACGTTGTACTGCCAGGAAGATTTCAATTGAACTTAAAAACCCAAACGTAAGTTGCTTTGTTGTTAAACTAAAGTAAGGGAACACAAATATATTTTTAACAATTTTTTAGGCCACAATTGAAAAAAGAAATATTCGTCGAGGTAAAATGGACTGAACCAATAAATTACCTTGTTTATCTGATAGTAGGACGTGGTAATATCATCAAAGTGGAACGCGTTGAAGTGCTTAAGAAAAGCCGATCGTGCATCATCAAAATTATGCCAACATTTGATATGATGCCTAAGGCCAGTATGTTTGTGCAGTATATCATTAACAACAGCCTACGCTTTGAAGAACTAATCATAGAATTCGATTTCGAGACCAATGATTTCGAGAATACTGTGAGTTTGTTTACCTGATGTAAAGTGCTGTACTTTGTACTCTAAAATCGTTTTTCTTACAGCTTGAAATAACCACAGTTGCGGAGACAAGTCCAGGCAATGATATAGAGTTCCAAATTTCCACAGATCCCAATTCATATGTAGCTATTCTAGGCATTGACCAAAGTGTTTGGCTGTATGAAACTCAATATGACTTGCGTAAGAGTATGATATTTAGTGATTTATATAGATATGAAACTCAAACTCCCAAAATACCGGGAAGTGGTCGCTATCCAGGAAAAAAATCTGGATTAGTTTCGCTGACGAATGCTCATTTTCCGTGGTCTTGTAAGTGCTGAAATTATTTTTTTAAATTTAAATTTACTCAGTTTCAGAGTAAAATTTTTACTCAGTGCTGTATGACTTAGGCCGCGTCGATGAGAAAAATGTTGGGAAAACCGCATCCTATTTCAAAGCTTATCATGAGAAAATCTGACGAATAAGAATTTTTTTTGAATCCCTCTAAAAACAGGCAAAATGGTATTTTTTCCAAAGCTTCGACAGTTGACGTCCGATGTTTAAAAATAATATATCGTTTTAAGGAGCTTAGTTAGGCCTTATTTTTTCCTCAAGGCGTTAATATATTCTCAAAGACTTAAATTTTATAAGATAATAATTGCATTTAAGGGGATACGAACCAGAGAAACTGGGTTTCACTGGCCGAATATAACTTCGGAGGTTAAAAGGCCTAATTAAGGTCTTAACAACGATATATAATTTTAAAGCATCGGACATCACCTGGCAAAGTTATGGAAAAAATACCATTTTGCCTGTTTTTGGAGAGGTTTAAAAAAAAAATGTTTTCTTTCCTAGATTATCTCAAGGTGAGCTTTCAAATTGGGGGCGGTTTTCCCAAACTTTTTTTTTCTGTATATAGACCGACCTAGCCAGTAGTTTGACACAGTTTGTGTAAAATTTTACACAATTTTATTTAGTGTTATGGCAATATGAATGGTTTCTTTATTTTTTGTTTATTTTAAGCAAATCAAATAAGTTGGGGAGTAAATGGTGAAAGAGGTCCCGGATCACCTGTGCCTAGAGAACAATTTCCAGAGACTTGGATATTTGACAGTTTTAATGTGTAAGTGTGTACATATTTGTGTTATAAGTAGTGTTCGACCGCAGGTCAGTTTTTGGCCGAAGCCGATTGATCGGTTTTTTTAAGGTTTATTTAAAATTATAATCCTACTTTCTGAAACAAAAAAAAAAAAAAAAAAATGGTTACTTATTAAAATTTTGATAAACTAACGTTGTATGCTAAAAATAGCAATTTTTCTGCATTTTCGCCATGTTGATTGGCTCTTTAGTCAGCATATATTTGACCCGCAGCACTGAACAATTGTTCACTTGGGAATTAGGAGGAGCTGACAACAATTTTTGGGCAACTGGTCTTAAATGAATATATGGACTGCAAGCCCAATAAAGAAAAATTTCTGTGGTCCTTAAATGCAACTGTTTCTATAAATTATAACAACGATCGAGCTGCTACCTCGTTCCCAGTCAAAAACATTTTATCATGCGCATCCCACAGATCATCTTTTTTTTTATTAGTTTCCAAGGAAAGTGGCTGAATTTGAACAGGAAGGTGTAGGTCCTTCAATATCGAAAGGAATATCATCGGTTACATTTTTCTGAGCATAATTTTGATGCAGAAATTTCAAAATTTCTGCCTTAGAAGTAACTATTTCATCAGTAGTAATATACTTTGTTTTAAACCGTGGGTGGATCACTTAGTGTGGCTTTTTGATGAAAATGGTGAGTCACACGATAAAAAGAACTAGAAAAGGTAACCGTTTAGGAAATATTCGATAAAATTGAATTTTTCGACTTTTTGCGGTTTTTTTAAGAATTTTTCTCGAACGGTTACTTTTACGTTAATTCAAACCAATATTATTTCTGGAACCTGCAATTCTCCACAAAAGAGATTCTAATACTTTTTATCGCTCCACTCACCGTTTTCATCAAAAAGCTTCCTAAATGAAAAGTAATTGAAATCACATGGATTTCAGAACAGGCCTAATAGTATCAAAATAATAAGAAAGTATCAAAAAGATTTATATTTTCTGCAACAATTTCTTTTTTGATTAAAGTTACAAAAATTCGGCTTCGGCCAAACCTCCGGCTTACTTTGGGCGTTTTTTTGGCCGAATCTGGCCGAAGCCGATTAATCGGTCGGACACTAATTATAAGCATATTGTATCAACAAATTAAAATCGTTAGTGAATATTAAAACTTTAAGTTAATTTTTAGCGCAAACCAGACACATTTCAATTTTGTGAAAAAAATACCAGACACCATGACTTCCTGGGTTATTAGCGGCTTTTCAATGAACTCAGAAACTGGGTTCGCACTCACGAAAAATCCAACAATGATTAAAGTATTGAAATCATTTTTTATAAAAGTGAATTTACCAAACACTGTAAAGCAAGGTATGTATCCACAAGGTGCCGAACTATTAGAATTTTGGTTGGAAGTTGTTTTTTTTAAATAAGTACTTAGAAGACACAAAAAACAAAATTTCTATTTATTCGCTGAAGGTATAGTTTTTCTGAAATTGATGGTTTCCTTGAATTTAAGTGAGTTTGTGAAAAAATTTGTTTAAGTAATCCGAGATGAACTCTTTTCGAAATTAATTGAATATATCATTTTTAAAAGGGGATATGTGTCGCTTTTTCGAAAATTGTTTTGTTTTTCTTTTTTGCCGTTGTGGCGATGGCGCTGGTTGATCTATCTTGTTTCCAGGTACGCAGATTATGGCTTCATATTAGTTAAATCCATCACTAAAATTGTATTAAAATAAGATTTACCAAATTTATGAGGGTTTTCTTAACTTTGTCATAAGTAAACATTTTGTTACATACTCGCATGGTTATAAAATTAATCCATTTTGGGCCACTTCCAAAACCCTTTAATATTTTTTAAAGAATTTTTAGGTCATCTATTGGAGAGATAGAACCAACTATAGGGCTAATTAAAAGCTACTTGTTAAGACTATTGCGTCTTTAAATGCGTACCACGCACAGTGGGGTATTTGATACCAAAACACATCCAGACTATTGAGGGTTATAATAACTTATTTTTTTAGTTAATTATGCATAAAAAAGTAGAAAACTTATGCAGTTGTATAATATGAGTGAAATTTTTTTTTAATAGCAATAAAAAACGGAAATTGAAAATTGTCATCAAATTGTTTACGCATTATTCAGTTTTAAGAATTTCTGTCTTTAGTGACCCCTAGTGAAATTTTTTTAAGAATATTTTTGTAGAGCATTTTAACCCATTTTAACCAAGTTGTTGGAAAAAAGGGTCAATAAGACCCATAAACACAGGATATAATGGGTTAATATGCGATAGAAAATTGTTTCTTGAATGGTTTTATGATAAATTTATGAAAAACAGTTTTTCCAAGATGAAGTTTAAGAGTTTTACAGCAGGCGGAAATATCGAAAATATGTTTTCTTTCGGTGTTTTATCTAAAACAACAATATATGAAGGATTTTAAATTCGAGATATAATATTTTTATATACCTTGACTCAAGACAAAAAATATGATATATCGGATGACTCATTCCGAGCGTATCTTAAATCTTAATAAAATAAAAACTGTACTAAGCCGAGATTTTGCATAAAACGGCGATGAGCGACATCTTAATGACCTTCAAAAATTTTTTAAAACTCAGCGTACTTTATTGACACCCTCTTGCAGATTTTTGGGGGTAATTGTCTGTCTATATGTCTTATTTAACTTTTTATTTATTTTATGCTCCACTTTCATACATATTGGACATGTCAGTTTGCCCTTAAAAAACGAAAATTTTACACAGCCGCGCAAAAACCCGCAACTCTTTTTTTCATAAAAAGTAACTTAAATGTCTACTCTTTATTAAAATAAAAACATTTTTGTTTGAGCTCACTTTTGGAACAACTATGTATCTATGTAAATAGCCAAAATACACTTAATTTTAAACTAACGAACAAAACAAAAAAAATTAAAATATAACAAAACTAAAATTAAAATTCACAAAACAAAAACCACTTTTGTATTACAAAAATACCTGAACCAAAAGGGTCCATCAAAATTTAAAAAGACAAACTAAACAAAAGGAAAAAAAAAATCATTGATTTGTTGGTGGCTGCACTTGCTTTTTATGATCATAGCGACAGGAGTTCTCTTACAAAAAGTTTAATAATTCCGAAGGAGCAAAACATGGCACAACCAAATTTTTAACACTTATTAGGGAAAGCCTATAGTTAACGAAAATTATAATAAGATGAAAATCTTGCACAGACTAAAATACTTTAACTCTACTTGAATAATAAAAACAAAATTTTTAAACATTAACTCAAAAAAACTTTTATGTAGTAAGAACCACAATTACCTGAAGTTGAAGGTTCCATTAAAACTTTTTCCACAAAAAAATTTGTTTTTAATAAAAATGTACTTTAAAAAAGCCAAAAAATTCCAATTTTTCACATCGCGCGAACGAAAGCAAAAAAAGTTGATCTTCAACCGCTTATAGCTTTTTAACTAGTAATGCTAGGTCAACAATTTTTATTGTTTGTGACGCACAATTTAATTATCTTTCAAACAGTACTTCAAAAAAATTTTTTTTTTAATTATATGCGTAAAAGCGCATACAATACCCCTTTGTGCGACGGTCCCACGCGACAATAATAATAATAATAATAATCGAGTTTAGCTACTGCAGCTAATAGCCTTCTTAGCCAATTAGCAAAAAAAGGCTATAAATTAAATTTTTAGCTTTTTATAAAAATTTCTGAAAAAAGGGATAGAAACCATGCAAGTTAATATTATGTCTTGTTTCATATCCCGTAGCTTTATCACACTTTCACAACATACCGCTCTAGCCTATATGTACATGAACATGAAAGAGTATTTTCATACATTTTCATATAAATATTCATATAAATCAAAGATGGGATGTCTGAAAAAATTTAACCCTGCATGCTATTTGGCTCGGACAATACACTAACAAAAAACATGCATTACGCAAAATATGACAAAAAAATCGTTCTAAGTGATGACAAAGACAACTAACTACAGTTATTTTTCAATCTAAGTTTGAGTTGACCTTTTGACAAGTTAATATTATAAAATTCACAATTATTGACAAGGGTTGTCATTCGATTAAAAGGAGCTGAAAACATATAATTAGTTCTGCTAACCGGCTGATAAAATAATTGCGGAGAATTACGATCGCTTCTCCGATTTACATTGAAAAAAATATAGTTTAAAAGCTCTGGAGCAGCAAGGGACCCAGTGATAAGTTGGTGCAAATAAAGAATATCTGCATTATCTCTGCGTTCCCGTAGAGACTGCATTTTAAGTAACTTTAAACGATCCTCATAAGGAGGAAGATTTGAAGAATCAACCCAATTTAGGCCATTCAGAGCAAATCGAATAAAATTTTTTTGGATTCTTTCGATTCTATCAATATGAACATTATAAAATGGTGACCAAACTTGACTAGCGTACTCCAAGTGAGGACGCACAATCGTATTATATAAAGTTATCGTTACTAATGAATTATTAAATTCCTTGGCCCACCTTTTTATAAAGCCAAGCAGAGAAGCTGCTTTCTTACATATTTGATTTATATGTTCATTAAATGTTATTTTGTCATCAAAATAGACACCTAGATCTTTAACAAAATACACACGACAAATGTTTTTGTCTTTCAATACATAATCATATTTTATATTGTTTTTCTTCCTGGAAAACGTTATTGTTTGGCATTTATCTGGATTTAGATGCAAGTTATTTTTAAGGCACCAAATTTCGAATGATTTCAAATCAGACTGAAGCATAACAGTATCATGATTTTCCCTCACTGACTTGAAAATTTTCATATCATCCGCGTAAACTAGCAAGTTAGAGTTTTTAATTATATGGGTTACATCATTTATAGCCAAGACAAATAGTAACGGTCCTAGGTGACTACCTTGTGGTACACCTGAAGTCGCCGTAAAAGAAGAAGATAAGACTTTACGAAATCTTACTTGATATGATCGATTTAATAAATAAGATTCAATCCAGCCAATGAAGATGGAAGGAAATCCAAGTTTTTTTAGTTTAAACATAATCAAACTATGTGGTAGCTTATCGAATGCTTTACTAAAGTCTGTGTAGACGCAGTCAACTTGGCAGCCAGAGTCTAGTGAACTCAAAGCAAAAGAAGAAAAGTCAAGAAGGTTCGAGGCTGTAGATCTGCCATTAACAAATCCATGCTGACGTGTTGAAATGATTTCACCGCAGTAGACCTTGACTTGATCATATATAATCTTTTCAAAAAGTTTAGGAATTACCGATAACTTAGCTATTGGTCGATAGTTGGACACATCACTTTTACATCCCTTTTTAAATATTGGACTTATAAACGATTCTTTCCATTGTTTAGGAAAATAGCTATCATTTAAAGATTTATTAAATAAAAAACTGAGCAACTGGCTCAGAATTGAGCTACAATTAACAAGTACTATGGCAGGTATGCCATCAGGTCCTGGGCAAGAACTATCTTCAACAGATAAAATATATTTCGATATAAGCTCAGGTGAAAAAGAAAACTCAGTCATTGAAACTATTGGATCATTATCCATGAATTCGAAGTAAGTTGCATCAGGAGAAAATTGATCTGTTGAAAATGATTTTTTGAACAAATCGGCAAACAACTCAGCAATAATTTTAGAGTTATTTGTATACCCTTCCGATGTCTTGAATTCAGACGGAAACCCGTCCGATTTTTTTTTAGAATTAATAAAACCCCAAAAGTTTTTGGGGTCTTGTAAAATATTCAACTTCATTTTATTCATATAATCGTAATAGGCTGAAGCTGATTTAATTTTAAATTCCTGAAACAAACGATCGTATGTCTCAAGGTCATTTTGATTTTGACTGCTGACGTATTTTTTCCAAGCTCTATTTCGACAATTTCGTATGTTTTTCAACTCTTTCGAATACCAGGGGTATGACGAATTATCGAGTTTTTTTATAGTACGTGGTACCGACAATGATATTGCTGTAGATATTTCACTGTAGAAAAAGTTAATACAGGTATCTAGACAATTGTCATTGAAAACATGAAGCATATTGTTAAGCTTGTTTTCCAAAATAGCATTCAGCTTCACAAAGTCAGCTTTTTTAAAATTATATTCATAAATTTTAGTCGGTGAATTTGAATCAAGTAAGTTATTATTGACGATTTGACACCATGGAAATTCTCATATAGTTGATAAAGACGAATTAAATATTTGATATTATTTAACATGCGCCATATTTGAGCTATTATATTGGATCAAAAATTTAAAATTAACAGTTACCAATCTTTTATAAAATTTTAGCTGTTATATAAAATAAAAATTTGAGTCAGCGTTTTGTGCTATCGCTGTCTGTTTCATTTCCATGCAATTTACATGGAGCATACCAAAACAGAGTAAACATAGTAAAAAACGCTAACGCTCAAATAACGCTGAAATTGAGTTATGGCAGTAGGGATCTCCGTAGTAACTTATGAACCTTTTTTCTTGGTTCTTTAAATCTGAATCCGAATAAGGTTTTCGAAATACTCTTGTCTAAAAATGCAAAAAACCAGGGAGCGCTCTAGTCCTATGCTTGATGAGAGACTTTCATTGGTGGTTTGCATAGCCTGTGAATTATCAATTTCCATTTTTGCCTGATCCTGTGTCACTAAATGTTCAGAATATGTTTTACGTTTCACAACTGCACAAAAGAACTGGACTAATATTGACTCAAAGATTTTGAGTTTGAGGTAGGAGATAGTAATAGAATGGAGCAATCAAATGAGTGTCTTTTTAGCAATTAGACACTTAGTCTCACAAGCTATATAACCCATTTTTCTGTTGGTAGGTTCCGAGCACAAATATCAAAGTGAAAAGCTTTGATTTTTTTCCACTTTTGATTACGATTTTTCAAAATATAGAAGCGATGAAACAATTCTGAGGTCGGATTCAGAGCACCAGAATCTAAAATTATAGCCTGGTCTCAAGGTCTAGACTCTAGAGTTTCGTGTAATTTTGTTTCCCTATTTAATAAACATTAAACTCTCTTAAAGATGAAGTCCTGTCTATACCAGTTGTGATATACAACTATTCAAATAAAACACAACAGATCGAAGTGACGATGGATAACTCTGGAAAAGAATTCGAGTTTGTGGAAGCAACTAATGAAAACGAAGAACGTTCAGTGAAAAGAGTAAAGCATAAACGCATTTCTGTACCCTCAAATAGTGCGGATAGTGTCTCTTTTATGATAAAACCGCTATTTATTGGCATGCTGACAATAAAAGTTACCGCTCTCACTGAATTGGCTGGTGATAGCGTACACAAGAAACTTAAAGTAGAACCACAGGGTGTTACAGTTCTTAAAAATCATGCCTTCTTTATCAATCTGAATAATAAACGTAAGCAGATACAGACAATTACCATAGATATTCCTGCCAATGCGATTCCTAACTCGGAGCATATAGAGATCTCAGCAATAGGTGACATAATTGGACATTCTATGAAAAATATTGAAAATTTAGTGCACTTGCCATGCGGTTACGGTGAACAAAATATGATAAATTTTGTACCAAGCATCTTAGTTTTAAAATATCTGCAGGTACGAAAATTAAAATAATTTAATTCACTCTGATTAAGAAATTTGTATGTTCTTACAACGATATAGACTATTGATCAAAAAATGACGAATGTAACCAAAACAACTTACAATATGTTGAAAATTGGATATCAACGTGAACTTAAATTTCGACAAGAAGATGGATCATACAGTGCATATGGCAGTTCAGACATAAGTGGAAAAATCTATAGCTCTGATGGACAATCGGAAATAATTGGAAGTACTTGGCTTACTGCTTATGTAGTGCGTTCTTTTCTACAGGCTTCGGAGTTTATTGAAATTGATCAACAAATTATCACGAAGTCATTGGAGTTTTTAGTCTCAAAACAGACCAGAAGAGGTAACTTTGCTGAGTTCGGCCAACTTTTAGAATTTCCGCACCTCAATGATGCTAGTATCTCAGCTTTTGTGTTGTTAACATTATTGGAAAATAAGGTAAGATTTGGAGTGCTAAGCACTAAGCACCTAAGCACAAATATGCGAACTAATTTTCATATAACTTATTTATTGCTCACTTCTAGCAAAACTATTCAAAATATGAACCACACATCAAGAAAGGTATAGAATTTCTGATCAGAAGCCTTAATGCAACTGATGATACATATTCGCTTTCTATTACCGCATTGGTGTTACAAAAAGTCAAACATCCGTTAGCCAAAGATATATTGACTAAAATTAAAACTCTTGCTCACAATGAAAATGGTTTTACTTGGTGGTCCACTGATGTAGAAAAATTAAAGAGAAATAAATCATATGCTTACAAAAGTAGTGATATAGTAATCACCTCATATATTTTACAAGCACTGCTAGAGAAAGAACCACCAGAAAATATATTGCCAATCGTCCGTTGGCTAACAAAGCAACGCAATAGCAACGGAGGGTTTACTGCGGCACAGGACACAATTGTTGGCTTGGAAGCTCTAATTAAATTTGCTGAAAAGACAGGCTTCAGGCGTTCAGGTGCAATCAATATCGAATATATTTGTGGAGACGTAAATGGTCCTGTAGATAAAGGAAACATAACGATTATGCCAGATAACATAATGTTGCTGAATACCCATGAGGTAATTAAACTAAAGCTACTTTTTACTCAACATAACTAATTTTTTTTCTATTTTGCAGCTATTAAAGGACACACGTAAAGTTACGTTTATTGCAACGGGCAATGGCTCTTCTCTGGTGCAACTATCATATAGCTACAATACCATTGATACGGAACCAAAGCAAAGTTTCCATATCGATATAAACGTACGAACAAATACAGCACCTAAGCAACTTATTCTCGATATATGTGTTCAGTTTATTCCAAATGATGCGAAAAATCATACAAATGTGATTGTCACTGAAGTCGAATTTCCAACTGGTTTTACTGCGGGGGGTGAAAAACTTAAAGAAATGCGTGATTTTCATAGTATCTTATATACGGAAACTAAAAAATCGGATACAATTGCGATCATCTATTTACGTAGTCTCGCAGCTTATCATCAAAAGTGCATTGCAGTTGAAGCAACCACAATTCATGAGATCGCAAAGCAGAAGCCTGTTCCAGTGGTTGTATATGATTACTACGATAAAGAACGTTGCGCAAGAGCATACTATGAGATCAAAACTTCCCTCTGTGAAATATGTGAAGCTGATGATTGTGTAAAAGATTGCAGGAAAAGTAGAAATGCACTTAGTACCACTTCAATAGCATCTAAGTTAATATTATTTGCCAACATCCCAACTAATATGAAGTATATAATTTTGCTTTGGCTTAAATGTTTCAAGAAGTTGTGCTAGCTAATTTCATTGGTTGAATGCTTCAAAATCAATGAAAATAATAGAGTTATTCACGATCTGGTGTAACGTGCTGAATAACAGGTTAAAAGTACACGCGGTTACTCTGAATTGTGAGCACACGTTACCAAATGATGTGTGAAACAACAATGCTAGCGATAAACAATAAATCAGCGAAACTCTGCTTGTTTATCACTCACAAACATTATCACAAGTTGTTTTATTTTCACCTAGACATCATATTAAATTTCACAACTCACTTTTGGAAAAAAAATTTCCGTTTATGTTCAAAAAATAATTTTACTAACCGCGAAAACTAAATTTTCGGACATGCAATACCTAGTGAATAATTTATTTGTCAGGATTGACTCTACTTCTCGAGATATCCTTGCTTAAATGTGCAAAAATAGCTGTTTTGAAGCATATTTGAAGAAGTATAGCACTCAAAGCAAACAGTGTAATTAATTTTTGTTAATGGCATCAAAAAGTCATAACCTTCCTCACTAAATCTTACCTTTTAACTTTTCCAATTAGATCCTTACTTTCCAAGTTATCATCCATTTCAACTCCATATGAACAAAAGAGCTATTTTTGCTGTTTCGAGCAAGGATTTCTGGAGAGCTAGAGTCAATTTAGGCAAATAAACTATCGTCTTAGTCTTTAATTACCTCAGTGAATCTGGATAGACTCAAAAAGTAAGGCCGCAAAAAAAATAAAAATGGTCGTTTGTACGGAGTCGAAATATTATTACTTGAGTGGTTGATTACTCGGAAAGTAAGGATCTAAACTAAAAACTAAAAGCTAAGGTTAATGAGGAAGGTTACGCCTATTCGATTTCATTTACAAAAAATTTAAGACACTGTCTACTGTAAGTGTTATCCTACTTCAAATAAGCCTCCAAACAGCTATTTTTGCTCTTTTAAACAAGGATATCTGATATTTTTTTCGTATTCATTAGGTCATGATTACTCGAAATCAACTGCAAAACTCTATGCCGCAAAGTCGGTACTTCCCTGTGTTATTGTTAGATATTTTTTTATTATGGAATTAATACTGCGTAAGTATCAATATCATTTTTTAACTCCGAAATATTTATTCGAAAATTATGTAAAATTGGTTTATATAGCACAATGTGAATTTTATATTAAATGATTTAAAATACTTTCATATGAACTTCTATATAAAATTTATACAAAAATAGTATGAAAGATTTTTGTATGGTGATACTACATATTAAATTTAAACCAAAATAGTGTAAAAGCCGCTTCAGACTATCTGAGAAGTCATACAGAAACTCTTAAAAGTTGTCAAACATGGCAACTCTGATGGTGTGAATGTATTACACAAATAATTTATCAGAAGAAAACGCATATGAGTTATGTTGGCATTAGATTTGAATCTATTTGAAAAGAGAAGTCATAGAAGTTTTCAAAATTTTAATTGTTATTTGAAAAATAAAAAATGAAAACAATTTGAACAAAATAAATTGAAAACAATAGCCATGTTCATGATCCGGTGCAAAAGGTCTTGCATCATAGCATTTGTAAATAAGTGTTTTTGCTATGCAACAACAAAATATATAGGATTGAATTTTCATTAACATTTACATTTTCTATACTAAAAACCTATAGCATAAAAATATCATGTCATTTTTCAAATAAAAATTTTTTGTTTATGCTCTCGTTCCCTTTGCTCATACGATTTTCTCAGAGAAATAAATTTTTTCGTAGCTTGCAATGCTTAAACTTTTAATATTGCCCACAATCAAGTAGAAATTATTGCTAATTTGCTACTTTGCAAGTCTAAATGCTCCGGATTGTGAACGCGGCTAATAAAAATTTGACAGTCGGAGAAAAACATACGCATATGACTTCTCAGATGGTCTGAAGTGCCTTTAAATTGTAGACTTTCTTTGCGTTATCGACCAAGATTCGACTTGACATCTCCGATTTCTATGAAAATTGGTGAAAAGTTAGTATTTGACACACATATTACTGTGGTAAAATGATTTTCCGAAATTCCGAAAGTTTTCAAGATGGCAGCCATAGAAAGTTCGATCCAATATTTGGATACTCCCATATTTGAAAATTTACAGCTCACCGGCTTTTTAACCGATTTTGATTAAATATTCAGGGTTTCTGTAGAAAAGTATGAGCTTATGGAAAAAATAATTACACTGAAAAAAAAAAAATTTTTTTTGGTCGAAAAAAACCTTTTTTTTGCAAAGCCATTTTGGGGCTTGTAGCAACCTTTTTATTTTTTTTTAAATATTTTTATTTAAAAGTAAATTTTATTACAATTATTTTCCAGCCCTCAAAATTTTGCTGTTTTACGGTTATCAAGTTTTAAATTTTTGAAGTTGTATAATGTTGTGTTTATCATGAGTCGTTGGTGCGCATGCGCTACCATACAGAGCTGCCACCTTCCGGACGGTATTTTTTTTCAGTGAGCCCAGTGAAATTTTTCATTGAAATTTTTTGTGAAATATTTTAACACATTATAGCCAAGTTTTTGGATAAAGGAGTCGAAAATACCCATAAAAACGGGATATAATGTGCTAAGATGTTCTAGAAAATTGTTCCTTGCTTGATTTAAGGCGCTTAGAGTTTGCAAAAAATCACTTAAATTGCAACGAATGGTTTAGGTCAAGTGTTATTTTAAGAGATGATTCTATATAAAAGCGTGTTTTGCGATTCGTCTTACTTATGAATGGTTTGAAACGTTGAGTTCTTCCATTATAACTAGCATTTCTGAGTGTCCTGCGATTAGTTTCATCAATTATGTTTGCTCCATTATATTAAGTGAGGTTTCTATTAATGTGCACTGCTGAGGTACGTGGTTGATATTTAGTTTTTCCTATGATATTCGACCTGTCTCAAATGCCTAGTTTCGATAAACTACCAAATGGAACTTTTTTCTTTCTATAATGCTGTGGATAGTCTAAATACTTTTTCCAACGCATCTTGCAATCTCCTACAGGGTTTTTCCGTCCTCACGCGTTATAATTTTTTTATTCAAGAGTGGTTTCTTCTGATTTTCTTCAAATCTTACTTTTCTAAAAAATTAAGTCTTTCGCTTAAAAAAAACTAACAAAACAGAACTGAGCTACCCTAAACTAACTGTAAGTTGAATTTTTACAGTGTCACCAATACTTTTGGATTATTCTTTGATTTCGTGTTTAAGATATTGCCATATTTTTAATGAAAAACTAATAGTTTTATTAAAAAAGAAAAACGTTTATTCCAGAGAAGAATTAAAAATTGAATGAAAATTTTCTATATGACAGAAAACAATAAAACAATACAAGTTGAATACATAAAATACTATACAAGTAGAAATCAGTAGCAGGTTATAATTTTAACTAATTTCAATACTCCCATCAAATTAAAACCTTACTGCATTTCAATTTTATGTTAAGTACATAATATAATTTAAATGAATATTTACTTGTTGATACATTTAATTGGGAAACAAATGTACACCCAATTTTCTTCTTAAGTACTGCAACCTGTCTTTTGGAAGAGCTTTTGTAAATATATCAGCATATTGCTCCTTAGTGCAAACATAACTTAGATCTATTTCTTTTTCTTGAAATTTTTCTTTGACAAATTTATATTTTATGTCAATATGCTTGCAGCGCTTGTGGTAGTCTATATTTTTGATGACTGTAATCGCTCTTTGATTGTCGACGTTTAAGCATATTGAGTTTTGATTATATTCACTTATGTTCAGTATAAGTATTCGGTATGTCAGAATGATCTTGATCTTTTTGCTGACGCAAAAAAGAATTTGGTTCAAGTATTAACATTCTGGTTCGTTTTTTCTTTCAGAAATATCCGCAGAACCATCATCAGAATGAAAAGAATCATCACTTTCGCTAGCATCAGACATATTATTTATATTACTTTCTTCATTGATTTGTACATCTGAACTAGATGATTCTGTCTGCGTATTTATGTCCACATTTTCAATTTTACCATCGGAATTATTTGACAGTGGTACCGTTACATACTTCCTTTTCAATGAATTTTCAAGAAATATAACATCTCTACTTATAACTATTTTCTTTGATGTTGGATTGAAAAGTCTGTAACCTTTGGTATTCTCACAATAACCAATAAAAATAAATTTACTTGCCTTAGGGTCCAATTTCTGGCTTTTTTCTTTTGGCGTATGGACCATAGCGTCACACCCAAAAATTTTAAAATGTCCAATATCAGGTTTCCTTCCAGACCATTTCTCTTCAGGCGTTAAATATGACAGTGCACTTGTTGGACAACGGTTAGTAATGTATGCAGCTGTTGATACTGCTTCTGCCCAATAATGTTTCTGTAAATTAGCATTAATTAGCATACAGCGTGCTCTTTCCATCAACGTGCGATTCATACGCTCGGCGAGGCCATTTTGCTGTGGTGTATATGGATTTGAGGTTTGATGTATGATTCCAGAATTCTTTAAATAATCGGAGAACTCTTTACTCAAATACTCTCCACCATAATCGGTCCGAATACATTTTATTTTAAGGGTAAGCTGGTTTTCAGCTAAGGCTTTAAATTCTTTAAATTTAGTCAATACATCTGACTTATTAACTAGGAAATAAACGTATACTTTCCTGGTATAATCATCTGTGAAGGTAAGAAAATATTTAGCTCCTCCTAAAGATTTCACTTCCATCGGTCCACAGACGTCAGAGTGTATTAACTCCAGAGGTTTCATGGCACGGGAACCTCCTGTTGGAAACGGCAACCTGGGTTGTTTTCCTTCTTGACAAAATTCACAAATTATTTTATTTTTGTTTTTAATAAAATCAACTCCTTTGGTGCATTCTGTTAGTTTATTTAAGTCTTGCAGATTCAAATGTGCCATTCGCTGATGCCATGTGTAATAATCAGACTCATTTGATTTACAGATGTATGCTGGTATACTATGCGTAACAAGCCGGTACATATTCTTAATGAGTTTTGCTGCTGCAACTTCTTGATTATCTTTATTGAATATTTTACAGCCACTATTATTAAACTGTACAGAACATCCATTATTAATCATCTGACTAACAGATAAAAGATTGCTTGTCAATTCTGGTACATATAAGACATTTGTAACCTGAATGGTTCTTATATTACCATCTATTCCAACAACATTTATCTTTACTTTGCCCACACTTTTAACCGGAAGCATTTTATCATTGGCAATTCTAATACTTGCAATCGGAGGTGATGATTCATCATAGAGCCAGTCATATTTCATTGTCATGTGCATGGATGCCCCTGAATCAATATACCAGCCACCATCATTGCTTGTTGTCGCTGAAAACACTGCAACGTATCCAGATTCCTTACTGGAACTTTGTTCCTTCTTGGATTTGCAGTTATTAGATATATGCCCATGTTTATTGCACTTGAAACACCGTGGGCCTTTGTACACTTTTTCAGTTTTCGGAGAATCATCTTTTACTTTGTTGCCATAATTTTTATTCACATAGAACGCAGCAGACCCGGAGCTCTTGACATCTTGCAGGAGCTTAGTCTTGATTGCATCAGAGGTTATCGGTACACCAGAACTTTCTAACGCCATTATCATAGGCTTATAAACTTCGGGTAAGCCAGCTAAAAGTAGCGTACCTAGCCACTCATAATTTACAGCGAATGATATGTTTCTTAGTTTGTGTGCCATTGACATGATTTTGTTTACATATTCCTCTATATTTTGGCAATTTTCTAATGTGGTAGTAATTAAGTCTTTCAACGAACCAACTCTGCGTGTTAATCCTTTATCATCGAACGCCTTGGCTAGATTTTCCCACACTTCCTTGGATGTTTTGGCTTCTTGTACATGCACATAATTGATGGGATCTATAAGTAGAATAATTTTCGCCTTGGCCTTCATGTCGAGCTTAGCATCAACAGTCCCGGTTCCCTCAGCACAACTCCATAATTCTTCGTGTTGGAGATATGTCTGAATGGCAAACTTCCACGTGTTGTAGTTATCCCTTCCGATCAATTTTTCAATCATTGCTAGTGCATTGCTTGAAGACATTTTTTTTTTTTTTTTAAACTGAACTGAACTGAAGCTGAAACAAGATTTATTCTTCTTGAATAAGTTCTTAGATTTTTCTTCTAATACGTGATGGCCTTTTTTAATAATTGAGCAGATTGAAGTCTGGGCCCATAACCTAATGAAAAACTAATAGTTTTATTATAAAAGAAAAACGTTTATTCCAGAGAAGAATTAAAAATTGAATGAAAATTTTCTATATGACAGAAAACAATACAAGTTGAATACATAAAATACTATACAAGTAGAAATCAGTAGCAGGTTATAATTTTAACTAATTGCAATAATTTTTTGGAACTCCGAATACTTTTGTGTATTGAATTTAAGTAGGATTTTGCTTATAAGCTCTTTTTTACATTTTTAAGTTACATTTTGCGAAAGTTTTTTTTTTAAATAAATAAAACTAGATACATACCGAATTATAATTATTAAGAGTGATTCAAAAAAAAAAAATTGATTCGTAATTAAAAAAATTTATGATTCTTTAAAAAAGTTTCAAATTCCGAATTCTTTCGTGAGCCACTGTATACCATTCTGTCGGATCACACTCGTGTTTTTCAAACAAATTTCTATACTGTAAGGTTATTCGAAAATTCTGAAATTACTAAAGCAGTGAGTTAAAATTTATTTAATTTGGGAGTTGTCACTATATTGACTTGAAGTTCTAGTAAAATTTACTAGATATAAAATAGTACGATTTGTTTTTCTCCGTGTATGTACAGGGTGCTCCATCTTTTATGTCGGTATGTAAACGCTGAATAACTTTCACATTTACCAACCGATTGATTGCATCAGATATGTTTTGGAAACGTCAATTCAGTACAATTTTTCCCATGGATCGCTTCACACCGAAACAACGCGCTGAAATAGTGACACTTTACATCGAAAACAGTCGTTCCATTGTGTTAACTCAACGTGCATATCGGGAAAAATATCGTGGCAAACAGGTGCCAACTGACAAGACTATTCGTCGTTTAGCGTCGAATTTTTTCAATCACGGGACAGTGGGAGATCGTCAACATTCCGTTCATTAACGACCAAGGCGTTCCAATGAACTGGTTGAAGCTGTGAGAGAGAGCGTTGCCCAGGACCCACAAGTCGCATTTCGTCACCACGCTCAGCGTTTTGGCGTCAGTGGGACCACTTTACGCCGCATTTTAAAGGATGATTTGCACATGTTCGCGTATAAAATACAACTGACCCAAAGAACATTGGCGGAAGACAATCCACGTCGCTTGAAATACAACGAAATAGTCTGATATCAGAAAGAGGCGACATTGACTGGCCACCCAAATCACCTGATTTAACCCCCCCGGACTTCTTTTTGTGGGGTTATCTGAAAAGCAAGGTTTACGCCAACCAGCCTCAAACTATTGACGAGCTCAAGGCAAACATTCGTGCTGAAATCGACGCTATAACACCCGAGATGCTCGGAAAGGTAATGGCAAACGCAGAAAAAAGGAGTCATTTTGTAATTGCTAATAAAGGTGGCCACTTAATTGATATTGTTTTCAAAAACTAGTCCAAAAAAATTGTAAAGAACCAAACTGAATAAAAATACATCACTTAAAGAAATCGGTTGTTTTTTCTCAAAGTTATTCAATGTTTACATACCGACATAAAAGATGGAGCACCCTGTATAAATTTCGAAAACGTTTCCTGAATCCCCAAAATATAACTGAAATCTAATTTATATTTTAACAATGTTAAGTTAACACTGATTACACAGGTTAACAAAAAAAAAAATGTCATGGCGCTTTGATCAGACTATGTGTTTCCTAGGGACTTTGACGTCCTGAATCCGAATACGGGGTCCGTTTTTTCCAGAACGTCTGATCTAAAAGATATTCTCTGAAACGATAAGTCATACGATAAAAAGTTATACGTTTAAAAGTTATTCAATAAAAACCGGTTTTTTTGCCATTTAAAGGTTTTTTTTTTGAATATCTTCTAAACGCTTACTTCAATGTGTACACATATTTTCGAAACCTTAACGGCCTTTTAGGAATATCTCTTGGACCATGAGATGCTCAAAAAAAAAAAAAAATTTAATACGGTGTATACAGAATCCAATTATCTTTGGAATAGTTTTTTAATTTTTTATGTACGACTCCTCATTTAAGGGTATTCGCAATTTCAAAAGTAAGATATTTTAATATGAACTTATACGTATACGTAGCACTTACATATAAAAACTGTGTATATCTTTTTAAATTGGGTTATCTCCTAAACTATAAGCCATACGAAAACATTTTTTACATCTTTACATAGGAAATTTCCTTTGTTACAAAATTGTGGAGAAAAATTTTTCTGTAAAAGTTTGCGTTAGCGAAATATTTGCAAAAAACTGATTTTAGCGACCTTTGAGCCTGAATAACTTTTTCTGCGCACAATGAACTTCAATGGACTTTTTTCTCTTTATTCATCATGTTTTAGCCCATTCTGTCGCCACGACCCACATACGATTTTTCTGAATTTTATTTCGGAATATTTGTTAGATATCCCGCTATCTTGCCTTATGTGTCGCTATAATGTGCTCAATTGCATATAGCCAAAAATCGAATTTTTTTACCCAAAATTTAGCGTTTTTCGTTTTTAACTCGGCAGGGGGCGCTTAAATTATAAAAATATCAAAAAACAAACTCAATTTTTTTTTTTCATCAGGGAATTTGCTTGAATTTTATCAGAATTTTAGGACCTGTTATGTAGCCGTAATGAGCTAATAAGACATTTTAACCCATTCTGTCGCCACGACCCGCATACAACTTTTCTGAATTTTACTCCAGAATATTTGGAAAGGTATCCCGTAACATGAGTATTTACTACTTCTGAAATATGTACTCTGCCATATATTATCGGAAATCTCGATTTTTCCAAATATTTTGGATAAAACGACCTCCTGACACCCTCTCGGGTCGAAATTTTTTTGTTCACCTATTGGAAATTTCATTTTAAGTATACGTCTAGGAGTATATTCCACCACATTTGGTTATTGAACGTGAAAAAAAATAATTTTTTCTTAAAACCTGGGTTACATAAGAGGAGATTATTTTCGGATATGCCCATGTATTGTGAAGACACTTAGACAAATGATATCCCCAAAAACAAACAGAAACTGCTTGATTTTTAAAATTACGCAAATCAATCTTGCGATCCCGAGTGTAGTGACACTGCGGGATAAAAAATTTAAATAAAAATATAAAAATGAAAATATTTAAGTGTTGAAGAACATAAGTTGCATGGTGCAACAAGTAAATTGTAAACAATAAAATTCCTTATGGAGTATACTAATGGAAAATTTAACATTTTGATAGACACATCAGACATACTGTTTAAATTAATATATATATTATGGTAAATACTTCCACTTAAGACTATCGAAGAGAGCAATATAAGGTAAGCGTATCTAATTCGGTATCGTACATTTCAATACATCAATGCCAAAGATGATTTAAGAGCAGGAGCACCTTTTTTATGTACTTTGACAGTTTTCGAGTTAACTAACTTCTTGATAGTTTTAAACTAATACACTATTGATTATGTCACGTACACATAGAAAGGAACTAAGACTTTTACGGGTTTTTATTACAGAAATTGGTCAGTGGGTCATTTAAAAATATGAAACCGCGGAATGCTATTAAATTAGTGGGTGAAAAACTGAGACCGGGGGAAAATGCATCCTTTATAGATTCTCCAATATATCCAGCGAAAGAAACAAAATTAAGGTATACGTAGGCTGCTATTTATATTTCTGGCCTAGGCAACACTAAGTGTTGCCAGGTGCAATCTGACATTTCCATTGGAAAGTTTGACATTTTTTAGCATAAACGTGCTCAGAACGTTTTGATGTACGACCATCATTTGTGTTGTTTACAGTGACTTGAAAAAATCAATTTGGCAAAAAAATGGAATCAACTCGTGAACATTTTCGTGTGATCATTTTTCACAACTTTCGACGTGGATTATCACGACAAGAGTGCATCGATGAACTTAAATCTTTGTATGGCAATAAAGCACCATCCTATAGCACTGTGAAAAACTAGTTTAATGAATTCAATCGTAGTCGAAATTCGGTCGTCGACGAATTCCGTGAAGGTCGTCCAAAATCAGTTGTTGTGCCACAAAACATCGATACACTGCATGAACTGTTAATGCAAGATCGTCATGTGACATACCGTCAGATAGAGGCATCCTTGGGCATTTCTCCCACCAGCAAACATTTGATATTGCATGAACACCTGGCCGTAAAAAAGGTTTGTTCTCGTTGGATCCCGCACAATTTGAAAATCGCCAAAAAAAAAGGCTCGTGTCGATTGGTGCAAAGAAATGTTGAAAAAATACCATCGCGGTGCTTCAAAAGACGTTGATAAGATCGTCACAGGTGACGAATCATGGATCCATGCGTATGAGCCCGAAACAAAACAGAAATCGACCGTGTGGGTCTTCGAAGACGAGCCAAATCCAACGAAAGTTGTTCGTGGAAGAAGCACTTCGAAGCAAATGGTCGCCCGTTTCTTCGGCAAAACTGGTCATGTGGCGACTGTTCCTCTTGAGCAACGTAGGACGGTCAATTCTGAGTGGCACACCACAATTTGTTTGCCTAAAGTCTTCGGAGAAATTCGAAAAACGAACAAGAGAAGACGAATCATTGTTCACGATGACAATGCGAGTTCTCACACATCAGCTCAAACCAGTGCCTTTTTGACCGGCCAAAACGTCGAATTGATGGGTCATCTACCGTACAGCCCTGATTTGGCACCCAATGACTTCTTTTTATTCCCGCACATCAAGAAAAAAATGCGTGGTCAACGATTTTCGTCGCCAGAAGATGCTGTTGAAGCGTTCAAAAACCATGTTTTGGAGGTGTCTCAATCGGAGTGGGAAAAGTGCTTCGACAATTGGTTTGAGCGCATTCAAAAGTGTATAAATCATGTTGAAGGATACTTTGAAAATCAATAAAACCATTTTTAATGATAAATATTTGCATTTTCATTATTAGGCCAGAAATATAAATAGCAGCCCACATACTTCGTGGAAAACTTTTTGTAGAGAACTAAATTATACCCCAGGC
This sequence comes from Calliopum simillimum, assembly GCA_951812925.1. Classification (NCBI taxonomy): domain Eukaryota; kingdom Metazoa; phylum Arthropoda; class Insecta; order Diptera; family Lauxaniidae; genus Calliopum; species Calliopum simillimum. The sequence continues at coordinate 88,700,358 of OX638369.1, read as the reverse complement.
AAATTAGAATATTTCTGCGAAAAAAATTCCAAGCGAATTTTTTTCACCGGAATTATATTTATTTATGCATTGTTAATAATGTGTAAAAAGTCCATTAAAGTCCATTGAGCGCATAAAAAGTTATTCAGGCTAAAACGTAGCTAAAATCAGTTTTTTGCAAATATCTCGCTAACGCAAACTTTTACAGAAAAATTTTTCTCTACAATTTTGTAACACAGGAAATTTCCTATTAAAAGATGTAAAAAATATTTTCGTGTAGTTTATAGTTTAGGAGATAACCCAATTTGAAAAGTTGTGCACAGTTTTTATATGTATGTAAATGCTATGTATAAGTTCATATCAAAATATATTACTTTTAAAATTGTTAATACTCTTTAACGAGAAGTCATTCAAAAAAATTATAAAACCGTTCAAAAGATAATTGAATTCTGTATACACCGTATTAAATTTGTTTTGGAGCCACTCCACGTGTAAAATATATTCTTCAAAAACCATTAAGGTTTCGAAAATACTGGTTTTTGAAGGATATCTCTGAAACAGTAAGTCATACGATAAAAAGCAACGGCATCAGTTTTGTAGAGCATTACAAGATCTACAAAAAATAAGCCAAATATGTGCACATTCCAGCAACCCTTTAGAAGTTATTCAATAAAAACCGGTTTTTTTGCCATTTAAAGGTTTTTTTGAATATCTTCTAAACGGTTACTTCAATGTGTACACATATGGCTTATTTTTTGTAGATCTTGTGATTCTCTACAAAATTGATGCTGTTGCTTTTTATCGAACGACTTACTGTTTCAGAGATATCCTCCAAAAACCAGTATTTTCGAAACCTTAACGGTTTTTGAAGAATATCTCTCGAACCATGAGTCGCTCCAAAAAAAAAATACAGAATTGTTTTTTTAACGGTTTTTTAAGTTTTTTTGTACGACTCCTCGTTAAAGAGTATTCGCAATTTTAAAAGTAAGATATTTTAATATGAACTTATACGTAGCATTTACAAATAAAAACTGTGCACAACTATTTAAATTGGGTTATCTCCTAAACTATAAGCTACACGAAAACATTTTTTACATCTATGCATAGGAAATTTCCTGTGTTACAAAATTGTGGAGAAAAATTTATCTGTTAAAGTTTGCGTTAGCGAGATATTTGCAAAAAACTGATTTTAGCGACCTTTGAGCCTGAATAACGTTTTAGGCGCTCAATGGACTTCAATGGACTTTTTACACATTATTAACCATGCACAAATAAATATAATTCCGGTGAAAAAAATTCACTTGGAATTTTTTCGCACAGCAGCTCTTTTTTCGACTAATTTTCCTGGGCTATTATTTAAAAAACTATAAAAATTTTTGATATAAAAAAAAATCTACTGTTTTTTTTAACTTTTTTCTCTATAATTTTTTACGGGTCAGAGATAGGAATCGGCAGTGTCTGATAAAATTTCCTTTAAATTGTTTTATTGAAAAATTTTTTGTTTAAAAATTGACCGTAATATTTCCACTCGAACATGTAACGTTCCGGGGAAAAGTGGTTATTCTGGGGGGAAATAAGTCAAAGTTCGGGACCCGTCTTAGCCGCTAGCAAACAGTGGTTGGGGGATTCGTGACCTAAACCCTAACCAGAACCCGTACATAAAAATTTTATTACAGAGTCCCTTATTTAGCCACTGCTTAAGTCAAAAAGAAAGTGTTCATCAAATGGTCAAGATAGAAAAGAAGAAAAACTACAACACCAAAAAGCGTACAAACCCCACATTACCTTTTTATAAATTTCCTTCATTAATGTTGAGAATAGATAGATGTTATGCCTACTCTCACATCCTTAACCCACCCCACCATGATCATTCGTAGTGAGTTTATGAAATGATCCCATTGAAATTTATATACCCCACCACATTACCAAGGAAAAGTTTAGGTTTTAGTTAGCCATATGAAAATTTTTAATTTCTTAAAAAAAATGTTCAAATACAATCATAGTTTGAATTTGAATTCATATAAACACTAATATATTCATATAAATTTAGCTTAGAATATTTATATTAACATAAGTGCAATAGTATTGGTAGGGAAATTGATTTGAAAAAGAAAATTTTAAATTAACATTATTTTAAAAGAGTAAGAAAATTTAAGATTTTCAAAATACAAATTCCAAAACTAATAAGTATTGAATTTAACAAGTGAAAAAGTTCAATAATAATTTTTTATTTAAAAATTATTCATATTAAAATGGTTTTTAAAATTTATACTGAAGTTATTCAGGAAAAAACTTTGCTTAACACTAATTTCATTTGAAACTTCAATTAGCAAAATGTAAACAAAATGCATGAGTAAAGAACAGAAAAAAAATAGAATTGTCAAATGTACAAGTGAGCGAGAGAGAAATTTCCCATTTCTATTATAAAAATGTTAGCATGGACAGCGACCCAATGCACTAGCAGATCGATTTATGTTAATGTTATGTTTATCGCATGATATTTTTTCAATAAAGTTCCCCAATTTAATGCAAGCTGTTAATGCAATGTTATTACCATGGGTAATCCAATGTTACTACCATGGGTTTAACAGAGATTGCATTAAATTACAGAATTTTTGTATAATAAAGAATTTAATTAAACTGTAAATGACTTACCGACATATCCATCGATGAAAGGCCTTTCATGTTGATATGATATGATGTGCTGTTTCTGATTTATAATGCAAATATATATATTAATGGTAGGCTTAGACTAAACCATTTTCGTGCAAAGCTTTTCTTTACTTTTATATATAAATTTAAAGATTTTAAACTAGATTTTTTCTTTCTTTTAATAGCAAATTTTAAACATTTTGGTCCACTTCTCTTTCTAAACACAAATTACTTCAGGCAAATTCCACTTTTTCTTCTTATTATTTTTTTATGCAAAAATCTAATTTTTTATGCAAAATTCTTATTTTTTAAAAGCAAAAATTCTTACTATTTTTTAAGCAAAATTATTTATGATTTTTATCCACTATTTTAATGTTTTAGTATTAATTCTTCTCAGGTTTTTCTAAATTTAATCTAAGTTTTAGCAATTTTTCTTCTTAAAAATTTCTTTTAAATATAGCGTAAACTATTCACTTTTTTGGTCTTTTATATACATATATACCATATGAATATATATGTATAATTTTTACAATTTCTACGATTTTCGCGTTTTTTCACAGGCGAGTTGTTTCGCATATACAGCGTTCACGATAACTGAAGAACATGAAAATCTTGATATAATGATGCGGTCAACGTTGGTGATCTTAATCGCTCTTCTAGCGGATTATGTTGGTGATGCAAAGCGTAAAGCGATGCAGATCACCTACACTCAGCAATTCTAGTAAATAAATTGTTTTAAATTATGAATTTTTATATTTTTTTGTTTTACTTTTTAATTTACCTTTTATTTTTATATGATGAATTAAGCAATTGATCAAATCAATGATAATTTTTGGATCAGAATCCAACGAAAGCAAATTTTTGACGTGCAGTCTGCGATAAAAATGGTTTTTCCGGAAAATTTCTAAAAATTTTATTTATTTTACTACAGGTTGTCTCTTTAAAATTATATTTACTTTATTACCTGGATAAAGTAATCAATTCCCAAAGATTTTATTGTTATATGTAAATTTTAACTTTACTATGCACAACCGAAGCCAATGATGTCCAGATCCAGAAAGAACGATAGCAGAGACCATGAGTTCGGATATGGTCATATTAACATGGTTGTTAATGATCATTTGGCTGAGCCGGATATGAATACTTTTTGTACGTACAGTACAATGTTATTAAGTATTTATATAGAAAATTTAATTTTGTGCAATAAAATGCTCAATTTTTTCAACATCAAGATAACATAAAATTCAAAATATTAAAAAACCAAATACCAAATATCACCAATGTTGAACTCGCGTCATTGACAGAGTTTTTATGTAAAAATATCTAGCTAAACTCAAAAAGAAATATGAATATCGAATTGGCACGTTACAAAACTGAAAAATGTGAGAATTTTTCCAAAATTAAACATTTTTAAGAAGTATGATTATTGACGTATGTCTTTCGCGTGATATGTTCCAATAAGTTTTCCCTGTAGATCTTCTAATATGTAATAGCAATTTCCCATTTTTGTTTTGACTCTAGCTTTCCGAAATGACGGACATAATTTAGAATTTATATTTTTCTCAAAATTACTTTGAGTAAAGTTCCTATAAAAAACTTCTTGGCCAACAGAAAAGGAGACAGGCTTACTACGCAAATTGTACTGCCTAGAATTATTTTCATAAGCTTTTGTGATACTTTGTCGAATATCGCTATGCAAAAGCATTAATTGATCATCACGTTCAAGATGAACAGCAGGTTCATCAAGGCTTTTAAGGTTTTTTAATATTTCATAAGATGAGCCGTGTGTTATCATATCAAATCCGTATAACGCGTGATACGGTGAACAAGAAATTGACTGATGCAATGAATTTCTCAATGCACAGCTAATTGATGATATATTTTCGTCCCAATCTCGATGGTCTTTTTTTAAATACGCTCTAATTGCAGAAATTAAAGATCGATTTATTCGCTCAGAGGCATTAGATTGCGGCGAATATAATGCTGTGTACATATGTTTTACACCAAATTTACTGAGGAATGCATTAAAATCTTTCGATTTAAATTGGGAGCCATTATCACTCACTAAAAGTTCTGGTACCCCATATAAATGAAATATGTTCTTTAATAGAAAATCAATAATTAAAGTAGACGTAAATTTTTTTAAAGGACAAAGCCAATGATACTTGGACATATGGTCCATTACTATTAAAATTCCTATAAAACCTCTCTTACTACGGGGGTAAGGGCCTAAAATATCCACGTACAAGCGCTGAAATGGTCTGCAGGTGGTTACTTGATTACCCATTGGTGGTTTTAAAGTAGCATTTGGAGCTTTGGTTGTTTTGCAAATCTCACAATTGCGAACATAATTTCGGATCTCTGTGACCATTCCTGGCCAATAAAAGTTTCTACGTATCAAATCTAAAGTTTTGGTCATGCCTCCGTGAGCAGATATGACAGAGTCATGAGCACGTTTAAGAACATCATTTTTAAGTTTTTCTGGAACCCATAATTTCCAAGCGTTTTCACCATCAATGTTTTCTTTATAGTGTTGAGTTCGAATATAAAGGAATTTATCCAACACTTTAATATCTGGAAATTTTGAACTATTTGCAATAAATTTGTCTTTTAAAGCTTCATAACAAGGATCAGTGAAATGAGGGGAGTTTAAGTCGATTTCGGGTTCAATATCTTCTGCTGCTGAAATTTCGTCACAATATATTCTAGACAACGCATCAGGGACCACGTTTTCTTTGCCCTTTCTGTGGCTTATTTTAAATGTATATCCTTGCAGCTTGAATGCCCAGCGTGCAAGCCGTCCACTCAAGTTAGGCTGACGCATAAGCCAAACAAGGCTAGAATGGTCTGTGATTATTTCAAATTCTTGGAGCTCAAGGTAACAGCGAAAACGATCTACAGCTTCGACGGCCGCCAAACATTCACGCTCCGTCACGCTATAGTTTCGTTGAGCCGAATTTAATTTTTTTGACATAAACGCAATTGGACGTTCAGTTCCATCAGGCGAAATCTGTACTAAAACAGCGCCAATGCCAAAGTCACTGGCATCACAATGCAAATAAAATTTCTTTGAGAAATCCGGGTTTTGAAGAACTGGTGCTGTCGTTAGCAAAACTTTAATTTTTTCAAATGCTTCTTGAGCACAATCAGTCCATTCAAATTTCTTTTTCTTTTTGAGAACATCTGTAATAGGACAAGTAACATCTGCGAAGTTTTCGAGAAATCGACGGTACCAACCTACTAAACCCAAGAATCCTCTGACCTGCTTTAAATTTTTCGGAATAGGCCAAGCCAAAACAGAGTCAATTTTTTGCGGATCAGTAGCAACACCTCCTTTTCCTATAACATAGCCAAGATATTTAACCTGGGTTACACAGAAATTACTTTTCTTAATATTCAAAGTTAAATTAGCTTCACGAAATCGTTGAGCTAAGCGTATCAAAATTGAAATATGTGTATCGAAATCTTCAGATACAACGCAAAGGTCATCCAGATAACCAAAAACACAATGTTTTAAATCAGCTGGTATGATTTCGTCCATGAGACGACACATAGTTTGTGGTGCGTTGCACAAACCGAAAGGCATGACAACAAATTGATAAAGGGGGCGACCGGGGATAGTAAAGGCAGTTAAAGGCTTTGATTCGTCTGAAAGAGCAATTTGCCAAAAAGCGTCTTTCAGATCGATTTTTGAAATTAAGTTTGCCTTTGGCAACCGTGAAAAAATGCCCTCAATGCTGGGAAGCGGATATGCATCTTTTTCCGTCACTGAATTCAACTTTCTGGCATCGAGGCATAATCGAATTTTCCCTGGCTTAATCACAAGTCGCATTGGAGAACTCCATGGACTTGAAGATCGCTCAATAACACCTAAACTTATCATCCTGTCTACCTCCTCAAACATTAGTTTTTCCACTGCGGGTGAAACAGGGTAAAACCTTTGCTTGATCGGTTTTGCATCACCGACGTCTATAGAATGCTTTATTAACGAAGTTCTACCTAAGCCTTGTTTTTCGAAATTCGGAAACAAAAGCTTAACAGCTTCAAGCTGTTGTTCTTGAATTTTAGTTAATGGATATGAATCCTCATCGCGATTTTCTGGTTCAACTTCAACAGAAGAAATAACTCCTGGAGCAAGATTGAATAATTTCCAAAAATCAATGCCCAAAATTAAATTTTGTGCAATGGATGGAATTATATATAATTTCATTGGTTTCAATTCATTTTTATATTGCATTTCAACACTAAGGCAACCTATTACTTCGTGAAGTTTACCGTCTGCTGTTTTTACGTTAGAATTTATTTTCTGAAAGTTAGAGATTTTCGAAAAATCAGTTTTTGCTAAACTAGAGCCTATGCAGCTAACGTTTGCACCTGTATCAAGCAATCCGAGCTCTTTTTTATCTAAAAATTTTACTTCTGCATAGTATCGAAGATCACTATTGTTATTAAAAATTGCTGAAATCAAAAGACGTTTTGTTTTTCTTAAAGTTTTCCAAAAGGAACGAAGACGTAAGGTGGACCTTTTAGTTTTTTTTAATTCTTTGCTTTCTTCTTTAAAAATTCTATTTCTCACTTTAATATAATTTTGCCATCTTTCATGGTATGGCTTTATTGGGTACAAAATTTTATTAAATTCAATATCATTTTCTCGTTTTAATAAGTGCAAGTTCGAGTTCAAAAATTCATTATTATTATAATTATTTGGTTCGCTTAATTCTGAGCTAGCCGGTATTTCTAAATTATCAAAATTATTTATGTTTATTTGGGTCCCATTCGGGTGTTTTTGAATGGTCCCTTCTGAAAGTTTTCCGCTTTTTTCGCAATGCAGTGCGGACACTGAGGCTTATAAATTTCTTTGGCTCCACAGCCGTAACAAAAAATGTTGCGATCTTTGAGGCACATGTCCCAATAGTGACCTACTTCATCACAATTCCAACAGGTAACCGTAGTAGCAACAGCATCAACTGAAAATTCTGGCAATGGCGTAATATCATTATTTTCGCCAACTACTTCTTCATTTTCAATTGAAGCAACAACTCGCTTTGGTTGAAAATTATTTGAAAAATTGCGAGAAGAATGTCCTCGTCGCATGGATTCTTCATAAATTAAATGTTCACGCATTTGAACAAGCTTGCGCATGTGGGCTATCGAATGTATCGGAATGTAAAGTAATTCGTGACGAATATCTGCCCGTAAATTTCGAGTAATAATTTCAAGTAGTTCTGATTCATCCATGGGATCAGATAAACGATCAAGAATCAAGGTTATTTCATCAAAAAATTGCTCAAAAGACTCATGCGGTTTTTGTTTTCGATTACGAATATCTTCGCGATAGTCATAATCTGAACGGTAATTTTTATACTGGTATTTCAAAGCAGCGCAAAATGCATTCCATTCAATACGTGGCACTTGCTTATGGTATCTCCAATACCAAGCTTTTGCTTTGCCAGAAAGAAGAATGTGCAAATTCTTGCAAACCTCATCAAAATTATTATTTAGAGTGTCTCTAGTAAGAGTACGAATTTGATAAATGAATTCATCTACAGGCAAACCATTAGATGAACCATCGAAACAAATGTTCCATTTTTGAATGATTCCAATTATTTTTGAAGGATATACATTTGATGAAATTGAGCCATCAACATTATTCCTCAAAACATCAGATTGTCTGTTTCTGGGCGGTTCGATATTATGAACAGCAGCATTAGGCTGAATATTCATATTAGAAAAAATACGTTGAATACTCGATTCAATCAATTGAGATATGTAGTTATTATCTATAGAATTTGGCAAATGATTAACATTTGGCAAATGATTAACATTTGGCAATTGGTTAGCATTTGACAATTGGTTAGCATTTGGCACGTGGTTAACATTTGGCATTTGGTTAGCGTTTGACAATTGGTTAGCATTTGACAATTGATTATCATTTGGCAAATGATTTCCATTGACATGGCTCGTTGGATTAGAACTAACATTTGGTAGTGGTTGTGAGTTTCGTGGTGGTTGTACATAAAGAACTTGTGGAGAATCGTTAAAATCTACCAGAGGAAACGGAAGACTGTTTTCATTCTGTGAAGTCACTTGCCTTTGTGAAGAACCCACAGCTTCAGAAGATTGAAAAGATTCTTCATTAAGTCTACGACGATAACTTCGCGTATTATAATTATTATTTCTTGAAGCACCACGGCCACGAAAACCAGATGCAGATCTGTTAGAATCATTTTTATTGTTTTTATTTTCTTTAAGTAATTGTGTATCCAAAGTATGTAAATCCCGTAAATTAACTTTTCTCCTACATATTGGACATTCATCAGATTTGATAAGCCAATTTGTAATGCAGTCTTTATGATAAATATGCTTACAGAGGGTACTAAGACAATTTCTTTCATCGTTTATAGGCTCTTGACAAATAGAGCAATTATATGCTGCTTCAGAAGTAGCTAAATCTTCATTGCTATGTCTTACAGCCATTATAGATTGTAAAATTTCAAATAGACTCATAAAGATTTATAAAAAATATATCAAAAAGCAGTTTTTCAAGTTCAAATTTCAATTCAATTATTGTGACTTTTTCCTTTTCGGTAATATAGTGTATGGGGTATATTAATAATATTAAAGATTGTGAAGGAAAAATAATTTAGGTAACTGGAAAATAAAAGTTCAGAAAAAATGCGGTTTAAATGGGACAGCAGATACAATTAACCAAAATGGACAAAATTTTGTACAAAAACGAAAATTATGTAAATCCAGATAATGACTAACTGACAACTGAATTTCCACACTAAACGCATACGATCAGTTCAACAAATCAAAAAGTATTCCATGAATTCAAATCGGTCGAAAATATTCGGTCTTAAAACTGCCAAATACTCGAAATTCCAGAAAAAATTATGGAATTATTTTAATTTAAAAAAAACTAACGACAAATTAAAAAAAAATAGAGACAGTATTTAAATGACATAAAGTCTGTGCAGAAATTATATCCAAATACTGCCCCACGTTGGGCGCCAATTAATTTATGTAACGTTCCGGGGAAAAGTGGTTATTCTGGGGGGAAATAAGTCAAAGTTCGGGACCCGTCTTAGCCGCTAGCAAACAGTGGTTGGGGGATTCGTGACCTAAACCCTAACCAGAACCCGTACATAAAAATTTTATTACAGAGTCCCTTATTAAGCCACTGCTTAAGTCAAAAAGAAAGTGTTCATCAAATGGTCAAGATAGAAAAGAAGAAAAACTACAACACCAAAAAAGCGTACAAACCCCACATTACCTTTTTATAAATTTCCTTCATTAATGTTGAGAATAGATAGATGTTATGCCTACTCTCACATCCTTAACCCACCCCACCATGATCATTCGTAGTGAGTTTATGAAATGATCCCATTGAAATTTATATACCCCACCACATTACCAAGGAAAAGTTTAGGTTTTAGTTAGCCATATGAAAATTTTTAATTTCTTAAAAAAAATGTTCAAATACAATCATAGTTTGAATTTGAATTCATATAAACACTAATATATTCATATAAATTTAGCTTAGAATATTTATATTAACATAAGTGCAATAGTATTGGTAGGGAAATTGATTTGAAAAAGAAAATTTTAAATTAACATTATTTTAAAAGAGTAAGAAAATTTAAGATTTTCAAAATACAAATTCCAAAACTAATAAGTATTGAATTTAACAAGTGAAAAAGTTCAATAATAATTTTTTATTTAAAAATTATTCATATTAAAATGGTTTTTAAAATTTATACTGAAGTTATTCAGGAAAAAACTTTGCTTAACACTAATTTCATTTGAAACTTCAATTAGCAAAATGTAAACAAAATGCATGAGTAAAGAACAGAAAAAAAATAGAATTGTCAAATGTACAAGTGAGCGAGAGAGAAATTTCCCATTTCTATTATAAAAATGTTAGCATGGACAGCGACCCAATGCACTAGCAGATCGATTTATGTTAATGTTATGTTTATCGCATGATATTTTTTCAATAAAGTTCCCCAATTTAATGCAAGCTGTTAATGCAATGTTATTACCATGGGTAATCCAATGTTACTACCATGGGTTTAACAGAGATTGCATTAAATTACAGAATTTTTGTATAATAAAGAATTTAATTAAACTGTAAATGACTTACCGACATATCCATCGATGAAAGGCCTTTCATGTTGATATGATATGATGTGCTGTTTCTGATTTATAATGCAAATATATATATTAATGGTAGGCTTAGACTAAACCATTTTCGTGCAAAGCTTTTCTTTACTTTTATATATAAATTTAAAGATTTTAAACTAGATTTTTTCTTTCTTTTAATAGCAAATTTTAAACATTTTGGTCCACTTCTCTTTCTAAACACAAATTACTTCAGGCAAATTCCACTTTTTCTTCTTATTATTTTTTTATGCAAAAATCTAATTTTTTATGCAAAATTCTTATTTTTTAAAAGCAAAAATTCTTACTATTTTTTAAGCAAAATTATTTATGATTTTTATCCACTATTTTAATGTTTTAGTATTAATTCTTCTCAGGTTTTTCTAAATTTAATCTAAGTTTTAGCAATTTTTCTTCTTAAAAATTTCTTTTAAATATAGCGTAAACTATTCACTTTTTTGGTCTTTTATATACATATATACCATATGAATATATATGTATAATTTTTACAATTTCTACGATTTTCGCGTTTTTTCACAGGCGAGTTGTTTCGCATATACAGCGTTCACGATAACTGAAGAACATGAAAATCTTGATATAATGATGCGGTCAACGTTGGTGATCTTAATCGCTCTTCTAGCGGATTATGTTGGTGATGCAAAGCGTAAAGCGATGCAGATCACCTACACTCAGCAATTCTAGTAAATAAATTGTTTTAAATTATGAATTTTTATATTTTTTTGTTTTACTTTTTAATTTACCTTTTATTTTTATATGATGAATTAAGCAATTGATCAAATCAATGATAATTTTTGGATCAGAATCCAACGAAAGCAAATTTTTGACGTGCAGTCTGCGATAAAAATGGTTTTTCCGGAAAATTTCTAAAAATTTTATTTATTTTACTACAGGTTGTCTCTTTAAAATTATATTTACTTTATTACCTGGATAAAGTAATCAATTCCCAAAGATTTTATTGTTATATGTAAATTTTAACTTTACTATGCACAACCGAAGCCAATGATGTCCAGATCCAGAAAGAACGATAGCAGAGACCATGAGTTCGGATATGGTCATATTAACATGGTTGTTAATGATCATTTGGCTGAGCCGGATATGAATACTTTTTGTACGTACAGTACAATGTTATTAAGTATTTATATAGAAAATTTAATTTTGTGCAATAAAATGCTCAATTTTTTCAACATCAAGATAACATAAAATTCAAAATATTAAAAAACCAAATACCAAATATCACCAATGTTGAACTCGCGTCATTGACAGAGTTTTTATGTAAAAATATCTAGCTAAACTCAAAAAGAAATATGAATATCGAATTGGCACGTTACAAACATAGAAATTTCTTATGCGGTTGGAAAAACAGTTTTTTACTTAAAAGCAAGGTGTTTTACGAAGAATTGCATAATGCGTAAAAAACTTAAAATCGTCCAATTTTTAAAGAATTTTTTTATATAATACTATTCGACATTTCAAAACTTCTTTGTTGATAATTCGATTCGATATTTTTTCTGAACTTTATATATTTTTTCCAACGCTCTTAGACTTAAATAGAAGTTTTTAATGTTTTTTTTTTGGATTTCGTTCGTAATTTTTGGGTTATCTTAAAAGCAAGGTCCTTGCCATGAACCTTAGGACTTTTCACGAAAGAGATAATAAGGCATATTTCTGGAACAAAGATGCAATTATGCTAAGATATCATCCTAAATTTGAACATTCGGCGAAAGGCCTACCCTTCATATTGGTGCAATGGCGAAAACAAAGTCCTACTTGTACCACATTACATTTTACCGTTTCCTTAAAGACGGGCAAAAGTGGAATGACTATTAAAGTAATTAATGTTGGACTTTTCTTCTTAACATTTATAGACTCAATGCAATTAAATATAAAAAAATTTATTTTGTTTTCGAAACCATAATCTCTCTGGCTGCGCTAATTGGAATATATGGGATGTATATTATATTCTGCATCAGTCTGAGTATGCAGATTGTTCGATACACTCAATCAATTAAAAAATAACCTTTAGCGCGATCGGTCATACACATTTTCCATAAATAAGGCAAAATGTGGAAAGTTTTTTTTTTTTTCTTTTTACTTTATAAATATTGTGATATTTGTGCATGGTGCGGGGTAAGTATTGAAATGTTTACTACAATCTCAAATATTTTAAGATCTTTTGTTTAATTAAGTAGTATTATACTTAAGATGCTAAAATAATCTGAATTAATTGTTTTAAACCCAAAATACTCTCCACCGCTATACAGCATCTACACTATCGTTGCACCGGGAACACTACGTCCTTATTTCAATTATAATGTGGCTCTGACTGTACATGATGCTAAAGGCCCTTGTGAAATTGAAGTTGGAATATCTGCTGCTACATATAATGTATCCAAAGTTATTAATATTCTACCAATGTCTACAAAAAATGTTGAATTCGTTATGCCAGAACTAAAGAAAGATGATTATAGATTATTTGTGAAAGGTCTCGCCGGTATAACAATAGAAAATTCAACACATCTAGTATTTCAGTATTACGATCCTTTGGTATACATTCAAATAGACAAACCAATTTATAAACCGGGAGATTTGGTGCAGTTCCGAGTTTTGTTTTTAAATCAGAAAACCCAACCAGAGCAGTTAAAGAAACTTATGATGATTTCAATTACGGTTTGTAGATGAATCTTCAATGTATTGTATATACATATTATGTATTACATAATTATATTCAAAGAACAAATGTATAGGATGAAAATTTCAATATGATACAACGTTGGAAAAATATTACTCTGACGCATGGTGTCTACACTGGTGGTTTTCAACTTTCTAAACATCCTCAGCGTAATTGGTTTGAACTCGAAGTAAGCGATGGTGAAAATATTCTCAGAACAAAATCATTTGGTGTAATCAAATATGACCTGCCAAATTTTGAAGTATTTATTGATGTACCTAAGGATATTGCTGTCACAGATGAAGTTATTAGAATAACTGTGGAATCAAAGTAAGAGCTTACACTGAAAAAATTTTAGAAATGAGTGCATTCCGTGCTTTTCAAATTTAGGTATACATTTGGCAAACCAGTAAGAGGCAAGGCCACTGTTTCAATTTTGTATCATTCTTCAAAATCCAGAGAAACTGATTTTAATCGAGAGGAGAATATAATCGAGGTAAGTCTATATGATTGTACTAGTAGAGCAAATGACTAATCTGGGTAAATAAACGAGTCACTTGAAATAATTCAAATTGACGAAAATTTGACTTCCTTTTTGTATTCATTAACCAAGCAGTCTTTGAGATTGGCCCTTATTGGAATTTGTAGAGATTGTAAAGATCTTGACATCAAAGAGTCTCTCTTTCATTACCTTTGTCTAGTGCAGTGATTCTCAACCTTTTTTAATAATATCAAAATTTGGCGGCACACTAACAACAACACAAATTTGAAGAGAATTTTAATTGGTTTATTGATTTATGTATGCTTAATTAGGAAAAATCCATGGGATGACCATGTTGACATCATTAACTTAAGCCTCGGAATTGGTCCCATTGTGTACCCGACACCTTAGTGTTTTAACAAGGCAATTCTAGGTGAACCATATGCATGTTCATATATATTTATATATATGCATGAACATATACTACCAAGTGGATTTAAAAAACAATTCAGATAGTGAGCCAAGCGGTTCAAAATTGAAATGACCACAGAAATGAAGAACTACTGTATCTTCCATATCAGTTTCTTTACAACTTCTACAAATGTATGGTTTTCTATGCCACAGTTTCTAGTAATAGCACTAATTAAATTACGCACATTGTTTTTTTCCATTGCTATAAAAAATTTAGATCGATTCATACTTAAGGATGGCAAAATAAATTGATCTAATATGCTTTCAAGTTTGTTTCAAGTTTACTTTCGATTGTTCCCTTGATTACGCTAATGTGTTTTCTTATTAAAAGGTCAGCCGAAAGGATATTCCGGTTTGATCTTTTCATAGCTAATTCGTAAGCAATTATTATGACCGGGAACCCAGCAAAGTGTCATACTGTAGTCCTTACTAATACCGCAAAAGATCCTTTTTAACAGCTTAATACAAATTTTGAAGTAATATGATTTGATGATATTGCTTTGATGGCCACCTGGCTATCAAGGTAAATAAATAACAACGCTACCAAGAAATTATGGCTTTCAGAACAGCATAAGCCTCTGCCTGAAAGACACTACAGTCATTTGTCTGTCTGTACGATTTTGTTAGTTCTATATACTCGGAAAAATTTCCTGATCCAGAACCTGTATCCAATTTTGATCCATCCGTGTATATTTTAAAGAACATATTTAAAATAGCCCAACTATCCCTTTTAGGTACTACCACCTAGAAGATTGTTAGGAGAAAAGGTGTGGTAGAAGTTAATCTGTACATCATTACATCAAAATTTATAAATTGGTGTAAAATGCTATTATGACCAAAAGGTTTTAATTTCCAGAAACCTTAAAAAATCATGTCGGCAAATTTGCTTTCTGGTAGTGGCGGCACATTTTAAAAATCTTATGGCACACTAAAGTGCCGCGGCACATGGGTTGAGAATCACTGATCTAGTGATATACAAATAATTATGGATTAAATTTTTAGTCTTATATTTGCAAAGTTCGATTTTTCATATAAATTTTTCTAACACATAACTATGACAAATTGAGGGTCGATTAAAACATTTAA
Organism: Calliopum simillimum; assembly: GCA_951812925.1. Taxonomy (NCBI): domain Eukaryota; kingdom Metazoa; phylum Arthropoda; class Insecta; order Diptera; family Lauxaniidae; genus Calliopum; species Calliopum simillimum. Next base: position 88,684,837 of record OX638369.1, on the reverse strand, counting down.
ATTGAAATATGGCGTAATAATTAAGCGTGTTCGATAAGAATTCAGAATTTTTCCTTGTAAAATTATGGCCAATTTAAGATAACAGCTGTGTTTCTTTTGACGCGCATAAACAATTGTGGATATTTTTAAATTGCAATAACTCATGAACAGTGAGTCGCACAATAAAAACTCTAAGGAACTTTTTTATGAGAATCACGTTCTCTACAAAAACTTTTCATTTTATATTTAAAATAATTTATCTTTTAGGAGTTATTCTATAAAAACTGGTTAAGCGCCGATAAACGGCAAAAAATCACTTTTTTTCAAATAACTTCTAAATAATTATTTTTTTTTTTTTACAAATTATTAAAATTATTTGTAGAGCATGGGTTTCTGCCTGAAAAAGACCCTTGGACTTTTTACCGTACGACTCACCGTTCATAAGTTATCGCAATTTGAAAAATACCACAATTGTATATATGCGTTAAAAAAACACGGCTAACATCACGAAACCCATTAAATAATGTTATTTGGCTGGGTTTCATAATGCTATCTTATCAAGGATTTTTTAAGCGTTTATTTATGTAATAAGTGCCACTCTGACTTCTCCAATTCCATCCGCTTTTTATTTGACCTACGTATGTTTACTTTGTCGGCGCACTGTGGTCGGAGCTGCTCAAAATTCGAAAAAAAAGTTCTTATTTTTCACTTTTAACTGTTATAAATGGTAGGGTGCAATACGCTTTATTCGTTTCAGAGGTCAGAAAAACCTTTGTGCCTAAAAAACTCTGCTGGTTTGAGAATAAAGTTCTTGCAAAGATTTGTTTTTTGATACAGGATTTCCACTCCAAGTTAAACCTTTTTCACACCAAATTGATCTTTTTATACCCTACACCCAAGATATATTCACTTTGTCCTTCCGTTTGTAACGCAGAGAAGGAGGCGTGGCAGGTAAAGAAAAGTATATATATTCTTGATCAGCGTCACCTCCTGAGTCGATATCGCCATGTCCGTCTGTGAGTCTGGCTGGCTGTCCGTTTGTGGAAATACTTTTTTGGGAAAACTACCCAAGATAATTCGATGAATTTTGATATAGTGGATTTGCCGTAAAAGGTGACCCAAGGGATTGAAAATGAGCGGAATCGGTCAACGAACACGCCTACCACCCATACAAAAATTATATTCAAAATGCAACTTTAGGAGTATTTTTCACGACAATGCAACCACAATACACATTAATATTAGAAATGGTTACTACAAGCTCAGGGGAAAAACTAGGCGAACTCCGACAAGAGGGCGTGGCACCTCCCATATAAATAAAAGTATCAAAATGCCATACTGAAAGAGTTTTTTTGCGAAAATCCAACTAAATTCCACTCAAACTCTAAGAACTATAAACGCAAGCTTTGAGGAAAAATTGGTCAACTCGGAGAAGAGGGTGTAGCACCTCCGATATAAGCAAAAGTTTCAAAACGCTATACTTAAAACTAAATTGCACAGACACTAAGAACTATAAATGTAAGCTCTGATCAAAAACTGGGTGAACTTCGACAAAAGGGTGTGGCATCTTCCATATAAGCAAAATTTTCAAAATACCGCAGTGTAGGGTATTTAATATATGGCCGGGCCAAAGGTAACACCCTTACTAGTTTTTTTTTTTTTTTTTGTTTATGGCATGTTTTCTTTGCATACCGAGCGCACCGTATTTTCATTCGATTACCCCTACATTTCTACTCTATCTAAGTTAAACCTTTTCAACTTTTCAATTGAGGGGACATTCGCTTTTGTAATTGAAGCAAAAAACACTATTTAAAAATTTTATTATGAAAAAACTATTATTTCTTTTGGACATTGTTAAATATTATCTAAAAAATATGAAATTTTTTTTTTTTATTTTTAGTTTCCGTTGGCTGCTGTAGAGGGCGTCATCCAAAAGTTACTTTTTAAACGGTAGGACATGTTGTAGACCTCCTGTAACAGATTTTTGAAAAATTCAAATTGGATTTTATTCTCGAGACTCAAAACTATACAATAAGCCTCTAAAATTCATACTTTTTTATATTTTGAAGTTTTTGTACGAATATTTATGAAAAATGCGAAAAAATTGAAGGACTTACCCTCAAAAAATGCCCCGTAAAAAAAAGGGGAGGGTATTTTTTAAAACTTTCAGAGGCTTATTGTTTAATATTTTTTATGAGTAATCGAATGCTCTTTGGTTTTTTAAAATCGGTCGAGTAGATTCGGAGAAAAATGTCCTACCAGTTTGAAAAGTAACTTTTGGATGACGCCCTCTACAGCAGCCAAGGGAAACTAAAAATTAAAAAAAAAAAAAAAATTGTTTTCATTTTTTTTTGACAATATTTAACAATGTCCAAAAGAAATTTTGTCAATAAATATAATAGTTTTTTCATTATAAAATTTTTAAAACGTGTTTTTCTTTTTTCAATTACAAAAGCGAATGTCCCCTTAATTGAAAAGTTGAAAAGGTTTAACTTACATAGAGTAGAAATGTATAAAAGGTCTCAGTTAAGGAAGGGAAAAAATAGCTTCCTAATAGAATATCTCAGTGAAGGCTTGTTCAATGGGGGTTATCGTGAATCAAGATTCCCGGGGAATTTTCTTAAACTGCAATAGAGAATGCACGACAGTCTGAGAAAATTCCCCGGGAATATTTATTCACGATAACCTCCAATATGTTTCTCAACTCCGGAGTGTTTTATCTCGTTAACAATTTATATAAATAGGCAACTATTTCGTGAAAATATGTACCTCGGAGGCAGATATTAGGACATTTGTATAATATTTCATATTTGTAGTAAATTATCATAGAAACCAAAGTTTTGTAGAAAAATATGCTGTTTCGTGAAAAAAGATCCATTATTTGGATTTCAGATTTGTAATGAACGTCAGACCTAGTCAGCTTTTTCGACCATTGTGTGGCTGTTCTTTGGGTTCGAACTTTGGCAAATACTCTTTGTCTTTGGGTACATATAAGATCCAATCTCACAAAGTTCAGTTAAAATTTAAGTTCCAGTTAAGCAAAAAATTTGTAAGAAACTTAAATCAAACTGGCAGTTATTGTTCCACGCAAGCTTTAACTGAACGTTGTAAAATCAATCATTAGAAAAATGCCTAAAGGCTACAGTTTAGGTGTTTCGGATAAATAATAGTTAGTGGATATTGATATAAGTAGTAAGGACATCAAATCTAGAGATCTATTGTTAATATAAAGAAAATCCTAGGCTCCGAATTTCGTAGTTAAATATCAAACAATTAAGCGTCGCAAACTAGAATAGATAGTATACTATAAATAAAATTTTGTGAAACAAGATACATACTGTGTAAAAACTTTACACAGAAAATGAGTAAAAATTGAATTTTACTTATTGCTGAGTTAAATTTTTACAAAGTATTGTGTGGCCCTCGTTCTACACAGTTTGTGTGAAATTTCACATTTTCCATATAAAGTATAGGACAAGTGATACCATGCAAGTAAAAATTAAGTATTTTACGTGGACGTGGACCAGTGATGCAAAAACTCTTCATAGTTTGTCATTCAGTTCCAATTCGAAACCAAATACTGATGACTCTTTTTTTCTTTCTTTATTTGTAGAAAACGTTTCCGATTGATGGAAAAGGATTTGTTGAATTTAATATTTGGAAAGATTTTCCCAGACCAGAATTAATATTTAAGGCATCTCATTTTCCATTTTGGTATGATGTCTATGCTTCTGTCAAAGATCAATTAACTGATTGTAATCAATATTCGCTGCAACATTCTTTTGCGCTGCATAGGCGTAACATCGTTATTAATGCGCTCAACCCACCCAAGAGCTATGCTCCTGGAAAACTCATATCATACACAGTGATTGGTAAAAAGTTTGATGGTACCCCAGTTCAGGACAATAGTCATCCCATAAAATTAAATATCAGTGAATTCATAATTTATAGTATGTTCAATAAAAGTGGATTGGCTACTTTCAAATTCGTGTTGCCAGATTTAAAACATCCACTAAATGTTTATTGTAAGTACTTTGGCACGAATCATTATTTAAGTCAAATGGCGCCAATTGTTGTGGAGGTTGTACTGCCAGGAAGATTTCAATTGAACTTAAAAACGCTAACGTAAGTTGCTTTGCTGTTAAACTAAAGTATAGGAACACAAATTTATATTTTTTTTTTTTTTAATTTTTTAGACCACAATTGAAAAAAGAAATATTAGTCGAGGTAGAATGGATTGAACCAATAAATTACTTTGTTTATCTGATAGTAGGACGTGGTAATATCATCAAAGTAGAACGCGTTGAAGTGCTTAAGAAAAGCCGATCGTACATCATCAAAATTATGCCTACATTTGATATGATGCCTAAGGCCAGTATATTTGTACAGTATATCATTAACAACAGCCTACGCTTTGAAGAACTTATCATAGAATTCGATTTCTAGACCAATGATTTCGAGAATACTGTGAGTTTGTTCACCTGATGTAAAATGCTGTACTTTGTACTGTAAAATCGTTTTTCTTACAGCTTGAAATAACCACAGTTGCGGAGACAAGTCCAGGCAATGATATAGAGCTCGAAATTTCAACAGATCCCAATTCATATGTAGCTATTCTAGGCATTGACCAAAGTGTTTGGCTGTATGAAACTCAATATGACTTGCGTAAGAGTATGATATTTAGTGATTTATATAGATATGAAACTCAAACTCCCAAAATACCGGGAAGTGGTCGCTATCCAGGAAAAAAATCTGGATTAGTTTCGCTTACGAATGCTCATTTTCCGTGGTCTTGTAAGTGCTGGAATTATTTTTTTAACTTTTCTTTTCATGCCATTAACTATGTAGTATATCGTCACCTACTCTCCCATTTCAGAGTAAAATTTTACTCAGTTTCAGTGTAAAATTTTTACTCAGTGCTGTATGGCTAAGGCCGAGTCGATGAGAAAAATGTTCGGAAAACCGCATCGTATTTCAAAGCTTATCATGAGAAAATCTACTAAACAAAAAAGATTTTTTTTGGACCTCTCCAAAAACAGGCAAAATGGTATTTTTTCCAGAACTTCGACTTGGGACTTGATGTCCGATGTTTAAAAACAATATATAATATATCGTTCTAAAGAGCTTAGTTAGGCTTTATTTTTTTCCTCAAGTCCTTTGGTGTAAATATATTCTGAAAGACTTAAATTTTATGAGATAATAATTGCATTTAGGGGGATACGAACCAGAGAAACTGGATTTCACTCGCCAAATATAACCTTGTAGGTACAAAGGTCTAATTGAGGTCTTAACAACGATATATAATTTTTGAGCATCGGACATAACCTGCCAAAGTTATGGAAAATATTTTATTTTGCCTGTTTTTGGAGGGATCTAAAAGAAATTTTTTTGTTTCCTAGATTTTCTCATGATAAGCTTTGAAATAGGATGCGGTTTTCCCAACCTTTTTTTTTTTTGTATAGAGACCGACCCAGCCAATGTAGTTTGACACAGTTTGTGACTAATTTCACACAATTCTATTTAGTGTTATGGCAATATGAACGGTTTCTTTATTTCTTATTTATTAAAAGCAAGCCAAGGAATGTGGGGAATACGTGGTGAAGGAGGTCCCGGATCACCTGTGCCTAGAGAACAATTTCCAGAGACTTGGATATTTGACAGTTTTAATGTGTAAGTATGTACATAAGTATTTGTGTTATAAGTAGTGTCCGACCGCAGGTCAGTTTTTGGCTGAAACCGATTAATCGGTTTTTTGAAGGAAACAAAACATAGTTAATAATTCAAAATTTGATGACCTAACGTTGTATGCTAAAAATAGCAATTGTTCTGCATTTTCGCCATGTAGATTGGCTCTTTGGTTAGCATATATTCAACCCGCAGCACTGAACAATTGTTCACTTGGGGCACTTGTAGGAGGAGCTGACTAGCCAAAATTGAAAAATATCTGTGGTCCTTAACTGCAAAGGTTCCTATAAATAACAACAATGATCGTGGTGCCTCGGTCCCAGTCAAAGACATTTTACCATGCGTATCCCACAGATCATCTTTTTTTTTCCAAGGTAAGCGGCTGAATTTGAACAGGAAGGTGTAGGTCCTTTAATATCGATAAGAATATCATCGGTTACATTTTTTTGAGCATAATTTTGATTTCCAATAACTTGACCCCGTTTATATCAAAAATGTTTAAAACTCTGTGCTATCTTTTATAGTTTTCAAGTTATGAGTAATAAATAAAATTCAACTTTATAAAAACTAGATTTTGTTTGTTTGTGTATTTGTCCCTTATTAACTCGGAAACTAAGTAACCGTTTTTAACCCTTTAACTGTTTATGTCAAATATACTCGTCAAAGCGAAATGAAAATTTTTCGCATTATGTCGAGTATACTCGTCGTGAAGATAAAAAAAATCGCATTCGTATTAATACTAAACGAATCAACTGTAATTTTTTTTTCCTGAAAAAGGGCAAATAAAGTTCTTTTAAAAAATGTGCATTTTAGAATATTCGGTAGTCTGGCAACCTTATTTATTTGAAAACTCACCCGAAAAAATTGGGTTTTTGAGCCTTAAAATCTCAAAAATGTCGAAAAATTGTACCATTTTTGATCATAGCTACAAAACCGTTCCGTATTTTGCCAAACAATTAAAACAAAATTTTAGCCAAGACTTAACTGAACAACTCTCTAGAGCATGTCAATAGCATTCGAGTACTCCTTGATACTAATTTTAATTAAACCATTGATGTATCAAAAAATGCTTGGGGTCCTATGTGACCCCATCGGTCTCAAGGTGTTAAAAATCAGGCCTGTTCCGTAAACCGTGTGATTTCAATTACTTTTAATTTTTGAAGCTTTTTAATGAAAATGGTGAGTCACACGATAAATAGAATATTTTATGTGGAGAGGTACAGGTTCTACAAATGATATTGATTTGTATATACGAAAAGGTAACCGTTTTGAAATATTCGATAAAATTGAATTTTTCGACTTCTTGCGGTTTTTTAAGAATATTTCTCGAACGGTAACTTTTTTGTTAATGCAAATCAATATTATTTGTAGAACCTATGATTCTCCACAAAAAATATTCTAATACTTTTTATCTATCCATTTTCATCAAAAAGCCTCCTAAGTGAAAAGTAATTGAAAACACACGGATTACGGAACTGGCTTGATAATTTCAAGTAAATGTATTTGACTTTTTAACATCTTTGCATTCTTTTTTTTTTTTTTTTTTGAACGAATCTGCCCAAAACCGATTAATCGGTCGGACATTAATTATAAGCATATATTGTATCAACAAATTAAAATCATTACTGAATATTAAAACTAAAAATTAATTCTTAGCGCAAATCAGACACATTTCAATTTTGTGAAAAAAATACCAGATACCATGACTTCCTGGGTTATTAGCGGCTTTTCAATGAACTCAGAAACTGGGTTCGCACTCACGAAAAATCCAACAAGGATTAAAGTATTCAAATCATTTTTTATAAAAGTGAATTTACCAAACACTGTAAAGCAAGGTATGTATCCAAGAGGTGCCAAACTAACAAAAATTTGCAAATTTGGTTTTAAAAAAACAGAGAAAAATAATTGAGTTTTGAATTTCGAAAAGAACTCAAGTCAGATTTATGGAAATTCTCAGAAAAAACAAAAAACAAAATTTCAATTCATCCGCTGAAGGTATAGTTTTTCTGAAACTGATAACTGTTTGGTTTCCTTGAATATAAGTGAGTCTGGGAAAAAGCTTTTAGGTTATCCGAGATGAGCTCTTTTCGAAATTAATTGAATCTGTCATTTTTAAAAGGGGATATGTTTCGCTCTTTCGAAAATTGTTTTTTTTTTTGCCGTTGTGGCGCTGGTTGATCTTTTTTTTTTCAGGTACGCAGATTATGGCTTAATATCAGTATTAGTTAAATCCCATCACTAAAATTGAATTAAAATAAGATTTACCAAATTTATGAGGGTTTTCTTAACTGTTGTATTTGTAGTTTTATTATGAAACATAACATATGCTGAAATTTACATTGATTTTTCTTATTATACACATTTGACAAATTCAATAATGTTTCGTAAACCTATATTCTGTAGTTCAAAGAACTAGTGTCGAATATAGGGTGGTTACATAAACTTAAGATTAAATTTAAAATTTAAATGACGTTAAAAATTAAAGTGACATGGTTTTGCATAACGAATACATAAAAAATAAAATTTAAATGTAAAAATGATATAAGGAAAAATTTTTTTTTTTTTATATTGCAAGGACATTTAAAAGAAATCGGGACATAAGAAGCGTACCAAAATTTTGCTTATGATTCTACGTTTGGATGTGAAGAAGTGATTCAAGTTCATTTATATTAAAACTAAATAGCCAAGATTTTATTTCAATTAAAAAAAATCGTTCGTGGCGTAAGGAGCGAATATTGTCTGGCAAACTATTGTATAGCCTTGGGGCAATTGCAGAATGTCACTGTAGGAAGTGTTGTGTTTTATGTGCCGGAATTATGATTATATTCTGATTATTGTCTCTCAGATTATAGGTTTGATTATTTTTGCTTACAATATGGCCATTATTACGAAAAAACAATTTTAAGGTTTTATAAAAAAATAAATGTTTAACTGGGAGAATTCTAAGGCTTTTAAAAAGACCAAAACTATGTTCATATCTACCTTTTCCGGTCATAATTCGAATAATGTGCTTTTGTGAAGTGAGTAGTGGGGTGATTTTATTTTGATGGGTTCCACCCCAACAGGCTAGCCCATATTCAATTTTGGAATGAAAAATTCCATAATATATACACTTCAATAGTTTAATTGAACAAAAGCTTTTCAGAAGAAACATTTGTCTAACAGCTAGCATCGCATATTTCTTAAGAGCACTAGTGTGTTCAGACCAACACATTTTTGAATCGAGTAGAACACCCAAGTATTTGAATGATGAAACGCAGTCAATATTAACACATTGAAAATGACAATTTGAATGGTCATTATAAGTAGCCATGTGATTTGATGTGCTGCAGATATTATTGTCAATTACGAACCTTTCGCACTCTGAGTGATGAAACACAAGTTTGTCAAACTGAACTACTGCACCAGAAATGTTGAAATACATAATTTTAGTTTTATCACTTAAGACTAGTTTGTGGCAAGTGAACCAGTGTCTCAAGAGACTAAGATCGTAGTTAATGTTTGCTGTTAAATCAATAACAGAGTTACTAGAATATGTGCAGGCCATATCATCTGCAAATGCTACTACTTTACTTGCAAAGCTTTGGGAAAAAATTGAATTTATATAAAATAAAAAAAGGACAGGTCCTAAGACTGATCCTTGTGGCACACCCGAGTTAATTTCAAGAAATGAGCTATATTCACAACCTACTTTCACTCGTTGCAACCTATTTTGCAAATAAGAACAGAACCATGTATGAACGGAACCTCTAATTCCACATTTATAGAGTTTGGACAGAAGAATTGAATGGTCGACCGAATCAAATGCTTTGGTAATGTCTATAAAAAGTGCAGCACACTGTTTTTTATCATTTAAGGCACCGTAAATATTATTACAAAATTTAATAAGTGCATCTTCCGTCGATAGACCTTCCCTGAAACCAAATTGATTTGCGCTAAAAAAATGTATTCTATTCAAAAAGCAAATAACTCTCGACTTCATCAGTTTTTCATACACTTTCGAAAAAACCGGTAGAATAGAGATAGGTCTGTAATTATTTGGCAACTGTGAATTTCCTTTTTTTAAAAGCGGAATAACTTCTGCTCTTTTAAGGGCTTCTGGAAATATTCCGTCTTTAACACGTAAGTTAATTAAATAGCAAAGTACATCAACAATGTTATGAACTATTTTTTTTTATGCAAATATTTGAAAAACTGTGTTCTGTTTTTGCATTTGAGTTTTTCAAGGACATTATTATTTTATATATTTCTGAGGACGAAGCTGGTTCAAAAAAAAGACTTGCTTCCTGTGATGGCTCTTTATTTAGACATCTACAAGTAGAGAGGCCCGACGCATTATCATGCACTAAGCTTTTTTCAACATTCACAAAAAAGTTATTGAAAGCATTAGCTTTTTCAGTGTCACTTGTTAAAGGATTACCATCTAGTTTAAGGTTAGGAATGACTTTATTTTTATAAGATCTATTAAGTAAGTTGTTGACTCTGTCATAAGTAAAAATTTTGCCACATATCACCTTTTAAAAATGACTGATTTAATTTAAAGACTCGCATGGTTATAAAACGGCGTTCTAAAAGACTACTCGTATTTATTTTACAAACGAACGCTATTATTAATCCATTTTGGGCCACTATTGGAGAGATAGCACCAATTATAGAGCTAATTAAAAGCTGCAAGTTAAGCCTATTGTAAAAATAAAAATCGGTTTTATTTTGACTTTTTTTTTACTTTAAATGCGTACGACGTACAGTGGTCCAAAATGTCAATCTAGATGGAATAAAGTCAATTTTCTAATTTTTTAAAAGCATGAAATTTGTTTACTAGTTGATTGAGAATTGACCACAGTTCATAACGGTATATTGTTTGTTTACATTTACGCATTATTTTCTTTGATATGTTGATCGAAACATGAGCAATTGCATTGATGCAGTTATTATAAGACTACAGTCTATTTTTAGCAGCATCTTTGAAAAGTTTGTGGGAATTGGATGAAATAATCCTACCACGTTTTAATTAAGAAACAATTTTCTTTAGAAAAGTTCATATTACTTTAATTAAAAATGATTTAAAATAACTTTACAAAAAATTAAATGCGCTTCACAAAGTGCACAAGCCAAATCTAAAATTCTTCTTCTCTTTTATCAGAGTTGCAAAAAATGTTAATAACAGCAAAAAGGTGTTGCTGTTGCAAATATAGTATTAAGAACATAAATTAAAATTCAGTATTGAATACAAATGAAATTTTACAGATTAAATGTTACTTAAAATACTGGCTTACGAATAGATACTAATTTAAAATAAATATAAGAATATATATTCGACTGCCACAGTACTCCCCCACTAGTGGCTGAGTAGGGGCGAAGTCACGATTTTGCTGAAATTAATCTTTTTGGGAAGCGAACACATCGTCCGCTTTGCGTTTTTTTAATATCGGTTTCAATAAATTTCATCGAGCTGAGATCTTCAGTTTTGTCTTCGTCGTAGTTCGATGAAAGTGTAAGCTCTTGATCGATGTCATGCGATGAAAATTTATTATTGGCAGAACTTTCGTTTTCGTCCAAAAGGTATGCTGGTTTCAATCGGTCGATACTAACGCGGATTTCTTTTTCTCTTACTTTAATGTTGAAATTTTTGTTGTCTCGGGACATCGCTTGAAAAGGACCATCATACGGTGCTTTTAACGGAGGTTGCACTGCATCATCGCGTAAAAATACATGGGTACAATTCTTTAAGTCTTTTTGCACAAATTAGCTTCGAACTGCCTACCTTGATCCGTCGTTATATAGCTGGGCACACCATAGTGACAAATCCAATTTTTGACTAGTGCTTCTGCAACAGTTTCTGCGTAAATGTTTTCCATGGGAACGGCGACTGGCCAACGGCTGAATCTATCGATACATGTTAGACAATAACGGAATCCAGTTGATATTGGCAGTGGTCCAACAATGTCAATATTTATATGCTGTTTTGTTATGAACGGCCACCTTTCATCGTTGGCAAGGAATACACGCTTTACAGAACATGGCTATGTCCTTTTTCATATCTGGCCAGACGAAATAATCTGTTATTAATTTTATTGTTGCTTTCTTACCTGGATGTGCTAAATTGTGGGCAGAATTAAAAACTTTTCGACGTAATTGCTCAGTTATGTACGGCCGAACTCTCCGTGTTGACAGATCACACATTATAGCTGTACTAGAACCTGGCAAGTTTACTAATTTTAGTTAGTTGAAGTGATGATTCTTTGCTGTTCTGTAGAAAACCAGTCAATTCTTCGTCGGTTTTCTGAAATTCAGCTAACTTTTCGAAGTCGATTTGCTCACTCCCGTTGATTGCTTCAACACGTGCCAATAAATCAGCAATAATGTTGTTTTTGCCAGCGATGTGACGAATGTCAATCGTATACTGACCGATGAAATCAAGATGTCGCAGCTGTCGAGGTGTTGCTTTCTCTGATTTTTGTACAAAAGCGAATGTTAGCGGCTTGTGATCCGTGAACACTGTGCAATTTCTTCCCTCAATAATGTGCTGGAAACGCTTGATGGATTGGTAGATCGCAAGGAGTTCGCGATCATATGTGCTATAACGCTTCTGAGTATCTGTCATTCGCTTAGAATAAAAACCTAATGGTTCGAGATGTCCGTTATTGACATGATGTATTGCAGCACCTATGGCAAATTTGCTTGCGTCGACATAAAGTACCAATGTAGCATTCGGCAAAGGATGAGCAAGTGTTGCTGCATTGGCTAAATCAAGTTTGCAGTATTCAGCTTCAGTCGTCCAAATTACTGGTGTTTTATCTTTCTTTTTGTTTCCGTTGATTAGAGCTTGAAGCTTACCGTGTTTTGTTGCAGCGTTTGGCAAAAAACGTCTATAAAAATTTAACATGCACATAAATTTTCGAAGTTCGTGTGCAACTGTAGGCTTTGGAAACGTAAGTATGGCATCAATTTTGTCAGCAGTGGTTCCAATACCATCTTTGTTTACACGATGTCTGAGGAAAACGACTTCTTCTTTAGCGAAATTGCACTTTGCGATGTTGATTTTAAGGTTGTATTCACGTAAGCGTTGCAATACCATTTGAACATGTTGTATATGCTGTTCGTCATTTTGCGAGGCGATGCAAATATCATCGATATAAACGATAACAAAATCGGGATCAAAAAATACCTGGTCCATAAATCGTTGAAATGTTTGGGCTGCGTTGCATAACCCAAATGTCATGACGTTAAATTCAAAAAGTCCAAACGGTGTGATTATTGCTGTTTTTTCCTATCCTCTGGTGCTATTGGTATGTTAAAATATGCTTTTTCTAAATCAAGCGTTGAAAAAACTGGCTTACCCTGAAGCTGTTGATCAAAGTCTTGTTTATGCCGGACTGGATACCGATCTGGTAAAGTCTGCGCGTTTAAGCGGCGATAGTCCCCACAAGGACGCCAAAGACCATCTTTTGTTGGTACAATATTTAATGGACTTGCCCATTCACTTTTCGATGGTGTACATATTACTTGCTTGAGCATGAAGTCGAATTCTGTTTTCGCGATTTTGTATTTTTCAGCATTTAATCGACGAGCACGTGAGAAAACTGGCTGTCCTGTAGTTATAATCTGATGTTGGATAGCAGTCTTCTTTACATTCGTAGCATTAAAATTTATTGAAACTGTCAAATCTTTAAAATTTTCAGCTTACTGTACTTGTTGTTGTTGATTTCGGTATTATTGATTGAATGAATTGGCTGGTACGCAACAATTTCTGAAATGCAACGTGAATGTAAATTGGTTTTTTCGTCTACTAGTCTTTTATTTTTTATGTCGACCAGCAAACCATATTTTTCTAAAAAATCAGCTCCAATTATTGGCTGAGTGACGTCAGCGACAATGAACTCCCACACAAATTGTCGCCTCAAGCCAAAATCAAGTGTCATAATTTTATTGCCATAAGTCTGAATCGGTGATCCGTTTGCGGCGAAAAGTGAATACGTATTTGGTAAAAGTTTTCTTTGGAAAAATGATCGCGGCAGAATTGTAAAATCAGCACCCGTATCGATTAAAAATTTTAAATGAGTTTTTTGATCTTTAATAAATAGACGGCTTGATTTCTTTTCGCTGCGTGCTTCGTTAACCGTCTGTGACGAAGCTGCATTTAGTTTTCCGAATTTTTGTAACTGCACGGCTTAGCGCATTTTTTTGCTGCGGCCCCAAACCGATGATGAAAATAACATATTGGATGTTTTTCTACCTGTGCTCTAGAACGACTACGATTTCTCTGTTCATTGCTTCTCATTGGTGTTTCAGATCGACCACGCTGAGGTTGCTGTTGGAGTTTTATTTCCGCAATTTCTTTACGTAATCCTTCTACCGTGGCTACCAACGATTGAATAGCGTCGACATTAGCTGGCTGTTTGTTAACAGATTGTCGTTGAACTGAAGCGATAAAACTGAAGTTACCCATTTCCATCATCTTATCAGCTTGCCTGGCACATAATTCTAAATTTCCTTCAGCGATTGAAATGACAGCACGAACACTTTCTGGCAAACGATTAAGCCAAATTGTTTTTATTGCTGTATCATTCATAGCACCGCCACTTAATTCTTTCATTTTTCTAAGCAGTTGCGAAGGTTTGTCGTCGCCGAGCTCAGTTTCTTCCAATAATCGACGTAATTTACGATTGCCAGAGTCGGCGAATTCCTGAATTAAGCGTTGTTTGAGTGCGTCATATTTTCCATCACCAGGCGGATCGTCAATCAAATCCGATGCGAAATCAAGGATGTATGGATCCATTGCACCAATGACGTAATCGTATTTTGTCTGGTCGCGAACTAGATTAGCGTTACGAAATTGCGCTTCCTTTTGTTGAAAATATCTATTTGGATTTTTCTTGTTGAATTGAGGAGGTATCAAATTCGACATATTTCTGGTGCTGCATTTACCAGTTGGTTTTCTGTTGCATTTACCTGTTGGTTTGGTGGTAGACTTGCTTCCTTTTGTTGATTTCCTGATGCAGTTGTTTCCTTTGCATCAGTCATCTTGATGTTCTAGAAAATTCCAAAATGTCGTTGATTGGCTTGCTTTTTCTTTGACGATTTGCTTTTATTTAATACTGCGTTCTTTAAATCGCGGGGTCACCAGTTGTGGGAATTGGATGAAATAATCCTACCACGTTTTAAATAAGAAACAATTTTCTTTAGAAAAGTTCATATAACTTTAATTAAAAATGATTTAAAATAACTTTACAAAAAATTAAATGCGCTTCACAAAGTGCACAAGCCAAATCTAAAATTCTTCTTCTCTTTTATCAGAGTTGCAAAAAATGTTAATAACAGCAAAAAGGTGTTGCTGTTGCAAATATAGTATTAAGAACATAAATTAAAATTCAGTATTGAATACAAATGAAATTTTACAGATTAAATGTTACTTAAAATACTGGCTTACGAATAGATACTAATTTAAAATTAATATAAGAATATATATTTGACCGCCACAAGTTCGTCTGAGTGAACTAGAAAACATTTTTAAATTATTGTTTATTTCCTGAATTATGTCAGGTATAGAATTATTTTACTCAGTGCCAGATTAAGCCAAATGGCGGCCCAAGCCATTCACATTTTGGGGCCCTCTTTTTTTTAATAATTGTAAAATTAATCTTTACTTATGCATTTATAGAATTTAAACAGCTTATTCATATCATTTAAAGGTTGTAAACACAATAAAACAATCAAAATAGTTTTTTTTTTTCGCCAAATTATATTTTCTTTTGATTTTACATAATTTACAGTATAGTAGGTTATGTATAAAATAATCTTTGGACATCTTTTTTAAATATTAAAACGAAGTTCATCTTTAAAAAACTTTTCTCCTACATTTCAGATCACTAAAACCATTAATGACATCTTCAAAATCAATTTGACGAAAAACATTCGATTCAATGGACATCAGACTAAGCATATCCAATTGTTCTTGACCCATAACACTTCTTTGCTCGTTTTTATGCGTTTCAACTTTGAAAAAGAGCGCTCTGTTGTACAATTTGTAATCATAAGAGTTAAAAAATGCGAAGAGCAATGTCCACGCTTGGAAAAACAGTTTCAATATTATCTCGAATCAAAATTTCGTAGAGTTCAGAGTGAGTGAACTTAGGTTTTGATGGAAATTTTGATTTGATAAAATCGTGAAACTGTTTGAGTTCAGGATAAAAATCTTCCAAATCGTCAGGGTAGAAGTCAGCTAATCCGGCAATTTTTTTGCGGTACTGATTTTCTGTCAAACTTTTTTTCAAAGCATACTTGGACTTACATTTGCCAAATTTTGTGAGCTAGCTCTTTTAATCAGCCGATTAAATATTTTAGCTCTCAGATTTTCGTGGGGGGCCCTGCTCGTTTGGGGCCCTAGGTCATGGCCTAGTCTGGCCTAATGGGTAATCCAGCACTGATTTTACTGTAAATGTGTGTTCAATTAAAGTATTTTTTGTGGAAAAAAAAATTAATTAATGTAAAAAGTGTACTGTTTTTGTACTACTTTTTTACAATATGTAGCCCAAAGTTTAGTTTAACTTTTAACTACCCATATTGATCGATAATGCAAAACTGTTTATGTTTCTTTTATCTATGAATTGTCATGTAAATAATGAAGAAAAAATTAGCTGCCACTAGGTGTCCCTTCAATTTTTATTGCATTTTTAGGTTACACACCTATTACACGGAAATAGCTTTATAATGGGTAATTTAACAAGAAGCGAGGAAAGAAGATGTTTGAAAGTAATTCAGGTAGATTGCAATTATTTGTGTTAGCCATCTGATGCTTTGTTATGATGATGATTAAGTAAATAAAAAATATTTTTTTAATTTTTTAATATTTTTTTTGCGCACTAAACTTCAAATCAGTGAAAAAACAAAGAACGCATGTGCCACGCCCACTTGACGCACACCGTTCATTTTGATTAAAAGCACTGTTTCCATAATAGAGTAAAACCCTAAAAACTCGGGTCTCTACCTACTGCCATGTAGAAGTTACGCCACGCTTACTTAACGTATACCGCTCATTTTTATTGTGAAGTACCCTTTCTATAATATATTTCATCACTGAAAATGTCAGGCTTCTAGCTGCTTTCAAACAGGAGTTATGACTTTATTCCATCTAGATTAGCCTTTCGGACCACTGTGCGACGGTTCCACGCGACACCATGGAAATGCCCATGTATTTGATAAATTTAACATTTATAGTTAACAATCTTTTTGAAACTATAACTGTAATAAGTAGAAAATACAAATTTGAGTTACAGCTATACCTAAATTGGAGCGTTATTCGGGTGTCAGCGTTTTCTACTATCGCTGTCTGTTTCATGTCCATACAATTTACATGGAGCCATGGGCGTACGCAAGGGGGGACAGGGGGGCAGCTTCCCCCCCCCCTTGCTCTAACTTTAGAGTTGCAAATATATCATATTCATTCATTTTTACAGTAGTTTTTACAACTTTTCATAGTAAAGCCAAATAAAACACGATTTTTTGGACAATAGTTTATACAAATACACTTTTTTTATCTTTATTATACTATTTATTTATTTAATTGCAAACAATTTGAAAGTAAAATCGGATAATATTTTAGAAAGTTATTTAGATTTCACTGAAGTAGGACTATTAGTTTTTTTATCGAAAAAATAAACAGGTACAATAAAATGTTTTTTGCTCATAACTTTTTTTCTTCTCAGATGGGATACCCAAAGCTGCTTAAAACTGAAGACTATGTTTTTGCAAAAAAATGCTGCGTTAAAAAATTCAAAATTTTATGAGCAGGTAGTATAGATAATATCCGGTTCCAAAAGTCAATTTATTTATGTTTTTCAATTACGTGGTCGGAAAAGCATTCGTTTACTCAAAAGAAAGGCTCTTACGAATAAAATGTATAAGGCTTGAAATGCTTAAAATCGTTCAAAGAATCAAAGTATTTGATACATTTTTTCAGACCTTTTTTAACTTTTCAAAAATTGGTTAAAGAAAAAGAAAAAAAATTTCCAAAAACTCTAAAAAAATTCACACGTGTACTTTGTACGATTCTAAGCATTTTAAACATTATACAATTTTTTTGCTTCATAAAAATCGGCCCAGTTTATTGTACCTGTTTATTTGTCCGATAAAAAAGCAAAATAGTCTTACTTCACTGAAACCTTAATAACTTTTTAAAATATAATCTGATTTTAGTGAATTTAGACTTAAAATATTTAAAATTAAATACACTTATAAATAGAAATATAAAAAATATTGCAAAATTGTAAAAAACTGCTATGAAAATGAACTTTTCGCTCAGTTTTAACTTTAACTCAGCCAATTTGAATAGGATTTTAGTAATTGATACACTTAAAAGAGCGTAAGAATTTTTCTTTAAAATAGTGTATAAAAAAATTCGATCAAAATTGGGTTTCTCGAAATATTTTTTTATAAAATTAGAGCTATAACCTCAAAAAAATTAATGCGTTTTTTGGAGTCAGCGACCTCAAATTAGTTTAGAAATGTGATATGTATTTAAAATTTTTATTTAGAAAGTTATCTAAGAGTACCTTCGTAAGTTATTATGAACTTTTATTTAATATTTTAGTGCACAAAAATATACACAGCTCTTACATTGAAATTTCTCAAAAAAAAAAAAAAAAGGTTCGCAAAATTTGAGTTTGGCCCCCCCCCCCCCTAGATGAAATCCTGCGTACGCCCTTGCATGGAGCATACCAAAACAGAGATGGTAAAAAACGCTAACGCTCGAATAACGCTCAAATTCAGTTATAGGGGTCTCCGTTGTAACTTATGAAACTTTTTATTTGGTTCTTTAAATCTGAATCCGAATAAGGGTCTTGAAATGCTCTTGCCTAAAAATGCAAGAAACAGGGAGGGCTCTAGATCCATGCTTGATGAGAGACTTTCATTGGTGGTTTGCATAGCCTGTGAATTATCAATTTCCATTTTTGCTTGATCCTGTGGCACTAAACCCTGGCCTCAGGGTTTAGCTTCTAGAGTTTCGTGTTATATTGTTACCTTATTTTATTATCACTAAATTCTTTTAAAGGTGAAGTCCTCTCTATACCAGTAATGATTTACAACTATTTAAATAAAACACAACAGATCGAAGTGACGATGGATAACTCTGGACAAGAATTCAAGTTTGTGGAAGCAACTAACGACAACGAAGTACGTTTAGTGAGAAGAGTAAAACATAAACGTATTTCTGTACCATCAAATAGTGCAGATAGTGTTTCTTTTATGATAAAACCGCTATTTATTGGCATGTTGACAATAAAAGTACACGCTCTCACTGAATTGGCTGGCGATAGTGTACACAAGAAATTTAAAGTGGAATCACAGGGTGTTACAGTCCTTAAAAATCACGCCTTTTTTATCAATTTGAATAACAAACGAGAGCAGATACAGACAATAATCATAGATATTCCTTCCAATGCGGTGCCTAACTCAGAACGTATAGAGATATCAGCGATCGGTGATATAATTGGACTTTCTATGAAAAATATTGAAAATTTAGTGCACTTGCCATGCGGTTACGGTGAACAAAATATGATAAATTTTATACCAAGCATCTTAATTTTAAAATATTTGAAGGTGAGAAATTGGAAACTATTTAATTTATTTTGACTTCTGAAGTATGTATGTCCTCACAACGATATAGACTGTTGATCAAAAAATGCCAAATGTAACAAAAACAACTCACAATATGTTGAAAATTGGATATCAACGTGAACTTCAATTTCGACAAGAGGATGGATCATAGAGTGCCTATGGCAGTTCAGACATAAGTGGAAAAATCTATAGCTCTGATGGACAATCGGAAATAATTGGAAGTACTTGGCTTACTGCTTATGTAGTGCGTTCTTTTCTACAGGCTTCGGAGTTTATTGAAATTGATCAACAAATTATCACGAAGTCATTAGAGTTTTTAGTCTCAAAACAGACCAGAAGAGGTAACTTTGCTGAGTTTGGTCAACTTTTGGAATTTCCGCACCTCAATGATGCTAGTCTCTCAGCTTTTGTGTTGTTAACACTATTGGAAAATAAGGTAAGATTTTGAGTGCTTAGCATTTAAGCACAAATGTGCGAACTTACTTTCATATAACTTATTTATTGCTCACTACTAGCAAAACTGTTCCATATATGAACCACACATCAAGAAAGGTATAGAATTTCTGATCAGAAGCCTTAATGGAACCGATGATATATACTCGCTTTCTATTACCGCATTGGTGTTACAAAAAGTGAATCATCCGTTGGCCAAAGATATATTGGCTAAAATTAAAACGCTTGCTAACAATGAAAATGGTTTCACTTGGTGGTCCACTGATGTAGAAAAACCAAAGAGAAATAAATCATATGCTTACAAAAGTAGCGATATAGTAATCACTTCATATATTTTACAAGCGCTGCTAGAAAAAGAACCAACCGAAAATATATTACCAATCATCCGTTGGCTAACAAAGCAACGCAATAGCAATGGAGGGTTTACTATGGCACAGGACACAATTGTTGGCTTGGAAGCTCTAATTAAATTTGCTGAAAAGACGGGTTTCAGGCGTTCAGGTGCAATCAATATCGAATATATTTGTGAAGGCGTAAATGGTCCTGTAGATAAAGGAAAGATAACGGTTATGCCAGATAACATAATGTTGCTGAACACCCATGAGGTAATTAAACTTAAGCTACTTTGTAATCAACATATTTCGATTTTTTTTTTCTATTTGCAGCTATTAAAGGACACACGTAAAGTTACGTTTATTGCAACGGGCAATGGCTCTTCTCTGGTGCAACTATCATATAGCTACAATACCATTGATACGGAACCAAAGCAAAGTTTTCTTATAGATATAAACGTTCGAACAAATACAGCACCTAAGCAACTTATTCTCGATATATGTGTTCAGTTTATTCCAAATGATGCGAAAAATCATACAAATGTGATTGTTACTGAAGTCGAATTTCCAACTGGTTTTACTGCGGGGGGTGAAAAACTTAAAGAAATGCGTGATTTTCATAGTATCTTATATACGGAAACTAAAAAATCGGATACAATTGCGATCATCTATTTACGTAGCCTCGCAGCTTATCATCAAAAGTGCATTGCAGTTGAAGCAACCACTATTCATGAGATCGCAAAGCAGAAGCCTGTTCCAGTGGTTGTATATGATTATTACGATGAAGAACGTTGTGCAACGGCATACTATGAGATCCAAACTTCCCTCTGTAAAATATGTGAAGCTGATGATTGTGTAAAAGATTGCAGGAAAAGTAGAAATTCACTTAGTACCACTTCAAGTTCATCTAAGATAATATACTCTGCCAAAATCCCAACTTATATGAAGTATATAATTTTTCACTTGTTTTCTTTGGCTTTAATGTTTAAAGAAGTTGTGCTAGTTAATTTAATTGGTTGAATGCTTTAAAATCAATGAAAATAAAAGTGTTACTCACGATCTGGTATAATGAGCTGAATAATAGGTTAAAAGTACACGCGGTTAGTCTGAATTGTGAACACAAGTTACCATAATGATGTGTAAAACAATAATGTCAGCGATAAACAATAAATCAGAAAAAACCATACTTGTTGATCACTCACTTATATCAAAACACGTTGTTTTATTTTCACCTAAATATCATATTAAATTTCACAACTTGCTTTTGGAAAAATATTTGCGTTTTTGTTCATAAAATAATTTTAACTAACAGCGAAAACTGTTCAACATTTTCGAGATATTCGAATGTGCACACCTTTTTGAGTGCTGTTCCCCAAAGTCTGTGGCGGATCTAAGTAATCTGAGCCATAGGTAGTGGCAAATCCAGTGGGGGTCTACATTAGATCTAAATTGTGACTGGATATGAAAGGAAAATGATCAATTAGATCTCAAAATTGTACTATCGTCCGGCATAAGCCCCCTCATTGTGGAATACGGGATCCGCCACTGACCATAGGCACATATCTTTTCGGTGAACCTTCCCCCCACCCTTTAAATTTTTTTTCTTCATAATGTATAACTATGGCGTTTTCAGTTTTTCTCTGTGACGTCAAAATTTTGAGAAAAACAAAATTCTTATGAATCTAAGAAAAGTTTGATCAAAAATCCAAAAACTATTGCTGGTTGGGCAAATCGGATCTGAAAAATTGTTTTGCATTATATTCATGATCAGGCCCATTGTTGATTATGGACATGACAGCAATATATTCCATCGATGAGGAAATGATGAAAATATGTAAAAAACAAGCAGCGTAGTGACCATATTTGCCGCCTGGGGCGAACTTTGTGTAACAAAAAAAATAAGGTCCTCCATGTAATCACCTAAGACAGCTGAGTATGAAATGTACTTGGTTTTTGTTGTTTTAGCAACTCAACCCCAGGCCTGTTAATTAGAAAACAATTATTCTTTTCGTCTATTAAGTAGTTTGGGGAATTATAAAAATTGAAAACTGGGGCTGAATCGCCTCATCAGTGAACGTACAATTTGTGACGTAAAATCATTTATTTAGTATTGCATATACTCAATCGCAATAAGATTGGTGGGACGGGAAAGACAGTTAAATAAATGTAAACTGTCGTGGAGTCTACCACTGCATAATGGGCACTGATCCGCAGTGCCGATGCAGAGAATTAATGGCTTCGGGGATCGGTCCTGAAGATTGCTCCACTGCGTGTTGCTGAGCACCGGGAACCAGATGGGGGCGGCATAATTTAAGATGAATCGCCCGATCGCCTTATATGTTGTGATCAGGGTCTCTTCGTCCTTTCCCTAGTATGCCCCGGCAATGGCACCCAGAACACGATTTCTTTTGCGCAATTTGTAGCAAACCTCAGAGTCGTGTTTTGAAAGTTTGTGTTAGTTATCCAGTGTCACCTCGAAAATTTTGGGATATTTGGTGGTGGGAATTTGGTCGTTGCTAATGTGAACATTGAGGGTCGGTTGCCCAAGAACTGAATAGCGTTGCAGAGGACTTCTGTGTGGCAAGTTGAAGCTTTCGACTATCGAAGGATTGCTTCAGTAAGCTCTCTTGTTACAAACTTTAATTTTACTCTCACACTCATTCTCTCGTCACTGGACTTTTGGGTATACCAAACACAATTTGTACAAATTGTTAGTGTTTGATTTGGCTACTTTTTTCCGATGAATTATTATTATTTTTTTGATCTCTGATCGCTCGAGAGTTTTCACAATTTAAAGAGTTCAATATATTCATATACAATCTGTTTGGTAAAAAGTAGTTTTAATGAACTTCAGCCTAGGGATTTCTAGAAAACGTTTGGACATAAATTTTTCGGCTAGTTGGGTTTTGACTATTGAAGGTATGTATGTACAATATAGAAAGTTGTTCAGAAAAAAATTTTTTTTTAGATGTGATTTCTATTACATTTTCTATTAACTTTCCCATCTGTCTTCGTTCATAGGGTTATATTTTTTTAACCAAAATACCTACCTCAATAAATTAATCAGTTAGTTTATACTACGCAATTGCACCTTCTAAGCGCTGATGAAACGATAACAATTTTGTTGATTTTTTATCAAATATTTTGTTGTACTTAAAAGAATTAGTTCTTATGTACTAATTCTCTTATAAAAATAAATTGAATTGAATTGGATATAATAAATCGTTTGAAAAATGTTATTTTCAAAGCCAATCTCGAAAGCCAATAGGCGAAAACGCGAAAACTTCAAACGATTCTTAGCCGCCTCGAAATTCACCGCATCCATATGGTACCTTTGAGTGTAAAGATTAGAACTTAACGTAGAAACTTAAAATTAAGGTTGTTTCATAATAGAACCCAGCAAACATTTTCAATCGCGGAAGAAGCGCATTCAATTCGCCAATTTGCGAATGTTTTAAAAGAATCTTCTAACAACTCCCCAAAATGAATCCACAAATGGTCCACAGACGACTCCGCAAGAGGTTTTTTAAAAAAAAAATTAAAAAAAAAAAATTTTAAATAGCAACATAAGAATAATTTCATAAGAAATTGCTATTTTTTGTACAATTATTTGTCAAAATTTATGTGCCGTTCAAAATTTACCGTTCAGTTTGATATTTTGCTACGTGAAAAATACCGGGCCACATAAATATTGCCCTTTAGAAAAAAAAAATATTTCCTTTTTTCCAAATTTCAGAGGTGAAAATAAAATTATTGCTCTAATCGATGGGGAAAGGTCAAAAATAGATTTCGGACATGAGCAGAGATGCCTTGACCCCTTTAAGTAATCGCTTTGGGTCTTAAGAGTCCTGAAGAGTGTAAGGAGAAATCTTCTGTTACTCGCGCTGAAGTTTTGTTGCGCAAAACTCGCCTGGAAGAGTTGTATATTCATCGCGAAGATGTTTGATTTACAATTATCTTCCAGAAGAGTGTAAGGAGAAATTTTCTGTTACTTGCGGAAAATTTTTATTCGGGAAAGCTCGCGTAAAAGAGTTGTAAATGCATCCCCAAAAAGTTGGAAGATTGTCCGCGATTGAAAATGTTTGCTGGGAAATGTATAATACGTATAATGTAAAGATGTATTACATTGAATAAAAAATTTGGCTATTTTCATCATGTATTTTGACTATAAAAAAATCTTGTTATTGTTGTTTATGATATTCAAGCCTGTTCCGTAATTCGTGTGGTTTCAATTACTTTTCATTTTAGAGGGTTTTTGATGAAAATGGTGAGTCGCACGATAAAAAGTGTTAGAATCTTTTTCTTTTGTGGAGAATTACAGGCTTTACAAAAAATATTGATTTGTGTTTTCGAAAAAGAAGCCGTTTAGGAAATGTTTGAGAAAATCGAATTTCTCGACTTTTTGAGGTATTTTAAGAATTTTTCCTAAACGGTTGCTTTTTCGGTAATGAAAATAAATATTTGTTGTAGATCCTGTAATTCTACATAAAAAAGATTCCGATTCTTTTTATCGTACGAGTACGACTCACCGTTTTCATCCAAAAACTATTTAGGAGGGAGAATAAAATGATGTTACCTGGAATGTTTTGTGGGATTTTTACAAATGAGTTATTTTATAGATTTCGATGTGCTCTTTCAGAATTTTAACTTTGCTACCTCGAGTCGTGTTCGCTCGCGCCGCCATATTGGAAAAATGTCGTCCAAAATCAGTTTTTTACAATTATCGCTTTAACGGTTACATTTAGAGAAAAATATTGTGGCGCAATATTGTAGCTTATAAAATTTTCAATTAAAATGACCCCTTAATTGTTTCCGTACGACTTATAACTCAGGAGATATCCTAATTCAAAATTTGAAAAAAAATTAGTGCCGCTTATGAGAAGGCACAGTGATGTGTTGAGCTTAAAATTACGATAACTCATGAACGATGAGTCACACGTTTAAAGTAAAAATATTTTTTTTATATGGAATTACTTGGACTAAAAGCTACATATTGCTTTTTTTTGTACGACCTATAGTTTAGGAGATATTTTTTTAACAAACCTGAAATTTAGAAAAAAATAGTTTTTTCAAAATAGCTCCAAAACGGTTTGTCCTAGAAAAAAAATAGTGCATTCATTTTGTAGAACGTTCAATTCCTTATAAGAGTCTTTCCGAACTGTTTTTTCGTCAGACTTACCCTTCATGAGATATCGCGACTTGAAAATCATTCAAAATTCAACATAGTATGGAGCATAGTACAATGTTCAATTTTGAATAATTTTCAAGACGCGATATCTCATGAACGGTAAGTCGGACGAAAAAACAGTTCGGAGAGACCGTTTTTTTTCAAAATTTCAGGTTTGTTGATAAAATATCTCGTTAACTATAGGTCATGTGAAAAAAATAAAATGAAACTTATAGTGGAAGTAATTCCCTATAAATATGTGTTTTTGCTTTGAACGTGTGACTCACCGTTCATGAGTTATCGTAAGTTTAAGTTCAACACATCACTGTGCCTACTCATGAGCGGCATGCACAATTTACTATATAAGCTACAATATTGCGCCACAATATTTTTCTCTAAATGTAACCGTTAAAGAGATATTTGTAAAAAACTGATTTTGGACGACATTTTTCCAACATGGCGGCGCGAGCGAACACGACTCGAGGTAGCAAAGTTGAAATTCTGAAAGAGCACATCGAAATCTATAAAATGACTCATTTGTAAAATTCCCGCAAAACTTTCCAGGTAAAACTACCAAATGACTGTACTAAAATGAAAAGTAATTGAAATCACATGTATTTCGGAACAGGCATGATTATTTTTGTTTTGCTTCGTACTGGTACTGAGGCCCTTTGGTGCTTCCACTCCTTAACTGTCTATTAGAGAAGTCAAAAATCGAATTAATAACTTCGTTTTCTTCTCAATCGTCAAGGACAACGATTTTTGACGCTTGAAGAAACAGTTGGTGGATGTGATCAGAAACCATGTTTTGGAAGTATCGCCAGAAAGAGTGTCAAAAATGCTTCACGTATTGACTCAAGTTTGGGACAGCAAAAGAAAGGCTTTACTTCATTCAGCGGTCCTTGTCTTGAGTGAGGCTTTGTCCCAAGCAAAGTAAAAAATATCTTTTTATTTTTGTATTTTAATTAAACGTTTCCTTTATTTTAATAAATAATTTTTCTTGATATATAGTTTTATTATTTTTCATACTAATATTTATATAAATACATATGTATGTATGAGTGTATCTGTATTATTTTTATGTAAATGTTTTCATTTTTAAGTTATGGGTTTTATAGGGTCTAATTGTATTTTAGGGATTTGTTACGTATCTGAAAAAGTTACTTTATTTATAAAACTAAAAGTACTACAAAAGTTTTAAAAAGTAATGTGATTTCTAGATTATTTGGTATTTTAAATACAGGGTGACATGACTTAGAATGGTTGCAGTTGTGTGTGTGCATGTGTATTATATATAGGTGTTTGTGTTTTGACTTATTTGTTTAAAACTGTGTTGAGGTGTACAATGTTTTTTTTTTTTTTTTTGGAAAATATTATTGTTTGTTAAAAATTATTGTTATTTGCATTTCTTTTTAACTTTTACTTTACATTTAATATATTTGTTTTTTTTTTTCAACAAGGTTTTAATACTTTCTTAATCAATTTGTTTGTTCAACTCTTACTACCAAATCTTCTAAGATTTATGCAGCATTCAATATTTTGCCTAATGTGCATATAATTTTTGTATTTGTTATTTTTTGTTTTTAATTTTCTGAAAACTATTTTGTTTTTTGTTCCACACAAATGTTACACCCGTCAACAGTTATGTTTTGGAGAGTACAGCCTACTCTATTGAAGAAAAAAAAGAAAGAAAATTACAAGACATGCTTTATATACTAAATTTCACTGTATGACGGGTGTGACATTGTGCATGAAATTACCCCTTATCTTAATTCTGAACGCTTTAGTATTTCGTTCGTTTTTTTCTTTGTTTTATTTAATTTCTTGATTAAATTTAATTTTATTTTTTATAATTTATTATTTGTCATATTTGCGTATTTATTTTACAATTGCATAATATTAATGTTTTTTTGTTTTTCTTCTTTTTAAAGTAACATTTTTTTTATTTTCTTCAGCGTGCAAATGTGTTTGTTGCATGTTTAAGGTAATCAAAAAGGCATTTTGCTGCTACTATTTCTACTACATTTTTGTTAATTTTATTATTACTTATTGCATTTATGTGCAGTGGCATTAAAATTATTATGGTGTTACTTCGAAGCGAATTTTTTTTTTTTTAAAAGAATTTAAAAATTTCCGGCAATTGTTAAAAAAAAAACAAAACAAATTGTAACTGAGAGTACCTTAAAAAAATTAAAATAGCATTTTCGTTTGTTTTTAACATCAATCATCTTTATTATCATAAATATCATAAATTAAGTATTTAGAAAAGAAAAGGTTTGAACCAAGAAAAAGGTTGCGGGGGTTATCGTGAATCAAGATTCCCGGGGAGTTTACTTAAACTTCAATAGAGAGTGCACGGCAGTTTGAGAAAATTCCCCGGGAATATTTATTCACGATATCCTCCTACATGTCATTTGTCATTCAGAAGTCGTTGATGGCACATCACGTCATACGATGACATATAGACATTCTGTCACTTATGTCCACAATGACATGATAATGTCATCCATATGGCGTCGTGTCCCCTACAAGACAATGTCATGCAGAAGGCATAAGCGACAGCTTGTTCACTTGTATGGAGTTAACATAAAAATACTTATATGGGAACGTCGCTGAATGTCATTAACGCGTGTGATTTCAATTACTTTTCATTAAAGAGGCCTTTTTGATGAAAATGGTGAGTCACACGATAAAACACACCTGTCGTATCGTGTTTTAAATAAAAAGTGCTTGCACCCAAAATGTTTTTTCGGGAAAATGTTAAGAATGACTTTTGGATAAAATGTATATAGCCATTTTTTAAAAGTGAACGGCACTTTTTCAATCTAGGGCCAAAAAACCCAATTTTTAGCCCTGGCCTCTGTACCAAAACCAATAAAAAAAGTTCGACAAAAACGGGAAAAATTAGTATCTGTTTATCTGTAGATTAAAAAACTGCAAACCGGAAAATCCCTTTCTTATATCATTTACGAGATATTGTTTTTCTACTAAAAAACTAAATTTTTATGTATTAAAAAAATAATAATCAATAAATAGAAACCAAAATAGACAGTTTCAATGTATTTTTTAACGCTGAATCCGAATCTGCTCGCAAAATTCTCTATCTTTTTAAGATTTAAAGATATTTTAACCTAAAATTTTGACACTTACGATTTTTTCATCACTTTTGAGGTTATTTAAGAAGCACTCCACGCCAAGCATACCACCTGAAAATTTTTTTTTCTCCGATTTCGCTCAAATTTGGCAATATGGTAGATACGGTGTGCAAGAACAACAATCCGGGAGGATTTGGTCCTAGTACCATTTGTTGTTAAAAGATAGGGTGTTGAAGTTGACGTTTTTGGTAATTTTCATGAAAAAGGTGTTTTTTCAAAAATTTATAGCTTACACTAAAGTTTGTAAATTGATAAATCTAAGTTAATGGTGCTATTTATTTTTAAGTTTTCTTTTTATAAAAAAATATTTCTTGGTGAAAAAAGTTTTTTTTCACCAAAATTTTTTACACTTACATTACATATAAATACTTTTGAATTTTTTTTTAAGAAAAGCCCCCTTCGATTTTTTTTAAAAGTACTTCAAATTAAAGCATAATTTATAAGCTTTAAAATGATGTATGACTCAAGATGGGATTCGGACGCTACATGGGAGTTTTCGGCTTTTGCACGACCGCGGCAGGCAAAAATCTTTTTTTACTCGAGAGGAAAGCATCTTACGTAAAAAGTGTACATAGCAAAAAATGCTTAGAATCGACCAAGCAATACGTGTGGTTTTTTTGGAATTTTTTGAAAAGTTAAAAAAAAAAATTTTGTTCCCTTCAATAATTTTTGCAAAAATTTTTAATAAAAAAAATTTTTCAAAAATTATTCAAAAAAAAAAAAGTTTTAAAAAATTCCAAAAAAATTCACACGTATTCCTTAGATGATTCTAAGCATTTTTTGCTATGTACACTTTTTACGTAAGATGTTTTCCTCTCGAGTAAAAAAATATTTTTGGCTGCCGCGGTCGTGCAAAAGCCAAAAACTCCCACGTAGCGTCCGAATTTCATCTTGGGTCATACATCATTTTAAAGCCTATAAATTATTCTTAAATTTAAAGTACTTTTAAAAAAAATCGAAGGGGGCTCACACCTCTCCCCACGTGTTTTAAATAAAAAGTGCTTGCACCCAAAATGTTTTTTTGGGGAAATATGCGGAATGCCTCTAGGATCAACCATATATAGCTCTTTTTTCAAAGTGAACGGCACTTTTTCAAACCAGGGCCAAAAACCCATTTTTTAACACTGTGCTCTATACTAAAACCAAAAAAAAAAGTTTACTTAAACGAATACAAAAAAAGAGTATGCAGAAAGTAACCTGCTTGTCCGTAGATTAAAAAACAGTAAACTGAAAAACCCTACAAGATATCGTTTACGAGATATTGCGTTTTACTTAATTTTTTGTGTTTCTATTAAAAAATTTAGTTTTTGCGTACAAAAAAAATAATGATCAATATAAAGAAACAAAAATAGTCAATTCTAATGTATTTTTTGTTGCTAAATCCGAATCTGGTCTTAAAATTGCTCTATCACTTCTGATTTTTGAGATATCCTTACCTGAAATTTTGGCATGTACGGTTTTTTCACCACTTTTGAAGTCATATAACAGGAGCAGGTAATTGTTTATCATAAAACTCGATAAAGTTTTTAAAAGTAGGGTAAACTGGGGTACATTTGACACTGGGGCACATTTGACTTTGCCATTTTCGGTGTGAACACGCCTTTCGAACCAAAAACCTGAAATGCAGAAACATAACTAATTAGAGTGGAAGCAACGTAATGAACTTTGGTAGTTCTCTTTCAACTTCTCCCGCGCTAATACGCTTTTTTAACTTTTTGTGTATTTTTTTGTTATTTTCGACATCTTGTTCGTAAGGGTTTTGCAAATAAAGTTGTATTGTTTTTTAGAAGTAAATATGAAAATTTGGTAGCTCTAACCTTTACAATTAATAGAATAAAAGAGTTTTTTATCAAGGTCAAATAGTTAAAAATTTTAAAATATTTTTAATTCTTCAAGAGATATTGGGGCACATTTGACTTTTGTCGAAGGGGCACATTTGACGTTCGTCCAGACATATGTGTTTGTGTATTTTAGAAGATTTTCTAGTGTTATCTTTTTAAAGATATGGTATACCATTATAAAATGAAGAAGAACAGACGCGATGGCGATGAAAAAAAAGTTAAATGCGCTATTTCTAATATCGGAAACCAACGAAATTTCCATCAAACTGGGTCTTATCTAATTTAACATTTTATGTTGATGTTTTCATTAAGGGTATTGTTGGAAATTGTTCTTTATATTGAAAACTTGTTGAATGTTTGATGTTTGCCTGACTTTGAGGAGTGCAATAGATTTAAGCTACCAACTCGAACAAATCCAGCCTCAACTTCACGTTCATGCACTAAATACGTATTTGACATCGACTTATATATAAAATAGGTCTTCGTTAATACATACATACATACTTATTATTTGCATTTATATGAATAAAATATATGTATTAATGTTTTGTTTAATGTTTTTGTGTTATTTTTGTGAGTGTCAAATGTGCCCCTTGTAATGTCAAATGTGCCCCGTACCAGGGGCACATTTGACAAAATGACTTTTTTTGAATAAATTTAAAAAAGGACTCTTAATGCAATGTTTTAAAAATTTTTTTTGTCTTTGTTTTAATCTTAAATAATCAATGTTTCAGAAACAGTAAAGAATATTTAGATAGTGCAATAATTTTCAAAGATACAAGCCTCTGAAAATTTAGCGTCAAATGTGCCCCAGTCTCCCCTACTATTTTTTTTCTTCAAAACTCACTTTGATTTATATCTATATCTTTATTTTTCTCCGAAATATCCTAGTCTAAAAAAAGTTCCAAAAATGCACAAAATACGAAATTACCAACATTGGTTGATTTATACAAAAAGTTCCTAAAAATGATTATGATAAATTACAAGTGACAATGATTAATATTAACCAAAATTTTCTCCATTCTTAAACATCATAATCCTTTTTAAGAACTTTCCATATAAATCAACCAGTGTTGGCAATGGCGTATTTCGTGCATTTTTTGAACATTTTTTAGGTAAGGATATTTCGGAGGAAAATACAGATATTGGTATAAATTAAAATGAGTTTTAAAGAAAAATAATGAAACTTTTAAAAACCTTATCAAGTTTTAAGACAAACAATTACCTGGTCTAATTATATAACCTCAAAAGTTGTGAAAAAATCGTACATGTCAAAATTTCAGGTTAGAATATCTCAAAATCCAGAAGTGATAGAGCAATTTTAAGACCAGATTCGGATTTAGCATCAAATAATACATTAGAATTGACTATTTTTGTTTCTGTATATTGATCATTATTTTTTTTGTACGCAAAAATTTAATTTAATAGAAACACAAAAAATTGAGTAAAAACGCTATATCTCGTAAACGATATTTTGTAGGGTTTTTCAGTTTACTGTTTTTAAATCTACGGACAAGCAGGTTACTTTCTGCATACTCTTTTTTTGTATTCGTTTTAGTAAACTTTTTTTTTTGGTTTTAGTATAGAGCACAGTGTTAAAAAATGGGTTTTTTGGCCCTGGTTTGAAAAAGTGCCGTTCACTTTGAAAAAAGAGCTATATATGTTTGATCCTAGAGGCATTCCGCGTATTTCCCCAAAAAAACATTTTGGGTGCAAGCACTTTTTATTTAAAACACGTGGGGAGAGGTGTGGGCTTTTTTTAAAAAAAATTCAAAAGTATTTTTAAGTGTAAAAATTTTGGTGAAAAAAAATGTTTTTCACCAAGAAATATTTTTTTATAAAAAGAACACTTAAAAATAAATGGGACCATTAACTTAGATTTATCGATTTACAAACATAAGTGTAAGCTATAAATTTTTGAAAAAGCACACTTTTCATGAAAATGACTAAAAACGTCAACTTCAACACCCTATATTTTAACAACAAATGGTGCTAGGACCAAATCCTCCCGGATTGCTGTTCTTGCACACCGGATCTACCATATTGCCAAATTTGAGCGAAATCGGTTAACTTGGCGTGGAGTTCTTCATAACAAAACGTGGTAATCGTCATATCTCTATTTTCCTCCGAAATATCTTTAACTAAAAAAAGTTCAAAAAATGCACGAAATACGCCATTACCAACATTGGTTTATTTATATAAAAAGTTGTTAACAATTATTAAAATGAAAAACCGTTATTCTCAATATAACTTGTAGAATTTGTAATTATCCACAAAAAAGATTCTAATACTTTTATCGAGTGTCTCAACATTTTCATCAAAAAGCCTCCTCAATGAAAAGTAATTAAAACCACACGGATTACGGAATATGGCTGATTATGATTATTTCATGATACTCGCTACAGGGTATAATACAAAGAAAAATACGGCAGTCGAAATTCAATTAACATGATAAGGGTGATTTCTTCGTCTTCATAATCCCTCGATCAAAACTTTTGGTCGTTTCAATAAACATATTTCTAGAATTAGAAACGAAACGACAGTTAAAACGCCAACGGGAGTAAGCGCCATTTAATTACACTGTACAACAGTCAAAAAAACCCCAAATAATACAACCAAAATAAATTTAGTGTAGTTTGGTCTCGTACACAAAAAAAAAATTCTATCCGTTTTGTCGCGTCAGGTTTTCCGTTAACCCAGCTTAGATATTATTGAGAAACTGGTGATACTAAAAATAATAAGTACACCCCAAAATTAAAGTTTACTTTTCTTACTTTTAATTTCCAATTTTTTTCCAAAAAAGTTTGAAATTTATTCCAGAAAAGTATGAAATTTATTCCAAAATAGTTTATAAATACTTTTTGATTTTAAAATTAAAGTAAAATTTTTACTGTGTTCTCCGATTTTTATGATTGTGTAAATTTTACCTGAGTGTTAAAAAAATAATATTTCACCAGATTACGCTTTAAAAATCATTTAATGGCTAATCAGATTTTTAACGAACTTTTTTAAGTTCAAGTACTTTAACCCGTTAAGTTTTCAAAACTTTTTCAAAAGTGTCAAAATTGTTGTACAGTGTTATTGATATTAAGATGGAATACATTTTTTTTTTTTTAACCAATTGTTTGTTTCTAACAATGTTATTGTATAATATACTTATTCAGGCCTATTCCATAATGAATGTGGTTTCAATTACTTTTCATTAAGGAGGCTTTTTGATGAAAATGGTGAGTCACACGATAAAAAGTATTTAAATCTTTTTTGCGGAGAATTACAGGCTCTACAAATAATATTAATTTGCTTTAACGAAAAACTAACCAATTAAGAAACATTCTTAAAAAACTGCAAAAAGTCGAATAATTCGAATTTATCGAATATTTCCGAATAGGTTACTTTTTCGTAATTTCATATTTGTAGATCATATAATTCTCCACAAAAAAGATTCTTATACTTTTTATCGTGTGACCTACAATTTTCATCAAAAAGCCTTCTAAATGAAAAGTAATTGAAGCCACACGGATTACGGAACAGGACTGATTATGTGGAACCTGAAATTAACCTAGTTTCTATTTATGAAAAATAGATTTTCTTTAATAAACAACTATATTGATGGGTTGATTGGCCCTATGCTCCTCCTAGGAGTTAAAGGAGAATACATACATACATATTGATGGGTTAAAGTAAGAATACTTATGTATTGAAGTATGTCCAAAAATACTTGTTTTCCAGCTAGAGGTTTTCAAAGTTTTTGAGTATGTGGAGTCTCCTCTTATTCACAGATTTAAACCATGGAAAAAGTAACTTCTCATTCAAAAGGGACACACAACATTTGTGCCTACAGAGTAGTTAAATTTTTACCTACTGAAAAAAAATGAACGTACAATAGATGTGCTCTAACCCATCGATACGCTGTAATTTGAAATAAAAGTAGTACACTGTAATAAAATGTTAACAAAAACTGCATACTTTAATTTTAAACAAAATATTGTTTGTATTTAAAAAATAAAAAATAACACAAAATTTTATAAAAAGCACAGAGAATTTGGAATATAATTTTGGTTAAATAAAATTTTGAATTATGAGGAAACACAAAAATTTTAAAACCATAAATACTGTCAAATTTCAATATAGAAGTATTACATTTTAATTATTTAAAGCTTAAATTTTTTGCTACAAATACTAAGATTGCAAATGCTGTCATGCTAGCCAATTTTCAATTTCATTATTAAGTAATTTTTCTTACAATCGATTGCTTGCTACCAAAAACATGTTTTGCCCATAGTAATTTTTATAAACATTCATTTTCTAATACGTAGGGGAGATGTGTGTACCTTGGTCCGAGTGTACCTCGGTCCGAGTGCCGGTTGCCACTCAACAGTTGCACGTGTACGATAATGTTCTTCTATGGAATTTTCCACTCATACCGGTGACTCATATAAGTAGACTTCAGACCGTCAAGCTGTATGCGTGTATAACTAGCAACGGAAAAAGTGTTTTTTGTGTGTAAAAATTTGTTTCTGGAGAAAGCTACGAAACGTTTTGTGAGAAACTTACTTGAAATATTTCAATTTTACAACATCAGGAAGCAAGTTTAGTTATTGTTTTAAGCTTTTAGAGTGTTTTAGATGTATTTTTATTAACATGTGTTATGGGTGTTGACTGTTTTTAAAACATGCTGCCTGTGTGTACCTTGGACCTACCTTATTGACCAGCGAGCTTTTTTCGACGAGTAACCAGGAAGCCATAATCGCCTCTCAATATAATATTATTATTATTATTTACGCAATTAATGTATTTATTTGCAACCATTTTTGTTTAATTAATTGTTTTTTACTAAATTCACTTTTTTGTGTTACAATTTTTGTTTATGATTAATTTTTTTTTTTATTGAAAAAAATGTTACTTTTGATTACATAATAAATGGTTATTTCATAATTTATTGCCAAAATACAATGTATTCTCTTTTATTTTTAATAGTCCAAGGTACACTTGCATGGTGTACCTTGGACCGTTTGAGATTGCAACGGAAAAAGTAATATTTCTACTCAATGGTAAGACATAGAAATATCATTGTCACGTCATTTGATGCTGCAAGCATTGTAAAAATATAACTTAATCAAAAAACTAAAGGAACTTTTTTGGAAAATCCTGCACATTGAAAAAACTGAAAAGCGGACCAAGGTACACACATCTCCCCTACACTCTAAATGCTTGAATTTAAATAAACAGCTACATATTAAATTTTTCTTTTTTTTTAAATAATACTTTTTTAATGTCATTTTAAATTTTGTTTAATTTTCTTCTTGATTTTGTTTTATCTTTTGCTACACTTTTCCCAAATTTATGTATCAATTTATCCATCTTTATCATTATAAGTATGTAACCTATGCTTTACTATTAGCAGAAACATACAGATTTCACTACAATATACTTTTCTTCGACTACACATACAATTTACATACAATATATATTAAAAATTATTTGCTTTTTTGCTTAAAAACTATGCAAAAACTTGCTATTATTGTTTCATGCAACATTTTTTTTTTTATATAATATAGAGATATATGTAATTTTTTTATATGCTTATAAAAGATAAGAAATTGCAACAATAAATACGAGTATTTTTTAAAAATATTTGAAATTCGTACATATTGGAAAAAATGTCATACGCCTTTAAAAAAGAATTTCAAATATACATATATAAAAAAATATTTAATACATAATTACACATTTTGAAAATAATAACTTTTCTTAAAATAAGTAGAAATATTTAAACAGCCTTCATTTACTAAATAAATATACAATAAAAAAACACTAAATTGAACTAAAATAAATAAATAACATTTTGTTTTTTCACTTAAATCAAGTTAAATTATTAAAACAACTTTGGCGCACAATTAATTCTCTACAGAACTAGAGCGCAATTGACTGTAGCAACCCTGACACACGCGTACTGGCTTTAAGATGCGTAAACGTGAGATTTCCGATTCGAAGCGGCTACACTTATTACAGAATACTAATCCACAATTGCGACAGTGATGTTTGCGTTCATAAAGATTGAATCTGTAAAAGAAATATACACATTAAGGTTGTCTTTAAGAATTCGTTTTTTTTAAAAATATAAGCTTACTTCACATGACATTTCACACATTGATCAGCGCCTTCATCCTTAAGCCAATGGTCAGCAACACCGCGACCAGGTTGCTCTGTAACACACCAGGAGAAAATGCGGCCACGAGCATCACCTAAAAATATTAATTTTTTTCGATTTTATTTTTTGTTTTGTTTTAATTTATCGAAATATATTAAGGGTATTCATGATGCATTTTTACACTCTTATATTTACAGCGAAATCACTATTAGGCGTGCACCGATGCATCGCGATGGTACAGAAACTTGTGATCATCTAAGGGAGTTATTCATCAACTCTTATACTTGATATACAAGAGTGTAGGAATTCCAAAACAAATATCACGATACTGTGAATACCTTAGTTAGCTATTATTTTTGATAAAAACAATTAAAGGTCAAAAATAACAAATTACTTTTTGTTTGCAGCAAATTATAAGCCATTTTTATTTTTGATTGACAGAAATAAATCCATAAATTATTGACAACTTGATGAAAAGAAGCTTTACTTTTGACTTCAAATAAATACGTAGTTCAAAAACTTTAGATCGCGAAAACCAGATTTTGTGCTGATAATTTTTATACACTACACTCAGGCATAGATATTCTTAATTAGCGTCATCTCCTGAGTTGATAAATCCATGTCCGTCCGTATTTTCGCAATTTTTCAATGCAATTTTTTTGAATTTGAAATTTTTAATTAAACGATAATTTGAATTTGAAAATTTTATTTAATAAGAATTTTCAATTGAAAAAATGTACTGAAAAATTGCGGAAGATACTACATTTTATTGTTTTTCTAGAGAACGACTGGCAGACCCACTACAATTTTTGGAGGACTAATAAGTTACACCTGTAGCT
The DNA here is from genome assembly GCA_951812925.1 of Calliopum simillimum. NCBI lineage: Eukaryota > Metazoa > Arthropoda > Insecta > Diptera > Lauxaniidae > Calliopum > Calliopum simillimum. The sequence goes on along the minus strand of OX638369.1, from coordinate 88,647,618 downwards.
TTTTTTACAAGAAAAATAAAAAATATTAAAAATGACGTATTTTGGAAAACTCAATTTAATTTTTTTTTTTCAGTGTATACTAAATAAAATAGAAAACTAGTAAGGGTGTTACCTTTGGCCTGGCCAAACATTAAATACCCTACACAGCAGTATTTTGAAAATTTTGCTAATGTGGGAGGTGCCACGCCCTCCAAATTCACCCAGTTTTTTCTCATTTATAGTTCTTAGTATTTAAGTGAAATTTGGTTGGATTATCTGAAAAAATATTTTCAGAATAGCGTTGTGAAGCTTTTGCTTCGTTTGACACTCCGAGTATTGTTACGTGTATGCCATACGGCTTAATTTTAAAATGGTCGGTTCGTTAAACATGCTTAAAATGTGAAAAAAATTTTAGTTTCGTTAAATCTGCTTTTAGATTAGAATATCTCAAAAACTATACACGATAGAGCGATTCTGAGGTCGGATTCGCGTGTAGCATCGCAAAACACATCGAATGTGATTATTTTGATTTTGTTTAATTTAGTTAAAAAAAATTTTATTTTTTTGTATGGGAAAATGCCCCAATTGGAAAAGGGATTATCTCAAAATTTAGTCGAGGAGTCACGGGTGAAAACATTTTTATACATCATTTGAACGATAAGTGAACAGAATCTGGAAAAAAATTTGATTGTATTGTTTTTTTATACTTATTATTATCAATAAAATCCATTTAACTACGTAAAACCACTTATTTATCTTTAATTTCGATTTTTATCGTTTTTTTAAAAAAGCGCCACCTCTATAATTTTATTTTTTGCATAGAATAACTTCTTTTGACATCTATAATAAGAATTTACAAAAAAATCCGAGGTACATCAAAATTTGATTTAAATTATCCCACAAGCACCGTGAGTATTAATGTGTATTTTGGTTGCATTGTTGTGAAATATACTCCAAAATTTGCAATTTGAAGATATTTTTTGTATGGGCGGTAGGCGTGTCCGTTGACCGATTTCGCTCATTTTCAATCCCCCGAGCTTACTTTGACGACGGAGGCTGTGTACTAAATTTCATTGAATTATCTTGCTTAGTTTTCCCAAAGAATGTATTTCCACACACAGCCGTTACCCAGCCAGCCAGCCAGCCAGACAGACGGACATGGCTATATCGACTCAGAAGGTGACGCTGATCAAGAATATATATACTTTTCCATATTTGCCACGCCTCCTTCTCTGCGTTACAAACGGAAGGACAAAGTGAATATACCCTGGGTGTAGGGTATAAAAATTATTTTTGCTATTTTTTATTTTAAAGCCTGTTTCAAGACAAATCATTTGATTTGAATTGGATAAATGCAACAAAAGTTATAGCTTCTCAAAGAAAGCTAACCTAAAAATTTCAAAGTCCGATATCGCATATATTTGCCAGTAATTTTTTTCACTATGTTGCTATTGCTTATGCGAATTTATAGCCAAATCAGGTTCCATCAAAAAAATCTTGATCGTTTTGAAATGGTTTACACCACTAGCATCGGTGCCAGAATAAATTTCTAAGCCATAAAAAATATGAGGCATTAGAATAGCTTTTGCCAAAAGATGACGTATTTTAAAAAGAAATATGAAAAATTTAAACTATATAGCTGACCCGAGAATAACCTTTCGAATTTCAGTTCAGGTTCAATTATTATCCCAAGACAAGTTGCAGTTTTGCTTTAGAAGTAGTTATTAAAGGATATGCTATCAAAAGTATCAACGCTATAAGAGAGTTAAAAGAGATATGATTCTTACTAGCGCATCTAAGTAGTAGCAGCTAACAGATAATTTGAATTTGCATTTCCATTTAGCGAAGGAATAATTTGAGCTAGAGCCGTATAATTGGATATCATCGGCAAAAATAAGGACGGAACAGTTGTTGACAGAGAAAACGATATCATTGACAAACAGCATAAAAAACAGCGGACCCAATATAGTGCCCTCAGGTACACCACGAAACAAATTCAAAACACTGGATGAACACTCGTTATAACTCATAAACTGCGAACGGTTAGATAAGAAAGAAAACAGAAGTTTACAAGATGAATGCGAAACATTAAATTGACTGTACAATTTCAAAATTAAGATTTCATGGGCGATGGAATCATATGATTTTCTTAAGTCTAACAAAGCAAGGACAGAAGGCTTTGTTTTATTTAATGAATCACGAATTTCTTCGTTCAGACTCAAAATCAAATAGGTCGTACTATGATGTTGCCGACCAGGTTGAGCCAGGTGTTGTAGCCAGGTGATCTTTCAATATTATTTCAACAATTTTAGAGAATGTAGGTAAAATTGCAATTGGCCTGAAATGTTCGACACGGAACCCATCGATACTCTTCTTTAGCGTTGGAATTATCTTAGCATTTTTCCAGGAAAGCGGAAAGTAAAAATAGTTCTGACGAAGAGTAAGGACAAAAGGAAAGTTTATCTTCAACAAACGTGTCGAAATTCCATCGACACGAACGGAGTTTTATATTATAATTTAAACAATATCTATAATAACATTACATTATGGACCACAGAGTGTGGGTTGAGCATTAATGCTCAAAAAACAGATTTTGTGGTGTTCACGAATAAACACAAAATACCAAATTTTCGGCCTCCACCACTTAATAACGTTCGTTTGCTTCCTTAAGAAAGTGCCAAATATCTAGGCGTTATCCTCGATAGAAAATTGTCGTGGAAGATGAATACAGAAGAAAGGGCACGAAAAGCATGCGTTGCTTTTTACACATGCAAAAGAATGTTTCACAAATCTTGGGGCCTTAAGCAAGCAAACTTTATTGGCAATTTTATCAAAAATTCAAAGAATGGCAGGCATAGGAGTTAGCGGAGCTGTTAACACTATGCCTTCAGCTGCTCTCGACGATTTGCTTCATCTGGAGCCTCTTGATATTTACGCCAAAGGAGTTGCAGCAAAAAGTGCTATCAGGTTGAAGGAATCGGGCTTCTGGAAGTCGAAACCTTATGGCCATGGCAGTATTTTTACACAATTCCCTGGTTGTGATATTGACAATGGAACTGATTACATTAATCCCACTTTAACGTTCTCAACCAACTTTCAAGTGAAAATACCTGAAAGGAAAGGTTGGACTCCGATTCTGAATTCCAAAGCGATATAAACTGACGGTTCTAAAATGGAGTCTGGTGTAGGTACGGGGTATTTTCCAAGGACTTGAATAGCAGCGAGTCTTTTGCTTTACCCCGTTACTGCAGTGTATTTCAAGCGGAAATTCTGGCTGTGTGGAAGGCATGCCAAATTATTAAACCCAAAATTTATGAATGTAGTGACACATTTGTTATTTACGTTGATAGTCAGGCAGCCATTAGGGTCCTTGGGTCCAATCTTACTAAGTCTCGGTTAGTCCTTAGCTGCAGAAAATCCCTATGTGAAGTAGGGCAGCTATGTAATCTTACAATATGTTGGGTTCCCGGACACAGTAATTTCGTTGGTAATGAAAATGCTGATGAATTTGCTAGGAAAGAGTCTTTAACTGACATAATTTCTGAAACCTATATTATGAAACCAAAACCAACTGGAAAAGGTCGTTGGAAAAGGAAATCCAAGAATCGGGAAAATCGTGGCAAGAGATCAAAGTCATCGCAAGGGATCGTGACAAATGGAGAGATTTCATATTGGCCCTATGCTCCTCCTAGGAGTTAAAGGAGAATACATACATACATACATATTATGAAACCACTTGCATTGATAAGAGCCAACATTGACTCTAAATGTATTTTTTGGGCTAATTTTAGATGGTCAAACTTAACCACATGTTTTACGTCGAGGGCGATATGGCCACTGTATGACGCTAACAGAACACGTAGAATAATTTCCTTAGATAGGTAAAGTCTCAGAACTTTAATTGGTGTCATTACAGGGCACTAATTTATAGGCAGACACGCTTCTAGATTGGGCCTTACTGACGTAGGAGATCTTTGTAGAAGTTGTAAAGATCCTGACGTCGAAGAGTCCATTTTTCATTTCCTTTGTGAATGCCCAGCGTTGGCTAATCGACGTTACAAGGTGTTCGAAAGTCACTTCTTCGACTCTCTTGAAGATATAGCTCAAAAGAGTCCCAAATCCATTTTGGAGTTTATAAAAATTTCCAAATGGTTCACATAGGTTAACAACGAAGTTATATATCGGGTATACAATGGGCCTAATCGCGGCCTAAGTTATGATGGCGACTGCCATCTCCCGCGCTAACCTAACCTAACCTATAATATTTATGAAGAAAAGAAAAAAAAAAACTTAAAGTTAAATTGAAACGGACGACTTTTGCCTGCAAGACGTACTCTTAGTTAAAAATAAACACATTCTGTAGGCATTGTTGCTTTGCGAACATAAAGAATTTGTTTTATTTTATTGCAGCAGAACTAATCGACCAAAAAGTCTACAAACAATATTTTATAAAGATTTCATTTTATAACGATTTGTAGGGCCAATTGATTAAAAAAGTTTTTCAAATAAGCACCAAACTTACCAACATATAATATTTTATGATCTTTTGACACAGTCAAAGCAGTTATGCTCGCCGGCTCTGCATTATCCTTGCGATCATAGGCGGTATGCATGGTGAGTTTGGAACGAAACATTAATTGACGTTGCCATTTGAAACCTAACAAAGCAAATGATGTAAATTCATAATATTGTATTGTATATAATTCACTTATAAATAAAAAATTACCTTTACGCAATGCATTCTCACCCTTGAGACGATCAGTGTCTACCACAACAAAACTATCTGTTAAACTTGTATCAGATTTGCTGGGGCGAATAGAACGATGTTCATCACTTGTACTTTCTAAAAATGCAATAAAATAATTAGTTCCACTACCGTTGAATAAAATCATTTAACTGTTACCTTCATCTGTCTTTTGACTTTTATTTTCTACTTGTTCTACTGTGGTGGATTTCATTTCGTGCAGTGATTTTGTACCCGATAATGAGCTCTTACGCCGTTCATTGTTTTGCACTTCTTTAAGTAGCTTATCCGATTCATTAGATTTGTTACTATGTTCTGAGGCTTCAGAAATGCTGCTCTCAGAAGCTGATTTCACAATTTCTTCTATGAAACAAGCAAAATATTTAATTAAAATTATGAATTAGTTAATGGAGCAAATTACTATAAACTAAGATTTTCTTACCAGCTTTCTCATCTGTGTCCATATGTTTTATTTGCTTAAATAAATCCAAACTCTTATTATCAGACTTCGTGGTAGTGGAAGCAGATTTAGTTGTTTTTGTTTTATCCGTATTTTCCGGCTTCTCCTGTGAACTTACTTCAGCACATCGCTTAAGCTTACGTTCAAGGGGCACCTGTACATACTCCAATGACCACATCTAAAAATGAAGAGAATGTTCTCGATATTTTTGGCTTAAACTACTCAAAGCAAAAACTCACCCTTACAACACCATCAGTTGAACCCGTAATTACTACATTTTGCTGATCCCATTCACGTATCTGCGAAAATGACACACACAATATTTGCTGCATTCGATCAGCGCTGCCAACACTCGTATTCACTAATGCTAAAGCATCACCATTGATTGACCAGACATGCAACCATGTTGCCGAACACGTTGCAATTTCCCCGGTTAAATCATTAATAGCAACAGCAGCTACTACACCAACATGACCGCGTAATTGACGCACAAATGTAAAACGTGACATATCCCAAACGATGGCTGTACCATCACGTGAACCTGAAACGATGACATTATAGGCGGCACTAGCTGCCAAACAAGTTACTGCATCGGTATGTCCATGTAGTGAGTTGCGCACCGTAAGACTTTTACGATTTGCATCAAATTTCCAAATCGTAACCACTGAGCTGGTGCCTGCGGTAACAATCATTCTATCATTGGGACAGGCGCATGTGAGTATTTCTCCTGAATTTTGTGCAGCTGCTTCGGAAACAAATGAAGCACGATCCGAATCATATAGCCCAATACGTAATGAGTGATCGGCAAAACCCCAGGCGATATATTTTGCAAAGGTGGGTGGCATCATAACCTGGAGACATACATAAAAAAAGGTTTAGTTAAGAATTTTTGTTCATCCAATCCATTAAATGCCAACTGACTGCAAAGTAACCACAATACGGACATAACCAAGAAGAAATTTGATGGGCCTTATTATGAAAAAACAATCTAGAGAATTTTTTCTCAGACTCCCTGGTATGCAAAGAGAATTCGAAGAGCGAATAAAAAATTGTCTTTTAAAAGTTGTTTTTCAGCTGTTTTCACGAAAACTTATTTTCGCACCTAAGCCCCCTTTTCATAGACCAGGTCACATATGACAAACTAAAACACTTGTACGGCAATTTTATAGCTTATTAAAATGGCACCAATATTTATGAAATCCATCAATTCCAACTTGAACTGATATTTCCGAAAGCTTAATCCGGATCATCCGATGGCTATATCTCCGAAACTAGATCCGAGCGACACTTTTTGATAACACATTCTTAGAATTAAAATCTTCATAAAATAAACTAGCTTTTAAAAAAAAAATTAGGTGTCACTAAAGTAAACTTGACTCAAAGTCATCAATGAGAATAATATTGTTACAGGTGCTCATACTAAGTGTAAAACAGGGGTCGGCAAAAATAAATTTGATATTGTGTTAGTGAGAGGAGAGAGAATGCACTGAGAAAAAATTTTCACAGAAAAGAGTACGAAATAAATATTGAAACAAAAAAATATGCGTTTAAACTGAAAAATCATTGCAAAAGCAACATCGAGTGCAAACATATTTCTGTCTTCTTATGCCAGTGGTCAACAGGCCATAGCACAATTGTGCAGAAAAAACTTCACACGTATTCTTGGGCTTTTTCAATCAGTTGTCGCTAAACCATCGACAAAGCAACATCGAGCGCATCCGCAGATAAACTTTTTAAAAATTATACAACAATTTTTAGGGCTGCCACCTGTTTTTTTTTTATAAATTTTGCTTAAACCATAGGATATTTAAAAAAAAAAAAATAAATTTTAGTCTTAAAACGCTTAGACAAACTTTTTAAAAATCCAACGTACTCGTATATTTTTAGGGTTACCACCTAGTTAGTTTCCAAAATTTTGTTTAAATCATACTTTTGCTTCAGGAACGGTCGGATGGCTACAGGTAGCACAGATTGTACAGATGGTTACAAAAAGTCTGGTAACCCTAGCATAGCAACCCTAAATCTATGTGTCGTTGTTTTTGGACCCAAGATGTCAATTTATAGTGAGAAAATTATGACCTTAGCAATTTATTGAAATAAAATTTTGATTTTATTAAAAAACCATGTGGCAACCCTAAAAAAATTACTATGGGTTTTTGGGTCGAAAATATAACTTTTCAATAACCCTAATATGGCAACCCTAAATTTTCGTTTCATTGTTATTGGACCCAAGATGTGAAATTATAGGGAGATAATGATGATCTTATCAATTAATTGAAAGAAAATTTCGGTTTTATTAAAATAAACAGGTGGCAACCCTAAACATATATGTTGGATTTTTAAAAAGTTTATCTAAGCGTTTTAAGACTAAAACTCATTTTTTTTTTTAAATATATGGTTCAAGCAAAATTTAGAATAAATTTTAATTTTTTTTATACAATAAATGTATGGTTAAAGCAAAATTTACAAAAAAAAAGGTGGCACCCCTAAAAGTTTTTGTATAACTTTTAAAAAGTTTATCTGAGCGTTTCCTAAACTGAAAATTTGAACCTAGTCACAAAAAGTATGAAATAAAATATTTTTCAGAATTTGTCATAGCTGTAAAGAAATTTTTTCATGTGCATAAAAAAGACAACAGAACGACAGATACGCTCGATGTTGCTTTGTCGATGGTTTTGCGACAACTGAATGAAAGAGCTTAAGCATGCGTGTGAAGTCTCTCTGCACAATTGTGCTATGGTTTGCCGACCACAGGTCTAGAAGGACTCATGCGAGATTTGTGTTATAGATAAAGCTGTGCCATTTCAGTTAGAAGCATTAGCACTTAAGAGAAACCAAAAGTACGTCATTTTTTTTCGAACTCCGAAACCATCATCAATTTGTAATTTACTTTTTTTGATTGTTTTTAATGAAATTTAGAAGTATATTTTGTTTGTTTTTTAATCTTATTTGTTAAATCAAATGGAAAATACCAGGGTTGCATAGTAGTTTTTGGCGATAATTGGAAGAAAAAAGTATCCCTGTCGGAAATTAAATTTTCTATTCTTAAAATATTAACGATTACGAATGTGCCCTCCAACGCCGTATATGAATAAGATATTCAAATTTTATTCGTTTGACTTACTCGCCGGTCTGTGCAATTTGGTTAGACACAAATAAAGCTGTTCAAAGAGGAATAAAACGTTGCTATGCCAACGCTGCGTTTGATTTCCTGAAAATTGTATATTAAACAGACGCAGAATTCGAAAAACAAACGTATTTAGACATTTCGTTTGTCCGCTTTCAGCAACATTTTATCAATTTTAACAAATTCCACAGACCACAGTAACGAACTGTGTATCTTGATAAAAATATACGTCGTTGGTGCCCTCTCCAGAATGGAATATATTTTGGAGAGCGAATTAGTGGTCAAATTCATGATAAGGCTCGGTGTTACGTAACATCGAATAAATTGTTCAGAATAAATACCTTATTTTGCTCCACAGCAAAAACAGTCTTATCCGGTTGTATTATTTGTCCAACAGGACCCTTGAGCTCTTTTATAGGTTGTAAACTAGGCTTTAAATTATCTAAATTATGAAAGAATAAACGGTCTGATTGCAATACTGTTGTGTTGCCTTGTATGAGTGCACTTGGATCAATTAGAGTAGAATGTCTGGAGTTCAACATTTTTTTAGCTGGATGTGCCTTCTTAAAAAGTTGCTTCGGTATCTGACCAAAATTGTTTATAAAGCCAATGGTAGCATTTTTCTTAAGAGGATCATCAATACTACGGAGAAAATTATAAAAAAATTAAATAAACTTAGCATAAAATAATTAATATCTTTTACTTGTAAATGTCCACATTGCCCTCATAGAAGAGATGATGGAAAACATTAACTGCTTCAACGGCAGCAGCGCCTTGCTGCTTACAGCCAAAAATTAAATCAATCCACTATAAAATAAAATAAATATATTTAATATTATGTAAGAATTTTTCAAAATTCAATGAATATTTCGCCTTACCAAATGTAAATTTTGACTAACATGATCACACTCTAAGGCACTTCGATGCACCCTTATAAACTCTTTGGGATCCTGTTTTGCCCATGGTGGAAGTACAACATGATTCAGAGTTTCACCATTTTGCTTTGTACCTAAAATTAAAGAAACACCATGCTATGTACATATTGCTTTACACACTTAAGCATTATTTACATACCTAAATCAAAATTATTGTAATTCATAACGAATTCCGGGAGGTAAAAAAATTCAGGTATTAACTCTTTAACATCAGCCATATTTAATTTTGATGCTGATAACCATGCTTCCTTTAAACTGTGAAACATACGATCAGCTAAATCAAAGTGACCACCTTGTAGACGCAGAAAAGGTTGTGAGAATGGCTCTAAGCGCACCAAATAGGAGCATACAATCATTGCGGAGCTGTAATGCGTGCCATAGTGATAAGGTGGTGTCTCACCGTGAGGATCATCCCATTCCTAAGGAGAGATAAACTAATATTAATAATCAAAGTTTTTAAAGCAATAATTTACCTTAAAACGTTTAGAAAATTGTTCTAGACGTTCTTCAGATTGTGCACCCATGGGTTTGGAGAAATCACGGAATGTTTTTGGATTGGTTAAATCGAGCTCTTCAGAGTCATAATCTGCAAGTATCCATGGGAATACTGGGTACTGCATGAGATCATTATAAGAGCGTCCAGCAAGAGTATTTAAATGCATCAGGTATTGGAAGTTTGAAATTTCGCCGCGCTGTTAAATTATAAATCACAATAAAATTAAGTGGAATTTGTAGCTGTATAATATGCTTACCACCCAGCGTTGTGTTACAGAAGTCTCACCAATGAGACTACTAAAAATGCCCGAAGTTTGTTCAACACTTGCAGTGCGTTTTTGTCCTGCCACAGATTGTTGTGCATTGTCGTTAATAGCAGTAGCATGCGCCATAAAACGTTGATAAACCTTAAAAGAAAATAATTTATTTTCGTTGTGATCGCTCAATGAAATATTTTATTTTGCGATTTTAATTGTTTTTCAATCATTACACAGCATTTTGTTTCAAAAATCGCAAAATTTGATTTCGTATTACCTTATTTCTGACTTTGCGTGGAAAGCTTAACAAATAATTGCGCCCATCTTCCGAGAATACTTCGAGTGCAATTGGCTGTAGCAAATACCGTCGCTTATGTACCTCACGTATCTCTTCGTATGAAAACTTTGAGCATTGGCGCATTTTTTGCGAACGTGTGGATCCACCAGAATTCGGTATAATTGGATCATATGCACCTGGCGGTAACGTATCGATATCGCGTATTTCACGATTTTTGAGCAATGTGAAACCATCGACAATATAACAATGTTCTTTGCCAAATAGCAATAAACCTTCGGTTGTATCCAAACCCTGTATACGTGCACAACGAAACATAAATGAGATTTTTTCCTGCTCTTCCAGTAAACGCAAGAAAGTTTCATTGTCTGATATCATTGACATGTCCTCTTCCTCCTCGTCAAGTTCTTCTTGTGTAGCGCTGCCATCTACAGATTCTTGTGTTTGTGCTGTATGTTGATGTGACAATTTATTCTGATCGATAGGTGTGCGAGGTGGTGAATTTGTACTGCCACCAGGTTCACTTTGTGATGAATGCTGCAAATGTGGTAATACATTTTGATGTTTCTGTTGTTGTGTGTTGGCCTCCAAGGAATGTTGTTGATGCAGTGAAAGATGCTGTTGTATGGAGTCAGTCTCACAAAGTATACGTGGTGGCTGCTGACAGTGTGTATAATAGATTTTGCTGTCAAAACTGGTAGCGGTTTTGTATTTTAATTGACGCTATAAAAAGACAAAATAAATTAAATTTATTATCAACCGAAATGAAAACATCAATCATATTTACATTATCTGGCATCTCCAGTTCCGGCCTGTATGGATAATGCAAATAAAATAACTCATTACGCATGGTTTTTTTACGCATACGATGCGGTCCCTCTGTTGTATCCAAAATCCACTTATCAAGCGAAGAACTACCTTCTGGACCCCATAGACCACGTTCGCGTGTAAGCTCAGTTTCTGATTGTATCCAATCTTGATAGACATAACGTTGTGTATGCTGCAACATTTGTGTATATTGCTTACAGCGTAAATCCCACAGGTCTCTATAGTGACACAAAATAAAAAAAGAAAAATGTATTAAAATATATTGACAATATTGTCTGTCTATTAGCCATTACCTTATTAATTGTACATGCACTGCCGAGCATTCCAATGCTAATTCACGACTCATTGTTGAACGTATGCGCACCATTAGTTCTTCTTTTTTGACTTTGGTGCGACTGGCTAAACGTGTCAAACCACCAGTAACTTTTTGTATTTTCGATTGTATTTGATTGTGCAGCTCCCAAGGAATACGATAGGAAGCCTTACGTTCAGCATCAACGTAATTGAACCATAGTTTGGATGCAAGTTCCATAACTTGCTCGCGTGTCGTTTGCAGATCTGGTGCCTTTGAGTTGTTTGGTGGTGGTGCTAGCGAGATTTTAAAGACTTCCTCAATAGCTGGCTTTTTACAGACATATAATTCCTCCCAGACGCGAAAAGCAGCCCCAACGATTAGATTTCGTCCCTAAAAGTAAAAAGTATTTTTCTTAACGATGTCGCTTTTATTTATATTACAACAAAATGGTAATGGGCCTTATCATGAATAAACATTCTCAAAAAATTTTTCTCGCCCTAGCATGCAATCACAAAAAAAAATTTTATGGAAAGGAAAAAACTTACTGGAAAGTAAGGTTGTCAACAAAGATTGGGTGAGAGTGAATGAAATCGGTCAACGGACACACCTACCGCCTATACAAAAAATATATTCCAAATGCAACTTTAGGAGTATTTTTCACGACAATGCAACCAAAATACACATAAATACTACGAATTGCAAGCGCAAGCTCTGGGTGAAATCGGGCATGAAGGCGTGGCACCTCCCATAAAAGCAAAAGTTTCAAAGTGCTTTACTGAAAGAGTTTTTTGAGATAATCCAACTAAATTTTACTCAAATACTAAGCACTATAAATGCACTCTCTGAGCTAAAACTAGATGAACTTGGACAAGAGGGCGTGGCACCTCCCATTTTGCAGTGTAGGGTATTTAATGTTTGGCCAAGTCGAAGTTAACACCCTTACTAGTTATACCCTAAACCCAGGGTATATTCACTTTGTCCTTCCGTTTGTAACGCATATACGTAGAAGGAGGCGTGACAAACATAGAAAAGTATATATATTCTTGATTAGTGTCACCTCCTGTGTGTGGAAATACATTTTTTGGGAAAACAGAGCAAGATAATTTAATGAAATTTGAAACACTGCCTCCGTCGTCAAAGTTAGCTCGCGGGTTGAAAACGAGCGAAATCGGTCAACGGACACGCCTACCGCCCATACAAAAAATATATTCAAAATGCAACTTTATGAGTATTTTTCACGACAATGCAACCAAAATACACATAAATACTACGAACTGTAAGCGGAAGGTCTGAGAAAAAATTGGGCGAATTCGGATAAGAGGGCGTGGCACCTCCCATATAAGGAAAAGCTCCCAAACGCTATACTGAAAGTGTTTTTTAAGAAAGTCGAACTAAACTATACTCAGACACCAAGAACTATCAATGCAAGCTCACACTGGGTGATTAAAAAACTGGGTGAAATCGAACAAGAGGGCGTGGCACAACCCTTATAACCAAAAGCTTCAAAACGCTTTACTGAAAGTGTTTTTTGAGATAATCGAACTAAATTTTACTCAGACACTAAGAACTATCAATTCAAGTTCTGAGCAGAAACTGGGTGAAATCGGACAAGAGGGCGTGGCACTTCCCATATAAGAAACATTTTTAAAATACTGCAGCGTAGGGTATTTAAACGGTAACACCTTTACTAGTGTTTATTAGCGTTACTCCGTCAGTTTCTCACAAAGTGTGAAGGTTTATGTGAATAATTTTACTTTATTTTGGATTTATTTGGATTATTTTAATGAAATTCAGATGTTTATATATCTTCAACTTTTTTTTTAACCATAACTGTCAAAACAAATGGAAAATACTAGGGCTGCATCTAATTTTTCTGGCGAAAGTTGGAAAAAGTATCCCTGCTCGGTAAGGAATTTTCATTCTCAAAATATTCACTCTCTCTTGAGAGAAGACTATATTTTCGAGAGGTAATTTCAAGGCAAAATCACGATAAAGCCCAATATATTAATTCTAAGTAACAGGAATTTAGAGTAGCGAAACCACTATTCTATTAAAACTAACCATGCAGATTGCTCTTAAAACTTATCAATTGTCATTCACAAACTTTATGCATCAAGTTTTAGGCAAACTTGACGCTTGAGCAAAAATTGTTTAAACTCACCTGTAATTGATTCAAGTCTTCATCTTTTGGTTCCATAACATCCGTTTGTGGATTAACATGCCACGTAGTGTTTCGACTTGTCGCTGGCTCCAATATAATCTTCATATCAGCGGTAAGCTGTAGCAGACAATATGTAAGACAGCCAATAAACTCCAACTCATGATTACCAGCACCAAAAATGAGCAAACGATGTGTTATGATTTTATGTAAAGCCTCTAGTACGCTCATTTGCTCAGCAATCGATTCTGTTGGACGCGACAACAAAAAGAGTATGCTACGATTAAGAGAATGATGCAGTTGTTCAAGCGTCAATGATGCAGATGTGCGCCGCTTCGCTTGTGCTATTAACTTTATAACAAAATCAAAGATATCATGTGGATTACGCGTTAAGCAACCCTGCCACAATTTGTCCACAACGCGTGCCGTAAAATAAAATACATTCGGTGCTATATGCTGCGTGTGACTTGTTAACAGCGGGACAATCGGTAATGCAGCCTGCTCGCCTACCAAAACATCAGCAGCCAAAAGATGATCCATCAATGCTGTAATAATCTCTGTTTGATATTCAATTTGTTGTGATATTTCTGCATTCTCTGGTGAAGCGTCAAGCACAAGATCAATAACCGGTGTTGTTTTGCCATGCATATTCAAGCTTAAAGAGTCAACAACAATAACGCGCAAAAAGTCAATAATGCATTTGCGTACAGGATGTTGGATGAGCATATTTGGTGGCTTCTCTGAAAAACTATTTTCATTTAAAACAAAAGAGGCAACGGCATTGGAAGAGTTATCTGTTGGTGTGGAGTTGCCGCTATTAGGTTCAGTTTCAAATGACTTTATCGGAGGGAAAAGTACGCCGACCATGGATGAGATTACATCGCCAGACATTAAAACAGGCATGAAATCAGGAAGGTTTTGATAGAAACTAAAAAGCAACTGTATGATTGTTTCTGGATGACTGGTCAGCCATGATATATTATCAGTAGAGTGTACAATAGCGCGGACCATACCCAGAAGTACGCATACAGCCTCGGGGCATACATTTATCTTGGAAGCGACAACATTTGGTGTCGCTTGTGTTACAGGTGCACCCCAAAGGAATGACCAAACACGATCTAAATCAAATTTAGTATGTTCGCTTACAAGCACTTTCACCGGCTGTCCCATGATGAGAGCAGTTAGTAAGAAATACAGTTCTGGTACATCGAGGTGATGTTGCAGTAGCCATTCGAGCATTTGGTAACCAGGTATATGCAAAGCGCCTGTGCGCACTTCCCCAGCAATCTGCGATGGTAAATGTTGCAGAGCATTTGTTGCAAGTACTGATGATGATGTACCACCATTTTGTGCGCCTGCGCTTCCTGTACTCAACTGTTGTGCACCAATGCCTCCCAACATTTTGCGTTGCGAAACCATTTCGGTGAAACGTAGATAACCACCGTTGTGTGTTGCATCACGAAAACGCACTAAAAAGCTGTCATTAGCGCAGACGACAACTAAAACGCGTACAACAATGATTACGGTAGTAAAATGTACATGCGGATGCATAAAGAGTAATAGCCAATCCATGCCCAACGTCTTGGAAATATCGTCACAAATAATGTAGTTCACAGTGTTGCGCGGGGTAAACAACAAACCGTGTAATAGCGATAAGCAGCGGTTGCGTAAGTAAATATTCTGCGCCATTGCATCCTGCTCAGAATTGGCATTCGAACCATGTGCATCACGTTTCATTGATGGCAAAATAATTGCCTTCTCCAGCTGATCTGGTTTTGGTAATTTTGCAGCAATATATTGACCAAATAGCAGCAAATCCGAATGACGTGGCTGACCGCCTAGCAGTGTTTCAACAAGATTAAATAGTATTTCACGTGTGGAATGATCATTAATATCGGTGATAATGTGCAACAATTTATTTAGTAATTGCAAATCACGCATAATTTTTACATTCTGTTTTTTCTCTGTTGATTCCACGGCTAGTTCGAGCAAATGCTCCAGCAATGAACGCAACAAACCATTTGGAGCACCATGCCAAATTTCTAAATCGCATAGTAAATCTTGAAATGCAGTTATATTTGGTATAGCAGCCATTTCCTGTCCACTATTTACAGTGCCAACAAGACCAAAAGTTAAATGCAAAATATGTGAATTCAAAAGGTTGCGTTTTTTCTTGAAAAACATGCCCAGCGTTTGATAAGAGCGCTTACGATCCATTTCACTTTGTGCCGCACGATTGCTACGTACTACACAGGTTAATGCCTTGACACCGGCATACAATGATTCAACATCCTGCGCCATTGCAATTATACCGAGCAAAACATTGCAACCTCCAACGGTATCAATCATTGCTGAGACAGGATGTGGGCTAAAAACGCGTACACCCAAGTAACCCACAACGACACCGCCAAGAGAACGCCCAGAACCAGCTAGATGGCCAGCTGAATTATGCAGAATTTTAATTGGTGTAGCATTCTCATGTGAATTCATGCCTAATTGCTTGGCTATCGATTTATTATCAGCACGGCTGTATACTTTTCGTATCTTGGCCAAAGTTAACTGTGACACTGCCTTTGCGTTTAATCCCAGCAATACACGATCTTCTGGCACTAAGGGAGCTAAAGGCTCACTTTGTTTACCCAATTGTGGTGCCTGCAATGAACCCATATAGTGGGGTCCCAAACTGTAAATCGTTTGAACAGTTTGTTGTGTCATTACATCCTCGAGCAAATGACAAACACCTTGCTTCCAGCAAAGACGAGAATAGCGGCGCCAAATAGGCGGTGTTCCAATGTAGCCATATACTTGACTTGCAACAGCGAGATTCGCTGAACCAGCGCCAGGATTTTGTGATATGTAATGCAACTTTTGTGTATGCATTGGCTAAACGACATTAAGGAGGAAATAAATTTTAAATAAAAGGTAAATAAATTTAAACCTTTTGAAACTCACAGTGCCATCTAAGTACAGCGTCAAACTGGAATTTTTAAGCACAGCTCGGTTGAGAACGACAACAAGATTATGCCATTGACCTTCGTGCAATAAATCAGGACACCAAATACGTGCACTTCCATCATCGGATCCTTCTGGTTCCCAATCACCTAACGCTGGAAAGAGGAAATAATAGTTACACAATGGAAATGAAAGCAGGTGTTGTGTAGTCAAGACCAGATCAAAGTGAATATAGCAAATTTTGAACTTTTAAAGAAAAATGGGGACTTATTGAGTAAGAACTAGACATATTATGTCTTCCAACTTGTAAGTGTTACCATAGCATAAATTTTTCTGTAGTTTTTCTGCTCGCACCATTGACACTGACCTGAAGTATTAGTTTATATAAAATACACTGAAATACACTGAAGTATTTGTTAAAATCGGTTTTTTTACGCTTCGGTTCACTTCAGTGTCAAAATGATATCAGTGTACAGTGAAGATTTTAATCTTGTTTTGTTTGGATCAAATACTTCAGTTCAATGTAAAATGTGCGAGGGGAAAAAAGCACACTATATTTGAATATTTATTTTGCAGGTCCCTAGTACAAAAAAGTTTTTGTTGCTCGTGTACAAACAGAATTGTAAAGCTTCGATCCATCTTGAGGCCAAAATTTGTTTATCGATATGTTTACTTTCGAGTTATTAACAATTTAAAATAAGTTTAGGTAATGGCCGAAAGAAATTAACGCTACAAACTTACTTTTACTTGGCTTTACAAGCGTCTCTTGGGTAGATACAACAATTGCTTTGTCACGTGCCGACAGCAATATAGAAAGACAAACCAATGGGTCTTCACGTGGATTGTTAGTGGTACGAACGAGTGTCAACAAACGTACACAATGTGGATCCGTTTTTGGGTCAGAGAATTTTTCCACACAAAACCACGTTGAGTATGAAAGTCCTGTTTGTGGTGGAAAAATACGATCCCCCGAACCAATGCCACCAATAGTATTTGCATCAATAGTACCACCCGATGTAGCAGCTGCTTGCGGTGCTAATGATGGTAGATATAAACAACCAAACCCCTCTGCGGACATATCCATCTCAACAAATGGTGGCAAAGTGCTTGAACCATGTGCGCGGAAATCACGTGGTGTTGTCATTGAAACTAAAGTTTTAATCCGTGTCAATGGTACCGGACCACCCATGCGATATGGTTTATGCATATCAATGTCAGCACATGAAAGCGGTTCTCCTAAACGCAAAAATTCACGTAATTCTGTCGGCTGTAACGCCTGAGCAGCTAATCGTTCCAAGATATATTGCATAGCAACATGTAGCGGATTTGATTCTTCGGCCAATGCACGCCTTGCAATTTTTAATAACTGCTCTGCAAGTCCAAAATCGCACATTATTTGCTGATTGCGTTCACTGCGAACCAACGATTTGATGATTTCAGAGAGATAAACTTGCAAATTTAGCGCCCGCATTGGTTCTTTTTCATGCGATACGCTTGGAAGCAATTGCAGCATGCATAGCACAACACCTGGATGTACTATTCGCGGCTCTGGTACAGGTTGTGCAAGGTTTAATTGATTAGGATGAGCAGCTGCAGCAGCAACGTTGGCGAGTTCTTTGCTTGGTGAACGCGTTGAATGTTGATCGTTAAATATCGATATAGCACCATTGAAATTGGGCGATTCGAAATTATCCAAAGCGATGCTGTAAAGAAGCCGATAGATAACGCACACGTAGGATAATGAACGTGGTATGGTCGTACTGAAGCTGCAAGGAGTGTTAAGTTTAGTAGAGAAAATACAAAAAGCGAAAATTTTTATTACCTGTAATTCAATATGTCACCCGAAAAAACTTCATGATAATACTTTTGTGTACTCATGTCACTATTAAATTCACCTCTAAAATCTTGCAACTCGGTGGCGGTACCAAAGCAACCCAGCAAACGCAATGTATCACATAGCGAGGAAGTGCATATTTCTTGATGGAAAAATTTCGCGTTTGCCGGTTCAAAACGCATTGCAGTTGCTAGCGTTTGGCAAACAATCTGCAGCAGTAAAATGAGATCATCCTGCGTAATAATCGTTGGGTCTTTTGAATCTACCTCAATAAGTTTCTCATCAGCTACATCATTCAATTTGCCATCTAATGAAACAAATACGCTTGTTAGATAAACGAAACCGCCAACTTTGCGAAAAACGGTACGAGTACGATGTGAATCTTTGAGACAACCCAATAGCATATTTAGTATTTGTATTTTAAATTCAACCTGATATGGTGGCACAGAATGCATTACAGAGAGTATGAATAGCATATCGTCATCACCACCAGCAGAGAGTATTAATTCGCGTATTATGCCCAGAGATTGTGGACGACAATGTTTGAATTTTACCAAATCATGAATGCATTTAGCACCACCACAATCACGAAAAACATTTGCATTTGCATTGCTGCCGCTCAATAAAATTGTTAGCGCTTCCAGTACATGTTTACCAAGCGTATCAGGTAAATCCTCACCCGACTCGGGTGCCAGCAATTCAACATTTTCATCACCTTGTGTTATTTTACGTACATAATCAGCATAGCGATGTAAACAGGTGACAAACACCTCCAATATGCTGACTTCACGATACACATCTTTAAAAACCGCATTATGGCGCAGTATATTCAGCAGCGTCTGTAGGCAGAGTATGCTGCAGCTTGTTGAATGATTACTTTTAAGTAATAGCGAAAGGCTTATCAGCTCTTTACATGGTACAAAATTGAGCTGGAATACAATGAATTCCAAGAGATCAAAAAACTTTTCCTGTATTTGTGGTCCTTTCAAATGTATGCGTTCTGTAAATTGACTAAGCGTATTCTCCGAGTCGAGTATAAAATAATTTGCATTTTCCGAATGATAGACACGTGAAATGGCATCTAATATTGTGCAGCAAAGTGTTGGCGATGTCGATTTGAGAAATACATTCTGTAGCACTTGAAAAGCGTAGATATTACGCACGCATGTTTCACGTGAGCTGGCCTGAGGCATTTGGAAATTTTGCATTTTGAAGAGTGCATTTACTTGATTTTGTGGCGGACGTAGTTCATTGAAACCGCACATGCACAGCGAAGAGATCATGAGCACAAGATTGCGTATGGCAGCTTGTATTTCAATAGATTGCGAGCGTGAGGTGTCAAATCTGAAGTAAGAAGGAATGAAAATCAACTGTTTATGCACACAAATAAAACACAAAGTAGCGGCACTCACCTGAGCAAAAATTCACTTAAGAATAAATAGCCTTGGGATGCTTTAAAATCATCTAATAATATTTGCGACACTTGACTAGAATCCTTGAGGAAGCAAAATACGGTAACAAACATTTCGACAATTTCCAGTGGATTGGAAAACGACAATCGTTGCATATTATCAACGCACAATGCCATGCAACCTTTGGCTAAAAGTTGAAGAAAAATAAAAAGGAGTTTAGTTAAAATTCTTTACTAAAAATGTATTTTGAATAAATGGTTTAAGTTGTTTTTTTTTTATACCCTACACCCAGGGTATATTCTCTTTGTCCTTCCGTTTGTAACGCAGAGAAGGAGGCTTGGCAGGTATAGAAACGTATATATATTATTGATCAGCGTCACTTCCTGAGTCGATATAGCCATGTCAATGTCTGTATGGCTGGTTGGGTGTGCGTGGAAATACATTTTTTGGGAAAACTGAGCAGCATAATTCAATGAAATTTGGTATTCTGCCTCCGTCGTAAAAGTTAGCTCGGGGGATTGAAAATGAGCGAAATCGGTCAACGAACACGCCTACCGCCCATACAAAAAATACATTCAAAATGCAATAATAAGATAATAAATACTACTAGAAGTAAGTACAAGCTCTGAGCAAAAACTAGGCGAATTCGGACTAGAGGGCGTGGCACCTCTCATACAAACAAAAGTTTCAAAAAGTTGTACTGAAAGCGTTTTTTGAGATAACCCAACCAAATTTCATTCAAACACTCCGATCAATAAATGCAAGCTTTGAGAAAAAACTAGGCGAACTCAGACAAGAGGGCGTGGCACCTCCCATACAACCAAAAGTTTTAGAATGTTATACTGAAAACATTTTTTGAGATAACCGAACCAAATTGCACTCAAATCAATAAATGCAAGCTCTGAAAAAAAACTTTGTGTACCCGGACAAGAGGGCGTGGCACCTCCCATATAAGCAAAAGTTTCAAAATGATATACTGAAAGTGTTTTTTTGAGACAATCAAACTAAATTTCACTCAAACACTAAGAACATTAATTGCAAACTCTGAGCAAAAAGTAGGAGAAGTAGAACTAGAGGGCGTGGCACCTCCCATGTAAGCGAAAGTTTCGAAATGCTATACGGAAAGATTTTTTTATGAAAACCTAACCGAATTTTACTCTCAGAACAGTAAATGCAAGTTCTACGCAAAATCTAGGTAAACTTGGAGACGGGGGCGTGGCACTTCCAAAACAATTTATTTTAATAAAAATTTGCATGTACAAGAATATTGCATAGTATTTATCAACTAAGTGTTTAACAATATACTTGAAATGCAGTTTATTTAGTTTTTGGCCAGACCAAAGATATCACCCTTATTAGTTTTAACTAAAGTTCGCCCAAAAATTCGAAATCCGCCCATGAAAGCGCCATGGTTAGGTGAAAAATAGCGAAAATGCATATTTTGAAAATATTTCGATATCAGCTCTTTCCGAATTTTCTCTGAAAAAGGATACCCCACCTTTACCAAAAATTAGCAGACAAGTGACAATTGACAATTTTTTTTGGAAAGTTTTTACTTATCTTTACTTTTTTAGGCTACCGCTACGCATATTTTGTATCTAAACTCGTAAAGTAATAGGTTTCCCACTAAGGCATACTAAATTTAATTAAACGAAACTAATTATAAATATTGAAGTTTCACTTACAATGTATATAGCTGACAACAACGTCTTTTAAGCCATGCCGTGATAGTGTGGTCAAAATTTCTGCTGCACTTTTACGCCATATAATATTCTGCTGTGTGCAAGGCGATGTGATTGCCGAAAACAACAATGTCAGATCATCCATACGTGCCAATTCCTCGGGCGGGTATGGATAGGAACAAAGTTTGACAAGCAATTGCACAAAAATTTTTTGCATCAGCGTACGACGTTCGATAGCATTAAAATCACTGGCTGGCTGAGACTCTGAAGACGGTATCGGATCATCTTCTACTTCAGGAAGATCAAAAAATAAATACAGACACTTGACAAGTGTCGAGGGTACCGCAGCAGTAGTCATAGCCTGCAAAAATTATAAATAAAAGTTTATTTACATAAGCAAAAATAAATAAATCGCATGATCACTTACTTGTATCAATGATACATCGCCATTGGCTAGTAAATTTAATGTTGACAGCAACATCCAACCGCTGCTGGATTCTTCTGTCGTTTCTATTTCCAGAAATTTAACTATTGCTATAGAAGCTGCCTCTGTGCTTTGATTTGAGGCGCGTCGGCTTATTTCGGTAACCAGCAGGCGTGATACTTGCCGACAAAAGGCGACAACACCCCAGAATTTTTCGCTCATATCCGAAGCAGGACAGGTGCTGAAGACCTACAGAGTGTAAGAATATCGAAAAGTAAGTACGTATAAGTAAAAGAAAAGTTATAGTATGGCCTTCATCTGTAACAACAAACCTTGCAAAATAGTGGCAACATATTGTACAATTTCAGATCACGTTCTTGTTCGCTCAACGGCTCTTTGGGATGAGTGTATTCATTGAAAAGCTTTGTCAGATGCATCAGAGTAATTTGTGTTTGTGAGTCTATTGCATCATTGGTACTGGCGGTAGCTCCAGGTGTGGGTGAGGCGCCATTTGATGTTGAATTGGAGCTTGAGCTGGCTGATCCTGTGGTATTGCCAGCAACGCCGGGGGTACCACCGCGCAATTTGCGCATCACATTCATGTTTTTTTTTTGGTCTTATATTATTTATTGCAATATTTTATATTATTTCCTCTTATCGATTTCTATGTAAGACTGCAAAAAGAAGAAAAAATATATATTAGTCATTTGCACTGTAAATGTAAAAATAATAAATCAGGAAGATTTTGTAAAAAACACGAATGTTTAACAACCAGCTGCTGTTATTTTATTATCGTCTTCATATTAATTAGAGACTCTATTTGTTAGGAAAACTTTTCATACTTTTTTTTCCTTTTGCTTTTCTAACTTGTACATCTCCAGCAAAACAAATATGAGTGCTGATAAATGAAACTCTATTTTTAAATTGAAACAATCCAGATGTCAGTATTGATAAGGGTTGGATAGAATTTATAATTGATGATTTCACCGACGTAGATGTAATAAAAACAAAAAGTTTTCAAATATGAATGAAATAAATCGTATTTTAGTGAAATTAAAATTGGTATTCTATATTAGAAAAGTTGAAGGGGCATTCCATTGTGACTCATGGGAAATGTTGCTATAGATTATGACAAAATTTTGGTCATAACTAAGTTATTTTAAGCCCTAAGATGTGAAAACAGTCTCGAAAAATAACTAAAGAAGCATTAGGAAAT
This sequence comes from Calliopum simillimum, assembly GCA_951812925.1. Classification (NCBI taxonomy): domain Eukaryota; kingdom Metazoa; phylum Arthropoda; class Insecta; order Diptera; family Lauxaniidae; genus Calliopum; species Calliopum simillimum. The sequence continues at coordinate 88,624,525 of OX638369.1, read as the reverse complement.
TTTAAAAAGTTAATGTTTTCTGTCAAAAATCGTTGTTTAAATAAGTGTGACTCATAGGACATGAAACGGAACGCTTTTTTTCATTTATTAACTCAAGGAAGAATTTTGCCAAACTACTGCTATTTTATGAATCTTTTTTATGTTGCAATTGAAGAAATATGTGACAACAATTGCAGACTTTAAAATATTTAAAAGCCAGCTATTTTGACGAAGAAAATATAACGTTTTGAATATGTGACTCGACGGGACATTCTGTTCTGACTTGCGGCACAAGAATGAAATCATTGAAATTTTCGTAGTGCATAGTCGAATTTTTGATGTTTTAATGATGTCTATTGCAATAAATGGTTAAGACGATCTTTGGTCACAAATCAAAGCCGCATAAGCCATGTGGTCATAATTCAAATTTGGACCAATTTGCTTTTTGATTAAATTAAATTTGGACCAATTTGTCTTTTTGATTAAAAATTGTCACAGGTAAAAAGAGAGGATATCGTAATGATAAGTTTTGCAGTAAAAAACCATGTCTCATAAGAAATAAAAATTTTATGGTTGATTAAACTGAGCCGAATTGAGATAAATATGCAAGAAAAAGTGAGGAGTGATTTTTCAAAAGGGCGTAAAACCATGTTAAACAAATTTTCAGTAATGAGAAAAAACTTTTATGGGCTGTTTACAATAACTTATTTTTTTTTAATGTCACCAGTGTTATAGCGAGTTGACCAAAGATTCTAATCCCCTTAACATTTTTGTTGTGACATATTTGTAGTAATTGCAAAAAGTAAAAAACATTTGGAAATAAGCCCTTTTGTTCTGAAACGTTTGGAAATAAGTCCTTTTGTTTCGAAATCACTCTAATTTCACCATTTGGAAGTTTATTCTGATGTCTATAGGCATGGTATGTAAGAACCTATATAGCCTGGGGCATATAAAAAATATTAAAAGTTTTTTTGGCCACTATTCGAAATACGCCTTTTTGTATCAAACTTAAAAAATTTCTATGAAATTATATGGAAATAAGCCCTTTTGTTCTGAAATGCGACTTTTGATCACGATTTTAATTTGAAAACATGCATTTTTTGTGATGAATTTTGAACTGGAGGATGCATTTTAGGATGGTAATGGCGATGGCATTTTTAGGTTTGTTCGAGGTTGGAAGTGGTTTTACGCCCTTTTGAAAAATCACTCCTCAAGTCATCTTTTATAATTTTTTAAAACTTATTTCAGAAATAAGTAAACAATGGACATTTTACAATATAATATTGTTAAAATGGATGTAATCGGATTAAATTTAAATTTTTTCTCATTTTCCGTTATGGAATGGAATGACCCTTATACAAAAACTGAATTTGCCCACAACCGAAAAACTCGACAAGCATGCTTAGTTCATCATATCTCTGAAACTACCTGACGCAGAGTGTTGAAATTTGGTATATGTGTAAAGAGTATTAGAGCAAATTATTTTCAGTGGAAAAATGGGCAGTGTCATCATATCTCTGAAACTATTAAACGCACATAGATAAGTCTTTCTTTGCGTAACCGACCAAGATTCGACTTGACAATTCCAATTTTTATGAAAATTGGTGGAAAGTTAGTATTTGACACACATATAACTGTGGTAAAATGATTTTCTGCAATTCCGAAAATTTCCAAGATGGCGAGCATACGAAGTTCAATACAACCTTTGGATACTCACATATTTGAAAATTCATAGGTTCTCGGCTTTTTATCCGATTTTAATGAAATTTTCAGGGTTTCTGTAGAAAAATATGAGCTTTGAAAAAAAAAAGAAAACATTATTTTTGGTGGTAAACCTTTTTACTTTTTCAAAGCCACTGCAAAAAAATTTTGGGGCTTGGTGCACCCCTTTAATTTTTTTTTTTAAATATTTTTATTTAAAAGTAAATTTTATAACAATTATTTTCCGGCACTCAAAATCGTGGTATGTTATACGGCTATCAAGTAATGAGTCGTTGGTGTGCGTGCGCTACCATACAGGGTTGCCACCGTCTGAACGATATTTTTTCCAATTGACCCCTAGTGAAATTTTTCATCGAATTTTTTGTGGAATATTTTAACTCATTATAACCAAGTTATTGAATAAAGGGGTCAAAAAGACTCATAGAAACTCATTATATGGTTAATACGTTCTAGCAGGTTAACATGAAATCAAGCAAGGAAAAATTTTTTAAAACATCTTAACCCATTATATCCCGTTTTTATGGGTCTTTTTGACCCCTTTATCCAAAAACTTGGTTATAATGGGTTAAAATATTCCACAAAAAATTTCTATGAAAAATTTCACTAGGGGTCAATGAAAAAAAAAAACACCGCCCGGACTGTGGCAACACTGTAAGGTAGCGCACGCGCACCAACGACTCATGATAAACACAACTTTATACAATTTCAAAAACTCATAACTTAATAACCGTAAAACATACCACGTTTTTGAGGGCCGGAAAATAATTGTTATAAAATTTACTTTTAAATAAAAATATTTAAAAAAATAAAAAAGGTGCATCAAGCCCCAAAATGCAGTGTGTTACACAACGGGTTGTTGTCACCGACATTCACCACTAATTCAGGCGTACGGCAGGGGTGTTTACTATCACCATCACTCTTCCTTATCGTTCTTGATGATATCCTAGATAAAGCTCTTAATAAGGCCAAAAGGGGTATTCAATGAAACTTTACCGAACATCTGGAAGATCTCGACTACGCTGACGACATCTGCCTCTTATCGTCCAAACATTCAGATATGCAAAGCAAAATTGAAGACCTTGTCTTGGAATCACAAAAGGCCGGCCTAAAAATTAACATATCCAAGACTAAAAGCATGAAGCTAAACGCAAGCAATGACATCACGTTTAAAGCTGGCAGTGATGACATCGGAAACGTCGATAGCTTCACGTATTTAGGCAGCATTATCTCCATAGATGGTGGAGCAAAAGAGGATATCAACTCAAGAATAGCAAAAGCAAAAGGCGCGTTTGCTCAACTGAACAAAATATGGTCTTCATCCGTTATATCCACCAAAACGAGAGTGCGCATTTTTGATTCGAATGTGAAATCGGTTTTGTTATATGGGTGCGAAACGTGGCTTGTTACTGAACAATCTAACGAATAAGCTGCAAGTATTCGTCAACAAGTGCTTAAGGCGAATACTAAAGGTTTGGTGGCCTCGTACTATATCAAATACCGAGCTACATCAAAAATGCAAACAGAAGGCTATAGCAAACGAGATCAAACTGCGCAAATGGGGATGGATTGGTCACACTCTCCGGAAACCACACAGCGAAGTTTGTCGCCAGGCCCTTGAGTGGAATCCACAAGGCAGTAGAGGACGTGGTAGACCCAAAACCAACTGGAAAAGGTCGTTGGAAAAGGAAATCCAAGAATCGGGAAAATCGTGGCAAGAGATCAAAGTCATCGCAAGGGATCGTGACAAATGGAGAGATTTCATATTGGCCCTATGCTCCTTCTAGGAGTTAAAGGAGAATACATACATACATACAAGCCCCAAAATGGCTTTGAAAAAGAAAAAATTTTTTTTTCCACCAAAAAAAAATTTTTTTTTCAGTGTTATTTTTTTTTTTTAAACGATAAGGCTACCAAGCTTTTGGGAGGTGGGTGGGTCTTAAATGTATCCCAAATGAGTTATAGGATAAAAACTGATTTCTTGGGCCACCCTAACGTTTTAAAGAAAACTTTTTAATGGGAAACTTTCAGCTTATTGTATGAGCTTTGGTTGTATGTATTTGGTTTATAGAGTTTTAAAGGGTTTTCCAAAGCTCTGAACTACTTTTTCTATTTTTTTCTGATCTCAAATCAAATAAATTGATATGACAAATGTGCCAATTAAATAAAGGAAATTAAACGAGGATAAAAAAAAATAAATAAAATAAAGCGGTATGTTAAAAGGACCTTCTTCATACTAAAAAGCCAGCCAAGGCAAAAAGTAGGAAAAAAATTAAAAATATCAACTTTAAAGATCCAGAACTTTGCGAAATCCTTTTAAGCTCTACCACATACACTCTTGGAAAGCTCATATAATTAGCTAAAAGTTTTACACAAAAAGATTTTCTCTAAAGCGTTAGGGTGACCAAAGAAATTGTTTTTTGTAAAACAAGTCAGAAAACTAGTTGATGCCCTATTACTCCTAAGGGGAGTATATTTGAGACCACCAAGGTGCATTTTTTTTTGCAGAAGCTTCCTAATTGTATCGTTTACACCTTGTAAATGTGCGATATTTCTCAAAGAAAATCCAATGAAAAAATTTGAAGGAAAAGACTGGGTGCATATTTAGTATATCTGATGGTATGAATAAAAATCAGTTTTCTTATTCTTTCAAGTCCGCGATAGCTTTAAATTTACCATAAAACCATATTTTTTGCACGTTGTTTCAAGATTGTTTCAGAATAAGTACTTACATAGGGAATTTATAAAACTATTTCCCCACACATGAAAGATAAGACAAAACTACTTTTTACTTCAACTTGTTAAATTCGATATATGTATGTATGTACACCTGTTTTTGTTTATTTATTTAATCTGACGTATTGCTGGAAATAAAAAGCACCATCTAAGTCTGAATCGATATGCTCACATGTATGTTTTGACTATAATATGACGATAAACTCCATAAAACAGCGTTAATCCCCATTCTAACGTTTGCTTTGCGTTTAGGGGTGATAAATTTTAAAAGCAAATTGATAAAAATGTGCCGGTGACTTCATATTGTAAAATCAAACATATTCAACACACATATCATAAAATAACAAATGTTGCATACTGAATATTAAAAAGTATATTGCGGTTTTACAAAAAAAAAAAATAATTAAAGGGGGAGTTTTTCTTAGCTTTGGATTAAAAAACTTTTGTTTTTTTTTATATATGCATGTACATATTCAAGTGATATCTTCTTAATGACATCAATATATTGTATCTTAAACTAATCTAGTTTAAAGATGTCGAAGATAGTTGTTATATTTTGAAAATTACATCTGGAACCAAAGGAATCAAACAAATTGAGTTGACATAGAGTCCATCAAGCATATGCGGATTTTATATGACATATTTTTTAGAGCTTAATAACTTTTACATTTTAATATGACCTTTCCGGCGAGATTTACAAACAAGTTTTGCATAGACCTTTGATACATTTGCTACTTTCGTTATCTAAAGTTGTTTTCTACAAATAATTATAGTCATTAATAATTTTATTAATTCTATCGCTTGCATATCAATTAAGACAAAAAGCATTGCTGTGTAACAAATTAATTCATTAATACGCGTAGTACTTTATATGAATCGGTAAATGTTAAAAGAGCGGAAGTCAAGAAACTGAAAATTAGAAAACGGTCCTATTGCTATAGTTCTGTGTTTAATGGAAAATTTTGTGTCTTAAAAATTAGAAATTCTTCTTATTGTTCAAATAAACCAATTTTTTATTTATTTTTTATTCTTTTGTGGGAATTATTATCGTTGCAACTCTGCTAACTTGGTTACTCTGCGCCCTTTAAATTATTTTATAAATTATTTTAAATTATTTTATAATATATATAAGTCCTAAAACGAAGCATAATGACCGATTATTTGATCGATATCATTTTTTCAATTTAATGCCATCAACTCAACATCATCAAGTCAACTTTTCTTGAAAACAGAGATCAACTTTATTCATTCCTTACAAAAGGTCAGCCAATTCATATAATGATATCGTTTTTGACTTGCCCCACTTTCATAATAAACAGCTCATGTATTAGTTTTCAAAAGTTTTTCAACTAAATCGACTACTTGAAGTACTTATAAGTACAGTAATGAAATTGCAGAGTAAGATGTTAATTTTTTTTTTTTTATTCTTTTGGAGAGCCACAGGATGTTCCAACTTGAAACTTGGAGGATTTATTGACTACACTTATAGCTTTTTTTGGTCAAATAAAAAAATATATTTAAGATAAAAATATCTTTAGAGGTAATTTTCTTCAAAATTACACTAGTTATAGCTATAGTTATTAAGGTCCAGCCAGGTTTTTGCGCTATGCAGTCTATTTTAAAATTTCATGATGCTAAATCGAGCCTTAACCACCAAATAGACTCAACCGACTAAAATCAAGCTAGAAGCTTTTTTTTTGAATTTTCTTCGTAATTGTAGTTTTTACAGTTCTAAAATTTGAAGAGAAGATGCGTAAGGATGCGACTTGTCGAGTTCTATAAAAAAATGGAAATCTGAAATCGTGTCGGTTAAATCTTTTTGGCGGTTAGGACTCGAAATAGTCATAACTTACGCCCTTTTAACAAAAGACCGATAGTTTAAGAGACTGTACAGACAAGGGAAAATTTTTTTCAGGCTCTCGATAGATAGAGCTATTCTTATGTCAAAATCATGACTTCCGCTCTTTTAATATTCGCCGATTCATATATTTGCTTCAGAAAATTATGAATATGTGGAAAAGTAGAGTGAACAATCTGTAACATCATATAATTCTAAACACAAGCTAACTAGTTTTAGTAAGTAAGTACCTTAAAGATAAATTTATCAGTCTTCCCATGAACGGATATCACCACATTTTACATTGCGGCAATTATGAAAAAATAGGGGAAGTGCATGTACATTAGAATGATTATAATCATCACTGGTCTACAAATTTGGAAAAAAATTTCGACTAGAGAAGAGATAGATGTTTCTTAAGTAATTTGGGTGCGCTGTATTCAAATCTGGCGCCAGAAATGCGCCATCAGGTCTAGTTCTCTTTATATAGGCATGAAGACACTGCAGTGACATAGCCAATATTGACAGTATAGCGGTGTACACACTATCAAATTTTGTCGATTTTAATTTGATGAATTCGAATTTGCTTGGCATCACAAATAGCGGACAAATTGTGGCCATGAAAATTGAAGGTATGTCCACCCCTTATATTTTCATATTGATTATTTTGACATAAACCAACATTTACTCATTGTCTTCATAATAATAGCGCTTAAATATGTCGAATAGATCGTGTGTTACTAATTCAAGCTACGAATATAACTGAAAATGCATTTTCTGCATTCACATTTGGTTTTTTTTTTTTCACAAAACTTGGGTGCAGTGAGCGATGAACAAGGAGAGCGTGTTCACCAAAAATTAATGAAGATTGAAAAAAATTTCAAAGATTTTGGGACAAAAGTATACTGGGAGACTTTTGCTGGACTCTTATACGTAAAACGGACCCAACAAAATACAAACGATGTTCAAACACTGCCATTAAATTTTGAATTTTCAAATAAATTAATGATTTTTCTTGAAAAAAAATGTGTTATTGTCCTTCGAAAACCTGACCTGATAGAGAAAAACCGATTGCAGATTCGAATTCAGCGCACTAAATTACCCTAGGAACACTATTTGGTTGCTCCAGGCGAAAATTGTGTGTAGACCAGTGTTATAGTTTGAACTAATCATGGCTACGTGAAGTTAGCGCCCAAAAGTCGGGAAAATTAAAAAAGAGTATTTTAAAGGTTTGTCCAAGGAATGTCCACGTTTATCCACCCTTTTTTTTCGTTTGTCCACCCTTAGTTCAAAAATTATTCAAAAAATAAGTTTTGGCGCTAACTTCACGCTAGCGCCAAAAATTTCAAAATTTTTAAAAAAAGCTATTCCAATGGATTGTCCAAGGAATGTCCATGTTTGTCCACCCTTTATTTTTGTTTGTCCATCCTTAGTTCAAAAGATATTAAAGAAATTAGTTTGTGAGGAACTGTGAACTTGGCACCAAAAATTCGGAAAAAATTAAAAATTTGTATCTTGTTCGTTTGTCCATCGTATGCTTATGTTTATCCACCCTTTATTTTTGTTTGTTCATCTTTAGTTTAAAAGTTTTTTCCAAACAAAAATATTGAATTTTCAAAAAATTTTTAAAAAAAAAAAAGGTTTTTTTTCGAAGATCGTGCTCCATACGAATGTCTAGAGAGTGTTCATGAATATTAGCCTATTTATATCTTTTATCTACCCTTGCTTTAAAAGATATTTAAAAATTTAGTTCCTTAAGGACCGTGAACCTGGCGCCAAAAAAAATCTTATAGATTGGAAATTTTTATTTAGTTTGATACGTCTTCAAAGACTTATGTTTATCCACCCTTTATTTTTGTTTGTCCACCCTTAGTTCTAAAGTTATTTCGGAATCAAAATTTTCTATTTTAAAAAAATTGTGTTATCTCTTGCTTTGCTTTAGAGTAAAAATTATAAACCGTTTAAAAGTTAAGTTCGCACTAACATCTTCAAGACGGTTTTATCCTCATTATTCTTTCACAGTTTTTTGAAATTCATATGCAGTATTCTATTCCAAAGCTCATATATACTGCGTGTAGGGTATAAAATGATATGTACGGAAGCAGCATGACGTCATATCTTTAAGGAGAAAAAATGCCTGCATGTGGCGCCTCTTTCTTTCCAAAAAGCGCGAAAAAATTATATAGCATATATTTCGGCACATACCAATGATGCCATCATATTAACCAAAAAAGCAGTGTTGTCAACTTAGTACTTTTTCCACCAGATTTGGTGCTTTTTGAAAAATGATACTCGAACAATAGCTTTAAAAATTTTGTGGAATTGAATAAAATATTTAAGGGTTTTCATCTAAACACGCAAGTTTCCCATTTGTGCACTTGGGCAATTTTGTGTGATTCATACATATCTGTGGACTTTTGACAAAACAACCTAACTCGAGATAAGACAATTCTCCACGATTCTAGGCATATATATAAAAGTTAAATGCGCTTCTTTTGGTATAATCACCATATCCCTATGGTTTCTAGTTCCAGAGATATAAGTCTGTCCCATAACTCATGCTAGATTTGAACTTAGCGCCATTCGAGTAGTGATGTGTTGCTAACCAAAATAATTCAAAAAGGAGATTCAACTCTGGATCAACATAATTCAGCCACATTACTGCAAAGCAATTAACATGTATTTTAGCTCGGCTGTATTTAGTTCAAGAAGGTTACGACTTTTATTTCCGTGGACTCTCAAATTGATGATGTTTTTTTATTAATCAATACAAAATAAGTCAAAAAAATTAAATGAAATTTTTCGATATCCCGCTTCGTTTTCGTGAAATCGAGATCTTAAGTTTTTGGCGATCAAGTCAAGTCCTCGATATCTCCAAAGCGAAGTGAGATATCGAAAAATTTTATTAAATTTATTCGTCTTATTTTGGGTCAATTTATAAAAAGAAACACGGAAATCAAAGAATTCCCTCAAAAAATTTTTCATACGATTTTTTACAATTTAGTTCGAGTGGAAAATTGGACAGTTATCGAGATTTTTGCACGTGGAGATGAATACTTTTAGTACATATTCGTAAATATTTTGTATGAGACTTCGTGCATATTCTACTTTGAAGTGCATACTACTTGCGTGTCATTTGTAAAATGCAGAATGGCATATCTTGAATGAGAAAAACGCGCTAAAAAAAAGAGAGCATATTTCACTTCACAAACTAATGACGCCATAATTTTTACCAAAAAGCGTCAAAATTTGAGAGAGCATAGATTACGTCACTTCTCCATGCGCTAAGCGCAATAGTTAGTAAATTTTCCCGCCATTGTTTTTGCCAAAAATCGAGATTTTTTTTCTGGCTATAAGAGTTTAAAAAAAAAGTCCTTATGCTCACTGAACGAACGTACTTGAACAAACAAATACATGTGGTATTTTAACAAAGGCATTTACTTTTACAATTGTCTAGAGAGTGTTCATGAATATAAGGCTATTTTTATCTTTTATCTACCCTTACTTTAAAAGATATTTTAAAATTTAGTTCCTAAAGGACCGTGAACCTGGCGCCAAAAAATCTAATAGATAGGAAATTTTTATTTAGTTCGATACGTTATCAAAGACTTATGCTTATCCACCCTTTAGTTCTGTTTGTCCACCTTTAGTTTAAAAGTTTTTTTCAAACAAAAATATTGAATTTTCAAAAAATTTTCAAAAAAAAAAGATTTTTTTTTCGAAGATCGTGCTGTATATGAATGTCTAGTAAGCGTTCATGAATATAATCCTGTTTTTATCTTATATCTACCCTTGCTTTAAAAGATATTTAAAAATTTATTCCCTAAGGGACCGTGAATCTGGCGGCAAAAAAATCTAATAGATTGGAAATTTTTATTTAGTTCGATACGCCTTCAAAGACTTATGTTTATCCACCCTTTAGTTTTGTTTGTCCACCCTTAGTTCAAAAGTTATTTCGGAATCAAAATTTTCTATTTTAAAAAAATTGTGTTATCTCTTGCTTTGCTATAGAGTAAAAATTATAAACCGTTTAAAAGCTAAGTTCGCACTTACATCTTCAAGATGGTAATATCCTCATTATTCTTTCAGTTTTTTGAAATTCATATGGAGTATTCTATTCCAAAGTTAATATACACTGCGCGTAGGGTATAAAATGATATGTAAGAAAGCAGCATGACGTAATATCTTTAAGGAGAAAAATGCTTACATATGGCGCCTCTTTCTTACCAAAAAGCGCGAAAAAATTATATAGCATATATTACGGCACATACCAATGATGCCATCATACTAACCAAAAAAGCAATGATGCCAACTTGGTGCTTTTTCCACCAGATTTGGTGCTTTTTCAAAAATGATACTCGAACAAATTGTGAATTAGTGCTTGGTGTGTTCTTTAGTGCTTTTTTTCAATTGCAACGACACCATAAAAACACAAAAATAAAGGAAGAATAGCTTTAAAAATTTTGTGGAATTGATTAAAATATTTAAGAGTTTTCATCTAAACGCGGAAGTTTCCCTAACTCGAGATAAGACAATTCTGCACGATTCTAGCCATAAATATAAAATTTAAATACGCTTCTTTTGGTATCATCACCATATCTCTATGGTTTCAAGTTCCAGATATATAAGTGTGTTCCATAATTCACGCAAGATTTGAACTTAGCGCTATTCGAGCAGTGATGTGTTGCTAACCAAAATAAGAAAATAATTTGACAGCTGACAGCTGAAGATTAGTAAAAATGTATTGAAAGAGGAGATTCAACTCTGGAAGCAATTAAAAGGTATTTTAGCTCGGCTGAAAAGTTGCTTAAATTTAGATATTTGGCCAAATTTCATCAATTCACAAATCGCACAAAGTATCAAAGTTCATACACCCTGCGTGTAGAGTATAAAATGATATGTAAGGAAGCAGCATGACGTAATATCTTTAAGGAGAAAAATGCTTACATATGGCGCCTCTTTCTTACCAAAAAGCGCGAATAAATTATATAGCATACATTACGGTACATATCAATGATGCCATCATTTTAACCAAAAAAGCAGTGATGCCAACTTGGTGCTTTTTCCACCAGATTTGGTGCTTTTTCAAAAATGATACTCACAATTGTGAGTTAGTGCTTGGTGTGTTCTTTAGTGCTTTTTCTCAATTGCAACGACACTATAAAAGTTGTTCCTGTCGCCAACCGGCATTCAAATTTACAGGTATTACAAACGCAAAAATAAAGGAACAATAGCTTTAAAATTTTGTGGAATTGAATAAAATATTTAAGGGTTTTCATCTAAACGCGGAAGTTTCCCATTTGTGCACTTGGGCAATTTTGTGTGCTTCATACATATCTATGGACTTTTGACAAAACAACCTAACTCGAGATAAGACAGTTATCCACGATTCTAGCCATAAATATAAAATTTAAATACGGTTCTTTTCGTATAATCACCATATCTCTATGGTTTCAAGTTCCAGAGATATAAGTGTGTTCCATAATTCACGCAAGATTTGAACTTAGCGCTATTCGAGCAGTGATGTGTTGCTAACCAAAATAAGAAAATAATTTGACAGCTGACAGCTGAAGATTAGTAAAAATGTATTGAAAGAGGAGATTCAACTCTGGAAGCAATTAAAAGGTATTTTAGCTCGGCTGAAAAGTTGCTTTATTCAGCATTTAAATTTAGATATTTGGCCAAATTTCATCAATTCACAAATCGCTTAAAGTATCAAAGTTCATACACCCTGCGTGTAGAGTATAAAATGAAATGTAAGGAAGCAGCATGACGTAATATCTTTAAGGAGAAAATATGCTTACATATGGCGCCTCTTTCTTACCAAAAAGCGCGAATAAATTATATAGCATACATTACGGTACATACCAATGATGCCATCATTTTAACCAAAAAAGCAGTGATGCCAACTTAGTGCTTTTTCCACCAGATTTGGTGCTTTTTCAAAAATGATACTCGAACAAATTGTGAGTTAGTGCTTGGTGTGTTCTTTAGTGCTTTTTCTCAATTGCAACGACACTATAAAAGTTGTATACTTGTAATGTTGTTGCTCTCCATTTTTCTTAAATTGTAGAAAGTTTTTGATCTGTTGGAGCTATAAAAGTTGTTCCTGTCGCCAACCGGCATTCAAATTTACAGGTATTACAAACACAAAAATAAAGGAAATATAGCTTTAAAAATTTTGTGGAATTGAATAAAATATTTAAGGGTTTTCATCTAAGCGCGGAAGTTTCCCATTTGTGCACTTGGGCAATTTTGTGTGCTTCATACATATCTATGGACTTTTGACAAAACAACCTAACTCGAGATAAGACAGTTATCCACGATTCTAGCCATAAATATAAAATTTAAATACGGTTCTTTTCGTATAATCACCATATCTCTATGGTTTCTAGTTCCAGAGATATAAGTCTGTCCCGTAACTCACGCTAGATTTGAACTTAGCGCCATTCAAGTAGTGATGTGTTGCTAACCAAAATAAGAAAATAATTTGACAGCTGACAGTTGAAGGTTAGTAAAAATGTATTAAAAGAGGAGATTCAACTCTGGATCAACGAAATTCAGCCCCATTACTGCAAAGCAATTAACATGTATTTTAGCTCTGCTGAAAAGTTGCCAATTGCGAGTTAGGTTGTTTTGTCAAAATGCCACAGATATATATAATGAACGCAGTCTCGAATAATTTGAGCGATTTTTGAAGTTGATGAGATTTGGCCAAATGTCTAAATTAAAATGCTGAATAAAGCGAGCTATTTCAATTATTTGAAGAAAGCGAATTGTCAACACTTGAGTCCTTCGCAAATGATAATGATTACTGAGTCGCACAATTAGCTGCGCAAGTTTGCGTTACGATTTGATCCATGTATTTAGTTCAAGAAGGGTGTGACTTTGATATCCGTGGACTCTCGAATTGATGATGTTTTTTATAAATCAATACAAAATAAGTCAAGAAAAATTAAATGAGATATCAAAGCTTCGTTTTCGAGAAATTGAGATCTAAAGTTTTTAGGGATCAAGTCATACATGTTTTATTTTTTATTCCAGACTCATTTCTCTGCAACAAAACATCTAAGCCCCACCCTCGGTTTTATGATAAGAAGGTCTAAAAACGTATCTGTAAAAAATTCAAAATGAGTTTTTGATGGATGATGAATTTGACTATAGTACACACAGTTTTATACTCATAAGTTTAAAAATACCGAATTCATTTTAAGCAATACTACAAAAAAATTGCCTGTATAATCCAAAATACTTCTAATTTTTAAAACATTTTTGCTCTTTCTCTGAAAATATAAAAACTGTTAGGTTTTTCCATTTTAAGTGACGATATGAATGTAGACTAACAAAAGTTATATGAATTGCTTTTTCTCTCCTTTTGGTCTTTCCAATGTAATACATCAACATTTTGTGTCATTTTTCACAAGAATAGTGCTTATTGAATTAATACTTTAACCAAATGTCTGACTGTTTTTCGAAATGAAATGTTTTTGCCAATCTAATTTCAATATTCGTTTTGTTGGTATTATATCGTATTTTTAATATATGCATTTCAATTCAAATAAAAATAGTTAGTACCATACAATTTCTCGAAAACGAAGCTTTGATATCTCATTTAATTTTTTTTGACTTATTTTGTATTGATTTATAAAAAACATCATCAATTCGAGAGTCCACGGAAATCAAAGTTGCACCCTTCTTGAACTAAATACATGGATCAAATCGTAACGCAAACTTGCGCAGCTAATTGTGCGACTCAGTAATCATTATGATTTCCGAAGAACTCAAGTGCTGACAATTCGCTTTCTTCAAATAATTGAAATAGATCGCTTTATTCAGCATTTTAATTTAGACATTTGCCCAAATCTCATCAACTTCAAAAATCGCTCAAATTATTCGAGACTGCGTTCATTATATATATCTGTGGCATTTTAACAAAACAACCTAACTCGCAATTGGCAACTTTTCAGCAGAGCTAAAATACATGTTAATTGCTTTGCAGTAATGTGGCTGAATTTCGTTGATCCAGAGTTGAATCTTCTCTTTTAATACATTTTTACTAACCTTCAGCTGTCAGCTGTAAAATTATTTTATTATTTTGGTTAACAACACATCACTGCTCGAATAGCGCTAAGTTCAAATCTTGCGTGAATTATGGGACACACTTATATCTCTGGAACTAGAAACCATAGAGATATGGTGATTATACCACTTATATACGACTTATATCTCTGGAACTAGAAACCATAGAGATATGGTGATTATACGAAAAGAACCGTACTTAAATTTTATATTTATGGCTAGAATCGTGGATAACTGTCTTATCTCGAGTTAGGTTGTTTTGTCAAAAGTCCATAGATATGTATGAAGCACACAAAATTGCCCAAGTGCACAAATGGGAAACTTCCGCGCTTAGATGAAAACCCTTAAATATTTTATTCAATTCCACAAAATTTTTAAAGCTATTGTTCCTTTATTTTTGTGTTTGTAATACCTGTAAATTTGAATGCCGGTTGGCGACAGGAACAACTTTTATAGTGTCGTTGCAATTGAGAAAAAGCACTAAAGAACACACCAAGCACTAACTCACAATTTGTTCGAGTATCATTTTTGAAAAAGCACCAAATCTGGTGGAAAAAGCACCAAGTTGGCATCACTGCTTTTTTGGTTAAAATGATGGCATCATTGGTATGTACCGTAATGTATGCTATATAATTTATTCGCGCTTTTTGGTAAGAAAGAGGCGCCATATGTAAGCATTTTTTCTCCTTAAAGATATTACATCATGCTGCTTCCTTACATTTCATTTTATACTCTACACGCAGGGTGTATGAACTTTGATACTTTGTGCGATTTGTGAATTGATGAAATTTGGCCAAATATCTAAATTTAAGCAACTTTTCAGCCGAGCTAAAATACCTTTTAATTGCTTCCAGAGTTGAATCTCCTCTTTCAATACATTTTTACTAATCTTCAGCTGTCAGCTGTCAAATTATTTTCTTATTTTGGTTAGCAACACATCACTGCTCGAATAGCGCTAAGTTCAAATCTTGCGTGAATTATGGAACACACTTATATATCTGGAACTTGAAACCATAGAGATATGGTGATGATACCAAAAGAAGCGTATTTAAATTTTATATTTATGGCTAGAATCGTGCAGAATTGTCTTATCTCGAGTTAGGGAAACTTCCGCGTTTAGATGAAAACTCTTAAATATTTTAATCAATTCCACAAAATTTTTAAAGCTATTCTTCCTTTATTTTTGTGTTTGCAATACCAGTAAATTTGAGTGCCGGTTCGCGATAGGAACAACTTTTATGGTGTCGTTGCAATTGAAAAAAAGCACTAAAGAACACACCAAGCACTAATTCACAATTTGTTCGAGTATCATTTTTGAAAAAGCACCAAATCTGGTGGAAAAAGCACCAAGTTGGCATCATTGCTTTTTTGGTTAGTATGATGGCATCATTGGTATGTGCCGTAATATATGCTATATAATTTTTTCGCGCTTTTTGGTAAGAAAGAGGCGCCATATGTAAGCATTTTTCTCCTTAAAGATATTACGTCATGCTGCTTTCTTACATATCATTTTATACCCTACGCGCAGTGTATATTAACTTTGGAATAGAATACTCCATATGAATTTCAAAAAACTGAAAGAATAATGAGGATATTACCATCTTGAAGATGTAAGTGCGAACTTAGCTTTTAAACGGTTTATAATTTTTACTCTATAGCAAAGCAAGAGATAACACAATTTTTTTAAAATAGAAAATTTTGATTCCGAAATAACTTTTGAACTAAGGGTGGACAAACAAAACTAAAGGGTGGATAAACATAAGTCTTTGAAGGCGTATCGAACTAAATAAAAATTTCCAATCTATTAGATTTTTTTGCCGCCAGATTCACGGTCCCTTAGGGAATAAATTTTTAAATATCTTTTAAAGCAAGGGTAGATATAAGATAAAAACAGGATTATATTCATGAACGCTTACTAGACATTCATATACAGCACGATCTTCGAAAAAAAAATCTTTTTTTTTTGAAAATTTTTTGAAAATTCAATATTTTTGTTTGAAAAAAACTTTTAAACTAAAGGTGGACAAACAGAACTAAAGGGTGGATAAGCATAAGTCTTTGATAACGTATCGAACTAAATAAAAATTTCCTATCTATTAGATTTTTTGGCGCCAGGTTCACGGTCCTTTAGGAACTAAATTTTAAAATATCTTTTAAAGTAAGGGTAGATAAAAGATAAAAATAGCCTTATATTCATGAACACTCTCTAGACAATTGTAAAAGTAAATGCCTTTGTTAAAATACCACATGTATTTGTTTGTTCAAGTACGTTCGTTCAGTGAGCATAAGGACTTTTTTTTTAAACTCTTATAGCCAGAAAAAAAATCTCGATTTTTGGCAAAAACAATGGCGGGAAAATTTACTAACTATTGCGCTTAGCGCATGGAGAAGTGACGTAATCTATGCTCTCTCAAATTTTGACGCTTTTTGGTAAAAATTATGGCGTCATTAGTTTGTGAAGTGAAATATGCTCTCTTTTTTTTAGCGCGTTTTTCTCATTCAAGATATGCCATTCTGCATTTTACAAATGACACGCAAGTAGTATGCACTTCAAAGTAGAATATGCACGAAGTCTCATACAAAATATTTACGAATATGTACTAAAAGTATTCATCTCCACGTGCAAAAATCTCGATAACTGTCCAATTTTCCACTCGAACTAAATTGTAAAAAATCGTATGAAAAATTTTTTGAGGGAATTCTTTGATTTCCGTGTTTCTTTTTATAAATTGACCCAAAATAAGACGAATAAATTTAATAAAATTTTTCGATATCTCACTTCGCTTTGGAGATATCGAGGACTTGACTTGATCGCCAAAAACTTAAGATCTCGATTTCACGAAAACGAAGCGGGATATCGAAAAATTTCATTTAATTTTTTTGACTTATTTTGTATTGATTAATAAAAAAACATCATCAATTTGAGAGTCCACGGAAATAAAAGTCGTAACCTTCTTGAACTAAATACAGCCGAGCTAAAATACATGTTAATTGCTTTGCAGTAATGTGGCTGAATTATGTTGATCCAGAGTTGAATCTCCTTTTTGAATTATTTTGGTTAGCAACACATCACTACTCGAATGGCGCTAAGTTCAAATCTAGCGTGAGTTATGGGACAGACTTATATCTCTGGAACTAGAAACCATAGGGATATGGTGATTATACCAAAAGAAGCGCATTTAACTTTTATATATATGCCTAGAATCGTGGAGAATTGTCTTATCTCGAGTTAGGTTGTTTTGTCAAAAGTCCACAGATATGTATGAATCACACAATATTGCCCAAGTGCACAAATGGGAAACTTGCGTGTTTAGATGAAAACCCTTAAATATTTTATTCAATTCCACAAAATTTTTAAAGCTATTGTTCGAGTATCATTTTTCAAAAAGCACCAAATCTGGTGGAAAAAGTACTAAGTTGACATCACTGCTTTTTTGGTTAATATGATGGCATCATTGGTATGTGCCGAAATATATGCTATATAATTTTTTCGCGCTTTTTGGAAAGAAAGAGGCGCCACATGCAGGCATTTTTTCTCCTTAAAGATATGACGTCATGCTGCTTCCGTACATATCATTTTATACCCTACACGCAGTATATATGAGCTTTGGAATAGAATACTGCATATGAATTTCAAAAAACTGTGAAAGAATAATGAGGATAAAACCGTCTTGAAGATGTTAGTGCGAACTTAACTTTTAAACGGTTTATAATTTTTACTCTAAAGCAAAGCAAGAGATAACACAATTTTTTTAAAATAGAAAATTTTGATTCCGAAATAACTTTAGAACTAAGGGTGGACAAACAAAAATAAAGGGTGGATAAACATAAGTCTTTGAAGACGTATCAAACTAAATAAAAATTTCCAATCTATAAGATTTTTTTGGCGCCAGGTTCACGGTCCTTAAGGAACTAAATTTTTAAATATCTTTTAAAGCAAGGGTAGATAAAAGATATAAATAGGCTAATATTCATGAACACTCTCTAGACATTCGTATGGAGCACGATCTTCGAAAAAAAACCTTTTTTTTTTTTAAAAATTTTTTGAAAATTCAATATTTTTGTTTGGAAAAAACTTTTAAGCTAAAGATGAACAAACAAAAATAAAGGGTGGATAAACATAAGCATACGATGGACAAACGAACAAGATACAATTTTTTAATTTTTTCCGAATTTTTGGTGCCAAGTTCACAGTTCCTCACAAACTAATTTCTTTAATATCTTTTGAACTAAGGATGGACAAACAAAAATAAAGGGTGGACAAACATGGACATTCCTTGGACAATCCATTGGAATAGCTTTTTTTAAAAATTTTGAAATTTTTGGCGCTAGCGTGAAGTTAGCGCCAAAACTTATTTTTTGAATAATTTTTGAACTAAGGGTGGACAAACGAAAAAAAAGGGTGGATAAACGTGGACATTCCTTGGACAAACCTTTAAAATACTCTTTTTTAATTTTCCCGACTTTTGGGCGCTAACTTCACGTAGCCACTAATCATTATGATATTTTTAATAAGTGTTTGGTCGTCAGTCAACATATTAAAATGAAATTTGAATGTTTTGCACAAAATTTCAAGGTGAACGTACGCTATTTTAAAAATTTTTCTCTTTTGTGAATTTAAAACGAACTGTTTATACCTAGTTAGTTAAGTTAAGTTTTAAGAATAGTTTTTAAGTTCTTAACAAATTGGCTTTTTATTTTCATGCCAGAATTTCAAAGCTTTAGTGTCGTCAGGCCATAATATAGACACAAAATTTGATTTACTTTAATATGCTTTAAGTTACACGCAATTCCCCTATATGCACATTAGGCCGGGTCAATTTGTTCGGAAGGCAAAAAATTGGCAAAGAGTATAGCAACAAAACAATCTACGGAAAATTCCAAGAAACTTTGCCCAAGAAACCATGGGTCTAAAATCAATATCGAGCCGCCGTAAATTGCGTTGAAGTTTTGTATGTAGCACTTTTAAAATACAATAAGAAAAATACAAAATTCAAATTTTTTTTTATTTGTTTCATATAAAATTATTCAAAGTATTCGAACTTTTTGTTTTTTTTTATTGGATTTTAAAGTGCTACATACAAAACTTCAACGCAATTTACGGCGGCTCGATATTGATTTTAGACCAATGGTTTCTTAGGCAAAGTTTCTTGGAATTTTTCGTAGATTGTTTTGTTGGTATACTCTTTGCCTCAAAAAAATTTGACCCGGCCTAATGCACATTTATTTATTTTTATACTCCAAATGATAAAATAAATATAAACACAACAAAAATTAAAACAAATACATAAAATAATATTGCAATTTGCGAATTCAGCAAAAAACGCTTTTAAGCCTTAAAATAGCAACACCATGATGTATTCGAGTTAACAGAGGCATTCAAATGAAAAAAAAGGCAAACGAATTCAAAGCTGCGCGAGTAAATTAAAAAGAAAATGATATGGTGTAAGGCTGATTACTTCGTTCCACTCTCTTGTTTTAAAAATAAAAACATTTACTTTTTATTTTTATTTTATTTGTTTTGCTCATCCAGAAACAGTAAGAGCGTTTATGTATTCATTGAATGTCTGGAAAAACGATACGCCGCTATTAAGAAAGAAATGTAGGAGACAAACATGAAACGTGCGCACGAAGACTTCAGTGCTTATCGCCTAATAACACGACTACCAAGCAAATAAAATAAAAACTGTCAATTGACGTTATTATTGAAATTTGGTCTATTCAAATGCAACAGTCAAGATCAACGGGCCAAAAAACTTAAAGTACATACACATGAACAATACATCTGTATGGATGTAGAGAGTGTATAGCATATTAACGTTCATGGGAGCGAAGAACTTACGGTTAAAATTTGTTAAAACGCAGTTTAAATAAAAAAACTAAAGCTGCCGATGAAGTCATACACATTTTTGAAATTGTTTGTAAGGTGCTATTTTTTTCAAATACATCACTTTTGCAAATATTATGATAAATTGGCTATTTATTTTACCTATGGAATCAAAAACTCACTGACCGATTTGAATGACATTTTTACAGTATCTTACGTAGGCTGCTCGATATATTTCTGGCCTAGACAACACTAAGTGTTGCCAGGTGCAATCTGACATTTCCATTGGAAAGTTTGATATTTTTTAGCATAAACGTACTCAGAACGTTTTGACGTACGACCATCATTTGTGTTGTTTACAGTGAATTGAAAAAATCAATTTGGCAAAAAAATGGAATTAACTCGCGAACATTTTCGTGCGATAATTTTTCACAACTTTCGATATGGAATATCACGACAAGACTGCATCGATGAACTTAAATCTTTGTATGGCGATGAAGCACCATCCTATAGCACTGTGAAAAACTGGTTTAATGAATTCAATCGTGGCCAACGCTCGCTCAAAGACGCATTCCGTGAAGGTCGTCCAAAAACGGCCGTTGTGCCAGAAAACATTGATGCAATGCGTGAACTGATAATGCAAGATCGTCATGTGACATACCGTGAGATAGAGGCATCCTTGGGCATTTCTCCCACCAGCATACATTCGATACTGCATGAACACCTGGCCGTAAAGAAGGTTTGTTCTCGTTGGATTCCGCACAATTTGACAATCGCTCAAAAAAAGGCTCGTGTCGATTGGTGCAAAGAAATGCTGAAAAAATACGATCGCGGTGCTTCAAAAGACGTTTATAAGATCGTCACAGGTGACGAATCATGAATCTATGCGTATGAGCCCGAAATAAAACAGCAATCGACCGTGAGGGTCTTCAAAGACGAGCCAAATCCAACGAAAATTGTTCGTGGAAGAAGCACTTCGAAGCAAATGGTCGCCTGTTTCTTCGGCAAAACTGGTCATTTGGCGACTGTTCCTCTTGAGCAACGTAGGACGATCAATTCTGAGTGGTACACCACAATTTGTTTGCCTGAAGTCTTCGGAGAAATTCCAAATAACGAACAAGAGAAGACGAATCATTGATCACCATGACAATGCGAGCTCTCACACATTGGCTCAAACCAGCGCCTTTTTGACCGGCCAAAACATCCGCCGTACAGCCCTGACTTGGCACCCAATGATTTCATTTTATTCCCGCACATCAAGAAAAAAATACGTAGTCAACGATTTTCGTCGCCAGAAGATGCTGTTGAAGCGTTCAAAAACCATGTTTTGGAGGTGTCTTAATTGGATTGGAAAAAGTGCTTCGACAATTGGTTTGAGCGCATGCAAAAGTGTATAAATCATGCTGGGGAATACTTTGAAAAACAATAAAACCATTTTTGATGATAAATATTCGCATTTTCATTATTAGGCCAGAAATATATTGAGCAGCCCACGTAGTATTAGAAAAGTAGGCGGTACTATTTGATGCTGAATGAGAATCCGGCACCAAAATTGCTTTAACTTGTCTTTAAGGTCCTCTTGAAATTAATTCAATATCTTTTTTTTCCAAAATATCGTAGCCTAAAAAGTTAAAAAATCGCAAAAAACATGGTTTTTCGTTATTTCAGTTCTGGATATTTCAGAGTAAAATAGAGATTTCGATATAATTCAAAATGGGTTTTGAAGGTCAAAACTTTGTTCGTTCAAATACCATATCAAGATTTATGGCCAGAAACTATCATAAAACTTCAAAAATAGCTAAACACGATGTTTTTACACTTTTAGGTTGGGTTATTTCAAAATCCTGACAAGTAAGCGCAACTTTGGTGCCGGATTCGGATTAAGCATACAAAAATGCTTCTAAAATTACTATTTCGGTTTAAATTTGTTCTTTTTATTTTTACGTTTTTTTTTTTCGTTTTATATGGAAATTTTAGTACAATTTTCCAAATGAGATTTTTTAAAAACGGCCCGACGGATTTTTTTAATTTTTTCTCCACAGTGTTCAGAAAACCCCAAAGAAAAACTATCTATAAGAATTTCAACTGAGCACGCATGTTTTGGTCGAACGACCCATTCCACCGCCGTGTATATGTATCAAAAGTACCGGGACAAATAATGTCTATTTGAAAAAAGGCTGGTGCTGCGCCCTTACAAAATGTCGTCATATCTCCGAAATTATGAGATTTGGAACATAAATTTAATGCATCGGGACAATTCAAATCCTGTCCGGCTCCCTGTACAAGACAAGGTGAAGCAACGCACAACTGGAAATGCTTGTAATCAGGCATGTCGTGAAATCCGATTGATTTCAATCGGATTTCATTTGGGTGGCTTTTTGATGAAAACGGTGAGTCGAACGATAAAAAGTATAAGAATCTCTTTTGTGGAGAAAAACATGTTCTACAAAAAGTATTGATTTGCATTGACGTAAAAATTACCGTTTAGAAAATATTTGATAAAATCAAATTTTTCGACTTTTTGCGCCTTTTTAAGAATATTTCCAAAACGGTTATTTTTTCGTTAATGCAAATCAATACTATTTATAGAACTTGTTATTCTCCGCAAAAGAGATTCTTATACTTTTTATCGTTCGACTCACTGTTTTCATCAAAAAGCCTCCCAAATGAAATCCGATTGAAATCAATCGGATTTCACGACATACCTGAATATCATAAATTGTGAAAGTAACTATCTGTGTGTCTGTCTGTCTGTTTCACGCCTAAGCCGCTAAGCCGATTTAGATGAAATTTGGTATGGAGATAGTTTAAGACCCTAGATAGGACATAGGATAGTTTCTGCCCTCAAATCAACCCATAATGGAGTGAAAAGAAAGTTTGTATGGGGATTCAATTATTGTGTGTGTCTGAAGCATTATCACTCAGAAACTATTCGGAAAATGCAGCTAAAAATTTGGCGGTAAGTGAAGCTCAGGTATGGGAAGGTTTTCATGCAATTCACAAAGTAATCCAAAGGCCACCTGAAGGCTTCGTAGCCGAAACGAAGAATATCTAGGTGTACTAGAGGAAAACAACTATAGCGGAGTTATCAATTACTTAGATTAAGTTGATAGTTTTCTGGGACATCCGATGGTTAACCGAAGGCTTAATAGTCAAAGCAAAGAATATCAACGGCATACTAGCCTTAATTGTAAGAAATTAAATAAACTTCCCATTGATACATAAAATTCTTTTAGTGGCGTAGCAGGTGCATAAATTAAAGTTTTTTTTTTTTATATCTTCGAAATTATTGGAAATTTTGTAGCGGTTTCTTCGGAAAAGTTGTAGCAAATGAAAATACAAATGTATGCCTAGCAAAGAGCGCAGGGGGAACTAGTGTATACATATTGGGTGTACAACTTAAAAACCGGAATTTGACGGTGGTGACGGTCCGTACTAACAAATATCGTGAAAGCTCGAACTTTATATATATGTCATTTTGAAGGTACATTTGACAGCTGTCAAAATCAGTCAACAAAACAATTTTATCTTGTTTGCATCATTATTATTTTTCACGATGAATAACTTCGAAAATTGGAGAAAAAGACAGCATTTGCGGGAGGTTCTGTTGGGTCATTTTTTTGCAAAGAAAACTGCTGCGGAAAGTCATAGTTTGCTTGTAGAAGTTTATGGGGACTATGCTCAAGCTGAATCAAGCTGTCGTGAGTGGTTTTGACGGTTTAAAAGTGGTGATTTTGATGTCGAAGACAAAGAACGTCCTGGTCTGGACCAGCTAGGTGTGATCCATTATGAGCTGTTGCCAGGTGGCCAAACCATTAATGCTCAACTCTATCGTCAACAATTGATCCGATTGAAGCAGAAAATCCAGGCAGAGCGGCCAATGTATGCGACCAGACACGAGTCAATCATTTTCCACCACGATAACGCTCGGCCACATATTGCTGCCCCAGTCAAAAATTACCTGGAAAACAACGGATGGGAAATCTATACAAATTTTGCCTCACCCGCCTTATAGCCCAGACCTTGCACCATCAGACTACCATTTGTTCCGATCAATGCAGAATGCCCTATCAGGAATACGGTTCACTTAAGTTCAAGACATCGAAAATTGGCTCGATTCATTTTTGGCCGCCAAGCCGGCGCAATTTTTTTGGGATGGAATTCATAAATTGCCTGAAAGATGGGGAAACGTTGTAGCTTCCAATGGACAATACTTTGAATAAAATATATTGTAACATTTTTCCACAATAAAGCATCAAATTTCGCTAAAAATTCCGGTTTTTAAGTTGTACACCCAATATATTTTAAAAATTTGAATTTTATTATGTTATCCCTCAGGATAAAATTGGCGGTCAAAAATTCAATATGGACTTTTTTTTTAAAATAAACTAATTTGTACCAAATTTCGTACATGGGAGTTTTTTGGTTTGCTTATCAGATTTACAAAACTCAAGACGGCGGACAAAATTTTCAAAAATCAATCGAAAATTCTTACCGAGACGAATACTTGAAGACATCGTACATCTTGATCGGTAAGCCCAAATTTTGAGAGCAAGAGATTCAAATGACGTCAAATGTCTCATATACATATAAATATCTTATAACGCAATAACCCTGAGTCCACTGTTTGAGATTTTGAGATATTTGTAGTCATGGTATCCTTTGTGACCTTCTCTATCGCGCTGACCACTGCGGGATGTCAAAATACCACTGAAACACTAAAATATTTGAAAATTAAATAAATCCAATGTGCTATAGGGTAAATTTGTGAAATTTACAACTGTGCTATTTCCCCTTTTTGTCGTTTTACCTTCTAGCCTTGGCTTAGGCGAATTGTAACAACCATAATACGGAAATGCACGCGAAGAAAAAGCTAAAAAGTTTATTTAAAACAATATTTGATTAAAAAAATTTTTACTTTTCCCTTAACACTTTGATTCAAAAGCACAATAATTAAACAATAAAAAATTCAATAAACTTTGTATGTATAAAAGCAACAGAAAAATACGTGATAAAATAAACCAATGATTCACTAAAAGAACACAAACAATTTAATCAAAGGGAAAACAAATTAGTACGCACACACAGTATCAAAATTAGATTTAAACCATTCAATTAACATTTTGTTGTATGTAAATAAACAAACATATCATAAAGTAAATAAATTGTTGACTTAACAGATGCTCCCAAACAGCTGAAGTAAACTAAACCAAAGTGGGCAGAAAAACACACCTCCTACACTTAGGTGGTGGCGTTGGGGGAGTGCTGCAACATATACATATGTGTTTTTTAATAACAAATAAACAGATACCGACACACAGTGGTCTAGAATGCTGTTCTAGCCCGTCAAAAGTCTTTTCTGGGGTCGCTGTTTCCAAATCTGGGAACTTTTTTTAAAAAATCAAAATGGCGGATCCAAAATGGCATACAACTTTCTCAAAACTTTACTATACCACGACAAAATAGTGGACAACCTGGAGGTCGCTTATTCCAAATTCAGGCTCAACTTTTTTGGAAACAAAATGGCGGACAATTTTCTTAAAAAAAGTATTATATCACGACAAAATTGTGGCTAGAAGGTTTTTTGAGGTCGCTGAATCTGAATCAAACAAAATGGTGGATTTAAAATGGCGGACAGTTTTCTTAAAGAATGATTATATCACGGCGAAATTGTGAGTAGAGGGGTGTTTGAACTCGCTGGTTCTAAATTTTTGGTTAAATAATTCGAAAACAAAATGGCGACCAATTTTGGACTAAATGCAACCTAGGCGGTTGCTTTGGCCGATTACGCCCATTTTTAACTAGGAGTTAGATGCTACTTATATAATAAGATACCAAATATTATTGTTTTAGTTATTTGAAATATTCCTGAAGTTATGGCAATTTAAAACTTTGGGCTAATAGCTATGTATATGCTACTTATTATATCTTAGATTCCAAATATTATTGTTGTACTTAAAATATTCCCGAAGTAATGGCGATTTATAATTTTAGGCTGTATGGGAGGTGGGCGCGTCTTTGACCGGATCACGCTCATTGCCAACAAGTAGCTAGATTCTACTAATTAAATATATCTCTGATATCAAACATTATTTTCGTGCTTCAAACATTCACGATGTTATGACAATTTCAAATTTTGAGCTATATAGGAAGTGAGCGTATCTTTGAGCCGATGACGCCCATTTTAAACAAATAACTAAATGCTACCAATACTATCTCAGATATCGAATTTTATTGCTCTATATCAAACAGTTCGGCTTGCAAGAATACAGAAAAGTCGCTGAAGAAAAACTCTCCGTAGCTGATAACTGCACAGAACCTTGAGAGAACCTTTATTAAACACTTAAATGATCGAGCCGTTGTACATTTTTAAGTTATAATCCAAAGATTGCAAAATTCGTAAATTTGGGACATAAAATGTTTATGTGTATAAAAAAAAATTAATAGGTAAGATCATTTAGTTTTAAAGATATCGACGGCTTATATTCAATACACTCTATCTACAAAAACACAATTTTTCAGGAGAGCAAAAAAACTGTTTTATTCGCTATTTTTTATAGTATTAATCAAACGAAGTACTACGATATTAATTAAAAAGAGCCACAAGGTCCTTCAAACAAAAAAAT
Source organism: Calliopum simillimum (assembly GCA_951812925.1). Lineage (NCBI taxonomy): Eukaryota > Metazoa > Arthropoda > Insecta > Diptera > Lauxaniidae > Calliopum > Calliopum simillimum. The sequence goes on along the minus strand of OX638369.1, from coordinate 88,597,722 downwards.
TAAAAAAAAACCTTAGTTATTCGCTTTATTATAGCAGATAGAGGATATTGCAATTCAAATATAATATAAAATGCGTGTTTAAACAAGCAGATAGAGCCTATTGCACAGTAATAAAAATCAATTTTTTCATAAATTACTTATTAATAGATGGTTTTTTAGCAAAAAAAAACTCAAAATAGGTTAGGCGCCAGGTGGACTTGAGAATGCAAAATATGAGAACCGAAACCTGAGCTCAGATTATTATAGGTCCTTATTTTTTATAGCCGTTTATTTTGAACTTTGATCTGCTTATTATGAATCTAAACTTGGTTTTTTTTCTATCATGTAAGGATCCTGAGTTATTCTCGCTTATAGCTTGCTATATAGCTCTAAGTAGGCCTCAAAACAGTGATTTTTGGACTTCTAAGAAAAGATAACTCAGAATTCTTACATGATTGAAAAAATCCTAGTTTAGATGCGTAATAAGGAAATCCCAGTTAGTGATGAGCAAAATTAGTCTTGGTCTTGATTCTTGGTCTTGGTCTCGGTATTAGACCAAGACGCTGATTTCATTGCTAGACCAAGACTTCTGTGGTATTGGTCTTGCTCAGGATTATCATGAAGACCAAGGCTGCTTTTTAGTCTTTCGAATTAATAGTTAATAGGTGTGTCACGCCCGTTTCAAGCATAAAATCATATCTCAATTCGAAATTTGGCATCTTCGAGACCAAGACTTAATGACAAAGATACAATATGCAAGAACAAGACCAAGACCAAGACTGCTATGATCTTGGTCTTGGTTTGCTCACCACTAATCCCAGTCCACCATAAACTGCTATAAAAAACTAGGGCGCAAGACTTAATAGGCCTGGGCGGGGAGAATGGAATAAAGACCCTTGCTCCTGGGTACATCTACTTTCTAGTAACTTGGGGTACTTTATATAAAAATCTGAGCTCAGATTTCAGATCTCATGTTTTGCATTCACAATTCCGTCTAGATAGATACCGCTCTAATACCCAGATTCTTTTGACTCGTATATACAATTGAGAAGTGGCCGTACCAAAGGGCCTAAGTACTTAGTAAAGTACTCTCATACATATTATGTGCCATAATAATCAGTTATTTGACCGGTATAATTTCTTTAACATAATGCCATCAATTCCTCGCCATCGAGTCAATTTTTGTGAAATCAGAAAACAATTATTATCATTTCTAACAAAATGTCACCCGATTCATATTATGACACAACTTTTGGCTCGAAATGGTACCTAAGCCCTTTGGTGCGGACACTCCTCAATTGTATTAATTTTCAAATCTAGTTTAACCGATCACGCCCATTTTTGATCCCAGATAGCCTAGTAATATTGTTTTCATCTGTACCAAATTTCATGCGTCTAGCCTTATCTGTTTGTTTACAGAAGGGCCAATCACGACTCAGCAGGGCTATCAAGGTTCAACATATAAAACTGAAAAAATCAAGAAAATTTATTTTCGCCATTTGGAGGCGATTGACGACCGTTTGTCATGATCTTGTATATAACGGCCACCCAATAAATATAATAAAATGAAAAATCTTTCATTTTTCATATGTAGATAGAGGATATTGCATTTCATAAAATCGATTGCTGTAGATAGTGAATTTCTTTAAATGGAAAAAAGTAGCTCTGGAAGCAAATTTTTCGTTTGGAATTAATATCATAGATGCCATTTATCTCAATGAAGGTTTTACCATCAAAAACTAATTTTCGTGAAAATTGTAGATAGAGGGTATTGAATATAAGCCGTCGATATACTCATTTAAACTTTAGCATTTTTTAAAATCCATCAAGTTCAATACGGGTAAACTCAGAAATGGTTTTATTTCTTGGAATTCTGATACTTGAAATATGTTAACTAAATATTTTACTTTAAATTTATGCAGTGATATTATTATTTTGGACGCATAAATTTTTAGACTTATGACCAGCTAGCGCTCTCTTTGCGACATTAGACTCATTCCATATGAATTAAATAATATTGTAACTTAAAATATATATATATGGGGCATTATATACGTAACCGGATAGCATTTGGCTTTTTTTCTATATGAGAATAGTATCCATGGTTTTTTTAAAATTTTTTTTATCTAGCCGTTTCAGAGCTATACATTTTTTAAAAAACTGAAAAAGCTGCAAAAACGACACTTATTAGTTTTTTGAAATGCTCATAACTCCGCCAATAGTCGGCCAAATCATTTGTTTTATTTTTTAAGAAAATTTTATTAATTGAATTAATTAATTTTGCATGGGAGGCCCTTTGAGGGGTGGATAAAAGTGGTGAAAAAAATGTTGGAGAAAAAAATTAATGGGGCTCTGCGAACATGTTTTTCCTCTCCCGGAAATTTTTGATATATTTATAAAATTTTTGTAGGGGCGCCCCCCTAAGGGGTAGAATATTTAAGAGAAATGTTGGATAGGAAAAATTAATGGGGGTCGGTGAATATATTTACCCACTCACGGTAAAATTTCAATTTCAATTTATTCTTAAAAACAAAAGATTTCAACTGTACAGTCTGTTAAATAAGAGCGTGGTCACGATTACTCGCGATCGGTAAAGTATAATGCTGTAATTTTTTTTTCTCACACAGAGGGCAGTATTGTCCTTCATGCTTCGTGAAAGTGAATCAGCTGACCACTCTTTTCAATGCGTTCTCAGCATTTTTCCAAAACATACTTTGAACAAGATTTTGCGCATACTCTTCTGAAAACGACCTCCAAATTTTGTGAATGCGTCGAACCAGCTGTTTCAAGTTGCAGGGTCGGTTTTTCTGAAGCTTCATCTTCATTTGCGCCCAAACGTTTTCAATTGGATTGGCATCGGGCGACTGAGACGGCCAATCCAAAGTCACGACACCATTTTGTCTTTGGCCCATTCAAGACGTTTTTGGACATGTTTTTCACTGAGCATCGGTTTTTGCAAAGTACTTCGGTATTTCACACTATTTGCAATCAAATGATTACGAATAGTTCCGTGGGAGATATTCAAACCTTTTTGGGACAATTTCGAAGCACCTTCACGCAAAGTTAATGTTGGATTTTTCGAAAATAGAGCACAGATCAGTTTTTCCTGTTTTTCCGTCACTACACCGACAGACCAGCGATTTGGAAAGTCATCGACATTTTTTTCATCTTTGAAGCGATTCACCCACTTACTCACAAACTGTTTCGACTTTTGCATATACTTCGCAGCCGCCGCTTGGGTCATTTTGGGACCTTTGGGGTGCAAACACAAAAAAAACGGCTTCAAAGCGCGACGCGTACGCGGTACTCATTTTGGAAAAATGCTGAGAACGCATTGAAAAGAGTGGTCAGCTGATTCACTTTCACGAAGCATGAAGGACAATACTGCCCTCTGTGTGAGAAAAAAAAATTACAGCATTATACTTTACCGATCGCGAGTAATCGTGACCACGCTCTTATTTAACAGACTGTACATGATAAGACATAAAGTATTTTAATAGTACATCAATTATTATAAGGATTTTAAAATTTTGAGAAATCATATTGGTTCCAGTTATAGGAGAATCATTCCTAACTATGCATGTTTCTTGCACCTCCAAATCCGATGTGCATGCTGCCGAGGCAGGTGGATTAACCACACTCTGGTGGGTACCACTTGGAGAGTTATTTCCCATCGATTTTCGATCCATGCTTCATTAGTATAATCTTCTCGGCAACGCCCCACGCAGTAAGTTATAAGCTTAAAGCTGGATCCGGCAAGCGCTGCAAATATAGTGGCCAAATTCACTTTTAATTTCAGCCGCCCAATCTGGAACAGACGCTGACCTGGGAGCCGCCCACTCTGGATCAGACGCTTCAGGATTTCGACAAGATGCTTATTTTAAGGCGGCATCGACTCGCCTTGTCAGTGCCAGTTACGGGCATTGTGGGTTTTTCTTTCGAGGCGCATCGCTGTCCAACGCTACACCCTTCCACACCCTGGCTGGTCACCCGCTTTTAGTCGCCTTTTACGACAGGCATGCTTACCTCGGGCATATTCTGACCCCTTACCCGCAGGTAATTATTATAAACGAATCAGTAAACACATTATCAAATAAAATTTTAAATTATAAATAACTAAATTAATTAATTAATATTTTAATATATATACAATATATTTTTTTTTTTTTGTTTTTTTACTAACAGGCTATTGACATAAAAATCTAAGTACTTACTGCCAATTCTTTCGGATTTTATATCACTTGGTAGAGAATTCCACGGTTTAACAACACTGACAAAAAACATTCTTTGAGACGTTAAAAATTTGGACATGGGTAAAATTAAATTATTAGTACGAATTGATTGCGCAAACACTAATTTTTCGAACAAATATTTAGGACAACGTTCATACGTTCAATGTATTTTATAAAAATTTTCTTAAAAAATAAAACTTAAAAAAAAACAATCAAATGATTTGGGCGACTATTGGCAGAGTTATGAGCATTTCAAAAAATAAGTTTGTTTTACATTAAATTAAAACAAAAAAACAAGTATTTTAAATAAAATTAATAGAAAAACTGTCTCTTTTTCAGAATATTTGAAAACGCATTCAAAAATGCAATTTCTGTATCACTTTATTACTGGAAAACGGTACCACTTAGACATGTGATGCAAGAACAAAAATACAGCCCTCGACATTGGCTATCGCATAATAAAATATTTGTAAAAGTTTTCCGGACACCCTTTGTAGCGTATACACAGGCCGAAAAAAACGCATTCTTTATATGCAGTGCAATCGAAATGGTAGCTCTTTACAATCTCAAAAAAAATAAAGTTTTTGGAGAAAATTAAAGAAGTTGATTGAAAATTCAATTTCAATTTGTATGGAATCTGCCCGAACAATTGTTTAAAACATATGTACGTACGTATACTATTGCGATATACAAACAAAAATCGTTTTGTTAATGAAAATTGAGTGGTGCACCTCAAAGTGAGACGGACGTGAAGAGATTAGACAATCTCTCACACTTTTAAATAATTAACTTTAATAAGGAAACAGCCAGTTGGTGACTAATATGGCAAAAACAACAATATGTAGTATACCCATAAAAAACGCAAAAATAACAATGAAAATACTATATATATTCGTAATAGAGATAATGCAAAAGCATTGTGAAATTTCTTTAAAGCAAATTCTAAAGAAACAAGTAACTAACAGATTTGCAAATATATAAACAAACAATTAACAATAACGCAAAATGGAAAGAAATTAATAGATTAAACAAATTTGTATTCATGTTAGTTATTAAAAATTATACTGTGTTTTCAATTGTTGATATTTCTTTGTTGTTGTTGTATTCAACTGAAAACTTAACTTGGTGAAATTCGCATAGTTTTGCTTTTTTTTTAGTTTTGCTATACAAAAAGCCGTAATACAGAAAATTATGTGTAGAAATTAATTAAAGAAAGAATAATAAAATTTTAAGACTCCATTGTTGACTTGTATTCTTGAATAATTAAATTTACTGTCCACAAATGTATAGTGAAATTACAAACACGTTTGAGGCTAGCAAATCATTAGTGAACTTTTTAGTTCAAGGCAGGTCATTGGGTCAAAAGGTAAATGACAAGACAGATGAAACATAAGATGATAAATGGAAAATTTGAAATGAGTTTAGGAGATGCGCATGGATTAGTTTTCTAAAATATAAGCATGTACATTGTACATATGGAACATGTAAAACTTTAAAAATACATTACATTGTTTGAATATGCATCAGAGAAATATTTGCAATGCCATGGTATTATAGAAATAGTTACATACACTAAAATACATGTGTCAGATAATTTGCTTTAAGTCTTAAAGAAAGTTGCGTCACTAGAGAGATAAAGAAAAAAACTTGTACTTTTATTACGCTGTTCAACGAATTTCAGGTTTTTGTTTTTATCTGAGTTCAGACCATAAAATTATTATTCCTTGCTATTGACATAATAGAACTGCATTTACAAAATTTTTCCATCACGTCTCAATTTTCAGATAAATTAACAAATCCAAAATCACGACTTACATTCGCGCGAAAATAAATCAAAAAATTTTTATCCGTCAGAATTTAAAAAAAAAAAATGTCAAACGATTCAGAAACAGCAATAATTTCAAATCTGAAAAAAATTTTGAAATCGGTCGGGCAGATTTTTTTGTATGCCCGTTTAATTGAGAAAATGTACTGAAAAAACCAAAAACCAACCATCTTTAATTACATAAATCTTGCCTAAATCAATACAAAATTAAAAAAAAGCTCTTTACGAGCTTGTGTGTCATTATTTTAACTTTGTTTTGATACCAAAAACTTAAGGTTTGGACCATGAATAACCAACTTACAGGGTGGCTGATTCGAACTGTTACCAACTTCAGATAGACTTATCTGACAGATGGAACATGACAGCTGTCTAAAAATTGGCATGATGTTAGTTCATTCTATTGTCAACAAGTAACCAAAAGGGTCTTTCGTTTTGTCCGCGATCGAGTACAGACGTACTCTCGTGTGTAATCGTCCGCGCGTGTCTTAAAGTTAGACCCGTTACACGTGTTTTTTTTAAAGGCGCGTGTATCGTACATAACCTAATTATAGGTTAAAAGGAACAAATCAATTTCGCTAATATAAAATAAATTTTATAATCGTATAATATAAAGCTATTCTATAAGTCTGTAAAGACGCTACGCTGAGAGCTGTGATAAAAACCTAGTGTTTACGGCAGCTCTCTTATTAGGGACCTATGTTACTCGTAATGAGTAACATATTCGAAGAAGAAGAAGAAGTAACCAAAAGCATTTGCGCGTCAATTTATTGAAAATAAAAAATTTTCGAAATGGAATTCAAACGTAATAGTATGATTGCTCTTTATTTGGCTGGAAAATCGCAACCAGCAATTGTTCGTGAGCTGAAACATTTAAAAGTGAATAAAATGTTTGTGTATCGGACCATAACACGTTACAATGGTACCGGCAGCGTTGCCAAACGACATGGTGGTGGTCGGAAAATAACTGCAACATCACCAGAAATGGTTCGAAAGGTGAAGGCCAGAATTGAGCGAAATCTGAGACGCAGTGGCAGACAAATGGCTGCCGAGCTGAAAATATCGCGTGAACGAATGCAACACATATTGTCAAACAAGCTCGGACTAAAGGCCCTCAAGTTCCAAAAGGCGCATAATCTCACTCCTGCTCAAAAAAAAAGTTAGGCTCGATAGAGCCAAGGAGTTGTTGCGCTTGCACGCCGCCGGAAATCTGTCACAAATTGTCTTCTTTGATGAGAAAAATTACTGTATCCAGCAATATGTAAACAAACAAAATGATCGGGTTTACTTGACAGAGAGGTCCCACGAAAATTTGAATGTTCGTTTGGCCACCAGGACGCAGGCACCACCGCATGTGATGGTTTGGGCTGCAGTGACTGCTGATGGGCGCTCACCACTCGTTTTTTTGGCCGCTGGCGTCAAAGTAAACGCCCAGGTGTATCGTGAATCAGTGTTGGAGGGTGCTTTACTACCGTGGGCACGCAAACATTTCGGTCGCAAGCCATGGACATTCCAACAAGACTCGGCACCGTCACACAAAGCTCGTGTGAATCAAGAATGGTTAGAAAAAACGTTCCTAGCTTCATTTCTGCTCAACAATGGCTCTCAAATTCGCCTGATGCGAATCCGCTGGATTTCTCAACCTGGGGTATGTTGGACAGGAAGGTCTTGACTAAAAAATACCAGAGCGTTGATGCGCTAAAAGTGGCCCTTCAACGAGAATGGCGCAAACTTCCACAAAATCAAATTCGTGCAGCATGCGACTCGTTCTTCGAACGTCTACGGGCCATAGTTAAGGCCAAAGGTGGCCATATCGAAAATCTCAAGTAGATTCTTAAAATTTGAACATTTCCCAACAATTATAGCGTTTGATCAATAAAATCTGTGCATGGAAACTAAAAATATAGTCTTTTGAATTGGTAACATTTCGAATTAGCCACCCTGTATTTCCTTTTGAACAAAAAATGTGCATACAGCAAGTCATACAAGTACCTTTATTTCCAAGTGATTATGATACAAAAATTCAATAGCTTTTGAATGACTTTCTATATGTACATTTTTTGTTCAAAGGGAAATAAGTTGGTTATTCATGGTCCAATCCTTTATTTTTTGGTATCAAAATAAAGTTAATCATAAATAACTTTATCATATTTTGCTAAATTTTTACAGACAGACTAATACTTAAGTTTAAATCCATAAAGTTCCCGATGACTTTCAAATGATGGACCGGTAATTACCCAACAAACAAAAAAAGTTTGGAAAATAACTCATTATACGCTTATTGTAGCAAACATTTCGTTTGGAAATAAACTTACAAAATGTTTGGAAATTCTGGAATTAAAATTGTTTAATAATCAAAATTTTTATATTTTTAATAAACATTTTGTAAGTGTTTGGTTTGTTTATTGAACAATGTTTTCCAAACATTTAGATTTGATTGAATATAAAAAAACTTATTTTACCGAGAGTCGAAACCTATGTCTTCCAAGTTATGAGTCGACAACCTTATAAGTGACCCAACGTGCCAGTTATGATTCAAATACCTTGTGTTTTATTAAGCTTGATAAGTCATTGAAAAATAAAATACAAAATTTTTTGAAAGTTTAGAAAATGATTACAAAAACATTTGAAAATAAACATTTTCTAATTATTTATATTTACCTTACAAATCAATTGCGAAAATTCGAAAAAATAAAAATTTTTCAAATGTTTGAAAATTGGTTATGAAAACATTTGGAAGCGTTAAATTGTAAAGGTTATAAAATAATAATCACCATGCATATCTAGAAACTTAAAATCAAATTAAAGCTTTTTGCATGGGAAACCCTTCATTATTTACTTGCGCTCTTTGAATGATTCTAGTGGAAACCCCATTTCAAACGTAATATTCAACCAACAAAATGAATCCTTTTAAAGTTCGCAATTGACATACAATCCGCAATGTCGACGTCAACTAAACTATCAACGTACTCGTAGTGTCGTTATCCTGTGACGTCGTTGCCGTATTAGTTTTTGCCACATAACCAAGTTTTAGTTTTCTTTCTTTTTGTTTCTGTATTAATATCCTGTCGCAGGAACTCACTGCCACAATTACGTTCCTACGTTTACGACATTGTGTGTTTTTATTGATTTTTCTTCTTTTTTTTTTTTAGTTTCTCTCCTGCTTTACAAATTTTCCCACCACCTTTGGCGAAGAATGAAACCGTCAGCGGAGCACCGCCACCCTATCGACCGTCACACCGTCACCGACGCTACGTACAACAATAACAACAGCAGCAATACGGTACATACTTCCGAGACTCCCACTCTGACGCCCGCCGCCACACAGACTTTGTTTCTTCACCAGCAGCAATTCATTCGATACACAAAAAAATTTTTTGCCCTGAAAATTTCACCAAAATTTTCATTTTCAAATTTTATCAATTTATTTGCACTTTTTCGCACTCACTTTTATTGCATTACGTTTGAGCAATGTTTTCTGCATAGTTTCGTAATAAATTTGTTCATTTTAAAATATTTTTTACTTTGCAAAATTTTATTTGAAAATTATGCATGACTTTTCACTGCAGAAAATTGCTTCTTTTTTTTTTTTTTTGTTTCACTCACTCATCTGCTACAGCAGGAAGATTTTTGACGTCTGTGTTATTTGACGTTTCTCGCGAAACTGACAAAATTGAATTCGCTGTCAGTCGCTTTGCTTTGACATTTGCTTTTCCACTTGCGCAGTTGTAATTGCGTATTTTGTCTTATTGCTGTAGTTTATTGCGTTGTTCGCTTTATTGTTTTCTTCTTTGTTTATATTTTTGTTGTTGTTCGCAGTGAAATTTTGTAAACAAAGATTTTTTTGTAACAAAATTCAAAAACAGCTGATAAAATTGTAAAAGAATAAGAAAAGCTTTCTTACATTTTTGGCTTGTATCCTTCCTACGTACACCAGCGCCTCTAGCGGGAAAGTTCCTCGCTTACTATGTTTCCAAACCCCCTTAACGGTTCGAACAGTTCACTTTATAGACTCAAACCATAAGAGTGTGTTCAAATGCATAAAGAGTGTGTGCGAATGCATAAATCTCAATAATTTTTGTTTTGTTATGACCTCCTTGGACATGATAAAATTATTTGTATGAAATTATTGTAATTGAATCATGACCCAAAAAGTACATCCATCGTCAATGAGATTTTATGCTAGCCATACACGAGGCAACCGTTGCAGCAACTTGTCACAGCATCGTATTTAGTTTGTTGACTACACACGTAGCAACTGTTGACGCAACCTCAGTACTGTGTGTAGCTGCGGTGCAGAAAAGACACAAGCGGAAGGAAAGTAAAATTTATTTTTTGAAATGGGTGACGTAACTATTGAGATCACTGCAATTATTATAATTGACGAACTTTTGTACGAAAGTGAGGAAGAGGAAATGCAACCAAAAAAGAAAGAGAAAATTTGGTCAAAAAATTGGCTTTTAAAAAAAGACGAATTTTCGAACCAAAGGTTGCTGAAAGAACTCAAAGAAAATGAGCCATGCAATTGCCATGTTCCTTTCCTCTTTTTTTCACTTAATTTTGCTCCACACGAACCTTCTTACTCGCATGTTTCCAACGATCAAAAGAAAAAGTTACTACGCGGAAGAGTGCAAAAAAGTGAGGCTGAGAATCGGGAAAGAGCGAATGATGCTGTCCAACAAGCCTATGGAGTGGGTGGATAGTCTAGCTCCATTCCATTTGGACCAATGCGGAGCCCTGAAGCATTCGAAGACAGCCTTCCTTTAAAAACACATACCGCTTTTCTAGTTCTTGAAAAAGCGATGGAAAGTTCAAATTTTACAATGTTATTCAAGTCAAGTGGCAATATTGAATAATTTCTTGCCATGTTTTTCATATGGGACAAATGTTGCGTCAAATTCCAGCAAATTGTAAATGGAATTTACAACAATGCGTGAGCCACATGCTCACTGCTACTCTTTTGAATGGAGTCACTGCAAAATATGTGGGGCAACAGGGGGAAACTGGATAGCTCCATTTTAAAGGGACCATTTTAAAGGGACCTTGATAGATACATTGTTTAAAAATAAGTTGTAAGTTGTTCGACAACAATAATGGCATTTCATTGTTTATTTATAAATAAATATTTTCAGCTGCAATCACAAAGTGTTTGAGAAGTGCTCCGAAGTGGACATCACAAAGACAAAGACGATAAGATTTTAGAATTAGATTTTAATTACACAATTTACTTCTATAGATATTTTATCCAAATTATGCATTATTAGTGAATTTGTGATATCGTTTTGATATCATTCTTTTATGTAAATTGGATATATATTTGCAAAGGTCGATTTACATATAAGTAAATCTATCAATGCATTTTCTGGCACATAATTATGGTTGAGATCATTTTTTGATATCATTTTGACATACGCCAAGCGTTACAATAAGTATATCACTGTGATATCACATATTGTTGACATTTTGATAAAATTTTCTTTATCGGGTACTGGCAAAAAGTTTTCAAGCTAAACATTTTTAAAATTATTCCTGGATGTAAATAATATTTTGAAATTGACAACACTGAACTTTTATCTAATCTTAATGTAATCCCTCCAAGAAAAATGTACGGTTCGTAAATTGCGTATCCAAGCGAATCGCTTACGAACTGTGATTTCACTTGCACATGCATACATTATGTACATGGAAACGTTGTTATTTATCACATTTTAAAAAACCTATGAAAATTAAGAAAATATACACAAAGTAGTACCCTTTTTTCTTAATCAAGGCAAAATTTTTCTTATTTTATTTCATCCCGATCTTTTTATATTGATGATTTTAAAGTTTTTAATTGTTCTTAAAACGTTGAATACAGCCACGTTTCAAAATCCAATTCTCTTCGATATCGGAATTAAATAAAACTTAAGGTGTTCCGCATTTTGGTAAATAAGATGAAATTAAATTTGTATTCTAATAAACCAAATTGGTCATTAACTGCAATCTGATTTTTTTTTTTTTTTTGTTGCGGTAGCTGATTCCAATTCTGGCAACTGTTGTTTTGTCACAGGTCTATGATCCGAATAATCCTTAATTTAAAGTTCAAAAAACGTTATTTTCAGATATTTGGCGCATATCCTCAATAAACCTTATCTTTTTTAACTTTTCAAATTGAATCATTACTTTCCATTGGTATCTGAATTCCATACAAATTTAATTAAGTCATTGCAACATACAAAAATAACTAATTAAGGTGTAACCTTTGGTCTGGCCAAACGTTTAATACCCTACACTGCAGTATTTTGAAAATTTTGCTTATATGGAAGGTGCCACGCTCTCTTGTCCGAGTTCACTGAGTTTTTGCTCAGAGCTTGCACTTATAATTCTTAGTGTCTGAGTAAAATTTAGTTTTATTATCTCAAAAAACGCATTTAGTATAGCGTTTTAAAGCTTTCGCTTATATGGGAGGTGCCACGCCCTCTTGTCCGAATTCGGCCAATTTTTTCTCTGAGCTTGAGCTTGCAATTCGTAGTATTTATGTGTATTTCGGTTGCACTGTCGTGAAAAAATGTGTCCGTTGATCGATTTCGCTTATTTTCAATCCCACGAGCCAACTTTGACGACGGAGGCAGTGTACCAAATTTGAATGAATTATCTTGCTCAGTTTATCCAAAAACTATATTTCCCCGCACACCCAGCCAGCTAGCCACCCATACAGACGGACATAGCTATATCGACTCAGGAGGTGACGCTGATCAAGAATATATATTAGGCCGGGTTTAATTTTTTTTGCGGCAAAGAGTATAGCAACAAAACAATCTACGAAAAATTCTAAAAAACTTTGCCCAAGAAACCATGGGACAAATTTCAATATCGAGCCGCCGAAAATTGCGTTGAAGTTTTGATGTAGCACTTTAAAATTCATGGGCAAAGTTTTTTAGAATTTTCGATAGATTTTTTTGTTGCTATACTCTTTGCCAATTTTTAGTTCCCAGAACAAATTGACCCGGCCTAGTATACATACTTTTCTATATCTCCCACGCCTCCTTCTCTGCGTGACAAACGGAAGGATAAAGTGAATATACCCTGGGTGTACGTTATAAAAATAGTAATTTTCGATGTATTTTGCAAATCTTAATTTTGAATCTGGAATCAGAATCGTTATATCTTGTATAGTTTTCAGATATCTTCTCTCCTTTTACGACCTAAAATTGTATTTTTCTCAAGAACGGCTATAGCGATTTTAGCGAAATTTTGGAAAATGATGCATGCAAGCATAGAATGAAGAATGAGTTAGACTATAACTTTGTAGATAGTTATGAAGAGGTTTGGCACCGCCCTAAATTTTATAAGTCAATCCGGTCATATCTCGTAAACAATACAAGATATTTTGATAGAATTTGGTACACTGCTACTGACTATACCTTCTAATGAACAAAAAGAGGGGGCGGGATCGAAAGAGTGCCACGCCCTCTTTTGAGCAATTGAAAATTTTTATATTCATAGTTTTCGTTTAATATTAAGTAAAAATTTTCAATTCATAAAAAGTGGGCGTGGCACTTTTTCGATATCGCCCATTCGATTTTTTTCTCATTACAAGGCATTGATGGTCAGTAGCTGTGTACCAAATTTTATCAAAATATCTTGTATGGTTCGCGAGATATAACCGTTTGGCGGTGCCAAACCTCCTCATGACTATATTCAATGTTTTAATCTAGTTCATTATTCATTATATGCCAATGTGCATCATTTTCCAAAATTTCAGTGAAAGCCGTTCTTGAGAAAAATGCAATTTTAGGTCGTAAAAGGACAGAAGATAAGTATATCAAAAACCATAAAAGATAAATATAACAATTCTGATGTCAGATTCGGATTCAACATCACAAAATACATCGAAAATTACTATTTTTTTTTAGTTTCAGAGATATTTTTTAAAATATATAAATAATTCCGTCCCAGCTCCAAAAAATTTCTGATTTAAAATTAAAAAAAAAATTATCAAAATCAGAGCTGTTCTTGAAGATTTCCTCATTTTCCCTGTTTTGTGGCTTTACCGACTCCACTAGATGTGACGTTAGAATTTAAAAAAAAAAAAAAATGTCCTCCGATTTCAAAGTTCATGCATAAATCGTTATTACTTTACATTACAAATAATTTCGAACAAAGTTCACGAAGGTTTTTTAATCGCCTTAATTTGTTCCCATTCCTTCCTTATACATAATTTTAATTTCTATTGATGTACTTTAAAAGATTATTGTATTGTTTCACCTCTATTACTTTGTGGAGGCATAATCTCGATGTGAATGGCTTCTTGAAATGTTGGTTTCAGTTGGTTTAACTATTAACTATTTAATTATCTATGTATTTGAAAATTTCACTATTTTTTCCCTTTTGGAAAGAGGCCATTTTTTAAAAGAATTCCATATTTGTGAGGCGTCTTGTCCGGGGAATTCCAATAAACTTCTATCATGAATTTAATTCTACCTTTGCAATGTAAAGATTTCCACACTTTTTTTTTAACTTTGTTCTTAAGGAATATATTGTAAATATGAATTTATGTATTTAATAAACATTTTTGTAAGAACTCCTCATATGTGGTTTTGGTACGATTGTTATAAATTTCCTCAGAAATTCAATGGCGTTTTTGTATGCTTTCTACTTAAATACACTTTCTTCTACTCCTCAAAGTAATTTCTATTAAAATGTTTTCTTGCAATTCCACATGCTGATTGCCTTGGTTTGTGCCCCAGTGCTCGTGTGTGTCCAATTATTTCTCATTATGCCATTAATAGGAATGTCCTTGCTTTCCTGTACATCACAAACATTTCCGTATACGCATGCGATGTCTTGTACAAAAAGATACAACTCAATTTCAATGCTGAAATGTTTTAATTGTTTTGTGCCGCCCCTTTGGTCTACAAAGCATAGATATTGGTTTCCATCCTTTCAATTGAAGAGTGGCTATTCCATAAAGAGGAGCAATATATATGAAATAAAAAAAAAAAAAATGTGTCATTTATGAGCGTTACATTTCTTAAGAATAGGGGAATTAATTTTTATATTATAAGATTATCTCACTTCCTTATTATTTAAGTAAAATTGTGCTAGTCTGTAAGGATTTTTCCAAAGACTTAAATAACCCAGCAAACCTAATGTTCCGAATTCGTTACGAAAACTCGGCGAATCTATCCGATTTCAGTACCGAAATCGTTACGAATGCGTTACAAATTTTGTATGAGAGGGTTATTTTTTAAAGATTTGTCAAAATTGTGGCTTGATAGTGCGATTCTGTGGCCGAATTCAGATTCAGCTTCATAAAATACATCGATTTTTGTGGTTTTATTTTTTGAGCTTTTTTCTTTTTTTATGCTATTAATCTACGAATGGAATATTATTGCTTTATTCGCAAGAAAGAGTAGTTCGATTTCAATTTTCATATCGGGTCTAGAAGTTTGCAGCGTTTTTTTTTTCCAAGATTTGAGAAAAAAATGGTTATATATTTTTTATTCAAAGTATTATCCATTGCAAGCTGAAACTTTTTTTTACCTTTCTGGCAATTTATGGGTTTTGGACCAAAAAAATTTTTCGACTTTTGAACCCAATAACGAATCGAGTCAATTTTTATTCCTTTGACTGAAGTGAAGCGTATTCGGGTAAGAGCGTTCTGCATCGATCGAAATAAGTGGTAGTCAGATGGCGCCAAGTCTGGATTATAAAGCGGGTGAGGCAGAATTTCCTATCTACTGTTATCCAAATGGTTTTTGAAAAATTACGGACTCATGCCTAGTCTCATATTCTGGCTCCTTTTCCTTCAATGGTTTGAGCACTCGCGTAGTATACCACACCGTTCTGATCCCACCATATGCAGAACATGAATTTTCGCTTTGGCCGGCTCGCCGGGCATGGCATATGTTTTTTTTGCGTTTAGAATTATCATAATAAATCCATATTTCGTCGCCAATGACAAAACGATGCAAAAACGACTTATTTTTATGCCGCTCCCGAAAATGACACTTATTTGGGACAAAACTTGCCATGATTTCGCTCGAAAAAGTACACGACGCTTCAAGAAGTGCAAAAATATAGTGATGCAATATTGTAGACAGATGTCAAAGCTCTCAATATGACACATGAGATCTGACATTTCTGCCCAAAATCTGCTGGTAAAACGCTGGAAGCTGATTTCTAGGCCTAATTCATTCCGACTCAATACAAGTAAAATTTCAGTGATAAAACTTCCAGGTTGACCCTATCTTCTAGGGAGGTGTGAGATCGAAAAAAGTGAAATGTGATTAAAGAAATCACTCGTCAGCTGCAAAAAGCGTCTTAAAACTCCAAATATTTTTTTTTTTTATTACTTAAACCAACGCTCAGGGGATAGCCCCTATAAATGTAATGCACCGTGTTGATTTGTAGAAAAGGAAATAGGTTAGAGGGATGGGGAAGAAAAGCAGTAGTGTCGATGAACATTTTTCTTAAATCTACCGATGTCACAACCATCAGGAAAAACGCTCGCAGGGAGATTATTCCACAACTTAATCGTTCGACCAAAGATATAATTATCACGATAGTGCGATGTTCTGTTAAACACCGCTGCAATACAGTAGGGATGGGACGCCCGAGTGCTGCGAGAAAATATACTGACGGAACCAGCCCATAATTTTCCCTAGAGCACAACCCACGATAGTATCTATAAAAAAGAGTAATACACCCAACGTTACGACGGTGTTCAAGAGAATCAATAGAGGATACAACAACCGCTTCTCCAATCAACTTCACACGCACGACGATGGACTCTGTCTTGCAGCTCCAAAGTAGTTTTTGGAGCCCCGGCCCAGATGTGCGAATTGTACTCTAGCTTAGGTCTAATATAGGCGAAATAGACAGTCCGAAGATCAACAGGAGTGAAGTATTTCTTATACCGTTTTAGATAACCTAAACACTTGGCCGCTTCTTTCGACACATCGAAAACATGATCTGTCCACCTCAGATCAGCTTGAATCGATATGCCCAGAACGTCAAGAGTTGCTGATCTCATAATGTCTACGCCGGCCATATTGAGGGGCGAGGGGGGACAATCCACTCGTCTGTGGGACAGCAGACAGCATTGGGTTTTGCTAGCGTTGAATTCGACCCGATTAGCTCGACCCCACTCGGAGATTGTTTTGAGGTCATTTGTGAGTGTGACATTCATATACCGCCTTTTTCTCTCAATCTCCTCAGAGCTTGGACGCTTTTTGAAGCAATAAATATAAATGACAAATACTGCTGTCATCCGCAAAGGAGTGGATTGGATTAATGGTCGATGACAGAAGGTCATCGATGAAGACAAGAAAAAGAGATGGGGATAGGACCGAATCCTGGGGAACTCCAGCGTTAATGGAGTATTCGCTCGATGTGAAACCGTCTACGACAACACGAATAGAACGGCCACTGCAAAAGCTCGTTATCTAACGAGTAAAGGAATCACCGACGCCATATGCAATTAGTTTTGTTACGAGGGCGCTATGCCACACGCGATCAAAAGCTTTAGAAATATCCAGAGCAACAGCCATACTTTCACCAAGAAGGTGGACACATTGGTTCCACCTCTCAGTGACGAACGCCATTAAGTCACCAGTAGAGCGAGCTCTCCTGAAGCCATATTGGCGATCATTAAGTAATTCGTTGCACTCCAGATAATTCATAAAGTGGAAGTTTATAACGCTTTCCATAACTTTGGAGAGCACATAGCATATTGCAATGGGCCGATAATTATTGGGGTTGGTAGCCTCGCCTTTTTTGGGTACTGACTGGACATTAGCAACCTTCCAACATGATGGAAATTCACCACAAGTGTAGGAAATGCTAAATAAATTCCTTAATGGGCTAGCCAGTGTTGCGGCACACTTTCGCAACACTTGGGCTGATATGCCATCCATCCCTGACGCTTTGTTAATATTGAGGTTAGCAAGGACCTTTTTTACCGCCTAGGCGGTAGTTGATTGCTATCAGGCAGAGTAGCATTCTCAGAAAAGATGCTAGCCAAAAGATTAGCTTTATCAACGGGATCAGTGAAGATTTGGTCGTTCGTTAAGAGAGTTGGAATAGACGATGAAGACTGATTCTTCACTCTCTTAACAAACGACCAAAAGTTTTTACTACCTTTCGGCAGTAAAAGGATTCTTTTGCGCATTTCGAGCTCATGAAAATGCTTTTCGCGCTGAATCGTGGCATTACAGCGATTCCTAGCCTCACTGCGAAGTCTTTCAGTATCGGTATTCCTGTTGGAACGCCAATTTCGGAACGCTTCCTCTTTGGACCTGACTGCAATCCTGCAAGTCTCATTAAACCAAGAATGGTCCTTAGGTTTGATGCTAACTTTTTTATTAGGAATGAAGGACCTCATACCCAATAAAATAATTTCCTGCACCATTAAAGCCGCGGCATTTATGTTTCTGTCAGCGAAACACAATTTCCAATTGAAACTGCTATAAAAATTATTAAACGCATCCCAATTTGCTTTATCATAAAGCCATACCGTTCGTTTCGGGGACTTGGGCGAAACGGGGTCCAAGCTAGTATATGAAAAAGCAGCGGAAATGGTACAATGGTCCGAATTACCAAGAGGTGCAGAGACAGAAACATCATATTTCTCATGATGCGACGTCAGAAAAAGGTCTAGAATACTAAGGCTATGCCCCCCAACACGAGGTATATATGTGGGGTCATTCACTAGTTGAGTTAGTTGGTTTAACTCGCAAAAAGCTCAACATAACGTCCTTCAGGAGTTGTACGACTGGAATGGCGCAGCCAATTGGAGTTATGGACATTGAAATCTCCAGCAACAACGATTTCACTGTCCGGGTACGACTCCAAAATCTGGGAAATCGAATCAGAGAGGAAGTCCACCTTATCAAAAGTAGGATTCCTCCCTAAATTTGGGCTTCTATAAATGAAGTAAAAATGCAGGATGTGCGACTGGACTTTGAACTTAACCCACATTGAACTAAATTCGGCGTCCGTTGTGTTTAATTGCTGCTGGCACTGGTACGCAACATCGCTGCGAATATAAACTTCAAAGCCAGTTTTAGCAAGTATTGCCTAAAATAATATCGGTATCAATCAATACTACCGAAAAAAAGCTTTAAAATTTGAAATATTTAGAGTTGTAAGACGTTTTTGCAAACAATTTCAAATGTTTTTACGTCTTTTTAGATTTCGGATGACGATGACATTATTATGGGTTAACAAAGTTTTTCGATGGATTTATATTAATAAAAATTTACACTTTCTTATGGAATCAAGCATAAAGTCAAAATTTTCTCAAATTTTCTTCCATTCATTTTGTTGTATAGCGTGTGAGACGGAACTTTTTTGTCGCATGACATTTGTAGACAAAACGTGCCACAATTTCTAACTTTTCGCCGATTCTTAAAGTTGACAATGAGTTTTTTGTCGCTTGTTGCGTGTTCGATTGTCATAATATTTGTTGCCTTCACCAATTTGGACATTTATTGTGGTTTCTGTTGTCGCAAGGATATTTGTGCTATTAAAGCATATTTTTGGTAACAAGCATTTAGTCAAATATGAAAGTTTTGAAGGTTGCTATTAAATGTCGTACTAAACTGTTAATACTCTCTGTATATTGGATTTGTGTAGTTTGTAGACTTCCGCTTTGATAAAAGAAATAAAAAAATAAAACTTCGAAAAGAAGTATGTAATAACTTATGGCACGTGCCTTATAATTAAAACTTTTGATCCTTTCAACAAGATTTTTTTTTTTATTTATTAATTTCCGCTTCATTTCAAGCAGAACTCTTTTAATCAACATGATCCGTCTACAATGTGTTATAGAGTTTTTTTCCTTTCTGGTAAACTTAATACGTTTCTTTACTTAGCTAAGGATATTTTATATCCTTCCATTGAAAAAAATAAAAATTCATCACACAGGTGTTCCAGTTTTACTTCATATACAACATAAGCTCCTTCAAGATTTTGACAAAAATAAAAAAATACGCTTTTTACGCACATGCTTTGCCTTAGGTATCCAAATAAAAAAAAAAAACACCAGTTTCTACTGCGGAAGTGCGCACGCGTGTTGTCGTCCTGTTGGCACAGAAAATGTTGTTGAATGTTTTTGTCCTTAGCTGCTGTTTAATTACATACCTACATGTGTATGTAGCTCGATCAGCGTGTTGATCTTTTACTCCAGTAAAGGTCTTTCATTGGTAGTTTGCATGGTCCAGCTTGAGCAGCTGACTTTTCGCGTTTTTGTTTTTGCAACCCCTTGCATATGGTGTTTTTAAATGGGTTATTTATTCAACTAAGCAAGATGTTTCCTTCCATATTATGCAATAAATCATCTCCGATTAAGGCAGGTCATGTTAAAGTGAGACAAAACAAAGGAACCAATTGCTCAGTTCAATACTAAGGTTTCGATGGAACTTTGTTTATACCCTAAGCTCAGTGCATGATCATGATGTGCTTTTGAAAAGTTTATTCTAAAAATTGAAGAACAAATTCTAAATTTAAATTTTGTGCAATGAATGCTGATTTAAAAATAAGTAGATACATTTCATACTTGTTTCCATTTACTATACGTATTATCTAAAAAAATCTGAGATCAAATTTTGACTTTAAGGTTAATTTTGTGAGTCAAAAATAGTTACAAAATATTACCTACAAAATTTGGGAGACTTCCGATTTGGTTTTCGTGGTGGTAATGTAATTTTGGGGTCTGAAGGTTAGCCGAATTATTTGGGATTCTTAGCATCAATTAGTGAATTTGTCTTTTTTCTCTGCAGAAAAATACTACTCAATAATCGTGGATTGCACACACGACCTCGCCTATGCTGACCAATTGATTTTCATCACTTGATAACTAAAAGATGGAGAGATTATTGAGATATTTTTATCAATGGAGGAGCATAAGGCTGAGTATATTGCAGATACCGTTTTAGAATTTTTGGAAAACCACTATATTATTGTCGTGAACAATATGCAGCAAATATGTGTTCTGGTCCTTAGGCTAGATTAAAGGAAAAATTTGAATCTGTCATTTTAGTCACATGTACCACAGATTATCTGAATGTGTTTCAGATTCAGAATCATACTTCCAATTTATCAAAAATTGGTAAAAGTTTTTTTCAAATTTGTACAATCGAAGGAAAATTTTGATAGAATTCTTAGGTACCTACAAAAAAGTTCTGGAGTCTCTCTAAAAATCCATATGGTCTGCATGTGCTGATGCTCATTATGCCATGCGAAATGGTTATGAGCATATTTTTGAAGCTTTAACATTAATTTTCAGAAACAACGATTAACCAAGAGGAACAAGTCTCAAAGTCTTGCCAAAAATACCATTCTCCTTATAGAGAAATGGAACAAACTTTTAAGATGCATCAATAAAACAATCACGAACATTGCAATTACATATATCAATACCTCAAATACATCTTCCACTTTCAACAATTTTAATTTATGTAATAAAATTAGTGCAAAGTAATTACAGTTATTTTAAAATAATATTTATGTAAGTGGGTTAAAGTGGTTACCGGACATAAGCCCAACAGACATAATCCCCATTTCGTAAATGGGGATTATGACCGAAAAATTTTCGATATTGGGGGTTATGTCCAATAGGGGTTATGCCCGAAAAATTTAATTAAGATTGAACAAAATTTTTGCAATAAACCATTTAAAAAATTTATATAATTAGTGTTGGATATTATATGTAGACTGAGATGCGGCTGTTGTCAATAACAAAATTAGGCGTTAGGAAATATCGTTATGGGAATTATGTCCGTTTTTTCCTGGGGATTACGTCCGAAAAACTTGCGGACATAAACCCCATTTTAGAAATGGGGACTATGTCCGAATTATTGGCGGACATGGGATGGGGATTATGTTCGTGGGGACTATGTCACGGCACTGGTTAAAGTCAAGGGTGGGGTGGCTTTAACCGAAAAATTTTACGTAGGCTGCTCGATATATTTCTGGCCTAGGCAACACTAAGTGTTGCCAGGTGCAATCTGACATTTATATTGGAAAGTTTGATATTTTTTAGCATAAACGTACTCAGAACGTTTTGACGTACGACCATCATTTGTGTTGCTTACAGTGACTTGAAAAAATCAATTTGGTAAAAAAATGGAATTAACTCGTGAACATTTTCGTGCGATCATTTTTCACAACTTTCGACGTGGATTACCACGACAAGAGTGCGTCGGTGAACTTAAATCTTTGTATGGCGATGAAGCACCATCCTATAGCACTGTGAAAAACTGGTTTAATGAATTCAATCGTGGCCGACGCTCGCTCAAAGACGAATTCCGTGAAGGTTGTCCAAAAACAGCCGTTGTGCCAGAGAACATTGATGCCATGCGTGAACTGATAATGCAAGATCGTCATGTGACATACCGGGAGATAGAGGCATTCTTGGGCATTTCTCCCACCAGCATACATTTGATATTGCATGAACACCTGGCCGTAAAAAAGGTTTGTTCTCGTTGGATCCCTCACAATTTGACAATCGCTCAAAAAAAGGCTCGTGTCGATTGGTCCAAAAAAAATGTTGAAAAAATACGATCGCGGTGCTTCAAAAGACGTTTATAAAATCGTCAAAGAAGACTAATCATGGATCTATGCGTATGAGCCCGAAACAAAACAGCAATCGACCGTGTGGGTCTTCGAAGACGAGCCAAATCCAACGAAAGTTGTTCGTGGAAGAAGCACTTCGAAGCAAATGGTCGCCTGTTTCTTCGGCAAAACTGGTCATGTGGCAAATGTTCCTCTTGAGCAACGTAGGACGGTCAATTTTGAGTGGTACACTACAATTTGTTTGCTTGAAGTCTTGGGAGAAATTCGAAAAACGAACAAGTGAAGACGAATCATTGTTCACCATGACAATGCGAGCTCTCACACATCGGCTCAAACCAGCGCCTTTTTGACCGGCCAAAACGTCGAATTGATGGGTCATCCGCCGTACAGCCCTGACTTGGCACCCAATGACTTCTTTTTATTCCCGCACATCAAGAAAAAAATGCGTGGTCAATGATTTACGTCGCCAGAAGATGCTGTTGAAGCGTTCAAAAACCATGTTTTGGAGGTGTCTCAATCGGAGTGGAAAAAGTGCTTCGACAATTGGTTT
Organism: Calliopum simillimum; assembly: GCA_951812925.1. Taxonomy (NCBI): domain Eukaryota; kingdom Metazoa; phylum Arthropoda; class Insecta; order Diptera; family Lauxaniidae; genus Calliopum; species Calliopum simillimum. Next base: position 88,574,579 of record OX638369.1, on the reverse strand, counting down.
GAGCGCATGCAAAAGTGTATAAATCATGCTGGAGAATACTTTGAAAATCAATAAAACCATTTTTGATGATAAATATTAGCATTTTCATTATTAGGCCAGAAATATATCGAGCAGCCCACGTATTCATTGATTGTACATGCTATACCTTTACGATACAAAATCAGAGTATCAGGTTTTGTTAACTGAAGTTCTCTCTTCATTTTGGTATATTTGTGTAGGCAATCGGCCTAGGTTATGGGATTTTTTCAAAGACGAGAGTAAAAAATAACCAAATTTTTGATAAATTCGGTAAATACTTAATTCAAACAATTTAAAAAATGAAAGAAATGCTTGGTAGGTAACTTTAAAAATGCCTCTTTTGTTAAAGGGCTTCGGCGGTTTGATTTTTTGCATAATAATAATTTCAGTATGGCAAAAGACAAGAGTTTATTTTCATTATAGTTTACCACAACCACACGGAGAGAATTTTGAGCTAAAAAAAATCCCAAACCAATCAATTTTGGGTGTGATTTTCAGCTTGTCCATAATTTTCTTGATATCAAGTAATAATGTGCTTGTTTATCAAAATAATGAATATGCCCATTTGAGCTCAATTCAATTCAATTTGGGATTGTTCGTCAAAAATTTATTAAACGCATTTGTGCTTAATTTCAGTCCTTTTGTACTTGTTTATAAAAAAAAAAATAAATATTCCCATTTTTTCTAAATAATTTCTCATATATCAAAATATGAATATGACCATTTTTGCCAAATGCAAGAAATATCATTTCATTTTCCAAAATCAATGTACCAAAATGTCCATAGACACCTCAGTACATCGTAACATCCCATTGTGGGATGTCAGGAGTATATACTCTATTATAAATACCCAATTCGACTGTCGCACAGTGCTGTCACTCCATACAACGGAACGGCATTTCCACAGTTTTAGTTCGATTTCAATAAGATTTACCATACTGATACTTTTTTTTATGCTGTTTTCAGAAATGCAATTAATTTTCAAATGCAATGAATAGAAAAAAAGATATTCAAATAAATAAAACCACGAAAGAAAACTGGAAAAAATGTTTGCGCATGCTTTTAGGCTGTAAAAAACCATATTAAAATTTTAATAGTTCAATGTGTTTTTGACATATAAAAGTATGCTGTAAAAAAAATCAAATTTAAAAAAATTCAAAAGCATTTGAAAAAAATTTTGTGGTGTAAATTTTATAAAATCATTGATTTTTACGTAAATACGGGATATTCAGATAAATATTTAAAGTAAACGGGGAAAAACGGGGTTCTGAATTTTTCCTATCTTAAAATATGGAATCTGCACTATTTGTACGTTGGTATGTAGGTACTGCTTAATAATACCTTGTAACAAACGAAAAGTGGGCGGGATCGAATAAGTGCCACTCCCACTTTTTAAACCTTGAAAATTTTGATTCAATATTACTCGAAAACGACTCCGACAATTTTGATGAAAATTTAGGAGCTGTTACCTCTGCAAACAAGTATTAATATGTGATATGCCGTTATATTGGAAAAACTCCTTGAAGGGCGTGGCACCGCCCACAAAAATATAATGCGCTATAAAAAGAAAACTACTAAAGCAATCTTTCTGATTTTAAATGTAGGGAATCTTCTTTTTATGAGGCACCTACGAGCTGAAAGTGGGCAAAATATCGCAGGTGGGCGTGGATCCTCCCATACAAGTAAAACAAATTAAATGCTATTTAACGCAAATGGTTCAACATATTTTGATGAAATTTGGTATGCGGATCTGGATCACGAGTATCTAAAGCATAACGAAAAGTGGGCTTTGTTCAATAATTGCCACGCCAACTTTTTTCCAAAATAAAAATTTTAGTTAATAACTCATGCACAAAAAAAAAAAAAAATGGAATGAACTTTCACAGGCATGATGATACGATATTTCAGCCCCCATACAAGAGACGAAATATTTTGCGTGGCGTATCCCATTTATTTATTTTAAGTCATTCTACTTCTCTTAAAAAATTTGGAGTTCTTGATATTTTTCTATACCATTCGATATTTTCCAAGTTTTTTCTTATTATTTTTCTCATCGGTTGGGGGGGAAAAGGTACGAGTTTCGTAACAAAAAATAGCTATGATCTGCGGGTAATAAGGACCACCAAAGGAGGAAGCATCAAAAATAAATGCAATCCATCCATCTTCTTCAGATGTAGAATTTAGTTACAGTTTTCATGACGAGTCTGACGGTGATGATTTGGAATTTGATAATCTCATTTAATCCCGTTAATTCTATGCATTTTTTGCCACATACCATTTATGCCTTACTTTTGAGTAAAAAATCGTTTTTCCGATCGCGTAATTGAAAAACGTAAAAAAGTCGATTTTGGGATGCGAATATTATTTATACCCTCAAAATTTTTGTCAGAACATAGCCTTTATTTTTAATGCACCCTTGGGTATCCATTTTGTAATGAAGAAAAGTTATGACTAAAAAACCTATTTTTTTTTAGCCAAAATGGACCTTCAGTAGAATCAAAAGTGCTCCATTGGTTTTTTTCGGAACGATAAAAAAAATTAAATAACGCCGATATCGTTTTTAACAGTCCTTCTAATTTCTGAGTGGTTTTCGGGATGAATCTAAATTTCGATACTACTCAAAGTACATAAATAAAAATGTTTTAAATAGATTGAATATCGATAAAAGGAAATTTTTGTGTATTTTTACTTGCAGGTATTGATTTTAATATCAAACTCCTAACATGTAGGTAAGAGTCTCCTGATTTTCACTAAAAATAACTTGGCTGCTTTATACATACCGATATTTCATTCAATTTGAGTTTTAACTAAATAAAAGGCCCCAAACTCTGTGTGCTCAAGGGTACTCAAAATGTTTCCTTTCCTATACTGTTTTTGAAACCGGATCATATTATCAAATGAAATTATTCCATCATGGAATAAGGGACAAAAAAAGACAATATTAGATTTTAAAAGAAAAAGGAGTACTTTGGAGTAGAAATTTAGTTTTTCGGTAAAAATCTGTAAAACCGAAATTTGACACAACATAACACCTAGTTTGGGTTACAAGTGTGATAAAATGGTGGAAAGAATATTTTTTTATTAAACACTTAGAAGAGTGGACCCGCAAACCTACTTGTCTACTTTTGTCCAATTTGATGACCCTTTAACACCAATCTTTCATATCTACATATTTATAAGGTTTTTTACTGAATGTTTTTGAAAATTTAAAGTTTTGATTATTCTTTCGAGAAGTAAATAGTGACGTTTAATTACACGAGTATTCTACAAATCGCATGCTACACATAAAATTCCAAATATTTCAATTACAAAAGAAAGCACAATTTAAGCAGAATTCAAGGCTAAAAATGTAAAAGATATCCTACGGACAGTTGTAGGACATTCAACAGAATTACTGCCTGCTGTAGATCACTTGGTTAGTGACAAATTATAGGTACAATGGAGTGGAATAAGTAAATTGATGCCTTGTCGTTTATTCAAATAAATGCGTGGGATAATAAATAAAAAAACAAATTAAATAAACAAATCACAGCGGTAACTTGGTGCGAAGTAGTAGTAGTAGGAGTAGCATAGCTCAAGTATATATAGACTTAATTCATTGCTTACAGGAATGGGAAGGTGATTGCCCAAAAAAAGAAAAACAATTCTAAATTTCTTTGACATAATTTCAGTTGAACACAATATGGGTAAAAATATCCTACCGTGTCGTGATGACCCAAGCTAAGTAAATATTTACGATTAAGAACTGACAAGGGTGTTATCTTTGGCCTGAAGGAAAAATAAGTACCCTACACCGTAAGCTACATATGCAAGTTTCAATTTACTGTTTCAGTATATCGTTTTGAAATATGTACATGTTGGGATGGGATATTTTACATACCCATCATAGCGTTTGTAAGATTTTGCTTGTGTGGAAGTTGTCACACTCTCTTGTCTAAAATTGCATAGTTTCTGCTCAGAGCTTGTACCAACCAATTTGTTAAATTATCTTAAATAAAACTCGAAGTTGCTTCAACTAGAGGTACAACACCCCCCCTCCAAAATTCACATGATTTCTAATCAGAGCTTGCATGAAATTTACCTAGTATTCCTTTGATTTGGTTGTATTATCTGCAATAAACCTCTTATCATACACACAAAAAAAAGGGACATAATATTAATGAAAAATGTATTATTCCAAACGAAAAAATTCATCGAATATGAGCCGAGAACAGCATTCATTGACTATAAGTATTTTCAATCATACGTTAAACAAGCCATACGTACGCTTATGAATTATTCATGAAATGTAAGAATTTTTCTTAAAATCTAAGAACAAAATTCGTAAATTTTTTTTATGAATTATTTTTAAAACGTTTATAAAATCTAAGAACGAAATTCATAAATTTTTTTTTTTATTTTCAAAATAAAAAATTCAATTAAATTTTTAAAATACAAATTTAACACAAAAACGTCAGAGAAGTCTGTAGCGTATGTGATAAGGAGCTAGTAATATTTCTCTGCGCTTTGGTTTCCGGGTTCGAACCCCAATGCGAGTAAAAGTTTTTTTTTATAATTTTTTTTTTATTATTTTTTGTTTTATTAGGAGAACGCTCAAGTTCCATTGCATAGGACATACAATATTGAAATGGAGTAGAGTGTCTTAAGGAAAGTAAGCGCTGCATTCTAAAGAACGCTTTTTAAGGCGTTATTTTTCCTCTTGGGAAAATAAATACTTACCATAGCATGCTTCTATGCCTAGAGGTTCCAGGAGAATACACACACACTCATAGCATGTGAGCGACATAGAACGGAACTTTCAACAATACTTTATTTCAAATTTAGCATAAACCAGTCTAGAACCAAAAGGTGTAGATGAAATACAACCTAAAAATAATAATTCAAATTGATGAAACTTTTACTTAAAATTTATGAACGTTTTGTTTAATTTTATGTAAACATCCATAAAATTTGTATCTGTAGATTTATGAAACGTTGTTATTCGTACGAAAAAATTCTTAAAATTTAAGAACGGAAGTTCATAAAAAAATTCCTCATAGAAAAATATTTATGAGTTCAAGTACTTACGATTAATGAATCGTTCTTAAATTCAAAAAATTTTAATGAAAAATTTTAATTTGAAAATCAATGAATTTCGGTGTATGAATGCCGTTCATAAATATTATGTTCAATATTTTTTTGTGTGTAGAACTACAGCTATTTATCTGCCACGCCTATTTATCTGAATTTGCCTATGTATCCTTCAAAACTATCAGGAGGTGGCGTTGACCGGGAACATACATACATATTCTCGTATTTTTATCCGTTACGGATCCATTACTGTCCCGTTCGCGGGAGAAATTCCTAAGAAAAAGCGAATCCGTTTTGAATTCGAGTTTATGAGTTCATAACGGATTCGCTTTTAATAATGTTAATGGTGCTTATAAAAAAGCGCTTCACTTTGTCCTACCGTTTGTAACGCAGAGAAGGAGGCGTGGCAGGTATGGAAAAGCATATATATTCTTGTTCACCTCCTGAGTCGATATAGCTATGTCCATCTGTCGGGCTGGCTGGCTGGCTGGGTGTGCGTGGAAATACATTTTTTGAGAAAACTGAGCAAGGTAGTTCAATTTGGTACCCTGCCTCCGTCGTCAAAGTTAGCTCGGGGGATTAAAAACAAGCGAAATCACTCAACAGACACGCCTACCGCCTATACAAAAAATATATTCAAAATGCAGTTTTAGGAGTTTTTTTCACGACAATGCAACCAAAATACACATAAATACTTCGAGTTATAAGCGCAAGCTCTGAGTAAAAACTTGGTGAATTCATACAAGAGGGCATGGCACCTCCCATATAAGCAAAAGCTTCAAAACGCTATACTGAAAGTTTTTTTGAGATAATCAAATTAAATTTTACTCAGACACTAAAAACTATAATTGCAAGCTCCGAGCAAAAACTTAGTGAACTCGGACCTTGAGGGTGTGGCACCTCCCATATAAGAAAAATTTTTAAAATGCTTACCGAAAGAGTTTTTCGAGATAATCCAACAAAATTTTACTCAGGCACTATGAACTTTAAGTCCAAGCTCTGAGCTAAAACAAGATGAACTCCGACAAGAGGGCGCGGCACCTTCCATATAAGCAACATTTTCAAAATATTGCAGTGTAGGGTATTTAATGTTTGGCCAGCCCAAAGCTTACACCCTTACTAGTTTTTATTTTAATTGTTAAAAAGCTCATCAAAACGTTTTTTTTTTTAAATATACAGCATTAGCATTTTTAAAAGCGAAACCGTTTTGAATTCATTTTTACGTACGTTATGGATTCCAAACGGGTTCGTCACTGCGGATTTACCCGGGTTCGAATCCTATAATAGGCAGATCGTTTTATTTATTTTTATACCCTACAATCATGGTTTATTCACTTTGTCATTCCGTTTGTAACGTAGAGAAGGAGGCGTGGCAGATATAGAAAAGTATATATTTTCTTGATCAGCGTCACCTTCTGAGTCGATATAGCCATGTCCGTTTGTATGGCTGGCTGGTTGGCTGGCTGGCTGGCTGGCTGGCTGGCTGGCTGGCTGGCTGACTGGCTGGCTGACTGTGTGTTGAAATACACTTTTTGGGAAAACTGAGCAAGCTAATTCAATAAAATTTAGTACACTGCCTCCGTTGTCAAAGTTAGCTCGTGGGATTGATAATGAGCAAAATCGGTCAACGGACACGCCTAACGCTCATACAAAAAAGATATTCAAAATGCAACTTTATGAGCATTTTTCACGATAATGCAACCAAAATACACATAAATACTACGAATTGTTAGCGCAAGCCCTGAGAAAAATCTGTCAAATTCGGACAAGAGAGCGTGGCAGTTCCTATATAAGCCAAAGCTTCAAAACGCTGAAAGCGTTTTTTGAGATATTCAAACCAAATTTGACACAGACACAAAGAATTATAAATGCAAGCTCTAATCAAAAATCGGACAAGGGGGAGTGGCACCTCCGATATTAGCAACAATTGCTATACTGAAAGAGTTTTTTGAGATAATCCAACTTAATTTCACTTAAACACTAAGGTAAAACCAGATGAACTCGGACAAGAGGGCGTGGCACCTCCTACATAAGCACAAGCTTCAAAACGCTATACTGAAAACGTTTTTTGAGATAATCCAACAGCAGTGTAGGGTATTTATTTTAAGTTACACCCTTACTAGTTTTTTTTCTTTTTTTTTCCTTATAATTTTTTTTTTAATCGCTAATAAGTAAGAGCTTCAAAATGTTTTCCCTTTTTTTTAAACACAACATTCACATTATTAAAACCAAATCCGTTTTGAGTTCGTTTTTGATGTATGTTACGGGTTGGATCCTCATCCGTTTTTGTGCACATTGGGTATATACTTTTTTCATGCATAACAAACGTATGAACAAAGCAAATATGTATACGCTGGGTGTAGGGTGAATCTAATTATGTGCTCGTAGTTTTAGAAATTTTGTTTTGCTTTGGAACTTTTTCATAAGTTCCTATTTTTTATGTAATTTATGTAAACAAAAAGGAGACAAACATTGTCCTTCCATATCATGGAGCTTTTTTGCTTCCGACAGTGGGGGAGACAGATGGTATGAAAACATGGCGCATCAATGAATCACCGGAAGTAGATTTTACTTGTAGTTTCCCATTCGTTTTCCTTTGCACATTTTTCGTTTGTTCTGAGTTTTTTTTTTTTTTTTGATTTAATAATTTTTTCCTTTTAATATTTACGAAGTAGCCACGTGAACTTATTTTTTTTTTTTTGATATTTTTTGATTTTCCTCTTTATTTGTCTATTTTGGCACGTTTTTCTGCGAAAAGTTGTAAATTTAATATGTTTACTGTGCCAGAAATGGAAAAACAATTGTGCCACTAGAATCACAAATTTAAATGTGGAAAACTCTTAAAAGTTTCTTCAGTAAAGTTTTGCAGTAAGTTTAAGAAAATTCTTGTTAACAGTTCTTTCTGTATATTAAGCATTCTTTGAATAAAAAGTTTGAACTTTAGAGGAACAATAACCCTTAAATTCTGGAATGTTCGTTTTTTCTTAGGGCTTAAGACTTATCGGACTGTTCAAAAACAGTTAACTTATTTTTGGAGATTATGTTTCAGGAGAAAAGACTTACATCCTATGCACCCAAAATGCTGTCCTAAGTTCCAGAAAATTTTCGATACATGTTTTCAAAATAGAGTTAAATATAATAAAAATAAATCAATAGACTTTAACATGGGCTTCTAAATTTCCGTAACAAACTTTTTTCAAACTCGTATTGAAAAATTTTGCGGCTAGGGAAAGACCTAATCGTAATAAGTTCATTAAGAATCTTAACAAAAAGTAGGATTTAGATTTTGTTTTCAAAGATTTAAATTGCACGTTGATTTGATTCCAAAAGGTAGTTAGCAAAACTTTTTCCAGTTTTTGCAGTCTGGCACGTGGTATACAAATACATAACTTCCGTTCTGAAGGCTTACACGCAATAACCGTAAAATATAAACGCGATATTAAGGACGAACGAAAGCGGAATAAATTTTGTTGTTTACAAAGGCCAAGTCAATCAACCCACCCACCAACCAGCAAAGGTAACAATTTGCCATTACATTGAAAGAATAAAGTTTTAATTATGCAAATTAATCAAGCAATGGAAACAATTCAAATTCTTATTTAGATTCAGATTTGCATGAAGCAAAAACAAAAAAAAAAAAAAATTATGCCAGCGTAAGTAGGAATACAAAAGACCGACCGATGGACTGACTAAACGACCATGAGAAGACCCAGTTTTTCTTTGCTACTTTGTTTTCGATTTACACCTTCTGACGTTTTATTGTTTTAGCTTTCACCACACGAAAAATTACCATGTGACTGACTGACGTTCGACAAATGTTGTAGGTGGTGACGTCAATAATAACTCGTTTTTTCTTATGGACTAAGCCAATCAATAACAAAAGCCACTGTATGCTACCGACAAAAGACCCTCTTGTTTGGCGACACCTACAACTGAAGCGTACTTTTTTCTTCTACTTACTTATATACGGAGGGACCAAAAATAGTTCGCTGAGTTGGTTAAAAGAAAATAGAAAAAATATTATTGTTTATTTATTTTTAGTCTTCATCCCTTTTTATCTTCTTTGTATAATCGCCAATCATTTCAATACATTTTTTTTTACTAAAAACGTGAAGGCTTCGGAGCGAGAGGAAGTAGATCTTTGGTCATCTATTGAAATATAATGTTTTTGGACAACACGTTTCTTAAGTCATTTGTGGAAACAATGATTAGAAAGGGATTAATTGGGTCCCCAACATGCTTGAAAATAGGACAGTAATCTATGAAGCAAGTACAGAAAGACTAAACAGTGAGGACAACTAAAGGATACCCCAAGGGAGGCGCATTGTCTCCGCCCCTATGGATACTAGTAATTGACGTATTATTAGAAATTATTGTTGGTCACAAATTTGTGGTCCAATGGCAGGTTTGACTACCATATTTGATAGAATGCAACTAGCTTTCAATTTAGAACTTGAATGGTGCCGAGAGAAAGGGCTCGAAGTAAACCTTAGTAAAACCAAACAAATACTTTTTACCTGGAGGAGAAAGCTGAACCTGGGAGTTTTAAATTTCGGGGAAAAATGGTGCTTACTGTTTCCAAGGAGTTGAAATATCTAGAATTAATCTTTGACAAAAGTCTAACTTAGAATAGTCATCTTTTATACATAACAAACAAAGCCTTAAGGACAACAAATGCTTGCTAAAGCATGTATGGTAAAAAAACTCCCAAAAACGATGGCATTGTCGTACAAAACTGTTATTGTGCCAATTACCACTTATGCTTCATTAGCATGATGGCCAAAAGTAGATCAAGTAAAGACACAGAAGAAACTAAACAGGATCTGCACATAGGTCGCTTGCGCATCAAAGGGGCATTATGGTTAAGAAAGATGCAGCCTGTGCGGCCTACAGAACTACCTTTTTTACACCAACTTAAAGATGGCAATCTAACAGAACATGTCTAAATACTGGATTTATTCAGGAGTACACCATACCTTGCAGTGTCCGATAAGATGAGTAAAAAGTTTGCTTTTTCTAAAAGACTCAAAGTGGTCAAAACAAGTTATAAAAAAAGGCTGACACTTATGGTTCGCTGATGGGTTCAAAATAGACTAGTAAGGGTGTAACCTTTGGCCTGGCCAAACATTAAATACCCTACACAGCAGTATTTTGAAAATTTTGCTAATATGGGAGGTGCCACGCCCTCCGAATTCACCCAGGTTTTTCTCAGAGTTTGCTTTTATAGTTCTTAGTATTTAAGTGAAATTTGGTTGGATTATCTGAAAAAATGTTTTCAGAATAGCGTTTTGAAGCTTTTGCTTATATGGGAGGAGCCACGGCCTCTTGTCTGCTTTTATCCAGTTTTTGCTTAAAGCTTGTATTCATAGTTTTTAGTGTCTGAGTCAAATCTAGTTCATTTATCTCTAAAAACGCTTTCAGTACACCGTTTTGAAGCTTTTGCTTATATGAGAGGTGCCACGCCCTCTTGCCCGAATTCGACTAGTTTTTGCTCAGAGCTTGCGCTAACATTTCGTAGTATTTATGTGTATTTTGGTTGCATTGTTGTGAAAAATAATCCAAAATTTGCATTTTGAAGATATTTTTTGTATGGGCGGTAGGCGTGTCCGTTGACCGATTTTGCTCATTTTCAATCTCCCGAGCTAACTTTGATGTCGGAGGCAGTGTTCCAAATTTCATTGAATTATCTTGCTTAGTTTTCCCAAAAAATGTATTTCCACACACAGCCAGCCACCCAGCCAGCCAGCCAGCCAGACAGACGGACATGGCTATATCGACTCAGGAGGTGACGCTGATCAAGAATATATATACTTTTCCATATCTGCCACGCCTCCTTCTCTGCGTTACAAACGGAAGGACAAAGTGAATATACCCTGGGTGTAGGGTATAAAAATGGTTGAAAATGGAAACGCAGGAGCTAGAGTCATTGAACAAGGAATCCAAAAAGCAGTTGCAATTGGAAAAATTACTTTAATTTATGAGGCGAAGGCCCACGCCTTAGAGTTGTGCCCCGGAGTATGTCTACGTAGAGGCACTTCCGACACCGACATATGGGCTAATCCTGCATTGCAAACGTTACATTCGTACACATATTTTTAAATCCTGTAGATGCTCTAAATGTTAAATTCTTCATTTATCTGCAGAAGTAAGTTACTCTTTGAAAGTACTTTCAAATGGTATTAAAAAATTTAAAAAGTATTTCTTCACTGGAGCTTAAGAATGCAGCTTTAGCGGCACTCCATAAGGTTTAAATGCTTCCATAAGTTCTTCTGCGAAAGGCCTGTGGACCTCGTCGTTCTTTAGCTTATGCACTTTGAATTTTTTTTTTTGCCATAGATTAGTCGAATGACGGCGACGAGAAGATCGTGATCGGAGCCCATGTCAGCGTCGTTCTTTACTTGTACGACCAGAAGTCTCTCTATTTTCTGCTAATGCAGAAGTGGTCCACTTGGTTTTAAGTGATGTTGTCTGGAGGTACCCAAGTATTTTTATGGCATTGTTTGTGTGGAAACAGCGTGCCTCCCATGACAAGACTGGCCGTATTGAAGGTGTAAATGAGAAACTTTCCATTTTCGTTGATCGTTTGCAAACCGTGTCTTCCAATCTTGTGCTCGTTTAATTCATTCATAACTATTACATATAATGTCGTTCTTGTGATCTTTGCTTATTCCTACAGCGAGCTGGTTGTAGAGTTCATCTTTTGTTTCTCTATCCGCCAACACTTCAGGGAAGTACATATTTGCCGGCACTACTCCTTCTACACTTGCTGAATCCCAATATTTCAAATTTAAATTTGTGTATTTCTCTTACGGCTTCATGCATTTTGCCAGAACCGATGCGTGTTCGAGTTTTCATCGAAAGAATTTTAAAATTTTGACGAACCATATTGGTTCCAATGAGAATTATTCCTAACTATGCATATTTCTTCACCTCCGAGTCAGGTGGACATTCTGGTGGGTACCACTTTAAGTGTTAGTTTCCCTAATTTTTTGATCCATGCTTCATTAGTATAATCTCTCAGAAACGCCACACACAGATAGTTATAAGCTTAAGACTGGATTTCAAATGTTCAGGACAAGTAAAATTCTGAACCCAAAGGAGGTATTAAAGGGGCGCTAGCGGGAAACTACTATTCTTGTTTGTTTTAAAAATACAATATTCGGGCTCAGCACCTAAAAACACATGTAGCGTGGGGTGTAACCTCTGGGTATTGACTAAAAAATCATGATCTAAATTTGAGAAAAAACCTTTGGCAATTTTAATTTTCTTTCCTTATCATTTTGAGTAGGTACATATCGATACCTTAGAGCGCTATAGTCCTATCTCCATTTTTCGAATTGTTGGGAAATGCAAAAAGTAGATTTCAAACAGTGGTTATTTAGGAGTGGCTGCTATTTTGATATAACGATATATGCAATGTTTTTACCTAAAGTATATTTTAACATAATTTAATGTTTTAATCAATTTTATTAATTTCTAACGAAATCCCAGCCAATTTATAGTATGTCATTACTTTTGCCCTTATATAGAATTCCACTACTATTGAAATAAACGACGTATTTAGTACATTTTTTGGATTTTTTCCACTAAAATGTCGTAAAAAGTCATGAAACGCGTAGAAAACACGAAACAACGATTTTTTTTTGAATCTTTGAATTTTTGGTTCCGACAAACAAGAGTGGAGCCTTGGGTGTAATCAAATTTGTTCACTAAAATGTCGCAAAAAGTCATGAAACGCGAAGAAAACGCGAAAAAACGAAGAATTTTCTTTAAAAATGTGACTTATTTGAATATTCAGTGGAGATAGGACAGTAGCGCTCTTGAAAAAATTACAGTTTGGAGATAGGATTTTTTTTAATTTTCGAATATTTTGGTGTTTTAGTGGTATTTTGACATCACACAGTTTTCCATACGGTAAAGAAGCCCACAATGTTGCCATAACTGCAAAAACCTCAAAATCGCAAAAAGTGGAGATAGGACTACAGCGCTCTAAGGTATCGATATATATGTACATTAAAAATTTTAAATTTTACCAACTTTAATGTTCTTAAAGAATATGAAAATAATTTTTTCAATTGTGAATTTAAGTTTCAAATCCATGCAAAATATAAACGGCAAATTTTTTTCACCATAAAAAAGCAATATTGTGTCAGCATTGCTTATTTTGGCCTTAAATGACGTAATTTGGTCCACTGAGCAAACAGAAAGTATTTTTAGTGTTTCTTCAGGTTATTTCTATTCCTGTCGATGGACGACGTGCGCACGTGTCCAATATCAAATTTCATTAATAAAAACGTATCAATTAGAGCGAGAAAGTACGGAGGGACGACACTGGTTATACGTGTAGTACAGGCAAATAAATCGTACCAAAGTGTGGCCAGCCAATGTTGCATGCGACACGTCACAATCGATGGTGAAAATTTAAAAAAAAACCCAGAAAATTAATGGACTACAAATTTGGATTTGAATGGACGTGAAGGTGTACAGGTGAAATTGTGTAACATAGGGCCGACTGTGTATCTTGCTTAAGTACATGTTGGAGAGAAAAAAATTATGAAAAATAATTTTGGGCGGAAATTCGAAATACCTTGAAATACTGTTTATGGAGCACGTAAAATGTTGTTCACTTTAATTTGTTGTACGTATATAGTGAAGAGGGTGTGGCAGGCGTTGGATAATGGTATTCCATAAATAAATCTTCATCAATGTTGGGAGAAACATTAAGTTCGCTGAATGAGGTAAATAGGAGAGAAGGTAAAAATACAAAATTATTTTTCTTTTTCAATATTTTCATCTTGAATTGACTTAAAAAAAAAAACAGTTTTATTTTCAACCAAAAATGCGTCAAAAGTACGCTCTTCACTTCTTCAACTCTTCGTAGGAGTGAGTAGAATATTTGTCGTGAACATTTCAAAAGCGTTCAGCTTAAAACTCAGTTGTGGGGCGCTGTAAGTCTTTTTTTTTGTTTTATTTATAAAAGACAGACAGTTTTAATAAAGGACACTTGACTGACAATCCCTAAGGGCGTGTCCGTGAGTAAAATGCCATGCAACACATGCAAAATTAACGTGAAAATTACTTTTGGGGTTCAAAATGCACTTGCAACGTTTGTTTGGATGGCTGAAATTAATAACCAGGAAAAAGGGTGCAGTGCAGTACCCCAATCCTGATTGGGGATGGCATAGCCTATGATGATGTTTAACATTGTAGTACTTAGTAACAACCCCAACATACAAAACGTGTCGTACTTTCATTTATCACATTAAATAAACATAATTTCATTTTACTTTTTTCGTCCATTAGGTTGATTATAAAAAGGTGCGGTTTATTATGAATTTTCCACGATCTAACATAAATTGAAAGTAAAGGGTGTTTACTATCACCATCACTCTTCCTTATCGTTCTTGATGATATCCTAAATAAAGCTCTTAATAAGGCCAAAAGGGGTATTCAATGGAACTTTACCGAACATCTGGAAGATCTCGACTACGCTGACGACATCTGCCTCTTATCGTCCAAACATTCAGATATGCAAAGCAAAATTGAAGACCTTGTCTTGGAATCACAAAAGGCCGGCCTAAAAATCAACGTATCCAAGACTAAAAGCATGAAGCTAAACGCAAGCAATGACATCACGTTTAAAGCTGGCAGTGATGACATCGGAAACGTCGATAGCTTCACGTATTTAGGCAGCATTATCTCTGGATGGTGGAGCAAAAAAGAATATCAACTCAAGAATAGCAAAAGCAAAAGGCGCGTTTGCTCAACTGAACAAAATATGGTCTTCATCCGTTATATCCACCAAAACGAGAGTGCGCATTTTTGATTCGAATGTGAAATCGGTTTTGTTATATGGGTGCGAAACATGGCTTGTTACTGAACAACTAACAAACAAGCTGCAAGTATTCGTCAACAAATGCTTAAGGCGTATACTAAAGGTTTGGTGGCCTCGCACTATATCAAATGCCGAGCTACATCAAAAATGCAAACAGAAGGCTATAGCAAACGAGATCAAGCTGCGCAAATGGGGATGGATTGGTCACACTCTCCGGAAACCACACAGCGAAGTTTGTCGCCAGGCCCTTGAGTGGAATCCACAAGGCAGTAGAGGACGTGGTAGACCCAAAACCAACTGGAAAAGGTCGTTGGAAAAGGAAATCCAAGAATCGGGAAAATCGTGGCAAGAGATCAAAGTCATCGCAAGGGATCGTGACAAATGGAGAGATTTCATATTGGCCCTATGCTCCTCCTAGGAGTTAAAGGAGAATACATACATACATACAAATATATTTCTAAGGAAGTTATGCACTGGTTAGTAAAAAAAATTATGTTTATAAAAACTTTTAAAATAAAAGTTTTAGAAAAAAAACTAATACTAAAATAAAAGTTATTATGTTAAAAATTTAATTTCGCACTTCATTTAAAGTATTCGAAAAAAAAAAAAAATGTTTCGAGGCGTGACTTATCTTCAATTGATCTGTAAAGAAAACGTCTTGATCGATTGCTCATATGAAGAATTTGTTAGAAAGACAAATTAATTACCTTTCTCAGCTGGGCTACTTGTAGAGATCGTATAAAAAATAGCCCATCTATAGTGAACCAAAAATTTCACGTAAATTTCGGTGATTTTCAGAATCTTGCTTCAACCCCGTTACTTTTCTGGACCATACACAAAAAAAGTTCATATTTTATTATTTTTTTCTACAAAATATTTTATTAAACAAATTTCGAGCTCTTGCAGACCAAGATCGGTTTCAAAATGACGAAATCCACGTCGTAGTGGTAATCAAATGGCCAAAGAACTGAAAACATCCCAGCGAAGCATCAGACGCATATTGCAAAATGAGCTCAAGGTAAAGCCTTACAAGTACCAAAAGGCACACGATCTTACACCAAAGCAAAAAAAAGTTAGATTCGAAAGAGCAAAGGAGTTGTTACGCTTGCACGAACGTGGTCAATTTCCTAACATTGTGTTCGCTGATGAGAAAAATTTCCCGATTGAGCACTGCATAAACTCTCAAAATGATCGTGTTTACTTGACCGAAAACTCCTACGAGAATTTGAGCCTACGAACAGCCTCCCGAAGAAATTTCCCATCTCAAGTAATGGTATGGGAAGCTGTGACCGCCGATGGACGCTCTCCAATCGATTTTATCGAGTCTGGTGTCAAAGTCAATGCGACATATTATCGGGAAAATGTGTTGGAAGCTACTTTAGAGCCGTGGGCATGCAAACATTTCGGTCGCAGACCATGAACGTTCCAACAAGACTCAGCTCCATCTTATAAAGCTCGTGTGAACCAAGAATGGTTAAAAAACCACGTTCTACACTTCATTTCGTTCACACAATGGCTCTCAAATTCGTCTCACGCAAATCCGATGGACAATACCATCTGGCCCATCTTAGAGAGCAAGGTGAGGACTAAAAATTTGCCAGTATGGATGCGCTGAAGAAAACCATTTTAAGCGAATGGGCCAATATACCGGAAGATCACATTCGTGCAGCATGCAACTCGTTTTTTGACCGTTTGAAGGCCATAGTCAAGGCAAAAGGTGGCCATATCGAGCTAAAGTAGCTGGATTCTAGTTTTCTGGTTATTTCCACACATTTTTGTCATTTCAATCAATAAAAAATAATTTCACAAAAAAAGTTATGATCATTTGATTAGGTAACAGTTCATGCGCCTAACCCTGTATGTTAAAGCGAATATTCAAAATTTGATCATCTTTAGTTTAATACCTGATGCTTTTAAATCAGACGCGTCCGACTTGAGATACAGCTTAAAATGAGAAGAAACCAACTTCGGAAAAAACGAAAAAGAGGATCAAAGTGCCTCGGAAAAAAAGGAAGCATTACCTGTACATATTTTTTTTTTTTTTTTGAATTTTTGTAAGCTAGTGTAATAGATTGCATATTATATTTTTTAGAGTGCTCTGCTTATTTTTTTTTTTATATTTCTTGCCTCATAAAATTTCTTATTAAATAAGAGCCATGAAAATTTAAACCCAAAAACATTTATTAAAAGAAAAAATGTGCAAAATACAGAGCAATTTAGAAAAAAAATTTTAGTTTAAAATTTCAATTTGCGAAAAAATTTCACTTAAGAAGAATCTGGTTTTAAATTTGAAGATCCTCGTTGCTGTCTTCCAATTCATCGCCACTCCAACCCAAAGCAGTATTGATCAGATCTTTTAGTTCCTGTAGCGGTACACCAACATTGAGCAGCTGTTCACGGACTTCCAAGTATTGGGGTATATTGATCAAATTTCGTAAAAGTTGACGGAAATCGCTACTCTTCAACTGTTGTACAGCTTTACTCAAATAGTCATCTGTAGTCATAAGTTTTTGATATAAATCTTTTAATTCCTGGCGTGGTAAAGCATCGCGTATGTCCTGCAATAAACCACGTATACCAGCACGTCCCTTGAATTCTATTGTTAGGTCCAATTGTCCCATGCTCAAGTCAAGGAAAGTTTTGAGGAAGCTCCATACATCTTTGACATCCAAGTTAAGCACCTTGCAGGCATAATCAACAACTGCGCGGAAATCACGTGTTCGCGATAACTCTTTGACTTTAGCGCGGTAGGTTTCCGAATTTATCAGAGTCACAAGTGCTTGAACCTGCTGATCGTAGGCAATGCTGGCAGTGATGATTTCTTTTACTTTGGATAAAGGCACTAGTGCTTTGGCTTGACGTAGCAGATTTTGCAAACCACGTCCTTCTGTGGCATCACAGGTATCTTAAAATGCGGAAGGTGTGTGAGAGATGAAAAGTACTTGGCGTAAAATGGCATTTTTTACAATCTTACCATTGTTTAAACTCTGCCTGCGTTGATGATCTTGTACAATGATTCCAGCATAAAGTGGTATTTTCACCGGCATATGATGCACATGTACCACTTCTTGTACTGGATAATCATCTGGGCCACCAAAATGATCTGGGTGATGATGACGTGGCATCATTACTGGCACTTTCGATATACTAGGCCAAATTATTGACGAAGGCGTTTCTGCGCTTATATCTTCCCAAGGTCCTAAATACTCATCGCTGTGTGGCATTGCAAGTGCTGCAGTACCAACCAGCAGTAACAGGGTAAGAAGTTTTGACATTTTTTTAATTGTTCTTTGATATATAATTCTTCAAGTTCTGCAGTAGATGACTGTGTATTATAGAATTTCAGCACCTGTTTTTATACTGTTTTGTGCCAAACAAAAAATTATCTTATTATCTTTAGCTTAAATTTATTTTGAAATTAAGTAAGCAAATATTATCTTTAATCTCTTGCTGAATTTCATTTCAAGTGTCAACTTAAGAATTTGTCAGAATTATGCAATACTTTTAATTAAGTATGTCAAAAAGTTAATGACACTTATTTTGAATAATAACACAGGCCCACAAAAAAAAAAAAGTACCATGCGCGAAAGATCAGACCACCTGAACTTTATGTTTTCGGGGTCGCTGAATCCGAATATGGTACCAGAATAGCGAAGTTGGTTCGCGTTTTTTCAGAAATCAACAATAATGCTGAAAATTAGAGATTTTTTCTGGTTTCTGAAAAAACGCGAACCGACTTCGCTAATCTGACATTATATTCGGATTCAGCGACCCCGAAAACATAAAGTTCCGGTGGTCTGATCTTTCGCGCAGGGTACTTTTTTTTTTTTTGGCCTGTGCACTGGACTACCAAAAATAATTCCCTGCGCGAACGATCAGACTACCTGAACTTTATGTTTTCGGGGTCACTGAGTCCGAATATGGTGTCAGAATAGCGGAGTTGGTTCGAGTTTTTTCACAAATCAGAAATAATGCTGAAAAAAATCCCAAATTTTTCAACATAATTGTTGATTTCTGAAAAAACGCGAACCAACTTCGCTATTCTGGCACCATATTCGGATTCAGCGACCCCGAAAACATAAAATTCTGGTGGTCTGATCTTTCGCGCATGGTACTTTTTTTTTGTGGGCCTGTGTAATCGTATGCAAGGTGTTATCTTTGATTTTTTCCATGGTATGGCACGGCTTTTTGTATAAATTTTTTGTCCAAACAATTTTTAAAAAATATGTCAAATTTAGTTACATTACCTATCATTAACAATTGTGGTATTGCATTTGATATTTGATAAAACTATCAGTATACGTATATGTAGCTCTTAAGATAATTTTTTCCAAAAGGTACAAAAATTACATCTAATATAGGGGAACATTGAGTCAGCATATACCACAGAAATATTTGCTAAAAATTTCACCACTACTCGCTAAAGAATTAAAAGTTGAAATTTCATCGCGAAAGCTAAAAAACAGGCAAGATCGATGAACACTTCTCTCATTGTATTTTTATTACACCCAATGAAATTTTTCGTGGAATATTTTTGTAGAACACTTTAACCCATTATAGCCCAGTTTTTGGAGGAAGTGGTCAAAAAAATCTCTAAAAACAGGGTATAATGGAATAATGTGTTCTAGAAAAATGTTCCGTGTGTGATTTCGTTATGATCTTGAGCCAACATGTTTTACCAAAAATGTAATTTTGGAGTTTTACAGTAGGGTGAAATTTTGATAACGCGTTTTTGTGGGTATATTAGCTGAAAAAACAATATAATATATTATATATTATGTTTACTGTTAAGTTTGAGACATTCAAATAAACCTTGATTCAAGTCGAAAAATTTGAGATATCACTTGAGTCATTCCAAGTGATTTTGAGATCATCATAAAACTAAAACCGCATCAAACTGAGATTGAAGTTGAGCGGAATTTTGTTCCAGGCCATCAAAAGTTTTTCTTTGATGCAAATAAGCACCAACTAAGCCTATTTCAGAGAAAATTTGATGGATCATAAACTAATTTCAAAACTGAAAAGTTCTCCTGAATATAGAAAAATACAGTATTTTTAAACTGAAACTATTCAGGTGCATAAATTGAGCCATACCGGTGTGACGAATTTCGATGATTTTGGGTTGGGAATATCGAGTTTTTTTCGAGCTTTTCAACAGTTATTTCGAGCTGTCTGGGAAATTTTCCGGAAAAGCGGAAAAATTTTTTGCATAGCTTAGTTTATTTTTTCAGCCAAACGAATCCGCGGGAAGAGTGAGCGATGAAATCTTTTAATGCAGGAATTTTGAGCTAGTTTCGAGCTAATTTTGAGCTAAATGCATTTTCGGAAAACTCAAAATTTTACCGGAAAGTCCCAAATAAACAATTTTTATGGCTAACTTTATTTTTTCAGCCAGACGAATCCACGGGAAGCGTAGCGATGAAATTTCGAGCTAGTTTCGAGCTGACCTTGAATGAAGTGTTTTCCGGAAAACCTTAAACATCCCCGGAAAATCCAAAAAAAATGTTAAGGTCTTGTTTTATTCTTTCAGCCAGACGAACCCATGAGAATATTTGGCGATCATATCATTTGACTCACGAATTTCAAGATAGTTTCGAGCTCATCAAAAACGAAAAGTATTTTCCGGAAAACCCCAAACTTTCCCGGAAAATCCCAAAAAACCTTTTTTTATGGCGGTGCCATGACATAATCCCCACGGACATAGTCTTCATTTCGTAAATGGGATTTATGTCTGCAAATTATCCAGACAAAGCACAAAGAGAATGACAAAAAGAATGAAACCGACTTCATGTTTTTTGTTTTGTCTATATTTCGCTTGAATCATACCAGGGATGCTAAATGAGCTTTTATATTTCGTACCAAAGAACAAAAAAAAAGTACTAAAAGTGTCTAAAAAGTACTTAAATTATTTGATAGATTTGTGGTCGAATTTCGACCAATGGGCAATTCTAGAATATATAAAAATTTTAACAGTTTTTGTTTTGAAATTAAATATTTTTTCGTATTAAGGTGCACTTTCCGGTATTTAAAATGCTTTGGGATCTACCAAATGTTTTCTAAAATAGACCAAATTTTATATGGTGCTTATTAATATCAAAGAAATACTTAAGATGCCCTGGGAACGACATTTCAAGCAACTGTACTATCTCCGAAAAATTAAGCTTAATTTTTTCTATATATTAACAGCACCAAGTGGATTTCAGCTATAACAATGATTCGGTTCTAACGGCAGCAATTTCAGACTATAATTGTAATGGGGAACTTCATTATAAACAAATCATTACTAAGAAAATTAGTAACAAAAAAAGTTTAGAAGATGAAGTAACTTCAAAGATTTTATATTCTAAGTCAAGAAGAAAACTGCGCAATAAGAGGTTAAATAATACTATCAAAAAAATTATTTAAGCTAGTATCAACCAGTCGTCGAAATTTGATCACAAATATAGTAAGTTCGGGTAATGTGATGTAGGCATTTTTGTTTTTTAAATTACTCGTAGTTTTCAAAGCATAGCTGCTATCACTTTATGTATTATGTTTTATTGATGTATTGTGCAGTATATTATGATTTTGGAGTTCTTTAGCATCAGCCAATCTTAAGCTATTTCAACAAAATTGAAAAAAGGCAAAAAAAGTTAAAAAATAAAATTGGCGGGTAATTTGATATACCATATCCCATATCCCAACAAATTGCATTTTCGGCAAAAAGATCATCG
The DNA here is from genome assembly GCA_951812925.1 of Calliopum simillimum. Taxonomy (NCBI): domain Eukaryota; kingdom Metazoa; phylum Arthropoda; class Insecta; order Diptera; family Lauxaniidae; genus Calliopum; species Calliopum simillimum. The sequence goes on along the minus strand of OX638369.1, from coordinate 88,552,943 downwards.
TGTTATGAAGAAACTTTATGTAGTTGTGGAACTTTTACTTCAGGTAAGGAGTGATAAACATTACTAAAATCGCTTTAACAAAGCTTTAGCTCATTTTTCTTAAAAACTGTCACCTTTATATAAAAATGTTGGACCAACAAATTGTTAATAAGGAAAAACGTTTTAGATTTGGGCCAAAAGGCCATCGTGCCAAACATTTTGCAGTGCAAGTGGAACATCAAATATTTTCGGTGCCAGAAGTGCACTATATCACATTACCCGAATTTCAGTTTTAAAACAATCAGGCTATTTTTGAAAAATACACTCCGGCAAATAAAAAATTCAATTGATTTGTGGTTAGATATATTCACCCACTAGCAGAATTTACTATTGCGACTATGATATCAATTTTAGTTAAGGCTAGATCCTAGCATAAAGCACACGTAAATAAAGTTTTTTTTCACTGCTAAATCGATTTTACCACACTGAAGGCAGAATAAATAAAGGTGGGCGCTCAAAAACTTGCAGCACGTTTCTTTTTCAGTTACTGTGGTGTTGACGAAAAAATCATTATCGAGAGTTGTTTATTTAAGGAAATATGCTGGTATATCACATTGTGTGTATTGTATTCTCCTTTAACTCCTAGGAGGAGCATATCACATTACCCGCCTATATCACATTACCCGAAGTTACTCTATTTCTACGATATAAATGTTTTTCTATCCATATAACTATTCAAAACTTCGTTTTGTTACTTTTTGGATACTTTAAGTAGGGGAAAGTGGGGTAAAGTGGGAAGTGGGGTGAAGTGGGAAACGCCCCTTATCGGGCAAACTAGCAAAATTTAGCTGTCATGCGCTTCTGAAATGTACTTGCAATGACTGTAAGCAAATCTTTATGGTATAGCGATGCATGCAGACGTATTTTTGTGATTTCTGGAATCATGCAAAGTTTTTAAGTGATTTTGAAATTTCATTTTGAAATTTTTAAGCATCGATATTTTTACTGTTTCTTGAGATAAACCGATTGTAAGTACACAAAAATATTCTTTGTAGTCTTAATTTTCATAACGCAAAAGGATTCCGTGTAATTCATAGAGTGAAAGAATGAAGCTCACATTTTTTGCAAAATGTGGTATCGGGGTAAAGTGGGAAATTTTTTATGGGGTAAAGTGAGAAATGTTATTTCACGATTGCTAGTCCCCACTTGTCAACGTATTATACTATTTCATGATCCAAATAAGTGTTGTACATTTATATTGTGAGTAAACACTCCGAAAAAGCTAAGCGAGTTGCAAAAAGCAGCTGAGAAAATACGTTTAGCAAATAAACGGAAGAAATAGGGAAACGAATCACAAAAAATAGAGTACCAGGAGCAAAAAAGCACCACCAGCAAAGAAACCGTCAAAGAAGAAACAAAGAAGCTCTAGGTCAGATGAAGATCGTGATTTTTGCACCATTTGCATGGAACTCATGCCCGAAATCATGACCAGACACAACACCATCAAATGCAACCTAAAGAATTGTCAACGCCCATTTCACTTGAAATGCGTTAATCTCACTACAAGCTTCTTTTATTACTAACACTGTGACTCGGACTTTGATGTTTTATCAGAGAACGACGAATAAGCTACTATTTCACAAATTTTTTTAAACACATTTTTTCATATATTTTTTTCCAGCGAAATCATTATTTCTTTTCATATTTACTTCTATGGGTGTGTTCCTTGAACCTTTTTTGACTTACAATAAAGATATTAGAACTTTTTTCCAACATTTGTATTAGTTTTTATGAGATTTGAAAGTTTCCCACTTTACCCCACGATTTTTAATTTTTGCCATTTTGGGCATCCTCGATCAAAGCGTCGTACTCAACAGAAAATCCATATTTTCGGTTCGTTTCTTCGGCAAAAATATAGCTTACTTAATTTTCTTTATTATAGGAAGTTAAAACATGAAAAAATAAGAAGTTTTGTTCATTTTATGGAGCTTCGAAAAAAAGTTTCCCACTTACCCCATTTTCCCCTAATTCTTTGGTAAGTCAAATAAAATAGAAAAACTCGTTTACTATCCATCCCTGGTACGATGTAAAGTGAAATGTAAACAAAACAATGAACACGAAGTCACTGCTTTGTTTTTTATCTTACTCTTTGTGCTTTATCCTATTTTACAGTTACTTGTTGCTGCGTATTTGGTTGTTGTTAATATTGAAAAAAATTGTTTTCAATTTAACTTTCTTTAAGGCAACAAATTGAAATTATTTAAACTTTGAGCAAATCTACACACAAAATCTTTTCTAATGGAGTGTTACTTAAAGTCATATTTCATTTCAAACATACGAATGGTAAAGAAGGGTGCTTCATTTACATTAATTATCATTTGTATAATGTTCGGAGCTTTACTATACAAGTATTCTGGCAAACATTTAATGATTTCATTTACACAATGCTTTCAATAAATTTCAAAATATATTTGCGTTAGAACTACTTAAATACCTGGTTGCATTTTGGGTAAAAATCAATGTTTCCAAATATCCAATTGAAGAAAGCTACGTCATCAACGAGAAATCATACAAACACATACATAGAATAAACACTTCATTCAGGGTCAAAATCATTACCTACAGAGTGTTTAAGAATTAGAATTTTAAATAAACAAATCCCACACACATGTTGCACCATACGAAAAAATAAACACAGCAACATCATCAACATCAGCACGTAGCAACATCAATGGATTCTTGCAAGCGTTTGCAACAACACAAAACTGAAAGAAAAACCGGCAATCTGGCTGCCCACTGTGGCTGAAAAACACCGCCAAAATGGAACACGAATTAAGCAAAAATAAATAAAACTTAAAAAAAAGGAAGAACTCAATAAAAACAGACCACAACTGAGCATACAATTGCAAGAGAAGTACTCGTCGTAGTTGATATTGTAACAATTTAGGGTTGTCGCTTTTGAAGAATTTGTAGGAAAAAATATCGTAAATCACTTTAAAATTTAAAATATATTTTATTAGCCACCAACAACGAAAATACATTGATGGTTGGAGCTTACAGACAGTTCAGTGTTGCTCAGGGGACCATTTTAGACCCTAGTCTTTTTTAGTCTAGGCCTCCTCTACTACCTCTCAGAAGCTTCGTAGTCTTATGCGATAAACTCTGTATATAATATACAAACTATGACAATTTAAATAAAAAAAAAAAAAAAATGGAAAAATATTAAATTTTATACAACTTTACCATTTCTTAGACGATTTTCTTAACTCTTTCGAACCGGTTGGGACAATAACGCGAATAAATACATAACTCGGTTATTAACGTCACTTAAATTAAATGAATTAATAAAATTGATGCAATTTTTAGTAATCACTGTTTTTTCTTATAACTAGTCCAAGGACATTACATTCCAAAAATTCAAATCAAAAACATCTGTTGAATTTAGAGACGCTCAAACAATTAACTTGAATTACCTTTATAAGATTAACCAACCAAATATTGTGTACTCCACAGATTTTTTTTTTCGGGTCGAAAGTGTTAAATAGTATCCTATTTTCTTCATAAATATATAGACTTTGATATAAAAAAACAATATGATTTTTTACAAGGATTTTTTCTGCTCTATTCCATATGGTGAGTGGTAATCTATGATTTTTTTTTTGAAAAGTTATGGTCACTCTAAGATGACATAATGAAATAACCAAAATTCATACTAAGAGTAATTTGGGTATTTTTTGGCTATATTTTTTCAAAAGGATATGTTTATAAACCATATATACCAATTGAACCATGATAAGATGGCACAAATTTAAGTCCTGCCGCTATAGCCGTTTTATAAGATTTCATGATGTCATCTTAGAGTGGCCATTACTGTCCGAGGAAAAATTGTAGACGACCATTATCCACACTTTTGGAAAGGGAAATACCAAGATGGAATCAGCACAATGAAATCTATTGGAATGGTTTTTTTAAACTGGGAAAAACTCACGTTCTAGGTTTGTAAGCACATTAGTTATAGTGGTGCAAAACTGTCAACATGTTTTCGAAATGGTTTTTTGTTCATTATTTTTTTATGGTGCGAAGTTCGGTAAAATTGTTCACATATTTAAATAGACGAAAGGTTAAGCTTTCGTTTGGTTTATGTTACTTGTTGGTCATGTAATCAGAACGGACGCTATATCAGTACTAAGTCGAAAATAGCAAACATGTTGACAGTTTTGCTTCCCACTGTATCTTATAATTAAGTGAAACCATCTTTTTTTTCATCCAAAATCCGAAAATGACCGATATCTCGAAAACGACGTAAAAAACTAATGTGATTTTTCGGAATTAGCTGCAGATTTTACTTATAAAATGAATTATGGTATTAAAAAGTCATTTTGGCTGAAAACTTGTTTTTAAGTTTCCAAAACTTTTGATATTGAGTCTTGTTCTTGACTATAAAGTCTAGGCTTCGTTCTTGGTCTTGCAAAAATTTCTAAAGATTGTTTTTTATTCAAAATTTTCAAACTTTATTTTTCCAAATTTCGATTTGAGAGATGATTTTATGCTTGAAACAGGAGAGACACGACTATTTAGCAGACCAAGGCCAAGACCAAGACCAGGACTAATTTTATTCATCCCAAGATATTAAATACATAGTTAAAATTTTAAATGAATTTCTTCATTCTGGTTACCCTGACAAATCCAAAACAAGATATCCCATACCAAATAATTTTCGCGCCTATGTAATGTGGTGTAACCGGGGAAAAAAAAATAAACAAGCTCACGAACATCAGATAGACAGACATTTAGACATGGCATATAAACACCTACGAAATGTAAACAACAGATGGCGTGACGTACATTCTGTATTGTGTTTAGCTTAAAACTGCAGTGGGTTTCTCTTCTCAACATTCGAGTACATACAATATGAGTGAAATTGGAGGTAAAATTAAAAGAGAATTGAGTTTAGTTTGGCACGATTTTCAATGTTTTGTATTAAAAGCAATATTTATGTTGTTGTGAGCATAAACTTTGTAGTGAATGTTGAACTAAATGTTTAGAAACATGTTGCTTGCTAACTGCTTCGTCATCAAGAATATTTTAAGTCTAATACAAATATGCCAAAGCTTAAAGAAAAGCTGCTAGACCCCAATGGGGAATGGAGCGCATCAATAGCACTTCTGAAGCGCTCTAAAGCAGGAGTGAAGCGCATCTCTCTCGTTGCTAAAAGCGTTGAAATTAACATTGGCATGTCATTGGAACAAAGCGCATCGCTCTCGCTACCAGTAATGCTCGTTGGAAGCGCATCGCTCTCGCATTCAGAAATGCTCTTTGGATGCGCTTCGCTCTCGCTACCTATAGCGCAGAAAATATGCGCATACAAATCAGCTCTTTAGATGCGAGAAGGACGCGCATCGCTATTGCATCTTGGGGATGCGCATCGAAATTTTCTGTTGGGACATTATACTCGTATACACCTTCAAATCTTTGCTTTGAGTGAAGTCACGTTTTCCAACATTGCTCGATTTCATTATGAGCGATTTCGCTGAGTGCATTCATGAAAGGTTTCTTAGCGACTAAAGTCTAGTTCTAGCTAGAGCTGGGCAGTCACAGAGATAGCGTTCAAAAGATTCTTGCTTGTTTGCATCTTAGCAAATCCGACAGAAGGGATTGAAATGAGTATCTGGGTTATCAGATGGTAAATCAGAAATTTTTTGAAATGATAGGATTTTAAAGACAAACCCCCTTTTTTTTTAATTACACATGCTTACAAAGAATAAAAAGGTCCTGACCCGACCATTATACTCCCTTAATTTAAATCCGGGGTCCGTTTATTCCCTGAACGTCACAGAGAAGAGATTTCCGAGGTCAAAACTGTTATGATACAGAATTTTTTTAGAAACATACACGTATCAGTCAAGCCAGCCATGGCCCGCGTGGTCCTAGAGCCTCAAGGCTAATTTCGATTTTCCTGATAAGACGTAGAACTTCGACTAGAAAATTGCTGTGGTGAGTACGAAGTCCATAGCAGTCTTGGTCTTGTTCTTGCACATTGAGTCTTGGTTTTGATATTGAGCCTTGGTCTTGGTCTTGATCTTGCTCATTAAGTCTTGGTCTTGGTCTTGAAAAAATGTTCAGAGATATTGAGTATTCAAAACCATATTTTTCCAAAGCAGTTGGGTTTTTAAAATGCCAAAATTCAAGTCGAGAGATGATTTCATCATCAAAACGGGCGTGAAACAAATTTTAACTACAAATTAGGAAGACTGAAAAGCAGTCTTGGTCTTGACAATTTTCGTGAGCAAGACCAAGACCATAGCAGTCTTGGTCTTGGTCTTGCAAAAATATCAGCATCTTGGTCTTGGTCTTGGTCTCGCAAAATTAGCAAGACCAAGAACAAGATGCAAGACCAAGACTAATTTTGCTCATCACTAAAGTCAACCCGGCACCTATTCAATTATTCTTGTAGCCTCGCCTTGACATTAGGAGAGTTTTAGATCTAGAGCCAACCTGAGTTATATGAAACGGGTCCATTAGGTTGGAACCAACAAATTCAAATTTTCCCAGGTAAGACCTTGGCATTTGACTTCAGAATTCCTGTAGGAACTAGCATGTACCGAGCCTTGATGTTCATTAAAAACAGATTCAATATATTAGAGATCCCCAACGACGCAAATTATTTTTGCTGTTAGCATTACTCAGGAACAACGACGTGGACGTTGAAGCTTCTGTTCCCATGGGGGTGCTAGTTTGGAGTGATTCCCTTTGGCACTCACTTTTATTGGCCCCTCTTGTTCAATCCTCCCTAGTTTCTTTTCTCAAGTCTGTATATTTAGAAAGATTGTGTTAGCGCCTGTCTTTTGTATTTGTTGGCAGTATCCCTTCTTATGTTCCAGCAGTTATCTGCCAACATATTAATGTTCCAAAATCCTTGATAGAGCCTTTCCATCTCTTTACTATCTTGGTGAAATCTTTCCACTTGCTCTTCACTGTAATTTCCAAGAATCTCTGGAAAGTTGTCTAAATGAGAGTCTAAAAAATTTGCTCATCAAACATCCAGTAGGTAGCATGGTAACTAACAATCAAGTCGTCTACTAGTGTTTTGTATCGCGAATCCTTATTATGCTCAAGAAATTTTTCAGAAACTTTAACAAAAATTATCAGAAAAAGTTGGAAAAGGTGGCACCCAAGTACTATTTTATTTCAAAAAGTAAGGAAAAAGTTATCCAAATGAAAAGGTACCTAAAATGCTACGATATCCTGCAAAACAACTCAAACCAATGTATATTTATAAATCGATTTAGTAGAAAACTACTTAATTTGTCAATTTCTATAACTAAGTTCATATCTAAGTCGTTCTTGGAATTGAGGTAAAAATTGATATTTTCGCATGAAATTCACTTTAACGTTACATTAAGTAGCGAAGTTTTAAAACAGAACCTGATACTTATGGCATAATAAAGCATTTGGAAATAAAATCAACGAAAACAGCAACAATTAACTTTAACTACTTATTATTAATGGTTTTAAGACACGATCAGAGTATCCAAACAGGTCTGATTTGATGGGCTAGCAGTGAATACAAAACTCTTTTTCTGTTCTTTATCTCCTCTCGGAGCATCTCGATCGTACACGGTTACATGCTATATCTTTAGTCCTCCCTCTACGCTGAGGGTAGGTGCATAAAGTGAGCTATGTAGGTATGACGAATTTCGATATTGTTTGGTTGGGAATTTCGAGCTATTTTCGAGCTTTTCAACAATAATTTCGAGCTGTCTGGGAAATTTTCCATTTTCCGGAAAAGCGGAAAAATTGTTCTGCATAGCAAAGTTTATTTTTTCAGCCAGACGAATCTGCGGGAAAAGCAAGCGATGAAATCTTTTAACGCAGGAATTTCGAGCTACTTTCGAGCTAATTTTGAGCTAAAAGCATTTTCCGGAAAACTCCCAATTTTCCCGGAAAATCCCAAAAAACTTTTTTTATGGCTAACTTTATTTTTTTCAGCCAGACGAATCCGCGGGAATAGAAAGCGATGAAATCTTTTAACGCAGAAATTTTGAGCTACTTTCGAGCTCACCTTGAATGAAGTGTTTTCCTTAAATTTCCCCGGAAAATCCAAAAAAATTTAAAATTTTTTTTTTTCCATTTGTTATGTCCGCAAATTATTCGGATTATGTCCGAAAGTTTTTCGCGGATCAGCCTACAATATATCCAACACCTAGTTTGCTAGTCACAGTAATTTTGCATAAAAGAGTATTGGTAAGTGGGCGGCTTGCGGCCGCAGCTCAGGATTCAAAACTCCCAAAAATCTAACACCGGCTTCGCGGCGGCCTTCGGCCGCGGATCAGTCTATAATATATCCAATAATTTGCGGACATAACAGCCATTTACGAAATAGGGATTATGTCCGTGGGAATTATGTCACAGCACCGCCATAAAAAAAGGTTTTTTGGGATTTTCCGGTAAAGTTTGGGGTTGGGGAAAACGCTTTCCGTTTTTGATGAGCTCGAAACTAGCTCGAAATTCGTGTGTCAAATGATATGATCGCCAAATATTCTCATGGGTTCGTCTGGCTGAAAAAATAAAGCAAGCCATTAAAAATTTTTTTGGGATTTTCCGGGAAAATTTAAGGAAAACACTTCATTCAAGGTCAGCTCGAAAGTAGCTCGAAATTTCTGCGTTAAAAGATTTCATCGCGTACTATTCTCGTGGGTTCGTCTGGCTGAAAAAATAAAGTTAGCCATAAAAAAAGTTTTTTTTGGGATTTTCCGGGAAAATTGGGAGTTTTCCGGAAAATGCTTTTAGCTCAAAATTAGCTCGAAAGTAGCACGAAATTCCTGCGTTAAAAGATTTCATCGATAACTCTTCCCGCGAATTCGTCTGGCTGAAAAAATAAACTTAGCTATGCAGAACAATTTTTCCGCTTTTTCGGAAAATGGAAAATTTCCCAGACAGCTCGAAATTATTTTTGAAAAGCTCGAAAATAGCTCGAAATTCCCAACCAAAAAACATCGAAATTCGTCACACCTGCATAGCTCACTTTATGGACCTGCTGAGGGTGCCAATGAAGGAAAAAATTTAAGCTTTTTTTGGGACTTTCGATCTTCAAACTTTTCACTTTAGAGTCCAAAGCAAAAATGTATAAATACAGAGATTTGTGTTGAATAACTTCCAACAGTTTCACATTTAAGTGTAAAAAACTGTCGGCATTTAAACATTCATTTAAACCCCTAAGGGCCATCTTTTCGGTAGTTTTCATCCAAACAAAGTATGTCTACATTCTTTTTTGATAGGACCTTGCTATAATGCCTGATGCTAATGTGTATCCGCAGCATATGTCGTCTTTCATTACAAATTCGCTAGAAGTTAAAACGATAGTCCTACCTTACACCTTAGTTACTCTGGTTGTGTCCATATACTATACAGCTGCTAGCAATTATAAGCCCAGTGGTCATTGTCCCAGTCTGAGTTGAATTCGCGTGAAACCGCACGAAATTAGTCACATGTTGCTGTTGTTCGTTCAATCTTTTTTCATTTTCTTTTGTTGTTGTTTTTGGTTAATGCAAGCTTCAATTGAATTTAATTGATCAACCGATTGACGACAATTGCCGGCTGTTCGGTTACCGGCACTGGGTTAAGTGGGTACTTTTTGTTGTTGTTGTTGTTGTTATTATTTTAACTAAACTTGTACCTACTATTCGATATTACGTGGTACATATTGTTTGAATCGGTTTTGTTCCTATTGTTATGCTGATCTTATTGAAATTAAGCGCGGGTGATTCTATTATGTGCGCATGAGCAGCGTGTTTTTTTGATTTATTCTTTTGATTGTTGTGTTTTAATGTTAGATAACAAAATAATGTCGCCTGAAAAAGAAAAAAATACAATTGATTTATATTATGCGGCACCAGGAAATACATAATGAGATTTATGTATATTTAAATGTAAAATTTGCCGCCGGTATTTAACTGTTTATTTGTTGTCAACAAATAAATTGGGTCAATTGAATGATAAGAATTTTGAATAACGTGAAATTGCAAAGAGATTTAACTTAGTTCCTAAAATGCGCTGAACGTAGAAGTATGGTTTTATAGGATTGAATGAACTTTCACATAGGGGGGTAACCGAGATCGGTTTGCAAAATGGCCCACTCTAATAGACATATGATTATGAAAATTTATTTTATTCGCTTTCAGAAACATTGAATATATATAGATTTTACTCTTTATTGAAAAGTATTTACTCAGCCATTCCATGACACGGTTATCTTGAAGAGTCGATAGGTGTGATGAAAGTGCGCAAAAAAATCGGTGTTCGGGATTTTATTTGTACTAGTTTAGTAGTCTGAATAAATGCAAATTTTAAAATTGTAACTGATCGTCTTCGCGAAATATCGAAAAAATACATATTTCATATAAAAAAAAACTTTGGGAAAAAAAAAATTGCATGAAATTGCTCTATCTTGAACGATTTTAAAAATATCCTAATCTAAAAGAACATTCGTCCGTACAATTTGATAAAGTGGTTGAAATTTCTTATCGATTTCTTAAAAACCTTCTTTAAATTATATCGATGGTTTTATTTTTTTCCGAAATATCGAAGACTGAAATAGGAATTCAGGTATTCCTGAAAACGTGTAAAAGCCTCGAAATTCTCGTAAACTCGTAAATGTTGTCAAAATCAATACGAAATTTGATAGTTTTACGTGTTTACGAGGCTTACGAGGCTTTTGCACGTTTTCATTAATCCCCTCAATGAAAAAAGTTTCTGTTCTTTTTTAACTTTTTAGGTTAGAATATCTCCGAGAAAAATAAATCTTCTCTTCTTATACGAGCATAAATTGTATATTTCTATCTACATTTGTACTTATTTCTGTGCCAATATTTTTTTTTGGAAAACGGCTACAGCGGTTTTAGTGAAACTTGGATTAGTGTCAGATATTAGCATACAATGAAGAATGAGTTAGGTTTGAAACTTGTAAATACCCACCAGGGGGCGTGGTACAGCCCTTAATTTTAAATTCGATTTGGTCATAACTCGCAAACCATACAAGATATTTGGATGAAGTTTGTAACAAACAAAAAGTGCCATGCACACTTTTTAACCCTTGAAAATTTTGATTCAATATTACTCGAAAACGACTCCAACAATTTTAATGAAAATTTAAGAGATTTTAACTGTAAAAACAAGTATCAATATGTGATATGCCGTTGTATTGGGAAAACTCGTTGAAGGGAGTGGCACCGCACAAAAAAATATAATAAGTTATACAAAGAAAACTACCAAAGCAATCGTTCTGAATTTAACTGTAGGGTATATGGATCTGGATTATGAGTATCTAAAGCATAACGTAAAGTAGGCTTTGTTTAGTAATTGCCACGCCCACTTTTTATCAAAATAAAAATTTTGGTTAATAACTCAGCCACAAAAAATAAAATGGAATGAACTTTTTAATTCTTATATGCAGTCTTATGTACTTTTTGACGCTGAATCCGTCTTCATCAGCAAAACTGTCATTACACCTGCAGGATTTTGAAATATCCTTGCTTGAAGTTGAATAAAACGCTGTGTTCAGTCTTACAGCGTAGCTACAGGGAAAAAATGATATTTCAGCCCCCATACAAAAGTCGAAATATTTTGGGTGCGTGGCATGTCCCATTTATTTATTTTAGGGCATTCTTTTTCGCCAAAAAAATTTTGGGTTTTTGATATTTTTCTATACCATTCGATACTTTTCGAGTTTTTTCTTATTATTATTCTCATCGGTTAATTTATCATTTTGAAAGCATAAACATTGGAGGTGTAAAGATACGAATTTCATAACAAAAAATTGCTATGAGTAAAAACATCGACTAAAATAGTAAGATCAGATTGTTGACCGTGCAGGGATCGATCTCTAGGTACTTATTTTTAAAAGACAAAGATTAGAGTTTTCAACTACTTTATCGGATTGTACGCATAAATGCTTAGGTTCTTAGTTATATAGCTTAAAAAGTAGCAAAAACAGTCTTTTTTGCTTGTTAAGGTTAAGATATCTCAAAAACCATATGACATAGAGCAATTCTAAGACAGCATTTTTTGAACCACTAAACTAGTACAAATGAAACCCCAAAACCCAACAATTTGTTCCACATTTTCATCACATCTATTGACTCTTCAAGACAAACGTGATGAACAGTTTAAAATTTCGATTTGCTGCAAACCGATTTTTGTTGTTGATATTTGATAGATAATACTTCAGACCTTACGAAACAGCATTTTTTTGTAAAAATTAATTTACCGTTATTTAACAAATAAAGTGTTATGTTGCCGCGCATGCTGCTTTTTATAAAATTTTTTTCCAAATATTGTATTGAGAATACTAATACTTAAAAAATAAAACAAATATATGAAGCACTCCATGCCAAGTGTACCAGCTCAAAATTTTTATTCTCCCATTTCGCTTAAATTTGGCAATATGGTAGATCCGGTGTGCAAGAACAACAATCCGGGAGGATTTGGTCCTAGTACCATTTGATGTTAAAATACAGGGTGTTGAAGTTGGCGTTTTAAGTCATTTTCATGAAAAGGGTGTTTTTTCAAAAATTTATAGCTTACACTAAAGTTTGTAAATTGATACAAACATTCATTTTGAAGTGTTCTTTATAAAAAAATATTTCTTGGTGAAAAAAATTTCAAAAATTATTCAAAAAAAAAAAAAAAGTTTCTAAAAAAAATCTCACGTGTTGTTTGGACGATTATAAGCATTTTTTGCCCAGCACACTTTTTACGTAAGATGCTTTCCTCTTGAGTAAAAAATTATTTTTGCCTGCCGCGTGCGTTCAAAAGTCAAAAACTCTCATTTAGCGTCCGAATCCCATCTTGAGTCATACATAATTTTAAAGCTTATAAATAATGCTTTAATTTAAAGTAGAGTAGAACGGGGCAATGTCGTGCACTCAACTTTGACATGCTCGTAAAGCCGTACATCTCAAGCGAATGCGACGAGTAAGCATCCGATCGAAAGATAATTTCATTGGTTACATTCATGTGTAACAACATTTATGTAGCGAGAAATTGTGTATGTGTAAGTGAAGAAAAAAAAAATGTGCACGACATTACCCCCCTCAAAATTTGTGGGGTAATGTCGTGCATTGTTTTCCGAGTATGGTAAAGGTACCAAAATGTGTGAGAAATGATAGGTAGTGGTTCTATTAGAGGAGATTTAGCATTATCATGTATTTATTCATTATTATACAAGTGTGAAGTACATAATATGTTGTGTAGAGTAGAACGGGGCAATGTCGTGCACTCAACTTTGACATGCTCGTAAATCCGTACATCTCAAACGAATGCAACGAGTAAGCATCCGATCGAAAGATAATTTCATTGGTTACATCCATGTGTAACAACATTTGTGTAGCGAGAAATTGTGTTTGTGTAAGTGAATGTGCACGACATTACCCCAATGGTCGTTTTAAAGGTCAACTTCGATAACTCGGTGAAGCCCAACATTTTTTCGAAAACCATATACTTCTTTCCTTTGGCAGGATATTTCGTTTCAGAAAACACTGGTATATTTTCCCGAAAGGAAAATTATTTTTCTGACCCGATGAAAAAACACTTTTATCGTCCCGAAAGCGTGCGTTTTGAAAAAAAGGTTACTCTGTAGAAACGAACTGGTGAAAATTGCTAGTATTATATGCATAAGCTCAGTAGGTCAGCATGTCCCTACCTTACGAACAGTTGGTAAATCATTCAATTCTTTGGGCTAAAACAGCCAGTGCACGATATTACCCCCTGCACGACATTACCCCGTTCTACTCTACTTTAAAAAAAAATCGTAGGAGCTTTTTTTAAAAGAAATTCAAAAGTATTTTTAAATGTAAAAAATTTTGGTGAAAACAAATTTTGCCAAATGTGAGCGAAATCGGAGAAAAAAAATCTTTGCGCTGGTACACTTGACATGGAGTGCTTCATATATAAAAAAATAGGAAAGTGAGTACTTTCAAATCCAATAATGAATGTAATGAAAAAACTATTGTTTAGGATGGCACTTCAATTTTTTTTGTTTTTCTTTATTTTTAAGTTTACAAAAAATGCCACGACTGCCCACATTTAATTGTATCTTAAAATATACTTTATAGTATTGTGAGCTATTTTGCAAAATTAAGTGGTCCACTTTTGCCCACAAATTAAGAAATTTATATTTTTTGTAGACAGTTTCCGCTTGCAACATGGTGAATAGGTTTGTTTGATGGCCAATTTGAAAAATATATGTATTTTTGCACGAACATTCCTCTAAGGATGTGCAACGATTAAATATAAAAAAGAATCGTCATCTAATTACTCTCCCAGCTCATTTTTTCCTAAAAAACAATATTTTTTAATCAAAAATCATATTATTATATGGGCTATATTTGGTGTGGACGTCTTTTCTATCCGATCACGCCCATTTTTAAGAATTGAGTAGATGTTACCAACAGTGGTTTGGCTGTTATTAATTTATGCCACAAAATGTGTAAAATTTCCCATAGTGCATGGTTTCGTTTCTTGCCAAAACAGTGAATTGGTGAATTGTAGAGTGGTGTAAAAAGTGAAAAAAAAAAAAACACTGTGCCCGAAGTACGCAGATTTTGGTGATATAAGAAATCTTTTTCGGTTTTTCTCTGGTTTTTGAGATATTCGGGCTTAAAAAAAAATTACTAGCCAGTTTGACCCACTCCATAAAGAAAGTACGGAATGTAAAATACGTAAATTTTTCTAAAAAGTTTTTATCTCTTGACTGTCAGAACCTTGATTAGCGCGTTGCACAGTGTAATTTTTGATGCTTTCTTTTCATACATTTTGAATAATTCGTAGTACTTAAGTAGGTACTTGTAATACACTTTTCATATGTATATTATATGCTTAGCATTTGGCACACTAAACTTGAACAAACTTCCGCTGCATTGCGAAATTTCATGTCTTGTCATCACCCACGACAGCAGTAGCACAAAGTTATAAGCTACTACTGTCATTATAAACGACGCCATATTGCCAACACATGTTATCAATTTGACACATACTGTTTTTATGGTTGTCGTAGGTTGTTGTGTGGTATCGCGTCGCGCGTCTGGAGCTTCATTAGCGACATCTACTAAAGCACCATATTTGTCACAATATCCATTTATGGCAGACAACTTGAAACAACTGAAAGTTGCGTCTGTTATAGAAGAAGCGTAGAACAAAACGAAATTGAGATATAAAAAAATACGTATAGTATCTAATATCTTGTATTTTTATTAGTATAGTAGCGACCAATCAACTTTGGAGTGTCATTAGACTTATAGACGGGCCCATGACAAGAAAATTCCGAAACGTTTAGCTAAAATATTGACAACTGAACCAAATGTCACATAAATACTGGGAATGGTTCATGCAAGCACTACATAAAGTTTTTTTTTTTTTTTTGAAATTTCGTTAAGAGGACGTGAAATCTTAAATTCAAACACATATCTACATATCTATTTCAAAAACATAGACATACTGGCAGAGTAGTTCGGAGCTTTTATAAAATACCTAGGAGGGTAAGTAATTTTTGGTCTGGCCTAAGGTAACACTTACCAGATTTCTTTATGTTCAGCATGAATGAAAAAAGCGCGCGCACACGAACGCCCCAACGCATATGCAAATTTAAAAAACAAATAAACATTATAGGTAGATATGTAGTGGGTGTTTTCCTCAGAAACAGAAATATATTTCAAAAAAATTAATCATATTAGAAAGTGGGATGAATGAAATATAACATGATTTTAAAGCAATCAAGATTATGTCATAAGCAGAAGAATCGTAGAAATAACTTTGTCTGAAAAATTTTTCTAATTGAACTCGATAGCTTCGAAGTGAAATGATGAAACAATCGATTGAAATTTAATAAAACGACACATTTTAAAAAACCTTTGAAAATGAAGAAAATATACATAAAGTAAGACCCATTTTTCTTAATCAAGGCCAAATTTCAAGTCAGAATAATGACAACTGAAGTAAATTTCACCTTACTGTTTAAGTCAATTCAGAATGTATGATTCTAATTAATATAGCAGGTCATTCAATAAGTCCATAGGATAAGTAAGAAAAAAAAAACAAAATTTTGACAAAACTTGATTTTATTATTCAACATAGTATAGCGATTTTCCAACTTTCCGAAACCACTTTTATAAAACGATTTCTCTTTTTCGTCAAAATTGGCCTTATCTGACTGTCTTTTGGATTCTGGTGTGTAAAAGTGAAGCCATGTGTCATCGATTGTCACATATCGACGATAGAATTCGATTTTATTGCGGTTTAACAGCGCCAAACACTCCTCTGAAGCATCAATTCGTTTTTGTTTTGGTCGACTGTGAGCTCACGCGGCAGCCACTTTGCAAAGAGCTTTTGCATACCCAAATGTTCGTGTAAAATGGTAAAAACACTTCCATTTGATATCTTTACAATTTGGGAGTCCACAGAGCTCTGCATCATTTGTGCTGGTACGACCATGTTCAAATTTAGCAATCCATTTGTATCGGATAATGTTTATCAAGCAATTGTTTGGTTTCCACTGTATTTTTTTCATCAAAAAGCAATGCTTTATCAAAACTCGAAGTTCACTTTTTTTTTTTTTTACTAACAAAAGTTGCTTCACACTAAATGCTATAACTCACGAACCAATAGTCCGATTGCTGTCAAATTTATACACGTATCGTTTGAAGGTAAGTACTAAATAAAAATCATATGGAAAAAATTCTAGTAATGCCATCTATGTGTCATCCTACGGACTTATTGAATGACCTATTATGTGAAAAAATTTGCGTGATATTAACCTTACTATAAAGTTCAAACAAAAAAAAAAAAAAAAAAACAAGAAGAAAACGAACTGACCGCACTAGGCTATGAACCCTGGTCCATCCATGTGACAGATAGAAACATATCCTCCTGCGCTACTGGCGCATACGAAAAAGCGGTATACAATTTGTATTTAAAGCAAATGTCTGTCTAAAAATAGAAATTGTTACTAAAATTATAAAAGTCAAAACGATTATATATTTTTACGATATTTACTTTACTCGCGTGGAGTCAAAATTATGACACTCATTTTTGTGCGTGGAAAAAATAAAATAATTTCTTTAAGAATTTTTTAAGTGTGTTACTTAATGACATTTTATATTGAAAATTGATTTTTTTATTTAATTGAACTTTTAGTCATATATTTGCAAAGATCGATTTACATATAAATCTATCAATGCATTTTTCTAACACATAATTATGACAAATCAAGGAACGGATTAAAAACACGGCTATAGTGACATATGTTTCGCCTTTCGCCACAAAGACTCATCAGACTATTTTTGTTGTAATTATAATTATATTTATTTTACTAAATTAATTATAATTGAAAAATTGCAAGTTTGAAAACTTTTTGTGTTATTGGTCTGGGCGGGAGACGAACCAAGGATCTCTTCTCTACTAGAATTATAAATTCAAAACGGTCACACATTTTTTTGGCTTAAGGTATCATTTACATTACATTAAGTCAAATGTAGGCAATTTGGAGTAAATGAATGGGTTTTTTGAAAGTGGAATAAGTCCACTTTTTCATAAGCTGAGATATTAAAGGGTTTGCGTACGACTCAATTTAAAAATATTGGTAAGCGATTTATACTGGTGTGAATTTATCAAATTTTGTTATGCTGTTAAATTTTTACAAGTGTAATAGAAAATAGTCGAATTTTTTTTTGGTCTGAATGGACTTATTCCACTTTCATTTCTAATAAATTAAAAAAAATTGTTATACTTTTGTATGACTTATTCCATTTTCAGTCACAAAATATTTTGTAAATAAATTCAAAGGAAAATTAAAACTGTTGTATGTTGCTAAATTTTTTTCGATTTCGGGATACTTTTTCGTTGTTTTTTGATAGTATGAGCAAAAATATGTAAATAAACAAGATGGCCAAACTTCAACGAGTAAGCTACTCGTCTTTTCGCGAAATGAGGGCCAGCTGCAAATAATGTCGCAGAAAACGTAATAAAATGTTGCAGAGTTTAATTTTTTTGAAGTTTCGTAATAAACACAATAAAATATTCTGAATTCCAAAAGAAAAATCAAACAATACACTCATCGTCTTGTCACTTTGCGAGACATTTTTCCGAATGGCCTTGTTCTTCCGAAAATCAAGTAACGAGCTGACCATCCTATTATTTTATATTTTTGGTATGAGGCCCTCGCCAATTTATTCAGAGTTTTCGGATACTTTTCGATAATTTATGATTCTTTTGGAATTTTTCGATACTTTCCTGCAATCTTTTTCGATAATTTCAGGACCTAACCGATTATTTCAAAGGTGGTTTTTTTGCGGTCACTGATCCCGAATACGGAAACAAATTTTTAGCTATAGCTAGATGCTAAAATATCAAAAACTATTATTCAACTCCAAATAATTGTTTACAAAGATGTGGCTAATTGAAATATCGCGCTATATGTGAGATGGGCACGACCCCATATTTTGAGAAAAATCAATTCTGTTCAAAATGTGTCTGTATTTAAACATTTCGCCACGTAAAGATATTCGAAAATCTTGCTGTGGTAAATATGCAAACCCTAATTTCCGTAGTAATTGTTGACAAAATCCTATTAATGCCTTTGACGTAAACGAGTAAATGTCAATTCTACTGCATTATGATGCAACATAGCAACGGAAGTGAATGTCACCTGTACTACCGCATTGGCCCATGATTAAGTCCTTTGCAGCGGCAAGCAAAACCAGAGACACATTTCGATGCCAGAAACATAACTCACAATATTAATTCACCAACAGCCATCATAGATGCCAGCAATTCATAGTTAAATCAGAAGAAGCATCACATAAAGCTTTCGCTTGGCATTACAATTTGCACTTTGTATTGTTGTTTCTATTGTTGTTGTTGTTGTTGTTTTCTTTTAATTTGCTTGACTTTGTTGGTTTTGATTCTCCAAAGTGACAGAGTCATCGTTGTCATCTTTTGCAATTTCTCTACGAGGTTTCAGATATTCTTTAAAACACTGATGAACATAACATTAACTGAGATGTGTTCGTACTGCGGAAATTTTCGTTGGAGTAAGGAAGTATTGAGGAATTTTTTACATTCGCATTAGGGCGTTTTATTCCAATATGGAGGAAAACAGGCCTGTTCCGTAATCCATGTGGTTTCAACTACTTGTCAGTTAGGAGGCTATATAAGAATCTTTTTTGTGGAGAATTATTTGTTCTACAAACAACATTGATTTGCACTAACGAAGAATTAACCGTTTAGTAAATATTCTTAAAAAACAGCAAAAAGTCGAAAAATTCGACTTTGTCGAATATTTCCGAAACAGTTACTTTTTAATAAATACAAATCAATATTATTTGTAGAACCTGTAGTTCTCCATAAAAAAGATTCTTATACTTTTTATACCATTTTCATCAAATAGTCTCCTAAGTGAAAAGTAATTGAAACCGCACGGATTACGGAATAGGCCTGAAAATTTATAAATTTTTTTAAGGAAAATTTTTCCATTTGTGTCCTTAAAGCATTACCTACTCTATAACTCATTAAGTGCCTTGTCGCACAGAAACGGGCGACAATAAGTTTGTCCCATAATTCACGCAAGAATTGTACTTACCGCGATTTATGCGATAAATTGTTGTCTACTGAAAAAATAAATATTTTCAATAGCTGATAATTTACGGTTAGCAAACATGAATCATTCTTGTCGTTCGGGCCAGTGTCGAATAAAAATGTGCGGCATATAAAAAAATTTCTAAAATCAGAAATAAGCAAGAGAATGGATTGTGGATGAATCGGAAATCATTATATACCGCTTTCACATGACGATTTTCATTAAATCCGCTTGGTACACAATATTTTAAAAGTGCAATAGTTTTTTGATAAAATAATTCAAATAATTTCCACAGAATCTTCGATGATTCTCTGGCACTTATAATTAGTTGCTTTAATTTGCTGTCGACTAGTGTACTCATTATTGTCATTGCTTTTGTTATGCAGATTTTATGGCAGCAGCAGCAGTTGAATTATCATCGTGTATTCAAATAGTGCCGTGCCGCGCATTGCATTCATAGCGCTTCCATTCATCCTTCTTGCATTGCAATTGACTTAATCTTTGGTTGTTGGTTTTCTCATCCAATTGGTAGGTCTTTTGTCTGTCTGTCTATCTGTCCGTCCATTCCTTTCATCAGATTCCTCTGATCTGTCTTCACGTGTTGTTATGCTTGTTTTCGCATTTCGGATTCATGTTGGACTTATTCTCATTACTGACAACACCATCATTATCATCATCATTGTAATCATTAGCAGTTGCATTCCATTTCGTTGAACGATCCCTATGCGTATTTGTGGCTGTATGTTGGCCCAGATGGAACATGAAGGGATCATTTAAGTGAGCAAGTTTTAAATGAAGTTGAAGTAAGTAAACCTCGAGAAAACTTACTAACTCGATGTAGTTTTAACTGTTAGGCGTGCTGATAAATTAAGGTAAAAATGTACCCAATTGTATCATATTAATCTGCTTCATTTTCATGTTAATGTAGCGTCATGCAAACTAACACTCTAGGTTTTATAGACTGTGAAAATCCATATGCTTATGAAATTATTTCCTATCTTCTTTGCAAATGCCTGACATAAGTCCAGAAGCTAAATTGACCGTTTATGCATCAAAAAGTCTTTTTGTCGAGCGTGTCCAATGAAGTTACATAATTGGTTCCGATCTCTATCTTCTCATGAATTCTATCTGACTCAAGATAGAGATAAGTTAATGGAAAAATTTCAAACTTTCATTCGTAGGAGCGATTAAGACTATACTAGGCGTTATACAAATTAGTAATAAGCCCTAGATGAGCAACGAAATCTTGAAGAAAATACAAAAACAAAATGCGCTATCAAAAGAACAAAGAAAAGAATCCACGCAGATCTACAATTCTCTCAACAAAGATATCACCGTGTAGTGTTAGAAAGACAAAGTGAAATGTTCAATAATTTCGCAGCCTACTTAAGCCAACAAGAAGCAACAGTTTCCAGATATTTTGACTGACAAGGCTCAAGAAAAACAAAAATAAGAACTTATTAACTACTACAGATGACCAGTTTTAGTCCACTAAAAAGAATACTTTACGAAAACTTTCAACTGTTCACCACCATTAGTTAGCATTTGCCATAAGTTATTCCGCCAGAAAAGACGTTGCCGTTCGGGATTATGCCTGAGACCGGAAAACATCTTTTGTAGAATAAGCAAAGCGAATGACCCATTCGCTCATCTACGAAAAGATTAGCAATCTTCCTTGCTGTCAAAAATACAATAAGAAACCTTAAAATTTTTGAGTCGAATCTTCTTTAGGTCTTTTGAAAATTTTGTGGTCTTATAACCGTGTCAAAACAAACTTAACACATCTTATGGCGTTTTATTAAAATAAAATGTGTGTTACCCTTTTTTCCAAAGTGAACGGCACTTTTTCAACCCAGGGCCAATGAATCCATTCTTAGCCATTTTTGACTACTTTTAATTTAAATCAACAAAAAGTGAATATGAATTGATTTTTTCCATTTTTTTTTTTTACTTTTTTTAGGTAATGATGTTTTAGAGTAATAGAGCTATCGATATAAGTCAAAGAGAGTTTTGAAGGAAGTGGATAGTACTTTCAACTACCATTTTAGGTTTAATTGCTAAAAATTACTCAATATTGTTATAAAACATCAAAAATTATGAAAAAAAATTTTAATTTAAAAATTTAAGGTCAGAATGTCTGAAAATTCAAAAGTGATAGAGCTATTTTAAGACCAAATTCGGACTCGGCATTAAAAAATACATCGGCACTGGATATTTTTGATTCTATTTATCGAGTATTACTTTTTTAATACGCAAAATTGAATTTCTTTATAGAAAGTCAAAAAAATAAGTAAAATTGCAATATCTCGTATCCGATATTAGATAAGATTTTTCGGATAATGGATTTTCAATCTACGGACAGGTAGAAAACTTTCTTCGTCCGTTTCTGTCAATCTTTTTTTGTTTGTTGGAAAAGTGCCGATAACTTTTGAAAAAGAGCTATATAGTTTTTCATTCTGAAATCATTCCAAACATTTTTCCGAAAAACATAAGAACAGGTTGTTAATTTATCAGTGCTTCTAATTTCTTTTCTTTAGTTTACTATTTTTACACAGAAATTGAGCTTTTAATCTACTTTTTCAAAAAAATGTTCTACAGCATCTTTTTTTTTATTCTTGGTGGATACCTTCTTCCTTAAAAATAAGACCCCAAAATATCACAATACATTTCATTTAAATCTCAGGTTCCTGTATAATGATACTACCACAAAGTCTGCCTGTCTGCCTGTGTTTCCATAAGTCTAAAACCATTAGTCCGATTTGCATGATTTTTTCTTGGCAAGGTTTAAGGCTTCATTTTGTTTCGAAATGCCCTTGGCTTCGTCCGGGTTCTTAAAAAACCCTACAATTTAAGAATCAGTTATCCGATTTGTATGCTTTTTTGCTTTCAAAGGCATAGTATCAGGTGAGATTTCAGGACAAACCCTAATTTGAAATACTTGACTTCGCCCGGAATATTAAAAAATTCTGGCACCGGGCGATATAAAAACGGCCTTCTGAGACTGTTTGGCAGATATGAATGAGATAAAGTACATAAATACATTTTTAAAAGGTATCAGGAACGGGCGAATGAAGTCGCTCCCGGGTAACTAGTTGTTAATAAAAATGTTGTATAAAGCATTGAAAGAATTCTAATTAGAAGAAAAATAATGACTTTGATATGGTGTAGATTGTTATCTATTAAAGTAGTTGGTCTCCATGCTTTCCATATCTCAATTGCTCTCAAATGCAATTCAGTGAAGGTCTGCTAGACATTAGGTTAGGTTAGGTTAGCGCGGGAGATGGCAGTTGCCATCATAACTTAGGCCGCTATTAGGCCCATTGTATACCCGATATATAACTTCGTTGTTAACCTATGTGAACCATTTGGAAATTTTTATAAACTCCAAAATGGATTTCGGACTCTTTTGAGCTATATCTTCAAGAGAGTCGAAGAAGTGACTTTCGAACACCTTGTAACGTCGGTTAGCCAACGCTGGGCATTCACAAAGGAAATGAAAAATGGACTTTTCGACGTCAGGATCTTTACAACTTCTACAAAGATCTCCTACGTCAGTAAGGCCCAATCTAGAAGCGTGTCTGCCTATAAAATAGTGCCCTGTAATGACACCAATTAAAGTTCTGAGACTTTGCCTATCTGAGGAAATAATTCTACGTGTTCTGTTAGCGTCATACAGTGGCCATATCGCCCTCGACGTAAAACATGTAGTTAAGTTTGACCATCTAAAATTAGCCCACAAAATACATTTAGGGTCAATGTTGGCTCTTATCAATGCAAGTGGTTTCATAATATAGGTTTCAGAAATTATGTCAGTTAAAGACCCTTTTCTAGCAAGTTCATCAGCATTTTCATTACCAACGAAATTACTGTGTCCGGGAACCCAACATATTGTAATATTACATAGCTGCCCTACTTCACATAGGGATTTTCTGCAGCTAAGGACTAACCGAGACTTAGTAATATTGGACCCAAGGGCCCTGATGGCTGCCTGACTATCAACGTAAATAACAAATGTGTCACTACATGCATAAATTTTGGGTTTAATAATTTGGCATGCCTTCCACACAGCCAGAATTTCCGCTTGAAATACACTGCAGTAACGGGGTAAAGCAAAAGACTCGCTGCTATTCAAGTCCTTGGAAAATACCCCCACACCTACACCAGACTCCATTTTAGAGCCGTCAGTGTATATTTCTTTGGAATTCAGAATCGGAGTCCAACCTTTCCTTTCAGGTATTTTCACTTGAAAGTTGGTTGAGAACGTTAAAGTGGGATTAATGTAATCAGTTCCACTGCTAGACATTATGTACTCGTAAAAAAACTCTTTGTCTATTTGAATAATAGTCATTAATCTTGGGATTATCATATAGCTTACATTATGTGATGTGCACCACTTCCTACAGGGTCACTTAACGCTGGTATACAATCAGTACCATTTTCAAGAATCGCATCATTGTTGTGCTGTGTGCACGCTTTCATAGAGA
Source organism: Calliopum simillimum (assembly GCA_951812925.1). Taxonomy (NCBI): domain Eukaryota; kingdom Metazoa; phylum Arthropoda; class Insecta; order Diptera; family Lauxaniidae; genus Calliopum; species Calliopum simillimum. The sequence goes on along the minus strand of OX638369.1, from coordinate 88,528,853 downwards.
TATTTATGTATATGTAACCCATTTATCTAGCTGTCCATGCATCTCTCAGCTTCTCTGTCTGTCTGTCCGTCTGTCCGTCTGTCTGCCATATTGTCTGTCATTGCGTGCGCTTGTGATTTATTTAGTTCACATCGTTGTTATCTGGCTGGGTTTTTTCTTTTGTTGTTTTAAAGTGTTTGCCATGATGGTATTCTCCCAGGCATGACTTTGTCATCGAGGTGTTGGTGTTACTTACTTTGTTGTCTTTTAAGCTGCGTCTTTTATGTTGAAATCTGCCATAGCTGCAGTGAGAGATTTTCATTGTTTTCTTTTGGAATTTCAAGTATTTTAATATATATATTTGCTTGTTGCTTGTTGCTGTTGCTGCTAACTTGACAAAGCTTGATTAGCATTGTCAGTTGTCACAATTACTTTGGGCAACAGCAACTCATCACCAATGATTTTTACCAGACGGTTGGTAGTAATTCATCTTCACTTATATGTTTTATGCAATCTGTGGTTTGACATTGATGATTAATACTATAATTATTATAAACACACGTTCTTACAGAGTTAAGTTTTGAGCTTAGTCTATTTACAAAAAAATTATATATCTAGCTAGGAACCGTAACAAATTGTGGTAAAATGAGACAAAAATGTGCTTTAATTCCAAAAATTAAACGCAAATATCCTTCTAATTTATGGTATCATATAAGCAGCTGTCCATAAGCCCCGTGACGGTAAAATTCGCAAAAATGAACCGCCCCCCATGTCACGGTAGCTTCATATAAAAAATAAATAAAATACACCAAGCGTGTCGCTTGCTCGAACCCCCCCACCCCCTAGGAGCGTCAAGGAGTTTATGGACAGCCCCTAATAGCTGAAACTCTACAACACTAATCGAAGGCAAGAAACCCACTTCAACCGTTTTCTCTCGTCAAGTTTTTAAAGGATCATGTATTTTAACAACAAATGGTACTAAGACCAAATCCTCTCGGATTGTTGTTCTTGCACACCGGATCTACCATATTGCCAAATTTAAGCGAAATCGGAGACAAAAAAATTTTCAGCTGGTACGCTTGGTGTGTTTTGCTTCATATAACGGTGCTCTTGAACAGTCGATAGGTTTGATTAAAATGTGGAGAAAATCTGTGAATGAGGTTTCATTTGTATTAGTTTAGTGGTCTGAAAAATGCAAACCTCGGAATCGTAGCTGATCATCCCCGCGAAATTTCGCAAAAATACATATCCCATATGGAATAAAAAAAATTCAGAAAAAAAAAACGCAACAAACAAATATAAAAATAGTTATATTTAATGTATTTTGCAATGCTGAATCTGAATCCGGCATTAGAATTGCTGTATCTCATACGATTTTTGAGATATCTTAGCCTAAACAAGGATAAAAGACCCATGCTATGTTTTATTGCTTTGTTTTGGAGCTATATAACAGGATGTATATCCGTATACTCTGATGCAGAAATGGAACGCTCTAATCAATCTTCTAAATCCAATTCAAATAAGGTCGATATCATTATTTTTCTCGCAGATATCCTAACCTAAAAAGTTAAAAAAGAGTAAAAAACGTGTTTTCTCATTATTTCAGTCTACGATATTTCGGAGAAAATTAAGCTATTGACATAAATTAAATGCGGTTTTAAAGAAAAGATTTGAACTTTCAGATAATGTATCAAATTTTGCGTATGAATGTTTTATATTCAAGTTATATCGCTTCAAAATATAGCAAAAACGGTATTTTTTCCTTGTTTAGGCTAAGATATCTCAAAAATCGTATGAGATACAGCAATTATTAGGCCGGATTCAGATTCAGCATTGCAAAATACATTAAAAATAACAATTTTTATATATATTTCTTGCGTTTTTTTTTCTGAATTTTTTTTATTTTATATGGGATATGTATTTTTGCGATATTTCGCTAAACTTATACAAATGAAACCTCATTCACAGATTTTCTCCATACTTGCATCAAACCTATGGACTGTTCAAGAGCACCGTGATATGTTTAGTATGTATGTAACTAAAATCATTTATCTGCCTGAAGTAGTTTTGTTCAATTAATTTTTGGAGAGAATGGTTCCCCCCACTTTTTGAGCGAATGAGCTAGCATTTTCCGATACAAACACATTATGCTTTTCAAATAAAACCAAACAATCTTTAACGAAGTGCTTTTTATAAACATAACTGAGAGATATCAAAGTCTTCTATATATGCACGAAACTCAATTTCATACTGCTCTCTTATGTCATGTTTTAATTCTTTATAACATCAAAGAAGTTCATAAATATCTTAACACATGTTCAACTTCATGGACAAGGAAAGGACACTGTCTCTGTTATTTGCACATTTTGTCGCACTTCATTTCATGTTTTCATCCGCCAATGGTCACAATTGGAATCTGGCAACTTTCCATATCCACTGATGTGGTGTCACATATAACGACGAAATAAAACAACTCATTCGGTTTCTGAGTTATTGCGGTGTGCAAGTGAAAATTGAATTCTTAAAGTTAATGAACGATAACAAGAATTTGCAGATGTGCAGGAAACTTAAGAGATGCAGTAAACGAAAAAACTTTTCTTAAAAATGTTAAGGGAATTTAAATGGTAATCACTTCTGTAAGCTATCATTATAATGGGAAAATATTTTTTTTGAAAAACTGTTTAAAGAAAGTCTGATAAATAGTATGAGTATTTAAAGAGAATTTCAGGATCTTAAACTTTTACTTTGAATAGTTGAACATCATATACCTTATATACCGCAAGAATTGTTTGCTGTAATTACGAGAATAGTTTAACTTAAGTTAGTAAGTATTACTAAATTCCTTGCACCCGAATCAGGTTAAAACTACCTATCAACCGTCAGTATTCAGTATTTCAACTCCTTTCAAATATAAGTATTTGAGTCTTTTGTATGGAAATGTGTCCTTGGACGAGCATTTTATGACACATACAGTTTTTTCGGTAAGTACTAGACCGAAACTAGTGAAAAAAGGATGCAGTGGGGGCCATTTTGATATCAGTTTGTAGGGGCACATAGATTTGAACCGTGACGAAAATAAATTATGAATGTAATTTAACTTTATTTAATTAGTTTTATGAAAATGTAGATCCAAATCAAAACAAAAAAAAAACTAGTAAGGGTGTTGCCTTTGGCCTGGCCAAACATTAAATACCCTACACAGCAGTATTTTGAAAATTCTGCTAATATGGGAGGTGCCACGCCCTCCGAATGCACCCAGTTTTTTCTCAGAGTTTGCATTTATAGTTCTTAGTATTTAAGTGAAATTTGGTTGGATTATCTAAAAAAATGTTTTCAGAATAGCGTTTTGAAGCTTTTGCTTATTTGGGAGGAGCCACGCCCTCTTGTCCGATTTTGTCCAGTTTTTTCTTAAAGCTTGCATTTATAGTTTTTAGTGTCCGAGTCAAATCTAGTTCGATTATCTCAAAAAACGCTTTCTGTACAGCGTTTTGAAGCTTTTACTTATATGAGAGGTGCCACGCCCTCTTGTCCGAATTCGACCAATTTTTTGTCAGAGCTTGCGCTGACAATTCGTAGTATTTATATGTATTTTGGTTGCGTTGTTGAGAAAAATACTCAAAAATTTGCATTTTGAAGACATTTTTTGTATGGGCGGTAGCCGTGCTCGTTGACCGATTTCGCTCATTTTCAATCCCCCAAGCTAGCTTTGATGACGGAGGCTGTGTACCAAATTTCATTGAATTATCTTGCTTAGTTTTCCCAAAAAATGTATTTCCACACACAGCCGTTACCCAGCCAGCCAGCCAGCCAGCCAGCCAGACAGCCAGACAGACGGACATGGCTATATCGACTCAGGAGGTGACGCTGATCAAGAATATATATACTTTTCCATATCTGCCACGCCTCCTTCTCTGCGTTACAAACGGAAGGACAAAGTGAATATACCCTGGGTGTAGGGTATAAATACGACTATATGACTATTTTATTTGGCCCTATGCTCCTCCTAGGAGTTAAAGGAGAATACATAAATACATACTTACATATGACTACTTCAAACCACAACTAGCCCCGGACTGGTGTAAAAGTAATGCATAAGGGGCCAATTGAAATTTCGTAGGACATCAACACACAAAAAAGAACAGTTGCTTGTAAGCAAAAGGGATTGAAGTCGGGCTAGTACTGGTTGGTATATGACATTCAACATTTTTACTATAAACAACTTTCTTTCAATTTTTAAAATAAGTTATTTCGATGGAAAATTTATTTCTCTACAAAATGTTTGCTTCAAAATATATAGAAAATTTGCTTCATTTTCTAGATATACTGAAAAAACAGTAAAGGGTGCATTTTTATCCCTATCTCCGATTTCCATTGACCGATTTCTGCAATAAGAACCCATAAACGTCTAATTTCCATACTGCTAGTTTTTTAGGACATAATAAAGAAACTAATTTGCCGATTGTAATACTTTTGTTCATACATTATTATAATTGGGGTTAATTAAAATCAAAAAAATAGATTTAAATCTTGAAAAAGTATACCGAAATTAATTGAAATGAATCCCAGGATATCATATCAATTAATCCCATAATTTTCAAGACTTCAAAATGGCCGGAATTCCGGGACGGAAATCTCTAGTACATATATGGGCATATTCGAACGTAATCTTCCCTTATCTGACACAGGTTTCAAGAAAAATTTTTGTTTCATATTCTATAACCAAATGTGGTGGAATATGTTCCTAGACGTGCAAAATGAAATTCGCAATAGGTGTTCAAGAAAATTTTGATATGAGGGGGTGTCAGGAAGTCGTTTTGCCTGAAAATTTTGAGGAAATCGAGATTTGCGATAATATACAAGAGAGCACACATTTCAGAAGTAGTAGATATGTTACGGGGCATCTTTCCGAATAAAGAGAGTGTCGAAAAAAACTTATACACACTTTTTCAGCCGTAACTTATCCTGTGTCCAACCAATAACTTTTTTTGAATCACGTTAGCTTTTAAAAATATATAAATAATTATATTTATTCAAATTATTCATTTTCAATTGTTATTTCTTTTAAAATGGACAGCGAAATAAAATTACGTGAAAAAATAATTTAAACTTTTCAAAAAAATCCATTGTGGACTTTTAAAAAAATAGCAACAGATCTCAAGTTTCATCGTCACACTGTATCAAAAGCCATTAAACACTATAAAGAAGTCTTAAACTTGCACGAAACCTGGATCAGGAAGAAAAAATGGTCCTGCAAATATTGGTAAGGCAAAAGATGTCGAACAACTCTTTCGAAGAGCTCCGAACACATCTGACAGAAAAGCATCTCGTGTAGTTAAATGCTCTGATTCTTTTGTATGCGGAACCAAAGCTAATGCTAGGCTGAAGTCGTATAAAGTTCAGAAAGTTCCAGATCACAATTTCAAATTATTTTTTTCTTCTGGTTCATAACTCTTCACCGCACGAATGGCGCTAAGTTGAAATCTTGCGTGTACTATGGCACACTCTTACGAGTATATCTCGGGAACAAGAAATCACATAGACATTGCGATTATACCAATAGACGCGTATTTAAATTTTATATTGAGAATTATTATCTTGGAGAGTTGTCTTATCTCGACTTAGGTTGTTTTGTCAAAAGTCCACAGATATGTTCAAAGAAAACAGATCTAAGGAAATTTTGTTTTATTTCTATACAAGCTCACTATCTAACTTTTCCCAGCAACTCATAGCTTTTGAATAATAAGTAATTGATCTGTAATCTTCTGTCAATTTCCGACAAATTAAGTAACATATCAACTTCTTAAATATTCATGGCTATCAATTCCAAAGTCTCCGCCGGATATCGGTGTTGATTGAACTTTTAATTCTTTTATTTTGTTTCCAGTCAGCAAATATCGTTGTCCACTACTTATTTTCATTTCATTCTCATATTCAGTGTTTTTTTTCTTCTTGGTGTAAATTTTTATTTAATTTGGTGTTGATTTAACGAAACACTACGATTATCTGATATTTGCATACAAACAGGCTAACTTCCGGTAACTGCTTGATTAAAAAAATTATTTATATTTATTTAGAAATTAACCACAAAATAATTTAAAATGTTCGATGTTAAATTTTTTCTACATATACAGCCCATAACCTAAAGTCTTTTAAATTGGATGCTAATACATACAGTCTAATGTAATTTAAATGAAGGTCATTACTACTAAATAATTACAAAAATTTCAAGAGTATGGAAACTACCCCAATCATATTAAAACATTATTGATTATTTAAATTAGAAGTACCTGGAGACCGATCCCTGATCGGTCAACAATCTAATCTTATTATTTTAGTCGATGTTTTTATTCATAGTTATTTTTTGTTATGAAACTTGTATGTTTTCACTTCTAACGGTCATGCTTTCAAAATGATAAATAAACCGATGAGAATAATAATAAGAAAAAACTCGGAAATCATCAAATGGTATAGAAAAATGTCAAAAACTCAATTTTTTTTTTTTTGTGAAATACAATGCCCTAAAATAAATAAATGGGATATGCCACGCATCCAAAATATTTCGTCTTTTGTATGACGGCTGAAATATCTTATCTTCAAAGGATCATAGCTCGGAAAATAAGAATCCTATTGGAAAAATCCGAAAGGATATTTGGATCAGGAAGAGTGTAGCTCTTCGATGCTATTAATAAAAAAGAATTTCACATTTTCTTGTAGCTACGCTGTAAGACTGAACACAACGTTATATTCAAGTTCAAGCAGGGATATTTCAAAATCCCGCAGGTATAATGACAGTTCTGCTGATGAAGACGGATTCAGCGTCAAAAAGAACATAAAACTGCTTATAAGAAATAAACAGTTCATTCCATTTTTTTTTTGTGCCTAAGTTATTAACCAAAATTTTTATTTTGATAAAAAAGCGGGCGTGGCAATTATTAAACAAAGCCTTCTTTTTGTTATGCGATACTCCTGATCCAGATTCGCATACCAAATTTCACCAAAATATGTTGTATCATTTGCGAGAAATAGCATTTAATGTGTTTTACTTGTATGGGAGGTTCCACGCGCACTTTCAATATTTTGCCTACTTTCAGGTCGTAGGTGCCTAATAGCAAGTAGACTCTCTACAGTTAAGTTCAGAAAGATTGCTTGAGTAGTATTCTTTTTATAGCGCATAATATTTTTGTGGGCGGTGCCACTCCCTTCAACGAGTTTTCCCAATATAACGGCATATCACATATTAATACTTGTTTGCAAACGTAACAGCTCCTAAATTTTCATCAAAATTGTTGGAGTCGTTTTCGAGTAATATTGAATCAAAATTTTCAAGCGTTAAAAAGTGGGCGTGTCACTTATTCGATCCCGCCCACTTTTTGTTTGCTACAAGGTATTATAAAGCAGTACCTACATACTAAATTTTATTCAAATAAAATCAAATAAAATTTGCGAGAAATAGCATTTAACGTATTTTGTTTGTATGGGAGGTTCCACGCGCAACGCCGATATTTTGCCCACTTTCAGATCAGAGATGCTTTATAGCAAGTAGGCTCCCCACAGTTAATTTAAGAATGATTACTTCATAAGTTTTCTTTTTATACCTATATTTTTGAGGGCGGTGCCACGCCCTTCACCGAGTTTTCCTAATATAACGACATATCACATATTAATACTTGTTTGCAGAGTTAACATCTAAATTTTCATCAAAATTGTTGGAGTCGTTTTCGAGTAATATTGAATCAAAATTTTCAAGGGCTAAAGAGTGGGCGAGGCACTTCTTTGATCCCGCCCACTTTTTGCCTGTTACAAGGTATTACTAAACCGTACCCGCTTATCAAATTTCATTCAAATATCTTGTATGGTTTGCGAGTTATGACCATATCAAATTTAAAATTTAATGCGATGCCACGCCCCCTGGTGAGCGTTAACAAAGTTCAAACCTAGCTCATTCTTCATTGTATGCTAAAATCTAACATTATCCGAAGTTTCATTAAAATCGCTGTAGCCGTTTTCGAGAAAAAGTTTTGTCCGTTCCAAACATACATAGTACATAGGTACATAAGTACATACATAAGTACATACAATTTTATCTCGTATAAGAAGAGAAGATAACTAACATCACCGTAATAAATATTTTCCATATCATATGCATATGTCTAAGATGTTCGACGAAATAACATCAGTAAGCACCCCAATCGAAAAATGAGTACATCAAGAATTATCGTAGAAGAAGGTCTAAAAACAAAACACCTGAAAAAATTACCCACCCGGGGCTTGAATATAGGTCTAAATGTCAAAAATCAGTGTTTTTAGAGTTTTTTTAACCTATCTTCAAAACCATGAAAATATTGGTAGTAATTCAGCCTAAATCTTTTAAAGGGGTTAATTTTCCACATTTTTAGTTTTTCTCTTATTGCTCTACAGAGGAAAGGTTTGCCCCCTGGATGTCCCAAAAAAAAAAAAAAAAAAAAAAATTAAGACGTTCCAGAAATTACAATAAATTTCACACGTATTCCTTAGACGAAATTTTAAAATTTTGTAATATGGAATTTCTGCTTTCATAACAATCCTGATAAGTCCCGGGATTCTGGGATTCAAATTTATGATCCCGAAATTGCAGATAGTCCAGCAAAAGAAATCCCTAATATGTACGTGTGTGCATTGGAATTTGTAAATTCGCCTTGAATCTTATTTAAAATGTCAACAAAAGTTCAATGAAAATTTTTTATTAACAAATTATTTTTCCACTTGATTTTTCCAGGAAATGTAAAAGAGAAAAAATGAAAGAAATCGTTCGATTTTTCGTGGTAAAATTTTAATCAATGTTAATTATTGAAAAAAGCCATAAATCAAATGTAAATTTTTTTTTTTTTTTTTTTCATAAAAATTGGCAGAAAAAGCTGCCGCCACAGTTGTTAAATTATGCGTAGTTAATTGGATATGTTTGACATTTAAAGCTGGGTTGTGGTAAAAACTCTGCAATGGCAGAAATGCTAAAAAAAGAAAAACATGCGAACTTAATTGCCATGCCTTTAGTACAAGATAATGACTTTTCCATCCAATAGCATGAGAGCAAAAATTTTAATTCATGCGAAAATCATTTTGAAAAATATTATTTCAGGTTGAAATTAATTTCCTGATGGTGCTTGCTCTTGTTCAAAATCTGGTTAAGTTATTATTTCATTGACAGGCATAGAAATTTAATAAATTAATTTCACAATATAAGTATGTAATTATGTAGCACTATGATAAATTGAAATATGCACCATTCAAACGGCCAATAGTTTTACCTACTATTGAAATATCTTACGTACGTTGGTCCTATGTAGGGAATGCAATACTGGTATTTTGGTATTATAAAGAATTAAAAATATAACTCCGTTTTACAAAAAATAAAGGGATAGTGAAACAAAATTTAGACGATGATCATGATTTAACTGATGTAGACGACTTGAAATTAAATGAAGCAACAAATTCAAGGCACTGCACCGTCAACCATCACCTATAAATTAAAAACTGCTATCCAAAAGGCTATTATAGTTTCAAATATTAATGCAGATTATCGCCTGTCCGAAAATGAGACTCCTTTGATTATGAATGTACATAATTTCAATTATACTTCCGATAAGATTAACAGTAAAGGCAAGCTGCCGTGAGAATGCTAACCTATTATCAAGAATTTTAAATACTATGTAAATAGATTGTCCGCTTGGTAATGATTTCAAAGAACAGTTGGAAACTCGTACATTAGAACGAATAACGAATTCTCAAGCGTTTTACAATACCTACACAATCCAAATAAATATTAAGAGCTGAAACGTATAAAAAAATGTCTAAAAAATCATGCTTAGCATTGCTAGTACGCTAGAACTTTTCCATGCTAATCAATGTATGTAAAAATCAGTAGTACCTATGCGTTGATAATATTTTTTACACTAAAAATTTGATAATTGCCTCTCCAAAAACGAGATCGACTAGAAGCTACACCAGAATAGTTGGATAAGTACTAAGCTATTTTGAAAATGAAAATTTAATCTTGAATCTTATTTATGTATTGTAAAACGGTTTCTTTCGATTTCACCAACGAGTGTGCAATCTAAAAGGGCACAAAAATGTGGTTAAGTCTGGAGGATGAACTTCCGTTTCTACATTCCTATGTTAATAACCAGTTAAAACCTTAAAAGAACTTTTTTTAATACATAGCTTATAGTAGTTTATTTGAATTGAAGAGTAACTATATTATTTTATTTCTTTTTTTATTTAATATAAAAATAAAGCGTTATTCTAATTCATGTTTTTTTTTTTGTATTAAACCAGATCATTGGGCATAAATCTATGATCCGCGGTTTCATGTTATTCATATTTGCTCTCTTTTAATTCCATTTTTATCGTTGCAAAGAATACCGGTGTATACCGGGATCCCGGTTTTGAAAAAATTTCAATACCGGATACCGGTATCGCATTTTTTGCTCCGGTATTGCATTCCCTAGTCCAATGGTCCCTTAGGGAAGTCGGAAAATCAGTTTTAACCCTGCAACTTATCAGGGGTTCATTTAAGACCCCCCTCAGGTTCAATGTTTTGTTACTCTATGCCTCCTCTGTCATCTCCTAGAAGCTGCGTAACCTTATGCGATACACCCTATACAGGGTGGACAGGAATCGGTAAAACAGCGAAAAGTTTAAAATTACCCGGTTTTGCGAATTTTGAGAAATGGAACTAAGAAAAGTTTTTCAAAATAGCCCCAGGAATCTAACATTTTCCGCTGTTTTACCAATTCCCGCTCACCCTGTATATTTCAGTTATTGTTTTTCTGTGTTAACTTTTCGAAAAAAATTTATTTATATTGAATTCACACAAATAGAAGTTGATCCCTCATTTTAGTTTATCTCCGCTCAGTATTTCTTATTCTAACTGTACATTTTTTTAAATATTTAGTAAAAAGAGAACTGAAAGTGAAGAGAAAGAGAAGACTAAGTTCTTTTACGGCTCAGTGAATTTTGGTCTCTTGAAAGTGAGTGTTACTTAGCTCCTTTTTTTTTAAAAAAAGTTTAAACATTTAAAGAACGCAAGTGCATGTCATTCTCCCTGTTTTTTTTTTTATAACTATAATTATTCTTTTATCTTTAGATAATTAAATCAATGAACAATCATAGTTGCTATCATCCACCAGTTTAAAGTTTTTTAAAAATAATTGCTATTTTCATTGTGGTATTACTATTTTTGCAATATTTTGCCATTCTCCCGCATAGTCATTCTCCCGTCTAATTTACTCTGGGAGAATGGGTCTCTTACGACAGATTGTTGCTTATTGGTTTATTCATTAGAATCGTTAAACTTATTTTCTATTTTATGATTAGGGGCTGTCCATAAACTTTGCGACACTCCTAAGAGGGGGAGAGGGAGGAATTCGGTGAGAAAAGGTACGATTATAAGTTTCATCTATCAGTGCCGCCACCTGTTTTTATTTTTACTTAACTTAAATAACTTCTCCTTAGGTAAAAAAAATCAGACTTAAAACGCTTAAATGAACTTTTTAAAAATGCAGTATATATTTTTAGGACTGCCACCTACTGCCACTTACTTTTTTTGACTAAATTGAAATTTTTTATTTTAAAAACGCTTTCAAATTGTACAAAAACTTTCGGTTTATTTTTTTGTTAGTTATGCTTAAACCATTTATTTAAAAAATAAAATTCAGTCTTAAGACAATTAAATAAACTTTTGAAAAATCCAACATAAATTTATATGGTTGCCACTTGGTTATTTTTGAAAATCTTGTTTAATTTTTAGTTTTTTTATTTAGACTACACTCAAAATTTTTGATTTCAAAAATGCTCAGATAAAATTTTTTTTAAAATCGTACAAAAACTTTCGGTTTAGTCACTCGGTTTTTTTTTTTGGTGTTGCTAGTTTTGCTTAAATCATTTTTCGGTTCGGTTGCCGTCAAAATTCAAATTTTGTCAAAAAAAGTAAGACAAAAACAAAATTTTCGTAAATAACCATATAGCAACAATAAAAATTTATGCTGGATTTTTAAAAAATTTATTTACGCTTATTGAGACTAAAATTGCATTTTAATTTTTTAAATTTTAATTTTAATTTTAAATTTTTTAATCGAAACTTTTAATAACAAAAATCATATGGCAGCCCTGAAAGTTTAAGGTTCCAGAAATTGTGGTCATAATATTCTATATATTCAATTAATATAAAAATATAAACAAAGGTGGTGACAGAAAAAGGAATGTTTTGGTAAATTTCTCGGAGATTCACTCACATATAGGAAAAAAAAAACCAATGTAATACAAATCCATTTCAAGAGACACGTAGAGAAATTGTGAAGAATTTCCAGGAACATTTTTGTTAAAAGCGATGGAAACCAATTCAGAGAATTTTTGGTTGATATTTATTTTACAAATATGTACAGTACAATATTGACCTTTGGCCTTTAGCTTTTCCGCACTTTTAATAGAAAAAAATCTTTTTTGTTGTTTTTTCTTTTTTTTTTTGTATCACACAATTTACAATTTTCAATGAATTTCATTTTATTGCAACGAAAGCGTAATAAGTCGTAACGTCACTAAGGAAATTAGAAAATTACCCAACGGCACAGCAACAAAAACTAAATTACCACTACAACAACTACAATGAAAAGTGTAAAAATTCAATGTCAAAGTCATGGAACTCGCAGTGATTGATTGATGAACATTTATTTTAAAGGAAGGTGAATGAATGAATGAAAACTCGAGTAAATAATGACCGACTACAAAGCGGCAAAAAACTTAGTGAAAAAGTTTCGCAGAGTAAATTCATTTCTTAGCTAAATGAGAGAAGTGAAGCTTTAAGGAAAAATAAATTTCAAAAATTTTTCTGAGAAAAGTTCCGCCCTAATAAGATTTTATCGTATTACATGCAAATCAATTTAATTTGTCATTACTGTCAATATCATGCTGTCACTCAAATTGAGGCCACAATTCGGTCATTAACGGAAACTTACGAAATTTTTGCTAAAAATATTTCAAATAGCTACCACATCATGAGAAAATTATAAATTAACGATATTCTTCTTCATCTTTCGCATGGCGCGAGTACATATAAAAATATATTTATAAACTGTAGTACACGCAGAAGAAGAGCTTCTGCCGTAAGAGTTTTCAATGTGAATGTCGCAGTGATATCGAATCATTTTATCTATATTACTAGGAATGTTCGTAATCAATACCGCAACAAGAGGAGCTATAGTGAAAAGAGTAACGTAGATATACAAGAAATAAAAAACAAAACTCATTAACCATACTGTGAGTCGGTTACGAGAATTAACAATGTTTTGCCCCTAAATTGTCTGCTCTATATGACGGTCAAGACTGTAAAGAAAACATCACAATTCAATGTAGTAGTAGTTCAGATGAATTTGAAAAATAGGTTTCTGAAATCAGACAACATTTTGATTTCAAAAACAGCACTCGGGAATGTGGACTTAACTGTTTTTAAAGACCTACGCCTTAGCTTGTGGCCTGAGATAAATAGACGAAACTTAGCCGAACAAAACTTGAGAGAAACAGGGAGGAGGATCCGAAATGCATGAGTAAGAAGAAAAGTGTTAGCACACACTATTAAAGAACTGATTTAAAGGTCTATGGTCTATGGTCTATGGTCTATGGTCTATGGTCTATGGTCTATGGTCTATGGTCTATGGTCTATGGTCTATGGTCTATGGTCTATGGTCTATGGTCTATGGTCTATGGTCTATGGTCTATGGTCTATGGTCTATGGTCTATGGTCTATGGTCTATGGTCTATGGTCTATGGTCTATGGTCTATGGTCTATGGTCTATGGTCTATGGTCTATGGTCTATGGTCTATGGTCTATGGTCTATGGTCTATGGTCTATGGTCTATGGTCTATGGTCTATGGTCTATGGTCTATGGTCTATGGTCTATGGTCTATGGTCTATGGTCTATGGTCTATGGTCTATGGTCTATGGTCTATGGTCTATGGTCTATGGTCTATGGTCTATGGTCTATGGTCTATGGTCTATGGTCTATGGTTGTATGTATTTCGGGCGGTCTGTTGTTCTCTTTGCTTGTGCATTTCAGGTTCAGCACAGAGCATGGCTGACAGTTTTTTAAACGATCATGCTAAAACCAAATAACGACTTTGAGTAACCGATAATCTGTAAACAAGTAGTTACATCTTAATTTTTGTAATACAATTCAAACTATTGAACTTACAATATGTAAATTGATACCACATCATAAAACAAAACAAAAAAGCCTTCCACCATCACCAAATTGTCTCACGCAACATAGTCTGCAACGCATTAAAATTCCATTCATATCATATTCATTCATGAAGTAGCTTTTCATCGTATTTATGTGTGTATTGTAGTATTGTAAGAAAACAAACAAAAAAAAAAAACGCTTGATCAGCTGGTGAACGTTGAACGTGTTAAAGAGACACCAGCACATAAAATCAAAACAGCGCCACCTTCATCATGGTACCAATGGGTAACATTTCACATCATTTGTCTCTTTCGTTCATTGATAAATCGAAAATAATCAATAAATCTGAAGAGACCTTTGTGTATTTGATTGCTTCCTCTTTTTAGAAATATTTTTATTTTATTTTTATATTTTTTTCTTATTTTTTTTTATTTAATTTTAAAAGATCCGGTGTCGATGTCATGACGCTTTGCCTATTATAGTGTGGTCAACACTGGCTATATATCTGAGCTTTGCAGTTGACAGTATGTGCTTAGGGTGGGTTATGATAAATTGACAAAAAAAGGGAAAATTTTGAATCCAAGTAGGGGAGGGGGGATTAGTGTGGTGATGCAGAGTACAAATACCAACTTGAAAAAAATTAAACAGAAACAAAAAATTCAAAGCGGGGCTAGAATTCGAATTTGTCCACACTAGCCCCCAGTCCACACTAGCCCCCCTCCCCTACATAATATATGTATGTAAAGAAAGTGCAAATTGGAGGAATCATATTTAAATTTTTTTGAATTTGACAATCTGGTGGAAAAATAAATATATAATTTTCATACTTACTGAAATCCTGTAAAAATGAAAAAAAAGCTTTCCTCACATGGAAAGAAAAGTCACAATAAATTTAAAGATTGACCCTGTCAAATACATACCAATAACAGCTCTAGGAGTTTTATTCTTGTTACTATTTTTGGATACAAGTGTTGTATAGTATATATACCACCTAATTAATTTTTTCAAATAGATGACTATTACTGAATTTCTTTGCTTATTTCTACAGGTTTATCCATTTCGTAGTTCCGTGGGTAAAAGTAAATAAAACACAGTTCAATCTAATTTAGATATTAAATTTTTAATCAAATTTCTAATATTTTGAACCTTTTCATTATATGTGGGACACAACATCATTTATATATCTTCCACGGGAGTGGATCTTTTCGAAGAATTTTCGTTGACTCATCATCACATCTCGGGCAATAGTTTGGATATATACTAACTTAGCGATTGTTCATTCTAAAACCTTTAAAAGTTTAGGGAAAATTCCAGTGGTGGCCTATTCACAACAGTAAAACGTGAAGTTACAAGTCCGGGAACTTGCTCGCGCAACAAATCCAAAAATGGATATGTTGTGCGGCTTGTTGCAACGTTCTGTTGAAACCCCATAGCTTCCATATATTTTATTTGATGTCAACAAAATTCGGTAATCATTTGATTCTAATGATGAGAATTGACATTTTGTGTCACAAAATTATCATTTTTAAAAAAGTACTGACCGATAGCCCTTCCAGACCAAACAGTGAATTGTTAATTTAAATTGCGCCTTGTATAATGGCAAAACTTAAACTAAACACATATAATTCGAATTACAGCTCTGTTTGTCATATGTCACTGAATCAGGTCTGCCATTCCAAAACATTAAATTGTCAATACATAAAGGTATTTCTTTCAATTCGTTAATTTTCGACAATTTCGTTATGTTGTTAAAAGTTATTTTTGGAAGTTTTCTAACGTCTAAATGTGGTAGGCAAATCAAAAAGACTTTCAGTGGAGATTTGTTTAATATATTTCTCGAATCCGGAGCATTTTATCTCGTTTACAGTTAATATAAATAGGCAACTATTTCATGAAAATACATAAGTATATACTTAATGAAAAAAAATTTGCAAAAGTCGTTTTAATATGACAAATATTAACAAACCCGGCTATTTTTGACATGCATCGCATTCAGGGTGCATTTTCTAACAAAACTGAAATAAAATTTAACATCCCGAGGTGCCCCGCAGAAACTTATTAGGACATTTGTAAAGTATTTTATATTCGTATAAATGATTTCATATTTATTATAAGCAACATTTAAAACTTCCATATACCGACTTTGGTGGGATAGATGCAGTTCGGTAGTGCTAAGTCCGACATAATTTGCCGGCATTTTTTTTTTTAAATGTATTTTAGATTCGTAATCAGCATCATCAGTATTCCCAAATTACCGGCTTTCGAGAGAATAGATCCAGTTGAGCATTATTTTGTCCACCATTGTGGATCCGCTATTGTGTTTTTTGAAAAATGGATTTGGGATTCGTAATCAGCATCATCAAAAACACCTCATTAACAACTTTATAAAATTCCACCCACAAAAAGAAAAAAATTTAAATAACGCCAAAAAAACGTATTATCACCACGTTTATATCTTCTCTTCTTATACGAGATAAAATTGTATGTACTTATGTACCTATGTACTTATGTACTTATGTATGTTTGTTTGGAACGGGCAAAACTTTTTCTCGAGAACTTCTATTTCTCACAAATGTTACGAGATATTTTAATGAAATTTGGTATGTAGGTACTGCTTTATAATACCTTGTAACAAACGAAAAGTGGACTTTTTAATCCTTGAAAATTTTGATTCAATATTACTCGAAATCGACTCCGAAAATTTTGATGAAAATTTAGGAGCTGTTACCTCTGCAAACAAGTATCAATATGTGATATGCCGTTATATTGGAAAAACTCGTTGAAGGGAGTGGCACCGCCCACAAAAATATAATGTGCTATAAAAGAAAACTACTAAAGCAATCTTTCTGAATTTAACTGTAAGGAGTCTACTTGCTATTGGCACCTACGATCTGAAATAAGGCAATATATCGAAAGTGCGCGTGGAACCTCCCATACAAGTAAAACACATTAAATGCTATTTCTTGCAAATGATACAACATATTTTGATGAAATTTTGTATGCGGATCTGGATCAGGAGTATCTAAAGCATAAGGAAATGAAAGCTTTGTTTAATAATTGCCACGCCTACTTTTTTTATCAAAATAAAAATTTTGGTTAATAACTCAGGCACAAAAAAAAAATTAAATGAACTGTTTAATTCTTATATGCAGTCTTATGTACTTTTTGACACTGAATCCGTCTTCATAAGCAGAACTGTCATTATACCTGCAGGATTTTGAAATATCCTTGCTTGAAGTTGAAGAAAACGCTGTGTTCAGTCTTACAGCGTAGCTACAAGAAAGGGTGAAATTCTTTTTTGTTAATAGCACCGAACAGTTACACTCTTCCTTATCCAAATATCTTTTCGGATTTTTCAATAGGACTCTTATTTTCCGAGTTATGATCCTTTGAAGATAAGATATTTCAGCTGCCATACAAAAGACGAAATATTTTGGGTTTGTGGCATATGCCATTAGTTTATTTTATGGCATTTTATTTCACCAAAAAAAAAATTTGAGTTTTTGATATTTTTCTATACCATTCAATGCTTTCCGAGGTTTTTCTTATTATTATTCTCATCGGTTTATTTAACATTTTGAAAGCATGACCGTTAGAAGTGAAAAGATACAAGTTTCATAACAAAAAATAGCTATGAATAAAAAACTCGACTAAAATAATAAGATTGACCGAGCAGGGATCGGTCTCCAGGTACTAAAAATTAAGTGGTAACTTTTCGTGTATTTTTTATAAAATTCTGGGCTTAATTTAATTTTTAGGTAGGGGATATTTCCTTTTTTTATACCCTACATCCAAGGTAGATTCACTTTGTCCTTCCCTATGTAAAGCAGAGAAGAAGGCGTGGCAGATATAGAAAAGTGTATATATTCTTGATCAGCGTCAACTCCTGAGTTGATATAGTCATGTCCGACTGTCTGACTGGCTGGCTGGGTGTGCATGGAAATACATTTTCTGGGAAAACTGAGCAAGATAATTCAAAGAAATTTGATACACTGCCTCTTACGTCAAAGTTAGTAGTTGAAAATGAGCGAAATCGGTCAACGAACACGCCTTCCGTCCATACAAAAAATATATTCAAAATGCAACTTTAGGAGTATTTTTTACGACAATGCAACTGAAATACACATAAGTATTACGAATTGTAAGCGCAAGCTCTGAAAAAAACTGGGCAAATTCGGACAGGAGTGCGTGGCACCTCCAATATAAGCAAAAGCTTCAAAACGCCATAGTGAAAGGGTTTTATGAGATAATCTAACCAAATTTCACTCAGACACTAAGAACTATAAATGCAAGCTCTGAGCAAAAACTGGGTTAATTCGGACAAGAGGGCGCGACGCCTCCCATATAAGCAAATTTTTAAAAATGCTGCAGTGAAGGGTATTTAATGTTTGGCCAGACCTAAGGTTACACCCTTATTAGTTATTTTTGTGGGCGTTATTTCACAGCAATACTTATTTCATTTTAATAAATTAACGATATATAATTTTTTGTCACCATTTTTTTATGTGATTTATTTCGATATTTTTGTGGGTGATATTTTAGCGGGCTTTATTTCACAGAACGTATTCGTCCGAAGATATCGTGAAAAAAAGGATCATGCAATACGGGGAAATTTTGGTCGTAATCGAAGGCATGAGCCCAGTGCCGTGTACGATGGAGAATTTTTGTAAATATTCTATGCTACGTGAGGTGTTCAATGACAGAATACGTAAGTATATTCCTGCGGTTATCGCTAAAATCACAGTACCTAAGAAGTCCTTATGTTTTATAAGTGCATTGAGGTCTAAACATTTTCTGAACTTAACAGTAAACAATCACATACTTCTTACAGTTAAAGTTCTCTCTTTGAAATGTAATAAAATAGTTAATTTTATTATAAAATGGAGCCACCCTAATACTCAGCTGTGGTTATGCTACATTGACGCTCTGACATTTTGTTGTTGCTTTCATTGTTGCGGTTGTTTATCAAAACAAAAAAACCACCATCTATAGTTGGCTCTATCGAAACGCGTCACTAGGTTATGATCATCTCTAAGCTCGTCTCCTATAGTATTGGCTTATTACAATGGGATCTGTGAAAATTTCCCAGGCTTTTTGTTGTTGTTGTTGTTGTTGTTGCGGGTTGATTTTCCTTTTCTTTACTTTTATTAGTTAAGTTCACCTTTCGCTTTCATTGAAATGGGTAGGTATTGTGAGTTTTTTATGGGTGCTTGGCGCTTGTGATGCGGCTACCTTTCATGATTAATGAAGTTTGTTTTTCCATAGCGATGAAAAATTAAATTCCTGCGGTTTTCCTTTGTATTGAGTTGATTTTTCTAATGCTTAGCACAAGGTTGAGTAAGGGCGTTCACTTAAATTTTATTTAAGTTTAAAGAAAAATATCCTAGCAGAAAATTCTGCTGGAATTAATACATTCAGAGCGTACTTAGATAAATTAATTCATGAAAGCGTTTGTTTTGAGAATGTCTGTTACTCTTCTTCCTCAATCAATTCAGAAATTGGTTTGCAATGAGTTCTAAAAATTATTTCTAAAGAACATTGTTTATTAGTAAGTTAAAAATATATCTCCAAAAATGTTGATTTAATGAGTTTGGAAAAATGTAAATAATTCAAAGTAGTTGCAGGTGTCAATGGAACATCAGAAATGTCAGCACTGCCAAAGGCTTGCCAGTAAATGAGTTTCCTAAAAAAATGCCCATTAAAAGAACCCACAAAGAAACCAATAACAATTTCCAACCAACATACCAATTGCAATAAAAACTTCCGCTCAAAATTAGGGCCAAAGGGAAATTCTGATAAGAATATTATAAAACAGAATAAAGAAAAAGGAAAATATTCCATTTTTTTTTCTTGTGTGACGAGTGGCAATCATTAATGATCTTGGCTTAAAAGAAAAAGACTCTTTTCTCGTATTGATCACTAAATTGCGTAGGTAGGTAGGTCTTTCCAACTTATTTATTTCCCTTTTTTGTTACATATTGAAGGTATTTTATTAAGAATTTATGTCATTGGTTTGTCTTGTTGAGACGACTAATTACTTGTTGTTGAGACGACTAATTACTTGTTGTTGTTGGTTGACATTTTCTCTCTGAAACATACCATATGAAGAGAAAAGAAATTGTTTAAAAACCAATCGTTTTCTTGGTAAAACTAAGTATGCGCTGCAAGATCAAAGTCATGACGGAAGATCAATAAGAAATCATACCTTCATATTGTGATCAAAGTGTGGAATTTTTTCAGGGTTGATACAAGTTTTTATTTAGAAAAAGAAAACATGAAAAATTCATTTGTTGTTAGTTAAGGACATGACACATTTTTCTTGTATATAGATTTAACCACAACAGGGTCAATGACTATTCCGAAGATTTAAATACATTATGAACACACAGTTTACAATTTTTTATGAAGAATATAAAAGATTTTTATATCATCGGAGTTTCAAAAAACTATCACTTCCAGAGCTCTTAACCCCGATCTTCGAAAACTATAAAATTTCATAATTTTTACTTGTGAAAGTCTTTTCTGTGGATTTGTACATGTGCAGTCATCCGATAACATGTGTACTTTCATCAAGCTTTTTCATATTCTCATAAACGTTGTTTAAGTTTTATCATTTTCATTGGGCCTGGAAGTCATCAAGTACGCACTCATAGTTCTGGTCTTCTTTGCTCTAAGCTCAAAAAGGTTCCTACGCAAAACAAAACCGGAGTACAGATAGTGCCTTTAATTCTTTTCGACATTTTTTCAACTGACTTACTTATTTTTGAGATCATTTCCGCTGGTAGCTTGCGCAGTGTCTGGTATTCCAATACATTGGAAGATTTTGTGTGCTCTGAGTGGCAAGAAGACTTATGAAGGTATTTCCTGTAGTAGCGATATCTGGCAAATGCTAACGGCTAGAGATGGACTGTTGTTGATCTCCGAGATATGTTGGATGCTGAAAAAGATTGAATAATTTAATGGTCCGATATGTTAAAATAGTCAATAAATCCTTAAAATTTTAGTAATCAAAAACATTGGGAAAATTCTAGAGAAATTTATGAATATTGAAAGTATAATACGTTCTGGGGTTGTTTTGTATCTACAAAAAATTATCTGCACACGTGAACCCAGCTATCTGTTTGATAAAATTCGTTTTTCAATGTCAACAACCATCTAATTCCTGCCAGGCACTCTACTTTAACCACTGAAAGTTAGTTCTTTGTTTATTCAGTACGTCTCTGGAATACCCTCCCCAATAATATAAAAAGCATAGTCAATGCAGGTCGATTTAGGAATGAACTTTGTAAACACTTTAAAGAGAACAATAATTGAAACATACAGTGGTTACCGGACATAATCCCAACGGACATAATCCCCATTTTGGTCATGGGGTTTATGTCCGCAAATTTAATAAAGATTGAACAAAATTTTTGCAATAATCCATTTAAAAAATTTATATAGTGTTGGATGTAATAGACTGATCCGCGGCCGAAGGCCGCCGCGAAGCCAGTGTTGGATTTTTGGGAGTTTTCAATCCTGAGCTGCGGCCGCAGGCCGCCCACTTACCCCTTCTCTTATGTAAAATTAATGTGGCTAGCAAACTATGTGTTGGATATATTATAGATTGATTTGCGGCCGAAGGCCGCCGCGAAGCCGGTGTTGAATTTTTGGGAGTTTTAAATCCTGAGCCGCCCACTTACCCCTGCCCTTATGTAAAATTACTGTAGCTAGCAAACTGGATATATTATAGACTGATCAGCGGCTGAAGGCCGCCGCGCAAACGGTATTGGAATTTTTAGAAGTTATAAATCCTGAGCTGCGGCTGTTGTCAATAACAAAATATCGTTATGGGGACTATGTCCGTTTTTTCCTGGGGATTATGTCCGAAACACTCGCGGATATAATCCCCATTTTAGAAATGGGGAATATGTTCTAATTATTGGCGGACATAATCCCCATTTCGTGAGTGGGGATTATGTCCGTGGGGACTATGTCACGGCACCACATACAGTTAATAAGAAATTAAAAGAAAAAAATAATTTTTAAACCTTATGTTATTGTATAAGCTTATTCCATATTTCTATGTGTAATATTACTTACTTTAAAAAATCTATTGAAATTATAAGTGATCAGTGCCAACTTATAAGCTTTTTGTTACGTCTTAAGGTATTGAGATGTGTAAAATATTAATAAATAAATAAATTGAAGGAAAAACCATCTAGTGAACTACACTCGCAAAATTTAATTGAATCTATTCGGAGATATTTGTGAAGAGTTACTTACCTTTGGCAATAGTTTTGAAGCTTTAGTTTCCCTTTATCTTTTCCAGCAATAATAGACTCTTTATTTGCCATTTTCAATACCGATATTTTTTTTTTTAGTTCTAGCACTTCCTATAAAAAGATGTTGAATTTTTAAAACTTATATTAATTTAAGTACTTAGTGAAGTTATTACCCTTGCTTCGTTGGCACAAAATATGAATGATATTACTTTTGCCTCTTAATGGACCTTTTTCACTTAGAAAAAAAAAAACAATTTATTTGATTTTAAAGGAGGCTAATGACGATGTTAACCTATGTTACATTTAGAAAACGTTGGACATTAATGAAAAATTCGATTTAAAAGGTTTTTTCTGCTTTCTTTTAGAATGTGGCTACTTTAAATTTTTCGAGAGATTTTGCCTACCTACAAAAGAAAACTAGTAAGGGTGTAACCTTTAACTTGGCCAAACATTAAATACTTGAGTTAAATTTAGTTGGATTATCTCAAAAAACTCTTTCAGTATAGCATTTCGCAACTTTTGCTTATATGGGAGGTGCCACGCCCTATTGTCCGATTTCAAACAGTTTTTGCTCAGAGCTTGCATTTATAGTTCTTACTGTCTGAATAAAATTAAGTTCGATTATCTCAAAAAACGCTTTCAGTATAACGTTTTGAAGCTTTTACTTTTATGGGTGGTGCCACGCCCTCTTGTCCGAATTCGCACAATTTTTTTTCAGAGCTTGCGCATATAATTCGTATGTGTATTTCGGTTGCATTGTCGTGAAAAGTACTCCTAAAATTGCATATTGAATATATTTTTTGTATGTGCGATAGGCGTGTCCGTTGACCGATTTCGCTCATTTTCAATCCCACGAGCTTACTTTGTCGACGAAGACAGTGTACTAAATTTCATTGAATTATCTTTTTCAGTTTTCAGCCATCCAGCCAGCCAGACAGACAGACGGAAATGGCTATATCGACTCAAGACGTGACGCTGATCAAGAATATATATACTTTTCCATATCTTCCACGCCTCTTTCTCTGCGTTACAAATGGTATGGGTATAATAATGTATTTAACAGAATTGGTGTAGGTGTAATTATAAGAAGTGTCTCCATTTCCCAAAGTTAGGTATTATTGAAATAATGAAAAGTTTACTTTTTGTTTGGCTGTGGAAATTACCAAAGATCTATGGCATTTTCTAATGCATCTGTTTTCATAATCGTAACTTCTCTTTCAAATGGTATGATTTTCAATTACGAAATAAAAACGTCTGTAATCTAAAGTGGATTCCATTAGAATTATTAAAATAAATGTTTGCCAAATGCCATAAATTAACTTAATAGCTTGAAGTTGAATATATTCTCCTCATCTGCATTTACTTAGTTTTTTAATGTATTAATGTAAAGATGCCCCATTTTTATCTTATAAAACGCATTTTGATTAAAAGTATCCCAGCAGCTATGATACTTTAAGTATAACCCTTTAATAAAGTAGATGTGTAGCGAAAGAAAAAACAAATGATACAAAATACCATTAGTGTTTTCATAAATAAATACAAAATACTTGTGTATATTTAGTACAGCTGTTTCTTAACCCTTTACATGAAACTCAAAGCAATGCTACTTTGTGGGGTTGTTTGGATAATCATATTTCATGATAGTAATTATGGGATGTAGTGTTGCCGTCTACTACTTAAATATGTATAATGAAATAAAATATAACCAAAATTTTGAGTAAATAAAATTTTGCTTAAAAACTTTGTCAAAAATTATTTAAAATGAGTTTATGAACTGGCTTTAGCTTATCATCTCACGCAAATTTGGTATATGATTAGGTCGTAAAAAACATGAAATCGATCATTTACTCATTAAAGATGAAAAAACCGTTAAGTGCTAGTAAATTAGAGGATGGAAATCGAAAAGGGGGGAGGGGGTGTTCAACCTTTACGAACGAAGCTATTTTTTAAAAAAACTATTTGTAGAGAATTAAATTTGCCATCGAAACACATTATTCAAAAAATTAAAAAAAAAGTTGAAGTTATTTTATTGACTGTTTTTTTGCTTGTATAGTACTAATAAAAGAACCAACACGCTTTTTCTAAATTGAAGTATGATAGTGAGCCTTATGATTTATTCATAATGGCGATCCTGTTCAGAGAGTTTATCCGTGACCGATAGCACAATCGCTTAAGCACCGCGTTTTCTTTCATTAGAAAACCGGAGTCACCGGTTCCAGTACGGTTTCTGGCAAGATTTAACTAAAACTGATCTAATGAGGCTATATACATGTTTATATATGAAATACAATAAATAAATATTAGGGTGGGCCGATTTGAAAACTGATCTCGGTTACCCCCCTATGTGAAAGTTCATTCAATTCTATGAATATTTGCCCAAGGAACTATACCTCTGCGTTCAACTTTAGTTTTTTATTTTTTTTATTTTCATTCTAAATTTTAAAAATTTTTATTGCGACAAAAGTAATGATTTGGCTGGTATTCTGTCTGTAATCAATTAAATTGGGTTCTGTTAGCATAAAAAGTTCACTTGATGGTGTGGAATTGATGCTATATATTTAAAAAAGTGATATGGGTCAAATAGCCGATTATTATGACCGACTTTCAAAATAACGATTCATATTTTTGGATGAATTTTTCAAACAAAACACCAACCTAGGCTGAAAGTTCATTCAATTCTATGAATATTTGCGCAAGAAACAATACCTCTACCTTCAACTTTAGTTTGGCGCATTTTCGATTGAAAATTTTACCTTGCATTTAATATTTATTTTTATGCCTGATTTTCAAAATTCTTAAAGAGACAAAAGTAATATCATAATATGTTTTGGCTGCTATTCTATCAGTAATCAATAAAATTGGGTTCAGTTTTCACGAAATGTTTACTTGATAGCGTAAAATTGATTATATTTATTCCAAAAAATTATATCGGTCAAATAACCGATTTCAAAATAAACGAGTCATATTTTTACATGGATTTTTTCAATCGAAACACCAACCCAAGTATTTTTGGATGATAGGATGCTAAATCTGACACTCATTGTTTTCCAGGGCAACATCTAGTGGCAGTTTTAGGAAATAAATTAGCCGCTTTTTTTAATTTTACAGAACAATGTACCAAAAATCCATTTAAAAATATGAATCGTTTATAATATATCGGTTATTTGACCGATATATTTTTTTTGGAATAAATATGATCAATTCCACGCTATCAAGTAAACTTTCTGTAAAAACAGAACCTAATTTGATTGATTACTGACAGAATACCAGCCAAAACATATTATGATATTACTTTTGTCTCTATAAGAATTTTGAAAATCAAGCATAAAAATAAATATTAAATGCAAGGTAAAATATTCAATCGAAAATGCGCCAAACTAAAGTTGAACGTAGAGGTATGGTTCCTTGCACAAATATTCATAGAATTGAATGAACTTTCAGCCTAGGTTGGTGTTTTGTTTGAAAAAATTCATCCAAAAATATGAATCGTTTATTTTGAAAGTCGGTAGCCGATACATATGTAATCAATTTCCATGTTAACACTTGCTTGCGTCTGTTGTTGAAAAATTGCAAAAATGACTGTTTAATTAGTTCAATATAAAATTATCATACTAAAAAAAAAGTTCTTATACCAAAAATTTTGGAACAAAAAAGAAAAAAATAAAAAGAATTATTGCGTAAAAAAACAAAAGAATTCGCCAAACAATAATTTAATATCATTTATCATAAGGGCGGGCACAAAAATGTTTTAATGGATTCTTTATCTTCGGACTTCAAGGCGTCTGTTTCTGGAAGAAATTTTAAATTATCGTGTGGAGAACCGAGTCAAATGAGCATGTTTATAAAAAAACCAATAAAAAAATAGCAACAACTAATGCAAACGCGTTATTATTATTGTTTATCGTTGATCGTATTTGTTTTCTACCATCCCGCTCAATTTTCCGAAACTTTCAATAAAAATTTTACGAGAAATTAATTTTTCTGTAAAATGATTCCTCAATTTTCAATCGTGCATTGTAAATAAACAAATTAATTTTTTTCAAAACTTTTTATGCCATAGCTTTCTACCACTTATACGTAATAGATTGCATTGCGATATTCGTTTTCAACTTTCGTCACCACGTGGAAAATTATGGGCCCACTTGGCGAATTTCTTCATTAATTAATTTCAATTAATTGGAAACTTACTGTAGCACGAGTACATGCAGTTGAACGTGTATTATTTTTTAAAGTGTCGATTCTGACACTTCTGCATATGTTACATTGCGAGCATGTCGGAAAATGCTTTCATAAACCATTTATTTTTGCATGTTTTTTGTTATGTTGTTTGCTTATGTTTCTGGAAAAACATAATTGATGCCAGTAAATAATTGCATTAATAATGCACAATAATTTACATATTTTTCTTTTGTCAACTGAAAAGTGTACGATTGTTAATAACACACTGGCTTGCATAGTTAAAAAAAAAAAATTTTTATTACGAGTTTCTTATGTAGAAAAATGCGTGTTTCTGAAAAATATTGTAAATAAATTTTGCAAAGATTTCATAGATCAAAAGAAAATTTTTTGTATGAAAGTTCCCTTCACAAAACAATTGGGTAAATAAAGACTAAATTTGAAGAAGGACAAAGTGAATATAAAACGGTAATCGTTTTCGAATTGTAGTTTATAAAGGGTCATCCCTTTTCCAACTGGGTTGTTTTGACAGCTGTGTCAAATGGCTTGTCCATATGACGTTTGTGCTCAGTATTCAATACGACTTAATCATGAATAGACTTACTCCTGAACCACGTTTATTAATTGTGGAAACTTACTACCAAAGACAGTCATCAGTTAGAGAATGTTATAGAGTCCTTCAACATCATTTTTGTCGTTATGAGCGTCCAACTGAGCGCACTTGTCGTAACACCATCACCAGATTTCGAAGCAATTTTACACTATTGGACATTCATCTTTTAACCAGAGTGCATAGAGCCCGTAATTAAGAGAATACTGCTGCAGTAGCAGAGAGTGTTCCAGAAAACCGTGAACAATCCATTCGTCGCCGATTTCAGGCTTTGGGCATCTCTTATTTATCATTGTTGCATATCTTGGGGCTTGTTCTTGGTCTGAAAGTCTATAAAATATAGCTCGTACAAGAATTGAAGCCAGTTGATCTTGGTGTAGGTTTTAATTTCGGTTTATGGGCCTTACAATAACTTCAAATTGATCAATTATTTTATCGAAGAATTGTGTTTAGTGACGAAGCTCTTTTCTGGTTCAACGGCTACGTTAAAAAGCAAAATTGCCGTATTTGGGCTGATGAACAACCAGAAGCAATCAGTTTGGTGTGATTTATGGGCAGGAGGCATCATGAGACCGTATTTCTTCAAAAAAGCGGATGGAGGATATTAGTGTAGCCGACCTCTGTTTTCAACAGGATGGCGCAACATGCCATACAGCTGGAGAAACAATCGCTTTATTGAGGGAAGCGTTCAATGGAAACATCATCTCAAGAAATGCTGCTGTTAATTGGCCACCAAGATCATGTGATTTGACGCCATTGGACTACTTTCTTTGGGGATATGTTAGATCACTTGTTTATGTTGACAAACCGGTAACTATTGACGTATTGGGAACCAACATAACTCGTGTTATTCAAGGAATACCGGCCGATATGCTCGAAAGAGTTGTCGAAAATTTGACCCACAGAATGAATCATGTAAGAGCTAGTAGTGGGCAACATTTGAACAAAATAATTTCACTGTACTAGTTTTTGAGACCTTTTTTTTTTGGTCTTCCGCGAAATAGGTCATTCTTACCTAATTCGGGCATGGGAAATTCAGTGGTGTTAACCGTTTTGCTGGATTGGTTCATCACCCCATACAAAAAGTTCAAATCATAATTTTTTCTAGAAAGAGGTGTTTTTCATAAAAAATCATTTATTAACTTCTGATAAATCAATGGTTTCACATCGAAAATATATTTTTCAGTTCATAATGAATCATTCGGCATTTAGGTTACTAAGTTTTTAATGAATTCATTGGATATTTATTTAAGGAAGGTTTATTTTCACCGAATTTTCTAAAAAAAAAATCAATTTTTTTTTTTTTAAATATTGTTCAGTTTTCAACTGAAAATTGTTTTTAACTCCTATTAGGCAACGTGTTGAAAATTGATCATATGTTTGTTCATTAATTCGATCTCTTTTTAAGTTTTGGAAATTTTCGGCGGGAGATATTATAAATACTTGTTACGCAATAGGCCAGTAGGCTTATGGTGAAAATAAACCTTCATTAAATAAATATCCAATGAATTCATTAAAAACTTAGTAACCTAAATGCCAAATGATTCATTATGAACTGAATAATAAAATTTCGATGTGAAATCATTGATTTATCAGAAGTTAATAAATGATTTTTTACGAAAAACACCTCTTTCTAGAAAAAATTATGATTTGAACTTTTTGTATGGGGTGATGAACCAATCCAGCAAAACGGTTAACACCACTGAATTCCCCATACCCGAATTAGGTAAGAATGACCTATTTCGCGGAAGACCAAATTTTCAACTAGTACAGTGTTTTTAAACATTGAGTTGTAAGAACCGAACTATGAAGCTCTTATTGGATCAGTTTGTGGTGTATAGTGTAATTTAATGATTTACATAATGAAGTTGTTTTAAATACCACATCGTCAATTATCAGTGAGAGCATGCTGATTTAAATTTAATTAAATGTAAATTGTAATGCTTGTGGAAAATATGAAAATTATTGATAAATGAATTTTAAATTGTTCGTCGAATATTGCACATGTTGTATAATATTGTCTTGTGCCAGTGTATAAAATGTTATAATGCAAAAGAAAACACTTAATGGTATTATAGGCACCTGCAGTAGATTTAAGCAGTATACAAACATTCCGATTTCGACCGGTGAAATTTTAATAGCAATTACGGGTCTACTTGTACCTGATTGAAACAAAAAGTATTTTAAATTAAATACAATACGTTCAACTATACACCAACTATCAATATATATGGCGATTTTATTTTAAAGTCTCTTTGCTGATCTTAAAGAAGAAAAAAAGGGATTCTAAAGTAATTTTAAATATACTTATTTTGAATTTTTCAAATCCATTAAAACTTCATTTAACTAATATGGCAACTTTATAAGAAAAAGTAATCCTAAAATAAAAATATCAGTTTATAGCAATTCAGGGAAAATTGCCATCACCATCATCTTCCAATATCACTTCTGTAACCTTTTACAATTTCCGATTCCTGGCCGAAAATCACGATATGTAAAGAAATATGATTCTTCATTTTCAATCAATATATTTAAATTTCATATGTTGACTTATCAGACAATAGATGATAAAAATTTTAAAATCAAAATAATCGTTTGTTACTTTCTCAAGAAAATTGCTTTGCTCATGAAAGCCGATATTTCTAAAGAGCCGAAAGACCTGTCGTGAACGAACCGTCCATACCCGATACCAAAAAACCAAGCATGTGCCTTGGTTCTATAGACCATACTCAACCTATTAACAGCTGACCCCCGATTCCTTCGTCCGATTTTGACGAAACTTCATGCTATTTATATTGATGTGGTGCTTTTTAATATTTTTTTCCTGGCCCACCTGGGCCTATGGCCTATGGGTATTTTTCTACCCACTTCGCTGTTAAGGGGTTCTAAATTTTTTTTTTTCTTTTTTGTTTTGATGAAAATAGTTTCTCTGCCATAAGAAAACATCTTATTTGTTCGAGTAGGTCATAAATTCAAACCATCTTATGATTTTTTTGGTAACAGTTCCTGAAAATCATCGCCGTACTTGTGGCACAGATGTCATAAATGTACAACAGACATCAAGATGCATGGACAAATTTGAGCATTCGATTGAAAAATTGATAAACGTTGCCATTGTAAGCAATGTGTTGGTAAAACAGAGTGGATTTGTGGAATGCAAAGCAAATTTACATCCAAAGAACTGTTTTACCCAGTTTCATGATGGCACTTGCAGAGAACACAGCAAAACCAAATGACTAAAGGACACTGTTTTTGCGTCGCAGGGTTTCGGAGCTGATTTCGAGATATCACAAAGATAGTACCAGATTCTCCGAATTGACTCTAATTTTCTAGACATGAAAGTGCAAAGATTGCTGTTTTCTGCCATATTTCAAGTTATATCATACTTACAGCATAATTCAATTTTGTCAAAAGCACACGATAGGCATAATCTTCCTAAATAAACTTTATCTTCGTAGTTGGATCATTACTTTCCAAATTAACATCTATCGAATAAAAGTTATCACAAATCCATACAAATATAGTTTGGTCCTTTTTAGATGTTTAGTTTGAATAACGATATTCACTGTAATTGAAATATAACTTCAAATGTGTCTTAAATAGGAAATTTCGCAATTTATGCGGGGATATCTTAGAAACTAGAGTCAATTCAAACGAATAAATGATACCCTGGGTACAAAATAAATTTATTGAATCAATTTGTTACTAAAAAAAAATGAGGTCCGGGAAAAATTTTTTTTTGTTGCCCTTTGATAATTCTGTTATAATCAAATTTTTTAAGTAATACTTAATAAGAATTATTTAATAATAATTTAATGTCTTATTACAAAAAAATCCGCAATATTGCTTAAAAAAAAAAAATAATAGTTCTTATTGTTAGAACCTTCTAACGGCGACATGGGTATTTAAATACCCATGCGATAAAACCGTATCTGTGTCCCAGATAAGTAGTTCGACCAATGTGAATTTAATTTTGTATGATAAAGGACACCTTAAGCTACTAGGGATCCAGATCATTTTCTGATTTTACGCTCCCACCATTTTCTAGAGACATTTCCATCCAATTTTGCGGCTTTTGTAAAATTGCTGACCTTTGACCCACATGCCACCCTCCAAGACATTATGCTATATGACTCCCAGATTTTTCATCTGTGGTCCTATCCTTTCTCTACATGCGGCTTTAAACCAATACGTGATATCTTTTACCTGGACTTAGCTAGATTCTTTCAAAGATAACACTATTTAAATATCCAATAGCCGTTAATGGGTTAATTAGAATTTAATATTATAAAATCAGATCCATTCCTCCCGCACGTTTTTCTACAACTTTTAAATTATAGCAGAATCGTTCCATTGAATCACAATTTCAGACATATATATTTATCCGACTTTGAGTAAAGAACGGTTTTTTGGTATAACAAGAGAACATAACTTTCAGAAATGAAACCTTATATGGAAGCTGAAAGTGTTAGACTTTTTCTGTAAAACTCAATTCAAACTATACTGATATCTTTCTTTTTTTGTGTAGCAACGCGGATATTTCTGGCTATAAAATAATAAATCACGATTTCGACTCTTGATTATATGAAACAACTTATAAATATTTGTGCTCATTTTCGAATACGCATTGCCAAGTTAATAACTTAAAATTATCTTCTTATCATATAATCCATTCTTGTTGTTGATCAACAGTTGATCTCGTTGACATTATTTAATTAGTTGAGTCAACAATTTGAATTTATTTATATTTTTAATTCGCTCGGGTTTTTTTTTTCTTCAGATGTTCTTAATTTACGCCATACGATTTAAGCCTTTACATACTGAGTGCAAACATTCATATTCTGTTACTTGAGAAATATTTAATTTCTGAGAAATTTTCCATAAAAATAACGCTTCATTGTGTTCATTACACGGTCTGTTTGCATAATGCAATTCTCCCCATTAAATTTCTACAAAATCTACAATACGAGACCAAGCATAATGAACTTCAGTTGCAAGAAGTTGAGAAAGAGAAAAAAATACAACTCCATGTTCCCCCTACTCAAAGTAGATCCATATATATTTTTGCAGCTTTCAAAGGTGTGCTGTTTCCTCTTCAACTTTAACTCTGCTACTTTTTTTCTTTCTGTCATGACTTCATTTGTCTTCCATCATTACTTTGACTTAACAACGAAGGGGAGCGTCTTTAACTCCAACATAATTTTAGTGTGGCAGTTGTTTCTTTTTTCAAGATTTCCACTTCTCATGTTGTTGTAATTATTGTTGTAACAACTACCTACACCCACTGCTAAAATAGCAACAACAACAACGAAATCACTCACCCATTACATGAATTGCAGTCAAACTGAACGAACCAAAGTAAATGTCCATTGACCCCATTGGTTTTTTTCGTTTTTGCAGTTAACAGCTGATGGATCCATTTCAACTCTAAAGTGGAGTCTTTGTCTTATGCCGTCTGTTCAGTTGTTTAGCTGTTGATATCTCGCTGGTCGTTGCTGGCAGAGTACTTTTGCTGCGTTGTTTAAATTGTCAGTCTGTCAAAGAGTTTAAATGAAATTGGCGCTGTAAAGTTCGTAATTTGGTTTTTGGAATGAAAATAACACCAAAAGTGTAAGCAAGCCTCATTAATCGAATTACATGAAAGTTTGGAAACATAAACATAACACATATAGCTCAACTGTAGATCACTTACATTCCATAGTAGTAAATGCAGTAAAATTAAAAATTAACATCTCTTTACCCTTTAGAGATCACAGCTTTTTTATATGGCTACAAATTTACAAGAAAGATGGTAAAGAAGATCACATAATTGACCCATGCAGACTTTTAGCCATGATGACATAGTCTCAAGAGGACCATTTCAGGCTATTTTTCATCCTGGTATACACTTAGGGAAAAAACTACAACTTTCATTGTTGATTCAATGTACACTCAGTCAAATAAGTTTAAGTACAGTTGTGGTTTTTGAATTCAAACGCTATATTTTGTATCAAAACACTAATTTTTTTTTGATTACACAACATGTATTTTAAAATGTATCTATTTATTAACAAATAGTCCAAGTTTTAGTACAAATACTTAAAAAACAAAAAAATGGTGGAACAAAAAACTAAAAAACTCATAAATTCATGTCAAAAAAGTTTACGTACATATAAAACAAATTTAAAGTGTTTGACCATATCAATACTTTGTTGGTCCTCCATTGGCAACGATTATGGCTTTCAGGCGTCGATTCATACTTTTGACAAGCCTATCGGTATCATTTGGAGTTATTTTCGACCACTCTGTCATTAAGGCCGTTTTAAGGGATTCTTTCGATGAAATTTTATGGTTCCGAATTCGTTTTTCTAATAAGTCCCATATGTGCTCGATAGGGTTTATATCTGGTGATTGTGGTGGTGTATGGAGTTGCGTGCAATTATAGATGAGCCATTCCCGTACAATAAACGACGTGTGCTTCGGGTCGTTATCTTGCTGGAATATAAAACTTTGGCTATTAAGGCCCAATTTGTTGACACTGGGTCATCTTTACTGCAGAAATTTTCGGATTTTTTGCAACGGTCCCGACGATGTGGCGCTTTTCTAGAGGCGTTAAGATCTTTGGCCTGCCTGACCGCGGCTTTACATCCAAATTGCCATTGTTTATGCAAGAGTTTATTATTGTTTGCACGCTAGAACGAGGTTTGTCGACTAATTCACCAATTTGACGCAAAGTTTTATTTTGCAAATAATATTTAATTATTAATTTTCGCACTTCAAAACAAATTTCCGTACCGCGTCCCATAGCTCTTATGTAATTCACACTTAAAACAGAAAAATTTCAATAAAACTAAATGACAATGACAAAAAATGCTACTATCATCAACGCTTGCCTATTATTAGTTGGAATAACTGTAGATTTACTGTTCTATAAGCAAAGCCAAAACAAAATGTCTATCTGTGTTTAAACTGTACGTAAACTTTTTTGATATGAATTTATGAGTTTTTAAGTTTTTTGTTTCACCATTCTCTTATTTTTTAAGTATTTGTATTAAATCTTACATTATTTATTAATAAATACATACATTTTTAAATACATGTTGCATAATCAAAAAAAAGTGTTTGTTTTGATACATAATATAGCGTTGAAATTCAAAAAACACTACTGTACTTAAACTTATTTGACTGAGTGTATGTCAGTAACGATTTAGCTCTGCAGGCGAAATTATTTGAATTGACTGTAAAAACTAATGATTTGAAGTTATTAAATTTAATTGGATTAGTATTCAAATCAAATAATATTTCCTTTTGATTTAACAAACATTTGAGGTTGATTCGAAGAAAATTTCCTTTCAATTTAAAAAACATTTGCGGTAGGTTCAAATGCATTTTTATTTGTTTTCTACTATACGTAGCACAGTGGACGAAATGACCAGTCTAGCAATATTAAATTAATAACTTCAAAAGTAATGGCGCTACATGAATAAAATTTTGCAGGAATACTTCGTACTATTGCAGCTTCTTGTGTAGCGAAAATGGTTCATATTGGTTAATATTTAGACATAGCCCCCATATAACCAATTTTCGACGTATAAACTACATATAACTATAGTATAAACTAAGTGAAAGTTTGAGCTTATGAAACACAAATTGTCAAATTTAAATCGAAATACTTTGAATATATTCATATATATATTCATGTATTCCATGTATACATAGTATTACATACATATCGTACGACCAAGCTAACATTTTGGAGTTAGAGTTATATTTTACCAAGGACCATATACACATATTAAAAAATATCGCACGGTTTGATAAAGCAATCCTTTTATTAAATATTCTTATTAATTTTTATTTTATAGTATACAAACATAAAATTACATGAAGAAATTATTCAGAATCTGAACTGTCACGACATGAATCTGGAGACTGCAGATTACACTAGTTTACAAATGATTAAAATTTTTTTTCCCAGCGAATGCCGTTACTCATTTTATATGAAAAATGGGCTACTGATTCCGAAAATCGCATTTTTTTTTTTTATTTCGTGTCGTTTTCGAGATATCGGTCATTTTCGGTTTTTGGACCAAAAAAAAAAGATAGTTCCACTTAAATACAAATATCTCAAGAACCAATGTTTGTATTGAAACAAATAATATGTCATATTAAAGGTAATTAAATTACCTACAAATGATACTCACGTCACTTTTTGGCTGGTTTGTTAGTTTCGATGAAATAAATTGATTTCAGAAAAAAAGAGTATATTTTTCCGAAAAAATTACAAAAATGTCTAAATCAACTGCAGATTTTTACAAGAAAAAAAAATTTTAAAAATCATTTTGTATTTTTATATCATAGTCTATAAATTTGTTAGGCAAATAAAATACTATTTAAGAAAATCGATGGAAAAATGCAAAAGTTGTATACAATTCATTGATAAGTTACCAAAATGCGTTTTTCCCTATTTTTCCGTTTTTTTTGTAATAAACTGTTCGAAAATTTGAAACTTTTTGTAAAAGAAATTAGAAAATCCAAAAAATTCTTAAAGAAGGCATTTAAAGGAAATACCCGTGCCTCGCCGTTTTTCTCTAGCACGTCAGATTTTTTTTTAATCGATTTTTGAAGTTTTTTAATCCACTGTACATGAAAAAACAGAAATAACGCATTCTTGTGTTAAATCGATGAATTTAACTATATGATCCTTACATCTGAGGTGTATCATGTCTTCAGCAAACTTATGCAGGATACTACGCGGAATATTTTTGTAGACAATTTTAACCCTCTCAAACCCGCACATGTACGTCAAAATGAACTTCATGTGGGGGTCAAAATGACCCACATGTGAGGGTTTTAGAGGGTTAAAATTGTCCACAAAAATATTCCTCGCAGTATCCTGCATAAGTTTACTGAACACATAATACACCTCAGATGTAAGGATCATATAGTTAAATTCATCGATTTAACACAAGAATGCGTTATTTCTGTTTTTTCATGTACAGTGGATTAAAAAACTTCAAAAATCGATTAAAAAAAAATCTGACGTGCTAGAGAAAAACGGCGAGGCACGGGTATTTCCTTTTAATGCCTTCTTTAAGAATTTTTTAGATTTTCTAATTTCTTTTACAAAAAGTTTCAAATTTTCGAACAGTTTATTACAAAAAAACAGAAAAATAGGGAAAAACGCATTTTGGTAACTTATCAATGAATTCTATACAACTTTTGCATTTTTCCATCGATTTTCTTAAATGATATCTTATTTTCTTCACAAATATATAGTCTATGATTCAAAAAAAAAATATTATAAAAAAAATATGTCTTCTTGTATAAATTTGAAGTTGAATTTGATTTTTTCTTAATTTTTTCGAAAAAAAAAAATTTTTTTTTTTAGAAATCAATTTATTTCACCGAAACTAACGAACCAACCAAAAAGTGATGTGGATAATATTTGTAGGTAATTTAATTACCTTTAATATGACATATTATTTGTTTAAATACAAACATTGGTTCTTGAGATATTTGTATTTTAATGGAACTATCTTTTTTTTTTGGTCCAAAAACCGAAAATGACCGATATCTCGAAAACGACACGAAATAAACAAAAAAAAATGCGATTTTCGGAATCAGCAGCCCATTTTCCATATAAAATGAGTAACGGCATTCGCTGGGAATTTTGGCTGTAAACTAGTGTTATCAATGAAAAGGAGAGTTTTTACTTCTGCATTTAGTCCAATATTATTTTTGGAAGAAGTGGGAGTACCTGTAGTAAGCGATGAAATGAAGGGATCTGATTAAAACAAAAGTGCATGCATGAGGTCCTCCATCGTATGCGCTCGGGATGTTTTTCGAGTGTGTAGCAAACGGAATTTTCGAACGTCTTTGTTCCTTGCCTCCAGTGCTTCCTCTGACATCATGCCAATCGGTAGTCCAACATTTCTTATGATGTCTCCTCCATGAATTAAAATTTTGTGATTTGAACTTGGCATGTAAAACCATGGATATTCATGCACAAAAATTTCTGTTGTTTCATACGCATATTGTCGGAAAGCATCGGCATTTACATTGTAGCCACAACACATAACTCGTAAAACTACTCCAAATCTTCTTATAATAGCTTCACTAAAGCCTGTTATTTGGGAAGCTAGGTCGGGTTGTTGAAAAAACCTTCTGGCTGTATTTCCATTATTTGTATTTCCACAACCAGACATTGGTATATCTACTAGTAATGCCATTTCCTTTCTTAGCTCGGTTTGTATATACTTTTTTCTTTCTTCCACGGCCTTTTTATCAACACCGCGAATCTGCCATTTCTTAACAGGAAGCCTGTATGATATATGAATGACGCACTCAAAGCAACGAATCCACGCGTGTAGAGTGGATAAACCATAGTCATACAAATTTTCATTTGGTGGTAAATTTGTTATCGCATTCAAATCATTCATCATTTTGGGCGTAGCTCTACAAATCCCACATTTTTGTGAAGATGATTCTGCTATAGTACTAAATACTTTTCCATCTATCATAGTCATGTGGAACTGATGATAAACTTCAAACGTACCCAGATTCGTTGGTTTTATATTTGCTATTTGAGTTTGAACAATTTTAACTTCAGCACGTACCACCTCAGATGTTTCTTTTTGACAGCTTATTTTGATTGGCCTACAGTAGCGAGTTGAAGAAGGTTTTGGATTTTTCCAAACTATGTTTGATCCCAATTGCAGTTGCAATGGTACAATGCAAACCGTAAACATATGCTCGTCGATCATATTCTTTTCCGGATCACTGTAGTTTTGCCTATAGGTTGAATGTCCACTACTGCCGTCACATCCCCATTTGTAGACAGCAATTAAGTTTTCGCACATTCCATGGGTAAGGGTGGTTTGAAATGAATTAGGATTTACTTGAATGATTCTGGAAACAGTGTGGTCCACTAAGCTCTGTAGGGCGACTTCAGCGTGAGTCTCTTCTACAATCACTCCACTAGGATAGCACTTCTTTTTAGCTGCTTTTACAGCGTCATAGCTAGGGTATATGTCAGCATTACGCGACTTGGCACCGGCCTGCATTAGTTTATAAGAGTGTTTGGTGTAACATCCATCAATGTAGAGACTCAATGCCTCCTCTGGAGTATATTTTACAGGCAGTTCAACGTCAGATCGCATGCTTTTTTTAATGTTTTCAACCATGTCTACACTGGAACCCAACATTGATATGACCTTGGAAGCAGTTCTTTTTCCAGATCTGTAAAGACTACTTCGAGTTGCCACCATAAGCTCGCTACACGAAGATTC
Organism: Calliopum simillimum; assembly: GCA_951812925.1. Classification (NCBI taxonomy): domain Eukaryota; kingdom Metazoa; phylum Arthropoda; class Insecta; order Diptera; family Lauxaniidae; genus Calliopum; species Calliopum simillimum. The sequence goes on along the minus strand of OX638369.1, from coordinate 88,490,341 downwards.
ATTTAATATTGAAGAAACCTTATGGACTTGAGTTTCAGTAGAGCATTCTGAAAACTTTTTCACTGGTCGTCCAACTTTTTTAGAAGTTTTTGGGGTAATTAGTTCGAGGTCTCCATCTAAACAATCTTTGTATTTTTTTTTTCAAAAAATTGAAGGCACCTACTGCTATTTTTCCACTTTTCTTGCAATTTGACAACAAACATTCTTACTTTTTCACAAATTTCCCGGCGTTGGTCATCATTGTACTTCGTTTTACCAATAACACTATTGAATATGTGTGTCTCTACAGCCAAAAGCTTTCCAGATGAAACCTCTTCATTGTGCCATATTAAGAATAAAGTCCTTTTGGAAACATACATTGTACCTGCAAAACGATATATATCAGAGACCTGCAAAAACTTGCGTAAGAGTGTGGCTATTTTACATTCACAATGAATCATACAAACAAAATAAATCAGATTTAGACCGGACACTTTAGGACAATAATATATGTAGTCCATCAAAGTTCAATGTATAAAATTCTAAACAGGTAATCACAAACTGAAATTTAAACCGGTATTTGTAATCACAACGCAGAAACACAAACAAAAAACACTATTTGTTTTTTCTATACATACCTCAAGGTTAAAAAAAAGCACTTTATTCTTCTAATATGAAAATAGTTTTGTTGTTTACAAAGCTTATTCTGCGTTATGTAAAATGGCGAGAAAACTTATTTTTACAGCTGTGATAACAAGTGTTGTATTCCAAGCCACACAGTTGTTCAAAGAAGTAAATTAAGAAACAACGAAATTAACGGATGAACTCAATAAGGTGTTGATAATCTAAAATAATAAAAATATTTGGTCACACTGATATTTCAAAATTTGAATTAAATACAGCTAGATTGGTTGTTTCGTCCACTGTGCGTAGGCTGCTAGATATATTTCTGGCCTAGGCAACACTAAGTGTTGCTAGGTGCAATCTGATATTGCCATTGGAAAGTTTGACATTTTTTAGCATAAACGTACTCAGTACGTTTTAAAGTACGACCATCATTTGTGTTGTTTACAGTGACTTGAAAAAATCAATTTGGCAAAAAAATGGAATTAACTCGCAAACATTTTCGTGCGATCATTTTTCACAACTTTCGACGTGGACTATCACGACAAGAGTGCATCAATGAACTTAAATCTTTATATGACGATGAAGCACTATCCTATAGCACTGCGAAAAACTGGTTTAATGAATTCAATCGTAGCCGACGCTCGCTCAAAGACGAATTCCGTGAAGGTCGTCCAAAAACGGCCGTTGTGCCTGAGAACATTGATGCCGTGCGTGAACTGATAATGCAAGATCATCATGTGACACATCGTGAGATAGAAGCATCTTTGGGCATTAGTTTCACTCCAATACATTTGATATTGCATGAGCACCTGGCCGTAAAAATGGTTTTTTCTCGTTGGATCCCGCACAATTTGACAATCGCTCAAAAAAAGGCTCGTGTCGATTGGTGCAAAGAAATGTTGAAAAAATACGATCGCGGTGCTTCAAAAGACGTTTGTAAGATTGTCACAGATGACGAATCATAGATCTATGCGTATGAGTCCGAAACAAAACAGCAATCGACCATGTGGGTCTTCGAAGACGAGCCAAAGCCAACGAAAGTTGTTCGTGCGAAAAGCACTTCGAAGCAAATGGTCGCCTGTTTCTTCGGCAAAACTGGTCATGTGGCGACTGTTCTGCTTGAGCAACGTAGGACGGTCAATTCTGAGTAGTACACCATAATTTGTTTGCCTGAAGTCTTCGGAGAAATTCGAAAAACGAACAAGAGAAAACGAATCATTGTTCATCATGACAATGTGATTTCTCGCACATCGGCTCAAACCAGCGCCTTTTTGGCCGGCCAAAACGTCGAATTGATGGATCATCCGCCATACAGCCTTGACTTGGCACCCAATGACTTCATTTTATTCCCGCACATCAAGAAAAAAATGCGTGGTCAATGATTTTCTTCGCCAGAAGATGCTGATGAAGCGTTCGAAAACCATGTTTTGGAGGTGTCTCAATCGGAGTGGGAAAAGTGCTTCGAAAATTGGTTTGAGCGCATGCAAAAGTGTATAAATCATGCTGGAGAATACTTTGAAAAACAATAGAACCATTTTTGCCGATAAATATTCGCATTTTCATTATTAGGCCAGAAATATATCTAGTAGCAGCCCTCGTATAATACTTTTAAAACTTCTTGAAGAACATCACCCGGATCGGTTTCTTCTTCAACTGTTTATTTTAGGCATTCAGCTTCCTCGTACTCGTCGGTATTATCAATTTTACTTTTTTTCGGCACTACACACGCACAAATGCACAAGAATGAAAGAAAAACTAGTAAGGGTGTTACCTTTGGCCTGGCCAAACATTAAATACCCTACACATCAGTATTTTGAAAATTTTGCATATATGGGAGGTGCCACGCCTTCTTGTCCAAATTCACCAAGTTTTTTCTCATAGTTTGAATTTATAGTTCTTAGTATTTGAGTGAAATTTGGGTGGACTATCTCAAAAAATGTTTTTAGTATAGCGTTTTGAACCTTTTGCTTATATGGGAGGTGCCACGCCCTTTTGTCCGATTTTATCCAGGTTTTGTTTAAAGCTTGCATTTATAATTCTTATTGTCTGAGTAAAATTTAGTTCGATTATCTCAAAAAACGGTTTCAGTATGGCACTTTAAAGCATTTGCTTACATGGGAGGTGCCACGTCCTCTTGTCCGAATTTGTCCAGTTTTTGCTCAGAGCTTGCGCTTATAATTCGTAGTATTTATCCAAAGAGTTAATTTATTAGTAATAATTTCAGAAAGATTTGTGAAACTTCGTAGCTTTTGAACTTGATAAGACTTAAATTTTTGTCGATGTGGACAAGCATGGTACAGGCACTTTGACCACTTCAGGACTTATGTATCGTTGCATAATACTTCGATGACGACAGTAACCTTTGTCATGTACCGAAAATGTACCTTTTGAAAGTCAAATTTGACAATTTTGTTGGTTCAAAATTGGTGGGACGCGAAATGATGTATTTTTTTGTGGAATAGCCCATATGGGCATTTCCGCAAATAATATTCCCTTATATGACCCAGGATTTCAGAAAATTTTTTTTTTTTAATATTCTATAACCAAATGTGGTGAAATATACAGGGCCATGTCCGCAAGTTTTTCGGACATAATCCCCATAACGATATTTCCTAACGTATTATTTTGTTATTGACGACAGCCGAAATTCAGGATTTAAAACTCCCAAAAAATCCAATACCGGCTCCGCGGCGGCCGTCAGTTGCGGATCAGTTTATAATATCCAACACTAATTATATGCATTTTTTAAATGGATTATTGCAAAAATTTTGTTCAATTTGAATTAAATTTGTCGGATATAACCCCCATTGGGATTATGTCTGAAAAATTTTCGGTCATAATTCCCATTTTGGTATTGGGGGTTATGTCCGCAAATTTTGCGGAAAAAGATCAGGGCTTTTAAGTATCGTTAGCAGATTTAACGAATAAACTTTATGTCATATAATTATATAGCTTCAAAAAATGGCAAAAAAAAAATTTTTTTTTTTTGGTTTTGAGGTTCGAATACGTGAATCTCAAAAATAATACATGATTGAGCAATTCTGACGTTGGATTCGAATTCAGCATTGCAAAGCACATCGAATGTGATTATTTTGTTTTTTGTTTGTTGTAGTTACAAAAAATTATTTTTTTTGTTTTATATGGAAACTATGAAAGGGTCTTTCTCGAAGAGGGCATGTGATCGGTTTTTTTGGGAAAATGATCACAAAAGCCTTTAGAATCAGTTTTTGCCGTAATTTTTGTGTCATAATCCTGCCCTTTAAGAACACTGCGTAGAATATGAAAAACAAAAAAAAATATTTTTCCTAAAACCTGGGTCACATAAGGCAAGATTATTTTCGGATAAGCCCATATATGTACAATCCACGAAGTTGATCTTAGAAGCAAAAAGTCGAACAGAAAGAATATATTAAGAGATCGAGGCACATCTAGACTCCAAGTTGAATAACGAAAAGAGTTTATTGAACAGGAAATATTTCAATAAACTCCATAAAAATACCTATTGCAGATCACTCTAAACTAAGTAATTGCGGATTTTTTTTAGAAAATAAAAGACAAAGTTGTTTTAAGCGATTTTCAATGCATGTATGTATGTGATATATGAAGCTTCTCTGCAATCTCACGTGTTGTACTGTGACGTTCCGAATCGATTATTGCTTTGATTTGGTCGTCATAAACTTCAACTGGACGAGTGAAAATCACCAGAACGAAGTTTGGCAAACCAATTTTGACACTGGCGTTCTTTTAATTCTTCGTCACCATAAACAGCACATAACTTTTTGTGAGCTTGCGATGCGTTTTTTTCTTTCCGGAAATAAAAAGCAAAATATAACGAAAATGTTTGTTTTGATTTTCCATTTTTCAACAGACGCCAAACAAAAACTACACAACCGATCAAAAAATTTTTTTTACTGATTGACAGTTGAAGTACCAACTATCAAATAACAAAATGTGTTTGACATTTCGATTACGTCAGCAAACCTAAAAATTCAACTAAAGCCATCTATGAGTGAAATCCGCAATTACTTAGTTACCAACCCAGTATATAAATATGGGATACTTTACTGATTAATTTTAAGTCGCCAGCGTTAGGTAAACAACAAATTCATTGTCGAGTCAGTATGAATAATAAGAATTGGTTTGAAAACGAAATATATTTGTTCGAAGCATAACCAGGTTTAATGGATGACCTGTTTAAAAGTTTATTAGTAAAATGCATTGAGATATTTGTAAAATTACTGCAAAATCAATTAAATAATTTTTAAAATTTTTTCTAAATTACTTTAAAATATCAATTTATCAAATAACTAATAAAAATGAGCAATTAATTAAATCAATTTGAACAATAATTCAAACATATTGATATAAGTATGCAACAATACAATTAATTATATATATTTCGCAACACATTTTATTATTGTTTAATGACTAAATAATAAAATGAAATAAAAAAAAAGGAAAAACACAATGAATTAATTAGAGAAAATCAGATCACACAATAAATTAACCGTCATTGTTTATGTCTAATGACAAGCATTTTCACACACATCATGTGCATATCAGTGATATTTTATTTTTTCACTTTTTTGTCACACAACAACATTGTCACAGTTTCACTTTTTTAGCAGCATAGCAGCATACAACGAAGCACAGCATGATTTTCTTGCAAAATTTCTCACATAAATCAAATTAAATTTTATATAAAAAATTAAAAAAAAAAAAATTTCAAAGCTCAAGCATCATTTCGGATCAAATGAATAGGAACTAAAAAAATTGTAATTGTAATTCTCATATCATTAAAAATCACAATATTGTAATCAACTAAAGGAGGAGACGGACGGACGACCATAGGAAGAAATAATAAAAAAATTGCACTTGTCACGCTAAATAATCATGTTGTCTAAACCAAAAGTATTTTCGGCGCTATATTCCCCTTTGGAGTTACAGGAAAATATACACAATAAATATAATTCAAGATCATGCCATAAAAAAGTGTTACAAGTGGGCCTTAAGTGGGCGTTTTTGTATTGCAAGGGTTTTCCTCAGACACTCGCACTTGCAGCGAGTGAATTTTTAAGTTTTCATCATATGATTTTTAATTTCAATTTTTATTTTTTGTTTATGTTTCCTTTATAAAACTTTTCAATTTTAATTTTTTCATGAGCTTAACAAGCCATTGTTTGTTGTTCTTTTATTGTTGCTACTGCTTTTGTTGTTGTTGTATTATTATGGTGAAAAAATAAACAATAAAAGCTGCAACAAAACGTGCAACTCTACCTGGTTTCATTTTCATCTAATTATGTTCATAATTAAATTTGTTTTGTTATCAAAAAATACCGAATGAAACAACCGTGACAAAGAACTATGCACTATGTATGTGTTATAATAACTCTTATTTTAGTTTCAATATTTTTTTTTTAATAAAGGAATGTAGCGAATTATTAAGACCGAGAGAAAATAACTTGCATCCGGTTTTATAACATTGGAACTTTGAAAAGTTGTCACTGGTAGGAACTACTTCCTTATGAATTTTTATTCATTTAAAACTCTACGGAATACACGCAACAGAGAACAAACTAACAAAGAGTGAAAGCAACTCTCAAGGCAATTGAGAACTTTAAAAAATGTAAGACAAACATATGTACATAATCCATCCATACCTACTAATATTATAGGTGCAAAAGTTACTCTGTCTGTCAGTTATATTTTTGCGCCTAAGCCGCTGAACGGATTTAGATGAAATTTGGTATGAAGGTAGTTTCAAAGCATAGAAAGGATATAGGAAAGTCTTTATTTCTAAAATCTTCCCTTTAGGGAACAACAAATGCCTGAGTTATGACTTCTTAAAGTTGAAAATTAAATTTCGATTTCAGAAAATGCCAGGTCAGGTCGTTTTGCTAAATCTTGGATTACTCATTCAAACCGTAATTTATAAAATTGGGTTTTTTTTTCAAATTATTCAAAAATATTAGTTTTGATCCGATTTTGTTTATTTATGGCTTTAAAGTTTTGTAATTAAATATACTATGCAATGAAAAAAATCACTTCAATGTTCATTTTTAGGAAAAAAAAAAAACAAAAATGAAAATGAAAAAATTCAAAAAAAAAAAAACCGAAAAAAAACTAATTTTCCAAATTTAAGGAGTCATAACTCAGCCATTTGTTGTCCTATCATAATTAAGTCACATATCTTTAGTTATTTAATTACCTATTCAGCGATATACGTTTTACCTCGATCAAACTCTTTGTTTGGATTTCATAAGGATTGCAGTGAAACCATCTCTGAAAAACATAAAATGGTCTCCAGGTAAAATTTACAACTGTAAAAAAAAAAATCCCATTCTATCAAACCACATTAATTTCATTCTTGATATTTTTCCAAACTTGGATTTTGTAAAGCAGTGTTATCATTCAGAAACTATTCGGTCACTTGAGCTAAAAATTTGGCACTGAGTGTATCTCAGTTATGGGAAGGAATTTGTGCTATACACGAAGGTTTCTGAATATCACGCGAAGGCTTCTTAGTCAAACGAAGAATATCTAGATATACTATAGGAAAAACATCTAAGCCGAACTATCACCTAGCCTGAATTTATAGTTTTCTGGTAAGCCCGAAGTTTCCCGAAGGTCAGCTGAAGGCTTTATAGTCAAAACGAAGAATATCTATGGTGAACTATCAGCTTGCCTTTATTATGTTCGCGAAGGTCAGCCAAATGCTTCGTAGTCAAATCCAAGAGTATCTAGGTATAATATAATAGAGGGAAAGCATCTATGACAAACTATCAACTATACTTAACTGAGAGTTTTCAAATATCATTCATATGCGTTAAATATTTTCAGAAATATGATAAAGTGATTTTTGTGGAGTCATGGTACCGCTATTTTTCCCAGTACGCATTATTTGTCTTGGTGCTTTTTACATATGTACCAAATCGCATCTATGTACGTAAATAGTTTAAGAGATATAATGATTTAATTTTTTGGCTAACGGCTAATGTAAATTATGTTAAATGCTTCGATTGGAGACCCTTAAATGGGGTTGGGGGTGCGCTCTTTATTATTTGTTAATTTTCGTTCAACCATTCCTCTTTGGTGAAAAAAACTATTTTAGAAAAATGTTCACAAAATCTTTTATTGAATCGCAAATACCGCTATTAGTTTCGAATTTTTTTCAACATCTCCCCATCGGTGCGTACAATAAAATGTATTTCCTAAAAGTAAGCCTTATAATTTTTAAGTGGTTTTGACCTTCTACCTCTATGGTGGCTTTTGTCCCAAACTGTCTGTAAGGTCTGTTTTGCTCGCAGCCTGTAAGTTTACAAAATCAAGCTAAAATCTGTTATTTCTCGGTTTTCTTTAGTTGCAGAGGTTAGATTGGATTCTGTCGCTAAATTGGATCAAAAGACTTCTATCGTCTTAAGATGACATAGTTTATTTCAATGTCTAACAAACTTTAATCATCAAGTAATCAAGGCCAAGTAAAAAAATAAGCGCCAGTGTAACGTTTCTTTATTGAATCAAATTCTAATTATTTTAACATAAAAAATTACATAAAAACGTGGCAGTACTCAGCGTGCTTAACGATTCAACTTATGATCCAATACATACATTCGATACTTATAGTTTTCGAGTCTTATTAATGTTTTACACAAAACTCAGGGTGAACAATAAGTTATATATTTTTGACCATTGATAACTTAAGGGTATTCACAACAAGTATTAACGAATCAAAAATAAAATGTTTTTTTTTTTTCATTAATTACATAAATAAAATTAATTTTAAATAAAAGGTTTTTCGGACGGAAGTTAAAAACAATTTAACAAACGATGAGAGTCTTCTGATGATAAAACCGATAAGAAAAACTACAAGAACTAAACATGTGAGATAGAATTCAAGAAGCAAAAAAAAAAAAACAGAGAAGCAAAAAACAAACTTTTATTTTATTCAGTACGTACACGCACACACATATGTATATTAGACTGATTCAAAAAAAAAAAAAAAAAAAATTCTGTAATATTTCCCCACCAAAATTTGGAAACTGTTTTCGTTCATGACAACCTCAAAAGCTCGAAATGAGTCGTAGGATGAATCGCCAGAAGTTCCAAATCTTTGAAAATTGTCCATACTGCATATGGGCACGGCTACCGTTGGGAAAGTTACGTTCGTACGCACATTTTTGCCCATATCTCTTTGAAAAATAATCAAACATCATGATATCTTAAGTGCATGTAATAAGGCTCCCTATGGCAAATATTTCATAGGAACAAAGTTTTTGTCTATCGCTTATGGCTTTGGAGTTATAAGAGTTTAAGTGCCGTTGGGAACGTTATTTTTTTTTTTCAAACGATTTTTGAGGTCAGTGCACATTTTCTAAAAAGTCTGCGATTCTAGTAATGCATTTTCCCGAACATCTTCTATTATATGAAGGTAAAGGATCAAAGTTATGATTGAACTCAAAATTGTGCAGAAAAAATTATTTTTGGTGGATTTATAGACGTTAAAGCAACGTTGGTTACGTTATGCAAAAGCGTTGGGAACGTTATGCGTACGAATTTCCATAAATAAATTGAGGGCAAATACAGCCAAACTGTCCAAACATCTATAAAGATGAAAATATGTGAATATTTCATTCCTTGGAAGGTTCCCATTTACACTACATTACAAATTTTTTGCTCCAAGACCTCGATACATATTTTTTTTTTTTGAAATTACTATTTTTCCCAAAAGGATAAAGTTATCTACATGAAATTTGGTGCAGATAATACTGAGAGCCATTTTCTGATCAGGATTAAAATTGAGCGTTATCATTTAATGTCCACGCCTACCTCCCATATATGCTAGTTAAAACAATATATGGGAAGTAGGCGTGAAGATTAACCGATCACGTCCAATTTTAGTCTCAGGCAGCTTAGTAATATTGTCGTTATCTGTACCAAATTTCATGCATCTAGCTAAATTCGTCTGGGTTCAACAAAAAAAATGAAATCGAAAATAAATTTTTTTCTGTTTTTTTTTCAGATTTATGTTGAATTGTTTTTTTTTTTTTTTTAAATTAAGAGTAAAGTTTAAATGTATTAAATATTTTTTTCTTGTTTATTGTATTGTTAACCCCAAGAGAAATTTTTCGCATAATATTTTTGTAGGACACTTTAACCCATTTAATATCTTTTCTTTTTAAAAAAAGGAGGTCAAAAAAACCCATAAGTATCCGAGCTAAAGGGTTAATATGTTCATGAAATTGTTACTTATACGACTTCATTATGAGCTTCAAACGAAGAGATTATTTTTGATTATGAACAATATTTGAAAATACGTTAAATCTGGTGATTTAAGCTAAAAAATCAATAGAGTATTCTTAGTAAATTCAAGGTACTATTTCCCTTATATACCTTCGATAAAGATGAAAAATTTAAGACATCGTATAACTTATATCGAACATTTTTCAAGGCGCAATAAAATACAAACCGTATTAAGACGTCTTGTTGCATGAAAAGAATCTGCGTGGCTTCTAAAAGACCTCCAAAAGACTGGAAAAAAAATCTGAGCTTAATTTTTAGATAGCATTTTCCAGACTTTCGGGCGAAACTACAGAATTTGGTTTTTTTTTTTTAACAGTCTACATGCGTATTATTTGCAAACGAGTTCACATATAAATTCAAAAGAAGAAGCCTTGAATTGCTCGTGGTATGTGGCATTGCACGAAACTTAAGAAGGCAGAAAAGAAAATTAAGAAGAAGAAAAAGAAGCAAAAACAGCAACCAACGCTCAAAAGATATAGAACAATGCTTTGCTGAGGAATTACAAAGAATTAAAGTCGAAAGACAACAACAACAAAAACAAACAAACAAATATATTACCATATGTTGTAACAAAACAGAAGAGTAACATAAGTTTTACAAGACTCCAGAAAAAAAAAAAAAAAAAAAAAAAACAAAGGAATAGCGGTTGAGCGGAGCTTAACTAAGAAGCTTCAGTTTAATATTTAAGATTGAGAAAATTTTCAAGAATTGCGTGGTAGCTTTATGGTTGTCTGTCAAAAAAGAGTTGTTGGGTTGCTTGGAGATATATTAACATGTGGGACTGTTAAGGTTGCCAGATGAATAGGAGAGAAATATATTCAGCATAGAGACAAAAGTAGGGATGTCGAAGAAAAATTTACCGTACTTCACAAAAATCAATGATATAACCAAGGTTCAATCAACCTATAATTTAGGAGGTTCCATGTCAAGAGCTTACCAACTGAGTACACTCTGGTTAAAACTCCTTTAGCATAGCGTGTTGTAATATTGTTTCTGCGAATGGTACCACACTTTCCTATCAAAACTTTCCGAATTTTGGTACCTGGGTTATCCAAGCTACCTCAAGTAGGTATTTTTGTCAAAGCAAATATTTTTTTTTTTTTTAATTTCTTTGCTTTTCAGAAATGCATCAGATGAGAAATGCCTCTCAAAATGATAAAGTAACTGAGCGACAGCATGTTTTTTTTTTAATAATATGAGGATTATCATGATTTTATGTCAAATCATAAATTATAATACAATATAATTGAGTCGTCCAAATTCAAAAGCAGTTAATTCACTATTTCATAATTGTTGGAAAATCACGAAAAACGTCTAAAACTTTTCGTAGTCATTATAATGTTCCAATTTTTTTGTGGATTGAAGTTTATATTTTACTGATTTAAATTGCTAAATATGATCTCAGTATTTCCATCTTATTGTTATTAGTAAAATAAAATAGGATTTAACTTATTTTGTTTCTGTAAACTTTTTTAACTTGTTTTGCAACTGTATTCTCTGCCACGATGATAGCTTAGGTTAGGTTAAACCCAGTCGGAGAATGTTCAATGCCTGCTTATAATCATGCCTTCTTTCTTGCCTTTTCTAAGTTCTTTTAAACATTCTCGGATGCCTTCTAAGGACAGACCTATTAGAACGCCTGACTCTTTCTCTACTATAGATCCTCTAAGCATACTATTATTCTTTCCTATTGGAAGCGATCGTAGAAGGCCTTCATTGCTCCCTTCTTTGTGGAAGCAGGCGTGTCATATCTTGGTGCCCAAAGACATCATGTGCAAAAAAAAATAAATAAAAAAGGGAAGGTGGCATGCCTGCTTGTGTCCTTTCCTAATAGAAGCGATGATAAAAGGCTACATTGCTTAATTTTTTTAGTTTTTTTTTTTAGATATTATAACTCTCAATATATTTAATAAAAGTACTATTTAAGTATATCTTGCTTGGAACATAATTTTGGATTTCTATGATAGAGTATCAATCAATGACATCAACTATAAGACATGTCGATATTAACGAATATCGAAATATGCCTGCGATGCTGCCTTCTTCGTAGAAGCAAGCGTGTCATATGTAAAAAAGAAAGAAGGGAATGCATCATGCCTATTTCTGTGTTTCATATTAGAAGCGATCGTAGAAGGCCTGCTTTGCTGCCTTCTTTTAGAAGCGAGAGTGCCAGGCCTTGGCACCCAATGCCATCATGTGTAAAAAAGAAAGGAAGAAAGAAGGAAACACTGCAGGGCTACTGCCACTCAAAGAAGGCCTAATAACATGCCTATTTAACTACTCTTTCTCCTACTGGGAAGTGACGGCAAAATAATCACACATACCCCAAAAAGATCTATAATGATACCACATCGACCAGAAGAGTCCATAATAATACCACATCATATCAGACGTTGAGTCACGTTGTTATAATTAGTTCATTGGCTTATATCCTTCGTCAGGGTTGAACGTAAAGGCCTTGGAAGCCATTGCGAGGTCTGTGAGTGATCTAATACTTGTCCTCAAAGTTCTTCAAAATTGTTAAAAAACATTTGTCCAAGAGTTTAAAATCTAGTTCATGCAAGACCTGAACAATGACAGTAGATGTTCCAAAATTTCCTCCTTCGAGGAGAACACCCGCTTTTGCCTGTTTATAATTTAAATTTCCTTATATGTTTATCAATAACTCCATTATAAATTACATACACGTTTCAATACTAGATCTAAATTGCAGGCCTGCCATAAAAACAAAATCGGTGGCACCTGTAGTGGAAGATGGAAAAATTTGGGAGATATTGGCAAGACAGAAAAAAAAATTGTTCCTATCCTTTTCATTGATTTCGGGCTGAAAGACCCCCATCCTCGTACGGTCAAGGTAGCGCCACCTATAGCGCTTGCGCGAGTACTAAATCTCAATATTTTTTACCAAAATTTACACACGTAATCTAAAGACCCTACCGAACATTTTAAGTGCTGAGCTCATAAGATCGGAACACCTTTGGTTTTTTTGGGTTAGTCTAATGCACTCCTATGTACTTTTTGACGCTGAGTCCAACTGCCCTCCTAAATAATTCGTCTTTGTATGGGGCTGAAATACTTTCTCTTCAAAGGATGATAACTCGTAGATTTTCTTCAACATATCGAAATCCTGCATGTATTCCGCTTCAAAAAGTAAATACGACTTTATATAAGGAATAAAAGATGTATTCCACTTTTTTTGACAAAAAACTTCCACCGATCTCGCAGATTTTCTTTTTCTAGCGAAACTCGTCTAAAAAACTGCATACACATGTTGTGCTGTAATTGAACTTTGACCACATTGAGAAAAGCAGTGCAAATGCCTACAACCATTTCATAGTTGACAGTTGGCAACTCTGTGAACAAAAAAAAAAAAACAAAAAAAATAAATGCTGCAATAAATAATCGTGCTATATTAATTGCTATTACAAAAGTATAAAAAAAAAATGACAAGTACAACCATTGACGGTAATATTTAGTAAGAAAAACATTCAGCACGCTAAGCTGCCGCTAGAATTTATAGGCACATGTCTAGATATTCCACCCGGCTACCCCAATGGTCATCAAATGGAGTTTTGTTTCTAAACGAACGGAAGACATTAAAGAATCTGCCAGTGTCTGAGTCGGCGCATGAATATCTTGTATAATTTAATTCATCATAATTTCCGTTTTGTTGTTTTTTTTTTTCATATTTTTGTTGTAAACAAGTTGGACACGCTGAGAACCATCATCATCAACTATGTACTACATAGCACTCGTATAGCGGATGTTATTGTAATTTATGCTTACGGGGAAGCGCTTACAATTCGCCGTGAAAAGGCTTCCGTTTCAGAAGTGCACATAGAACTGAACAGTAAGAGATAGAGAACGAGTGAGTGAGAGATAGAGTGAAAAAGTGTAAACTGATAAAAAAAAAAACATTGAACGTGTTAATTTGTGCCACAAGAGATTAGAAAACGGATGCAAACTGAAACTTTTTTGTTGAATGCGCTTGTTGTGGAATGTGCTACTAAGTAATAAGTTGAACTGAAGTTTATAATAAAAAAACTACATACTCTCACAATGATTAAGGATACGTTCTTCCATTTAATAAAAAAAGAATAAAAGTTTTTTAAAGGAAGCCAGTTGAGTTTATGTGGAAATGTATGTACTCGTTAGTTGATTAAATTTGTCTGGAATACTGTATGAGCCAATATCGCTTTATTTCGTTATGTTTTTTGGAATAAGTGAGGAAAAAATTTCAAAATTTTTTGGGATATATTAAGCAGTGGCAGATGATCTTTCAATCACCAAAATTTAAAAACATTAATTCAAGTTAGCACTGTTGAGAAATTGTTAAGTTAATAGAACATTGTGACTGAAAAAGTATAACAAAAGATATTTTGGACCGCTTACTTTGGATCAGAAGTCAAAATTTTGCAATTGAGTATGGTTCCTTTCATGACGAATATCGGTTTTTCCCAAGGATTAACTTTTTTGGATTGAATATTTTGGACCCGTCATAGTGTTTTGAAAAAATTTGAATCCAAATTTGGATTCAACTACTTGTAGTACCTCCGTATCTACAATTTGGATTAAATGTAATACCTTTTTGAATAAATTGGCCGTCATTTTGGGTTTTCCATTTTGTTTTAAGAAAACTTGATTCTGAATTTGAAGTCAACGACCTCTTAAATCCTTCTAACCACAATTTTGTTAAGATAACGTATTTTTCCTTTTTTTGACCAAATTGAACTTCTTTATCAAAACCCCCCTAAAACCATTGTTTAGTCGAGATATAGTAATTTTGTGATTCGAAAAACAAAATGGTATCGGTATTTTATTGCAATAAATAAAATTGGTTTCAATCCGATTTACAGAAACGTAATTCCGAGCTGGTGTTCAATATCCAAACCCAGAGCACCTTTAGATTGATTCCATTCCGATCAAAATCGGAATTGAGAACATATTTTTTTTGTTTTTTTTTTTTTTTTGATTTTCAAAAATGTATTCCAGGTACAGAATTTGCGACCACCAAATCTTATTAGCAGACATATATAATATATATTATTTATTGCAAAGAGAAGAAAAGACTTATGAATGGCTAGAATATCATTTTGAACCTACTTATATGCGGCATGAACTTCTTAAACGAACATATACTTACTTCAAAAGAATACTGACAGAACTTTTATTGTGTACGGTGACCAGACCTCACTACTTCTATTTTCATTCAGGATTCACTGTTCGTTCGGGGTCTTTTTTTCTTCGGTATCTTCGGTGTAATGTCTAGTATGGCCTTGCTTTTTGTTTCAAAAAGTTTTGAAGCTTATCTTCAATTGAATAAGAGGACTAATGCTACTAAGCTTTCTAACTTCATTGAACATTTTTTTCCGAAGAGCTTAAAAAATGCAAACTTTTAGGAAAAAATATTAGGGACCAGTCATACATTTAACCCTTCTGGGGCACCCAAGGAGTGGTGGGGGTCGATTTCCTATAAATGTCAATTTTGTATGGGAGCTCCCTTAGGGTTAGAGATAGAGGTAATAGAGTAAGCTTGGTAAAAATGTTGGGGGGGTAAAAATAATGTGGGTCGGTCATACATTTGACCCCTCTTGATGTGACCTCTAAACATTTGTTGGGCTGTATATACATTTTTTCTCTTTTTCTCTCCCCTTTGACCTCGATGCGTCAACCTTTACCCTCACCCCACCCCCAAAATTTTTTTTGCAAACTTATTTTTTTTCCAACCTCACAAAATTGAGGGGTGTCAAGTATCAAAATGTTGTTACTAAGGATTTCCATACATTCTTAAAACACCTCTAATGTATACATATCTTTTAAGATCTTTCACTCTGTTTTTAATTAACTCCTTCATGCTAATGCATCACTTTAATTTCTAAACAATTTGTCATATTTTGCAACATATAAAAGTATTTTTCAAAAAATAGTCCCTCATTGCAATGTAAATATTAAATTTTGAATCGTTGCTCATTACATAAATGTAAAAATTCACAATGGAATGGCAAATGAAAACTACGTCAATAAAAATTAAAATTAATCAACGCGTTCCAGCAATTTAATGAATGGTCAGCCACTAACTAATATCGTGACCATAGGCCTAGCGGCGCGTCCAACGCATTTATTTAAAAATCAACCAGTCCAGCCACCACGCAGTCATTAAAAAATGTATGACCAAATGGTGATTTGTTGATGATGTACGAAGACGTAAAGGCGGCAAAAGAAGGTCGTCTTTTTGTTTTTTTCAATTAGCAACTTTTATACTTCGACGCAAAACGCATCGGACTAAATGTTACAATTTAATACAATATACATTGTCGTCGGACGTTCAGAAAATATGCTGGCAACAGTGAAGTTACACTCGAAATTAAATAATAAACCTGTAAGTTATACAATTTTGTGACTTAAATAAAATTTGAAAGAAATTTTTAAAAAGAAAGCGATGAGCATTTGGATAAGCTCATTGACAGGCTTATGGAATATCATTATTAGCGCCAAAAAGAGAGACAGAATATTCTCTGATTTGGTTTAAATTTAAGTATTTCCATTGCATCCGAAGGTATTCATATATATAAGTAAGTATGTCAGATGATAACTGTTAATGTTCGAAAATATTCCCTAGTTCATACAAAAATTAATTTTCCTCAGTGTAAAACTTCACCGCCTACAATAAAAAATGTGGCAGCATTACTTACTGATGGTTGACCAAACCACAATTGCGATGGTGTTAAATGCGATGTTCGGCTTAGTTTCATTTTTTTTTTTTTTTTTAAATATTGTCGGTTGTTGGTTTTTATTATTTATTTATTATTATTATGGTTTTTATTTTTTTTTTTTTCAGTTTAAGTTTTAAGTCGAGTGCCCGCAACCTAATTTAGCGTTGACTCCCACCATTTTTCTGTACAGTTGTGGGCAAAACGCACGCGAACGCCATGACACGCTTATGGTTAAATTTTAAATTGAAATTTTATTTCTCTTTAGCTAAAGCATTTATTAACTATTAATTGTTATCGGATATTGACATAAATAAAATATTGTTTTTTTTTTTTTCCAAGCGGAATTTATAAGACTTTTTCTGTTTTATTGCA
Source organism: Calliopum simillimum (assembly GCA_951812925.1). NCBI lineage: Eukaryota > Metazoa > Arthropoda > Insecta > Diptera > Lauxaniidae > Calliopum > Calliopum simillimum. Next base: position 88,473,350 of record OX638369.1, on the reverse strand, counting down.
GTTGTTTTTACGTAGGTTTGTTTTTAAGTATAAAATTTACATTTAGTATGGAAATAAACCATTTCCGTTGAATAGCATTTTGTAGCAGGTGGATTTTGGCCATTAGATTTGACTTGCGACACACGACATGTTGCTACTTGTATTGTTAATGTTACTGAATTCTGAATAAAAACAAAAAGCGTGGCAGGAAAAATTAAGCTTTTACAATATTTAGGTTATGAAATTTTGGTATCAAAATATTTCTCAATAGAGCCATAGGTGGGTGCCGCCCGAGCTTTTGCGTCTCAGAATTTAAATTGCTTGCATAAATTATTCCTATCGCTGTAGCTTTTAAAGTATTTTTTCGGTATTGGATTTCGAATCAAAATGAGTCTATTTCCAAACTGTTCCGCAATAACTATCATAATACCTTATGAAGGGAACAATAAAGAAATTCACATTCGATTAGCAAAGTAAATAGAAAACTTCGTTCAACATCTTGTCTCAATATTTAAAAACATGAAATAAGCCTTAAGACAAAGAAATTGTATGATAAATGGAAAATTAAGATCAATTGTGCTCAAACTCAGGCAATTATTTTTCCATTTAACAAGTTTCCTAAGCGAGTTCCGAGTATCCAACTTGAGTTTCAAGGTGAAAATATACCAATTAACGATGACATAAAATATTTGGGAATAAAGTTGGATAAAAAGCTAAATTTTAGAACACATATTCAAAATATTACTACCAAAGCTGTAAGATGTGGCAAAGCATTATTTCCTATGTTAAACCGAAACTCATCACTTAATGCCAAAAATATAGCTCTCTCTAAAATATGTGCATCCGACCAATAATAACGTTTGGCTGCCAAATTTGGTTTGCTAAAACTCACTTAAAGAAACTCCAGATAATTCAAAACAAAAACTTGAAAATTATTCACAAGCTCTCCAGTAGATATCTAACTATTGAGCTGCATGAAAATTAAGAACATAAACCAATTCCAACTATGAAGGATTTTACGCTGAAATTAACATAGATTATATAAGGAATTTACTGGAATAATCTCACTTATAACTTTGAAAAAAGTTATTCAGTGCGTTTATTTCATTTCTTATAAAAATTTTTTACGATGACATAAGGTTCCTTAATTAAATAACTTTTAATTGATTTTTATACATTTTATTTAAAGATTTCATTTGATGTGATATCTCTAAGTTAAATCTCAAATAATGTAGTTTTTCTTATCTAAAAATAATGATTACAATTACAGTTACAACTACAATTACAATTACAATTACAATTACAATTACAATTACAATTACAATTACAATTACAACTACAATTACAATTACAATTACAATTACAATTACAATTACAATTACAATTACAATTACAATTACAATTACAATTACAATTACAATTACAATTACAATTACAATAACAATTACAATTACAATTACAATTACAATTACAATTACAATTACAATTACAATTACAATTACAATTACAATTACAATAACAATAACAATCACAATTACAATTACAATTACAATTACAATTACAATTACAATTACAATTACAACTACAATTACAATTACAATTACAATTACAATTACAATTACAATTACAATTACAATTACAATTACAATTGCAATTACAATTACAATTACAATTACAATTACAATTACAATTACAATTACAATTACAATTACAATAACAATTACAATTACAATTACAATTACAATTACAATTGCAATTGCAATTACAATTACAATTACAATTACAATTAAAATTACAATTACAATTACAATTACAATTACAATTACAATTACAATTACAATTACAATTACAATTACAATTACAATTACAATTACAATTACAATTACAATTACAATTACAATTACAATTACAATTATAATTACAATTACAATTACAATTACAATTACAATTACAATTACAATTACAATTACAATTACAATTACAATAACAATAACAATTACATTTACAATTACAATTACAATTACAATTACAATTACAATTACAATTACAATTACAATTACAATTACAATTACAATTACAATTACAATTACAATTACAATTACAATTACAATTACAATTACAATTACAATTACAATTACAATTACAATTACAATTACAATTACAATTACAATTACAATTACAATTACAATTACAATTACAATTACAATTACAATTACAATTACAATTACAATTACAATTACAATTACAATTACAATTACAATTACAATTACAATTACAATTACAATTACAATTACAATTACAATTACAATTACAATTACAATTACAATTACAATTACAATTACAATTACAATTACAATTACAATTACAATTACAATAACAATTACAATTACAATTACAATTACAATTACAATTACAATTACAATTACAATTACAATTAAAATTACAATTACAATTACAATTACAATTACAATTACAATTACAATTACAATTACAATTACAATTACAATTACAATTGAAATTACAATTACAATTACAATTACAATTACAATTACAATTACAATTACAATTACAATTACAATTACAATAACAATTACAATTACAATTACAATTACAATTACAATTACAATTACAATTACAATTACAATTACAATTACAATTACAATTACAATTACAATTACAATTACAATTACAATTACAATTACAATTACAATTACAATTACAATTACAATTACAATTACAATTACAATTACAATTACAATTACAATTACAATTACAATTACAATTACAATTACAATTACAATTACAATTACAATTACAATTACAATTACAATTACAATTACAATTACAATTACAGTTACAATTACAATTACAATTACAATTACAATTACAATTACAATTACAGTTACAGTTACAATTACAATTACAATTACAATTACAATTACAATTACAATTACAATTACAATTACAATTACAATTACAATTACAATTACAATTACAATTACAATTACAATTACAATTACAATTACAATTACAATTACAATTACAATTATAATTACAATTACAATTACAATTACAATTACAATTACAATTACAATTACAATTACAATTACAATTACAATTACAATTACAATTACAATTACAATTACAATTACAATTACAATTACAATTACAAATACAATTACAATTACATTTACAACTACAACTACAACTACAATTACAACTACAACTACAATTACAATTACAATTACAATTACAATTACAATTACAATTACAATTACAATTACAATTACAATTACAATTACAATTACAATTACAATTACAATTACAATTACAATTACAATTACAATTACAATTAAAATGCTACAAGAATCGGAAAACAAAAATTAAAACATTGATTTTTAAAAAATTGCGGGACTTTGAAAAATAAAATTGTATCGATTTTTCGCAAAAACACCTTTTTGACACTCTGAAGTTCCATGCTCATAACTTGGAAAATTTTTTTTTTCCGCAAAGCTAATAATGAGAGGTCTTTGTAATAAGCACCTAACTTCAAATTTCGAAAAATTTCAGATGGTATCGGTCTTTATATTTATTTTATTTTATTATAGTCGTGTCACCTGTAAGCTATCCATTTTTATCATTTGATTTTATAGATTGCAGCTTAGGTACTCTGAGCAAAAATTTCCTTACAGAAGCTGAGGGCAAAAGTGAAAACAAAGGAAAAGGGTAAAAGAGAAAAAAATTTCAAAACTATCAAAAGCGTACTTTAGCATTCAGAGGCGTTTTTGATGAATTTTATTAAAAAATTTTGTTTCACCAATCGATAGGGAAAGTTTGAAGAAATATTTTGAAAACTAACAAAGGTGTCTCCGACCAATATTAAGATTTCAAAAAATTGCACCGTTCAAAAGGGAGTGGTTGAAGACACCCTGACACCTCTTATGAGTTTTGGTGTCATATAAAAAAAGCTTTGCATTGCTCCAATCGAAGGGAAAAGGCCGAAGAAGAATTTTGGAAACTATCAAAGGTATCCCCTTTCACTATAGATTGGTGCAATAAATTTGCTTAAAAAAATGAATCCAAAACTGCTGAGAAGGGTTGGATACATTTGTGATAATTTGCAAAATTTTTTTTCAACAATTTCCTATCGATTCGTGCCTAAATGCAAGGGGTCAGGGACGACCCTTAGAGTTTTTATACAAAACAAAAAGACCTATCTTTTAAAATTTGGCACCAAATCAATTTTTTGATAGAGAAAGAAAGTTAAATTTCACTAAATTTAGTGGAATATTTATTGAAGATTGTTAATTAACTGACTAATCTTCCAAATGTTGAACAGGATATTGTTCAAACCATTTTCCAATCAATTGATTTGTAAAATTAGTTAAAAATCGCCCACTTACTGGCCTCTTACAATTCAAAATCAGTTTTGATTTTAATTTTCCATAACTTAATTAGTCCTAAATCGCCATAAATCAAATAACTATTTATAGAATCCATCCCTTTGTCAATTTCATAGCATTAAAGCATTTTACCATAACAATTCATAAATAAACTTTATTTGCCCAACGATCTACTTCCGTTTAGCAGACGTGATTTTTTCCACTTCACCAAATCAACTGCTACTCGTACCATAAATCTCCCTCATAATCTTATGATAGTTTCTAAATTATTATATTGTATTATCTTAGCTTAACACTTAATGGCGCATATGTATTGTACTCGTATATAAAGATGCTAAGGTGCCATTCCATTACGATGAACATTGATGTCTGCACGCCCTCTATGATATAAAAATTGTTGTTTTATTTAATAACACACACACAATGTTCGCATCAATGCTGGTTTATTAATTGAACAAGCCTCCCGTCTTTATTGGAATATATACCATCAACACCATCATTATCATCAACAACAACAGCAGCAACATCATCATCTGAAGTAGCAGCAGCAACAACATCATTATCCGCTAGTTACTTTCATTGTATCTATACATTTGTGGCTTAATGTTGTTATTTTTGTTTTTATTATTTTGCTGATTATTATTATTATGTCTGATAAACATTGGATGGTTCATACCTTGCAGCTATATAGCACAGAGATGGACAACAAAAAACAACAGACATAATCATAACAATGGACACATCATATCATATCATATACCATTCGAAAGCATACGCCTGTCTTTAGTGATACATAAATTTCTTGACCTCTCTTGTTTGCTGCTTAGATTTATTAGATTTGCCCGTAGTGGTTGATTTGATGCACTAAATTATGGCAGTTTCTGATTGAACAGTAGCCTACAGATGTTGAAATTGAGAGAAATTGATTGACGAGCTTCAGTCAAACTAATTGGATGTGGTGAGGTTGATGGATATTTTTCTTTCATTTCTCGAATTGTTCTGAATTCAAACTTTCGTTAATTACAATTTCACTTTTATTCCCATTAGGTTTTTTAATTGTGAAAGAATTTCTAGAGCATAATAGAATGATTACACGAAGATTAACGTAACCACATGTCTTATGGTCTATTGTACAATACTTTACCCAATAGAGGTTACATAATGATTGTCCAACGAGGGCATGCGTTATACTTTGTGTATTTATAGTGTTTTTTATTTCCCGGTACAGTCCCATAAAAAGGTCTATTTTTGGCGAATTTTAGCACTAAGAGGCTTATGAAAAGCCCCCTAAGCATGAATAAAAAAGGGCTTGAACCTTGATTAACACAACCTTGCCGTGAGAAATATTTTGACTTAAATTGAAGGAGTAGATTCTGACCTTAAATTTTGTATACCCTACACCCAGGGTATATTCACTTTGTCCTTCCATTTGTAATGCAGAGAAGGAGGCGTGGCAGATATAGAAAAGTATATATATTCTAGATCAGCGTCATCTCCTGACTCGATATAGTCATGTCCGTCTGTCTGGCTGGCTGGGTGGCTGGGTAGCTGGCTGTGTGTGGAAATACACTTTTTGGGAAAACTGAGCGAGATAATTCAATGAAATTTGGTACACTGCCTTCGTTGTCAAAGTTAGCCCGTGGGATTGAAAATAAGCAAAATCGGTCAACGGACACGCCTACCGCCCATACAAAAAATATATTCAAAATGCAATTTTAGGAGTATTTTTCACGACAATGCAACAAAAATACACTTAAATACTATAAATTGTAAGCGCAAGCTCTGATAAAAATCTGGACAAATTCGGATAAGAAGACGTGGTACCTCCCATATAGGCAAAAGCTTCTAAAAGCTATACTGAAAGCGTTTTTTAAGATAATTGAACCAAATTTAACTCAGACACTAAGAATCATAAATAAAAGCTCTCAACAAAAATTGGATGAAATCGGACAAGGGAGTGTGGTACCTCCCATATAAGTAAAAGTTTCAAAATGCTGTACTGAAAGAGTTTTTTGAGATAATCCAACCAAATTTCACTTAGACACTAGAAACCATAAATGCAAGCTCTGAGCAAAAACTTGGCGAACTCGGACAAGAGGGCGTGGCACCTCTCATATAAGCAAAATTTTCAAAATACTCCAGTGTAGGGTATTTAAGGTTTGGCCAGGCCAACAGTTACACTCTTACTAGTTTATAGTTAGAAGACGTAGCAAGACGTAGATAACTTAGTAATTTTCCAACATTCCATTCTACAGAGCCATTTTAATTTGTATTCTTTTAAATTATTAAAGTAATCCAAATAATTTTTTCTTTAAAGTAATTACAAAACACTATAGGTGTTTCAGTTAAAACGTTTTAGAATAAGTATCAACATCAACTTCCCAAGAGGAAAAATTTCTAGCGCTTCTGATCCAAGCACTTCAAAAGTGCTTGTCCCCATAGAAATTTAGAAGCACTATCACAATGATTTTTTATAAGGCTGCAGTAAGAATAACGTGAGTTCGAACCCAGCCCGGGAGATTTTTTTTTATATTTTTTTGCTTTATTTTTTTTTTTTAATTAAATAGCTTTTATTCAACATCTTTTATTTCACTTTTCTATTTTCCTATCTCTTATTAATTAACTTTTGCTTAACCGAATTGAAATTGATTACACAATGATTCCATATAAGGCTGCAGTAAGAACAACGTGAGTTCGAACCCAGCCCGGGTGATTTTTTTTCCGTTTTTTTTATTTGTTTTTGCTTTATTTTTTTTTTTTTTTTATTAAAATATTTTTTATTCAACCTTTTTTATTTCACTTTTCTATTTTAATTTCTCATTTTTATTTACTTTTGCTTACTTGAATTGAAACTGATTGCACAATGATTCTATGTAATACTGCAGGACAACATTTGCTTAATATACAAATTTAATACCTCTTCATATCATCGGGCGTTGGTGGAGCGGTCTAAAGAGTTGGTAAATGTAAGAAAAAAATATCTGGCACGCGGAGGGTCGTGGATTCTCAAATCCTGTCGCGGGCAGTTTTTTTTTTCTTTTTTTTTAATTTTATTGAAAAAAAGCTTACCGCAGCATTACAAATAAGAGCTTTAAAAACTCTTCTTTGGTAAGCCTGCTGTAAGCTTTTGCTCGCTTACATCCTATGACATGCAATGTTAAAAAGAAAGTATTGTTCTTACGGAGCGGAAGCGCTTATTGGTGAAAAGGATGCACTTCAGAAGGGTTTTTGAAGCACTTTTTTTCCCCTTGGGTTCTTATTGAGACATACATAGTACATATCTATAAAACTGCATCATTATATTTTTGAAATGTAGTGGTCGGAAAATTGCTTTTTGGTGCCAAAATATCTATGCGCATGGCAATATATCCCAATTCGATATTGGATAGGAAACTAATGGAAAATTAAGTGTTGTTAAGTGGAAAATTAAGTGTCGGATATATGGTTAGGAAAGCCACTGTAAAGCGGGGAAAAGTATCTTATCTGAATTATAATTGAAATTTAAGCAATGTTGCAATGGACGTTTATTATTATTTAAATTTATTTTTTTCTATTTTTTGAAACGTCCCACATAGGGGTATCTGAGTTAAAAACCTGGTCAAAATTAATAACTCTGAAACTACTGGTCCGATTTTGGAAATTGAGGTGTCATTTTATTCAGACGATCAAAACAAATATAGACTCGTTTAAAAAAATTGTTAATAGAGGGCGCTGCAGACAAGTGAAATATTTGAGGACTTGTAGCTCCTGTAGTACTGAGCCGATTTTGGTTTTCATAAAGTTTTTCTCTTTCATTTTACTTAAATGATAATGTGATTGCATCAAACTTTTGAAATACATTCAATAGACGGCGGTGTACACATGATAAATGTAGTAACTTTTAGGGTCTTCTATCTTGTATACAACTTTATTGATTTTAGTTATCAAGTTGTCAATCAATTTATATAACTCTGAAGAGTAGTCCGAGAACACTACAGAATAGAAAATTTGTCTACGGAGGGCGCTATAGACAAAAACATCACAAAAACATTTTAAAAATTCTATATCACTGAACCTTATTTAATAGATATGGCTTATTCTAAAAAAATTATAAAAAAATTGATAATAGAGGCCGACATAACTTGCCGAAACTCCAACTTTTCAATCTCCGAACTAATAATCTCAAATTTTTTGAAAAACAATTATTTTTTATTTTAATCTGAAAACTCTACGCCATCAAATAATTTCTGAAAAGTTTTATTTTATGAGAATTTTTGGCAGATAAAATTGGGACTCGTGAGGATCCACTACTCTTCTGCTTTTAAAAATTTACAATTTTTCAATAAAAAATACTCAGTTACTTATAAAGTTTGAACACACTATTTTGACTCTTATAATGATTCTTTTTTTATTAAATTAAATTTATTGTAAAGAACACACCTGTCGTAGAATAATCCATTCTGCAATTTTTCGTTTTTTTCTGCAATTAAAGAAATATACGCACTTAAATCAACAATTCTTTTGCAATTTTAAATTTTTATTTTAAAATGTTTTACAAAACTTCAACTTTGACAGCGTAGTACGAAGCTGCAGATTGATTAAGATAAAATCGGGTCCCAGATTTCTTTAGTTTGAAGTATTAGCTGTATAATAAAAAAAAATGAATCATTTTGGACCAGCTTTTTGGGTTAAATCTCCCTATGTGCGACCCCATTTACTTATATTTTTTTCATTGTGCTAATGGTCCAGTTCTTAAACCCAGAATATATTTTGCTTTTGCTATAATTTAATGTTCATCGTTTAAAAAATAAAAAAATATTTTTCATGTTTGTCCATCACATGTTGTCACAAACTGTTGAGTAAACATCTCAAATTTCGCTCCCACAAAATACATTTATGATCATAGGGCAATGTTATGGTTCTTTGTCAGTAAATAAACATTTCAAATAAATTATAAGCAAAACTGTGAACTGGAAATTAGTTAATTAGAGGGGGCATTCGAAATAATTTGGCAATCAAAAGTCATAAATAAAAATATTTTCAGCACTTTCATATATCAGCAGAGAAAGGGTGTCGTAGGAAAATTTCATAATAACTGAACAGTGTATTTATAGCAAATATACATACATATGTATGTATGTATGAATGTAAAAAGTGTTGTAAATTCTAGAGAACTTTGGTATATGCATATGTGAAAACATTAAAATTTGATGTATGTACATATGTGAGCAAATATTATCGAACATTTCCAAATTTCAAAGAAGTTAATTTGACATTTCAACAGTTGAGCAATAATTACACAACTTTTCAGTTCACCACAAAAAATTAAAAAAAAGTTCAAATTTAATTTTTTTATGCAAAGTTTTCAATTAACTTGCTTTACTGATGTGTTTTCTTTCATGTGCATGTGTGTACAATACAGTGGCTCACAGCTTATTTCATGCAGTAAAATTTTTCAATTTCAAAACACTGTATCTTTAAAACTATTACAAATATCAGCAAATTTTGAATGCAGGCTTAGACAGGCATGTCAATTGTTCATAACACGGTGCTCTTGAACAGTCGGTAGGTTTGATGAAAATGTGGAGAAAATCTGTGAATTGGGTTTCATTTGTACTAGTTTAGTGGTCTGAAAAATGCAAGCCCCGAAATCGTAGCTGATCTTCTCCGCGAAATATCGCAAATATACATATCCCATATAAAATAAAAATATGTAGAAAAAAAAAAAAACAGAACAAACAAATATAAAAATAAATACATTTAATGTATTTTGTAATGGTGAATCCGAATCCGGCCTTAGCATTGCTGTATCTCATACGGAGATATCTTAGACTAAACAAGGAAAAAATACCGTTTTTGCTATATTTTGAAGCTATATTTCTAGAATATAAAACATTAATACGCAGAATCCGATACAATATCTCAAAGTTTTGATTTTTTTAAAAACAAATTGAAGAGTATAATCATTGATAAAAATAGCAATTTAGTTTAAAAAATTTAAAATTTGACAAAAACATTATTTAGAAAAAATATTTGTTTATTTTTATAAAAATTTCTTTAAAAACACAAAACTTAAAATCTCTTGATTTGGTTGACTACTGACGGAGTTTTGAGATTTCAAAAAAACAAAACTTCTAAATGTTGTTTTTTTTGTTTTTTAAAATTTATACCTCTGAAACCGCTCCATGGAAAAAATTTAAAAAAATCATAGATGCTAATCTCAACTAGTACTATAAGACAAAAAACCGGAGATGCAAAAGCAAAATGCTATCCGAGGCGATATGTTATGCCCCATATACTCTTCGGATAATTTTGACGTTTTTGATATTTTTCCAGAATTTTGAGATATTATTGTTTTAAAGTAAAAAGTAGCTGTGTTTTGGGCATTAAGCTTTTGAAATGCGCAATATGGTCACGTGGTCATGGATCACAGGAACATTCATTGGTTTTGATGAAACTAAATAGGATCCATAGATTATAGTGATCCAAAAAAGTCCAAGGTTCAAAGAAGGAGATCACTGCTATTGAATGCCGCTAGGGAAAAACGATTGCCAGATTCGGAATCAGTGACCCTGAGTTAGTCAAAAAAAGTTATCGAAATCAAATTAAGATTTTTGTGATGCACAGTGTTATCGGCCAAATCATGAACATTTTTTTGAAGAGTACTGTTTTCAAACGCAAGTTTTATAAATTATATCAAACAAGCTTTTGAAGGCGAGGCGGCAGCCCCATATATAAAAATTTTTTTATCACTTACGTACTTCTTGAACTTTGTTCTATGCGTATTGCATATTTATTAAAATATTTACGCATTGTTCTTTAGTTTTAAATATTTCCTGTCTTTGGAGATAATGCGTTAATATATTCCGAAAAATTATACCCTGCATAATACCATTATGAGGTGATTATCAAAAATATCCAAAAATAAAAAATCCAATGAAAAATATCTCGTGAAAAACATCCAAAAAATACATAAAAAAAAATACATGGAAGATTTTAAATTTTTTTTTCCTTCGATTTTAATTTTATTGGATAATTTTATTTTTGAATGTTATTGTTTGGATATTTTTGAGTGGAATCCCATTACGACCTGGGGACTACAACATTTATCCAATATATAGTTGAGATATTATCTTTTTAATATGCATCTGCAATCAAAATGAAAAATTTTAGACTTATTCCAAGCATTTTTGAGATCGTAATAAAATAAAGATCATGTCAAGCCGAGATTTTGCATGAAACGGTTATGAGCGACCCCTTAATGACCTTCAAAAAAATCTGAAAAAACTCTCAGCTCGCTTCTTTAAAACTGTCTTTCTGACTATCGGGGGTAATCGTGAAATTTCCAAACATCCTTTTTTTCATTTGTGGGTGATTCTACTTACGTAGGTGAGAACATTCCTGTATAAAATAATTTATTTTCGGCGCCAATTTATTTTTCATAAGAGTTCAGACAATTAGTTCAGTATAGGTCTTTATGCACATTTCCAAAACGGGTCACGGTCTTCGGCCACCCAATTGGCTACAGCCGAAATATTCTCCACACTAATTTGCGGATGTCATTGGCAATATTGGGCTCAGAAGGTCGAAGTGCACAAAACACATTTCTCACAGAACGCTGAAGTGTGATGGATTGCCAAACAATACTGAACAAAAAATAAGGTGACAACATGACAACAGTGACGCGTGATATGTCAAAAAAACCTCTAAGTGAATTACCCAATATTTTTAATGATTTTGTCAACTTCAACCTACTCAACGTAGCTCTTTATGATGCACTCAGAAAAAAAAAGATTGTTAAAACAACAATTTTTCTTTCTTAAAAAATTGTTATTTCTAAATTGTTGAAATAAGAATTTTATTCTTAAATCAACAATTTCATTCTTGGTACTTAGTTTTTTACACATTTGTCATAAAAAATCATGAAAAATACTTTAAAATACAAAACTTCAAACATTTTGTTTTGAAGGAAAAAAAATAAAAAAATCCTTTTTAAAACAAAAAAAGATTTATTTAACGAACAAAGGTAAGAAAAATTTCACTCAAAGTTTTCCCCATCACTTAACATATTTTTCTCCCATCTTTCTGGCAGCATATCATTACAAATTGAATTCTATCGATCCCACTAAATACAGAGAAGCTTCGAATCCTAGATATTTGGATTTGCGGACGATGTCGATGCATAGACATGGCTCACCTCACGACTTTTGTTGGGATTCTCGTACTGAAACCATTTTCCATCGCCAGTCACGATAAGATGCAAAGATTTTGTCCTTTTCTGCCGTTGAAGCAGGAGTTCCACGTATGCAAACGCTGTGTACTTCTCTCGGCTTCTTCTCATACGACATCCAATGTCTTTGTATATATTTCATTCATATTGCTGTAAGATATATTCAAAATAAATAAGTACTAATAAAACCACAAACATTTCAACAATCATTTATTTTTTTTTCAAATATTTCGTTCTTAAACATTGTCAACAGTTTCATTTTTGAAATAACAATTTCCGCTCTTAAGCTTCCAACAACTTTTTACTTGATTCAACAATTTTTCGTTTTATGAAACATATAACAATTTCATATTTAAAACAAGAGCAAAAGTTGTTGGGAAGATTTCAACCAACGAAAATTCTTGAAACAAAACATGAAGTTGTTGGAAATACAATTTTTTTTTCTGTGTGTGATAAAAACTTTGACTCGAATTTTCTTTGAATAATTTTGTGCCGCTGTGAAACGTGGTTTACCACCAGCACCTTGCTCATCAAGTAGCAAGTTTTAAGCAACAATTGCCATCGTTGAATATCAAAAAGTTTGTGGTCCACGAACATCTCCAATGATGAGCTATTAATCAATTGCCAACGATATCCTATCTTAATACGAATCTGACGACGAAAATGGAACTGGACTGCGTAAATCAACAACAGAAACCTGTCGTCAAGCATGGCAGTGAAACCTATCAGGAAACCCATCGCAGAAACGATTGCTGAAACAAAAATTCATAAGGACCTATGATTCAAGGGGAGGAGAATGACACAGGAAACAAAAGAATATCGCAGTTTTGATTTGTTTTTCAAAATTATACAATCCCGGGAACAAGGACAAGCTTAATATATTTAAATTCCTGTAAGTCCTTGGACTATCGAAAGTCTCGTAAAGTATTGTCCATAATACCAATGTAGTATGTTTTTTGTAACCTCTCATGATGTGCCCTGATATATTCATCTCTAGGAAGTTAGTACACTTTCATTTAGTTTTTCAACACTGGTTTTATTTTACATTATTATTTTATATTAGAATTTTCCAACGAAAAATTTTTGGTCGAAAATTTTCATATCAATGAAAAACTTTGACGTTTAGCATATGAGCATTTCCACAATATAAAGAAAAAATTTCCTAAACATAAATAGTGTTGTTGTGAAAAATTTGACACTCAGCATATTGAAAGTGATTGATTATAATGCAACAAATGTGTAAATTTGTAGAGAAACTCAGGCGCCTGTATATTTTTACAAACTTTTTATATAAATTTACTAAAAACTGCAAAATAAACTTTTAATATAAAGCATCCGGTGCAATTTTGCAAGTATGGAAAAGTTTGAAAGTTATATACTCACATACATAATACATATATATATGTATGCATGTAAGTGATGATGAAAAGTTGTACAATTTTTTGTTATTCGAAGGAAATTAAACGAAAGTAGCAAAGATTCAAATTAAGAATTTAAGAGTTATTTTTTTTGTAAATTTTAAATTAATCTGATTAATAAAATATTTATTTATTTTTATTGTTTGTATCACCCTGCAAAATGCTGTTTGTTATCAGCAACTCTTGAAAATAACAACACTACAAAAATTTATTGCTGACAATGATAACAATTCATCAGACGCCAACTGAAAACCGTTAAGAACACAAATAGTCAAATGAATGAAAAAAAAAAAGAAGTCTGACCGAATGTTGACTTAGCTAAGTCAATAGTAAAGTATTCATTCAATGTTGACTTTCTTTGTACTGAGGGTGCCTAAATACAACAAAGTAATCACTTGTTAACGATTTATTTACTTGTGTACCGGATATTTACTTTATGCCATATCGCATGTATTCGTGTATGAACAACGCTTTTGCCGCAGATAAAAAAAAACTTCGTAGTCCACTTTATTTGCATGCAAACGAAAATATTGAGATTTATGAAACTGCACTTCAATTGTTTGCAATTAATTTCAATCAGTGGTCTTGCGAGAATTTTCCATAAGTCAACCCATTACACATTGATTCAACTGACCAGCTCAATTGATTTATTAAGCAAATTTACATAAGGCAACTAATTTGCTTGGAAATCACTCGTGCGACGAATATTGAAATATGCGTCGATAGAGCGAAATCTGCAATATAAATAAGTACTTAATGTGCTTACTTCGAGATAACACGTTCATTAAACTATCAATAAATATTTACCAGAAATAACTGTTTGGAATCATGCCTTAATATGTTAATTTCTCCTTTTAGTCCTGTCAAATAAGGATTAAACTTCCTAAATGAAGTTGTAAAACTTTGTTTGTGCCATCGTGTGAGTACTGTGAATGTCCAAATTCACGAAAAGCTGTTTTTTTGCTGGTCGACAATTTTACAGCCCAAAAAATTGCCCATAAGATAACGTTAAAGCTATTTTCATACAATTTACTGTTTAGGAGATATCCCAGTTTCAAAAATTTGCAAAACTTAGCCAGCAACTTATCTCTCAAACGTTGCTTCACAATTAAGAGCAGTTCGGGTTGCCAAGTCCAAGATAAAGTATTTTTTATGTATCACATCAGGCCATATTTTCTATTTATATTTTCAAAGAGTGCTACATACACTCCCGGCAATCAACCACTAATCAAGATCGAGAGAAAATACAGTCTTGGTCTTGTTCTTGCACATTGAACCTTGGTCTTGGTTATTATATTGAGTCTTGGTCTTGGTCTTGGTCTTGATCTTGCTCATTAAGTCTTGGTCTCGGTCTTGGTCTTGGTCTTGAAAAAATTTTGAGAGATATTGAGTATTAAAAATTTCAAAACCATATTTCTCCAAAGCAGTTGGGTTTTGAGATGCGAAAATACAAATTGAAAGATGATTTTATCTTCAAAACGGGAGTGAAACAACTTTTAACTATAAATTACTAAGACTGAAAAGCAGTCTTGGTCTTCACGATTACCGTGCGCAAGACCAAGACCATAGCAGTCAAAAATATCAGCGTCTTGGTCTTGGTATCGCAAAATTACCAAGACTAAGAACAAGACTCAAGACCAAGACTAGTTTTGCTCGTCAAATTTAGAATTCCCTACAGAGAGGCTACACATACTTAAAATTATTGGCCTTCTGAAATATGCTCAAAGTTTTTCAAAGTAAAGGAGATCGTAATTATCTTCCCCTTAATGAATTATCTGGAGTGGAATGAATTACTTAATGATCCTTAATATGGGTTCCAGAGAGCTCGCTCTGTTGGCGGTTTGATGACATTCGCCACCGAGAGGTAAAACTATTGTGTCCACTTATCTTTTTCCACGACTGTTCTTATTCTTGGATATCCTTCTTCTCCTTCTTCAACAACCTTTTACAGGTTGCTCTTGTTCCGTCATATTCTGCCTTTTGGATGGCGACGGGATGTTAGCACCCCATTTATGGAATTTCGGGAAACCACTTATGCTATTCAAAAGGTCATAAAATGGTCAAAAAAGGTCAGTTGGTTTGGCTAATTGGTCAGCGAAAGGTTATTTTTAAAAATTTTTTTTAAAAATTTTCAAGGTCATTGGAGATGTTAGCACCCCATTTATGGAATTTCGAGAAACCAATTATGTCATTCGAAAGGTCAACAAATTGTCAAAAAAGGTCAGTTGGTTTCGCTAATTGGTCAGCGATAGGGAATTTTTCAAAAATTTTTTAAAGATATTTTTTCAAGAAACCTAAAATTTAGAAAAAAAACCGTTTTTTCAAAATAACTTCAAAACGGTTCATCCTAGAAAAAAATTTGGAACGTTCAATTCCCTATAAGGGTCTCTTCAAACTGTTTTTTCGTCGGACTTACCCTTAATGAGATATCGCATACATACATTAGAGAAGATCATATTTGTTTTCCATTACTTTCATTCAGTTTCGAAATCTACGTTAAAATTTATGTTAAAAACTCTTTGGGACCATATATCCAAAGTGAATTTTGACTCAGCCAAAAATTGTTTGAAGTTTTGGGTTTTTTTCGCTGTTGCGAGATTGTCTTTGAAAATGTATAACTTCAGAACAACTTGTTGTATTGCTATGATTTTAGCACCGTTCAAACGATGTAAAAACGTTGTATCAATGCCTTGGCTAATTTTTGAAAAAGGTCATCTGGTTCAAAAGTTATGATCTTTTAAATGAAAAAATGTAAAAACTTATACGAAATCTTTCAAAAATTTCATATTTTTTAAAAAAAAAAATTTATTGTACTTTTAAGATTTTTTATCCAGATACGGCTAGTCATTTTAAAGTTGTGTCCTTTTGAATAAAGACAGATAAAAACTTTATACAAAGTATATTAGGAATTAACTCCTCCTAGAAAAAAAAACTGTTACTTTTGAATTTTTTTTTAGCTCATCAAAAGGCCTAACGCAGGTCTGTTTTTCAAGATACGGCTAGCCATTTCAAAGTTATGACATTTTAAATGTAAGCAGAGGAGAACTGTTGGGTGAAAAAATACTTATTTAAGGCAAACTTCAACAAAAAAATTTTTTATTTTTTTTTCAATGAGTTCTAGTGTAACACTTTCGATTACAATTAATTAGTATAAAAAAACTGCCAAAGCATTATGAGCTATAAAAAAAATTCAAAAGTAACGGTTTTTTTTTTTCTAGGAGGAGTTAATTCTTAATATTCTTTGCATAAAGTTTTTATCTGTCTTTATTCAAAAGGACATAACTTTAAAATGACTAGCCGTATCTGGATAAAAAATCTTAAAAGTACAATAAATTTTTTTTTTTTAAAAATATTAAATTTTTGAAAGATTTCGTATAAGTTTTTACATGCTTTCATTCAAAAGATCATAACTTTTGAACCAGATGACCTTTTCCAAAAATTAGCTAAGGCATTGATACTACGTTATTACATCGTTTGAACGGTGCTAAAATCATAGCAATACAACAAGTTGTTCTGAAGTTATACATTTTCAAAGACAATCTCGCAACAGCGAAAAAACCCAAAACTTCAAACGATTTTTGGCTGAGTCAAAATTCACTTTAGATATATGGTCCCAAGAAGTTTTTAACATAAATTTTAACGTAGAATCCGTAACTGAATGAAAGTAAGTAGAAAAAAAAATTTGATCTTCTCTAATGTATGTATGCGATATCTCATTAAGGGTAAGTCCGACGAAAAAACAGTTTGAAGAGACCCATATAGGGAATTGAACGTTCCAAATTTTTTTCTAGGATGAACCATTTTGAAGTTATCTATATATAAATAGGCAAACGAAATCGGTTCAGTCCCTGTTTCTATACCTAAATCTCAACCGATTTGCTTGATTTTTTTTCTGTTGGAAAGGTTGTGAGGAGGAGCAGTGCATAGGACTATAATTGTTTTTAAAGTGGAAGGTGCCACGCCCCTAAATGGAAAAAACGATCTCACGGCTAAACCGCTGTATCGATTTTAACGAAATTTGGTGTGGAGATAGGGTTAACACTAAGGAACGATAATATGACCATTATGTTTTTCAGTGGGCGGTGCCACGCCCCTAAATGGAAAAAACGCTCTCACAGCTAAACCGCTGCATCGATTTTAACGAAATTTGGTATGGAGATAGAGTTAGGACTAAGGAACGATAATATGATCATAATGTTTTTCAGTGGGCAGTGCCACGCCACTAAATGGAAAAAACGCTGTCACGGCTAAACCGCTGCATCGATTTTAACGAAATTTTGTATGGTGATAGGGTCAGCACTAAGGAACAATAATATGACCATTATGTTTTTCAGTGGGCGGTGCCACGCCCTTAAATGGAAAAAAACGCTCTCACAGCTAAACCGCTGCATCGATTTCAACGAAATTTGGGACTAAGGAACGATAAAATGACCATTATATTTTCACTGGGCAGTGCCACGCCCCTAAATGGAAAAAACGCTCTCACGGCGAAAATACTGCATACGATTTTAATGAAATTTGGTACAGATATAGAGTTAGCACTATATAGCACGGTAATATGATTGATTTTTATGAATTTTGGTATAGATAGATATCAAAAACTGTTTGCTCTTTAGTAGGAGTTACACGCCTCTAAATGAAAAGTACGATATTGCAACTTAGCTGCACCGATGCAGATAACCCGAGCCCTAAGGAAGAATATTAAAAGTTTTTTGTGTTTTATCGACCAAGAAAGGGTATAAAAACTTTTTCCTTTATTTTATGGTCAAATCGAAATGGGCGAATTTCGGCCACAAGGCGAACTCTAGTTTTGAAAAAACGGTTTTTTTTCTAAATTTAGGTTTCTTGAAAAAATATCTTTAAAAAATTTTTCAAAAATTCCCTATCGCTGACCAATTAGCGAAACCAACTGACCTTTTTTGACAATTTGTTGACCTTTCGAATGACATAATTGGTTTCTCGAAATTCCATAAATGGGGTGCTAACATCTCTAATGACCTTGAAAATTTTTAAAAAAAATTTTTAAAAATAACCTATCGCTGACCAATTAGCCAAAGCAACTGACCTTTTTTGACCATTTTATGACCTTTCGAATGACATAATTGGTTTCTCGAAATTCCATAAATGGGGTGCTAACATATCCTTGACCTTGAAAATTTTTAAAAAATTTTTTTAAAAATTCCCCATCGCTGACCAATTAGCCAAACCAACTGACCTTTTTTGACCATTTTATGACCTTTTGAATAGCATAAGTGGTTTCCCGAAATTCCATAAATGGGGTGCTAACATCCCGTCGCCCTTTTGGATTCCATTTAAGGGCATGGCGTTCTTAAAGGGTTTTCGCAGACGGTTTCACATCTAATTAATACTTAAGTAATGGAAAAATTACGTAGGGTTCCGTCATATCACCATCATTTATCCTAGCTTTAAAAGGTCATCGAAGCTTTTAAAGACTTTCGCAACATTTTTTGTTCTTAAAGCTATCAATAGCTTTTAAGCTCTTTGTGTGTTTATGAATAATACAATCTCAAATGATCCCAAAACAATCTCTGTGTGGGGTCGTGCTGATCGTGTCGAATTCAAAGCTAGCAAGACACGGCGTGCTTGAACCAAGTTTAAATAAAAGTTTCTTGCATATGAGTTTTTTGACTGAATTATGTTACGTAATAACTTCACGAATCAAATGATCCCAAAATTAAAAAAATCGAATGGGCCCTTTTTGAAATAAGGAGCCTTAAGCAATAACTATAAAAAGTTAATACAACACAAAATTAAAAATATTTGTAACATTTTCAAACTATTTTTTCTAAACTAATTTGAGGTCGCTGAACACGAAAAACGCATTTATTTTTTTTTCCTTGGGGTCGTTCCCAAGATATTCGATAATTTATAATTTCGAGGTTATAGCTTCATATACATCAATATATTTCTATGACGCCAAGTCCGATCAATTTTATTTTTCCACGCTTACAAAGAGTGATTAACGGCGCTTCTAACAAGTTTACCAATAATTATGCTCCAAACAAAATTGACGGAGTTAAAGCAGGAAAAAGCTTGATATTTCAAAAATTTTTTAAATTTTTCACATAACTTCAAATGAAACACTTTGTTTTTGGCACATATTTTTTTTTAAATAATTATTTTTAGAAATGTTATTTAATGGCGCATATAAAAGCAAACATTTTAAGCCTATGTTGAGCAAAATCGAATGAAATTTCCAAAATATATTAAGGTTTTAGTGCAATAGAGAAATTTCGATTTCTTTTGAAAATTAATATTTTTGATACAATCCGCAATGTTCTTCTACAGAGAATAATTAGAAGTTACTTAAATCATCTTTAAAGTGTTCAATAAGTGTAGGGTGTCCTATTTGGAGGCTGAAAAATTGGATCTGTTGACTCATGCCGAACATTTCGAAAATTCTCACATCTTCATTATTGCACTAAAGCCTTTATATCTCTTGGAAATTTCATTCGATTTTGCTCAACATAGGCTTAAAATGTTTGCTTTTATATGCGCCATTAAATAACATTTCTAAAAATAATTATTTAAAAAAAAATATGTGCCAAAAACAAAGTGTTTCATTTGAAGTTATGTGAAAAATTTAAAAAATTTTTGAAATATCAAGCTTTTTCCTGCTTTAACTCCGTCAATTTTGTTTGGAGCATAATTATTGGTATACTTGTTAGAAGCGCCGTTAATCACTCTTTGTAAGCGTGGAAAAATAAAATTGATCGGACTTGGCGTCATAGAAATATATTGATGTATATGAAAATATAACCTCGAAATTATAAATTATCGAATATCTTGGGAACGACCCCAAGGAAAAAAAAAAATAAATGCGTTTTTCGTGTTCAGCGACCTCAAATTAGTTTAGAAAAAATAGTTTGAAAATGTTACAAATATTTTTAATTTTGTGTTGTATTAACTTTTTATAGTTATTGCTTAAGGCTCCTTATTTCAAAAAGGGCACGACGTGAAGATCCAATGTTGTTTGTTTTCTACTACTGTCTTTCTTTGTCCCTGTCATCTCTTTTCTATCAAATCAATAAGGTGCAATGCATTTGTTGGAGCTATTCCCTAGGCAATGGTTTTATTAATAATAAAAAAATGATATTGCTAAATCAAATTAATATCATGATGTGCAATTTTGGAATTACTTTTTTTTTTTTTAATAAGAACAACGTAAATTCTTTCACAAGTAGTTTCGCTTACTTCAATTTATCTATATCCTGCCATATATAAAACATTCCTTAGCATTGAATAACTCCACTTCTGTACGTAATATCAACTGATATCCGGTTCATTGTCTGCTTCCGTTGACCATATCGAAGGTATGCTGATCGTTTCCTTAGTGACAATTCCACTTTATTTTTAAGAGGGAAAAATCATTTGAAGATTGACATTCAACAACAATTATTGTATTACAAAAGTATTGTAGTTCTTCACAGTTGTTCTCTTTTTACAATTGCAATTTATTTGTACCTTTTTTCTTATTTTATTGAGGTGACTTGTACATTGAGTATGTATCTCTAAAGAAAGTGTTGTTCCCGCTGAGTTTTTGTATAGTGGGATTGTAAAAATTTGTCATGCTTTGTACTTAATTGTTAATAAATACTAATACAATTTTTTAAGGTGCTGAAACATAAGTGTTTAGGTATTTGGATTTTATTCGGTATTTTTAAAATTTGGTTTTTCTTAAAATTTTGTATTTTATAAAAATTTCAAATTATACATTTAGATACTTACTTAAAAAATTGCCAAATTTTGTGTATCGTAAGTACAGATATTTTTGGTTCACAACGGACACTTAAAGTAAGTAGGTACTCATTCTTAAGTACAACTTCTTAAGGGTATCAACACTTGCACAGCGTGATTTTTCAAATTTTACACTTTATATTGATTTGAACTTCAATGCTGGACTAAATTTGCAAAGGTCATACGAATTTCAGCATCTTTTGATTTGAGTTCTAAATATCAGCTGGATACTGAAATTAACTTGTGTTTTATGAATGAACATTTGTTCAGTGTTTTGCTCTGATCACTTTTTACTTACTTTTCAATTGTAGTTTATCATGTATTTAAGTAAGTGTTTTCGAATGCATTCACACAGCCATACTCTAAACGCATGGGAGGCATTTTTGAATGACAAATTGCAACCACTTTCACAATACGCAGCTATCATTTTACTGAAACTGACACCTGGCGAGGAAATTTTTCAAGCAATCTAAGTATTTTCACTATTAAGTTCTGATTTAAGTCCTCAACACATTCAGTGCGAGTGCGACGAAAAACAGAACGAAAAAAAATGAAGTTCCGCATATGTTAGAGCAAGATGTACAATCAAGATTTCATTGAGCAGCATTGCTAACCAAGCCCGTGCACACGGGGGTGTGTTACGGGTTCAAACTCCCCAGGAAGGTCTTTTACCCATTTATAATGGTACAAATTTAGTGTTTCATATAGTGTTCCCTCATTTTCATATATGAAAAACCCCCTCCAAGAGCAAATCCTACGCACGCACACTGGTCGAAAAATCTAAAAAGCTAGTGAAAATTCATTGGTAATGGTAGAATATTATCCACTTTGCTCGTTTCAGTGGTCAAAAAGATCTCTGTGCCTAAAAAACTCTTCTCGTTTGAGTTTGAAGTTCACCTATTCTTGCGAAGAATTTTTTTTATTTTTTTTAATTGTATAAAGCAAGGATGTCAGCGTTTTCAAATCACTGCAGCGCAATCAGCGTTGCTTTTACAACAACTTTAAATTCGAATTACAACAAACAAAAAAACAATTTTTTGTTGTTTTTTCATGCCTCGTTTACAACAACAATAATACTTCAACAATTTTCAAAATTTCTAAGAACTAGGACACACACAAAAATTAGGGGAACTCACGCGTTGATGCGCAATGCCCTTGCGTCGTTGCGAAAGTGCAATTTGCTAAAGTTTGATATTAGTAAAATAACAAAAATATTGCCAAAAATTTCGCACTACTTTTGCAGTTTCTCAAGATGGAAATATTCACATTGATCGTTCAGGCGTTAGTGCGTAAAAGACTTACATTTTCGCTACTGCGCATCAACGCATTAATACCCATATTGTTTGTTGTTTTTGTTTTTGATGCGACGTAGTCGTTGTTGTTGTTTTATGTTGGTTCGAGTTCGATTTTGTGTGTACGCAAAAAAAGCAACAAAAACGCGAAATTTTGACGAGCGTTAAAAAAAAAACAACAAAAAATATTTCTGTGAATGTAGCACAGAAATATTGATGTTGTTGGGATTGTTGTACAGAAATATTGATGTTGTTGGGTCGAGCCAAAATTGGCTCACTTTTCTTCTACGCTGACACCCTTGGTATAAAGCGTATCAGTAAACAAGTGGAAAATATAACTTCTGCTCATCTTTTTGCAATGTCACAAAATGGAGTCTTTCAGTGAAGGTTTATTTAATATGTTTCTCAAATCCAAAGCGTTTTATCCCGTTCACA
Source organism: Calliopum simillimum (assembly GCA_951812925.1). Lineage (NCBI taxonomy): Eukaryota > Metazoa > Arthropoda > Insecta > Diptera > Lauxaniidae > Calliopum > Calliopum simillimum. The sequence continues at coordinate 88,449,856 of OX638369.1, read as the reverse complement.
GTTTATATAAATAGACTGTTTCGTGAAAATATATATACAAAAAAATTGTTGAAGTGGTTTTTAATATGATAAATGTTATAGCATCCACAGCCATCCGTCTAGTTTCTACATGCATCTTATTCAGAGTACATTTTTCTAGAAACCTGTAAAAAATTAGCTGCCCCGAGGAACCCGTGAAAAAGATATTAGGCCTTTTGTAAAGTATTTCATTTTCGTAATAATTGATCCCAGAAACAAAACTTTCGTAGATGAAGATGCTGTTCAGCATATTTTGACCGAAATTTTGGATGTGCCATTTTGTGTTACAAAAATTAATTTCATATTTCCAATCAGCGACATTAAAAACCCCAATAACTCTCTTCTTATTGATTAATATAGTTTTGCACTAAACGGTTCGTCATTGTGCATCCGCCATTTTGTATTTCGTAAACTAGATTTCAGATTCATTAAAGCAACATCTGAGGCTACCATGTACCGTTTTTGGTGGCAATAAATGCAGCTTAGCAGTATTTAGTCCACCATTTTGGATTCGCCATTTTGTTTTTTTTGAAAATAGATTTCAGATTCGTAATTAGCATCATCACAAATCTAAAATTACCGACTTTCGTGAGAATATATTTGGTTAACCATTATTTGTGCACCATTGTGGATCCGGCATTTTGTTTTTTTAAAAATGGATTTCGGATTCGTAATCAGCATCATCAAAAACTCCTTATTACCGACTTTCAGAATTTTGACCAGTTTTTTCGATTTTCCGACCACTGTGGCACGGTGCTGTTGCCAACGTCACTTGTAAAAGTTCTCACAGTGCGATAGAACTGATTTTATTTAACCTGCGATTTTTTGAAAAGAAGAAGACAAGATACAAAAATTCAAACAAAATGTTTTCAACTAAGTTTTTCAATAAGTGGGTACATTTAAATTATACAATGACCTGAAAAAAATTGAGCACTGCAATTTTTTTGCCAACCCACCAATTTTTTTTTTTTCCTTTGCATTTTTGCCTTGTTTTTTGTAATGTTGGTGTTTTTTACTCAAAAACATGGAAGTTAGCTGACACCACAATACCACTTGACACGTGATTTGTTGGTAGCTAGTTTTTGCTTAATGTTTTTAGGACCACTGTAGAGGCCTAAAGCGAAAAAGGTGACCCCCCGGCATTTTAGCCGTCATCTTGAAATAAATATGTTTGATTCAATTTGTCTCGTTTCCTATTGGTCGGGAAAAAAAATTTTAACAAAAATTACGGGCAATAAAATGTTACGTATTTTTGATCTCGGACGCAGTATCCATAAGTTGATATTTCGAGTGGTAGAGGCCGCCAAAGTTACACAAAATTCAACTCTCTATGGCCAATTTTCTAAGGACATGATTTTTAGCTTTTCCAAGAAAGTGGCTCGGTTGTGAGCCATCTGGAAAATCCATATAAAAGTAGGAAAATATTTACTAAGTAAAGCAACCATAATTTCATAATAAGTTGAGATTTTATTCATTCAGAAGGGTTCAAGAGGACAAATAAGATATAATGAACCCACTAGGGCTAAACAAATCGTAATAAATGGAAGTGTTCAATCATCATTTTCTCCGTCTTCATCCAAGTCGGTGTCGCAATGTTTGCAAATGAAATACCAACGCGTTCCCATATTCAAGTGAACAGGCCGGCCGCATGTGTTGCATTTGATGCAGTTTTTTGGGGTCAGTTGTTAAGGAAAAAACCTCAAATAAATGATACAAAAATCAATTTTTGCCTTGGGATGCTTGGCTTGAGGTTGTTGTGCCTTCGTTTCTGCTCATCAATTTTGGCTGGGGAAGTCAGTTTACAGGTTTCCATAGCCTTTCGGCTGCTTTTTGATGGTTTTTTCGGGTTGACTGCTTGTAATGGCCTAATTGTGTTCGGAAGCGATGAAACACTGGCGCCTCTTGACACGGCTGATATAAAGCGAAGAGTGGATGGCTCACATTAAGTCGATGGCATGCTTTCAACATCTTTTTCACGCCCGACCTTCAATGGATCGAAATTCGTTTCGTTTTTCGTCTTCAATGAAATCACCATCGATTTCAACTTCACGATCGTTTACCTCAACAAGCTGGCATCGGCAAAAATATCAGGGTTGAATGGTTGAATACCAGTCGCCGAAAGTCCTGATTTTATTGTTTTTGGCGTCAAAGCCAAATCCAATGTCGCACAAACAAGACCGGCAATATGTGGAATTTCCAAGACCTGAGGCGGAACAGATTAATTTTTTAATTTTAATATAACATAAAACACGTTATTTTAATATATCTGATGATATGTGATAGTTATTGTATAAATCTAGCACGAAAAACGGATGGTTCAAACAGAGCTACTACCAGAGTGGTTCACAGCACATCCATGACGCTATTTTGGAAACGTCAAAAACAACGGCACTTCCAATCATATTGCGACATAACCAAATATTGGATCGTATAATAGAATCAAAACACTTAATAAAAATGCATTCACTCACTTGGATAGCACTTCGAAAAAATCAAAAAAAGTTTTCGCAATCGATTTTCAAACATGATGTCTGTAGCTGGCACAAGCAATACGTCTGAACACTTCAGTGTAACCACAAAAATTGAGTCATGTCAAAAGGCGATCTTGACTGTTGAAAGATTGGCGATATGTCAAAAATAACTAATGGTTCACTACCGAGCCCGGTTCATAACCGGTGCCTCTCCCCTATATTTTAGAAAATTTTTACTGTACTATAACTCGAGAGCCAATACATTTAAAAACTATTTTGCTTCTTCTTACAAGCGCTACAAATTTTATAATCACAACTTTTTGAAAATTCAACACCCAATGGATGCAAATGGAAAAAAATAGATTTTTTGTAATTTTGGCGGTACTACTGAAATACCAACTTGAGGATACCGCGGCCGAGATCAAAAATATGTGCGTAGAATTTAATTGCTCGTAATTTTTGTTCACGACTTGAAAATCATTCAAAATTGAATATAGTTCTGCGCATAGTATGTTACATGTTCAATTTTGAATGATTTTGAAGGTGCGATATCTCATGAACGGTAAGTCGGACGAAAAAACAGTTTAAAAAGATCCTTATAGGAAATTGAATGTTCTACAAAATGCGAGAAAGGCTTTTTTTCTAGAACAAACCGTTTTGGAGATTTTTTGAAAAAACGGTTTTTTTCTAAATTTCTGGCTTGTTAAAAAAATATCTCCTAAACTATAGGCCATACGAAAAAAAAACCAGTACGTAACTTAAATTGCAAGTAGTTCCGTACAAACAAATAGTTTTACTTTAAACGTGTGACTCACCGTTCATGAGTTAATGTAATTTTAAGCTCAACACATCACTGTGCCTATTCATAAGCGGCATGCATAATATACTAAATTTTTTTTTTCAAATTTTGAAATAGGATATCTCTTGAGTTATAGGTCGTACGAGAACAATTTAAAGAACAAATTTAATTTTTATAGAAAATGTTATAAGCTACAATATGGCGCCATAATATTTTTCTCTAAATGAACCGATAAAGACATATTTGTAGAAAACTGATTTTGGACGCCATTTTTTCAATAAGGCACCGCGAATGAACACAATTAGAGCTAGCGAAGTTTAAATTCTGAAAAAGCACATAGAAATCTATAAAATAACTCATTTGCAAAAATCCCGGAAAACTTTCCAGGTAAATCAACCAAATGACTGTACTATTATAAGAAATTTCAAAATTATCTATCAAAACTTTATTTCACTTAAATTTTATATAAATTTTAGGATATACTTCTACAGAAATTCATAAACGTTGTATTGCATCTTGCGGACATCTGCCCCACCAAAAAAAAAAAAAATGGCAAAAAATTTTATTATTTTGTGAATTTATTCAGTGATGATGGTTTGCATAAATTTGGAGAATACATTACCAATGGACTTATTTTTTTAGCGAAACTCTGTACTTCGTAATTAAGTTTAAGAGAGTGCACTTGTCATTGTTGACTGACGCAATAGCAATCTGGATTTAGACGTCATATCAAATGTTTTTTACCACTGCGAAAGATTTATTACCTGCTGTGTTAAAATATCTCACATTATTCTTGCCACTTTACGTTATCCAATTTAATTATATATTACACTTTCATTTTCTACTTATAGTCCAGTGCACAATGTCGGAAAAGATTAGTTCAGCATTTTATAAAGTGATTCATTTGAGGTAATACTAGTGTTACAATATGGTATGGCAAAATTCGAAGACAAGAAGTGGTGAAACTGTGTTCGTTTCTATATATTAATACGCCAGACAAAAATTTGTCCTACCTTTTTTACTATGTTAAAAATGGAGTACGACTCTGAATTATACACCATTAAAAAGGTATTTGTGTGTAAATGTGCACAAAGTTAAAATTATTTTAATATTTTTCCATTAAGCCAGGTAAAGTGAAATGCAAATTTTTCAGTATTAACAACAACAAAATACGCGGTCCCACAGGCTGAAAAGAAGATACAGCACAAAGAATACAACAAAAAGCTAACTGACACTGACTTCATGTTTTTTGCTTTCTTTTCGTTTCACATTTGCCATTGTACCAGCTTTCGTTTTTGTACCAATTAGCAAAAAATGTACTAAAACTGTCCAAAAAGTACCAAAATTATTTAATACATTTGTGGTCGAGTTTTAACCATTGGGCGATTCTAGTATAATTAAAGGGGCGTGGCGCTAAACAATTAGAAGAATTTCATTATATTCCTTGAAAATATTATACGAAAATTATTTTAAATTTTTACTTCAAGGAACTGGACTATCAAGTACGAAATTATTTGTCTGTCATTTCTGAAACCTTCATTTGCGTTTATTTTTTTCGAACTTTTTCTGTTTATTTTTTCTTCTTTTTTTTTTGGTGATGTTCCAACCAAAATCTGATAATCTTCTTAAATTATATTATGGGAAATTCTGCCAAAAGTAAAAACAAAACACCTACAACATTTGGAAAGTCAATTTTTTTTCGTTTACTTTTGTTTTTTTTTGGTTTCACTTTTATTGTAAGTTAATCACAAACAAACAAGATTTACATGTAAACTGTCTGCTCCGTATTAAGAGATTTTTTTTTTTTTTTGTTTTTTCAACTTAAACTAATTATGGTTTTTTGGCATTTTGTGTTTAAGTTGCTTTAAATGTTATTTAAAAAAAAAAAAAAAATAGAGAAAGTGTTAATTTATTTAAATTTAAAGTTTTTTCAACAATTTCTGCTGGTCATCACATGTTGAAGAAAAAAATTTACTAAAACTGAACTTAAGTATCTCAAAAATGTTATAACACCACTTTTTTTTGAACGAAATCAAGACTGAGTAATGATTTTTGCTAAGATTTATAATCAAAGTTTTTCTGTCTGCACTTAATTGTATTTTCCAAGTATTTGCCAAAAAGTTTCGCTGTTATTTAAAGACATTAATAAAGTTATTCTCTGGAAGAAAAATATGCATAATTCATATTTATGTATTTATGTTAACGCAAATTTCAAACATATAAAAGAATTATGAAAAAAAAAAGGTAGCCGCAAAGGATTGCCGGCCAATAAATCATTCACACCATTAGTATTTAGTCACACATACTCATTCATAAACATAATGGCTTTTTCTTTCACAGAACTGAAATAGAAATCCATTTAAAAAAGATATACACCACATCCATTCTTTAATCAAATGGTGCTACATGATGATGATGCCATAATCGATAGACGAAAAGGGTATCTGATCTAGAAAGCTATCATTCATTTTTTTTTTTTTTTGGATTAACATATCAATAGCTTTATAACGTATGTAGAAGTTCAAAATTGAATGAAAATATTGTCATGTTAGAAAACAAATTATTTCATGATTATCAGAGAATTTTTTCTAAGCTAAAATAATATTTGTTTATTTTATGCGTAGGTATTATGACAAAGTTATTGGGTGTACAACTTAAAAACCGGAATTTTTTAGCGAAATTCGATGCTTTATTGTGGAAAAATGTTACAATATATTTTATTCAAAGTATTGTCCATTGGAAGCTACAACATTTCCTCATCTTTCAGGCAATTTATGAATTCCATCCCAAAAAAATTGCGCCGGCTTGGCGGCCAAAAATGAATCGAGCCAATTTTCGATATCTTGAACTTAAGTGAAGCGTATTCCTGATAGGGCATTCTGCAACGATCGGAACAAGTGGTAGTCTGATGGTGCAAGGTCTGGGCTATAAAGCGGGTGAGGCAAAATTTCCCATCCGTTGTTTTCCGTTGTTTTCCATGTAATTTTTGACTGGGGCAGCAATATGTGGCCGAGCGTTGTCATGATGAAAAATTATTGCTTCGTGTCTGGTCGCATTTTCCGGGCATTTTTCGATGATGGCACTCTTCAAACGTATTAATTGTGTTCGATAGAGGTCACCTGTGAGCATTACAGAGCATTACCTTGGCACCATGGATATTTGCCTTTGGCTGGGAAGGTCCTGGTTGTCCGGGCTTTATATATGAATGTTTGCGTTTCGGGTTGTCGTAATGGATCCATTTTTCATCCCCAGTCACGTTTCGATGCAAAATGACTTTCCGCAGCAGTTTTCTTTGCAAAAAAATGACCCAACAGAACCTCCCGCAAATGCTGTTTTTTTCTCGAATTTTCGAATTTATTCATCGTGAAAAATAATAATGATGCACACAAGATAAAATTGTTTTGTTGACTGATTTTGACAGCTGTCAAATGTACCTTCAAAATGAAATATATATAAAGTTCGAGCTATCACGTTATTTGTTAGTACGGACATCCACCATCAAATTCCGGTTTTTAAGTTGTACACCCAATATTATATTCCTTACATGGGACACCAGTGCACTGAAGTCTTCCGTCAATGTTATTTTTTCTAATGTATGTATATCATTCGTTAAAAAATGCATGGAGTATTTGCAAATAGGGATAATGTACATATTTTTATTCAAATTTTTAAATTGATCTTTTTATGATTATAATGATTTTATGTGATACTTGCTTTTACCCGGTGACCGTTGCTTCACCTTTATCACGGTGCTTTTTACATATGTACTAAACCTGATTCATCTGCGCTAAATAGCAATGATGCAAGTTTTCCAGTGTGTGGTGTCGCCAATTTTTTCCAGTCGATGACATTTACTCTGATGCCCTTTACATAGTATATAACAAGTTTCAGCCATATGCTCAGGACAATTTCAGAGACACTTCTCATTTTTCTAATGGGCTTAGTGCCCTTTACATATTACGGGTGGTCAAAACTTTTTTTAACCCTCAAGTTGCATCATTCTGAAAATTTGTATATTTTCCTGTTCGAGGTACTTTTCTAATCATATAAAAATAAATTAAAATATTTACCGTTTTTGGCAAAGTTGAGTTAAGTCAAAAATAACATGAGAAAACTAAAATCCATAAAAAGGAACACGAATAGTCATTTTTAACTAATTCTTAGATGCTAAATTCAAATCTGTTAACGAAATCGCTTCAGAATTCAGAGATATCTTTACTTAAAAATTACCAAAATATTAGATTTTTCGTGATTTTTTCCTACTTTTGAGGTTATGTAACAAGACAGTGTAATACTCTGTCATAAAACCTGTTATGTTAGTTTAAAGAACATATTTTTGTCTACAAAACTCTTTTTAAATTATATCAATATCTTTTTTTTTCCAGGAGTTATCCTAGTCTAAAAATTTTGAAAGGAACAAAAACAAGATTTTTGACTATGTTGGAGGCTACATATGTAGAGAACGCACGAAATTTTTCTGCTCTTTTATACAAACCGCATCATTTAAAATCATTAATTGTCTTCAGAATAAGCTATCAAATGGTTATTTAGGATTTTTTTTTGCAAAGTTATGAGCTCTTTAATATGACATCATAAAAAACTAAAACGTTATGCCAGAACAAGGAATACACTGAAGCTAAAAAGTTAGTGTTCTTAACCCTTCAACGACTAAAGGCAAGTATGTTTGCCAGAACCCCATTTGCTTGAATGAAAGTTCTATTAACCCCCATTACTTCGATTTTGTTGTATTTTTATTTTGAAATTCTTTCTCATATTTAGACCTGGTCGTTAAATGGTTAAAACTGTTGTAACGAAGATGGGAAAATTCGTAGTTGACCACTCGATGGCTGATTTTGAAGACGAGGAATTTTGCTTAGTAATTCAGATAGTATAAAAGAGCAGTAAAATTTCGTGCGTTCTCTACGTAGCCTCCAACATAGACAAAAACCTTGTTTTTATTCCTTTTTAAATTTTGAGGTCGGGATATTGCACTGTCTTGTTGCATAACCTCAAAAGTAGAAAAAAATCACGAAAAATCTTATATTTTGGTAATTTTTAGGTTAAGATATCTCAAAATTCTGAATTCTGAAGCGATTTTGTTAACAGATTTGAAATTAGCATCTAAAAATTAGTTAAAAATGACTATTCGTGTTCCTTTTTATGGATTTTAGTTTTCGCATGTTATTTTTGACTTAACTCAACTTTGCCAAAAACGGAAAATTCGATTTAAAAAAAGCGCCCGACGGATTTTCTTAATTTTTTTTTTAGTATGATTAGAAAAGTACCCCGAATAAGAGAATATAAAAATTTTCAGAAAGATGCAACTTGAGGCTTAAAAAATGTTTTGACCAACCGCGATATGTGTAAAATTAAAAAAAAAAAAACAGTCCAAGGAAGAAACATGAAACAAAGAACATTTTCTTAAAACACATTAATCCATTATATCCTATTTCTTTTATCAAAATCTGGGCTACAATGGATTAAAGATTTACACAAAAATATTTTACGGAAAATTTCACTAGGGGTCGGCAAAGGCGAGAAATGCTTAAAACTTTAGAAAAATACATCAAAAATGTAATGAGTCTCTCTTTGTGTAACCGACCAAGATTCGACTTGACATATCCGATTTTCATGAAATTTGATGAAAAGTTAGAATTTGACGTACATTTAACTGTGGTAAGATGATTTTCCAAAATTCCGAAAATTTCCAAGATGGCAGCCATAGGAAGTTTGATCCAACCTTTGGATGCTCACATATTTGAAAATTCATAGCTCCACGGCGCACAGTGCGAAATTTGGGAAGTTTAGCGGAACTTTATTCAATTTTTGAAATACATAAAATGCGTAAGATTATTCATTATTTCAGTACCTTAATATCCCACCTCAAAAACCTCATACTCAGTTTGGTGAAAAACCCTGCCAAACAACTGCAAAATGCATCTGAAACTTACATTACTTATTCAATCATACTTTTTGCCTATTAAAAGCTTTTCGATTTGTTAAAGTTAATAGAGTGGTACATACAAACGGTAAGTTAGTAGGCCGCGAAATTTTTATCATTTATTTTTTAATAAAATTGTCACTTGTTGGCATTCAAATACTTGCAAAATCTTTTCTTACTCGTATGTGATTTGTTTGTGAAAATTGTGCTTTTTAAGAAGTGGATAAGATTTACATTTGCAACTTCATTGGATACCTTAAAAGGTGTTACCACAAATTGCCATTTTGAAACGTACAAAATTTGAAAGGTAGGTTTATCCTCTACTGGAAACACAAAACATCTTCTGCGATATTTTGCGATCTTCTTTTTAATTAAACCTTTTCCAGAATGTCTTTGGAAACTTCATATAACACCGAAATTTCATGAAAAACCGACATCGGACGCCATCGTTGGTTTTGTTTTGGAAAAAATAGGCTCACCAACACTAACAACTGACACTCTCCATAGTTTAAAGGTAACTATTCGTACGCTAGTTTATAATATACTAAAAAGATAGGGGGAATCCTCTCGAAATTCAGAAGCATTTCTGAATAAAAATGCAAGAAACAGCAAATACCCCTTGTCTTACCCCCTTAATTTTTTATGGTGTTTTGATAAGAAAATGGTTATATCTATCAAGTTTCATAGCGATATCTGGTATGGGAGCAGAAATACAACGTTTTAAGCATTTTCATATAGGGGGGGTATAATAACCCCTTGTCTGATCCCCCTTAATTTTTGCATAGTGTTTTGCCAATTAAATATATATCCATGTATTAAGTTTCATAACTATAACTGCTATATGTGCTGAGATATGAATTAAGTTCCGCTAGACTCTGAAAATTTCGCACTGTGCGGCGTTTCATCAGATTTAAATGAAATTTTCTGTTAAAAGTATGAGCTTTTGTAAAAAAAGGACAAAAAAATTTGTAATTAAATTTTATTACAATTATTTTCCGACCCTCAAAATTCAGGTATGTTTTAAGGTTACGCTAAAATATAGGGTTGCCACTGTCTTGACGGTGTTTTTTTTATTTGTGAACCCTAGTGAAATTTTTTGTAGAATTTTTTTAAAAAATATTTTAACCCATTATAACCAAGTTTTTGGATAAAGGGGTCAAAAAGACCCAAAACTTCGGAAAATAATGGATTAAGATGTTTCACAAAATTGTTTCTCGCTTTCATGTTAATCTTCTGAATCATTTGAACCCTTTATATTGCGGTTTATGGGTCTTTTTGACCCCTTTATCCAAAAACTTGGATGTAATGGGCTAAAATATTTTATGAAAAATTTCGCTAGGGGTCACCAAAAAACAAAAACGGGTGGTGGCAATCCTGTATGGTAGCGCATGCGCACCAACGACTCATGATAAACGCAACATTATAAAAATTCAAAAACTCATAACTTGATAACCGTAAAATATACCACAATTTTGAGAGCCGAAAAATAATTATGATAAAATTTGCTTGTAACTAAACATATTTCAAAAATAATAAAAAGGGCGAAGCAAGCTTCAATATGCCTTTGAATAAAAAACAAACTCATACTTTTCTACAGAAACTCTGAAAATTTCATTAAAATCAAATTTTCAAATATGCGAGTATCCAAAGGTTGGATTGAGCTTGTTATGGCCGCCATCTTGGAAATTTCCGGAATTTCGAAAAATCATTTTAGCACAAGAAATATTCCTTGTAATATCTTGCATAAGTTTTTAGAACTCGTGATTTACCTCAAATGTATAGTACCTAAGGATTGTAATTTTTATTTTCTTATTTTTTACACAGAGTAATAGAGAAATTCGAAAATCGACCTGATCCAGAAAATCGGGAAGACACGTATAACTTATTTTTAGCCATATTTTCGGAATGTCTTGGCTGAATTTTGTCGAGCAATCAAAAACTTCGAAAAATTGCGCAAGAAGGGGAAATATTTTATATATATATATAGGAAAGATCTTATCCCTGAAAACGTCATTTAACTAGGTCAACAGGGGGGGTTGAAGTTTGTATGGGGAATCAATCATTTTGTGTGTGTCTAAATCATTATCACTCAGAAATTATTTGGTTAATGGAACTGAAACTTTGGCAGTGAGTAAAGTTCGGGTATAGGAAAGTTTCATGCTGTACACAAAGGTTTTATAAGGTCACCCAAAGGCTTCATAGTAAAAACGGAGTTTCACTTGAGGCAAAATATCTATGGCGCATCATCAACAAGCCCTTAACCTATATCGTACCTTTGACGCGTTAACGAATCACGAATATTGCTTATGTTTAACAATTTTTTACGGTGCAATAGATCTATATACTCGAAGATTTATGTTTTTGATATTTAAGACCAATCTATTACCTCTTTTGTAATTTTTTTTTATGCCACGCCCTTTTTTTGAAGGTTAAATGGGCGCCAAAGCGGAACCATGTTTTTGGAACTTTTTTTTTCAATATTAGTCAAAAATATTAAAATCTATCATATGTGGACAATACCACACAGAAAGGATTAGGAAGAACTAAACTTATTTATTGTAGACATTGTGGATTTCTTAGGTCAGTAATATATAGCGCCGAATTAAGTGATGGGTTGAAAATCATTTTTCACTACGGTGGGTAAAATACATTAGCGGCATAAAGCCAACAAGTTTTTTTTGTATGATAGTATGGGAAGTGGCCATTAATGGCTTAAAACATCAATCTAGAATTTTCAGTTTTATGTATGGGCATTTTTCGATGAGGCTTAGACTTATTTTCCGCCACTTTTTTTTACTCAATTAACCTTTTTATTACAAAAATTAAAAAAAACTAGTAAGGGTCTTATCTTTGGCCTGGCCAAAAACTAAATACCCTGCACTGCATTTCAAGTATATTATAAGCAGAGTATAAGAACAAATTGCTTATATGGGAAGTGCCACGTCCTCACCTCCAAGCTTACCTTAATTTTGCGTAGAGCTTGCATTTACTGTTCTGGGTGTTTGAGTAAAATTCGGTTAGGTTTTCTTTAAAAAATCTTTCAGTATAGCATTTTGAAACTTTCGCTTGTATGGGAGGTGCCACGCCCACTAATCCTACTTCGCCTACTTTAAGCTCAGAGTTTACAATTAGTGTAATTCGTGTTTGAGTGAAATTTGGTTGGAGTATCTCAAAAAACACTTTCATTATATAATTTTGAAACATTTGCTTATACGGGAGGTGCCATGCCCTCTTGTCCAAGCTTACCTAGATCTTGCGTATAGCATGCATTTATAGATCCGAGTGTTTGAGTGTAATTTGGTTGGGTTATCTCAATAAACACTTTTCGTATAACATTTTGAAACTTTTGTTTATATGGGAGGTGCCACGCCCTCTAATCCAAATTCGCCTAGTTTTTGCTCAGAGCTTATATTTACTTTCCCTAGTATTTATGTGTATTTTGCTTCTGTTATTGCGAATAATGATGTTATTATTGCATTTTGAATATATTTTTTGTATGGGCGGTAGGCGTGTCCGTTGACCGATTTCGCTCATTTTCAATCCTCCAAGCTATCTTTTACGACGGAGGCTGTGTACCAAATTTCATTGAATTATGTTGCTCAGTTTTCCCAAAAAATGTATTTCCACACACACCCAGCCAGCCACCCAGCCAGCCAGACAAACGGACATGGCTATATCGACTCAGGAGATGATGCTGATCAAGAATATATACACTTTTCTATATCTGCCACGCCTCCTTATCTGCGTTACAAACGGAAGGACAAAGTGAATATACCCTGGGTGTAGGGTATAAAAATGCTGAAACTTTTGGTGCGATATGGGTTAACCAAATGTTTCCTGGGACACCCGAAGATTTCCAAACGTCCCATTGATGATTCATAGTCAAAACGAAGAATATAAAGGTATACTAGAGGAAATTTGCAATAACGAAAAACTTTTTGTACTATATATTCTTTCTAGACTACATGTAAAATCTTCTTTTTTTTTAAATGTAAATCAATCTGAGACCTCTTATAAAAAACATTTACAAATACGCTGATTTTTGGTTTAATCCAATTAACTTCGCTACCACAAAAAGGAACATTATCATTAATCAGACGAATTTCCATAACAATTAACTAATTGACTTGTTTACTTTACAATCGAATTTTGGTTATTTTAATAAATTAATTACAACAACTTAACAAGCGCATCTTTAATTCCCAATCAATAAACTCCACATAAAACCGAAAATTTCAATAAAACACTTTGATTCAACAAGAACACCCCATAAGGCGTACCTATACCAAGCTGAGGCAACAACGTTCATCAAAAGCACGTTTCGTTTAAGATTAACACACGGGATTAAATATGCTCAGCCATGTCTGATGGAAGCCCATGTTGTGGCCATGTTAACATTTTTATGGCTTTTCGTAACGCAGCCAGCCAAAGTCAGGTATAATGTGTGTGTGTGTGTTTTTTTCACAAAAAATTTATTAACGAAAATTGATAAAAACTACAAAAAGAAATAAAAAATCCAAATAAAATGAAACTGCTAAAGGAAAAAATAATTTTATTGATTTCAAAATTTATGGTAATCATTGCTGTGGTTTGGCTGCATGCAAAGCTCCATACAGGTGAGTTGCAGGTGTTAAGAAATCTTTTTTGAGATGAATGATTGAAAAGCCTAATTTCGACTTCTCCAAACCAAATGAAATAATATTTTGAAAAAGTTTCTCTAAAATGTGCAATTGGAGCTATAGGAGATTACTGAAGTTGGGAAATATTGAAACATTACACTCACGGTGAAAAAAAAAAGCCGACAAGGATTTTTAGCTAAAATAGTTGGTTCTCCACCTTTTTTTATGATTGTAAATACGTAGTATGCCTAATAACTAAAAATTATTGTCAAATAGTGCATTTACTTCATATATGTTGGCGTTAAAAGAAAGAGTTTTGACCGAAAACCAAAAAATTGACATGATTACATATAAGCAGCTTAATTTAAGGAGCGTGGATATGGTGGATATGTGGTCTCAAAATTGCTGCGGAGCTCAATGATAACCAAAATATGGAATAAGCACCTCAACTGTACAGCACTGCTTGAGAAAAAATACCTTTTTTGCCCGCAGACCTGCGAAAATACCGATTCTCATACACAAAATGCGGTCTTTCTCATTGTATATGTATGTATGTTTTCTCCTTTAACTCCTAGGAGGAGCATAGGGCCAATATGAAATCTCTCCATTTGTCACGATCCCTTGCGATGACTTTAATCTCTTGCCACGATTTTCCCGATTCTTGCATTTTCTTTTCCAGCGACCTTTTCCAGCTGGTTTTGGGTCTACCACGTGCTCTACTGCCTTGTGGATTCCACTCAAGAGCCCGGCGACAAACTTCGCTGTGTGGTTTCCGGAGAGTGTGACCAATCCATCCCCATTGCGCAGCTTGACCTCGTTTGCTATAGCCCTCTGGTTGCATTTTTGATGTAGTTCGGCATTTGATATAGTGCGAGGCCACCAAACCTATAGTATACGCCTTAAGCATTTGTTGACGAATACTTGCAGCTTGTTCGTTAGTTGTTCAGTAACAAGTCACGTTTCGCGCACATATAACAAAACCGATTTCACATTCGAATCAAAAATGCGCACTCTCGTTATGGTGGATATAACGGGTGAAGACCATATTTTGTTCAGTTGAGCAAACGCGCCTTTTGCTTTTGCTATTCTTGAGTTGATATCCTCTTTTGCTCCACCATCCATGGAGATAATGCTGCCTAAATACGTGAAGCTGTCATTGCTTGCGTTTAGCTTCATGCTTTTAGTCTTGGATACGTTAATTTTTAGGCCGGCCTTTTGTGATTCCAAGACAAGGTCTTCAATTTTGCTTTGCATATCTGAATGTTTGGATGATAAGAGGCAGATGTCGTCAGCGTAGTCGAGATCTTCCAGATGTTCGGTAAAGTTCCATTGGATACCCTTTTTGGCCTTATTAAGGGCTTTATCTAGGATATCATCAAGAACGATAAGGAAGAGTGATGGTGATGGTAATGGTGATAGTAAACACCCCTGCCGTACGCCTGAATTAGTGGTGAAATTAGTGGTCTTTCTCATTAAACTGGTGAAAAGAAAAGAGAATTGGATATATAACGATTGGGCTGTAGTTATATTCTATGGTGCGAGCAAAACAAATCTCATCAGTTCCGATTTAGGGTATATGGTACGGCACAGAAAAAATTTAAAATATAGCTTTCAGTGTGTACAAAGCTCTCCATATGTGGCGGTCTGGGCAGCAATAACTAGTCAATGGGTTGGAGAGATTCCTCTCTTGGAAGGTTATATTAACTCCGCTGTTTATATTGACATCAATTATATATTCGTTATACCCAGCATCGACCGACTAAGCGAGCACTTACCAAAAGTCATATTGATCATTGAGGGCACCGCGGATCGGTGCCCATCATGCAATGGTAGTCCGCATGACAGTTCCCATCTTTTGAACTGTCCTTCCCGTACCAACCAACCTCTATACAATTGACCTATGGTCCCGTACAGTAGAGGTAGTCCAATTTCTGGTCCTCACAGACTAGGCTCGACCTGTTTTCAACTTCTTTATCCCCCAATAACTAATAGGCGAAAAGATTAATTTTGTTTTTCAACTTTCAGACCTGGAGTTAGAGTTGCTATAACAACAACAACGACAACAAAAACAAAGTGTCAATCTCGTTCTTAACATCTGGAACCCAAGTTTCTTTAGGCTTGCGTTAAGAAAACTGCATCATCAAGCAGTATCTGTGGCCATTGAAACCAATGTGAATCTGATCTCCCTAGGAATACAAGGTTCACTCTGTCCCAGCTGAATCTGGCTGGTCGAATTATTTAATGTGCTACAAAGCGCATATCATCGAGGGCTGGTCTGACCTATGTCCCATGTGCCAATCCGAGTCACATGTTACTGTCCACCTGTTTAACTGCCCGTCCAATCCTACAACTTTATCTGTGATGGATCTTTGATCCCATCCCGTAGAGGCCGCACGGTTCTTGGGCCTTGATATTTAGCTTGACATTTGTAACCTAACTTAACCAGTAGTTTAAGAATAGAAGTAGTTTTGGAATAAGGTAATTGTTTCTGTGTCTTTGCAGCCTGTCGTCTGTCGCTCCAACAAAAACACAACAACAACAACAAAGTGTTAATCTGGTGAAGTTTTGAAGATACAGCCATCGGATCCGGAAATTTCTTTTGGTATAAGTTAGGAAACCCTAGATTAATTTGAAAAAAATGGTGTCAGATAGAAAGAATGTTAACAACCTATACAATAGTTCTAAGCATATGGTACGGTTTTTGAGATGTGTTGGTTTCTCCATGTTAGGTGTTTCTAAAGTAAATTTAAGCCTTAATATTTGTAGTTTATCATACTTATAGCCTTATCATGTATGACGAACGAATCGTTTTACTGATTTTCAAATGCTTATATCCTTCAAGTTAACAGATGATTTGAAATTTATGCTTACAAACCTTATTCTTTGAACTAAAATTAACGCTTGGGTCATAGTAAGTTCTTAATAAAAAGTTTTAATAATTTGATATTAATGAGTGAAAATCAGTCACTTTATTCGTTCGTCATACATGATAAGGCTATTAATCTTTATTATCAAGATCATAAATTACTTCATTTACTTATTTATTTGTAATTTATATGAGCCGTTTATTTTGAAAGTGACCTAAGTCCATTTCGGAGCAAAAGTAATGCCATTCACATTATGGGCCGTAATAATAGGTTTTTTGCCCGATACTTTTTTTTAATCATAACGCCATCAATTCCATACAACGTGGTAAACTTTCTGTAAAGACAGAATTCAATTTTATTGTTCAGAACGAAATTACTTAGGCCACCTTCAAAACAAACGGCTCATATGGTTTTTAGTATTATATTAAAAGGTATTTATTATTTTAAAAATGGTTTCAGTCTCTTCGGATTTTTTCGAACTTTTGAATTCATTAATTTTAACGTATTTTGTGCGCCAGAGAAATCCCACCCTAAGTTTTTCCCTCCTAGTCTTGGGGGAAAGCCCTGATCAAGCCTGACTAACTTAGCAAAAAGATTGAATTTTAATAACTAATGTGGAAATTTTGAAAACAATATTAACGGCCGGATCGATGTTGATTCAGCATGATGAATTTACATTTCGTTTAGGTAGAGGAAATGTGGAAATATGTACGTAGGATTAAATTAGGGTTAAGTTCTATAAGGATAAGATTCAGGTAGGTTAATTACAAAATAGTTACATACAATACGTCAAATTTCAGAGTAGAAAGACATATGAGAAATAAGAAAAAAATTGATTTGAGTGCTAAAAAATGTTTTTTACTTAATTTGAACTTTGATTTAGTGCAAACTGCCTTTAAGTTGTAAAAGCCGATTAATTTGAAATTAATTTTGATAAAAGTAATGTGTCGTTTAGTACTTATAATCGAAACTGCCTACGCAATAAAATGTAAAAAAGTATTAAATACATAAATTCACAATTTCACGCTTAACTGAAACCATTGTGCGAAATGTTTCAAAAATTACTGCTTGAGACCAAAAAATTCTATAGCGCTGCCATAAGACCAGAAGAACCCATATAACCAAAACCAAAAGAAGTAAAGCGAAATCCTCCCGTTCAATGATTCGCTTATGATTTAAATGTATTGGCAGGCATAAAATTGTTTATCAATTCTTGGCACAATATTCCTCCTGAATTGCGAATAAATGCTGCAATGCTTCATTTAACTTTTACCCGCAACGCACAACAGGATGAGGACAAATATTGATTGTTATTTGTTTGGATAATTTGCGCAGCACTGAAATTGCCAACACAGAAACCTTTTGCAAAGGTGAACACATATTGAATTCTCTGACAATACAATGATGGAAATTCTACTGGAAAGGTTGCATACAAATCTATAATGCTACAATTATATATTCAGTTCACGTTATGCCAACGGCAACTACGGTATCATTTTACGTCAAGGGTATTTCTGTCATATTTTTATTGCATTTTAATTTGTTTTAGTTAAATTTCGTAAAAGACACTTGGTGGAAAACAAAAAAAAAAATAAAAAAATTATGCAAATTTTTATGAATTTAGTTGAACTGTTGAGTTTATATTTTTTTAAAAATTCTCTGAAAAAATCGAAAAAAAAAACAATTTTCTTTAATGGTGATGCAATTTTATTTCTCAATAAAACGTTTGCCATTAGAACAGTCTGCCAACTGTACTTTCACAATGCTTAAGGACTTTGCCAAGAGAATATGCTTTGAAGAATTAATAGTTTCAATGAACTCTTGCGTATAATCCGCCTTTTTTTGTAAAAAAAAAACATCTATGTAGCAAAGTTAGGTAAGATAGTCGAAAAAACTGTCATAAATTCGTATAAAACTGTACCTACAGAGAGCCATACAATCATTGTAAGAAGATCCCGGGCGTCCATCCGGTCCGGTCCGATCTGGAGCAGTTTTATGCAAATCTCATTGCTCACTCATTTATACCAATGAAATGGCTTCAATTTAACAAAGATGATTTGACAAATATGTATCAGTATGGGGTATCAACGTTTTATTATTTCACTTAGGAATATACTAAAATGTAAGGGAGCCTTACTAAGGGTATCTCTCAATAATATAAAAAGGATTTTTACTGACTGGAAAATTAAAAAATAAAAACTTTATTACTTTTATCGGAAACATATTTTTAAACGAAAATTTCAAGCTTTTCCGAAACAAGATCGAATGAAAAATGGTGAATGAACAAAAGAAACTTTTGTTCTGTTAGTATACAGGGTGTACACAATAAGGTTACGAAGCTTTTGGGAGATTATAGAGTAGGCTTAGACTAACAAAAAATTGCATCTGGGGAGAAGGGGGTCTAAAATTAACCTCTGGGGAGTTATAGGAAAAAACTATTTTCTGGTTTGTTTTAGAAAAAAAAAAAAAAAAAAAAATTAATTGGGTCACCCTAACGTATAAGAGAAAACTTTTTTGTATGAACCTCATACAATAAGCTAAAAGCTTCTTACAACAAGTTTTCTCTTAAACTAATTTGTGACTCGTTTTACAAAAAAAAAAAAAAAAAATAACTTGAGTCACCCTAACGCTTTAGAGAAAACTTTTTTGTAAAAAGCTTTGACCTAAAAATTTCACCTGTTTGGGGTCTCAATTGTACCCCTGAAGAGTTATAGGGAAATAACTGATTTTCTGATTTGTTTTACAAAGAAATTTTTACTTAGGTTACCCTGACGTTTTAGAGAAAACTTTTTTGTAAGAAGCTTTGAGCTACTTAATTGTAAGAGGTTCTCAAAAAAAAAGTTTCTCTATAACGTTAAAGTGACCCAATAATTTTTTTTTTTTTTTTTGTAAAACAAGTCAGAAAATCAGATTTCTCCCCATAATTCCTCAGGGATACATTTTAGACCCCCTACAGGTGAAATTTTTTATTAGCCTAGGCCTCCTCCAGAATGTCACAGAAGCTTCGAAGCCTTATCGTTTACACCCTATAGAAGGCAGCTTTCATAGCATTCAAATATGGACACGGTTCTTCTGGATTTACATCCACTGGGACTTACCCTTTCAGTCCAAATAAAACTCCAGATCACGACTTTTACAGTATTGAATTGAGAAAAATCAAGGGCAAAATATGGCTGAAGTATTTCAATGTGCCTCAGAGCTGCAGCATTTTAGACAGGTAGGACCTTCAGTGATTTTTTTAATTTTTTTTTTTTTGATTATTTGAAGTTTTCTCTAGGATATGCTAGAAAAGCCTGAAAATGTCTTTAAAGAAATAGCACCTGTAACAACGACATCGAAAAATTCTAAGAAAACAAAAGGCAAGAATTCTAATGTCACCCGAAAATGTGGTCCATCGGAAAACAAAAAATTTGAAAAAAAAAACAACCAAAGAAGAAAACTTGAAAAGCTGATGAAAATGTCGTATTTCAAGATGAATCTGATGGCCCTGAAAATTTAGGCAAAAATGAATGTGTTGGATGGAGAATAAGGACAAACCACTAAAAAAGCCGATTGGAGCAAATTGTGGCAACAAGAACTACAAAGCCACTTAGGGTGCCAAATCACCCGTAGTCTCAAGTGATTTGATTTTTAATGTTCCTAAGATTTTCAGAAATCAACCAAATTTAAGATACCCAAAGACACACATTACTTTAATAAACTTGTTTTTGACTTGCTCCTTTCTTTCCACTCGGAGTTGGATATTCCAAGTAAGTCAAAATTTCGACTAATCTAAATTTCGCCAATATTAGACTTTTTTCCCCTTAAACATCGATATATTACTGAATCGTATGTAACATTTTTAAACAACATTCCGAATGAAACATCTGACATGTAGGATTTGACCTTGTGTGATGATGATATATGAGGTATATGAGATATATGAGATATATGAAATTTGTGAAAACTAACAAAAACGTGTATCTCTGAAGATACACGAATTTAGTATACTGTATGTTTTGCAATTCTGTAGAATGGAGTAAGATGAGGATGTAGACCAAGTTTGAACCAAATCGTCAAAGGGGTTAAGGAAAACTTCGATAAAAAATTTGGAGATTGTCGTGTTTGTTTTAATTGGCAGTTTTCAACCTTAGATATATACAATGTATATTATACATGTTGGATAGAGACGTATTTGGTATTGCAAATTTCACTGATCACAAGCTTACATCAAATGCAACTAGATGGCATTCTCAGATGCATTCATAAAAAAAGGAGGTTGTCGCCTTTACTTCTATACTCCTCATATGAATGTATTCTAATTTCTTTCATTATTAATTTTACTCTATTGATAACTTTAGGACTCAATTGACTGAAACGAAAAGAAGATGCTATTTCTCCAATTGTGTAATAATTGTATAAAAACTCCTGAATTTTCCAAATTGTCCCAATTAAATCATTAAGCAAAACAAATCAATAATCTTGTAGAATTTTTTAAATTTCCACGCTGTGAATGGAAAATTTCTTTCTTATATTTCTTTGATTTTCCACATTATTAAATTCTAATAACAATTTTCATCTTGAGCAATACCAGAACCAATTACCTAGAAAGATTTTGTCATTAAAGTGTTGGTAAGAAAGAGCCAGCCTACTTATGCGCCGATGAAATTTGAAACGTTTTCTCTTTTAACCATCATCCAACCACCACATCACTTTATCTAATGATGGTGCATTTGCCAGTTTTGGCAACAGCTGACTTATTTCCATAACAACAACAACAACAAAAACAAGAACAACAAAATAATGACAAACATAAAGCGATATTGCGCAATTTACTTTATTGACACGAAATAACGGTGACACACGTACAATTGCGGTTAAAACACAGCAAACCCAAGGTAGATGACGGTGAATTTGTGATTGACAACAGGGAATTCGAATGTAATGAAGCCTATTTTTTGTTAACCCACTTCCCTTCATCGGTTGACAATTCTGCAGTAGGGAAATGGGCCAGCAATAGAATGTTGTACTGATTGAAGATTAATACCAATGAACTACAACTAAATTGGTAGTTAGTTAAAATTATGGTTCAAAATTATAGGAATGAGATATTCGATTCGATGAAGTGTACTGCTATGGAAGCCGTGAACTTTTTTTTTTTTAAACGATGAACATGAAAATCATGAATTTTTTATATGAGGAATGTATTAAAAAATAAATAATGTCTTATTTTATTTGTGCCTTTATAAGTTTTTAAGTTAGCTATCGTTTGCTTTAATTCATATCAACTTAAGTAATGTAAAATTTATAAAAAGAACACTTCTTAAGAGTACGCCGGGTAAATATGGCAACTTTTTTTGAACTGCTATTAAACCAGAATTAAAAAAGATTTTTAAAAGAACTAAACACAAATTTATCTCTCATTCATTTAAAGCAAAAAGAAGAACTTCAACTATAATAAAAATTATTACAAATATGTTTATTTTTTTCATTTTGAAAAAATGCTTAAAGGCACCCGAGACCATGGGCGATTTGGCACCCTTGGTGGCTTTTAAGTTTTTGTTGCCAAAATTGTTGCATGTTTTCATATAAGATGTATGTACATTAGGGTGTCTCTTATTTGGCAAAAGTCAAAATTTTATGTCGCGCTCCCCCAGAATCGAAAGACTTTGAGAAAAAAATGAGATCCCCTAAACGACAGGTTTTTTTAAACGAATTAACCTGTGTCACGAAGACATTCAAATTAAATGAAAATTAACATAGATTTTATATACTTCTTGTTTTAACTTGCTGGGAATCGCGTTGCCTGAAATATTTTTCACCATCAAATGTGTACCTTATTGTTTTCGGGTCGCTGAACACGATACAAGTGTCAAAATTTAATTTTGACAGCTATCAACGGCTACACGTGTCGACACAAGCTACCGGTTTAACCTCCATTTCTCGGTGTTTTGATTTGAAATCAGCTGTCAAAATTTAATTTTGACACTTGTATCGTGTTCAGCGACCCGAAAACAATAAGATACACATTTGATGGCGAAAAATTTTTCAGGCAACGCGATTCCCAGCAAGTTAAAACAAGAAGTATATAAAATCTATGTTAATTTTCATTTAAATTTGAATGTCTTCGTGACACAGGTTAATTCGTTTAAAAAAACCTGTCGTTTAGGGGATCTCATTTTTTTCTCAAAGTCTTTCGATTCTGGGGGAGCGCGACATAAAATTTTGACTTTTCCCAAATAAGAGACACCCTAATTTACAAATATGTTTCATGTGACCACATGCGGCACATTACGCATGGCAGGCATTGAAATAAGCTGTAGTAATACCCTATTTCTGCAGTAATAACTTCAAATTTGCAGTAATAACTTCAGAATATTGTAAAAAATTGTAATAATAATTTTTACCCAAATTCATATTACTTTGTTTTGCGTCAATGGTTGAAACTAAATACTTATCTTGTTTCGCATATAACCGTTGTTTTAGTTGTCTAACCTCACCAATCTGGGCTAAAATGTAGTACTCGGGAACTCTACTTTAAACATATTTTTATAAATGCAAGAGAAATGGAAATTAGCGAAGATGAAGATGGATTCGAAGAAAATTTCACTATAAATTTTCAATTGAATTATAGCCATGATATCTGTTATTTAATATTAATCTTTAGTATTAATCACTTCAGTAATAATTTTTTCTTATTTCAACCCCTGACGCATGGGATCCAATCATCTGGCTTAAAGGTTTGTGCATAGTCTTCTCCACATCCAACAGACTCGTTTTGGAAAAGAATATGTTTTTTCTTCATCTTATGTTAATAAGAGTTCTTCTTTCGAACCACCATACGTTCCTTTGCCGATTTGCTAGATTTTTTTTTGTTGAAAAGGTTGTGAGGAGGAGCAGTGCATAGGATTATATTTTTTTTGAAGTGGGCGGTGCCACGTCCCTAAATGGAAAAAGCGCTCTCACGGCTAAACCGCTACATCGATTTTAATGAAATTTAGTATGGAGATAGGGTTAGCACTAAGGAACGATAATGTGAACATTATGTTTTTCAGAGGGCGGTGCCACGCCCTTAAATAAGTGTAAAAAATGTTGGTGAAAAACATTTTTTTTCACCAAGAAATATTTTTTTGTAAAAAGAACACTTCAAAATGAATGGGACCAGTAACTTAGATTTATCAATTCACAAACTTTAGTGTAAGCTATAAATTTTTGAAAAAACACCCTTTTCATGAAAATGACTAAAAACGCCAACTTCAACTCCCTGTATTTTAACAACTAATGGTACTAGGACACAAATCCTCTCTAATTATTGTTTTTGCACACCGGATCTACTATATTGCCAAATTTGAGCGAAATCAGAGGCAAAAACTTTTGAGCTGGTACACTTGGCGTGTTTTGCTTCATATGCATAATATAACTTCATCAAATGCTTACTACTCTGGTGTCACTCGAAATATTTGTAAGAAAAAAGTCTCAATTTTTTTTAAAAATTCCGCTCACGAGTAATTTTCGCAACTGCAGCTAAGCAAACTATTCACTACGATGTCTTTCGCGCAACCGAATTCAACTTTGTCCATATTTGATTGCTACAGAAGTTACAAGTACTGAAATTGAAAGGAGTGCCATATAACCTGGGGGTGCCAAGTGTTCTGTGCTTACCACACATCAATTTTCTCGCAATAATAATCAGGCATGTTCTGAAATCCGATTCACTTCGGAATCGGAATGCAAGCAAATTCAAGAACTCCGCATTTTGACAATTAACACCAAATCGGATTTATGTTTCAGTAAATCGAATAGGAATCATTAGCAAATTTTATTTGTTGAAATACAAATTCGATTCCATCTGATTTGTCCTAATGCAGGGCTCTTGCAGATTGCTTTCAATCCGTTTCCGAAGTGAATCGGATTTCAGAACATGGCTGATTATGTGCATCTAATTTTCCACTCTAAAATACATATATCAAATATGACTTTCAAATGGTATAGTTTATTACTTTCTGACGATTTTTTGATATTATTTATTTCTTTTGCCGTTTTTTTTTTATTTGTTCTACAGTGGAATGTTCTGAGTGACAAAAATTGAATTCGGACTAAGTTTATCTAATTTTCAAGTTCAGAAACTATTGAGTTTCATAAATAAGTATTTGATCGTCATAACAAATATGCGTCCTTTTGAATGAAAATATATACTCGTAAGTAAGCATTTTCACAATGAATAGAAATTTTTTGTTCAAAGAGACACAAGCTTGTTATGTATGATCAAATCCTTCAGTTTTTTGTGTCAAAATGCGCACAAAAACGTGAAGAATTTTTAATTTTGTTTTGGTTTAAGCGAGATAGTCGGTTTCTAGTTTTTCAGTATATTTCCTGAATAAAACGGGCTTTACAAAAAATCTGTCTGCCCGATTTAATTGTTTTTTTCAGATTTAAAATTCTCGCTATTTTTTGATTTGATTTTTGTTTTTTTCAAATATAATATATTTTTTCCAATACTTTGGTTAACCAAATCATAATTAGCCAATCCCGGTATCACTGATTTGCTTGGTTTATCTTCTGACAGTTGGATTGGTCAACAAACAAATTAGAGCATTATTCGCACTTTTTACGAATTATTATTATTTATAAATTATTGGACTTAAACAGTTTCTTGGTTCTGTTTTTTATTTTATGATTTTGCTAAAACTACTCATTCAAATCGAATTGTTCTTTATATAGCAAACCAAATTGTGCGCATCCACGATAAATCAACAAAATCACCATAACCAAGCAAGTGGAAATGTGCTGTTAGTAAACGTTTTATCATTTCCAGAATACCACAAAAATATTACAATTTCTTGCGTGCTTATTTTTTTTGCATAATTAATTGTATGTAACAAAAACCACCCACAGTAACGATGATGTTCAAGGATAAATAAGAAATAATTTGTAAAGGTGTTCTTTTTGGCAGTGCCAAAAATTAAATACGCTACACCGTAAAAGCTTGCGTGAAAGAACTTAAATACTTTTCGATATGTAAATTAGATCAGTTCAATAATGTATGAAGCAAAAAAAATAAAAAATTCATCTCGAAATTGACTCAAATGTTAGAAGGACTCTTAAAAACGATATCTGCATTATTATTTTTTTTTTTTTTTATTCCGAGCAAAACTAATGGAGTACTCTGGATTCTACTGAAGGCTCAAGAAATATATAAAAATTTTGGCGTTTAAAAATTAAAAATTTTTTTGGGGGTGTAGATAATATTCGCGCCTCAAAATCTATTATTTTACATTTTCAATTACACGGTCGATAAAAACGATTTTTAACTCAAAAGCAAGGCATCTAACTGTATTGGAATTTTCGACCTAAACTAAATCTTTTCTCAAATAATCATCGCTGTAGTTTTTGGTTTTCCTATTCCTTTTCGAAAAAAGTACTACAACCTTATGTGTATCAATTCAAAATAAAACTTTGCTCATAACATAAAATGTTCCTTCTGACATTCTATCCCACCAACATCATTTCGGAAATCTTCAAAATACTAAATTTATGCTGCACAACCCCGCAATTTGTACAAACACCGTATTTATTGGTCCAATTACATGCTACGCCTTACAACAAAACGTATTCCATAATTCAGACGCGACAACGCTCGTTAAATCATAGTTTCATAGCGCCATTGCTACCCGTCACTGTTGATTTTCTTCTGTCGAAAACAGGTACTTCCGTCAACCATCGGCATCGTTAGCGCAACGCAACGCAACACGACACGACACTTGACGGAAGACTCACTGGTGCGACCCAATTTTAATGATATGTCTTTCGTTGACAGCTACTGTCATTAGCGCCGCCACTGCCGCAGCCGTTGCCACTATACAATGAAAAATCTATAACCCTTTGCTTGGGTGTGTGTGTCTGTGTGTACCTATTCGTACATGAAAACTGTGCCGACGCCATAAATTATGCTTTAAAAGATTTTTCTTAAATTTTTGTTGTTTGTTTATTTACGCAACGCACGCAATCGAGAAAAATGAAAAGTGCCTGCGTCTTTCTTTCTCATTTTCATGGAAAAATATTTTCATAATTTATGACATTTAACCCTCATGCGTACGCTTAGAGAGTGCGATTTTTCCCGACACCTCATTTGCTTGTCTATCAACGAGAGAAGACACACATTGTGAAGGTGTCAAATGCATTTGTTTGTGTGTGTGTGCTCACTTTGCTTGTGCTGGAGGCTGCCTACGCGCAGCAGCGATTTTGACAGGTAGAGACAGACAGACAGACACGTTGCTGCTGCATTAAATTTGTGCTGTGCGGTATATCTTGAATCTACCTTAATATCCGGCTTTTGGCAGTTTCAACAAGCGACGCAATCCTTTGTTAGTTTTGGCGGTTTTTTTGATTTTGTTGTAGCGCTCCTCGCTCTGGATGATGCTTGATGCCTTTGTCTTTGCCTTCTGTACTCGAGGTGGTATCATTCAATTTTATGATGCTTGATAACATAAAGGTAAATGGAGCAAGTTTTGGAAGTTTGTGCGTTTATGTTTTTGTTTTTGTGAAATATTTCGGGTAGGTTCTAATGCTTTATGTTGATTTATGAAATGTTCTTGGAAATTGTTATTCTCTTTGAATGATTGCAAATATCGTAAAGCATTTTGAACGACTTGGCCGTAATTCCAAGTTGTAATGGAAAAAGTTATAGCCCTTCTTAAGTGATTTTCTACATTTATTACATGTTAAGTTCTTGGATCGTTAGACATTAGACAAAGATATAAGCTCAAAAACCATTAAAATGAACTTATCAAGGTTTTCTGAATGTTAAAGAGTTAAATCCGAGATCGACTCATTCCATCCTTGATTAATACATTGTATAAGAAGAAATCAAATTCTTTACCAAACGGAAATCTTCAAAAAAAGATTTTCTTCTTCTGTGTTCTATTTTCTCTCCTAAGGACATAAATTAAGTTTTAAACAAAACTCTTCGTTCATACCACATCTCCCCGACTCTCTCACATACATACATTTATTTTCTAGCGGTTGTTTCCACGTTGTTTTTGGACGGCTGTGAAAACTTTTCGAACCGATCAGATTGGATTTTTCAATTTAGATTATATAAATTTATAAACATGCAGGAAACAGAATCAGTTTTTGGAACTACTTTTGTCAAGCGAATCTTTCGGAGCAGTAAGCTCACACCAACAATGTCATCTGATCTATGCTTGTTGGTAGCAAGTAATGTAAATCATTATTATTACAAAATCGCAGAGAACAACATGCTGATAACATACGGATCTTGGTTTCTACTTTGTTTCGTCTTGCCAAACAAGGTTGCAAACCAAGCGTTATTGAAAAAAATTATTATATCAAGGAGTTACAACAGCAGGACGATGCCTAACAAACGAAAAAATAAAAAGAAATTAGATATTTTGTATGTGCTCTATTTTTGTTTTGCTCTGATTCTCAACATATCTATGCTAAAGATCAAATATAGTAGGTATGCTTGTAAGCTCGTATGGATGTCGAAAAGTACGTCTGCCAAGGTTGACTTATGGTGGGTTCTGAAACTCGTAAGGAAAAAAGCCTTGTTCTTTTTTTATGAGTTTTGCCTTGTTCTTGTAATTTTGTTGGTGTCTTCATAAACGCACTGAACAGTAAACTCAAACTAACCTTTACTATCAGTGATTATTGCTTAGCCAAATACAACTTTCTGCACAACTTCCAAGTAACATTCCCTAGCGGGAGTTCCTTCGACCTAAGTTCGTTAGTGATTACCACCTATGAAACACATACTGCTCCAAAAATAATGAGGGAATTGGTACGCATAAAAACATATTTTCATGCACGGATTCAGAAAACTGTGTCTCAGGCGGAAGTTCATGCAATCGAGCTTTGCCTGAGGTATATGAAGGTTTTCTTATGGAATAATCATATATATTCTATCAAACAGCAAAGCGGCACTATTTGAATTAAACTTCTTCAGAATAATATCGTTGTTAGTCTGGGTGTGACTCCAAATGTTCATCAAACTTGTCTCCAGAAATAAGGTTCACCTCATTTGGGTACCTGTACACAGTGGAATTGAAGGTTATGAAACGGCAGATGAGCTTGCAAGGAAAAGGTCATCTAAGTACATAGTTTGTAGGTCTTTCTCCATTCTGCGGCCTGCCTTGGAGTTTTATTAAACTAAACCTAAGCAATTGGCTGGACAAAAAAGTTCAAGAAGGCTGGGGCAGCATCCTAGGCCACAGACAATCAAAAGCATTCATTCCAAGTGTTTCCAATCAAAGGACTAAATAATTACTTATGCTGAATCGGACTGTTACAGAATTTCTCACGGCACATTGCCCAGTAAGAAAGCACCGCTCTAACATCTGTTTAGTCCAGGATGAACTCTGTAGATTCTGTTATGAAGAAAAGGAGACTGCAGAGCACATTCTATGTCACTGAGACAGCATAGCAAGACACAGACTTCGCTACTTTTCCATCGCTTACCGCTCTATCTCTGAGGTGGGTGCCTTACCCAAAGGGACATAGTGGCATTCATTAATGCCACGCACCTATGGATTGACTTCTAATCAAGTCTTATCAGGGTTAGCACAATAGGTCCTATGGGCTTCGGTGATATTTGGTGACTGGATCCCAACCCTTTTCTAGTTCTAATTCTAAAAGCTCAAATTAACAATGTCACCTGATCCATGCTTGCTTGTAGCAAATAACTCTTTTGGAATTCGGAACCATCCATCGAGTAATCTTGGAATTTTTTCTTCACGATTGGTGAAAAAAAGTTCTTCAATAAAGCTGGGCAACTCTGATTTTGCGGAGTGTTGTTTTAGAGTTGATTTCGGGTAATCATGGTGTAAGAATGAGAAAATAATACAAAATAAAGCTGTGATAATTGCACACATTCTTAGAAGCAAGATATATGTAGTTAAAGGTAGGTAGTTTTTGTTTTTTCAGTATATTTTCTGAAAAAATCGGGCTCAAAAAATCTCGTAAACCGATTAAACATTTTTTTTTTCACAATTGAAATTCTTGTTATTTTCTGGACGGTTTAACATTTTATTTTTGAAATTCCGACGGCTAAAAATTTTTTAATTTTTTTTTTGCGGATGTAAATTCATGATTTTGGATTTGTCATTTTATTTAAAAACTGAGACGTGATGGAAAAAGTTTGTAAATGCAGTCCTTTTACATCAATAACAAGGAACAACAATTACATAGTCCGAACTCAGATATTTTTTACCATTAAATAACAGTGTCTTTTTTTTTTTTGGTTTAGGAAAACTGTGGCATATCCAAAAAACAAAATTTCTGGGATTGGAATGAAATTAACTTCTTCCGTAAATTAGCAAGAATAACTATTAGGCAATACGGCGTATTCATCTTGAAAGGCTGTAGAAAAATATTGCATACTCAAAAAATTGCAAAACTTTAAGTTGATAATAAGTTGTTTCACGCATGGCATGATGAGGGAAGCTATACTCCCTTTTATAAGTTCGGCGATAAGTAAAAAGCTCGTCTGACCCAATTGTATTTAGTGGGGTCAGTCGGGTATTGGGACTAAGAAAAGAGAAGATACGAAAGAATATCCAAAAAAATTTCCAATAGTTGAATGAAAGAAAAATTATAAATATTTTTATCACCATTTCATTATGCAAAACTCCCATAAGAAGCATAGTGCTACAAACCCAAGAGGAAAAATTTCTAGCACTTCTTAACAAAGCACATTTAAAGCACTTATTCCTATAGAAATTTAGAAGAGTTTACACTATGATTTTTAGTATCAAATTCAGTTCGGAGAGACATGTTTGTTTTAATTTTTGAGTATTGGTTTTAAAAAAAGAGAGAATGAGAATAAAATATAAAAAAAAAATAAAAATTGTTTGTTCAAGGGGGTGTCTAACTATTTCGTAAGCATGTGAAGAGGGCGGAGGGGTTCAAGATTTGCTTATTTTTGCTTATACAGAGACAAAAAGTATACTAATTTTTAAATTTAAGTTTAAGTCCAGCCCTTAAAATTGATTTGAAGTGTGAATTTCTCAATTTCCATATGACCAAGCGCTATTGCTTTAATTGTAAAAATAATTGAGTGCCTGAATCTTAATTTTTATTTTAAATAAAGAATTTTGAAAACTATTTACGTCTTTTTAAATTGGGGAGGAGATGTGCACGATCTGCTTATTTTTTTTTACATGGAGGGAGAAGTCTTAAATCATTTGATAATATATATTTGGAGATATATTTCTGTTTCAAAAATTAAGTATTTTTTTTTTAACAAAATGAAGTGCTAACTGGTTTGTCATTGTAATGCAATAATATGTTTCTGTCTATCACACGGATTTCGATTTGAATCCCAGCACGGTCAGTTCGTTTTTTTGTTTAATTGTCTTTAATTGAGAGAACACTAATCGCCGCATTACAAAGAAGCGTTTGAAAGTGCTTTTTTTCGGAAGGCTGCAGTAATCTTCAGAACGCTTACTCCCTACGACATGCTATGATAAAAATAAAGAACGCGTATTACGGAGCGGAAGCGCTCATTGCGGAAAAAGAAACACATCAGAAAGTCTTTTGAAGCGCTTATTTTCCCATTGGGAATTTTCTACAAGCACACACAATAACCATTCAACCGTCGCTGATTGCCTTTCAATTGGCCATAACTAAGCGCTAAATGTTAAAATATTCATTTAATTTTTATTTAATGAGTTTGAAAATTGAAATCGAGCATAAAAATCGCTTGTTTGTTTGTTTCTTTTCGGTTGCCTTTGTTGTATGGATCGGTTCCAATGTTTCAACTGTGTTTTGTTGTTGTTGTTGTTATTTCTATTGTTTTACAGCTGTATGTTTTGACCACAAAGTGAAAGATAAGTTGAAAACAATTGACAGCCAATATTTAATGGTTTAAAAGGCTTAGATACAAGCGTTTTGCAATAGCAACAACAAAATGAAACCAATAATAACAAATCGATGAAAAAAAATCAAACGCCACAAGAAAGAAAGAAAGAAAGAAACAAAGAATGAAAAC
The DNA here is from genome assembly GCA_951812925.1 of Calliopum simillimum. Lineage (NCBI taxonomy): Eukaryota > Metazoa > Arthropoda > Insecta > Diptera > Lauxaniidae > Calliopum > Calliopum simillimum. The sequence continues at coordinate 88,418,155 of OX638369.1, read as the reverse complement.
TAACTCAGTGGGAATGAAAGTAAAAACTGAAAATCGATTTAAGTAATTGGTTTCTTTTCAATTTGCGAAAGGAAATTTGTGGAGAAATTTCTTTCTTTTAATGGCTATTTAAATCGTAAGGAAAATTAATGTAATTAAAATGTCAAACCGACTACGTTTGCTATATGTCTAGACAAAGATTTTTTTTACAATTTTATTTCTTTTTATAGATACCTATCTCACGGATGAAATGTTTTTTTTTTTTTTATTGATTTTGCACTAAATTCATTGATGCTATTTAAACATGTCCCTGGTCTTGTCATCCTAGGGCATTTTAATTGCTTACATGAAATGTTGTCATTAGACAATGACATGGAAACAGTGCTGAGTAGGATATGTTAACATTACGAATCTAGGTCCATCGTAATTGAAATCCAGTTTTAAAAAGTTTTGAAATATCACAACAACACTCTTACCATTCATATTTTGACTTGAAAAAAAGTCCGATGAATTGCATAAAATCTTCCGTTTATATACTCCAAAATAGCTTACCATTAAAAAGTTAATGATTCGCCTTTTGAATTTAGATAGAGGATATACACATTTTGGTGTGAACAGGTCTCGGTTCGCCGAGTGAGCACCCTTTGCGTTTCCTATTCATTTTAATATGTCTGGGACACACATTGGATGATCCGAAACATGGAAACATTGTTTGCTACCGCCTCACAGAGAGGCGAAAGGAAGTAAAAGCTTTTGGTCATTTGTCAAAAGAGTGAAGAACCAGTCTTCATCGACTATTCCAACTCTTTTGATGAACAACCAAATTTTCACTGATCCTGTTGATAATGCGAATCTCCTGGCAAGCATTTTTGCTAATAATGCAACCGTGGCTGATAGCAGTCAACCATTGCCCTTCGTAGAGAGAAAGTCCTCTACAATGTCACCGATTTACTTTCGAACAAGGGCAGTTAAAAAGGTTCTCCTAAATCTCAACATTAACAAAGCCTCTGGGCCGGATGGCATATCAGCTCATGTATTAAGAAATTGTGCCTCAACATTAGCTCGGCCTTTACGCAATCTTTTTCACCTATCCTACTCTAGTGGGATATTTCCATCTTGTTGGAAGGTTGCTAACGTACAGCCAGTTCCGAAAAAAGGCGAAGTCACCAACCCAAATAATTACCGACCCATATCAATATGCTCTGCGCTTTCCAAAGTAATGGAAAGCGTTATTAACTACCACCTTGTGAATTATCTAGAGCATAACAACTTGCTTAGTGATCGCCAATATGGTTTCCGCAGAGGACGCTCTACTGGTGATTTGATGGCGTTCCTCACTGAAAAATGGAACCAATGCATTCACCTTTTCGGCGAAAGTATGGTTATCGCTCTGGATATTTCAAAGGCTTTTGATCGAGTGTGGCATCGCGCCCTGCTATCAAAACTAATTGCATATGGTGTCGGTGATTCTTTTGCTCTTTGGATCACTAGCTTCTGTAGTAACCGTTTGATCCGTGTTGTAGTTGATGGTTTCACTTCCATTGAACACTCCATTAACGCTGAAGTTCCCCATGGTTCTGTGCTTTCTCCAACACTTTTCCTTATTTTTATCGATGACCTTCTGTCGTCGACTACAGGCCCAATCCATTCCTTTGCGGATGATAGTAACATTTGTTATTCATATGGCTTTAAAAAGCGCCCAAGTTCTACGGAGGTTGAAATTAAAAGATGCCATATGTATGATACACTCTCAAATGATCTCAATAAAATTTCCGAGTGGGGTCTTGCTAATCGGGTCGATTTCAATGCTAGCAAGACCCAATGTTGTCTGTTATCTCACAGACGAATGAATTGCTCTTCTGCTCACCTTAATATGGCTGGCGTAGACATTGCAAGATCACCATCTCTTGACGTTCTGGGCATATCGATTCAATCGGATCTGAGGTGGACTGACCATGTGTTTCATGTTTTCGAAAGAAGCGGCCAAGTGTATAGGTTTTTTGAAACGGTGTAAGAATTACTTCACTCCTGTTGATCTTCGTAATGTCTACTTTACCTATATTCGTCCGAAACTAGAATACAATTCACACATTTGGGCCGGGGCTTCAAAAACATCTTTAGAGCTGCTAAACCGAGTTCAGCGACGGGTGTTTAAACTTATTGGTGACATAAATATTATATCCACAATTGACACCCTTGAGCACCGACGTAACGTAGGGTGTATAACTCTTTTATATAGATATTATAAAAGGATGTGCTCTAGAGAAATATGCGACCAGGTTCCCTCAATTCGTATCTTCTCTCGAAGCACTCGGTCGTCCAATTCGGCCCATCCTTTTTGCGTCACACCGGCGCCAAGCAGAACATCCCACTATCGTGATAATTCGTTCTTCGGTCGTACGATTAAGTTGTGGAACAACCTCCCAGTCACTGTTTTCCCTGTAGGATACGACATTCAAAAATTCAAGAAAAACGTTCACCAACACTACTCCATCTTTCCCCCCTCCCTCTAACCTATTTCCTTTCTTCAAACCAACACAGTGCTATGCATTTATAGGGGTCATCCCCTGAGCGTTGGTTTCAATTAAAAAAAAAAAAAAAAAAAAATCCAAATATCCCAGCCGAAAATCCAAAAAAACTTTAATTCCGTGAAATTTCGGTAAGATATATTGAAAAACAATTATCCAGGATATCAGTAACCGAGACAATAATATGGTTTTGACGTATACTTTATAGCGTACAAACGTCAGAACATAGAAAATTGTTTGATATCGAAAATTGTGATTAAAATTGTGACAAATGAAAACCGCTGGACTAGTTTTGCTTACAGTTTTAAATAATTTTTCGGCTACAACCCTTCAACCCAGTTTTATTTTGGTGTATTACTAACTTTCAGAAGAGAAAAAAAAAATTTACGGTTAAAGTGGTATATAGAAATTTCCACTTAGTTCCAGCAATTTTTGGCATGATTTGATAGATTGAAGTATTGTTTATCATCTCCTTTTCAGCCCCCACTTTTGTCCACTACTCAAATTACACTTTATAATACATTGATACTTTTGTGAGGAAGAAAATTTTTTTTTTCATTTGAAAATAAATTTTTTTTTTATAAAAAATGGTTTGTGTACATGAGGTAGCTCTTTTTGTCGCAAAAATCATAACATATTTTTATACTCTTATTTCACTTAATTAAAACAATTTGTGTTGAAAAATGTGAGGTTTATGATCAAAATTCCTTTTAGATCATATGGGAGTTGGGCGTACTTGATTTTTGACCACGCCCATTTTGTGTGAATATCATTAGTGAATATTTTATTTTACCAAATCTTAACAATTTCTAATTATAAATGTAAGAGTTACAATCAGTATGGTTTTTAGGTTATATGGGAGGTGGGCGTGTCCGACGGTCAATTTCGCCCAAATTCACACATATTGTTTAGGAATCTTTAGGAATCACGTTCGCCTAGCTTGAAAATTCAATCGTTATTTATTCGACTTATGGCCAGAAAAATTGGATTTTGCCGCACTGTGAGCCTGGAAGTTTTATTTTTTTGCCGAAATTCGAGCAAAATCCACAAATTTTGAGTGTGAATTAAAAAAAAACCGCTTCCGTTGTTAAGTTATAACTTTTGAGGCGGTTCAACGGATTGTAACACGGGTGTTAAGACGTAAGAAAAACCGCATCCCGTTGATGTACTTCCAGTAGAACGCTAAATACGGGTCTCAAAAGTTGTGTGAATGGTTTTTACTCGAAATCTGGTAATTTTCGGTTTCTAACATGCTGATGTGGAGCCGATTGTTTTCTTGTAATATTCCCCGTGAAATATTTTTCTTAATGTTATGACTAAAAGAACTGGTCAGATAGAAGGGTGTGCCACCTCTGGTTCGGTGGTAACACACTTGAGAAGATGCTCAAATGGCGACTTTACATGCGTAATTGCGTCTAAAAAAATTGTGTTTTGAAGGGCACAACAACCCGGGGGCACAAAACAGTCTCAAGCCTTGCGTGATCATGGAATCTAAGGCAGTTTAATATGTAAAAAAATTGCCCCCCACTACAAACGTGAACAATGGCGAAATTCGAGCAAAATTTTAAGTGTTAATTGGAAAAACCGCTTCCGTTATTGAGCTATAACTTTTGAGGCGGTTCAGCGAATTGTTTGGGGCTTTCACGATCTTTAACATGGGTTCTAAGCATATGGAGGAAATTTGTTAAATACGAACAATAGTTTCCCTGTACCATCTCTAGTTCAGACATTTAGATTATCGAAGCTTTGTTAACACGTAATTATCTAAAAATGATTAGTGCCGCATCAATCGCCACAAGTGTTAATAACATAAAAAGAATAACCCCCATCAAATCAAAATTAACTCAGTAATTAAATGAATAACGTTCAATCGTCACCTTCAAAAGAGATAAAAAATAACGAAAAGAACTCTAAGGTAAAATTATATTGAGACTCATCTCAAATATACAGCAAAAAATGTAAATGACAGCTATTAATATTAAAACTTTGCTCAAAGGCTACAAAAACAAAATTGAAAAAAATTTAAAAAAACAACCATGTGGAATTGAATTCTTCGATTCCCCGCAGTACCGCTGACTAAGCTTTGGGTTTTTTTTTTTTTTTCGATATGAAATGAAATTTGCGCTTGCTACCAATTATTGTTAAATACCCGCTTACCTGCTTAACCGTGGCACTATGCTCTGGACACATTAACCTGAAGCATATTTCCACGAAGCTGTTGCTGCTGCCATGCTAATTTGGCACAAATTGAACAAATTAATAAAGAAACCGCAAACGACGCGCGATTGATTCTGTGAAATGAAACGAAAGAGAAAACCTCTGCTGATTTACTTTGCTTTGAGATTCCCCACTAATTAAAAGGTATGCGAATCTCTAGAATGAAAAGATATAACAAAGCGTTGCCAGATTAAAAAACATTCATAGGTATATAATTTATTTATCAAAGTTTTAGCTTAAGCAGATACGAGTATTTCTAATATTCCGTATGAATTGACTTCGAATTTAGCTGTTCAAATGCACAATATGCTTCCCGAATGGCATCTATCGCATTTGAAATTATGATGTCTTTAAGCTATGATTCCAAACTAAAAAGGACACATCCACAAATTAGCGCAGGTGTATTGAAAAAGTCAATATATGAATGGGTTTTTTTGAAAGTGGAGTAAGTCCATAAATATATTATCATAATATCACAAATTTAGTCTCTATTTTCACAGAAAGTTTGCTTGAATTGATGGAATATAGCTGAAAAAATTATACACGTAATGACCAAATAACCGATTGCTATGGCACATGATACACTTGTTTTGCTATATTTAAAAAAAACCCGTTCTTATATCGTCGGGTTGAAACTACAACTAAACATCTACATATATTGATGTTTTGAGTAAAGTATACAGAAACATGTGAAGAAATGCCTTAGTCTAATCGGTTTTTTTGAAATGTTGTCCCTATCCAATTTGATATAAAGAATAAAAAGCAGAAAAATTCAAAATCCCATACAAAAAACGAATTTCAAAAATTTAAAACGCTTTTTTTTCCAAAACATGAAAAATGTAGATGTCTAGTTTTCCGACGATATTGAAATGTAAAAAAATGCTGTTAGTCAAAGATATGGGGCATTATTTGTGTAGCGGACAAATAAAGCAGTCTAGTTTAAACTAAATTTAATGAGCATTTAAAATGCATTTTTGGATTATATAAAAAAAAAATTGGTTTTTTGGAAAAGGTGGACCTTAATTTTTGAAAATTGATTCTAACAAATTCAGTCCCTTTTATTTTTATTTTTTTTGAAAATTGCTTATAGTGAATAGATAATTCTTGCCAAATTTCATAGTGCGCGGGGAATTCGTTTAGGTACCTCCTAGTTAGACCAGTTAAAATCATTTCGTCAGTACGATTTGAAACTATATTTGGTCTAGCTCCTAAACGAATTCTACGCTCACTATCAGCTATTTTAAAAAAAAAATTAAAAAAATTAAAAGGGAATAACTTCGTTAGAATCAATTTTCAAAAATTTAAGTCCATCTTTTTCCAAAAAACGAAATTTTTTTATAAATTTCGAAACTGTATTTGGTTTAAATTTGATTGCTTTATTTATTTTCATATTGAAATATTTTAAGTTCTGGTCCCGTATTTTACTGAATTGATTAAAACACATTTAATACTTTGAATATCCGCCATTATTTTTGATGAATTTTTCTATTTTTTGGGCATTGTCCGATAAGTTTCTCCAGGAATGTTATGCCAAACTATTTGAATATTTTCCCATAAAACTTTTAATTTTAATTGCTCTTTTAAGTTCCCTTCAAAGGTTCTCAATAACATTGGGAGCTGGGGGTTGACTTATCCACTCAAGAACTTCTACATTATGCCACACCTCTCCTGAACGAGCTTTTAGGTTTCCGAAAATGCCGACGAATCTACCAATGGGGTACTTTTCTTTCATGCTGATACATCAAAACTAGGTAAGAATGAAAATCAGATCAGCTAGTATTCGTGAAATATCGCAAAAATACGTATCCCATATAAAATTAAAAAAATTAAGAAAAAAAAAACAGAACAAACAAATATAAAAGTAGTTACATTTAATGTATTTTGCAATGCTGAATCCGAATCCGGCCTTAAAATTGCTGTATCTCATACGGTTTTTAAGATATGTTAGCCTAAACAAGGAAAAAATACCATTTTTGCTATATTTTGAAGCTATATAACTAGAATATAGAACATTCATACATATAATCCGATACAGTCAAAAGTCCCAAATAATTTTTAGAAGTCAAAACACGTTAAAAAAATAGAAAAATGTTGAAAATCAAAAGATATTGGAATGTTAAAAAATTATAAAAGGGTCGAAAAATATTGATTAAGTCAAAAAACGTCGGAAAAGTAGAAAAATGTTGAAATGTTGAAAATGTTAAAAAAGTCAAAAAAAAAAAAAAAATTAAAGATTTAAAAAATGTTAGAAAATTAAAACATGTTGGAAAAACAAAAAATTGTGAAAAAGACAAAAAATGTTAAAAATAAGTGATAAAAACAGTGGAAAAGCTCAAAAAATGTTTTAAAATTTTGAAATAGTCATAAAAATTCCAAAATGTTGAAAAAGTAAAAAAATGTTGTGTAAGTCAAAAATAGTAAAAACCAAAAAAATGTTAGAAGAATCAGAAATTAAAGCTAAAAAATGTTGGAAAACTCGAATAATGATGAAAGTCTAAAAAATGTTAAGTAAGTCAAAAATGTTAAAAGATTCCGAAATTTTTAAAAAATTAAAAATATTGAAGAAGTAAAAAGTCGAAAAGTGGAGGTAAGTTAAAAACAAAAATGTATTACTTTTTGGTTAAAGGGTTGTCTCTTCCATTTAATTGCCGAATAAAAGTATGTACCGCCAATTTTCTCACAAAAGATATTTTTCATACCATTGGCAACGCTTTAAATCGAAAAAAAAGCAGCATTGAAAAAACAAAATCAAAGTGTAGTAAAAATATACTCCGAGATTCCAGAAGAAAGAAAAACTTGAACAAAAAGAGATGAACAAAAAGTAAAATATAAACTAAATGACCAATAAATTATGAAGGTAAAGGAAGGTTGAAAGGCTATGCGATAAACTCCGGTATTAAATAGGTAGCAACAGCGATAGCAGGCAACGTGACACCTGTGCCGAGCGCCTTATCAAAACGACGCGCAGGCAGGCAGTCTCTTACGAAGACGGTAAAAAACAAAAGCAACGAGAGAAACATTGAAAACGTGGAGACGACCAACTCCTTCATCCGCACACTATGGACCATCATGATACAAAAACAAAATTCAAGTGGAATTCCCGACACTAAATGTGTAGGTGAAATTAAAGCTGCTAAAGTGCATAATTTAATAGTAAAGCACATGGGCGGACAAGAGTGTGCTTCATACTTGACAACAGGATTTAATGAATTTCAATTCGATAGAAACAATTGGCTTTAATTTAATTTTATGCTAAAAACTATGTAAGTATATGCACGTGCTGTGTCTCGGAGGAACTATTTCAATGGGTTTTGATGTTGGAGTAGATTAAATTATAAAATTGAAAGTTAGTCAACAAATTATTGTATTCTTAGAACATTTTGATATTTAACAGCACATGTGGCATTTTAGCAAATTAAACTTCCATCAGTTCGAGTTAAATATTAAATCATTTTTAAGTGTTTAATGTGAAACCATAGGGTGACATACTTAGTCTGAATCTTGCCAGTCCTGGGCCCGCTGCGTTGGCTCACCCTACACCATTAAGACTGCACAAGTACAAAATGCTATATATTTTAATAATTTCCACAATGTTAAGGGCTCTTATATCTATGTGTATTTACAACTTAAAGCTAATTGTATAAGCTTTCTAAGAGTGGTTTGAAGGGATTAAAAAAGTTTTGCAAAGTTTTTAAATTTGAGGTCGGAAAAAAATACTTTTCTGTGTAACAACGAGTTAGTCGCATGCGATGTGCTGACATGATGTGCGCACTGCTCGCACTGCCCTTTATCTACTGGAGCCTTCAAACGGACTGTTCTTGAACAGTATTTTTTTCAGACCTCAAATTAAAAATTTGTTTTGACAATTATAACACCGAATTAAAGTAAAAAAAAAAAAAACAAGCACAGAAGTAAAAAATTAAAAAAAAAGAATTTAAAATATCAACTTTAAAGGTCCAGAGCCTTGCGACATCACACTTAGAAAACTTATACAATTATCTAAGTTTCCTTTTAAAATTTTTTCTCTTAAAAGCTAAGGTGACACAAGAAAGTCAGTTTTAATCCTTGAACTCATCAGTGGTACATTTTAGACCCCCAGGTGCAATTTTTTGTAAGTATAGGTCTCCTCTATCAATTTCTAGAGATTAAGTAACCTTATCGATTACATCCTATATAACACTGTTCGACACAAAAAAAAAAAAAAACACATAAGAAAATCCAAAAAGTTCTTAAAGTAGACGTTAAAAAAAAATACCCGTGTCTCGTGGTTTTTCTGCAGCACGTCACAATTTTTTCTAATCGATTTTTAAAGTTTTTTTATCCACTGTACATGAAAAAACAAAAATACCGCATTCTTGTGTTAAATCGATGAATTTAACTATATGATCCTTACATCTGAGGTGTATCATGTGTTCAGCAAACTTATGCAGGATATTGCGGGGAGTATTTTTGTATACAATTTTAACCCTGTACAACCCCTACATGTGGATAATTTTTTCCCTTATCTTAAAAAGGTACAAAAATGACACCTAAAACGGGAATATTGAGTCAGTATGTACTACAGAACATTTTTTGTTGGAATGTTTCTGAACTGGAATAGTGTAAAAACAATTTTTTTTAGTGAACAGCGCTACTCTGCCCAAGAAAGGATATTTTTTCTCTAAAGGTTTGGTTAGGTTAGGTTAGGTTAGGTTAGGTTAGGTTAGGTTAGGTTAGGTTAGGTTAGGTTAGTTTAGGTTAGGTTAGGTTAGGTTAGGTTAGGTTAGGTTAGGTTAGGTTAGGTTAGGTTAGGTTAGGTTAGGTTAGGTTAGGTTAGGTTAGGTTAGGTTAGGTTAGGTTAGGTTAGGTTAGGTTAGGTTAGGTTAGGTTAGGTTAGGTTAGGTTAGGTTAGGTTAGGTTAGGTTAGGTTAGGTTAGGTTAGGTTAGGTTAGGTTAGGTTAGGTTAGGTTAGGTTAGGTTAGGTTAGGTTAGGTTAGGTTAGGTTAGGTTAGGTTAGGTTAGGTTAGGTTAGGTTAGGTTAGGTTAGGTTAGGTTAGGTTAGGTTAGGTTAGGTTAGGTTAGGTTAGGTTAGGTTAGGTTAGGTTAGGTTAGGTTAGGTTAGGTTAGGTTAGGTTAGGTTAGGTTAGGTTAGGTTAGGTTAGGTTAGGTTAGGTTAGGTTAGGTTAGGTTAGGTTAGGTTAGGTTAGGTTAGATTGGATTATATGAACCGTCCTCCACTGGTTTACGGTGATGGCGGTGCAAATTTTTAAGGCTACTTATACAAATCAATAAATTCTTATACGTGTACGACTATCATTATTTCATATTGAAACTTGTTCACTAGTTCTTTGCTGAAACTTTTGTTCGCTGGTTCCTTATTGACACCTTGATGTATTATAAGATCTTAGTAGGGTCTATCTCCAAAAGGTTTTGCATAGCCTTAAATTAGCCTATGATTAATAAAAATGGTTCTTAGCCTACTTTTTCGATCTTCTAAAATATTTTTTCTGGAAAGAAGACATAGCTGTCTTTCATACGAATCAAATAAAAAGATGATACCAGACTTGGAGTAAAAGATTTTTAATATATAATGTTTAATATTTTTTTAGTTAAAAAATTATAACTCCAAGGCCGGTAAATATAACGTCTTTTCAATGGATTTAGTTGGAATACGGCTGTGGGATTCTTTCTAGAAAATGTATTTTAGAAGATCTAAAAAGTATACCGAGAACCGTTTTTAATAAACTACGACTAGACATCCACATTCTCCATGTTTTGAGAAAAAAGCGTTTTAAGTTTTTGGAAATTCGTTTTTTGTAGGAGATTTTGCAGTATTCTGCTTTTTATTCTTTATATAAAATTGGATTGAGGCTGCATTTCAAAAACCGCATGTTCGGCATGTTTTTTATACTTATCTCAAAATAGTACTAGACTGTACCGAATTCCAGCGAAATCAGAAGGGGTGTGGCAAACTTTGTAACGCTAGGCATGAAATCTCTTTATTTTTATTTTCAGTGTAAGTCTAAACCTACTTTAATTTCGTGTCAAATTTTTTTGGCGAAAATAAAAAAAAACCGAGTTCAAGAGTAGAATTTTTAATTATCCATAATTTGGTGTGAGTACTCTTGTCGTATACAAATTGTTACGCTTTTAATTTTGATTGATTGATTGCGCAAAAGTTTTCACTGCCATTCATTTTCTGGTCAAATTACTCTGATGATCTTTTTATTAATCTTATGATGATCTAACGAAGTTGAAGTAATGAAATATAAATTTTTTTTAATTTTTCTGTACCATCTTAAAAGTTATCATTAAACCCTTATTAATTTTTTTATGTACTCGTTTTATATACGCACACAAAAACGTACTTTATGTATAATTTTTTACTGCCGATATAACAAATTTGGTTCAACTGAAGAGAACGTGTTGTTAATTGCCCGAATAAGCTAAAATTATTTAACCCCATAATTTTGCATTGTTTTTTCTTACCGGTCATTTGGTGTTTTTTAGACAATTTCATTAGTTTTGACGGCTCACCGCATGCCTTAATTTAGTGTGATTTTTTTCTTTTGTTTTCGTTGTTTGTCTTTATGTGAGGTCACGATATTGACTTAAAATTATCAAATTAAAAGATTACATAAATATGATGTATTGTATAAAAAAAATATACAAAAAATACCAAAATACCAATATAAAATGTTAATAATTAAAACACTTTCTTTTTAATTTTATGTTTTGTTTTTACTGCTACTGATTTGTCGTTTGTGTGTTTTGTTAATTTCAGTTTAATTTGACAAAAAAAACTTTTATATAATAAATAATGAATATTCCAAATGATTCATAATTAAAACGGCGTAAAAAAGAAAACGATTTGATTCAGCATTAAATCTAAATTTTTTGGTGTTTTTTAATTGACATGAAGTCAAAATACAGAAAGAGGTTTTTGCTGGATATTACATATCGTCGGCCTAATTCTATTATGACATAAGTCGCTATTCGGCAAAATGAAGGTTATTAACTAGTGATTTATGATTCTATGACTTTTCTTAGTTTTTAATATTTGTATGAAAAAATTAACCGGTTTCGAGCAAAGTACAATAATATGTGTTTAGTCAAATCATATGATGTACCTCATCTAAAAGTTTCAGCAAAATCGTTGATGGTTGCCCTAAGAGTTGGTTTATACCAAGTGAAATTTCGACCCATAAGAGGGGCAGTCGAGGAGATCTATTTTTTATGGTCATATTCAGTTTCAGCCTCCAAAAATACATGGCTGTAGGGGGTATCCCTTCTCACGGTGCTCTTGAACAGTCGATAGGTTTTTTGAATATGTGGAGAAAATCTGTGAATGGGGTTTCATTTGTATTAGTTTAGTGGTCTGAAAAATGCAAACCCCGAAATTGTAGCTGATCATCCCCGCGAAATATCGCAAAAATACATATCCCATATAAAATAAAAAAAATTCAGAAAAAAAAACGCAACAAACAAATATAAAAATAGTTATTTTTAATGAATTTTGCAATGCTGAATCCGAATCCGGCCTTAGAATTTCTGTATCTTATACGGTTTTTGAGATATCTTAGCCTAAACAAGGAAAAAAAGCCGACGCTATGTTTTATTGTTGTGTTTTGGAGCTATATAACAGGACGCATATCCGTAAATTCTGATGCAGAAATGGAAAGCTTTAATCAATCTTCTAAACCTAATTCAAATAATGTCGATATCTTTATTTTTCTTGGAGATATCCTAACCTAAAAAGTTAAAAAAGTGCAAAAAACGTGTTTTGTCATTATTTCAGTCTACGATATTTCAGAGAAAAATTAAGCTATTGACATAATTTAAATGCGATTTTAAGGAAAAAGATTGGAGCTTTCAGATAATGTATCGAACTTTGCGTATGAATGCTCTATATTCTAGTAATATAGCTTCGAAATATAGCAAAAACGGTCTTTTTCCTTGTTTAGGCTTAGATATCTCAAAAACCGTATGAGATATAGCAATTTAAAGGCCGGATTCAGATTCAGCATTGCAAAATACATTGAATATAACTATTTTTATATTTGTTTGTTGCGTTTTTTTTCAGATTTTTTTTTTTTTTATGGGATATGTATTTTTGCGATATTTCGCGGGGATGATCAGCTACGATTTCGGGGTTTGCATTTTCCAGACCACTAAACTAATACAAATGGAACCCCATTCACAGATTTTCTCCACATAGCCAAAAAACCTATCGACTGTTCAAGAGCACCGTGTTCTGGGACAGGCCTTTTTTTTTTGTGTGCCTGTGTTATCTCGGGAAAGGACCCCCAAAAAAAAAAAGTCCGGCCTTCGTACTTAGCAACCTCAAAATAGTTCAAAAAGTATGATTTGCATAAAGCACAAATGCAAACACTAATTAATTCATCATTTCCGAAGTAATTTTCTGCGTAGAATCCAAGCTCGGAATTGTACCATCGTGTCACGATTGTGAGATATTTGGGGTTATACATACGGAAAAATTGCAATTCCATAAATTTTTCAAGTTAGTTCAGGCTGCACAAATTTTGTGTACCTACTCAAAATGAGTTTTTGAATGGTGTCGTATGATGTTTCTTTCAAAAGTTATGGCCAATCATTTTTGTTTACGGGCTTGGCCTTCAATAAAAATCGACTATTTTACATTTCCAGACTAACAATATAACCTTGACTTGGTGCTGCCTCAGCAATAAATAATCCCGGTTATATAGTCGTACTCTTTTCAGTTGTTTATCATAAAAATTCTATAAATAAAATAAACAATTTTACTCTGTCTATGCATTCTTTATTCGATTATGCCCTTCAATCGACTTCAAATTTGAATTGTATTCATTACGAACAATACGAGTACGATAACAACAGCAGCTTTATGCATCTAGCACAGGTCAGTAAATATTTGTAACTTGCCGTTGCATCCAAAAGATAAACAGTTGCACGACGTTCTTTTAGATGCCTTTTTCTTCATGCATTCTCAAGTTTGTTTTATAGTTTTTGTATAACATTTTTCAATTTGAATGCTCCAGTTAGTACGAACAGAAATGTTACTTATGGTTGAACATGATGTACTTTTTGATAAATAGCACGTTCCTATGAAGTACACTGAGAAGAAAACATTTTATGGTGTTTAAACTTGTAGTTGATTGTGTTTGATTTTGACTAAGATGTCAAAAACTCAAAATATGAGAATTATGGAGCACAATGTCTCACAAGTCTATAGGAACAACCAATTGTTAAGATCGTAGAAAGTAAAATCCGCACTTATCTAGAATCGTGCTTGTGGCTTCTGAGCAGCTGCACCAAGCTTTTCACTTTCTGTGTTGACGACACTTTCATCGTTGGTTTTTCGCTTTTTTAGAGGTAATAAATATAAGAAAACAAGATAATTTTAAACCATTAAACTGATTATTCGAAGGTTTAGTCTTTAGTATCTATTTTCTCCTAAGGCACCAATCTAACCTTAAATAATTAAAAAAGTGGAAATAACTTTTTTTCGTTATTTTAGATTCCGAAAATTCGGGAAAAATATATAAGGTTGGTTCGAAAGAAAGTTCAGAAAAGTAAAATAGCAAAGGTCAAGGTTCGATAACGCCGTAAGCACTTGTTCGATCTGCCAATTCTTTGTTGCTAAATGTAGTTAAAATTTCTATAAAAAATTTTAAGCAGTTTTTATTCAATGACATTTCTTCATTATTCAATCGTGAAAATAATGAATCGGAAAAATATTGTTACTTTATTTTTTCGAAAAGCGCTATACGGCCGCAAGGTTAGGTTAGGGTGGCGGCAATACTGCCACACATAGACCACAAGGGTCCATAGTAATACCACAAACTCTCTTATTAAAATCTATTCATGAACTCTGGTCCTTTCAGTATGATGTTTGTCCAAACTGAAGGATCTTGTCAGTACAGCGAATCTTTTAATGTCACTTAGGTGAGTTTTAGTGAGTTCCTTTAAGGAGTTGAAGAATGGTTGTCCAAAGCATTTTAGCCTAGTTCTTGCCAAAGCAGGACAGACAAATAAAATATGTTCAATTGTTTCCTCTTCTTCAGGCTCGTGACAGTTTCTGCATGATGCCCAATTAATCAATGACCAGCCACAATTCAGGTCAGTAAACTACACTCACTCCGCGTAAAGGATAACATATTTTTGGAATATTCTGCTTTGTGAAAACGAGGCCAAAAATGCTTTGTTATAGCGCTAGTAGGGGATTGTTCCCAGCATCTGTTAGCCACTGTTGGCAATTGCGAGTTCTTCAAAGAGAAGAAATGTTGAAGCGAGGCTGGAATTTTAATGGGTTGAGCTTCTAGAAGAGCTCCATTTTTTGCTAATAGATCTGCTTTTTCATTTCCTAAAATTTTGCAATGTGATGGCATCCACTTTAGGCCGCAAAGGCTGATGGAAAAGTTTGTGCATATAATGGAGAAGGTACTTTATCCGAAAAGATAGTTGAAAAAAGGTATGATCGACTCTGCTCTGGAAATTTTGATGTAAAGGATGCACCTAAATCTGGTCGACCATGCACCGAAAAAGTGATCAAAATTCTAGAAAAGGTGGACAAAGACCGACACATAATATGTGTGAAAAAATCTTACTGACTGCATTTCAGTATGTGAATCTCTTGTGAATCGTAATAATCCCCAACAATTTTGGGACAGATAGATGGTGACAAAATACTACTACAAAGTACTACGAGCTGCTTTTGCGTGACCAACGATTAATTCGAAACTGTACTGTCAACAACAAACAAGATTGAATGAAGCACTTTAGGGAAAACGTCCGTAATAAGTCAACAGAATGGACGTCGTTTTCCATCACGACAACGTTAGGCTACATATGTGCTTCTTCGGTGACCCACCAAAAATTTAGGGAGTCTGGCTTAGAATTTAATGCATCCATCATACAGCTCAGACTTTGCGCCTTCGGACTATCATTTATTTCACTCGTTGCAAAATTATCTTGATGACATAAAGTTGAATTTCCTCGACGATTGCAAAAAAGTCTTGTCCGAGTTTTTCGAGCAGAAGTCCCAGTAATTCTTTAAGGACGGTATTATGGTTTTGCCCGAAAGATGGCGAGAGTTGGTCAATAACAATTGAAAATTTTTGACTCAATAAAGTTATTTCGATATTGGGGAAGGTAACCGGTTGTGGGCCGGGTTTCGCTTTTTGCCGGAATTTGCATTCAAGTATACATTTTTCGGACTTATGGTTACCAATGGAAAGCTAGAGGCAGTAGGTAACCAAAAAGAAACAATTTTTCTATAATTTTTCAACAAAAATTTTTTTTTAACAAATTTTGTTAAGAGCTTGTTTTTGGACAAACAAAATTTTATAACCGGTTGTGGGCCACCCTGAAAAATCCACTTCAAATGCAAAATTATAAAAAAAAACCAGTAAAGAAATATGTATGTATTATCAAAATTAATTTTTCAATGAAGCCTCTAGTGGCGAAAAAACATCAAGAAAATGCGACTTTTTCAAATTATTAATCATCCTCATCGGATTCGCAATTTGGCCTTCGGCCGCGATTTGATGATTTTTTGGGTGAAACGGCTTGCAAGGGGCAAGTTCATCCAAAAGACAGCTAACAGAAGTCGATTTATTTATTTTATGGTAACCCACAACCGATTACAAAAGGTGGCCCACAACCGGTAACGGCAGCCATTCCTTAAGTGACTGGCAAAATTCTCGTGGCGAAAAATTTCGAGCAAACTCGATTTTCACTTTCGATTTCACTTCGCTTTATCACACTCGCAAAATCTTCAGAAATTACTTTATTGAAAGTTTCTTCGTAAATTTTTTTTGTTTTGTTGTAGCTGCGGGTCAGATGCGTCCTTTCACTTCAGTGTTTGCACTAATACTGTCTATTGTCAATGTACACATAACCTCATACTCAGATCTGTCATATTTTATAAACGTCAAAAAATACAAGGGGTGGCCCACATCCGGTGACGGCCTACAGCCGGTTACCTTACCCTACTAAAAAAGAAAAATTGGTTAAATTTAGCTCACTTCTCTGAGCTTTCTTTTTAGCAAACCTTATATATCGATATATGTTGAATTGGATTCTGAAGAAAATCACACTTTTCGTGTTACATTCTTTCAAAAGTAGCGAAAAATTGTGTTTTTACACTTTAAGAATAGGATATCTTGTAATTTTGATGTGATAGCGCATTTCGGATTCAGCATCAGAAACTCGCCAGAAATGGTACCCGACGGTTTTTCCGAATCGACTTTCCCGACAACAATTTTCACGACATACGTATTCCCGACACGCATTTTTTCCGAATACTTGTTCCCGACACCCTTTTTCCCGAATCAAATCTCCCGACAGCACTTTTTTCCCCGACACTCTTTTTCGTTGAAGAAAATTTTTCAACAAAATCTCAACCACTGATTTCAATTCACGACAAAACCAATTGTCGGGACAGAGGTCATTTTTTTGTTTCTGGTAAAATGTTGTCGTGAAAATGCATTCGGGAAAAAAGCTGTCAGCAAATCGTCTGTAGGGAATATTGACTTTCGTGATCTTCGTTTCGGAAAATCTGACGAGAATCCCAGAAATAATTTACCCTGTACCAGTTATTTTTTTTTCCGAATTGGAAATATGAAAAAGTTTTTACTGCATTCTCGGTTTTTATCATAATTTATGACGCACATGAACAAGCTTGAGGAAAATCGTGCTTATCCCTTTGTTTCTTGTTGAAATTTTTCTGGTATCCACAAATGTTGACTAACATTTTCAGCAGATGTAAACTTCTGCGAGATATTTTTATTATACTTTATGATCCAATGAAAATGTTTCCATAGGATTTGAGGAGTAGGCACTCAAATAAAAATTATTTTCTAAAGGCAACTTTTTGTGAAAACCGTCATATGCTTTAAGAACTTATCTGCAATTTGATTGATGCTGGCAGTTTTTTTGTGTCATTGATATGTGGCGACTTTGATTTGGGCAGACAACAGTTTCTTTTCATGGCTGAAGGGATGGAAAAGTGTAAACTAGTTCTAAATGTGTACATAGTTCTTATACTTCAGGGCACCTTAAAAAAATATTATAAATTTAAACTGGTCCTGAAATTTTTCACAGTGTATACCAAATTCCAAACAAAAGCTAACAGACCATTCTTCATACAATGAATTGTGCATTTCTTATGCTAAATAATGCAGTAACATTTGAATTCAATATTGAATAATATCGAGTTTCCGCGCGCGTTGTTTAAAGACCTATGTACTCAGCAGATATCGTAATGTATCTGACGAATACAACAGTCATACAGAAAGACAGACAGACAGTCAGTCAATGTGCGCATATGAATATCTTAAAAGAAATGCCAACTGTTGCCGGCCGGCTGGTTGAATTGTTTTGATTTTTTTTTATTTTGTTATTTTTTTCATTTCAAACTCAAGTGGTTTCTTCTCTCCACTTGTTGTTCAGCGTTCAGGCTTCTTCGGTCCAGTGTTCATCTATTGACTTACATAATTGTTTGCCATGAACACGTTGCCGGTTGCCGGTTCTGCCGAATGCCGTCCGCAACACAACCCGCCAAGTGGAAAATCCACTTAAGCGCATTGCTGGCATAACAGGCAGCATCTGAAAAATGCATGATGTTGAGAAACTCTGTTGAATTCTTGAAAGCTACCGGTAGATTGCTGTTGTTTTTTTTTTTTTAGTTCCAGTATGGGAGGTATAGGAGTCCAGATAGTCAGTTACATGTAGTAGTCAGTAGTTCGTCAGCACATCAGAGTGTGAGTCAGTCACTGGTAGACATACGAATGTTTGTATTCATCACAAGCAAACAATGGATGCTGATTATTGTGTTTGAAGTGGAGTTGGTCTTTTTTTTTTTTTTTTTTTTCGTAACGATGGTAAACTATTTTTGTGTCTGGAATTTTTAACTGCACTATTTTTATGTTCGAGATACTGTTGTTTTGCAAATAGAACGGAAAGTTAAAATAAAAAATTTATGCACTCTAAAGATGCACACTTTATGCAAAGGTGATTTTTGTAGAGAGCTGAATAATTTTTAGTTTAGAAACTAAAAATAAAGGATTTGAAGTTATTTTAAATATCAGGAAATATAATAATGTTTTGCAATAAATAGGTTAGCTCATTTTTCTTTAAGTTAGCTGGCTATTTTTAACCAGAAATGCATTTAATTTACTGCTATATTGCACTACTACCAAAAATATCTTTGTGCAGCATTTTTTCCTATCAAAAAAGTTATAGATTATTTATTAATCTCATCACTTGCCGTGAAATTAATTATTTCAAAGTCATTGGGATCTAAAACCGACACCTAAGTAAATACGTAATTCCGTATGTCATCGCAGTAGGGCAAATGTATAATAAATGCATTGCTGTTTGCAAGACCTATTTCTGGAGCTTCAGGAATCGTCGTTCACCAGACCCATCTTCCTAAGGTGGTAGTTAAGTAAAAAGAAATCTAACAATGAATGTATGATTTTATATCTTTTCTACTGATATTTAGAACAGATTCCACCTTAAAACGTCTTGGATTGATTAGCATTTTCGCTTGCAGTATGCACTCTTCGGCTATTCTGGGAATTCTGGGGCTTTGCAAGTATTGATAGCGCTTCTCTTGGCTAAAATATAAGCACTTTCATTGCCTTGATATCTTTTGTTTCCTATTAACCAGATTAGTGTCGTTTATTTCCTACTAGAAAAGACTTGGAAAAGCTCAAAACATTTTCAAACATGCCTTAAAGGTATTGAAATTCCAATTAATGATTTTATAACTGCTTGACTGCCCGAGAACATGCATATCTCGGTGCCAGAAAAGCCCCTACGAAAACATTCTCTGGCGCATAATTCTGAAGCGTGAATCTCCGCCCTCTCAACAGGAAAGTTAGAGAATCTTGCAAAACAGAACACATTGAAATGACACATTTACGATAATACTCGTTAGCTTTCAGACAAGAAACAGCTACCAAAATGCCTAATTGAAGGCCAATTTACTTACATTCATTGAAGTTCAATAAGGAGAGAGTCCCACTCTCTGGCAACTTTCTTTAGAAAGTAGACGGTAGACTTCTATCAAAAACTGAAGTGCTTGAAACATTTCCATTGATATCGGCCAAAATTTTATATCCGCTGCTGTACGGAGTTTGAAACAAAAAACATTTGCCATAGCATTATACTAGTGAAACGGCCCTATGCTTAGAATAATCTTCGTAGACTACAACATAGTTATTCAAGAAGGTGTATGGGTTTTATCGAGCGGTATTACTCCTATGGCTTTCAACGTATTGAGATTATTGCTTGCATATGCTGATAAGATGGTCCTTTCTAAGGTTTTCTAAATTTTTGTCGATGCGTTTGCACACTTCGAGTAATATTTAGCAAATGACGCGACTGCTAATAAGCAAAAGAAGACCACGACCTAAGAAGTCCATAGAAGTTTTGGCGTTGGACATTGAGTCATAATTGAATCTTTTCAGATGCCAAATTCCGAATTGAGAGATGATTTTATGCTCATGCTTGGTCTCGAAAAATTATCAATATCAAGACTGATTTAATTTCAAGCCCAAGACCAGGACTGCATTTCAGTCTTTATAATTTATACTTAATAGGTGTGTCACGCCCCTTTCAAGCATAAAATAATCTCTTAATTCAAAATTTGGCATCTTTAACACCCAACTGGTTTGGAAAAATTAGGCTTGGAAATGTTGAATACTCAGCAATCTAACGACCAAGACCCAATACCAAGATCAAGGCTGATATGTACCAACAAAGTGCTATAGAAATTATGTCCTTCAATTTCACACATCAAAGAGTTCGTTATAATGGTACGAGAACAGACTCCATCTAGGTGGAACCGATTCAAATTTTTGGGGGTATCAACCACACATTTTCTTGTGAATTGGTATCTGAGGACCTTCTGGTACAATACCCCATTTTCTATAAATTCGTACGAGAAGCTGTTTTTGAGGAATTCGAATTTAAATGAAATTTTTCATTTAAAATGAAAAAAATAAAACCAAAAAACAAAAATTGTAATTTTAAATGTATTTTTTGATGTAAATCCGAATCTGGCACTTTAATTGTGCTAGCTTATCTGGATTTTGAGATATCCTAATCTAAAAGAGTGATAAATAAAGATTTTTTTACAATTTAGATTAGAATATCTCAAAATCCAGATAAGCTAGTACGATTCTGGCGCCAGATTTAGACCACTTCAGCAGCCCAAAAGCCATACCAATAAGTTCCTAAAGATCTTCAGGTTCATCTTCAGCTCAAGCCAAATGTTCGTCGAAAAGAGTGGATCTACTGCAAACTTTCGGTAGATCAGAAGTTGAATCGCTACCAGGCTAAATATTTTCATGATGAAATTTTAAAGAACACTAAACACAAATAAAAGGTTGTCGGAAAAGTAAGTTCCGAAAAGTGCGCTAAATTTTTTTTTATATCTTCGCTCACTTGTACAACGGCCCTAATTGATATTTTTTTTGAATCCAGTTTATTACATAAACGACAATATATTAAAATGACTTCATTTAGTTAAATATTTTCCATTGTTACTGGCCACCTCTCGCTAACTTTCGGGCAAAAGATGATAGTCCAAAGATGCATGGTCTGGTTTGTATGGTGGATGCAGTAAAACTTCCCAGCCAAGCTCCCTCAGTCTTTGGCGGGTCACCAAAAAAGTATGTGGTCTAGAGTTGTCGTAATGTAACACAACGCCCTTTCTGTTGACTGGTTTCGAAAGTTTTTCCTTGAGCGCTTCATTCAATCTTGCTAATTGTTGACATTACAGTTTCGAATTAGTCGTTTGGCCATGCGGATGCAGCTCGTAGTACACAGGAAAATGCAACCCCACCAAATGCTAAGCAAAACCTTCCTTGGCGTCAGTTCTGGCTTTGCGACGGTTTGGGTGGGCTCGCCTTATTTGAACCATGACCGTTTTCGCACGTTATTATCAAACGTTATCCATTTTTCGTTACCAGTAACCAATCTGTGCAAAAATGGTTCGAGATCATTCCGTTTCAGAAGAGATTCACATACTGAAATGTGGTCATTAAGATTTATTTCACTCAGCGATGTTGCGACAGCTTATGTCTCTGTCTTCTCCACCTTTTCAAGAATTTTGTCTACTTTTTCGGTGCGTGGTTGACCAGATTTAGGTGCATCTTTTACATCAAAATTTCTAGAGCGGAATCAATCATACCATTTTACAACTATTCTTTACGATAAAGATTCGAAATTCTTTTCGAAGAAATAAAGTAAAATGTAACAATTTTTTTCCGATTGTGCAGCACTCATTTGTGACATTAAAACATATAAATAATAAAGAAATGTCAATGGGTACAAAATACTTATGATTCTCAGAAATGTCAACTACCTTTACCAATAAAGAGTTGCCAGATCGGACCAGTAGCTTCTGCGTTATTATACTTTAAACTTTGCTATTTCACTTTCTTTTTAGACAACCTTATATATAATAGTTTACCACAACGCATGCGTGAACTGTTACAAAATCTTTAATCGAAAGAATACCTCTAAATGAATCACGCGTTATATAAAACTAATTGAAGCAGTCACATTCAGGATTGGCAATGACTTATCAAAAAAAGTGTAATTTCTAGGGACAGTGGATAGAAAGGGACACAAACGGAACAAATTACAGAGAATTTGGTATGCTTCTTCTTCAAATGTAAACTAAAGTCTATTGATTACCGACAAGCTAATGAACAAATTGCAGGTTTTCATCAACGAAAGCTGAAAAAATTTACTTAAGTATTCAATATGTAACAAAAATATAAACATAAGGTTCATCAGCCTGTTCGATTAACCAAAGCTAATCAATGGCTGCGAAAAAGATGCGTTACGAAAATATTTACACATTTGTGACTAATTGTTGTTGAACGTCACACAAATGAATGACTAATTAAATCTAATTGTTGCTGCAACATCAAATATCAGTTAATTAACTCCAACACACACGCAGAGCAGCAACAAACAGCAAAATCCCCAACACTTGTACAAGTCAATGTACTATTGCAAACACCCGTACATACACTTGTGCAAATAAAAAAACAAAAAAAGCAAAAAGATACGAGTAGTGCTATACCAAGGCACACAGATACTAAGTGCAATGTCACAATTGTCAAGTGTTGTTGTGAATGCAGTACCAGCATGGGTATGCGACATTAAATATCATGCTACTCGCATGTTGACTAATGCAACAGAAATGGAGAAATAAAAACAAAAACGAGTGAGAAAGATAGAGATAGAGCGAAAACGAGATAGAGTATAGTGTGTTGATAAAAATAAATTAATATCAGTTTGATTAACTGCATGAAAGCAACACTAAACTTTTAATTACATTTCAGTATTCATAAGATATGAGATATTCCGTTGAAGAAATTCTGAATTCTGAGAAAATTAACATGAAAAAGCAATTGAAACAGAATTGATTAAGTAGATGGATGCTGTTTGTACAAAGAAATTCTACTTATCGTATTTGAATATAACGACCATTAAATTTGTCAATGGCTAATTGACCTCATAAATCATTCAAAGTGATTAAACATGAAGTTTTTGGTAAAGTTTCGGTAATTGTGGTAATTAATTTTGATCGATTTGAATTGCGCTCACTAAAACTTGGTGGATTAAAGGGTTAATTTATTACTTTGTGCTGCAACACAAACTTCTTTGTTATCGGAAATCATATCAGAGGTGTCAGTCGAATACGATTCTTAAACAGTAAATCGAGAAGAATTGAAATGTTTAAGGTAATGACTTAAATTATTGTTCTTTATCCATTATACTTATGTTGAAGGATAACTTACTCTTTTAAATGAATTCTTTCGTTTTGAATGAACGGCCGTGTTCTGTTAATCTTTCATAATATTTTTGTTCAATATTGTTTGATATTAAATCATGGAGAGGCTTAGCCCGGCAAATTGTCTACAAACTATTCCATTATTATTCTATATATAATCCTCTGTTTGCGACCAAAGTTTTATGTAACAATGAATACCATTTCAGGCTACATAAATATTTTGTTTGTAAGGCTTATGGGCTGGTGGCATACTCTATCTAAAGGTTAATTTCACTTTTTGGTTTGTTGAATTGGCCACCTAGATCATGTGATCTAGACTTTTTGCTTTGGTAATACGTAAAACTTTAAGATCAAACGAATAGGCCACCTACGATTGAGAAATTGAAAGCCAACATTAATGTCGTCATTTGCAAAATACCACTCAAAATAGGAACTTCAGAATGGATAGCATTAGCCGAAGTTACGGCCAACATTTAAAACAAATTATCTTTAAATATTTATTCAAAAAATTCTGAAACAGGTTTCAGCCCTTCAATTCGCCAAAGATAATTGATATTTTCGACGACTGTCCTATATCATCGTGGAACAAGGAAAACGTGAAAGAAGTATTTATAGAGGCCTCTCTTGAATCTAAAGCTTACTTTATTGATAACTTCTCACCTCACATTACAAAATCGTGACGTTCAAATGGACTTATGTCCAAGACTTATCTAGCGCAGATCCTCAATCTCCAGACTACCAAAAAATGTTACAGAAAATGTCGCATTGACGGCTTGCTCGTCCTGGAACTTTCGTTAAATTTTATGTCTGAAGTGCTTAAAACCTTGAGAATCTATCATTGGTCTAGTCCTTTACTGTTATCGATCCAACGGGACCACTGGTACATTTCGTTTTATCAATAAATAAATAATCCGAAGTTCATTGATCATCACCGCTGCAGTTGATTGTACTACTTCCTAAGTGATTCGCACATATTTAATAAGACTAGAGTTCGCATTGTGCCCGAAATTCGACCATTTCGATTTGACTATAAAATAAAGGAAAAAGTTTTCATACCCTTCCTTGGTCGATAAAACACAAAAAGCTTTTAATATTCTTCCTTAGGGTTCGGGTTATCTGCATCGATGTAGCAGCTTAGTTGCAATATCGTACTTTCCATTTATAGGCGTGTATCTCCAACTAAAGAGCAAACAGTTTTTGATATCTTTCTATACCAAAATTCATAAAAATCAATGATGCTATCGTGCTATATAGTGCTAACTCTATATCCATACCGAATTTAATAAAAATCGTATGCAGTATTTTCGCCATGAGAGCGTTTTTTCCATTAATGGGCGTGGCACCGCGCACTGAAAAACAAAATGGTCATATTATCGTTCCTTAGTGTTAACCCTATCTCCATACCAAATTTCGTTAAAATCGATGTAGCGGCTTAGCCGTGAGAGCGTTTTTTCCATTTAGGGGCGTGGCACCGCCCACTTTAAAAAAAAAACATAGTCCTATGCACTGCTCCTCCTCACAATTTTTCCAACAAAAAAAAAAATCAAGCAAATCGGTTTAGATTTAGGTAAAGAAACAGGGACTGAACCGATTTCGTTTGCCTATTTATATATAGAAGATATATAGATGTTTGTCACTATGAGCGGCTCTTCGTAGGCTTCTTTCATACCTAAACCATGTCCTAGAAGCGTACAAAATATGTTTGGGGACATTTCACATCTGCTTTCAGTATTTTTTGAAACATCCATGCCCACTAAGTAGCTGTGTTGAATAGATATCAACCTCTTATCTGGACTTCAGTATTTTGGCTTTGCACGAACGTCTATCTCACCTTCAAGGATATTTGCTATCTTCGTGGCTACAATTTTAGTCAGAACTAGGGTTTTAAACACAGTTGCATATAAAACTGAAGCACAAAATCTTTCAATTTCGTCATTTTGAACAGTCAATATCAGTCGTGGGAATTGAAATTGAAAATTATTTAATCTGATCTTCCCGACTAAAATCTAGATCAGTTATCCCGGGCTATGATCATGATCGGATCAGATCTGTTTTAAAACAATTAATTCCTGATTTCTTTACAGTACCAGATCCCATGATACTGTCCAATCATTTGAACAAGAGCTGATCCGCTGAGATGATCAATACTGGCTCTATTGATCCAGTTATCTTATTAGTTACTGATTTGTGTACAGTACTTTGTTCATTGATACAGCCGACTAAACAGCTTCGAATCAATGTACAGCACCAGATCCTTAAATCCAATCATCTGATTAGTTTTTTCCACAAATTTGTATGGAAGGCTAATGTCGGAAAAAAGGGGCGGGACCAAGTCTGAAAAACATAATTATATGAGTCAGATTTGTCAAATTTGACAGACATATACGTAGGTTGCCTTTTATATTTCGGGATTGGGCAACACTAATGTCAATAGCTAAGATCTGGCAACACCATAATAAAGTTTGACATTTTTTAGCATAAACGTACTCAGAACGTTTTTACGTACGACCATCATTTGTGTTGCTTACAGTGACTTGAAAAAATCAATTTGGCAAAAAAATGGAATTAACTCGTGAACGTTTTCATTTTTCACAACTTTCGACGTGTATTATCACGATAAGAGTGCATCGATGAACTTAAACCTTTGTATGGCGATAAAGCACCATCCTATAGCACTGTGAAAAACTGGTTAAATGAATTCAATCGTGGCCATCGCTCACTCAAAGACGAATTTCGTGAAGGTTGTCCAAAATCAGTTGTTGTTCCGGAAACCATTGATGCTGTGCGCCAACTGATATTGCAAGATCGTCATGAGATTGAAACAACCTTAGACATTAGTGGGACCAGCATACATTCAATATTGCATGAACACCTGGCCGTAAAAAAGGTTTGGTCTCGTTGGAAACCCCATAATTTATCAATTGCTTAAATTTTCTATGGAAAAATTGATTTTCTCAACTCACTGTAAACAAAACATATAGCACTTGTACATCAAAACGTTCTGAGTACGTTTATGCTAAAAAATGTCAAACTTTATTATGGTGTTGCCAGATTTTAGCTATTGACATTAGTGTTGCCCAATCCCGAAATATAAAAGGCAACCTACGTAAATTAGATTAGGGAAATAAAACCCCCTTGCAAAAAAGATGCTCTGCCATTTCTTCAAAAAACAAAATTCGTTATATCGTTATATCGTTATATATATAATTTATCAATTGCTTAAATTTTCAATGGAAAAATTGATCTTCTCAACTCACTATAAACAAAGCAATGTGGATCCGTTTCGAGCCCGTTACGAGTTCATAAAGGGATAAAAAACGTAGTCCGCGGTAACGGTTCCATTTCGAACCCATAACGTACATCAAAAACGAGTTCAAAACGTTGGGTTTAAATAAAAAAAAAAAACGTTTTGAAGCGCTTATTAGCGATTAAAAAAAAATAAATAAAAAGCATAAAAATATCGATCCGCCTATGATAGAATTCGAATCCGGGTAATTTCGCAGTGCAGGCCCGTTTCGAATCCGAAACGTATGTAAAAACGAATTCAAAACGGATTTGCTTTTAAAAATGTTAACGCTGTATATTTACAGAAAAAAACCGTTTTGCCGCGCTTATTAGCAATAAAAAAAAAAAAATAAAAAGGACGAAAAATAAAGGGTAAAAATCCACCTTTGGTAGGATTCGAACCTGGGTAAATCCGTTTCGAATCCGTAAATACTTCAAATACAAACCCAAAACGGATTTGCTTTAATTAATTTTAATGATGATAAAAAAATTTTTTTGATATGTTTTTTTTTTATCTTTTTATTTTATTGCGTATGATTTTTTGTAAACTTTTCAAACTATGTTTGAAGAAATGTTTTTGATTCCAAATTTGAGTATATAATATTTTTTATCAAAAGAAGAGAAGAGAAAGAACACAGAATACTTATAAAAAAATCAACAGAAATTTGTTTAATCAATACTAACTTTAAATCTCAACATCACATAAGTCTACATCAGATATGTGAACATCATATCGGTCAATAGCCTAGTTGTTTAACGTCTCGTGTATGAAAAAGTAATATCCCGGGAGCTTGGGTTCGATTCCCGGCCGGGCTAGTATTGTAATTTTTTATTTTTTATTTTGTTTTTTAATTAAAAATAAGCGCTTCACCATTTTTTTTTTATAAGTAGCATTAACATTATTAAAAGCGAATCCGTTTTGAATTCGCTTTTGATATACATTACAGGTTCGAAACGAATCCATAAAAGTAGAAAAAACGATTCGTTTTTTTTTAGGAATCTCTCCCGCCAACGGATCAGTAACGGATACGTAACGGATTCCGTAACGTATAAAAAGAACGAAAATATGAACCCGTTACGGATCCGAAACGAGTCCGTTTGGCAAACTGGGTAGTGTTGCCCAATCCCGAAATATAAAAGGCAACCTACGTAAATTAGATTAGGGAAATAAAACCCCTTGCAAAAAAGATGCTCTGCCATTTTTGCCAAAAACAAAATTCGTAATATCTCTAAAACTGTTTGATGTATACGGATAAGCTTCCAAATGTGCGGTGTCACGCCTGATCAGGAAATCAGAAAGCCTTTACATACCTAGCACAATTTTGATCAAAGTCGGATCCAAGCTGGAGCAAATTTGTAGTCGGTCTGCTGTAGCAGAAAGTAGCAAGCCCGATAGTCTTTAAGTTCATGTTGTTTACTATTACATAAGTTCATCATTATAAAATTAAACTGCGCTTAAAATGTTGCCGCAACATGTTGCTGTCAGCTGTGATAAAAACATTAACTACAGTCAATATCAGCAACACGTTGGCGATACAAAAAGTAAAAATCAAAGAAACTGAAACTCGTAGAAACAGGTTTCTAAACATAAAACGCCACCATGTGCTGAAGGAGAGATAGGCAGACCTACGTGAAAAACGACAACAAATGTCAAAAAACAAGTTTGACAATTTTTACCTTTTTTGTATTTTGTTTGTCATGCTGCTACTGCTGCTGTCGACGCCCACTAAATGCTGCTGCTGCCTATAACGAAATGTTGCATGCTGCACACCTCCTCAAAGGAAATGCTAACGCTCACGCACTCTTGAGCGGTCATTGAGCTGCAATGAGCAAACAATAAAATGCATTGTCAGTGTATTTTTGTTGTTGATGGTTTTTATGTTGCAGAGTTGCCTGTTGTTTGGGTTGAAGTTACACAAACACGAAATATGGAGTAGAATATTTCTTTACTGCGCTATTGTTCTCTCATATTTTTATTGAATATTTGAGTTGAATTTGAGTAGAACAGGTCTTTTATTCATCAAAATTTGAGAGAGAGTTGGAGAGAGCGATAATGTTATGTATGCACCATCGAGCATAAGCAACATAGCATATGGTCTGTAGTTTCTCTTGGTTAGCAGCATAGTGTTCGATTTATTTGCCGGCTTGAATTTGAGTTGAATTGATTGAGAGCATCTTACTCTTTGCTCAATCGTGGCGTGCTAAATTTGAGTGTTTACTCAATTTGCAGTTAGTCTTCTTTGATATACACGATCTTTTCAAGTCGTCTAACGTTTAGTTTATGTTTGTTGTGCGACCTGTTTGGTTCGGTGTTGGATACGATTTTTGTTTCGTTTTTTTTGTTTGTCATCAGCTGTATGTTTTGTTACTCATCAGACGGAAAGTTATTCCAAGTAAAGTCATACGAAATCGTAATATCGAAAATTTTGTTCAAGTGCAAAAACTTATAACTTACAAATATATTTTCACTACTATTTTCAAAATTTGGATAACACGAAAAAAGTAGTTGACAAAAAAACAAATGCAAAAATCAATAAATTTTTTTATAAAAAACCGAAAAACAGTGAGTTAAAAAAAATACGAAAATACTTTTTTATATTTGTTTTAAGTATTAAAAAAAAAGTACTAAAAAATATTTGAAATAAAAACCAAATTTTACTATTTCTAACTTGGAAATTATATATAAAAAAAAAAAATTATTACATGCTATAAAATCAATAACAGTGACGTGCAAATATGCGCTAACATTCTGCTTAAGAACATCTTACCAATTACATTTGTTACCCTATCCATCTTCCATCAAAGCATATCAATAATAAATACTTGCACCTGTGCAGCTGTTCTTTCTACCAAGCGCCACAATCTTTTTACTCCTTCCCATGGTACTTCATGTTATGTGTTTTCCCCCAAGTGCTTTAAAACCGGATTAAAAATGCATCAATAAAAGATTGCACTACATCAACATATGTACGAATGTGAATCCCCTCATTGAAAACTTACGAATAAAATAAAAAAAAAAAATCAAGTGCATGAAAAATCATCTTAATGTGAAAATTATAAAAAATAAATAAAGATATTGGAAAAAAGATTTGATTTTCCTCTGCTAAGCAACAAAAAAGCAGTTTGCAATTATAATTGGAATTCCCATTGTGTTCTTTGCTTGAAACGGATTTACACCGCAAACGACCTTGTGTTCGCCGCGCGTACGTACAACCACCATGCAGTAGTCGATAATTTGTGTAAAATAACAATAATAAAAACATTTTTACAAATTACATACATAAATACATACAACATTGTTATATAAGTAAAATCGTGATAAAAGTTTTATTGAGTGCCGGATTTTCGCGCGCTGTCTTACTGACGTTTACACCAAGTGAGGCTGTCAATTAATTACAAGCAAACATACCCATTGTGTATTTGCAATTCATTTCCGTGTAATTTGGATTATTTATTCTAACAGTTTATTTTAAAGGTAAGTCACATGAATGAAAAACAATTTCATTTTTTTTTTGTTTTTTTACTATATACTTATTTTTTTTTTATAATTTCTATTAAAAAAAACAACCTTACTGTAAATTCAGAATTTTCGAATGACCTCACAGTCTAGAAATTTGTTTTGAAATTATTGAAGTGATACTTACCTTACTGTAAAGTTCAAAAAAAACAAAAGAAAAAACGAACTTATCGCACTAAGATTTGAACCGTGGTCCGTTCGTGTGATAGATAGAAACATATCCTCTGCACTATTGGCCCATATGATGAAGCGTTATAAAATTTGTATTTGAAGCAAATGTCTCTCCAAACATAAATATTTTTACTAGAATTTTATAGTCAAAATTGTTACATATTTTTATGATATTTACCTTCCTGTAAAGTTCAAACAAAAAAAAAAATAGTTATAGTTCTTAATATTTGAGTGAAATTTGGTTGGATTATCTCAAAAAATGTTTTCAGTATAGTGTTTTGAACCTTTTGCTTATATGGGAGGTGCCACGCCCTCTTGTCCGATTTTATCCAGTTTTGCTTCAAGCTTGTAAATATTAATAATTCCTAGTGTCTGAGTAAAATTTAGTTCGACTATCTCAAAAAACGCTTTCATTATAGCATTTTGAACCTTTTGCTTATATGAGAGGTGCCACGCCCTCTTGTCCGAATTCGCCAATTTTTGCTCAGAGCTTGCGCTTACATC
Organism: Calliopum simillimum; assembly: GCA_951812925.1. Lineage (NCBI taxonomy): Eukaryota > Metazoa > Arthropoda > Insecta > Diptera > Lauxaniidae > Calliopum > Calliopum simillimum. The sequence goes on along the minus strand of OX638369.1, from coordinate 88,387,155 downwards.
TCATAGTATTTATGTATGTTTCGGTTGTATAATCGTGAAAAATACTCCAAAAGTTGCATTTTGAATATTTTTTTTTGTGAGCTGCAGGCGTGTCCGTTGACCAATTTCGCTCATTTTCAATCCCCCGAGTTAAATTTGACGACGGAGGGTGTGCATCAAATTTTATTGAGTTATCTTGCTTAGTTTTCCCAAAAAATTTATTTCCACACACAGCCAGTCAGCCAGCCAGCCAGACAGACAGACAGACGGACATGGCTATATCGACTCAGGAGGTGACTCTGATCAAGAATATACTTATATACTTTTCTATATCTGCCACATATGTGGACAATTTAGAGTATTATTTTACTATGTTTTATTTGTAAATATTACTTTAAGGAACCATCAAATAGTTCATACATATATTTATTTATGTTTGAAATTTACTTTTAATTACTTAAATTTTTTTAATACTCGAGTGGAGCAAAAAATTATGACACTCAGTTTTATCCGTGTAGAGCCAAAAAAATTTAAATAATTCGATCGGCACCAAAACAAAAGGTATCTTAATAACTCATCACTTAATAGCTCCTACAGTAACTGCACTCAGCAGCTCACTTTCATCAAACACATCTGTTAAATTGGTTGGATCTTATAAGTTTCGGTCAATGTTCTATAAATAGTCCATTCCACCAAAAGGTGAAAATAAAGAGACTCCAGCTTCTTCTTCAAACAATCCCCCAAATTTCCAAAATAGAAATGCCTAATACCAGCCTTACTAGGTTGCACGACAGTTTTCTAGATATTCAAAAAAACAAAAAAAGTTTTGACTACCCAAAATCCTAAAAAAAATGTTAAGTCCGTATAGTACTTTTTTTTCAATACGATTTTTTATCGAATTTTTTTTTTTATTGTAGCCTTTGACTTGCACACATTTTTTGTTATACTTAAATAGAATAAGGTTGCAGAAATTTTCATTTACGCCATGTTTTCGAGATATCTTTATTTAAATATTTAAAAAACACAATTTTTCATTTTTATAGTAATATAGTTCGACAAGGTAATTTCTAACCATAAAACATAATACGTCAGCTAAAAATACCAGCTCTTTTCTTTAAATAACACTCAACTATGCCTGTATCTTGTTTTGCCTCTGAAATATTTTTACCTATAAATTGGGAAGGTAAAAAACACAGTTTGTGGCTATTTTTCAGGCTAATTACAGAACGCACAAAATTTTGCCGCTCTTTTTTTTTCACTAAGTAAGTTAATCATTTGATACTTTTCCTCAACTACAAACTTATTTACTATTAAACTTTGCAATGTTATGACCATTTTTAGATGACATAATTAAAATAATTTTATTTAATGTTAAATCCACAATTTAATGCAACTCATACGTCATGTTAGTCAAAATGAATCAACATATGAACTATGATATCACAGCTCTGATGTGCAATAGAAAGCATTTCCTTAAGGAATTTTTGTTAGCTTATAATGATCTACTGAATGATTCCAGTTTAATAAGTGGCTGCTAAGTGAATAAAGAAACCATACTGCATTCAAATTACTGATGGTCACTGAAAATTAAAAATTTTATTTTAATTTAAAATTTTATTTTTAAGAACTTCTTGTGGTCATAGCATTACTGCAACAATTCATTCGTCCATATGACAAACCCATTAGGCATTCATTAGTCAAATTTAATTTGGGTACTCTGGGACTGTTTAATAAGTCGAGTTTAAAGTATATCTGCTTTGCTTCCCAATAAGAACTTAAATTATTTTATTTTTATTTTTTATTTATTAATTTAATTTGCAATTCATAAAGCTGAAACAGCCAATTTTCATAATTACAAAGACTTAACATATGCGAGAAAAATAAAGTTTTTGGCATGTTTAAGAAGATTAAATCTACAAATTTTGTAGTTGGGTACAATATTAATTTGGAATAAAATTGTTGTAAACCAACTTTGTCACCTTAGTGAAGTATATTTTTACTACCTTATTGCTATTCCTGACTTTCCGAGCCAGAATGCCATTCAAAATGACATATGAATCATCGGTTGCAAATGATGTGCTAACTTTGATCTGGTGTTAAAAATTTTAATATATTTTGAGAATTTAAATAAAAAGTACTTTAAACTTCAAACTGATTTTTCTTATGAAAGTATGTTTGCTATACCTTCTGAAATCATAAGCCTATCTCAAAGTGATGTTCAATAAAACTGTAGGTCAATATCTAATTGAGGAGTGGCCTTACCAAAGGGCCTAAGTACCTTTTCGAGGCAAAAGTAGTGTCATAATATGAAACGGGTGGCATTTTGTTAGAAATTAATTAAATTGTTTTCTGTTTTCACTAGAAAATTTCTTGATAGCGTGAAATTGATGTCATTATGTTGAAAAAATTATAACAGTCAAATAACAGACTATTAGGCACATAAAAAGTATGACATTACTTTTGCCACTTGGCACTTAGGCCCTTTGGTACGGCCACTCCTCAATTTATAATTTCTGACTGATTACTAATGCTGAAATTTAATTTATAATGCATATAATTTTGAGATATACCTTAGAATCGGAATTTTTTAATTTTCCTGCTTGTCATCATATGAAAATTTTCTTTCTTCCCATTGCAAAGCATCTCTTTGAAGTTTTTTTTAAGTTCGACTATAATTTTCTTATCGAAATTAAGGATAGGTATTATCTGGACATATTTTCGAGATATTTATAATTTTTTTTTTTTTGTTTTGATAAAATTTCACGTCTAATCAACAGTTAGGAAAATTTTTTGGATAATCGGATTTTGCGTTTCTTAACCTCTAGAGTGATCTCTAAAAAAATCTGAAAAAATAAATTTTTAGTATATTTTTAAATAAGTTTTTTTTTCAATTTATGCATAAAACAACTTCGATAAAAGATAAAACTTATAATAATCTTGTATAATAATCGTTTACTTATCCATTTAAAATATTCAACTATTTTTTGCGCAAATTTCATAATTAAAATAGGTAAACTGGCACTTTAGAAGTAGAAAACTTTATATATTGGTGGACGGTGTACTTTATAAATGTGCTTCTTTACAATTTATGTATAAAAAATGAATTTATCTTTTTTATTTGAATAATACATGCATATGAAAAAGATAAGGAATTTATATTCTTCTTAAAATATATGTATGATCAATTTCGGCACAGTGTGATACAAAAGTGATATTGAACGTATGTCCACCAGTTGTGTTGACCAGTGAATTTCTAAACAATATGACAACATTTTTATATCACACATTTTAGAAATTTTATTACTTGAATATCATACAAAAATCAAAGGGTTGGCATATGCTTCACATTCTACACACTTTTAAGAAGAAATGATACAGAGAGAAATCTTTTCGTTCACTTAACTTTCTTCTGACCCTTACCATTTCAACTGAAATTCAACACATTTTGTTAGTGTGTTTTTTTTTTTTAATTTTAATTAAGTATGGGTTATAAATATCTCATTTTATTTAATTTGCTTATCAAATATAAATTTTCTATTTTATTCATCACAAGTTACACACACACAAACACATAAAGCCATCATTATAATAGAGACCACCAGCACGATTTTTGTATTGATTACAACATGATGACTTTATAATGCTTAAGCAAATTATTAAGCTATAATCTTTAAGTTGATCGAAAAAGAATAAGAGCTTAAAATTGAAATAACAACATCCAAATATCGAATTCAATCATTTATCATTATTATTGTATAAAGCTCAACATGTGCTCAATATAATGTTTCTAATATTTAATAGGATACATTCGAGCGCAACATTTTTAATTAAAATAATCTTTCAAAGATTGGTACGTAGTTTTCAACCTACTTAACTTAATTATTTTTCTTTTTCAATTAGATATTGTTCCTATGATTACAAAAATACCATAACCTATTATTTTGACAGCTATACAGCAGGATACATTCAATAATATCATACAGATAGATGTCTTGAAAATTATTAGCAATCAAATGGTAATCAAAATTTAACACAACGAAATAATTTCATATCAAGGTGTATCATTCGATCATTCACATATGAACGCTAAATACCTCTTATCATATGATATTACTTTTGATTGAATGCAAGCTGTATTCTATGGATGTTCTATATTTTTCATTTATTTTCATTTACAGCATTGCTTTTGGAAGCAGACAGAGCTGTAAGAAGTTGTTCTTTTAATGACTTTGCATATTTTAGCATTATCAATGATAAATCAAAAAATTGACAACTGCTGAACTTTTCTTTTTTTTTATAATTATTTCATTTGATCGAAAAATCTACTTTTAAAATATTTAATACTAACGTTTACATTAGAAAATTATTATGTGTTAGAAAAATTAGAACTTTTTGCTCAACAGCATGTAGATCTGTACTATTCTGAGTTTTCAATGTTAAGCTTTTCATTTGCAGCATCCAATTTATTGACAGGTTGTTGCTGTTGTAACAACTTCTAGCAACGTTCACTTTAGTGTAGAACAACTTTAGTGAAATTTCATATATCGAATTCTTCTTGAGTGTGAAAAATTCTTTACCAACAAGTTTTGATGTGAATAAAAATTTTAACATGACACACTTGTAACATGTGTGCAGCAGTGCAAATTGATATCATAATTTTGATGTCTAAAATGGTGCAAATAATTTGTGCTATAGAAAGTGGTATGTTATATAGTTTTTTATTTTATTTTTAAACAACTATGGTATACCATATTTTAGAAAGAAGCTGACCAAAAATTTCTAAAGTATTTTAAAGTAAAAAAGGAATAAAATCCCAATGTGCACAAAAACGGATGAGGATCCGTTTCGAATCCGTTACGAGTTCATAAAGGTATAAAAAACGTAATCCGCGGTAACGGATCCATTTCGAACCCGTAACGTACATCAAAAACGAATTCAATACGCTTTGTTTAAATAAAAAAAAAAAAAACATTTTGAAGCGCTTATTAGCGATTAAAAAAAAAAAAAAATTCCGCAGTGCGGGCCCGTTTCGAATCCGAAACTTATGTAAAAACGAATTCAAAACGGATTTGCTTTTAAATATGTTAATGCTGTATATTTACAGAAAAAAACCGTTTTGATGCGCCTATTAGCAATTAAAAAATAATAAAAAGAAAAAAAAGGAAGAAAATTAAAGGGTAAAAGTCCACCTCTGGTAGGATTCGAACCTGGGCAAATCCGTTCTAATTCCGTAAATACTTCAAATACGAACTCAAAACGGATTTGCTTTAATTAATTTTAATGATGATAAAAAATATATTTTTGATTTGTTTTTTTCTTTTTATTTTATTGCGTATGATTTTTTGCAAACTTTTCAAACTCTGTTTGAAAAAATGTTTTTGATTCCAAATTTGAGTATATAACATTTTTTATCAAAAGAAGGGAAGAAAAAGAACACAGAATACTTATAAAAAAAACAACAGAAACTTGTTTAATATACAAACTTTAAATCTCAACATCAAATAAGTCCACATCAGATAAGTCAACATCATATCGGTTAATAGCCTAGTTGTCTAACGTGTCGTGTATGAAAAAGTAATACCCCGGCAGCGTGGGTTCGACTCCCGGCCGGGCTAGAAATTTTTTTTTTTTATGTTATTTTGTTTTTTTTTTTAATTAAAAATTAGCTATTCACCCTTTTTTCTTTTTTTTTATAAGCAGCATTAACATTATTAAAAGCGAATCCGTTTTGAATTCGTTTTTGATGTACGTTACAGGTTCGAAACGGATCCATAAAAGTAGAAAAAACGATTCGTTTTTTTTTTAGGAATCCTTCCCGCAAACGGATCAGTAACGGATACGTTACGGATTCCGTAACGGATAAAAAGAACGAAAATATGAACCCGTTACGGATCCGAAACGAGTCCGTTTGGCACACTGGGATGATATTTCCCAGTGTGCCAGACGGTTCAAATCTTCGCTTTTTCATCCGTTACGGATCCGTTACTGATCCGTTGGCGGGAGAGATTCCCAAAAAAAAAGCGAATCGTTTTTTTTTTTGGAATTTCTCCCGCAAACGGATCAGTAACGGATCCGTAACGGGTAAAAAAGCGGAGATATGAACCGTGTGGCACACTGGGAATTTTCTTAAACCAAAATGTTTCATTGAAAACATTGAAAGTCCGTTTTGCAAATAAATAAATAAAATTTAAGTAACTTCTCCGCATTTCAGAAAATTCTAAAATATATGTGGGCACTCTCCACATTTCTTGGGACTATATTCCAGAAAAAATTGCTTTAATCGATATTGGTCTAGAAGTTATTCACAATATGATGATTGATATTAAGTGATAGTCAAACCTTTATATTTTTAATATGAGATGAGTTTGTATTTTTTTTTCATATTAATTTAAGTTTTTACTATGTGAGTGATTCTCCGAAATAAGTACCTAAGCTTGGCATTTTTTGTCCCCACCTATTTTTATACCCTACATCCTTTCGTTTGTAACGAAAATTAGGAGAAGGAAGCGAGGTGACAGTGTGGCTGGGTGTGCGTGAAAATACATTTTTTGGGAAAACTGAGCAAGATAATTCGATGAAATTTAGTGCACTGCCTCTGTCGTCAAAGTTAGCTCGTAATATTGAAAATGAGCGAAATCGGTCAACGGACAAGCCTACCACTCATACAAAAAATATATTCAAAATACAACTTTAGGAGTATTTTTCAGGGCGTGGCACTTTCAATATAAGCAAAAGTTTCAAAACGCTATGCTGAAAGCGTTTTTTGAGATAATCGAACTAAATTTCACTTAAATACTAAAGACTATATATGCACGCCCTGAGCTAAAGCTAGATGAACTCGGACAAGTGGGCGTGGTATCTCCCATGTAAACAAAAGCTTCAAAACCCTATACTGAAAACGTTTTTTGAGAGAATGCAACAAAATTTCACTCAGACACTAAGAACTTCTAATGCAAGCGCTGAGCAAAACCTGGGTGAACTCAGACAAGAGGGCGTAACACCTCCCACATAAGCAAAATTTTCAGAAAACTGCAGTGCAGGGTATTTAATGTTTGGCCAGGCCAAAGGTTACACTCTTACTAGTTATTATTTTGTTTTTATTATTTGGAGATATAATAATTTAAAGTTAAGCAATTAAAAAAATCTTTACTTAGCATACTCGTGTTTTGAAAAATTAGGTACAAAAAATTTAAATACGAGGCGTACTATTTATATAGCACTTGTTCATCAAAACGTTGTGAGTACGTTTATGCTAAAAAATATCAAACTTTATTACGGTGTTGCCAGACTTTAGCTATTCACATTTGTGTTGCCAGTTATCGAAATATAAATAATAACCTATGTATTGGAGTAAACTAGAGCAAACTGGCCAGGAGAAAGCCATCCAGCACAAATAGCAACAATTCTTAAAAAAATGAAACAGGTGGATGGGAATTCTAATTGTAAATTGATTTAATTATCTAAAGCTAGAAACCAACGTATATTACAATAATATTAAAATAACCTTCCAGGAGAATGTCATGCACCCGTGTCCTTTTCAAATTTTCTAAACTTAAAAAAAACACAATACACTCATTGTTGAGTGAACTGTGAAAGAACTTAGTCTCCTCTTTCTCTTCACGCTCTGTTCTCTTATAACTAGATATTTAAAAATTCTATAGCTAGAATAAGAAACAACTGAGCTGATATAGTCTAGAACGAGGGACCAACTTCTGTGTATGTCTATTTAATGTACAAAATTATTACATATAGATATTATTTTCGAAGAGTAAATCGTAATATGCTAAACAACCAAATTTAGTACACTAAGGAGCGGTTTGTGATAAGCAGGAGAATGACTGACACTGCAATTCATAATTTCATAGCAAAAAATTTGGAGTTTTTATTATTTTTATTTCAAGCTATTTATATAGAAGCTGTTGTGAAATATATGTATTAAATGGTTAAAATATCAGATTTTAGTGTAAGCGTGGTTTTGAACCTCGGGTAATTGAATGTTACATTTGTCAGAAAATCAACTATATAAAATACCATTTCAAACACAATAAATATTGACTTTTCGTAGAATTTTCCATAGCTTTGTTAAAACAATTTCTAGATAAAACCTCCTTCGATAAAAATAAACAGTTGACTACAGCAAAATCTTCAACAATTTTAAGATATCTAAATTTTTGTCAACGAATAAAGTTATCTTCAGGCAAATAACATAAATATTACAGATTTAATTTCTATGTTAATTGGGTATTTACGTAAAAATATTTTAAAGCAGTTTTGAATTTAATATATGGCATTTAAAAACATTCATACTATGCATAAGACACAGACTTATTTTTCAGCATAACAATTTGTCACAAATTAATCCACAACTGAGCAGAGCAACAGTAAGGTTAATCCTCCCTTTACAAAGTAAAAACCATCAATTAAATAGACTTTGAAGGCAGCTCATTTTTCAAATTGTTACCTATGTAAATATGCGCAATGTACATACATCATAAATTCAAAGCGTTCTAAGCCAACAGAATTTAGCTGGTTAAAACTTAATACCACAAGACAGAAAAAAAAAAGAAACATTTTTGTTTTTCCCAGTGAAAAAACTTTTTCCAATGAAAGGTCGTTCAGCTGCGCTATAAAATCTTTGCAGCATATTTCAAATATTTAGGCAAAAACAGGGCAAAATAAATTACTTCAAACATTGCTGTCATATTTACAAAAGTTTTTGTTAATTTTTTAATATGCGAGATATTTTTCGAAACAAATTAATATGCAAAATATTTTGGTGGCGTGTGAATTTTTTCGCTGACATTGATAAAAATTCCTAAAAAACCCAATAAAATTTAGTTTTATAGGAAAAAAATAAAATCATTTTTTTTTTATTTTTCAATACAACAATTTACATATTTTACACTTAAATTTAAATATTGCTTTTGTGAATGTGTATATAAAATCATTCACAACATTTTTGATAATTCCTATTTATTTTGTATATATTTTCTAATAGTTTGACATTAGTAGCTTAGTAACTTCATCTTATTTTTTTCAAATTTGAACTTTTTGTCTTTTGTAGTTTTCCTTGTTCAATATTTGATATTAAGTAATTCTTGTCAGCGCTGTTTTATTTGGTTTATTTATTACTTCACTTATTTGCATAGTTAACAAAGATTCCCCATTTAGGAAATTAGCATAATTTACCAAAATATTTACTACGTTCGCAGTTGGTTGTTAGTTTGAAGATGGAAAAATAAACGTGGGTAGCAAATTCATTCATTCAAAAATTCATTGAGTTTTATCAATAGTATTTTATTTCATGAATGAAATATTTGCCACTTAATGTGTTATTTGATCAATACGATTATGGCCATATTTTATGCTGATCCAAATTTAAGTTATTAGTCTGCATTTGAGTAATAACCTAATTTAAATGTAATAATATATTTTATGTTAAGTTATTTTGAAAGTGTTTTATTTTTTTTTTTTAGAATGAGGTCAAAAGTATAATGTTCTTAAATATAATATAATAAGCTTACAGTTTTTTAGTAAACATGCTTATAGTGTAATTTTTTATGAGTATCAAGTCAAGTCGGATTAGACTTGAAGAAATTAGTGCTGATACCTTTCACTTTTCCTTTGTATCAGAATTTTTGTGACCAACATATGAAACAAATAAGTTGTGACATAAATGTATACTAATGTTATGAAGTGGAAGAGCAAGTGTTAACCTCTTTTTTATAATATATATATGGACCGAAGAGGAAAAAATTTCTATCGCTTGTCCCCGTAGAAATTTAGAAGCACTTTCACAATGATTTTTTATAAGGCTATAGTAAGAACAACATGGGTTCGAACCCAGCCCGGATGATTTTTTTTTAAATTTTTTGCTTTATTTTTTTATTAAAATATTTTTTATTCAACATTTCTTTATTTCACTTTCTATATTCCATTCTCTGATTTATTTACTTTTGCTTAATTGAATTGAAACTGATTACACAATGATTCTATGTAAGGTTGTAGGAGCATTCAAATGCCAAATTCTGTTTGGACAACATTTGCTTAGTATACAAACTTAATATATCTCCATATCATCGGGCATTGGTGTAGTGGTCTAACAAATTGGTAAATGTAAGTAAAAATAATCTGTTTCTATCACACGGACGGTCGTGGATTCAAATCCTGGTGCTGCCGGTTTTTTTGTTTTTTTTTTTCTTAATTTTATTGAAAAAGCGCTTTCCGCAGCATTACAAATAAGCGCTTCAAAAGCCCTTTTGAAGTAAGGCTGCGGTAAGCTTAACCGCTCTTACATCCTATGACATGCAATGTTAAAAAGAAAGAATAGTTCTGACGGAGCGGAAGCGCTTATTGGTGAAAAAGATGCACTGCAGAAGGGTCTTTGAAGACCTTATTTTTCCCTTGGGGATAATGTGATTAAGAATCAGATAAAGAAATACTCTTGCCTTTTGCACTGAAGGATTTTCTGCCTCAAAAAGATAAATATAATTTCCTACCAAGAAATGAAAACTATTTAATACATTTAAGAGTTAAGCTTTTCTCAAAATGAAATATCAACTGGCATTAAGTTTTAATCCACATATAATGAGTCAAGCCATAATTGCTCTGTGCACAAAACAACGCATTCCACATTATGAATAAACAATAATCATAACTCTAAGTACTTATAGTATACAATATTCATTCAATTATACATACATGCATGTATACAGTGAACAGGGGCGCATTCCGCATGAAAAATTCAAACCTTTAATTTATTGAAATCAATTTGTATAATTAAATGTTTTAAACTTTAGAAATTTTTTTTTAATCAAAACTCTAAAAATAATTTTATTTAAAACATACAAAATTTAAAAAAAAAAAAACTGGAACTGAAACTGAACTGCTCGAATGTGCCTCGATGTCTCAATTTTTTATTTTTTGGTTTGGTATTAGAAAAAGTAATAATGTTTCACTTAAAACTTTGCACTTTGCACAAAATTTCGCTTTAATTTACAAAATCACTCACTTATTTTTTCAAGCAGGCTGCACGCAGAAAAATCCGCGTCATAATTTTTAGACCACTCGAGTAGTAAGGTCAGTAGTGTAGAGGTCTAACAAGTTTGTAATCGTACGTAAAATAATATTTTTCTATCTATCATGCGAACGAACCCCGGTTCGAATACTAGTATGGTCAGTCCTTTTTGTTTTTTTGTTTTTTACACTTTACAGTAAAGAAATAGTACTTCAGTTTTTTTTTTTTTTTTAAATAAGTACTATCTATACCCTAAGGTTATGCGACAATTCTGAATTGACTTAAACATTTAGGTAAAATTTTGCTTTATTTGGCAGTTGTAACTACTGTGACCTGAAATTTTGTCAAAGGCTGTTCTACGCTTTGAAATTTTTGCCTTTCTATGTGAAAACTGCAAAACCGAATGTGCCCCAAATTTGAATGTACCCCAGTTTACCGTATGTGTATGATTATGCATAACACAATCAATTAATAAAATTATGAGAAAGTAACATTTGAGAATTTCCAAGAAACTTTATCAAGTTCAAACATTTAACTTTCTACACTGCAGTCCCTTGGTGTAAAGAGAATTATCGTGCATTATACTACATAATACGTTTGGTATGTTAATTGATTAGAATTTCTTTGAGTGATTATTAGAATTAACAAAACATGAAATGCATTTGTTGGAAATTATTCAAAAGGGATAGATAGATAAGCACTCATAGCAAAGAGCACACATGCATGCACTTAATACCTAAAGAAAACTGCAACGGAAATGTTTAGGCGCCTGAAGCATTAATTTATACATTGATAAGGTAAAGGCAAAGGCAAACACGTGGGGGCGTCGGAAGTAAATTATAAATAATAAAAATATGTTTTGTATAATTATAAGAAAAAAAGTATATTATACAAAATTTATATACATACATAACTACATACATGATAAATTATTATTTAAGTTACCAATAGCATAGAAATTGCAATAAAAATTTTAAATTTTAAATGGTTAAAGGTCATATTTAAGTTTTAAATTTAGTGCCTTAACTTTTCAGCATATAAGTAATTAAATTTTATACTACAAAAGCATAAAATTTTATCAAAACAAATAACTGCTAGGAAAAATAAAATAAATTAAAGTAAAAAGTTAAATTTTCCAATCAGTAGCACAATCGAAAACCACAAAAAACATATGCATAACGTAATAGAAAAAAAGGGAAATCAAATCCTGGTCACATATAAAATGCATAAATTCAATATGTTAAATCCTTAATAAAAAAATAATAAATAAACAAAAGCCAAAAGTAAATTTAAACAAATAGCGATAAACATGCAAATTGTGTCAAAGCACAAAAAATCTGTTCCTAAATAAAAACAATCCCATAAACAATTGAATTGTAAAGCACTGAATTTATTAAATAGAGCTCGAAAAATTTAACATACAAAAAAACAAAAATGGTGAAAAATCAAACTCGGACAGTACAGTGGTGGTTAAGAATATTGTTACGCTTCATACAGCCAACAAATTAAGAGCAAACAAAAGTCGGTACACTGATAAATAGCAGTAAGTTTTAAACAGCAAAATATAATAAAATAATATAATTATAAAAGAATATGAATAAATAAAATAAATTACATTAATTTATGTGTAAAAAATGTTAAGTATAGAAAAACATTAAAAACTATTGATAAAGTTGATAAAATTCTAATTACGCAAAAAGCCTCAAAAAGCATTAAAAAAGCTTTCAAAAAATCAAAACGTACATATTTCAAAATGAAAAGCAAGAAAATTGTTGGCAAACTCTAGTGCATATCGGAAATGAATATAAAAGTCAATCGAGAATCAGCGAAAAATATTCAAAAATTCGAAATCATTTTAGATACATTGTTTAGTTTTGATAATATTATTGAAAAATTCATTTAGAGACAAATTAAGTTAAAACGCAAAAAAGCAAATGCCAAATAAGTTACAAAAAACTTCGATAAGTAATGAAAGACTTGACAAAATTAATAAATTCGACAAACAATGAAAAAAAAAAAACCGAATAGATAGAAAATAGATAATAGATAAAAATGGAGAAAAGTCGAATATTTGCAAATTATTGAAAAATAAGAATCTGAATAAATAAAAAAATGTAAATAAATGATGTCGATACATCCAACGGGACAGTGATTTTCGAAATCTGCGCATTAGACTCCATCTTGTGTCAAATTTTGGTACCTCTAGCTTGAAATTTGAAGCGCTGGGAGCAATTTTTGAAGCTACAACCTAAGTATATTTTACTGAGGTCTCCATGCAAAAACTTGGCAACTTAAGTTGATAACTTATCCACGGGAACAAAATGACAAATTGCGTTGGTAACTTAACTTACAAAGTTATTAGTCAATTTTTCTTTAAAAATCAGTGGTTGTAAGTCCTACATACCAACGTAATGTCCGTAAAATATTTTTTAATGGTAGTTTGCAAGTTAAGATACGAACTTTCTTCATGGAACTGAAAGAGAACATTAATTGGTAACTAGAGTTACAACTCATATGTATTCATTTTATCCAAATTATAAGTTGAAATTGTTAATATCTCGATAAATCAATTTGGAATAGTGGCAACGGTTTAATAGTCGAAAAACCTTTATTTTGTCTAAAGATTTCAAAAGTATTTATTCAATTTTTGTTTTTGATTTTCTTGTTTTAACGAAAAGAATACAAAAGTAATCATAACTAAAAACTACTATTTTCGAGTTACCAACTTTTACGTTGGACGTATCGATGTGTATAATAACAAAAAAAATTATACAGCAGAAACATTAATATAATTGAAAACTAGCAATAAAGTTGATAAAAACGAATAAATCGAAAATCTCGAAAAAACTAATGGATTCGACAAACTATGAGAAAAACATTAAGTAACGGGACCATTGAAAAGTCAATAGAATCACAACAGTTTGTAAACAGTGATGCGCAAAATAAGTTTTGGTCTTGAGTCTTGGTAATTTTTTCGAGATCAAGACAAAAATGCTGATATAATTTCACGTCCAAGACTGCTATGGTCTTGGTCTTGTTCTTGGTTACGATGATCATCAAGTGCAAGAAAAATAAGGAAATTTTGAATACTCATCAATCTTTAGAAATTTTTTCTAGACCAAAACCGAAAAATGTACTTAATGCACAAGACCAAGACTGCTATGATCTTGGTCTAAATTATCTCACGTGATAGAAGAATCTATGCCTAGATTCAGATTCAGCATCAAAGTATATATATCGTCGTCTGAATTCTCTTTTGCCCCATACGCATATTCGTTATAAAAGCAAAATCACATAACCTGCGTCGACAAAAACTCAAGTTATTTGCTTTTGTGTTCTTAATAAATATGCGTATGGGGCAAAAGAGAACTCAGGCGACGATATGTAGAAAATTACTATCCTATAAAGATTTAATACTAAATATAAAAATACGCCTTCTTTGAATATAGTATTCAGGCGACCAAGCACGAATACGTTTTGTTCCGTTATTGATTTGTATTTTCTACGCAAAGGAAAACCCCATGTATGCCGTATTCTACGCCAAATATCAATCTTATCTTTGATTTTCTTAGGAAGAGTATAAATAAAATAAAAATTTTCAGATATTGAAAGAATTAGTTACACTCCGTCTTAAATGCAAATTAGGTTGATTAATATTCAACTGACAAACAAATTTCCAGTTATTAAAATAGTTCATACCAAAGTTTATCAACCCTCAAAAACTTTGATTTTTTATTGATATACTTCATTGGTGTAGCTAAATGTTTTTTTTTTTTTTGTCCACTACTGTTTGATAGAAGTAGTATAAAAAGCACATTTGTGGAAAAGTGTCAGCAAAGCCTGCGAGCCATTGAACACAAACGTACGCTTCAATTTTCGATAAAAATGTGCAAAAATGGAAAAAACTAAATTTACAAAGAGTGCACATAAATTGTTGTTATTATGGTGGCAAAAACTGAAACTAACACATATACATACATACCAATACATGTATGGAAATACGAAATTAATGCAAATTTAATAGAGTTTTTTATCGGCAGTTTCACACTAAAAAACTTTAAAACTATTTATGAACTTTATATTTGAATGCATTAGCTATTTAAATGCCTGCATATTAATATCATAATTTGATATATATAGTACGAGTATTGCTAAAATTAAAATTTATTAATTTTGATTATTGGTAATTGTTTAAAATTTAAATTTTTATATTAAATTTATTGGAATATAAGTAAAATTTTATGTTAAATTTATTGAATTTCAAGTTAATGAAAAACCATAAATCTTTAAAGAATATTTCAAAATATACTTACTTACTTAAGCATTTGTGATCATAAAGCTCGAACTACAGTAGAGTTTTAATTAAAAGGTATGGTATGACCCCCACTGTCTTAATATATGCCAAATCTGACTTAAATCTCTGTAAGCTTTCAATATAAACTACAAAACAAACAAATATATGATTAGTTCAACTAAAGCGTAGGTGGCCACACCATATAATAACACTAGAACAAATTTATTGTATTCCAACTTAAATAATCAACTAATTATTCAAAAAAAAAAAAAAAAAATGAATTTAAATACGGAATAAAAATCAAGCACAAATCTCCAAGTGAAACCAAGTTATTCACAATGAAATCCGTAAATCGCATTTGAATAAACAATAACTCAAAATACGTAGAAAAAAAGAGGAGAACAAATTGACTACTGTCACTTATGTATGACACACCCATATTTCAGCGTATCGCTTAAACTGAGAATAACAATTATAACCATAAATTCTTACCGATACAAAATATAGAAAAATCACAGTTAATTAGCATAAAATTGTCATGCGTTTGGCACACTTTATATTAATGGGGCTTTGACGTTTAGGCCAATGTTTACTTAACAACGAGCGCACTGTTTTTTAAATTGTAACCGCAATCGTAAGTATTTCAGTAGCAAAAATGTAGTTGCTTCAGCGCATGTTCAACAATATCGTGTATTACATGCAAAAGTGTCTTAAAAATTTACATAAAACCCTATTTGCTCTTAAGCGTATACGTTAGAGACTATTCGATTTATTAACAGGTTAGTAACAGCACATACCAAAGTTAGTCATTGGTATTTTTATATTTTTACATGGAAAAATATTTCTGTCAACAGCATTCATACGAATTCGAATGCCATCGATATCATCATCATCTTCATGCTGTATGGTTTGGAATTTTTCTTACTAATTGGTTTATTTCTTAATATGACTAAGTTTTCGTTAATTAAATGCTTAATTAATACGAATTCATTAATATTTATTTGAGATGATATATGCGTACTACTTTAAATTTAATATTTTACTAGAAATTCATAAAACGTTGGGTATTTTTGCAATAAAAGTTTCACTTAAAAAAATTTAGTTATTTTTTTGACATATTATTTGAGATATTAATTTTCGATCCTCAGTTGACGAAATTAGGAGTTTTTCCGAATCTGTGAGTCACACTATAAAAAGTAAAAGAATCTATTTTGTGTATTTATATTAGACCGTACCAGAAAAAAAAAGTCCACCGTAGATCATCGAACCCAAAGGCAGGAAATTTGGAACCGAACATAAAGGTTGCGCAAAAACACTCTGTGGTATTTACAGTCCGATCTTAAAGCTTAATACATTAATATTTAAGGACTGCGATCGTTAAAACTGTCCGATACATTTTATCCAGTAACTTGTTTTCAAATTATGTATTCATGCAATTTAAAAAATTTTTTCGCAGTAAGTAGGCTTTA
This sequence comes from Calliopum simillimum, assembly GCA_951812925.1. Taxonomy (NCBI): domain Eukaryota; kingdom Metazoa; phylum Arthropoda; class Insecta; order Diptera; family Lauxaniidae; genus Calliopum; species Calliopum simillimum. Next base: position 88,370,396 of record OX638369.1, on the reverse strand, counting down.
AAATGAAAGTACTAAAGTTATTGTTTTAAAATTTTTTCTCTAGTCCCTAGTCTTTTACTCTAGTAACTTAGAAATGGCAAACGCTAGAAGTTCGAAAGTCAATCATAAAAATTTTTCAAGACCACCCACGGTGGACTATCAATAGAATTGCTCGGAAAAGCAAAGTTAATGTGAAACTGGTATCACAAGTTCTGAAAAAATTTAAGGAAAACTTGGATGTCTTTCAAGAGCCAAATTCCGAAAAAAAAGTGTCCGTGACCAACACAAAAAGAAGAAAATTTTTACAATTCTAAAGAAGAACCCAAACATTTCATGCAGAAAACTGGCACAGAAGGTGGAGTGTTCCGAGTTTTTAATTCGTAAGCCCCAAGAGGAGGCTGGTTCGAAGAAGTTCAGGGTACAAAATGTAACTGACAAAAATGCTGTGAAGAACACGGAAGCAAAACATCGCGCCATAAAATTGAAAATTAATTTTTTTCAAAAATTCAAATCCTGCAGCATGAACGACGAAAAGTACATTTTAGCCGATTTTACGCAGCTTCTAGGCCAAGACTTTTACACTGCGGAGGAATGTAGAAAAAAAGTTTGTGTCAAAAAAACAGTCGAAATTTCCTCGTAATTTTTGGTTTGGCAAGCAATCTGTGGTTGTGGCAAAAGGAGCAGTTCTTCTGTAACCACTGGAACAATGAACTCCGAATTCTATATAAAGGAATGCTAGGTTCCCACTTTCTTTTGGCCGGACCTAGCGTCTTGTCAGTATTGTAAAATGGCCTTGTAGTGGTACTCAAGAAAGAATGTGATTTTGGTGCCTCTTGAAGCAAATCCGCTAAACTGTCTAGAACTCAAGCCAATTGATAGATACTGGGCCTTAGTCCAAAAGGGGATAAAGGCAATAAAAAAAGGAACTAAGGATGCAAAAGATTTTTGAGAGAAGTGGTGTTCAGCAGCTAGAAAAGTATTAAATAATACCATAAAATCCTTAATGAAAGAGGTGCCACAAAAGTTCAAAAAATTTTACAAAAAAAATTATATTAAAATTGCAGCTACGTAATAAAAATGGTAATAAAATGGTGCTCCAAAAATGAGTTTCATTTTTAATATCAGACTACTAGCTTTAGAGATTTTTTGAATTTTGTATCGCACAATTCTATCGATCGCAGTTCTTATGTCTTAAAGAGACCTATCTTTTTTGCTTCAAAAGTCATTGACATTAAGTACCCCATTCTAGTAGTGACCCACTAAATCTCAGTTCCTACCAACCAAATGTACCACAAAACTTTCCCCAGAAAGCATTTTGATTATTCCATTAGAACTATTTTAAAATAATTTTAAACTTTTTTTGCCGAAAATTACCAGAAATAAAAAATGAAATGTGCATCATCGAATCGAAAATCGTTACATTCGTAAAATCTTCGAAATTTACTGTCCAATCTGGAATCATTGGTACATCAATGTTGATGTCTCGATCGTTATTCACACTTTTAGTTTCGAAAGCCATTGACACCAAGCACTCCGTTTAAGTACTAACGCACCAGATCTCAGTTCCTTCCTGCCATCCTAATGTGCCACCTTAATGTCAGAAAGTTAAAGCTCGCAAAAAGTCATTTTCCTCAGAAACTATTTCGAAAATGCTGCGGGTTTGATGGTGTAGTGTAAATTTTTTTTTTTGCCTGTAAGGTGGTACGGCCTAGTTTATACATTATCGGGTTAAAACTATAACTAGACATCTAAATTCTTGATATGTATACAGAAACATTACGAAAAACATGAAATTTATTTCTCATTCGAAAATCTCTAAACATATCTTTTAAGCGGACAGACCCAAATATATAGTATTCATTGATCACTTCGTTTTAAAATAAATATCGCACTTAAGGCTTTGGTTCTCATTCTAATATATATTTCAATTCTGTAAAAGATTTTTGAAATGCTGCACGCTCCATCGGTTTTGTAAAAATCGTATATTTAATCATTTATCAGCTATCAAGCATAATTCCTGCTAATCACAAAGTAACCATCGAAAATAGGCAGTTAATCTAGATTAACGACCGCTTTTTAATATACCTGTTAGAGCGCGCCAAATGGGCTTAAGTTAAGTGCACTCCAGCTAAAAAATTGCTCTCTAGCAAATATACACAAAATCATTACGATTAGCACTACCTGTACTTTACTGAACTGGCAAATGCACCATCATCACAGACTACAAAAAAGGTAACAAAGCAACACCAATACGCTCTGTATCGATTGTATCTATTCTTCAACTATGGTTTTGTAAAAAAAAAAAAAAAAATGTCACTTGATTTTTAATTAGCCTCAAGTGTAGAAAAAACCACCCCTATAAAAGTAACATTTTCATACATTAAAAGGGTATCTTTATTGTTGCGAATGTTCGAGGGAAAAAGACTAAAAATCCCAATACAATTACTATCTTAGTGGAATAACACAAAACCGAAACGTGAGTTGTATAATAAGAAACACAGTTCCATTACACAACATTTAGAAAAGGGCCGTAATGTTGTGAAAATTGAATAGACAGGAAATTAATTGAAAATTTAACAAAGTTCAATAAAAACTTAAGCACGTTTGCGACATTTAATACAATTGTATTTCCGTGAATAATGAAATGGTGTGGTCTTAAAGATATTTGTTCGTACTAAACAGGAAAATGAAATGACAAATTTTTAAAATAAAAAATTGATAGAAAATGTAAAACATTGACTCGGTGGACCGTGACACTCACTATTTCTTTCTGTCAGAAAATGGATGTAAAAATTCTACATAAAAACAATATATTTGAATTAAGCAATAATTTCAAATCGTCATTTATATTTAACATGGCTTGAATTGTTTTAAAAGTTGAAGTCACTTTTAGTCATTTTAGATAATTAAACTTTTCAAATTTTAACGCAATTAGAGCTGCTTTGAAAGTTTTATGGGAAAATGCGCTATTTTTCAAAAATAACAACTGATCTCATCATCATACAGTCAGTTTTACTATACAACTGGCTCATATTTCAAAAGATAATGAAAAAGTTCCAATGCAACTACGTTGAATTTATTTCAGTTTCATCATTAAACAACTAATTTGCATTTAAATTTCATTTAATGTATTTTCTGGGAATTAAAGTTTGCTCTTACAATTAAAATTTTGCCGTTGAATGCTTAAATTGTGGATTATTATTATTGTTTTTTTTTTTAATTTGTTGGAATACAAAGCAAGGTGATTCTCACTATTTGAAAGCATCTTCATCATTCAAATGCCAACAATAAGCAAAAATAATTTAAAAATTTAGGAAACTGTCTACGTAATAGTAATTATTTTCAAATGTCGACATTAATTTTGGGCACACATATATTATTTTTCTAATAACAGTCAGTAAAGCGTGAAAATGAATTTAATTTCTTTGCCTGGACTGAATTGCAAATAATTAAATTTTGCAATTATATGCATTTTTAAATATAAAACTTAAAACTTAATTAAATAAAAATATTAGTTGAAACGCTTCGAATACCATAGAATGAAATTTACAAGTCACTAATCCTATATTCAGTAAACCTACATTTGATCTAATTGAAGAAATGCTACTGGTAGGATTCTCTGTTTAGACTCAGAAAGCTTAAAGTTGAAGATGAAGAATTAAAGTTGAAAAATACTCTTGAGAACTACATGAAAAACTATTTAATAAAACTAATTCTTCAGCGCAGTAGCTCAAGTCATAATGATTCATAAAAATCATATTTTTCTAAAGACTGACTTCATTCTTGACTTTAGAAGCTACTTAAGAATAATATCGAAAAGACAATTATTTTCCAACCGCCAATTTGGTTTAAGATATAAGCACTCAAGCCTTGATCAAATCCATAGAATTACGATGCCATCGAAAAAGCCCTGGAAAGAAAATAGCTGCTTGGGGTCTAGATAGGGTTTTTAGTCGCGTCAGTGAAGCCTTTTCCTCGGAAGTCCTGAGCACAGCTTCGACTTTGATAATTTTTTATTTTAAAAATTCTGTTTTTTATATTAGAGTAGAACGGGGTAATGTCGTGCAGGGGGTAATGTCGTGCACTGGCTGTTTTAGCCCCAAGAATTGAATGATTTACCAACTGTCCGTAAGGTAGGGACCTGCTGACCTACTGAGCTTATGCATATAATACTAGCAATTTTCACCAGTTCGTCTCAACAGAGTAACCTTTTTTTCAAAACGCACGCTTTCGGGACGACAAAAGTATTTTTTCATCGGGTCAGAAAAATAATTTTCCTTGCGGAAAAATATACCAGGTAAGTGTTTTCTGAAACGAAATATCCTGCCAAAAAAGAGAAGTATTTGGTTTTCGAAAAAAAATTTGGGCTTCACCGAGTTATCGACTTTGACCTTTAAAACGACCATTGGGGTAATGTCGTGCACATTCACTTACACAAACACAATTTCTCGCTACACAAATGTTGTTACACATGGATGTAACCAACGAAATTATCTTTCGATCGGATGCTTACTCGTCGCATTCGCTTGAGATGTACGGCTTTACGAGCATGTCAAAGTTGAGTGCACGACATTGCCCCGTTCTACTCTACTTATTTAAAATCAGAAACTTTTTGGAGAGGGAACGGAGTTATTTATATTGCTTAAACAATATCATCATAGAAGAAAAAAACAAAACTGAAAAAAAAACAACAAACAAAATATAAAAAAACAGTCATTCCCGATGTATTTTGCAACGCTGAGTTCGAATCTGGCATCAGAATTGCTGTATTAACACGCCTGTATGGTTTTAATTTTATTTGGGAGGCTTTTTGATGAAAACGGTGAGTCGATCAACAAAAAGTATTAAAATCTCTTTTTTGGGGAATTGCAGGTTCTACAAATAATATTATTTGCATTAACGAGAAAGCAACCGTTTAGGAAATATTTTTAAAAAATTGCTAAACGTCGAAAAATTCGATTTTGTCAAATATTTTTTAAGCGGTTATTTTTGAGTATATACAAATCAATATTATTTGTAGAACCTGCAATTCTCCATAAAAAATATTTTGATACTAATTATCGTGTGACTCACCATTTTCATCAAAAAGTTTCCGAAATGAAAAGTAATTGAAACCACACGGATTAAGGAACATGTTCCTTATTATAGCTTTTGAGATATTTTAGCCTAAAACTTAAAAAGAGTACTACTTTTTGCAATATTTGAGATAAGACAATTTCTTTTGTGGTATGGTAGTTGAAAGCTCTGAGGAAAAACAAGATATCGAAATAATTAAAAAAAAAAACTTTAAAAAGGTATTTTTGTCAATGTTGAAAAGTTTTTTTTAAAATTTTTGTTTACCTTGTGACGTGTTGAATGACGTCACAATTTTATTACATATATTGAAAACGGCTAGCGACGTGAAAATTTAATTAACAAAAATACACAGACAACTAAGGGGGAAAAACATATGTTCATAGGCAACAACAAAACCTTACAAAACACACATACACACACACACATACTATAAAAGCAGACGCGATCGTTCAGTCACCGTCTAGAAGTCGAGGTGAAAACAACAGTACAATATACTGATTTTTAGTAAGTTCGAACACCTAAGTGAAATTCGCCAAGTTTTCTATATAAGATCTTGGATAGTAGGTAGAAGTAGTAAGTGTAGTTAGGAGGTGCTTTAAGAGCCCTTCACCCAGATCTTTCTTTAGACAACCTATGTGGCGAAAGGTCGTAGTTGCTCCATTTAGTGCTCCATATAGCATTCATAAGGTGTGTGCACGTAGTATTGAAAATCTCCTTTAGAATCCCGCCCAGATCTTCCTTTGGACATTCTAAGTGGCCAAAAGGTTGTATGAGCCACACTGAATGTTTCATATACGTAAAGCATTATACTGTTGTGCGTACGATATTAAAGGTACTTCTACACTGAGCGCAAAAAATAATAAAAATGAAGACATACATCTTCAATTTTATTATTTTCATCTAAGAAAGAGAGACATTAACGAGTTTATTAAAAATGAAGTTGAGCAAACTTAAAATCAAGTTGAAGGTGAAAATATTTTTTTTGAAGATCCACAAATTTAAATTCAGGTTGACACTGGAAATAATTTTATTGAAGGTGTGCAAATTTAAAATCGAGCTAAAGATGAAAATAGTTTTATTGAAGCTACACGAATTTAATATCCTATTGACGATGAAAATAATTTTATTGAAAATATGCGAATTTAAAATTAGGTCGAATATAAAAATATTTTTATTGAAGATAAGCGAATTTAAAATCAGGTTTTGTTTGAAAATTGGTATTTTATTACAGAAATTTTTATTTTTATTAATACAGTAACATCGAAATACTTATAAACTAAGATATCTTAAATAATTATTGCCATTGTTTGACATGTGTAAGTGCATGGGACGTGATGTGAAATTTTTAATATTAATTATTTCAATTTTATTAATTGATGAACCAACTTTAAAAGAACAAAAATGTCGCGAATATTCGCTTACTTCTATTTTTTTTGAGAGAATGAAAAGATTTTCGTCCTGTAGCAAGATTTGGACAATTTTAAACAACTCTAGCTTTTCCGTGAAAATGCATAAATAATAATCTTTTTTATAGGTTAAGTTTCCATACACAATCTTGTCTGACACATATACATTTTTAAAATCAAATTGAATGTCTTGTGCACACACATATTTAAAATATTCCATATTTTCCAAATTTTCTTTATGAAAACTTTCAGTATCGAATAGAGATGGAAGTCCGTTTTTATATTTATTTAAGATAGAAGAAAATTTATAAGATGCCTTAATTGCTATAGTTGTAGGACAGTTAATACGAGAGGTTATATTTTGGAAATAAATTTTACTTTCTTTATGTTTTGCCTCGAACCTCATAGCCCAATTGTATCGCAATGGCCCAACATTTCTAATTATTCTAGCGTAATGAACCATGAAGTGGTGTTTAGGTTTGAGCTTTCCATACAACTCTATGTAGAGTTTATGGTGATTTTCTATTAATACTTGTAAATTGCTAAGGTCGACGTTCGATACTGATGGCTTAAATAACAAATCCGATATCTCTATTAAATAAAGAAGTAAATTCCAAAATTTATTGTTTAGTGGAATAAGGTCGCCTAAGATTAACGGCAAGAAATTTACAAAACAAAGCACTTCAGATGCAGACATTTTTAAATTATATTTTTTTAAATTTGATTGTGTGATATTAGAGGATATATTTCCAACCTCTAATTCTCCATATGGGAAAAGGTTTTTTCTTTGATTTAACATGTTAATAGAAAATACTTTTTCTTCTATTAATGAATGTAAAATTTTTGATACATCATATTTAAAAACGCCTTCCAGTAAATCGTGCATTATATCGAAACTATTATTTTCTATGACATTGAAATTATCTAAGCGATTAAAAACACATTCTTCTCTTACGCCAGAATCAACAAATTCAAGTACATCGGTATGATAATTTTCTTGTGTTCTAATTGATTGTTCGTTAAAATCGACTTGGGTTTCCTTTTTCAATCTTCTGCAGGATCGACAAAATCTGACTGCATTAAATGATTTAGAAAAACCTAGAACATCATTAACAGCAAGATTGTCACCTATAATCAATGTCATAATGAACCTGACTTTCTTCGACTGTATGATGATACCATTTTCCAAATTGGCGAGCTCAGTGATTAATTCGTTAAATGCGAGTTCGTTTCCACATGCTTTCAAACTTTTAGAAGAGATAAAAGCTGCATGGAAAATGAAGTCTAACTTTGACAGCAAATATTTGGGAAGTGTTGGAAAAGTGTAATAGCATCCACAAATATAAAATGGATGTGTTCCTAATGCATTATTGATTTGGAAATCATCAAAATATAGGTTGTATGGTATAATGATATCATCTGCAGAGTAACTACGTAATCGTTTTTTAAATACGGATCCATTGGCCACATTGCAAAGTTCTGTTTTATTCTTTATATATTTTGTATTTTCAATTAATTCGTCTAATACTGACGGCAATTCTAAAAACGATTTAAATTGAAATGACAACGGCATTATTTCAATATTTTTTTTGTTAGGAGCTAATGTCGGTATTCCTCTAATAGTTTTTTCGACAATTGTATTTTCTATCACAACAGTCTTATGATTTTGGTACAGATTTCTTTCCTTTAATTTTTTTTTGAAAATATGTTCTGTTTTACAGTTTTCAAATGCATTATTACAGAAATTTGAAAGAAGCTTTAAATTTGTATACGTTTCGTTTGGGTTTCGTCCATTGACAGTTTTATTTATGCATTCGGATATGAGTTTAAATGTATTGGAAAGTTGTTTTTGTATGCTTAAAACATCTTTTCTAGACATTGAATTCTTCGAATATAAGCTCAATATAAAAAACAACAAGTCTTCGGATAGCTTCGACAAAATACTACCAAACTCAATAGAAGTTTCATCGTTATTGTCAGATATTGGAAAATGTTCAACATCAGTATCTATCAACTGTTGTTCACCTCTTGAATTTTGTTGATTTGTCAAATTATTAGAAAATGTACTATGCTCTTTTTTTGTTTCAATCATATATGAACTAATGATGTCGTTTTGTTTTAATGAATTTCTTTGTAATTCTGAATCACTGTCATAATAATCATGCCAGTTGTGTCTAGACAAATGTTTTTTAAACAAAGTAAATGTTGCGAAATTTCTATTACAGTCTTTAAATGTACATAATTTTGCATCATTTTGATGCACTAAATGCATAATTTTTAAATGAGAAATGTAGTTGCTTATATCTATATATGATTTGCTGCACTTAAAGCACTTCATTTTTTTTACTTTTTTTGAAAATGTTTGTTAGTATAGTCCAAAAATGATGCTAGACAAGGTAATTTTATGTCCGTAGGCGTTTCAATTTCAAAAAAGTATTTCTGAATGAATGTCCAAACAGTGGCAGTAATAATTGGATACTTAAGATCTAATACAAAATAAATTTTAAAGGTACAGTCTAAACATTCTAATAAGGAGTCAAATTTATAAATTGCTCCGTCAATGTAAGTATAAAATGATTTTGAAGTTATATAAGATCCTTCTATAAATATAAAAGGTTGGACTGTTATAGAATTTATATAACACTTATTAACGTATTCCTCAATTTTTTCAGGCATTTCGCTATTTGTTGTCACCTTTAAAATAAAAAAATTCTGCGCATCCAAAATTGTGGCTTTTGATCTTTTTTGTCCTGACTCTATGTGTGTACGAGCGACACTTTTTGAATAAATATTTTACCAGAGTTGGTGCTCGTGCATCCTTTAGCTTTGGCCAATCATTTAAAAACTCAAAATTTTTAAGATTTTTTAAGTCTTGCTTCCGTAAGCTGAATGATTTCTCCCATCTATCGATTACAACGTTCCAATCAGAAGACGATCGACGAAGATCTTCTTTTATTCCTTGCTGGATGTGCAAATCGAATTCGGGTTTTTGGTAATCGGAGTCGTCCTCAGGCAGATCCGGCTCAGCGAAGTTATTGCATTTTTTTTTCTTTGCTTTGGCGTTTATGTATTTTGCATACAATTTGCCGCAAGGATTTTTTTTGCCATCGCGCGGTATGTAATAATAGTCCTACATTTTGAGACGCACATTAGATAAAGTCAAAATTTAGATCTATCCCGACATTGCCCTCAAAAGTTGGAAGGGAAAAGCCCATTTTGACAAAAAACAAAAGTTATTAGATCACAACTTATTTCTTCTCAGAATGGATATCAAAATTTGATTGAAAAATAAAGATTATGTTTCACAAATCGATTTTTTTACGCTTTTCAATTAAGCGTTCGGAAAAACGCTTTTATATTCAAAAGAAAGGTATATTACGAAAAAATTTACTCGTATTCTTTTGAAGTATTTTATGCCTTACAAATTTTTTTAAAAGGTGGCTTTCTTCTGATTAAAAAGCATTTATGCAGATATCGTTTTTAAGAGTCCTTCTAACCTTTGAGATATTGTCGGAATAACTTTTTTGCTCCATACAAATTGAACTCATACTTATATGAGTTACATAAGAAACTTATTTTTTAATGGAAATTCGATGATCCGTAATAGTGAATTTTCGTGACGCAACATTCGATTAACTATTTATTTAACTATATATTTTTCAAGCTACCAGTTCGGTGCCTGATGGATAATCGAAGTTCCACTGAATAATTATACAACTTACTAAAACTTTCTTTTCTTCCGGAAATAGTTTTCCAATTTCATTCAAAATTGTCTCAAAGTTTTTAGGGCTTAATGACAAATCCTTTTCCAGAGTATGTTCTATTATGACATTAATTAGTCTGTTTCTGAAACAGTCATTCAGATTTTTATGAGTTTTTTGAAACTCTAAAACAGCTCTGCCAGAAGAAGTTTCTTCTAAAATCTTTCCAAGTGGCTAGAAAAAGAAATTCATATTTTGCATACTAGGTATTTCGAAAACCAAAATATGAATGGGTTTTTTTGAAAGTGGAATAACTCTACTTTTTCATAAACTGAGATATTGAAGGGTTTGCGTACGACTCAATTTAAGACTCGTTAGACCATGATTTCATCATAAATTACTCAAAATAAATTTTCATGAAAATCATTTTTACAAAAATTATTTTTTTGAAAGTGGAATAAGTCCATTTTTTCATATACTGCTGTACAGAAGGCTTTGCTTTTAAATCAATTTAAAAATATTGGCAAGCGTTATTAAACTGGTGTAAAGTGTTTACCACTGTAAATTTATCAAATATTGTTATTCTATAAAAATTTTTGCAAGTGTAGTAGAAAATAGTTGAGTTTTTTGGTCTGAATGGACTTATTCCATTTTCATTTATAATAAATTAAAAAATTTGTTATAAAAAAATTTTAGTCCGAGTCGTGGTTTTAGAGATATTGCAAATTTTCAGAAATTTTGAACATTTTTTTTTTTTTTTAAAGCACTATTTTTTCAAAAACTGTATCATTAACGCATAATTTAAAATAATAATAAACTAAATTTTTCCGAAATTGGACTTATTCCACTTTCAAATAAACCCATTCATATTTTAATTTTATTACCTTATGGTGAAACATAAATTGATGTTCTTTATCTGGAATATTATCTTTCTGAAATAAATGCAAAATATTATGGCGTTAGTAAAAAAAATAAATTGCTATCAATTGAGGTTATGCTCACATTTTGGTTTCGCCAAGCGAACAGTTTCTCCCTGAACTTAGCTCTTGGACCAATTTTTTGGACGGCGTCAGCAATGTCCCTTTCGTTCAAATATTCTAGGTCGGAATATTGTATACCTGCCGCTACAAATAAATTTTTTTTTATGAAAAACACAAAACCCGGCCACATGCACTTCATGTGTGTTGTGCTGTGCTGTTTTGTTTGCCACTTTTTGCAAAACTATATTAAAGACATAAATGGTTTTGAATAAATGGTTTTTCCTTCACAATTCGGGTGTGGAATTGGGTTCTAAAACACGTCCATACATTTTGACACAGCCTAATCCACATTCATGACTCCTTAACAAATGGTGGCGAACAGAACAACTTTTCTTACCTATTAATTCTTCATAAATTTCACTCACATTAAATTCAATTAAAATTGTTTTTAACTTTTCGCACATGTTTACTAAATTTTAGTCTTTAAATCAAACAATCAAACAATTAGAAAAAATAAAAAAGTTTCACCGGCCTGCTGGCACGAGCGCACGAAATTAAAGAAGAATAAAAGTAGCAATGGAAGAAAAACAAGGTGATGACATTTTTTGTAATTTTTGACATTGAAAGCACTGACATTTTATAGCTTTGGTATCGAATTTGCTACTTAATTGTTAAATTATATTGGGTTTAGCTAAATTGAAGTTATGTTTTTTATTTTTGTAGTGGTTTTTTCAATCAAATACAAAATATTTAATTAAAGTACGGATTTTTCGGCGAAATAATTCCAAATGATTTTTTTATCAAAATTATTTTAATTTATGCATAAATAAAGTATAAAGAGAACATTGCAATATTATGGGTGCATCAAAAGTTGTTCTAGGTCAAAGTGAAAAAAAATCAGAGATCTCCAAATATCTCGTCAATAGCTATTGTTAAATTGGATGCGATTTCGTACGGAAATTAAGTCGTAAACAGGTTTCAACAAAAATTAGTATAATTAATTATTCAATAGCTGTGTTTTTGTGGATTCTTTATCTGGGCTAGTCTTAAGCACATTCATTTATCTGAGTAAAGTTAAGCACATTTGTTGTTGCTTTCTCATACATTTCTTGGAATGTGCTTACATAAGCCCAGATAAAGTGTCCACAAAAACACGGCTAATATCTATGTCTTTGTACTAGTCGTACGATTTGACGTGATGCGACCAAAATATACTAGTCAATTCGTTTTCAGATATCATAACTTTAAGGATTGGCGAATAGTGAAGAAATTTTAAGAATAAATAGATTTGAGGTTCCCACATAATGTCATAGACAGACGGCAGCTTAAATGCGCAAAAATGCAAATGAAAATTTGATCCTGACCGACGACAGTTTCTGCATTTAGTCAACAGCTGATTATTTTATTTACTTGATTTTTCTACTGCACCTATTCACCTGTCCTCGAACCAGTTAGTGCGTTTTTTTTTTATTCTGGTCTTAAAATGAAAAAAAATTTTTTGGTTTTTATCTATACATATTGTTTATTTATTTTAAAACTCACTTTTGCTCACTTCATTTCCCTTTATTTTTGTTGTTTTTTCTGTCAAATTGTTATAATTCGACAGAGTAGCTATATTGAAATAGTGAATTTCAGTACTAATCTCTTTTAATTTCATGTATTTATCTTGGAGTGAATGCAGTAAGACTGTTAATGCGCATTTGAGCTGCCATCTGTCTACGCTATAAGACTATGCAAAATAAGTCGAAAAACTTTAAAAAAATGTTTCGATAACAAAAAATTTCAATGACAGTTAAATTTGACAATGTTTTCACTTAAAATGATCCAAAATAATTCGAAATAATTATAGACAATTTTCCGCTATCTCTCTTCGTTTTGGAGATATCGAAGCTTAAAAATACGAGAATGCCAAAGAAATTTCAAAATAACAACAATACTATCGAAACAAAGTGAGATATCCAAAAATTTTATTCAAAGTTCTCGTATTATTATTGATCGGTTCATGTGAAAACATCGTCAAATCAAACTTTTCTTGAAATCTCTTCAATATTAACATATTCCTTAAGCCGTGATATCTTGAAAACGAAACAATATATCGAACTATTTTATTTATTCCAATTATTTTAGGTCGATTTATACAATTGTCCACAAAATTTTCGCCCAACATTTATTTCTCTGTTACCGTATTATATATTTGATGAAAACTGCTTCAAAATATAAAACAAAATTGAACTTTATTAAATCCAAAATAATTCAGCTCTTAAGCAGCAAAAACATCAATTCAACGCAAAAATATGACAATAGATTGAAACAAGGTAACTAAGAAAAATGACAAGAATGCCGTCACCTTATTATTCCACCTAGTTGCTTTTATTCTTCACCTTTCACTTGCTCGTGGCATTCGCTCTGTCAACGAAAAGCTAACATCTTGTTCGTTTGTTTAGTTGTATACGTAAACACACGCATTCAGCAAACGAATATGAAAAAAATAACTCACACGACATTCGAAGATATGCGTATTTAGACTATGTATGAGAAAAATATTTTTTGAAGATGCATGCCTTCAGATTTTATTCGAAGAAAAAATCTTTGATTTTACTATGCGTTTTTTGGCTCAGTGTATAGTACTTCGTTCTAGCGCCGTGTCGGAAGGGGAAAACCGCGAGCTCATTCCGTGTGCTCGTACTAAGGAGGGATGCGATATATCCGGAATAGCCAATATTTTAAGAATATATGTAAAACAAGTTAGAGTTTGTAAAAATATCTATAAGCTATAGAACCTGAATCGTACTTATTCTGAGATTTATCATATCTTATCTTTTTTGTAAGAAATTTGAGACCTTTGAACTTTTCTTCATAAGCTTTTCTTTGCTATGTATTTAGTCTAGTGGTGCTAAAAGTCTGCTTGAACACAATGATAAACTATCATTGCTTAAACCTTTAAACTTCATTTCTATATTTTTTCCCGCTACTTCACTATATCTTCAGTTTTTCCACTCTAAGAATTTGCTCTAGCAGATAATTCTTCTCTTTTCTAAGTATAATTCCCAGGAAAGTATAGGGTTAAAATGTATCAGCTCCATCGAATACGATTTTTCGCTATGCATTCACGACTTTTCCCAACTTCTTTAACACATTGTAGATTCGGCGAGATTTTATACGATTTATTATACAATAACTCAAAAGTTGATTCGCTGGTATATTTCTACAGGCACATCAATAAACAGCATAAGCATTGAAGCATTGCCCATACATTGCTTGAAATTGTCGTTGATAGCCGTGGCAACTAAAATAAGCAAAATTCGAGAAATGCACAAAAAAGTAACATGTTATGGGATCTCCTTGCAAGTTGCACGCTCAACTTTTATTTTCATTTACTGCACAATGAATTAATTAATTTCCTGTTGTTACCATGGGAAAGTTTAAAAATCCAAGTAACGCCAGAGTGCAGGCAATAACGCTGTGTAACAATGCTGGTAGGAACTTATTAAACTCTGTTTGTTGGCAACATTCTCAACAACACTCGTCAACAATGGCAAACCGATTCCTGTTGTTTAACTTAAAAGCAACCGCAACAGCAAAAAACAAAAAATCTACAGAACCGAAACGTAGAAATCGAAAATACCTTAACAGAAAACTTGCAGTAGCAAAGCAACTTAATCAGCAAAAATTTGCCAATTTGTCTGACAAGTTAAGAAGCAAAAAAAAAAGTAAATAAATACAACAAAAAAATATGCAAATTTTAGTTTACAAGGTAATCGATATGTTACTCAGGTGTAGCAATTTTTTGTTGCACAGTTGGACGAAGACGGACCAAAAAGGGAAGCGCAACTTTTGAAAACAATTCTGCAACTACGACTAACTACTCGTATTGTGTGAATACCTATCATTTTTCCCTTTTATACACTAGCAGCTCAATGCTGCATTTAATGACATTTTAAAGGACTATGGAGTGAAATTTTAAAGAAAAAAAAGCACAAAAAAAATGTAAATGTTGTAAACTTTGAAGTGTGATTAATTTGCAATGCTGTCGTTTTTTTGGAATTTTGCTTTTTTCCCACTTTTTTACACTAAAACTCTTTGACGTTAGTGGCCTTTTTTCACTCTCTCGTCGAGAAATTAACTCAAGTTGTCGGTCTGAAGAGTGACAACTTGACAGCAGAGAAAAAAAAAATTGTGATGGAGAATCACAGCATTGCAGTTACTTGTGTGATGTTGCTGCTGCTTCTGGTGTTGGTGTTGTTGTCAGGAAGTTGCTGTTTAATTGAGCGCATGTAATTTTTGTGCGAATATCCTGCATAAAACATTTGGGCTTTTTTTTCTGTATAACTGTGATTTTTTACAGTTTTTTTTTTCGAGCTGCGCAGTAAATGTTCATTAATGCTTCAGTTGTCACAGTTGGTTGACAGCTTTGTCAGTTACTTTTTTTGTTGCAAAATCACAAGAACAATTTATTGTTGAATCAGTGTACTTTCGCTTAAAGAGTCTTAAATTCCACAATTCTTGAATCAAGGACATAGTACATACTAGGGATTTCAGTCCCGGGATCCCGGGATCCCGGGATTCGAGCTTTTTTACAGTCCCGAAAATCCCGGGATTAGTGCTACCAATCCCGGGATTTCTTTTGCAAGTTTTTTTTTTAAATAATAGAATTACCCTTTTCACTTTAAAGATTCTTCGAATTTGCAACATTGAATAACTTTTGTTGTATGCAACACTTATCTGATATGTCAAAAAATAGACAGATACGCGCATTTAAGTTGGAAAATTTTTTAAACGGTTGATTTATCGAAAATATGTGTGATTTTCCCAGCAGCTCAGGTAATTATAGAAATTAATTGTGAGTTTTTTTTTCATGACTTATTGTTTATGCTTCGTTTGCAGTTTTTGTTCCACACAAAACGAAATCGGAAGATTCAAACTCAGTTTGGTCTTATTTTTTGGTCAACGAAGGAAAAAAGGAGACTGCGAAATGCAAAAAATGTGGCCAAGTTTTGCAAACAAAAGGAGGGTCGACAAAAGGCCTTCATACGCATTTAAAATTTCACTCCATCAAAATTGCAAGCAACCAACAACGCGATGAGGCAACCAAGGTAGTCCCATATAAGCAGGCAAAGCTTACAACTTTTTTTGGATGCAACAAAGACAATAGTCTTGAAGCGGTTTTGGCGCGGATGACTTCTGTTGATGGCTTCACTTTTTCCGCCTTTGTAAAGTCACCAGATTTAAGAGCACTGATGGCATCAAGCGGCTTCACCGTACCAAAATCGCAAGAAACCATTAGAAGTATGGTACTTAAATACTTTAAAAAAATTGAAGACAAAGCCGTTGAAGAGATTCAAAAATTTAAAAACAATGGTAATAAGTTCAGCTTGGTGTTTGATGAGTGGACGTCTACATCGAATAAGCATTACCTCAACATAAATCTTTATTGCATGTCAAAACTTTGGAACTTAGGCCTAGTAAGGTACAAATGTTCAATGACCGCTGAAAAGTGTGTCGAAATCCTAGAAGAACGCTTAAAAGAAGTTAAACTGCATTTTTCTGAAGATGTCGTAGCTATCACAACAGATGGCGCAAGTACGATGGTTAAAGTCGGAAAGCTTATTGAACCCTATCAGCAGCTGTGTTTTGCGCATGGTTTGCAGCTGGCAATTGTGGATGTGCTTTACAAAAAGGAATCCCAGCCATCAGTTCCTAGTACGTACTTTATATAATCGATACTTTAATTTCTTAACACTTATATGAATTTCAGTGGATGATGATGCTGAATGCAGTGACACAGAATTCGAAGATGTGGTGGATGATGATGGGGTAACAATTTGTGGAAGTGCTGAGCCTGTTGTGTGTACAGAAGAATATAATCTTAAAGCTATTATTACAAAGGTTAGAAAAATTGTTAGAATGTTTCGAAAATCACCAACTAAAAACGAAGTATTACAAAATTATGTTAAAATTGAACATAATAAAGAGCTGAAGTTAATCTTAGATTGCAAAACGAGATGGAGCAGTCTTTTAGATATGCTGCAGCGCTTTATTATGCTTGAGAGTAGCATAAAAAAAGCTTGTATTGACTTAAAAGTTCCTTCGATCCACAGTAGCGAAATTAAAATTATCAAACAATTAGCTGGTATCCTTCAGCCAATCAAAATCACTATTGAAGCCTTATGCGCCCGCGACATGAATTTGTATAAATGCGATGTGGCACTAAATTTTATGCTTGAAGAAATAAAAAAAGATAGATCTGCTTTGAGTAATATCATTTATGCTAAGCTCGTGGAACGAATTAAAGAACGCAGAACAATTTTATCTGACGTTTTTTCATTTTTGATAAATCCTAATAATATTTTTGAGCAAAACTATGACTTCTGTGAAGCTCCATCTTTAAATTGCATTAAAGTAGAGATAAAACGTATTCTCTCTAGATTTGAAACTGAAACTTCTGTTGAAATTGAGGACAATAGCCATACAATTAAAGTAAACGCAGCAAAAAACTTGAAAGAAAAATTAAATCTAGTTTTGAATAACACATCAAAAAATTTATTTTCTAGAAAGTCTTATAATTTATCCGACGTTTTAATGAAAGAAATTGATATATTTTGTAATGGTGGTGATAGAGGTTATTTCCTCCAGAAAACGTTCGATTATCTTTCTTCAATTCAACCAACAAGTGTTGAATCAGAAAGATGCTTTTCGTGTGCAGGTTATATATGCAATAAATTTAGATCTAAGTTGGATGATATAACGATCAATGCTTTAATTTTCTTAAAGTCATATTTTAATAATAATAAGACTGATTAAAAATACCAAATTTTTTCAAGTCAAAAACTTATTGATCTCACTATTTTATATAATTAAATATATATGATATTTTATATATGTATTTAACTAAGCATATAATGCTGCAATGTTCCTTTATGTTTGTTTTTGTAGTAAATAAGTATTTATGAATTTTTGTTTTTTAAAAAAGGCGTGAATTGCTTAATAAAATGTACCTGCTTTAAGAAATTGTTCTTTAATATTTTTGACTCTTTTAAATAAAAAATCTTTGTAAGGGTGTAGAAGAGGTATATAAGACAAAATATTAGGAATTTTTAATGCTAAATTCTGCTTTATTTAGGAAGAAAAAAAGTTCATACAAATCCCGAAAAATCCCGGGATCCCGGGATTCAAAAATTTCTGATCCCGAAATCCCGGGATCGCAAAAAGTCCCAAAATTGGAATCCCTAGTACATACGTACAACTGTATAGAAAGGTGAGACTGAACACAAAATGTGTAATTTATGCAAACAGTTTTTTAAAAGTATTGCCAAGGAAGGTCAAAAAACTTCGTCTCTGCAAAGTACGCTCTAAGTAAAACTGTGTAAAATCTGTCACAAACTGTGCCAAAAATCACACAATACTGTGTACAAAATTTCACTGTAATGTGAATACTTCTCTCACAAATGTATAAAATTTTCTCTGCAAAGTGTAAAATTTTAATAAAACTCTGTGTGAAATTTAATACTTTGCTCTTTTTACACAATTTGTGTCAAATTTTACGTGTTTTATTTCAAGTGTAAGCAGAGAAAAATGAAATGAAATGAAATGAAATGAAATGAAATGAAATGAAATGAAATGAAATGAAATGAAATGAAATGAAATGAAATGAAATGAAATGAAATGAAATGAAATGAAATGAAATGAAATGAAATGAAATGAAATGAAATGAAATGAAATGAAATGAAATGAAATGAAATGAAATGAAATGAAATGAAATGAAATGAAATGAAATGAAATGAAATGAAATGAAATGAAATGAAATGAAATGAAATGAAATGAAATGAAATGAAATGAAATGAAATGAAATGAAATGAAATGAAATGAAATGAAATGAAATGAAATGAAATGAAATGAAATGAAATGAAATGAAATGAAATGAAATGAAATGAAATGAAATGAAATGAAATGAAATGAAATGAAATGAAATGAAATGAAATGAAATTAAATAGAATGGAATGTAATGGAACGGAAAGGAATGTAATGGAATGAAATGATTTTGTCTTTCACCGCTTTTTGATGAACCTTTTTACACCATATACGAGTTCATAGGCTTTACAAATGCTGTATAGATCCATCGGCTGTATTTTGGAATTGTTTTCTAGCAAGTCTTAAGACTTAAGGGCTTAAGCCCTGCTCGTACCTTATGAAAGGTATTTCATTGATAAATGTAACAATTGAGCTGTATGACATTGAGGTTAGTAAGATGTTTCTATGTTTTCCACAAAACAAAAATAAAACAAATAAATAAATAAAATAAATTGTTCTGTTGCTTCTTTCGTCAGTTTTGAATGCAAATGCTTTTACAGAGTTGTTTTTCTTTCCAACAGCTTATCTTGAATTTATGTGGGAAAGCAATTAAGCTTAAAGTTGAACAAAAGCTGCCACAGTCACTTTAAACTTTTGTTATGTTTCATTTTTTGCTGTTTAATTTTGTGGTAATTTTTTAATGTTTTAATTATGCATTCAGCGGGAAAGTTTTTACACTGCATTAGTGGGTAGCATTATGAGTTTCTGTTTGTTTTCATTTTTTATGTTGGTTATTATTTAAAAGACTTTATTCTTTCTGGTTTAACAGCGGATTTATCTTAGCTTAAGATCATCATCAACATCATCATTAAGTGTAGCTGCAGAACATTTTCATTCAGATGATTTTTTTATGAGTTTTCTTTATTTGCAGTAGCTTATGAGTAATAAGACTGAGGTTGAAAATAAAGTGAAATTTTAAGCGCTTAAATCAATTACGGCATTTTTTACATCCAACACAATTACTTTTAAAGGTGAGCATTTTGCACGTGTAATTGAAATTTCAAGAATTAATTAGTGTCCTTTGAAAACTATTTACAAAGGCCAAAAGAGATTTTTAAAAATCTAATATACAAAATATGATTTGTTTTGATTCAAAGTGAAACATCACAAAAAAACGAAGGCTTATTAAATATTTTCACTATTAAATTTTTGTTTTGCAATGCTACATGGAAGTTATGAAAAACAAAATTGTATTAAGCAACAAAGGAGCATTTTGTTTTCAAATTTGACATAAAATACATATGAAAATTATGTATGTATATAGGTACACACTGTGGATTATTGTGATGCAGTGGAAAACCGTACAAGTATCTAATGAAAGTGAAAATCATGTTATGTAGGTGAAATTTTTACCATGACACTTATTTCTCTTAGACATTTTGATGACATTTCTTTTTTTTTAAATTTGTTAAAAAATGTTTCCTTTATATCTCTATGCGTCAGTCTGTTGTTGACAATTTTTGGTTAATGTTAAAAAAACAATTTCGTCATGTCATTTTCAATCTTGACAATCAACAGGAAATGATTTATTTTATTAAAGGAATTATTTAAAATCTATTAAAAAAATATTGGTTGGATTAATTAAACAACAAGTGTGATTCTCTAAAAAAATGAACCATTCAATACCCTGGGGCTTAAAACAAGATTAAATTTAGAAATCGATATTTTAACTATTTATTTCTTGTTTATTTTTTTTTTTTTTTTTATGAAATTCTAACATAAAGTGTAAAAAAGTCATTCTCCCTGCTGTTTCTAACTTCTTCTTAGTGCAATAAATTTACCCGTTTCGCATAATACGTTATTTAAAAAAAAAAACCAAACGACTTTGCATGCGTATATATTTCAGTTTTTGTGCTTTGTGTTAACTCTTCGCAAAAAATTTATTTATTTGAACATTTTGGGCTATATCCGCTCAGTTTTTCTTATTCTAGCTGTCATTTTTTTAAATATTTAGTAAAGAGTTCAGTTCGTTTTTAACTGAGTCAGTTTAAATTTTTCGGTAGTGAGTGTTGGTGCGTTGTTTTTTTTTTTTAAGTTAAAAAATTTTGAAGAAAGAAAAGAAAGCAAGTGTGTGTCATTCTCCCTGTAAGTTTTTTTTTAGTTCTTTACTTATTCGTTTATCTCTAGATAATTTAATCAATAAACAATTAGAGTTGCTATCCACCAGTTTCAAGTCCATAGTCAAAAATATTTGCTTTCCGCATTGTGATATTTCTGTTTTTGCAACATTTTATCATTTTCCTGTCTAGTCATTCTCCCGTCATATTTGAACATAGCGAAACTAAGAAACAACTATTAATTGTCCAGGGGCGCAAAATTTTTACGAATTTGTAGTGTACCTAGTAGTGTTACTGTTTCAAAAATCAATATCCTGAGTCAGCTAGTAACTTTCGAACATATTCTGTTGCAGAACGTGAACATTTTTGCCGTACTATTTATGACAGTTTTTTTTCTGGGCTATGCATCCCAACAATAATTATTAACGTTTATGTTATGTATTTTTTTTTCTAAAAAAATTCTAGCCCATGTTATCTTTTCACCACACGGAAAAAAATTAGTGTCATAATTTTTACTCCGCTCGAGTAGTAAACGATTAAGGGTGGTATCTTTTGCTTGGCCAAAAATTAGATACACTACACTGCACCATTTCAAACATAAATAAATATAAGTATGAAATATTTGATGGTACTGTAAAGTTATAGTACAAGTAAAGTATTGAGAAATAATAAAGTATTATTTACTCTAAATTGCCTACATTCTCCAATACGTAGAGAAAATTATGCTTTCCGACAGAAAAATATATAACCATTTTTACTTAATAATGCTGGTAAAAATATTTATGTTTGGACAGAAATTTGCTTGATATACAAATTTTATACCTCTTCATCATATACATAGATCAGTTGTGTAAAGGTCTAACAAGTTTGTAATTTTAATTAAAAACAATAGTTTTCTGTTTACGAACGGACGCACAGTGGGAAAAAATGGAATAAATTCTCTCCACCATTTTGAGGGGGTGGGGTGATTTTTTTTTTTTAAATCACTTCTAATATGCTATATTTTAAGATTTTGGTGAGAGATTTTTGAAATATTGGTTATTGAAAAAAAAAAAAAAAAAAAAAAATTTAATTAAAAAAAAAAAAAAATAAAATTATAGAAAATGGACAATTTAATCATAAGCCATAATATTAAATTTTATCGACTTTAGACATATTTAAAATACTTTATCTTGCCCTGTATCATCGGCAATCTGAAAATCTGTTTCTTCAGCATGGTGGTTAGTGCACGTTTTAATCATCCAAAACAGCTATAACCAATATTTCAAAAATCTCTCACCAAAATCTTAAAATATAGCATATTAGAAGTGATTTAAAAAAAAAGAAATTACCCCCACCCCCTCAAAATGGTGGAGTGGCGAGAATTTATTCCATTTTTCCCACTGTGGGACGGTTCAAATCCTAGTTCGTTTCTCTCTTTTTTTTTTAACTTTACAGTAAGTAAAAATTACACAGTGCAACACAAAAAATGCCCCTGGGGTCTCATAAAGTTTTTCTGATAAGTTATGAAAAATAAAAATACACGTATTTCACCGAATATGTGTATCAGTGATTTTTTCCATTTTATGGCTCCTCAAAGCTTAAAATTCGCGTTTTATATGAAATTTTGAGATTTTATGAAAAAACCATCTTATTATGAAATGTTGCTCGTGTCCTTACCTTTAATTTAAGATATTGCACTTGAGATTCCGCATGGTAGTTTTTGTTTTATAAGCAAAACTGTCAAAATTTTGCTATTTCAATATTAGAAGACTTTGTGATAATTTTTATTTATTTTTATTTTCCGAAATATATGAAAAAAAAAAAATACATTGAAAATGGTTTTGCTTATAAAACAAAAACTACCATGCGTATTCTCAAGTGCTGTATCTTAAATTAAAGGTAACGACAGGAGCACCATTTCATAATAAGATGGTTTTTTCATAAAATCTCAAAATTTCATATAAAACGCGAATTTTAAGCTTTGAGGAGCTATAAAATGGAAAAAATCACTGATACACATATTCGGTGAAATACGTGTATTTTTATTTTTCATAACTTATCAGAAAAACTTTATGAGACCCCAGAGACAAAAATTTTTTTCAATTTTGTCGCACTGTGTTATTATACTGTCGCGTTATTTTAAAATTCTGAATTTACTAAAACAATAATGTAAAAATTTTTTTTATTGTGGAGTTTTCACTATATTGACTTGAAATTCTAGTAAAATTAAAGTAGAAAAAAAATGTTTTTTCTCAGTCCATAGTCAAAATATTTTATGAAAGGTCTAACAAAATTCCGTAGACATATTTCAGGTGTTACCACACCTTTTCTTTTGATAATCTTGGTTGGCAGTAAATAAGCAACAATATCTATATCATTTTAAAGGTCACAAAGTGCACATTTTTAAAGGGTTAAAGTATATCACAACCCTTATTATGAAACACTCAACCTTTATATTTAAAAAAGGAAAACTAATTAAATACCATATCCTTTCCAAAAATTTGGAATTAAAATAGAAAATTCAAGAAAACGCGTAAAGAAAGCCAAGGCAATCAGACAAGAAAAACCAATAATGAAGAACAAAAAACAAAAAAAAAAAAAAACATAAAAGAAAATAAATAAATAAAAATATAACCAAGATAACAGAAAGGAAAATATTTTTTTTTTTTTTTTTTTTTGTATTTTCAAAGGGACTTTAATGAACTACCACTGAGATCTGTTCTTGACTTGACTTGAGTTCATAAATATTTGTATAGATTAAGCAAACCACTACCAAAACCAAATGTTAAATTCAAGTTAAAAAAAGGTAACTTTAACCGAAATTTATATTCTATGGAACAACAACAAATATATTGTAACTAGTAATGTTAAATAAAAACCAAAGAAAATTTGTAATGCGTAGCATAAAATAAAAGGTAACCTTTTTTATTCAACCAAAAAAAAAAAAGCGGAAAAATGTTAATGATGTTTGCACAGTAGTCAACGCCATGCGTCTACATTTTCTATTCCTACATACAAATCTATCGGTCTGTCTGAGCGCTTAATTAAGCTTCAGCAGAATAATGCAGAAAAAAAACCAAAAAAAAACATCGAGAAAAAATAAACCATGTCTAATACTGAAACTTCAAGCTTTAAGGCTATGGGTCACATATGCACAGGAAAATGTAAAAACAAAAAAATAAGAACCACTGTAAATTAGTAAAAAATTTGTAAAACCAACAAAAAACAAAACCAACTGGTTTTATGTTTTTCCAAAGAATTTTATAAAAAAAAAACAAAAAAAATCTTAAATTAAGGGAAGCAGTCAATTATACACAATAGACGGATATGTGAGCTTTTTTTATTTTTAAGTAGTTACCCACTGGTTTTGAATTTAAAACTTTTTTTATGCTTCAAGTCATTTGTGTTGTTAAATTTTTTCATCGATGTTAATTAACAGCCAGCGGGAAATTCTTACATAAATGCATTTGAAACTTAACATTAATCAAAGTTTAATTATTTAAATTAAACAAGAAGTAGAATTTTTAGATACGTCATTTAAAACATTAAATTTAAATGTACGCTTCACACGCTCCTAAAGGTATGCAATTCAAGTTTATATATTATATTGTTTGACAAAACTTTAAATAATAAATATTTATTATACAATTTCAACAAAATTTCTATACATATATAGCTTGAATAATTTATGTGCATTCTAAAATCGTCACCATTGTCACTAATTCATTTCAAATACACCTAAAAATATGCAAACATAAATTAAATGCCAAAATAAGCCAAAATGTCTATGCTTACGAATGATTGTAAATAATAAATGTGTAGTATATATTAAATTTGTGTAATCAATACCTGTAGTGTTGCATATCAATTTAAACAATATATACTTATATTAAATAACAAAACGCCCAGTCTATTTGCAATGCAAATTTTGTATAAACAAATGCAATGCCTAAAAATATGCAGCAATAAATTATATGCATTTTAATACCTGCTGCTTCTATGCAAATGCAGAGAGATGTCAAAATTATAAAATAATTGCATGGAGTGCCAGCAGTATGCAAAATAATGATAGTAAATCAATATACGTTACGCCTTAATATATGCAACATTAAATGTGTTCAAGTTTAAATGATGCTTGCATTTAGACCAATTTATGTATTTGATTTTGATACCCTACCCAAAGACTATATGAACTTTGCTCAAACATTTGTAACGCCACATAGAAGAAGGCATCCAGATACAGAAACATTTATATATTTTTATTTAGCAACATCTAGACAGTAGACATGTTTGAGGAAAACGCAATTGCGCAAAGATAAAGCAAATTTTGTGCAAGATTCGAATCAAAAGGCGTACAATTTCCCATACAAATAAAATTTTCAAAATGCAATGTGAGTTCGGAAAAGAAATTGTGGCACAGAACAATATCTATTTCAAGAAGTCGTCGCGCCAATTCTCATTTTCCCCATACGCATGTCGTTGTATTTCGAAAAAACTGCGACGCAGTTCAAAAAATCAGTTTATCTCAGAAACTATAAGCGATAGAGTCATTTGGACATCAGCATTAGAAAGATCATATTTCAAAATCTATGGAAAAAAACTTAAATAAAAATGCCAAAGAGAATTAATGAGACAAAAGAGAACTCCAGCGATGAACTCATTTTGCCACCTGGGTTGGTGAGCCGTTTGGCCCCCCTAACCTCTGGTGTTATTACTGCAATATATAATTTCTCAAATTTATACAAAAAAGACGTAAACGTATACATGTATGTACGTATATGTGTATGACTGACAGATTTATTTTTGTTAGAATGGTTAAAATTGTATCACAAATGTACTAAACAATTTTGGTACTTTTTGGACAGTTTTAGTAGGGGAATGTCGTCAGGGTTGGGCCACTTTTTAACTTTCCTCTGTATCTTTTTTATGTATTTGAATATCGCCAAATTTTTTGTTTTATTTAAAAGTTTGGACCCTTATCTGTAACATACCTTTAGGACAACTCGTTTCGATTTCGGAAAAAAAAGTTATTGACGAAACTAAAAAAAAAAAAGTAGTCAGGGTTGGGCCACCACCAAATATCGATGAAATATGTACTAAGTAGTGTGTAATGAATATGTATGAAACTCTTTATTGTTTTTCATTTGATTATACAAAATTTTGATGAGAAATCTACATAATAACATTAATCTGAATCACAATTTGGGCATCATAGTAACTTTTTGTGTGATTGACGCACTTTAAGTGCACGTCTCGCATGCGATTGAATTGTTTTGATTCTGTTTCGCGTGCATCGATTCCAAGCGTATAATGCAGAAGTTTTGATCCACATCTTCGTCGGAAGAGGATTTTTTTGTGTTTTTTTGATGGGCGACCTCGTTTAGCAGGTGTTGTGCGTTAAATTTTTTCGCGTCGACGTTTTTTAGGCGTTTTCGAAGCATCGCGCATCTCTTGCTTTTTTCATACCTCTTCGCGGTTCTCTGGGGAGGTTAAGACAGTGCTTTTCATCGGGCGGCGCACCCGATTAGATTTCACTGTTGGCGCGACCGCTTGCAGAGGCTTGACCAATGACAAAATCGTAGAAAAGGTGGACTTATGTTCTTTGTTCCAAAAAACCGACTGGGTAATGTTATTTTACTGATTCGAAATAAAAATTGATGTGGCCCAACCCTGACTACACGAGTGGCCCAACCCTGACGACAAGCGTGTTTTTCGATCGCTCAATACTACATGCGAACAGGTAAAGGAATCGAACTTTCCCTTTGGGAATTTGTTAATGGTTCACCCCTTAATGAAAATATATACTTTCTTTTGCGGTGGCATTGTTCTTTTCCAAGTTTTGAGTCGTTTTTCACTGCTCTTAAAAAATTTTTGAACTATCGAAAACATCATGAAGGCACAAAAATTTTTAATGACAATCCCGGTAACAAGCAATGCATTAAAAAGTTTTCTGGCATCGAGAACAATAATTCGACGCTATAACATAGATCGCAGCTCGTGTCATATACAAGAAATAGCAGTGGTCCAACCCTGACAGCGGCCCAACCCTGACGACATTCCCCTACTTTTTTTGCTATTTGGTACAAAATTGAAAAGCTTATTTATCATTCTTGGTACAATGACAAATGTGAAATGAATAGAAAACAAAAAAACATGAAGTCAGTGTCAGTCAGCATTTTGTCTTTCTCTTTGTGCTGTATCCTCTTTTCAGCTCAGTGTAACCGCGTATTTTGTCATTGGTAATATTGAAAAAATTGCATATAATTTTAATGGCAAAATATTAAAATAATTTTAACTTTGTGCATATTTACACACAAATACCTTTCTAATGGTGTATAATTCAAAGTCGTTTTTAATTTTAAACATTGTAAAAAAGGTAGGACAAATTTTTGTCTTGCGTATTCATATATAGATTTTGAAACACTCACACGAACTTTTGTTGTAGTACTACAATAACTGTAGGGTATTCACTGTTTGCCATTACCAGATAGAACACCCTTGCTTGTCTTATATACTTACTGTAAATTCTATTTCAAATAATTTAAGCTTAATAATTCATATACGAATAACTTTTAAGCAAAAAGCATTTCTACAATTTCTACAAAATGCATTAAAGTTGATTTTTGGTTCAAGAACATGCAATGATACTTTTCATATAAAATATAAACCTTAAAAGATCTTAAGAATAGTATTTTTTCAACATACAGGCAGATCATGAAAAGGGTGAACCAGAAGCAAAAAATCAATCTTTGTTTTTCGTATACACTGTAAAAATTTTAGTCTAGTTATAAAACCAAAAAGTATTTCTATAGAACAATGCAAAAAAAAGTATTAATTTTAAACTATTTGGTAATAAATTTCAAAATTTTTTGGCAAAAAATCGGATTTAGTACCAAAAAAGTTTAAAATCAATATTAAAGGGATTTAAAAGTAAGAAAAGTAAACTATAATTTTTTAGTGTGTAGTATTACTTACATAGCAAAAAATAGCAAAACACACCTTTCCCAAATATATAAATAAATCTTATGTTAAAGTTATAAAAGATCTGTTCGAATGAAACATTCAACATAAAGACATATTATAACATCATTCTTTTAAAAATTTTGAATTCATACAGGTTTTATAAAGAAAAATACAAAAATTCAACTTGTTTTCTATTTATTTTAGCATAACAAATTAAAAATATAGCAATATTTTATTTAAAACTGCTCATAGTTTTTCAAAATTTAATCAATCATTCTATAACCAATGTACTTTATGCCTAAAATTTATTAGATTTAACTGCACAATTTAAAGCCTCAAAATCTTCAGATATTAAGTGCTTTCAGCTTCAGGCATTGCCTACTATTATGGGCTTAACTTTTTCCTTTAAATTTTGCAAAACAACATATGACCTTTAAGCTTAAACCTTGATACAAGTAAGACACATTTTTCAAGCACCTAAAGCAAAATACCTGAAATAAAAATCTCTTGTAAATAACTTAAAAATTCCACAATCTTTAAAATGCTAATTAAAACTAATTGGTTGTAAACGAAGAAAAGCAACTACAAGAAAAATGTTATCACTTTATCAAATTAAAAATTAAAGGCATTATTTTAATTGTAAACTTCTAAGCGAGCCGCACATTAAGAGAAATAGAAATAAATAAAAAATTCAAAGAGAATTATTCTTAGAACAGTAGAGCTTACAATGATTTGTGCTTGAATATAATCTTTTGTGAATAAATAATAAAAACTAGAAAAAAAATTGGTTAAGTACTTTTTTTGACCGATTGTGTCACGAAATCGGGTTATACTAACTAATGAAAAAATGTTGAAATTCTTATAAAAAGTATAGGTGTATAATTCGAGAAGCATTGCAAAATTACAACTTATTCGAAGTTTGTTACAAAACACATATTATTTTCGAAACAAGTTTTCTACCAGATTTAATGTTCTTTCACGGACGGGTGGGTTTTGGTATTAAATCAGAAAATTATGTTCAAATAGTGCAGATCGATCTATTTCGGATGTAAAGCCCACCGTCAGGATGGTTTTGATTTATGTTTGCTTTAGTTCAATATATTTACATCAAAAGTAAGAAAAAAAAATAAATGTACTATGACAAGCTATGAAGGCTAAGGTTTGCGAGATATGACGATTATACTAAATTTTTTTAACAGAAGCAGCTGTGTATTCAAAAAAATAAAAAAATTCTTTCTGGAAAATCTAAGTTTTATATAATATACAAAATGTTTTTATAGAAGCTAAATACATCCAAAATTTCTGATGGCAATATCTCTGAAATAAGATCCAACTGACATTTTTTGATTACAAAATCTTAAAAATGCTTAATAAAACAAATAGGGTAAGAGAAAAAATAGCAAATATCGGTTAAAAAAAAAACTTCAAAACTCAATGAGTGTCCCAAAAGTTGAATAAATTGAAAAAATTTTAAATTTTGTTAAGGTCGATAAACGAAAAGCAGTCGGAACATATAAATTTTTTTTTGTGTTAAGTAGAGCAATTTGCTATAGTACGAATTTTATGAAAAAGTGTTTTCTTTTCAAATCTTAATACATACATAAGTATATGGATTCCTATGCTCCACATTAAATACTAATATAATGTTTAATATAATAACCAAAGTGTGCTATTTGCGACCTTAATTAAGAGCAATTAAGATTTCAAACTAATGCAGCATCATTAAAACTAACGGTTAAGAAAAATTCCAAAGACCACCTCGTGCTGTCCCCTCATTAAATTGCACAGTAATAAGATAAAAGTCAAGTGCAAAACAAACAAAAAAACTCTCATGCGATAACCATATGAGAATCCCACTTAATTACAAAATTCCACAATTACTCAACTTATTCTAAAGGAAATGCTTGCATTAACATTTCAAACGATATACAAATGGAGAGATGAGAGATGAGCAAAAAAACAACATATATATAGTATAAATTGAAGCACGCTGAATTGTGGGCAAAGAAAAAGCATCTAAGTGCAAAATTCCAAACTGATAGCGGCGGACTTAATGCTCGTATCTACAATAGTTAGAAAAAACCTTAGAACTTGAAGTGTTTGTTAAAAAAGAATTAAAAAAATGTAAGTTAAAATATAGAAAAGATGCTTGGCAGCAGCCAGAAAGCAGAAGAAAATTAAACTGGAACTATAATCAAAGGAATTTGTACAAACTGCTGAAGAAGAAATTAACACGCAAAACCTTTAAGCGTTAAATGACAATGTAGGAAATGTTGATGATGGTGACAAGCTCATTAATCATTAAAAGATTTAAAATACAAAAATTTCCTAAAAGTCAAAAAATGCTGCTGAAACTATTAATTAATTAATTAAAATTAAAATAAAAAAATAACAATAGACAACAAAATGTTGCTGCAATCATTCAAATAACAAAAATCATCTTAAAATCAGTGGGATGTAACAAAATATAGCTCTATGTAACATTAAAACTACGAAGTCGCCCACGGTCAACAAAAATGTTCCTGAAACATTTAAATAATAAAAATTACCTTAAAGTCAACAAATTGTTGCTAAAACCATTAAAAAAATATAAATTGTTTAAGAGACAAAAATTGTTGCTGAAACATTGAAATTAAAAAAAAAATCGTTTTAAAATCAACTGAAACCATTAAAATAAGAAAAAACTCTTTTAAGTCACCAAAATGTTGCTGAAACATTAAAATAACAAAAGTCGCCTGAAAGTCAAGTAAATTTTGCTGAAACATAAAAATTACAAATATTCCCCCAAAAATTATTGGTATATGCATTAATTTCCATCGTTTTTTTTTTATTTGAGACTTTATTTAAAGAAAATCGTACAATGTATTTTATTCAAAGTATTGCCCATCGCCAGTAACTACTTTTTCACATCATTCTGGTAATTTATGGATTCCATCCCAGAAAAACTGCGCCGGCTTGGCGGCCAAAAACGAATCGAGCCAATTTTCGATATCTTGAACTTAAGTGAAGCGTATTCTTGATAGGGCATTCTGCATCGATCGGAACAAATGGTAGTCTGATGGTGCAAGGTCTGGACTATAAGGCGGGTGAGGCAAAATTTGCATAGATTTCCCATCCGTTGTTTTCCAGGTAATTTTTGACTGGGGCAGCAATATTTGGCCAAGCGTTATCGTGGTGGTAAATGATTGACTCGTGTCTGGTCGCATACGTTGGCCGCTCTGCCTGGATTTTCTGCTTCAATCGGATCAATTGTTGACGATAGAGTTGAGCATTAATGGTTTGGCCACCTGGCAACAACTCATAATGGATCACACCTAGCTGGTCCTGACCAGGACGTTTTTTGTCTTCGACATCAAACTCACCACTTTTAAACCGTCGAAACCACTCACGAATGCTTGATTCGGCTGGAGCATAGTCCCCATAAACTTCTACAAGAATGCGATGACTTTCGGCAGCTGTTTTCAAATCTAATGATGCAGAGTTGTTGACAGATGCCTAAGCTTCAGATATGACGTTGCTGATCTAACATTTAAGTTACCATGTATTGATGGCGACATATTTAAATGTTGCTTAAACTATTTTAATAATAAAAATCACCTTGGAGTCAACAAAATGTTGCTGAAAATATTATAATAATAAAAGATACTTTAAAGACAACAAAATGTTGCTGAAACCATTACGATATCAAAAATTGTTTTTAAATTGTTTTAAAAAATATTGCTGATACTTATTACTAAAACAACAAAAATTGCCTGAAAGTTAACTAAGTGTTGCTGAAACTGTAGAAAAAAAACTCGCCTTCAATTCAAAAAAATTTTGCTAAAACCATTAAAACATTTTATTTCCACAAATTGCCTTAAAGTCAACAAAATGTTGCTGCTATCATTAATATATCAAAAATCGCTTTAAATGCAAAAAAATGTTGCTCATACCATTAAAATTACAAAATTGCCTCAAAATTAACTAAATGTTGCTGAAACTACTTTAATAATAAAAATCAGCTTGTAGTCAAAAAAATGTTGCTGAAAATGTTATAATAATAAAACGTACTTTAAAAACAACAAAATGTTGCCCATCCTTACTATAAAAACGACAAAAATTGCCTTAAAGTTAACTAAATGTTGCTAAAACCAAAAATGGTCTTTAATTCAAAAAAATGTTGCTGAAACCATTAAAACAACAAAAATCGCTTTAAAGACAAGAAAATATTGCTCAAACACTAAAATTATAAAAATTGCCTTAAATGCAAGAAAATGTTTCTGGTACTATTAAAATAACAAAAATCATTATTAAGACAATAAAATGTTGCTGAAAATACTGAAATAACAAAAATTACTTCAAATAGGAAAAAATATGTTGCTGAAACACTTTCATATAAAAGAATCGCTTTTAATAACAGAAATCGCCTTTAATAACAAAAATCGCCTTAAAGTTACCGAAATAGTGAAACCATTAAAATAACCAAAATTATAATTTTTTAAAATACCCAAATTTTGGGCAAACTTTTTCTGAATTTTTTAATTCGAGACAAGCTAAATAAAATCAAAAATTGCACCCATAAAACATATTATGATACATTCCGAATGTAAAAATTGCGCTGCAATTGAAGCGAGGAAACTTTTGGGAATCTGCATTGATTTATAAATTCCTACTGTGTCATTCAATCACGACAACAATAACAACATTGATGATGATGCTTAAGTTGATAATAATGATGATCATTGCTATAGTTTTGCGGTAATATAACATCCGGCAAAAAACTTGGAAGCACAATATGTGTAGGTATATAAATATAAAAAGTAAGTAAAAGCCAAAGCAGCCAGCAGCAGCATTGGTAATGATGACAACAAAAACAAATCATCAACAACAAGAAAAACAGGGTAGCCAGCAAGCACATGGATGAGTACGTAAATACGTACTTACTATAAATGTTGTTATGCAGTATGTTGACAACAAAGTCAAGTTGAAACAAAAATAGAAAAATAAAAACAGTGTAGTTAAGAAAAGTCAACATTAAAAAGAAGAAGCAGAACAAAATTGCTTCAAGAAATGAAAATAAACGGGAAAAAAGTCAAATATAAGAGTAATGAGAAGAATGATCAGAAGAACAAAACATAAATAAATAAAAAAAAACACTAACAACATGCGAAACCACAAAGCACTGGGTACTTTAGTTTGTTCGAAAGCTTTACGCGTATCTACACAACAAAAAAATTATTTAAGAAATTAAACATTACAAATTATCAAAAGTGTTTTTTTGTGAAAATGAACCTACATACGTAGGTTGCCTTTTATGTTTCGGGATTGGGCAACCCTAGTGTTGCAATCTGGCAACTGCCAGCTCTATCGTAAAGTTTGACATTTTTAAGGTTATACGTACTCAGAACATTTTAACATACGAGCGCTATTTGTGTTGTTTACAGTAACTGAAAAGATTCATCTCGCCCAAAAAATGGAATTAAATCGTGAAAATTTTCGTGCGATTATTTTTTACAACTTTCGACGTGGATTAACTCAACAACAGTGCATCGATGAACTTAATTCAATTTTTGGCGATGAAGCTGCATCAAGGACCAGTGTTTATCGATGGTATGGTGAATTCAACCGAGGTCGTAGTTCACTCCAAGACGAATTTCGTGAAGGTCGTCCAAATCAATTGTTGTTCCGGAAACCATTGATGCTGTGCGCCAACTGATATTGCAAGATCATCATGTGACCTATCGTGAGATTGAGACAACCTTAGGCATTAGTGGGACCAGCATATATTCAATATTGCATGAACACCTGGCCGTAAAAAAGGTTTGGTCTCGTTGGATACCCCATAATTTATCAATTGCTTAAATTTTCAATGGACAAATTGATTTTCTCAACTCACTGTAAACAAAACAAATAGCACTTGTACATCAAAACGTTGTGAGTACGTTTATGCTAAAAAATGGAAAACTTTACTATGGTGTTGCCAGATTTTAGCTATTGACATTAGTGTCGCCCAATCCCGAAACATAAAAGGCAACCCTTGTAACTACAGTTGTCAAATTGTCGAAGAATTTCGTGTCTATTTTGGCAACTACATTTGGGTATTACTCCAGGCTACGGACATGACAGTAGTACGAATGTTTTCAAAAATATGCAAGTTGAATGGAAATCTGTGTTGTGTGCTTAGGCTATTGCTTAGCATTTGGGGAGGACTTTATTTGGCGGAATCGGTCGAGAATGCAGTACCAAAATATAAGCCAACAAAAGTCTATACAGATGTGACACAAAATGGAAGTGTTTTTGAGGGTCAAGTATTTACAAAAATGCGAAATTCTGCGAAATACTTAAGACATTTTTTGTTCCAAAAATGCAAAAATTATGCTGAAACATGCTTCTTCCTAATGTACTCTTTCTCAAAAAAATGTTTTTCTGAATTTCTGTTTTATAAGTAAAAATGTAACGGACGTGACATTTCGGATGCTACAAATTTTTCCTGTACAATGCCTTATGTAGTAAAATACATAATTTTAGTACTTTTAATTATATTTATGTAATTACTGGTGAAACGAGTTCAATCTCATTTGCAGGAATATAAAACAAAATAACTCCATACGTGTTATCATTAGCGCATTCGAAATATATTTTTTTCTAAATATTTTTGTATAAAAGTAAATTTTATAACAATTATTTTCCGGTCCTCAAAATCGTGGTGCGTTTCAAGGTTATCAAGTTGTGAATTTTTGAATTTTTGAAGTATAATATTGTGTTCATCATAAGTGGTTGGTGCTCGTGCGCTGCCACAGTCTGGATTGTAATTTTTTCAGTGAAATTTTTCATATTAACACTGTGACTGCTCAGCTCTGGCTAGAGCTAGACTTAAATCACTGGGAAAGCCTTTCTTCAATACACTCAGCGAAATTGCCGACATTGAAATTGGCTCGCTGCTCAATTACGTTAATAGGACTAACTGGATATATATCGTTAGTTAGCTGATTTAAATTTTCACATACACTTATACCAGTCTTTCGAGTCACTTTTGTGGTATTAAAATGGCACTTTTAGTGCTACTTAGGTTTTAGTTTGCATCGCTAAACCGCCACTCTAACCTAACCTAACCTAACCCATTATAACCAAGTTTTTGGAAAGAGGAGTCAAAAAGACCCATAAAAACGCGATATAATGCGTTCACACATTCTAGAAGGCTTACAAGAAATCAAAGAAGGAACAATTTTTTGGAACATTTTAACCCTTTACATTTATATCAAAATATTTAGAAAAAATTAAAAGCAGGGCACCAAGCCCCTGTGGGTAAGGGGTCAGAACAAGCCCGAGGTAAGCATGCCTGTCGTAAAAGAAGACTAAAAGCGGGTGACCAGCCAGGGTGTGGAAGGGCGTAGCGTTGGACAGCGTTGCGCCTTAAAAGAAAACCCACAATGCCCGTAACTGGCACAGACAAGGCGAGTCGATACCGCCTTAAAATAAGCATCTTGTCGAAATTCGGAAGCGTCTGACAAAGAGTGGGCGGCTCCCAGGTCAGCGTTTGTTCCAG
This sequence comes from Calliopum simillimum, assembly GCA_951812925.1. Taxonomy (NCBI): domain Eukaryota; kingdom Metazoa; phylum Arthropoda; class Insecta; order Diptera; family Lauxaniidae; genus Calliopum; species Calliopum simillimum. Next base: position 88,334,879 of record OX638369.1, on the reverse strand, counting down.
ATTGGGCGGCTGTACTTGAAAGTGAATTTGGAAATTATATTTGCAGCACTTGCCTGATCCAGCTTATAACTTACTGCGTGGGGTGTTGCCGAGAAAATTATACTAATGAAGCATGGATCGAAAAACGATGGAAAATATCTCTCCAAGTGGTACCCACCACAATGTGGTTAATCCACCTGCCTCGGCAGCATGCACATCGTATTTGGAGATGCAAGAAACATGCATAATTAGGAATGATTCTCCTATAATCGGAACCAATATGGTTCGTCAAAATTTTAATTGGCCCTATGCTCCTCCTAGGAGTTAAAGGAGAATACATACAAGCCCCAAAAAAAAAAAAAAGAATTTTTTCCACCAAAAAAAAAATTTTTTTCTCTCAGTGAAATTTTTTTTCAAAGCTGCTTTTTTTATACAGGAACCCTAAAAATTTCATTGAAATCGGATAAAAAGCTGAGGAGTCATGAATTTTCAAATATGTGATTTGGATCGAACTTCGTATGATTATTATCGAAATTTCGGAAAATCATTTTACCACAGTTATATATCTGTCAAATACTAACTTTTCACCAATTTTCAAGGAAATCGGAGATGTCAAGTCGAATCTTGGTCAGTTACGCAAAGAAAGACTCAGCATTGAAATAGATTTGAAAATTGTTGGAACTGTCCGTTTCGGACTATGTCTTTACGAAACTGCTCTCTACTTTTCCACAGTGTCTACAAATGATGCTGAGCTTAAGAAAAGTCTTCGAATTCAAGTGACACAAACAAAAACACAGGGTGACAGTGGTTTAAAATACTAAAAAAAATATGTAGAAACCTTAACAAAGCAGGCAAGACAAATTGTTGTTTACAAATGAATTGTATTGTTGCTAGCAAGCTACATAGCTATGTTGTTGCACTTGTGTACTTGTGTATAGTGTTGTGTTTGTTTAGTAAAACAGACAACAACAACAACAACTATAGAAATTGGAATACCTTGTATGCCAACAATAGCAACTATGAAAAGGACAACACCATATTGTAACAATAAAACGACCAACACATAGCACTATTAACTATTGTTATTGTTGTTGTTGTTGTTTCTGTAGTTGTTGCTGTTGTCGTTGTCTACCAGCTAACAGCAGCAAAAGTGTTGCTGATGCTGTTATTTAAATAGACGTGATTAAATCTGACTTAAATGTTGACACTAAAAAGTTTGCTATACACAAACGCTTGACGTTTAAGGTTGTCGCCTTTTCTTTCCATCTGTGTTTGTTTTATTTTTGTGTTAAGCAGCTTCTTTGTGTCAGTTGAGTTTTGGTGAAAAAAACTTTTTTCCTTAACTTATTTTTAAGCTTTAACGTGAATGTGTTAAAAAGTTTATAATCTCAAATTAAGTTTCTTTAAATTTCTAGTAGAAGCTGTATTCAGCACTGGATATTAGTGAAAAATATTCACCTTCAGCATTTTGATTGATTAACATTGGTTTTTACATCAGCTATTTACCCGGCGTTGCACGGATTTCATTCATCTATTCACTGTGGACAGTCCATAGTTTTCTAATAACAAAATCACTTTAATCGCATCAAATTCAATAAATATTCTTTATATAATACTCGTAACATCTCATTTTACTTTCTTTCATCAAGAATGACAAAGCAATGAAAATGCAAATACAAACTTTTTTTTTTTCATTAACTTTGTCCAAAAAAAAAGAATATTTACTTCTAAATAATTGAAAAATTAAATATTAAATTCGTCAGTTTTTTCTTTAGCACGAATATGTTTTTTTAAAAAATAATTATTGAAATCGGTTCAATATATTTTGCGCCAAAGCGTTACATAGCATAAGCGTACTTAAAAGGAATTTACTCGAATCGTCAAGATGCTACGATGTTATTAGGCATGAGAACTAAATAAACACAGAATAAGTATGAGGTTATTCGTATGATTATTTTTATTTTTTTTTTGCTTAAGTAAGCCTTATGGGAGAGTACGGAAATATGGCTTGGGTACTAAATAGCACACTCTCATTGCTTAGCTTATGCAATTTAAGTGATAATGGCGATCATCATCATTTCAGTATAGCTACCGAATTGGAACAATATCAAGCGCTTGTTAAGAAAGCACTTCTTAACCACTTGTTCCCATTATATTAAAAAATTATTTTTTGCACGGCTGCACTAAGCATTCCATTGTCAAATTTTATTTGGAGAGATATGTTTTTTTTTTAATATATGACTATTATTTTTAAAATGAGGGGAAATGAAAGAGAACAGAGTGTAAAAAAATAAAAATTTTGCACGGGTTCGACTCCCACCCCGGATTTTTTTTTTTTTTGTTTTCTTTTTTCTTTTTTGTTTCCTTTTTTTTTTGTTTGTTTATTTTCGTGAATTGAACTAAAATAGCATACACGATGATGCCTTGTAAAGCATCAAATACATAATTCGGTTTTTTTTTTAATTGAAAGAACGCATGACAAATAAGCGCTTTGTAAGGCGGTAAGTTTCATATCACTAATATCCTACGACATGCAATGTTAAAAAGAAGAAATGGATATTACGGAGCGGATGCGCTAATTGCTTTAAAAAGAAGAAGTTCGGAAAGTCTTCTGAAGCGCTTCTTTTGGCCTTGAATAGCTTAAGTACGCTCTCATAAAGATGTTTGAAGATCCTCAAAAGACGGCACTCGAAAAATCCTTGGTATCGGATGGGAAAAAATTAATAAAAAGCGTGGTATGTGTACACGGAAAAAACTAAACCATAAAAATTCATTGAAAATCTCAGTAATTTTTATAGATTTTTTCATTAACTGTGCGCCCGTAAGGAAAAAACGTAATTTTTACACACAGCAAAGTTTTTTAAAAATAAAAAAATTAAAAAAATTTTCTGTTGATGGCGTCGAACTTAAGACTTTTAAGACTTAAGCTTATTATTTAATTTAAATTATATTTCAATAAAATTTTTACAATGTCAATCAGTAATAATTGATAATAATTCTAGACAAATTTACAGAGCTGAGCTGTGATTATTATCACATTGCCTTGTTTGAAAATAAATTCTTCGTCAGTCCCTATCACGTCGGTTTTTATAAATGAAGTCTCCATCCTACTTCATGCAAATAAAAAAATTAAACTTTAAGATTCCATACAAAAATTGACTTTCAAAAAATTGAAAAAGCGTTTCTCTCAAAACATTAAAAGTACAGATGTCAGTTGTAGTTTTAACCCGACGATAAAACCTCAAAAATAACAATCTTTACTATGTTGAACCTCAAATATCTCAAAATCCTGATGTGATGAGTCAATTATGATTTCGAATTCTACGGAAAAAGTTACTTCAGGAATTATTCTCAGCTGTCTGATAAAGTTCACAGCCCCATTATTTGTGTGTGTTATCAAAGAGATTATGTATTGTAATATTATTATGAATGCATCATAATTCAGTTATCAAACTCTTTAAAAGTAACGACGATAACTTAAAGACTAAGCTTTATAGCTATACGATTTAGATGGCGAGTACGTCAGAAACTAAATCTAAATGTTTTATGTTTTTATGTCTGTATTTTACTAAAATTTCCTAGATAAACATATACTTGCATACATACTGGTATATGTGCGTATGTATATTATTTTGAATGATTTCAAGCGAATACACTTAAGCTATAGCAGCTGTTAAAATCTTTTCCGAAAATTCTCCAAAAATGCACAGTCCAATGCAAATCAATTCACTTGTAGTATATATCCCTTAACTACAAAAACGCCAGCATATTGCGCTGATTTTTTCAATTTTCCAAAGAAAATGCAAAACATAAATGAAATATTCATATGAAATGTGTGAATTGTAAAAATAAACCTCAAAAGCAGCAACAGCAGCTGAAGGATGCATTTTCACATAAGCAAAGCATACCATACCATACCATACTATGCAGTAAAATATTAGTGAAATAAACAAAATCCTCCACAAAATACCAGTACCAATGAATACGAACGCATTTGTCAGGATGAGCTCTCAGAAGTGTGGGAAAATTGTTTTCTTAAAAAGGCGCTTACCGCAGGTTTCGTTCGCTGCACTGATGATGTTGCTGGCTGGCTGCTGTTACTCTGCTGCTGCACATGTTGCTATCTTATCTGCACAGTGCATGGGATTTGTATTTCAGACTGAATATGGTAAGAGGGATACGCTGCGTTGAATGATGTGCACAGGTAGTAAACTATCAGTGAAACAAAACAATTCGAGGATGTGCTGCTGCGAATAACAAGAAGAAAGGACAATGACGATTGTAGGAGTCGCTGTCGATCATCATCATGATGTTGATGGTATTGTTGCTTCTGTTCTGTTTATTGCGCGGGCATGGAACATATGTTGCTGTGGACGTCAATGTTACCAGATGTGTATTAAACAAACTACTTTTTTCGCATAGAAAAATTTGTTTGTTATTTTAATTGATTTCTTCTTTTTTGAAAAAAATCTCTTTAATATAATATCTATAGAATACATATTTAAAAAAAAAAGAATCAAAATACTTCCTAAATGCCAAAAATTGCTTATTAATATTTGCTTAAAACAATTTTAAAGAATAATTCTCCTAAGCTGGCATCATTTCTCAAGAACAACATATGAACAATTTTGCTATTAAAAATTGGTTTCGTGTATTTAAATCCAAATAAACAACAGAAAAATCTAAAAAAAGCAACGGCAGTTAATATCCGGCGCATATGGAAATCCATGATTTTTTTTTTTCACTTGAACTCAATATACTGCATGTTTACACATAAAACATTTTTCTTTTTTGGAGGAAAAAAAAAAAACAAAAATGGTTGGTGGCGCAGTAGCCAATTAAGAATTATAAATACATCCGGTATATTAACGTGGAGCATATGATATCAATAGGAAATCAAGAGAATACCATGTTTTTTGTTTGTGATACGTTCATTATAAAATCATTTCCACCGCATGTGCATTGATAGAGATATTTGATTCTTAAATAGATTACGATCTCATATTAATTAGATTAAATTTTTGGTCAGATGATTACATTGGCAGTGCTTTATTAATTACTAGTTTTTCTGACAGAGGTGATATGTTGGAAACGCCTTTTTATTTTGTTCACACCATGAAAAAAGTGAGAAAAGAGGAGTTTTTTCAAAGATTTTAATTTGGTATAATTAAGATGACCCTTGTTTTAGGTAACTGATTATAAGTAGTATAAAAATATTCAAGTATAAAGAACATGTGAATGGCCAAAAATATTTTTTGTTATCAACTGAATTATGTTACTCAATATATCGTTAGACCGTTCATAAAATATTTTGACTGGCGTTTTTGACTTGCTTTTTTGGCCTCATATGCCCATGCTATGAAGCCATAATTTAAAAAATAGTACGATAAAAATGTTCTGCCTCAGAAATTTTTGGAAGGCTGCTCGCTGTTTCAGGATATTGATTTTAGAAACAGTAATAATTTTCAAACAACCCATTTAACCTAGATCCTGAAAGTATGTTATTTTGTGTTTATATTTCCTATCACTTCACTTTGCTTAAGATACGCTTTAGATAAAGTAGCATACTTTCAGGGTACACGACAATCGGGTGATGTGTTTGAAATTTAAATATTTTTACGGTTTCCGAAATCAATGCAAAGAACTTACGAGTATCATTACAAAACTATTTATTGTAATTCAGAAGATAACAATTTCTGACGTACTATTTTCGTGTTTTTTTCGGGCTATGTAGGCAAACAAAACATATAATAAGGCGATTCTTGAAAACGTGCAAAAGCCTCGAAAACCTCGTAAACTCGTAAAACTGTCAAATTTCGTATTGATTTTGACAACTTTTACGAGCTTACGAGGTTTTCGAGGCTTTTACACGTTTTCAGGAATCCCCTCAATATTTTTTTTTTTTTTCTAAAAAAATCCTAGCTTACGTATGATTTCACAAGAGTCAAAATATTTTTTTGAAAAAATCGACATACTACTATGCCAAGGAACATGTTTTGGTTCTAAAAGGATAGCAATTTTTTGTACGTTTTTTAACCCACGTTAATGTATACAGATGTTTCATTTTGAAATTCATATAATGCACATTCGTAAGGAAAATTTTTTAATATTATTAGCCTTTGCTGGATGAAATCTTTTAGTTTTAATTGATAAAAATGTATGGGTACAACCTCTTCATTTGATAAAAAAAGCAACAAAACTGTGTTGGTAATGCGAGCACTTTAAATTTTGAGTAAAAATCTCTATATTATGCCTTCGAACTACTGAGAATAACCACAGTTTTTAGCATTTAAATGTTTGATCTCATACTCACATACATTTTTTGTAGAAAATAATCTTAATGTTTTATTTTAATTTTCTTATAAAATAGTTAATATATAAACTTAGCTGCACTGTAATCAAACTGAAACCAAACTGCAATGCAACATTATAAATCATATGCCGCCGAACGATAATTTTGTTTTTATGTGATAGTGATAGTTATCTAAACTATGCAGTGTGCTATACATAAGTGAACCTTTTCATCGTTTACACCACTTACGATTTGTCATATATCTAGCTCTTGTTTCGTACTGTACTTTTAAAATTCGATTTATTGGGTGTACAACTTAGAAACCGGAATTTGACGGTGGATATCCGTACTAACAATATCGTGAAAGCTCGAACTTTATATAAGTATATATCATTTTGAAGGTACATTTGACAGCTGTCAAAATCAGTCAACAAAATAATTTTATCTTGTGTGCATCATTATTATCTTTCACGATGGATAACTTCGAAAATTGGAGAAAAAGACAGCATTTGCGGGAGGTTCTGTTGGGTCATTTTTTTAAAACTGCTGCGGAAAGTCATAGTTTGCTTGTAGAAGTTTATGGGGACTATGCTCCAGCTGAATCAAGCTGTCGTGAGTGGTTTCGACGGTTTAAAAGTGGTGATTTTGATGTCGAAGACAAAGAACGTCCTGGTCAGGACCAGCTAGGTGTGATCCATTATGAGCTGTTGCCAGGTGGCCAAACCATTAATGCTCAACTCTATCGTCAACAATTGATCCGATTGAAGCAGAAAATCCAGGCAGAGCGGCCAACGTATACGACCAGACACGAGTCAATCATTTACCACCACGATAACGCTCGGCCACATACTGCTGCCCCAGTCAAAAATTATCTGGAAAACAACGGATGGGAAATTTTGCCTCACCCGCTTTATAGCCCAGACCTTGCACCATCTGACTATCATTTGTTTTGATCGATGCAGAATGCCCTATCAGGAATACGGTTCACTTAAGTTCAAGATATCGAAAATTGGCTCGATTCATTTTTGGCCGCCAAGCCGGCGCAATTTTTTTGGGATGGAATTCATAAATTGCCTGAAAGATGGGGAAATGCTGTAGCTTCCAATGGACAATACTTTGAATAAAATATATTGTAACATTTTTCCACAATAAGGCATCAAATTTCGCTAAAAAATTCCGGTTTTTAAGTTGTACACCCAATAAGTAAGGTGACCACAGCTGGGTGTAATGAACATTTTTTTGTTGCTTTTTTTTACTCTGCGATTAATATGTCCATTTGTCTATCAGTAGAAATCACTCACTGAGAGGTGGAATCAATGTGTCCACCTTCTTGGTGAAAGTATGGTTGTTGCTCTGAATATTTCTAAAGCATTTGATCGTGTGTGGCATAGCACCCTCGTAACAAAACTAATTGCATATGGCGTCGGTGGTTCCTTCGCTCGTTGGAAAACGAGCTTTTGCAGTGGCCATTCTATACGTGTTATCGTAGACAGTTTCACATCTAACTCCATTAACGCTGGAGTTTCTCAGGGTTCAGTCCTAACCTCGTCTCTTTTTCTTGTTTTCATTGATGACCTTCTGTCATCGACCGTTAACCCAATCCACTCATTTTAAGATGACAGCAGTATTTTTCATTCATATTGCTTCAAAAAGCGTCCAAGCTTTGAAGGGATTAAGTGAAAAAGACGGTTTATGAATGACATACTCACAAATTACTTCAAAACCATCTACGAGTGGGGTCGAGCTAATTGGATCGAATTCAACCCAATCCTGTCTGTTGTTCCCCTCCACTGCTCAATATGGCTGGCGCAGACATTATGAGATCTGCAACTCTTGACGTTCTGGGCATATCGATTCAAGCTGATCTCAGGTGAACAAATCATGTATTCGATGTGTCGAAAGAAGTGGCCAAGTGTTTTGGTTATCTAAAACGGTGTAAGAAATACTTCACTCCTTTTGATCTTTGAACTGTCTATTTCGCCTATATTAGACCTAAGCTAGAGTACAATTCCCACATCTGGGCCGGGGCTCCGAAATCTACTTTAGAGCTGCTAGAAAGAGCTCAATGTCGTGCAATGAAGTTGATTGGGATGCGGATGTTGTATCCTCTATATTGGTTCTCTTGAACACCGTCGTAACGTTGGGTGTTACTTTTTTTATAGATATTATCATTTGATGTGCTCTAGAGAAATATAAAGGTTGGTTCCGTCAGTTCGTATATTTTCTCGCAGCACTCGGGCGTCTCATCAGGTAAATACCTGCTGCGTTATAGAACCTCGCACTATCGGGATAATTCGTTTTTGGGTCGGACGATGAAGTTGTGTAATAATCTCCCTGTGAGCGTTTTTCCCGAGAGCTGTGACATCGGTAGATTTAAGAAAAATGTTCATCGATACTACTCCTCTTCTGCCACATCCCTGTAGCCTATTTCCTTTTCTACAAAACAACACGGTGCATTGCTTTTATATGGGCTATCCCCTGAGTGTTGGTTTAAGTAACAAAAAAAAAAAAAAAAAAAAATCAGCATTGGAACTCGAAGCAAAATAATTTGATGAGATTACGGTTATATGCTACATGGGCAAAAGTAGCTTGTGTAGTCGAAGATAAGCGCAAACGATAAACTGCCATGACTTTCATCTTTACAAATGCCATTGCTAGTTTCCTTTCAGTTTACTCAGTGATTATGGACTTAATCCATCAAATTGGAGACTTTCCGAAAGCTCAGTTTTTTTTTCTATAAATCTATAAATTCTTAAAATATTAATATATTTATTTATACAATAAAAAATTTGAAAACAATATATTAACATTTTTTCATATTTTTTTTCAGGTTTGTACAACATCAGCATCTGATTTTTCTACGAATTCTCGTATATGAATAAACAAATTATGACTAAAATTGGAAAGACTTTTTTAAGGTAATTTGATATCTGTCATGTAAACAACATCAATGTTTGTAGCTACCATATTTGTACACAATTCAACGATGACAATCTTTCAAAAACAACCAGATGTAAGGCTTCAAAATTCATATGAATCGAAGTCAAAAACTAAGGAATAAATTGGAGAGAAAACAAATATTATCTAAATATAGTTTCAGATTGACAGTATGTACCTTAAAAAGAACACTTATGCCCAGGCAGAAATTATGCAATTTTGTGTGAATCGAATTTAAAATTTAAAATGCTGCAGGAAGCAGCTGTCTAAAGAAATTTCTGTTTAAGTAAACAAATAGTGATGTAATGCCGTAGGCTTTTCTCTTAAAGGCAAAGGAATTGGACTATTTGAAGTTTTTCTATGCAATAATGCAAAAATTTCACTTTAAGACTTTTATATATTTTCCCATATAATTTTTTTATTGTACATACTTTTTCTTAATTGAAAATTATTTGATATTTAATATGCCTTAGCTTCTGCCGCTCGATTTTAGTATGAAACGTCCACAAAAGTCTTATTCATTCACTTATGTAAACCTGACAAAGTTTATATTGAGCCATCAAAAATACCGAAATTAATATTTTGTGACATTAAGGTGTCTGGACGTAGTGGCGTCCTTGATAGTGAAAAGTGAAAAACAACACCGCAAAAGCAAAGACAGCAGCTCAAAAGCAAAAACCAATTAACCCGCTTTACTTCCTGACGACCAGACGACTGACTGAGTACAAATTTAGGGGTGTTGGGTAGACATGATACACCTTGTTTTCTTCGTTGGCATGTCAATGTCGATAATATGTTTAGTTGATAAAATTAACGTTGGAATTATCATAACAAGCGGCATTTTCTTTTATAATGCTTTAAAAAAAATCTTTTTTTTTTCCTCAAATTTATTTAAATTTTTGTTCCATTTAAAGTCTTCTTTAAATAATCGATAATTCTTTTTTCATACAGAGGCATTACATTTGTTGCATGTGTGCCATTAATTTAACATCCTTAAACAGTTGGGGAATTTCCGTTGTCATTTGTTAAATTGCATGATATTCGAACTTTACCCTTTCAGGCAGAGTCGTACACATTTGCGTCTGAGTACCTACCAACGTCGAGAACATCAGCAGCAGCAACAAACAACATGCGCTGCTACGTGTTTGCCATGTTAAATTTGGAAAATTGAATCGTTCACATTGGCGGCATACATATGAGAGTATCATACAAACATACATGCAACATTCATGCTACATAGTAGATAGATATGTTATTTATTTGGTTGTGAAATTATTGACATTTGAGTATATGTATGTGCAAACATTGTCTTGCCATCTATGTATATTTGACTGTGTTCTATCATCATTTTTTGGGTAATTTAAAATAATGATGATTGCTGCAATTTTAATTAAAATGCATTTGCGGGAATTTTCCCAAAATTCTTGTTATATCAACACAATTTTGTTAATTGTTGTGTCAACAAAAGTGTCACATTGTCATTTATGATGTTGGTATTGACTCTGTATGTTAGTTAGCTAGAGAGGTGTGCATTAACAAATATTTGGTAAATTTTTTGAGGCTCGCTGTTAACTATAAATACAGTAAAACCTCAAAAGCACACATTTATTCCAAAAGAATTTATGCCCCTAATTTTTTCCTCAATATTTTTTTGTGTACTGAAATGTTCTTTTTTGGAAACTTTATTAACCTACATACGTACTACATAAATCCACTCTTTTCCCTACAAGCAGAGGATTTTTTGTTTCCAAAGTCACTGAAAAATTAAAAATCATGAGTGTCAAGAAATTATACCATTTCCGTACTTCTGAACATGTTGAATTCAGAAAATACGAGGGGTACTATTTATATTTCGGGAACTGGCAACACTAATGTCAATAGCTAAAATCTGGCAACACCATAATAATGTTTAACGTTATTTAGCACAAACGTACTCACAACGTTTTGATGTACTCTTACAAGTGCTATTTGTTTTGTTAACAGTGAGTTAAGAAAATCAATTTGGCGACCCTTTTTTTGAGCAATTGATAAATTATGGGGTATCCAACGAGTACAAATTTTTTTTTACAAAATCGAATGTATTGAAGTGAAACTAATGTGCAAGGATGCTCTTATCTCACAATATGTCACATGACGATCATGCATTATCACTGCATCGATGTTTTGTGGTACAACAACCGATTTTGGACGACCTTCATGGAACTCGTCGGCGACCGAGCTACGATCGCGATTAAATTCACTATATCAGCGATATACTGTGGTTTTTGATGGTGCTTTATTGGCATATAAAGTACTAAGTTCAGCGACACATTCTTGTTGAAAGTTGTGAAAAAGAATCTAACGAAAGCCTTCTCTTGAAATTTCCATTTTTTGGCCAATTTGATTTTATTAACTCACTTTAAACAAAACAAATAGCACTTGTACATCAAAACGTTGTGAGTACGTTTATGCTAAAAAATGTCAAACTTTATTATGGTGTTGCCAGATTTTAGCTATTGACATTAGAGTTGCCAGTCACCTCATTTTAGACTAACTCCGTTCACGATTTCTTATTCTACCTGCAAATTTTTTAAAATTTAATAAAAAGAGAACTGAATGTGTGGAAAAGAAAAGATTCAGTGTATTTTCAGCTCAGTTAGTTTTTGTTTTTCCATAGTGAGTGGTCGTGTGTTTTTTTGTAAAATTTAAAGGTTTTGTAAAGAACGCAAGTGTGCATCATTCTCCTCGTAAGTTTTTTTTTTTTACATTACTAAATATATTATTTTATCTTTATATAATCAAATCAATAAACAATTAGAGGGGCTATCAACCAGTTTCAACTTTAAAAAAAAAAAAAAAAAAAATTGTTATTTTCATAGTGATTTTGCTGTTTTTGCAGCATTTCGTCATTCTCCGTTTCATAATTCTCCGTCTTTTTTTGCGACATTTCAACATTCTCCGTTTAGTAACCCTCCGCCTGGTTTTTTTTTTTTTTTTTTTGGTTAGTTTTGCTTAAAGTTTTGTATTTATTTATCTTTCAAGTGTGTAATAAAAACATTAAAAAATAGGTGGGGACAAAAAAAGTCATGTATTGGTACATTTTTCGGAGATTTACCCACATACGTGAATACAAAAATTGTTTTTTCTTTTTGCAGAAACATTCTAGCCAATAAAATCTTTTCATTAAAGTCAAAATGAAAGTTCTTACATTAAAACAAGAAATTAGTTTCAGTTATTGACAGAGAAGATTTATGTTTTTTTGTGTGTTTTATGGGAATAACCCTAATGTACAAAAATGTATATGTTCAAATTACAAGGAGTTTACTTTATTTATTTGATATCGTAGCCATCCTCGTCTTTGGCTTAATATAAATCAACGTGAATATTTTTCCTGGAAATGCCACTTATGTATGGATTTCATCCACATTTTGCATACACGATTAAATTGATGACATATTTATTATGTGATATAACAAAGGCTTATAGTATTATTGGCAAGTTTCAGTGTTATACAAAATACATTCTACCTATTATTTGGCATTTAACGTGAAAATGACAATGCATAAAATATAAAACCAATCGTTATTCTTAAGCGAATGTTAAAATCCATATTAAAACATACTTCTAGGCGCTTAAGTAATTCATTTTCACATAAAAAATAATAACACTTTTCCTACATGCATCCTATTATGAAATTTCCGCATTCTTGGTAGCTTTTATTAATTTGCAACAGAATCATTAATGCAAAATATTGTAAAAGAAGTAAAAAATCCCATCAAAAAAACAAATACAATTTTGTAGTACAACAAAACTATACAACACAACAGACACCGGATGCTGCAGCCGGTTTGCGGAGCTGCGACAAAACTCAAAGCCCTCAATTTGGCCATGCAGATCAGAATAAACAACTTAAGCGCTAGCAGCTTTACCATCAAAGCACGGAAGATGCGAAAAAAGAACAAAACTGGTAACACTGTTTTTCTTTTGTTGTTCTTGATGCTTTGTGCTTGTTGCCAATTTCAATTGCTTGTTTTGCTGTTTGTGTTGTTTTTGTTTTTTGTTTTCGTTGAGCGGAAGTAAAAGGAAGTAGTTTTGTGTGATTCCAGTAGATAGTAATAGAAAAATATTGCTAACAAGTGCAGTGTTACCATAAATATTGCATAAAGTTAAAAAAAGGGCTAAAAAAAAATTTCTTGGGTCACCCTAACGAATTTCTGTTAAATTTACTTCAATTTGAGAGCTCACATGTTATATCAGTTTTTCAATTTGAGGTAAGGAAAAAATACTTTTCATACTAAAACTAACACCAAATTCAAAAAATAAGAAGAAAATTTTAATATATCAATTTTAAAGTTCCAGAACTTTGCAAAATCCTTTAATGCCCCATACGCAAAATACATTTTTGAAAAGCCCATACAATTAGCTAAAAGATTCATATAAAGAGTTTTTTCGAAAACGTTAGGGTGACCCAATTTTTTTTTTTTTTTTTTTTTTTGTTTGTCAATAAAGTCAGAAAATCACTTTTAACCCCACAACTCCTCGGGGGTATATTTTAGAGCCCTCAGCTGCAATTTAGTTTGGCCCTCCTCTTTCACCTCCTAGAAGCATTGTAACCTCATCAATTGCATCCTGTATAAAAATGAAATTTTGTTTGTTTGTACACAGTAAAAATTTTAGTTTAATTTTAAAATCAAAAAGTAGGGGGAGAGTACTGGGTGTGGGCACCGTATAACTTTTGACCCAGTGTATATTGTGCAGACATATAAGTACCAATGAAAAGCTAGAGACCTTAGCTAATTACTGGTGAAGAAAGTAAGATTTCGGCAGTTGAAAAAACTATATCAAAAAAATAGTGAAGTGATCAATTTTGACAAAAAAAAATTTTGGTTACGTTGTGGCACCCTTAGAAAATCGGCAAAAAATAAGAAAATATGAAGTAAAGCGCAATCAAATGGAGAAAAATTCAAAATTAGTTTATTCTGGACACATTGATTTACACAAATTTATCAGCTGAAGTGCAATGAATGCAAGTATGCCAATTCGCGCAACTCAGTTATGCTGAGCGCATAATAATGGTTCACGCATTTAAAAATGTTCGTAATCAAGTCCTTCTCCTGGGCCGTCAAGAAAACCCTTGAAATAAAATTCAGTGAATTGACACTCTTTAATGCTACCTGAGGAAAGTGAAAAAACATCAATTTACCTGATTTGATGGCACGCGTTGCCCGCATTTACGCAAGAAGTCCAGTCCAGCAAAATAACATCGTCGACTACTTCGACGTCACCGAAATTTTGATCTACGTTCTTCACGTAGCGTGAAAACAGGTTAATTAGTTCCTAAGTTTTTTTTTATTTTTTGAATCAGTTTCTTCTGTGATATCTTTAATGGACCTTTTGGTTCTTTCCTTTCCACTAAAAAAACGTAAGAAGGCATAAGAAAACCATTTAGATTAGTAACGTTGGACTCCACGACAATATTTCAGTAAAACACACGCTTTAAATAAAAAAAGAGGGGTGCCCACACCCGAACCAATTCGGGGCCCATACTCGATTTTGACAGCCACTTTGAAAAGCAATAAGCTAATTCTGTTGTGTGCACATTTTGGTTGCATTCGGTCTTGAATCACAAAATAAAATAAATTTACTGCATAAATATAGATTGCAATCAGCTTTTCGATTGATTTACTTCGATTTATCGCACTTGGAAAATTATTGAAAAAAACTTTTCTGCTGACTTTCACTTATTCAAAAATTATTTTCTTCTAAGCACAAAGTAAATGCGTCTGTTTGCTCCGGTAAATGCACAAAAACTTCGTGCTGTCATAATACGCGCTTAACATTTGTCTGAACAGCCGCATTTGTTTTCTGTCAAAAGCTACGGGGGAGTGCCCACACCCGAACCATGACCGCTGGCGGTACTCTTCCCCTATTTGTATAGAACAATTGCAAAAAAGTAATAATTTTAAACTATTTTGAATAAATTTCATATTTTTTTGGAATAGATTTCAAACTTTTTGGAAAAAAATTGCAATTTAGTACAAAAAAAAATTTAAAATCAATACTAAAGGAAATCAAAAGTAAGAAAAGTAAACTATTAGTTTTAGTGCCCATAGTATTTGGCTAGTCCATAGCAAAGAAAAGTAGGCTGTACCACGCCCTTCAAAAACCAATTCATTATGTAAAATGGTGATGTTTAAAAGAAAAAATTGGCCATGGCCACACCCTCCCAAAATTAATTCTTATTTCATAATATCTCTGAAAAAAAGCCACCAGGACACATAATGCATAATAGAAAAGTAGGCGGTACCACGCCCTTTAAAAAACTAATTCATCATGTGTATCTCTAAAACAGTTGAATGCAGACAAAGACCGCAAAGGAGAATAATGTTTACCGGAAAAATGGGCAATGCCACGCCTCAAAAAAATCAGTTCGTTGTATCTTCGAAACTATTCAATGTAGATAAATGAAGTGTGCTACATATTTAAAGCGCACCAAAACACAAAATGCTTATTAGAAAAATGGGCGACACCCCACTAAGAAAAGAAATTGATCATGTCTCTAAAACAATTTGACGTATATCGATGTAATTCAGTACAATAGAACAAATAATTTTCACTGAAAAAATGGGCGGTAACACTCCTCCAAAAATTTAATTCGTCATGTTTCTGAAACTATTTAAAACACAGCGAATATTTGGGAGTCGTAGTAGGCAGAGTTTCATAGTTTTTTTTTGCAAATTGATTTAAAAATCGGTTGGCAACTCTGCCTACAGAAGCACAAAATACTTAACGCAAAAAAAGATGCGAATGCTCATTACGCTGCTAATGAGTTTCTTCTCACTTTGATGCAATCGACTGTGGACATGTGAGGGAAACAAAAAGCATAGAACAAAAGGAAATCATTTTCCAAAAAGAGATAGCAAATACGTTTGGGAAGTAAATGAAAGAGAAAGAGAGAGCGAGATAAAATTCAATAGTAGTAAAGTAAAATAAAGAAATTAAGCATGTTGCCCTAATGTTGCTGATGCTGCACGCAACGGCGGCAATTGCTACTTTTGCTGCAACAGCATATTTTAGCTTCCTGTTGCGTGTTAGAATGTTGCTGATGTTTTGTTCCTGTTTCACTTGTTCTCTACGTTGCGACGACGATAATGCAATTTCAGGTTGTCACTACTAACTGGAGCTGGAAGGGGGTATGGTTATGATGAAAATGTCATTATTTAAGTGAACCGCCGCAGTTGTGCGCATCGGAAGAATGCAATTTTCAATGAAAAATTCTAATTAATTGTAACCTTTTTGTTTGGTGGCAGCAAACAATTTGTGAAGAAGATATGGGGAGCCTGACTGGCTTTTTATGACAGCCGACGACAATTGCGCGTTGTCGATAATTTTATGCCTGTTACACAGCAGCAACAGCATCCGGTAAAAGCGGATAAAAACATTTTCATTCCCGATTTATATATAGTATGTACTCGTATTTGAAAAATTGTAACTCCAATTGGTGAAGCGTACTTGGTTTTTTGAACAGGAAGCAGGAAATGCGTGTAGTAAGCAGTGAACTGCAACAAATTGAGTGCTTGGAGTGGCACTTAAAAAAGGGAGTATGTAGAACATTATGTTTAATAGGCAGTGAAGTGTATAAACCCTATAACTGAATATTAGCTCATATAACTTATTTAAATTATTTTATAAATCACATATTCATATGTTGTTGACACATTTTGCGCAATACTTTAAATACTTTTGCAAAAACCGTCTCCAATATTTAATGCTACGGAAAAGTTTCACCATGCGTAGTAACGTCAAATATCTCACCAAAAGTACCCGCGCAGAGTTTCACTCAGAAACAAAACCCAAATTTTGGTTTTTCTCACAACTTGGGTGTGCCCGAAAATGTTCGCGTACATACAACTGAGGAAAAAATCTCTCCTTAGTCTTAACGGCTGCATTATTAATGCTTTGCACCTGGCATCCACAAGGATGCTGCGGCAGTTTTGGCAGCGGAAAAGTATAAAGTTGCAACTGCATGAGAATTCCCAGCAATCCTTGCTTAATAATTTAAAGTATTTTTTTTTCCTTTTTGTTGCAACAAATTTCTTTTTTGCCATTTCTTTCGTTGCCTGCACTTTAAAATTCTAGTATGATCACATATATACATGCATACATATATGTGTGCAAGTATGTGGTGGTGGTGGTATTTGCTGCACTTGCTACATTTTTTTCTTTTTTTTTTTTTGGTGCACCGTTTGCTGCTGCTACTACTATTATGCGCTGTTATAGTAAATCTAGTGTAAATCTAGCAACTGTATACCACATGCTTATGCATATTGCAGGCGCATAAACATGTATATAAGTAGTATGTACATATATAAGGATATACGATACATGCTTATGCATAACATGCATTGCATATATTGTGACATTTGCTTTATTTTACACATATTTAAAGGGGTGATGTGAATATCTGCGAGTTGGTCACCATAATTTGCTTATCGATCACACTTTTCAAACGTTTTGCTTTAAGTCAAAAACTCTTATTTCAGATGTATATTTTTGTGCTTAGTTTGAAATTTTTTTATTTAATGCTTCTAAAAAAATGTTCTTTAAAAATTTTCTACGCTTTGAACCACCCTATATTCATACAAAACTTTCTATTGTTACAACTACTACTTAAGTGGAATTTGATGCTTTTCTAGAAGGTATAAAAATACAATTTTACAACAATTTTCAAGTAAAAATAAAAGTGCAATAATGTTTTAAAAGGATCAGTTGTTTTGTCATAAAATTTTATTTATGTACTAGAACGTACACTAGGTTTTTTATTTTATTGTAATATAAAATATTTCTACGTATTTGGTCTTTATTTGTAAGACTTTAAGATAACTTGGGTTTTAAATATTTTCTTTATGAAATTTTGAGATTTTAATCATTCGACATTGTCTCTTAAAGCCTTATAAGAGACTTTGAAATTTTTATACTTTTATTCTTAAAGCAAACGATATTTGAGGACTAAGCATCCAAGAGGAAAAATTTCAAGCTTTTCGAAACCACGCACTTTAAAGCGCTTGTTCTCATAGAAATTTAGAAGCACTTACATAATGATTTTTTGTAAGGCTGCAGTAAGAATAACATGGGTTGGAACCCAGCGTGGGTGGTTTAGTTTTTAATTTTTTTTTGCTTAATTTTTTATTCAACTTTTTTCTATTTCACTTCTCATTTTCCTTTGTCTTATTTATTTACTTTTATTTTATTGAATTGAAACTGATTATACAGTAGGGTGGGCCGATTTGAAAACTGATCTCGGCTACCCCCCTATGTGAAAGTTCATTCAATTCTATGAATATTTGCCCAAGGAACTATACCTCTGCCTTCAAATTTAGTTCGGCGCATTTTTGATCGAAAATTTTACCTTTTATTAAAATTTTTTTTATTTTCATACTAAATTTTAAAAATTTTTATAAAGACAAAAGTAATGTCATTATATGATTTGGCTGGTATTCTGTCAGTAATCAATTAAATTGGGTTTTGTTTACACGAGAAGTTAACTTGATGGTATGAAATTGATGCTATATATTTAAAAAAGTGATATGGGTCAAATAGCCGATTATTAAGGCCGATTTTCAAAATAAACGATTCATATTTTTGGATGAATATTTTCAAACAAGACTTCAAACTAGGCTGAAAGTTCATTCAATTCTATGAGTATTTGCCCAAGAAACCATACCTCTACGTTCAACTTTAGCTCGGCGCATTTTCGATTGAAAATTTTACCTTGCGTTTAATATCACAGGCGCCGAACTAAAGTTGAACGTAGAGGTATGGTTTCTTGCGCAAATATTCATAGAATTGAATGAACTTTCAGCCTAGGTTGAAGTCTTGTTTGAAAATATTCATCCAAAAATATGAATCGTTTATTTTGAAAGTCGGTCTTAATAATCGGCTATTTGACCCATATCACTTTTTTAAATATATAGCATCAATTCCACACCATCAAGTAAACTTTTCGTGTAAACAGAACCCAATTTAATTGATTACTGACAGAATACCAGCCAAATCATATAATGACATTACTTTTGTCTTTATAAAAATTTTTAAAATTTAGTATGAAAATAAAAAAAATTTTAATAAAAGGTAAAATTTTCGATCAAAAATGCGCCGAACTAAATTTGAACGCAGAGGTATAGTTTAGTGTGCAAATATTCATAGAATTGAATGATCTTTCACATAGGGGGGTAGCTGAGGTCGATAAAATTTCGTCCATACAATTTGCCCCACCCTATTATACAGTGATTCTAAGTAAGGCTGTAGGAAGCATTCGAATGTCAAATATAATTTGGGCAACATTTGCTTAATATACAAATTTAATACCTCTTTATCTTATCGGGCGATGTTGTAGCGGTCTAACGAGTTGGTACATGTAAGTAAAAACAATATGTTTCTATCTGTCACACGGACGATCGTAGGTTCGTACCCTCCTACGATCGTTTCATTTTTTTAGTTGAAAGAACGCTTACCGCCGCACTACAAATAAGCGCTTCAAAAAGCCTTTTCCGTAAAGCTATGGTGAGCTTAAGAGCGCTTACATCCTAGAACATACAATGTTAAAAAGAAAGAATAGTTCTTACAGAGCGGAATTGCTTTTTGGTGAAAAAGAAGCACATCAGAAGGGAAGCACAACAGAAGGATTTTTAAAGCACTACTTTTTCCCTTGGGTAGCTCTGTTAGTGCTGTTTTAATACCACATAAGTGAGCCTGCTGACTGGTGGCGGGTTTGTCAAGGACAATATTAGCTATATTGTAAAAGAAACTGTAAAGCATATTTATATCCAATTTGTTCTATTGAGGTAGTTGAGCAGCGAGCCAGTATCTATATCGCTCCGATTATTAAAAAATGGTTTTTCCAGAGCTCTACTAAGTATTTCTTTAGACAGACCAGAGTACTTGCAGAGAAAATATTCAAGAGATTACTTCTCTTTGTCATCAGTGCAACTCTGATTGAAAGAATTGAAGGGAATAGCAAGCCTTTCGGCATGCTTGTCGATGGTTTAGAGTCCATTACAAACTACAGCAATTTTTGATAGCAGGTCTGATATTTTCGAGTTGTTCAATGAAGTTCAGATTGCCTAAGGTTTTCCTTCTGTCATTCGCCTTACTCTGAATAAGTCAAGCTTAGAGAGGAGCCATGTCTTGCTGTTCATCAGCTTTTGCATTATCCTCAAGGTTCTTGTGACTTGGAACCCAAACGAGAGTAAGTTCGGATTGATATCCTAGTTCGATTAAATGTTTATTGTTTTTACAGTTTCTGAATTCAGCGCCTTCATAGCAATTTGACTGTCCGAGAAGAATACCAATTGGCTATAACTGAGGTTAAAAGCCTCCACTATACTGGCTTTGATAATGGCATAAACTTCTTCCTAAAAAAACGCTAGCTGAATTGGTTAAGCGAAAAGATTGAGAGCAATTCGTCACGACAATGCTACGACTAGATAACTCTAATTTTCTAGTTCTGAGATAATTCAATGTTAAAATTTTGATAATATATCGATACCTCCAACGTAAAAGTTGATTACTCAAGTTACCAACTTTTTACGGGACAGCGTTTTTCGAAATCTACACATTTGGTTCCATCTTGTGTCAAGCTTTGGTACCTTGAGCTTGAAATTTGAAGGCCTGGGCGCTTTTTTTGAAGTCACAACCTAAATTTATTTTATATAGGTTTTCATACAAAAAAAAAAAAGAAAAGCTATAATACAAAAATGCTCATTACTCAAAACTACGATTTTCGAGTTACCAACTTTTACGTTGGACGTATCGATATGTTTGCTTATAACTTAGCAATTGTGCCACTTTAGAGAACACTGGTTGAACAGAATTGTGCTTCAAAGCATGAAAAATATTAAAGGCTACTTACCCAATAATAATAATTTCGGAGTTATCTAGTTATTGCATTGACGTGATGAATTGAAGTCTTTTGGATTGCACCTGCACATGCTCCACAGTCTATCTTGGAGCCATCAGTGTACAAAGTGGTGGCGAAATTAAAGTTGGACGTATTGTCTTCCAATTGAGCTTTTTCGAAAAACTACACACCAAAGTCAATTTAAGACAGACGAATAAATGTTTTTATAAATTCTTACTTAATTGAAGCCTTAAAAAACTTTTAAATCTCAAAAAATCTTTTGCTTATAGACGATTATTTACAAAAGATTTTTCTAAAATAGTCGCTTGAATTTTTTTTCCAAAAAGTTCCTTTTGAAGTTTTTTTAATCATTTCTGAAATAGAAGATAAAAAAACTTTTCACCTCTATTTTCTAGCAACAAAGTTATAAGCTTTCTTTTACTTTTATTTCAAAAGTTAAAAGTTTTATGTTAGAATTAAAGTCTGTTTTAAACTAAAAAAAAAACTTTTAATAATGTTTATATACAATATCAAACTCTTTTTCAAGTTTATTATAATATTTAATTAAATGTCTATCATACGTCATGTTGAACTAAGTAAATGAACTTCTTTTACTTTAACGCAATAGCGTTTCTTCGATGTAACTAACAGACTCAATGACTATGTAAGTTATGTTAAAATTTTTATATTTTACACTAAAATTTAAGTTTATTCAATGGCTGCGTTATACAAAACTGCTTTGAAGCCATAATACTTTTCAAATAAATGTTTACATATACTAAAATATATTGTAGTTTCAACAAATTCATAAAACTTCTCAATTCACTCGCGAAAATTTTAATAACTTTAATGGCTCCCCAAACAAATGTAAAAAAGTTGCAAAAGCAATTAACAAATATTCTGCCAAATTCTCATAAACATTTATTTTACTTCAAATTATTTCTATTGCTGTGTAATATTTAGCTGACCATATTTCAATGTTGCTGTAGATGCGTAATTAAAATAATAAATACATACATACATACTCACAAAACCATACACACAAAACATATGCGTGTGTACATTAGCAGTGTTTGTGTCAAATTCTCAATTCAATTTGTATGCCACAGTTCCAAACGTGACTTGACCGCGCAACAAAACCACAATAATTTTGCTAAAACAAAAGCATTAACTTGGCATTTAAGGATGATTAAATTTCATGTTTTTTTTTTTTTTTTTGTTGGCACTCATTAAAAATTTTTTTATTTTATATGAATATATATTAGAGCGCCCACAAGATGTATGAAATGTGCAAAGTTGTGAATTTGTTTGCTCCCCGTCCATTTCCTGAAATTAGAGGTCAAAAAAATAAGATCTCAAAAAAAAATTTGGAATCGATAGTGGAAAAAACCCAGCCGGTTTTCGATCAAAGGTCGAAAAATTGACTAAAAAAAGGGAAGTCGCTTTGACTGCCCGTTACTTCAAAACTATTCATTTTTTCATAATATTTTCAAGACAACTTTTGTAGAGCATGACTGGGTCAACATTATCTTCTTTGAAAGGTTTGGTCCAAAAATTAAATTTGTTGCTGTTTCGGTACAAAAATTTAAATTTTTTAGGAAAATTTTCATGTCTTTTTTGCTATAAATTGGTTTTTTGTAATTTTTAAAGGGCGGAATATTTGTTATGGAATTTTTATGTTAAAGGAAATTAAATGTTAATTAATTTAAAAAGAAAAATTTTACAAATATATTAAATTTTAAGGTATGGAGCCGGTCTCAAAGTTTGGAAAAAAATTAAGTATTTTAATTTTTTTCTTTTAATCGCTTTTTTATTGGATGCAAGAAAAAGTATTGCTAGTTGTTATTACATGCATCATTTAGAACTGCTTTTTGCCTTCAAAATGAGCTATGAAATGGGCTTGTGCGACATTTTTTTAAAAAGTTATGATCATTTTAAAATGACATCATGAAAGTTAAAAATCATGTATGGATTTTCTATAGCAATTGCCATATTACTATATCTTTTATAATGTTATTTTAAAATGGTCATAACTTTTTAAAGAAAAATCATACAAGACCATTCTGTAACTTATTTTGAAGAAGAAGAACAGTACTAAATGACGCATTTAATAGAAAAGACCAAAACGATTTTGTAAGCGTTCTACACAACCTCAAAAATCGTGTTTTTTGAACATTAGGGGTAAGATATCTCACAAACCATAAGTGATACAGCAATTTCGCGTCCAATTTCGAATTCAGCATTAATAACTACATCTAAAATTACTATTTTGGTTTTGATTTGTAGTCGTTTTTTTTAAATACCGTTTTTCGACCTCATTTTAAAAACCATGCCGTGAACCGATTTTGAAAACTTTTTTTTCTTATTCAGTAAATGCTCAGGTGCAATTTCACAGCTTTGTGCAGTTCTCGACAACTTGATTGAAATTTTTTCCTGAACTGCGTGCACGAATTTGGAAATTTTCGATTATCTCTAATGGAACAGCCCAAAAACGCACTAAAACGATAATAAATGCTATTTTCGTGTTTAGCAATCCCAAATTAGTTTAAGAAATATGACTACTGAAATGGTTTCTTACCAGATTAAAAATTAAGAAGAAAAAATAAAAAAAAAAAATTTTTTTAAGTTTGAAATGGGCTCCATTTCTTAAAAACTAAAATTTTTTAGTAATTTTTCTTTTAAATTAATCAACGTTTAATTCCCTACAATATAAAAATTCCATTCATGAAAATTTTCTTAAAAAATTTAAGTTTTTGTACCGAAACAACAACAAATTCAATTTTTGGACCAACATTTTTTAAGAAGATAATGTAGACCATGTCATGCTCTACAAAAATTGTCTTGAAAATATTATGAAAAAATGAACAGTTTTGAAGTAACGGGCAGTCAAAGCGACTTGCCTTTTTTTAGTCAATTTTTCGACCTTTGATCGAAAACCGGCTGGGTTTTTTCCACTACCAATTCCAAATTTTTTTTTGAGATCTTATTTTTTTGACCTCTAATTTCAGGAAATGGACGGGGAGCAAACAAAATCAGAATTTCGCACATATGGGCGCTCTAATATCTATTATAGTTAAGTACGCACAAAATAAAAAAATTTACTAGTATTTTATGTTTAAACTTAATTAATTTTCAAAAATTTACGATTTTCTTCAATTGCTACTTTTGGTAAATTTGTGGAATTTATTTAAAACTAGGAATTTATTTAATTAAGTATTTAGAAGTTAGATCTTAAAACTTTGATTAAAAATAAATAGCAAGCACTTTTTTATACATCTAATTATATGTTACTCATACGTCATGATAAACAGCAAGAATCAATGAATTGTGTTTTCAGACCGCAATATTGTAGTATCGATATGAGTACGAGATTAAATTTATGAGTAATTTTTGTTCAGCATTTCGTGTTCTACAAAAAGATGTTATTTAATCAGTGGCCGCTTACTAAAAGTTGTTTAAAAATAGAAAACTTTTATTATTTAATATTCTTAAAAACTACACAATATCCACATGGTGTTTTCGATTTAAAGGAGGCGTTCCAGACACAAGCAAAATTTTCCAAATAAATACTGGGGTTAATCGTAAATAAATATTCCCGGGGAATTTTCTCCGGCTGCCGTGCATTCTCTATTGCAGTTTAAGAAAATTCCCCGGGAATCTTGATTCACGATAACCCCCTATGTTGAGAACATTAATTGAGGTAATATAACTAATTTGTAAACAAACACTATAATTATTTTGTGACAGTTTTGTACAATTACGTTATAATGTAAATTAAGTTTGACATTTCTTATACAAACTAAAGCTATATATGAAATGGTAAAAATATATAAAATGTTTAAAATTTTCCTAAACTCAAACATAAAAGCATAGAACCTTAATTTCAAACTTATGAAAACGATTTTTTTGGAATGGGGCATTTCATTTTGACAGCTTATTTAATGAATTGTATGAACTAATTTGGCAGCATAGCCTTTCTAAACGTCATTTGCAAAGTACGGTAGGATTATCGCAAAAAAAAAAATGTCACATAATTTTAGGAGCTTGTTTTATTACCTTATTAGTATTGAATTCTATATTACCGAACAATAAAATGTCGGCAATGCAAAGCAATTATCAAATCAGTAACAGAGCATTGCTCTTATTTATAAACTTTGCACTTAATAAATAAATCACAAATAAATAATAAAACAAAATAATAAAAAAATATCCTAAAAATATGCAACATTTATTTTGACGAAAAAATTTCACTGAAACAGCAGCTTAATTGTTTTACGATGACACTTCTTTAGTCTTGTGTGACATTTAAATAACATTTCTGCCTTTTTCAAAATTTTTCTCGAGAATTTCGTTTGTTTGTGTTGAGGCATTTACGTACATTGTATTTTCCAATGCTGATGACTCGTTAATGCTTTCAAAACCCAAAAGAAAACGCTTGTTCTTAAAGCAATTGAGTGATTTTAACAGATTGCTGATTTTATTCTGTTGGCGTAAGTAAATCCCAAGTAACTTGACATGTTTTGAACTTGTCTTAATCACAACTGCCAACAGATTATTAACCTTTTTCTTAAGGAATAAACAATACAACGAACTGTAGCTTATTTTTTTGGGATGATACTTAATAAGTAAATACAAATATTGAACATAATGCTTGAATCTGCCACTTTCAATGCCAACTCAATTAATAAGCTCTGAAATTTATGACTGAAAATAAAAATTGTTTCAAAAACTTTTATTTAAAGTTTGAGGGAAAACAAAAGTTTTGCATACTTTTATAACTTTTATTTTATTTAAACAAATTTTTGGCAAATTATCATAAGCAAAGCAAATTAAGTTGATGAAACTTTATAAATAACTCATTTATAATTTAGCCATTTTACTTAATGACCAACGCTTGGTTTGATATCAGAAGGTAAAAGTTTCATATGTTTAAATGCTGCTCCATGAATGTATGCATGCATGTATGTTTATATGTACGAGTATGTATTCTCCTGTTACTTATAGGGGGAGCACAGAAAAAATTGTTTAACAGTAAACAAAAACAGAAAGGGAACCGCTTGACGCTCATTAAGCTATTTATACAATTGAGAGCGCAAAAAAATAAGGTAAAATATAAAAAAGCATTGCATACAAAAAGGCGCGAAAACTTTTAGCCGAAGGCATGAAAATAAATTGAATGCCTGTTTGTTTGTTGTAAATAAAATACCATACACCATGCTTTCTGAAAGCCACAATGAAAAGTGTACGCCGCAAATTTTTTGCTGTATTGCTTAAAATTGTTGACCTGATTGTAAAACTTTTATTTGGAAACAAAGAGGAGCAACAATTGTTCTTAATCCATAGCAGCAATAAAATTTGGGGTGAATACCCAACGGAAAACGGAAGCGCATTGAAACGACTTCAGTTTCGCTTTTAGGGAAGCAAGAAGCTGCTTCCAGTGCTGTTCTCACTGCTTATCTTTTTTAACACAGCATGTCCTAGCGGAGATGCACATCTTCAGAAGCACATGAAATACGCTTCAAATACGCTTCCGCGAAAGCACATATTTGAAAGCTTATGAAATAAGCTTCCGTGAAAGTTTTTCAAAATTTTAAGTTGTATTTCATTAAATTACTTTTTTTCTGTAACTTTTGAAAGATTTATTAACTTTCATAAGCAATAAAAAAAAAAATAGAATTTGAAAAATTTTGTATGCTACCAGAGATGTGCTTCTTTTGCTCTCTTTTTGGAAGCAGCTTCATTTCTTCCCGTTGGGTATATAAAGTATGTTGCTCTATTTCATATTATATTAAATGTAACTCATACGTCATGTTAAGTATACCAAGAAAGAAATATGTAGATTCTAATAAAATTTTGATTATTTCGATGAACTTACAGCTTAAGCAGCTGTTATATTTTGATTTTTAATGATGTGTTTTATCAAAAATTTAAATTTAATGATTGGCTGCATAAGTTTAGTATCAAAAATTAAATATTTCAATATTTATGTACATATTAAAGCTAATGTTATGATTCGATTTAAGTTAGTTTCCATACACACTTTATACAAAAAGGCATTCTTACTAAAGCTAATCGCACACCAAGTCAGACAAAATGTTTTTTTTTTTTTTTTTGTGGGTTTTGTTTCAGACAACAACAATACATTGCTTTTTATGACGAAATGATGGAATGAAACACTTGTTATTGGTACAAAAATCAAAAATATAAGCACTCAGTCTAAAGTTCATCGAAACCATTAATATTAGCATCAACAAGACAAATAGAAATATGATGAAGAGTCTGCCAACTTTTTTGAATTTATGGTTTTGAGGGTGTAACATTATCTATCAAACATACGTTCAAATACTTATATTAGAGATGTCTCAAATATTCTGCCACTATTCGGTATTCAACCTATCTTGCCACATTTTCTTGTATTCTGTATTTGAATGAATATTGCAAGCTAAGTATTCGGCCGGATACTGAAAAAACTCTGTTTTTTGCCATTTTTAAGCAATATAACAAGACAAGGAAACTTTTTGCAACTCAAACCTGGTATGGCAATTGAAAGTGCCTTATCCTTCAAAAACCAATTCAAATTATATAGATAGCTTCTTTTGCCTTAGAAATATCATAAGAGACGGAGAGCTATCAAATCTGAATGGATGTTCTTCCGGGAGCTTGGCCGAATATTCAATATTCGATCAAATCACTATTCGTGACATCTCAAATATATGTACATTTGTTTGTGTATGTATATAAGTGTTGATAAACATTTCAAAGCTTTTTTATTTCTGCTTATCAGAAGAGCGATTTTGTGCGCGTTTTTATCTGAAAGTCTTGACAGACTTTTCATTTTCATATCAGTTTTTTTTTTCTCCCGCATGTTTTGATTATTTTCTTTTATTTTTGGTTTTATTCTTTTTTGTTTGTTAAGCTTTCTTTATCTTTTACAAAATCAACCCTTTTATTTTTTGTTGCGTACACAAAAGCAAATTTTTAAAATACATAAGCAGAACCAAAATAATATTTTGTTTTTTCGTTTTGTGATGATGCTGTTTTTGCAAATAAAATAAAATGTATCAATATAAAAGCATTAAGGTACTACCACCTTATCATTATTATAAATATTTTTACTTACCCACTTGTCTGCAGAATATCTTCTTCTTGAAAGTGTCTGCTTGAATATTCTTATACCGTTCAAAAGTATGCTTCTTAAAACTATATTTGTTGTAATAATGGTTGCTACATTAAATCGATGTAATCTTAATTCCTCAGTTCCGATGTGGTCTTGAATTTATGGAATGAGGTATTTTTATTTATAAATTTATACTTTTGAAAAAAATTTTAGTTGGCCGTATCTAAATCTAACATTTGCCTCTATGCTTTAAATTTTTTTTAGAAATCTAAATAAGACCTCAAAAAGAAAATAATTTTTATATTAATATTTTGATTACATACGATACATGGCCGCCGTTAAGCTAGCCTTTCCCAAGAGGAAAAATTTCTAGCGCTTCTGATCCAAGCACTTCAAAAGTGCTTGTCCCCATAGAAATTTAGAAGCACCATCACAATGATTTTTTATAAGGCTGCAGTAAGAACAACGTGAGTTCGAACCCAGCCCGGGAGATTTTTTTTTTTACTTTTTTTAACTTTTTTTGCTTTATTTTTTTTTTTTAATTAAATATTTTTTATTCAACATCTTTCATTTCACTTTTCTATTTTCCTTTCTCTTATTAATTTACTTTTGTTTAACCGAATTGAAATTGATTACACAATGATTCCATATAAGGCTGCAGTAAGAACAACGTGAGTTCGAACCCAGCCCGGGTGATTTTTTTTTCTGTTTTTCTATTTGTTTTTGCTTTATTTTTTTTTTTATTTAAAATATTTTTTATTCAACCTTTTTATTTCACTTTTCAATTTTAATTTCTCATTTTTATTTACTTTTGCTTACTTTAATTGAAACTGATTGCACAATGATTCTATGTAATGCTGCAGGACAACATTTGCTTAATATACAAATTTAATACATCTTCATATCATCGGGCGTTGGTGGAGCGGTCTAAAGGGTTGGTAAATGTAAGAAAAAAATATCTAGCACGCGGAGGGTCGTGGATTCAAATCCTGGCACGGCCAGTTTTATTTTTTTTTCTTTTTTTTAAATTTTATTGAAAAAACGCTTACCGCAGCATTACAAATAAGCGCTTTAAAAACTCTTTTTTGGTAAGGCTGCGGTAAGCTTTGGCTCACTTACATCCTATGACATGCAATGTTAAAAAGAAAGTATTGTTCTTACGGAGCGGAAGCGCTTATTGGCGAAAAGGATGCACTTCAGAAGGGTTTTTGAAGCACTTCGTTTCCCCTTGGGTTATTTCACTGGCTGAATGCTCTTTTGCTCCATATACATACATAAAAGTATATATCGATACGTCCAACGTAAAAGTTAGCAACTCGAAAATCGTAGTTTTTAGTTATGATTATTTTTGTATGGTTTTCGTTAAAACAAGAAAACCAAACATAAAAATTTAATAAATACTTTGGAAATCTGTAGTCCAAATAAAGGTCTTTCGACTATTAAATTGATTTACAGAGATATTAACAATTTTACCTTATAATTTGGATAAAAATGAATACATATCAGTTGTTCCATGAAAAAAGTTGGTAATTTAACTTGCCAACTACCATTAAAAAATATTCTATGGACATTATGTTGGTATGTAGGATTTGCAACCACTAATAACTTTGTAAGTTAAGTTACCAACACAATTTGTTATTTCTGTCCCGTGAATAAGTTATCAACTTAAGTTGCCAAGTTTTTGCATGGAGACCTCACTAAAATATACTTAGGTTGTAACTTCAAAAAGTGCTCCCATCCCTTCAAATTTCAAGCTAGAGGTACCAAAATTTTACGCAAGATAGAGTCTAATACGCAGATTTTGGTAATTAAATAACTGGTAGTTTAAATAACTTCTCTCAAAATTTTTAATTCCGCAGCAAAACAAATTAACTAAAAATTTCTAATTCATATCATACATGCAAATGACTACCTTATTAACTCTTTACACGTAGGGCAAAAAATTTCCATACACATTAAACACATAAGAGTAATAAAAGTCTTGAGCCTTTCTTTGCATAACCAACCAAAATTCGACTTGACACTTTTTTATAGAATTTTTTTGTAGAACATTTTAACCCATTATAACCAAGTTTTTGGATAATGGGGCCAAAAAGACCCATAAAAATGGGATATAATGGTTAAAAATGTTCTAGAAAATTATTCCTTGCTTGATTTCACGTTAACCTTCTAGAACATACTAACCCATTGTATCGAGTTTCTCTGGTTCTTTTTGACCCCATTATCCAAAAACTTGGTTATAATGGGTTAAAATGTTCTACAATTCCAATTTTCATGAAAATCGGAGATGTCAATTCGAATTATGGTTCTATGGAAAATTTTACTGAAAAAAAAAAAATACCATCCGGACGGTGCACAGTGTGAGATTTTGCCAATCTAGGACCTCAAAATTCAATTTTAGCCGTAGTTTCAAAGATATCGAGTTGATATTTTATGTATGAATTTAAATTCTTTATGCGGAGATTTGGTTCAGAGACGAAAAAAATCGGACAAAATCTACTTGCACCTCCCATACAAATGTGCCTTTTTTAATAAAAAAAAATTTTTTAAAATTGGTTGTAATGATGATATCAACTTGAAAATTTGTATTTAGCATTTCAGTGGTAACTGAGTGATTAAAACAGATAGCATAAATTTTTGTTTTCATGATTTCAGTGCAAGTGTTCATTATAGCACTTTAGTCATTGTAAAAAAAGTAGCCTTTGGGCAAAAAATGCGCAAGATTTTATTTTTTAAGTCTATTCTATGAGTATGTATGCTAATTCTGTATGCTTTGTCATAGCCTAACCACGCCCAACTTGTAAGTTATAGTCTATGAAAGATTCAAGATTTTTTAAATTTGTCTTACCTTTTAGCTGATTATAAAATAATTTGGTTAAAATACTTAGGTGCAAATGTAAGGGTTGTGTATAGCAAAAATTTTTAGTGAAAGTATTGACCTTTAATGCAAAAAACTTTTTGCCAAAAAACAAACGCGCACAACTTCAATTTGATCGCTCAAAGTTTTGTTATCGAAGCAAGCTTGAAAATTTGTTTTTGCATGCTGTTCAATCGTACGTGTTTGATAG
The DNA here is from genome assembly GCA_951812925.1 of Calliopum simillimum. Taxonomy (NCBI): domain Eukaryota; kingdom Metazoa; phylum Arthropoda; class Insecta; order Diptera; family Lauxaniidae; genus Calliopum; species Calliopum simillimum. The sequence continues at coordinate 88,303,608 of OX638369.1, read as the reverse complement.
CTGATATCATGCCAATGACATTTCTTTTATTCTCTTTTATCCTCATTTTCGTAACAATTGGGGTCTTTTCTAACAAATTACTAAATATGATCGATTTTCAAGCACATTTTTTTTTTTTTAATTGATGTCCTAGATTGGCAAAATATCACACTGTGCGGTGGCAGCTTTGTATGTTAGCGCACCAACGACTGATGATAAACACAACATCAAAAACTCATAACTTAATAACCGTAAAACATACCAAAATTTTGAGGGCCGGAAAATAATTTTTATAAAATTTACTTTTAAAAAAATATTAAAAATAAAAATAAAAAGGTTGCACCAAGCCCCAAAATGGCTTTGAAAAAGATAAAAAGTTTTTATCCACCAAAATTTATTTTTTTTTTTTCCAGTATATTTTTTGAAAAGTTCATACTTTCATACAGAAATCCCAAAAATTTCATTAAAATTGAATAAAAAGCCGATGAGCTATAAATTTTCAAATGTGTGAGTATCCAAAGGTTGGATCGTACTTTGTGTGGCCACTATCTTGGAAATTTTTGGAATTTCGGAAAATTGTTTTTCCACAGTTATATGTGCGTGACGTACTACCTTTCCACCAATTTTCATAAAAATCGAATCTTGGTCGGTAACGCAAAGAAAGACACTCCTACAATAGTTTTTCATACCAAACGTCGGAGATCTTCTTTTTACGAATCTGAACTTGGTTCTTTTCTATCTAAATAGAATCCGAAAATATCTTGCTTCAAAGTGCAGAAATCGTCGTTTGGAGCCGTATTTGAAGCTTTAACACTCTTAGAGTAAATTATGCAATTAATATCTGCCAACCCCATCCATTAGTCATAACCTTACTCATTAAACCTGGCCTTCCAATGTTTCCCATTAGATCATTACTTTTCCAGCTATCACCTATTTAAATAAAGGATTTTCAGCATCATACACTACATTAGAGCTGAGATACCTATAAGTCAATGGATGATAGCAAGAAAAGCAGAGATGAAATTGGAAAAGAAAAAAACACAAAAATATATGAGGAAGTCAATGGCTACCAACGAATTTGGCTAAAATAAAATAAATTACACTTTATCCTGGAAGCGCTTCACATTACAGTGCTAGCTAAATAGAGCAAATAAGAGTTTTCAAACAAAAAATCGTATTTGCAATACAAAATTTGCTCCTTTGATAGAAAAATTGCGTATATAGCAGACAAGAATAATAGAAGTTGTTTAAACCTTCAATAGGTCAGCGGAATAAAAACACAATTATTATTGTAGAAAAAAGAACTATGTCCAAAAAACCACACTTATTCTCAGCATATAAAAAGCACAATAAATAGACATATTTTTTCACAATAGCTCAAATAATACTGATACGTTATACAAAAATGAAAATACATTTTGTTGATTCTCTGAGAAAAACTCGTATACAGGGTGTATACGTTACAGAAGTTGAAAAATGTGCCATATAGAGAAAAACTTCTAGTCTGCATCTCGAAAACGAGAGCACCTACGGTTAAACAAATAAGTTCACTTGAAAAAGCTGGTCTAGAAATCTACAAAACCCTTCTAAGGTCAAAAAATGTATAAGTGGCGTTTGGAGAAAAACAGCATTCAGCACACGATTTTCAGCGAAGCTTGTATTTTATAACTCCGTACCGTATAAACTCCATTATGTAGAAAATATTTTCACTTTTTGGGGTGGAAATGATCTTAAAATGTAATAGGCCGAAACATTATTAGTTCAATTTTTCTCTTAAACTTTAAGATGTCTGAAAATAGCTCTTACAATTTATTTATAGAAACTTTCTATTCCTGAGCTTCAAAATTGTCCACAAATTATTTTCTTATTTAGAATTTTATTTTGTTTTTTTTTTTATCTTTGAATTGTGATTGCCTCAATGCAATTTTTTTCGCTTTGACGCAAAATAAAGGTCAGCCGAATTTTTTTTTTTCATCTAACACCAAACAAATATATCCTTTTTATATTTGTTAGCACTTTTGGCTTTTGAGATTCAGTATTTGAAACAGCATTTGTGGGGTGAAAAGTGAGTGCCAAAAAGCATAAAGAACTACATTGCGTAAAATTCATTCGAGCGCAAAGTTTGTTTTTTTATTGTAAATATATGAAGTCAAAAAGTGTGGTGATTTTTTTTTCCTACACAGTATGATGTGCTTTTGAAATAAACCTTAACTTGGCATTTGTAAAGCAAAATATGGCGAGTAAAAATAAATTCATTTTTTAATAAATTGTGCTTTTCACTTTAGACATGTCTACCTTGCCTTCGATGGCATTCAGAATATTTATGGTGCAAATATTTTATGAACGACTTGTTGGTGTCTAATAATTTTCAAGTTTAAAAACTGGCCGCGCTGTTTCGATGCGATGTGAGAGCTGCTAAAGTTCAAATTTATGTTTAGCACAAAACACACTTTGAAAGTGTAAACGTTTAATTTATGGCCGCTATGCAAAATCATTTCAAAATAATTGCGAAAAATGCTTAAATTTCCTTATTTTACTTAGGCCCCATCTTAAATTTTTATTTTCATTAGAGAGTGCTGCAAAAATCAATTTTTACTTAATTTTGAAATCATTCATCAAAAGCTTAGTACAAAAATTTCAAATACCAAAAGTGATAAAAACAACCAAAGATACATCCATGCATACAAATTTTATGCGCAGGCAGGAAGACACGATTACAGAAAACCTCATAGACACCAGCAAAATATACACATGATAATATCTGTCTGAATATCTGTCATACATACATGTATGCGTTTGGGCGTATGTTTATTTGTATCTGTGCCACCACTAAATTGAACGCGACCATTGAAACCATCAACATTGCATTGAAAATAAACTTTGCCACAAAATTTTGCGTGTTGCAATTGAAATTCATTGCAGCATGCTATAGTCAGCAGCGGCAACAGCCAACATTTGCCTCTGCTGCCACACCCACAATCACACATACGAGTACCTACCAATAACCAAACCAAGAAACCATTATTCATCACTGACATGCATTGCTGTGACAAGCGACAAACATTGCTGTTACTATTGCTGCTGCTGTTTTGCCCATTGGGAGGGTGGGCATTGTGTTGTCGCATGTGTATTGCATGATTTAAAAGTCGTCACTACCGTCATGGCTGACATTCCGCTGATGAATTAATTATGAAGTTTTAATTGCTGCCGGTTGACCGCAGCAAATACTGCGTGCATCAATTTTTATTCCTGACCAACTGTTTTTTTTGTTCCTGTCATTCTTTTGCGCTGTGTTTTGCGGTGAATTTCAGTGATGGTTTTTGAAATTAAAATCAACTACATTTTAAGTTTTTTTTTTTTTTGCATATAAGCAGAGTATCCTTTATATATAATTTTGATAATATATCCTCAGCAGCCATAACTAAAGTTAAATTTTTATTCGAAAGCATAACAATATGACAGTAAACTGCTAAGAGTATGAATTTTATGTTGCATCGAACTTAGGTTATTTCAACCCAATCAAATACTTTTTATAATTAGAAAAATTATAGATGACAAATCACAACACCATCAGTCGTTACGACAAAATGTAACATATAGTTTTTGTTAAAAAGATCTTCGAAATACTAAGTTAGTGGCCACTTTGCGTTATTTAGAAAATATGCCAAATTTTAGATAAGTGGGTTAATCTCCGAAAAATGTAACAAAACATGTTTTATTTTTTTATTGTTTGAGGATATAAAATATAATGATCTTGATTTCTCGAACCTTTTTAAAAAATAAACATAAGCTTGCAGGGTTGCCATACGTTTTTTTTGAAAGTTTCGGTTAAAACAATGTATCTACTTAAAAAATTTTAACAAAATTTTAGTCTAAAAACGCTTAAATAACCTTTTTAAACATTAACCTCTCCAACATAAATTTTCAAGGTTGTCACACGGTTGTTTTCAAAAATGTTGTTTAAATCTTTCTTTCTTTTGAGTAAATTTAAATTTTTGACGGCAACTGAAAAGAAATATGATTAAAGCAAAACTAACAAGCAAAAAAAAAAAAAAAACCCGGGTGGCAACACCGAAAGTTCTTGTGCAACTGACCGTTTCTAAAAGCAATTATATCAAATAAGTCAAAAAAAGTACGAATAAAATAAAATTTTGGAAAATAACCACGTGGCAACCTTAAAAACTTATGTTGGAGCGTCGCGAGGTTTATGGACAACCCTTTATCATAAAAATAAAAATTAGTTCAACAAGTCTAATGAGTTAACCAATAAACAATTATGTCTCGTAAGAAAACCATTCTCCTGGAGTTAATTTGACGGGAGAGTTACTATACGGGAGAATGACAAAATCTTGCAAAAATAGAAATATCACAATGAAAATAGCAATTACTTTTAAAATAGTTGAAACTGGTAGATAGCCACTCTAATTGTTTCTTGATTTAATTATATAAAAATAAAAGAATATTTATAGTAATATAAAAAAAACTTACAGGGAGAATGACACATTCTTGCGTTCTTTACAAAATTTTTAAACTTAATAATTTAAGGGAATTTTGTAGGGAAAAGTTTTATGATTTTTTACGGGCTTTAATTTATGATGTGAGTAGTAAAAACTGTGATTATGTGTACAACTAGAAAAACAAAATATATCAGATAAATGACCTCTTTGCATGAGCGCATATCGAGACATTTACAATGATATGCTATACTTGATGCATGGACGTAAAATGGTGAAGCCATAAGAATAAAAAACAGCTACTAATTTAGGGGTCAAAAAAAAAATGTTTCCTTACAAAATCATTTCAAAATGCAAGTTTGGATTTTTTTGTGCGGGTCGATACCATCTGGTGAGCATAAATTAGGAGTGAAACACATTATTATCGTTCAAAACTATCACTTGTGATGGCTTTGGTTTTACTTCAGATCTTCACCGCCGCTTAAACATGCAATTTTTATGCAACGAACCATCCAACCAACCAAACAATCAACCAATCAACCAAGTAACTATGCAACGGTTGTACAACAGTCAAACAGCTCACCAACCAACCAAATAATCAACCAACCAACCAAGCAAACATTCAACGATTGTCCAACAGTCATGCGACATCGGACAAAAACGTGCAACTTACGTCCAACCGACAACCGACATAGGACATACACATGGAAAACTCGTTGGCATTCACAGATTCAATCCTCATTTCCATGATATGTATGTATTTCACCCTGGGCCAGCTAAATCTGAAGACATCAACAAAAGTACCTGTAACTAAGCGAGGATGCGAATGAAACACGGATAATCAAACTATCGGCCAAACAAGTTTACAACCAACTGAATATTGCGCCAGCAAAGAACTCCAAACGCACCCCAACAAATGTTACTTTAGAAACTCACGCAAGGGCGCGGTTGGCTGCCATTTAACAAAGGCAATGAAGGTATTTTCTGTCGGAGATACTTTCTTCCTCTTGGTGGTCACCGCATGGTGAGGCATGATCTGCATTTATTTCCAACCTCCCTCAATTTAAAATTTTTTTTTAACTACGAGAACACTTTGAGACATTGCTGGAACTTATAATTAACAACCAATGTATACATTTTGCGGACAACTGACGGAGAGGCATGGTCTGTGATTTACTCCATGACGGAGAGGTATGTTATGGGGCACTTTTCCGAAAAAAAGGTTAAAAGGTATAAATTGCTCATTATGGTCACATAACTGGTCCTAAAATTCTAAAAAAAATCAAACAAACTCCATGATGAAAAAAAATGGACTTCGTTCAAGATGTTTTTCCATTCACGCAAAATTTTGGGTGAAAATGTGATTTTTGGCAATATGCGGAAATTTTGACTTTCCCGAGATTTTCAGGTTAAACGACCTCCTCATGTCAAAATTTTCTTGTTCACCTATTGAAAATTTCATTTTACTCGTCTATGAATATATTTCACCAAATTTGTGTTATGTGTCCAGTATTACCTGGGTGGAGTCACTGTGTCGGCTATGGCATGGTGGCTAGCCCGTACTGCTCGCCGGCTAGGGGGAGGTTCTTGACACTTAGTGCCCACCACCGTCACACAACATAATGAATTCATGCCAATAATTCGGAAGAAAAGAATAGAAGAAAAAAGTGGAAAGACACACGCGCTCATTCATCCACGTATATAGGCTAAGTGCCCTCAAATACACACACCCACCTTAGATAAAATATGAAGAAAGAAATGTTCTGAAAGCCTGGGTCAAATAAGGAAAGATTATTTTCGGTTATGCCTATATGCTTATATTATTCATAAGCCATGTATAACTAACGCCACTGCTAAAGCTAAAATCATTTTTATATGTTTTTGTGTGGACACTTGCATAAGTAGCTATGCTAATATGCACATTTGCTTGAAAAATTCATAATACTCGTATATTTAAATTGATTAACCAAGTTTGTGCGCTTGTGCTAACGAAAGTATCTCATGAGAATTGCCAAAAATTTGATGAGCTAATGAACCCAAAGTAGAATGTATAAATACAATTAAAAATTAATCAAAAATATGTGCAAATCCAATGAGAGTTGGAATTAAAAACAAAAAATTAAACATACGAAATTATATAATATCGGACCATTTTAACATTTTGGTGTAAAATTTATTTTAGAATTTTGAAAAACTATTTTTTATTTATTAAATTATTAATTTTTTTTCAAAAAGCAATGCTAAGGCTTTTATGTAGCCTTTGACCAACTATTATTAATTTAACATTTTATTATAAATAAAAGCATCAGCTGTGTTATTTCATTTATTTATTCATCACTCAAGAACAGAAATATGCGGGCGTGATGTTTGTCTGTGACATATTGTGTGCACAAAATCGCGTTGTTTATACAACAACAACTACAACAACAAAAATGCAATGAACCGCAAAAGCGACATTTTTAATTATTTTATTATTATTACACAGTTTCTTTTATGTAAAATTAATGTTTTTTAAATTCATTATTAATTTTTTCCCCGTTTCTTGTTTTTGCATGTTGTTTGCAAGCGCCTACAGAGTTTTTTTTATGCACGGATTAAATGTATTGTTCTTTAGCATACTTTTTTTTTGCTGTTTTATTGTAAAATAAAATTAAAAATAAAAATTGCAACGAATCACTGCCAAGTTAATGAAAAAACAAAAAAACAATTGACAACATGGCAATTTGCCATGCTTCCTATATTTTTTTTTTTATATTTTGCCCACGACTGTTAATATAAAATTAATAATGTGAACAATATTGTTGGGGCTTTAAGCTTATAGTTTACATATTTTATTATGTTTAATCATTAAATAATGTAACCAGTAATGCAATTAAAAGATTGCCAACACCCTTTTGTTTAACTGCCAATAATTTAAATGCCATGGAACATTATGCAACCAAATTTAATCATAAAATTATCGTTGTCACATTAAGCGCTCGATCTTTTAATAAAAAACTAACAACCCACACACCATTATATATATTTACTTTACTCTTTTCTTTTACTGGGCAAATATATTTTACTTAATTATCAATAACTCGCCTTTATTACACTGTAATCAAACCCATCCTATACTACTTTATCGTGCGGAGCGCTTTTTATGCTGTCAGCAGTCTCTCGATGGTTCTAGGCTTAACTAGATGGCAATTCATTTGCTGTCAGTACATTTCTTCACATGAATTTCTGTTGTGGTCGTTTTATTATACTAAAATTGTATGACATATTTTTAGGCTTTATTTTAAATTTTACTATGACATTTAAAGACAAAAATTATAGACCCCAAAGGAAAAAATTTCAAACGCTTATTTCCATAGAAATTTAAAAGCACTTACACACTGACTTTTTTAAGGCTGCAGTAAGCATTCAAAAATCAAATTCTGTTTAGAGAGACGTGTTTCTTTTTCACCAATAAGCGCTTCCGCTCCGTAAGAAATATTGTTTCTTTTTAACATTGCATGTCACAGGATTGAAGCGCGCTTAAGCTTACCGCAGCCTTACTGCAAAAGCCTTATTGAAGCACTTATTTGTAATGCTGCGGTAAGCATTTTTTCAATAAAGTTAAAAAAAAAGAAAAAACTGGCCGCACCAGGATTTGAATCCATGACCTCTCGTGTGATAGATAGAAACTGATTATTTTTACTTACATTTACCAACTTTTAGACCTCTACACCAATGCCGATGATATGAAGAGGTGTTAAATTTGTATATTAAGCAAATGTTGTCATAACAGATTTTGATATTCGCATGCTCTTACAGCTTTACATATTGTCAAAATTGGAAATTCGAATAGCTCGGCGTTGAGCGTTGGCAATTTCGGTATGCGCCATACAAATTGTATGTACATGAGAAATTTTTGACAGTAAAATAACGCTAACGCTCCAATTTAGGTATGAATCATTAAATTCAATTAAACAACAGTAAATAAATGAGAGAAAAGAAAACAGAAAAGTAAAATAAAAAAATAAAAAAAAGGTTGAATAAAAAATATTTTAAATAAAAAGAAAAAATAAAGCAAAAAAAAAAAGTAAAAAAAAATCAGCCGGGTTGGGTTCGAACCCACGTTGTTCTTATTGCAGCCTTACATGGAATCATTGTGCAATCAATTTCAATTCAATTAAACAAAAGAAAATTGATAAGAGAAAGGAAAATAGAGAAGTGAAATAAAAGATGTTGGATAAAATATTTTTTTTTAAAAAAAATTTTAGCAAAAAAAAAAAAAAAGTAATAAAAATCACCCGGGCAGCCTTATAAAAAGTCATTGTGAAAATGCTTCTAAATTTCTATGGAGACAAGCGCTTTTGAAGTGCTTGGATCGGAAGCGCTAGAACTTTATCCTCTTGGATTAACACACATTACACAAGTTTGCCATAGACATGGGTTCGAACCCCAGTGCGGCTGATTTTTTTTATTTTTTTTTTATCACATTTTTTTATATTTTTTTTATATTTATATAAGTCAGTGGTGTAGAGTTCTAACAGGTTCGTTATTGTTAGTTAAATTATGATGTCTCTATCTATCTTACGGACGGTCCTACGTTCAAATCCTGGTGTGGTCAGTTCGTTTCTTTCTTCTTTTTTTTTTGTTTAATTGAAAGTATGCTCACTGCCGCATTACAAATAGGCACTTCAAAAGGCTTATTTCCGCAAGTCTGCGGTAAGCTTCAGAAGGCTTACATCTTACGACATGCAATGTTAAAAAAAAAGAATAGTTCTTACGAAACATGAGCATTTATTGGTGAAAAGGAAATACTTCAGAAGTGTATTTGAAGCGCTTCGTTTCCCCTTGGGACAGTTTAGTCTATATTTAGACTGATAAAACAAATCAAAAGATTTAAACCTTTTCATTGGCTAAAAATATTTAAAAAAATTTAAGCTACAATTTTTAACATTAATTTAACAATACAATAGTTTAATCTTAATACTGGAAAATATTTAACTTTCAATGAAGTTAATAAATCACTCAACAACATATCACAGAGATATTGCGTATACATAAGTACTATTTTGTCATTTAAAAATAAGACCCAAATATATTTGATATAAAATATTAAAAAAAAATTTAACGCTTCGTTGCATTTTAAATCAGCGTATGGAAAAATATAAAAAAAAAACTAAATAAATTTATCGAACGGAAGTTAATAACTTTTTTATATCTCTTACAAATTTTTTGAATGCAACATAATGTTGTTTTCATTACTGAAATATATATATATGTACTTATGTGTGTGTTTGTGTGTATGACCAAAACGAAGTAACTACCAAATGCTTTCAACCATAAATTCAAAAAGACCAAAGCACAAAGAAACAAATAGATATGATATGGTAATATACTATGAGCCCAAGTTACAGTTCAGTGCACTGCGTAGTGACTTATGAGCTGGTGGGGTTATATATGTTTTTTTTTTTCGATATGAACTGTTGCTTCTCATGTATACAAGTAAATCTGTATATTTATGCATATATGACAAAAAGTTTAAAGAGCGCTAGCAGGATAAGAAAAATCAATTTTGTCTAAAGAATACTTTAATGCGAAGATTTCCATAAAATTTTCGCTGCGTTTTTCTATTCCAATTTTTTTGCATCTTAATGACTTTTTTATTCGAAAAGAATCAACTTCATAAAATACAAAATTCTAGGAATTCCTTTAGGAATATGAGTGAGTATATCCAGAATTTCTTGTTTCGAATAATAATTTTTCAAAAATTTTCAAAATGTCAAAAAAATAAAAAATGTTTCAAAAATTCTGAAAAAGCTCACTCGTATCCTCTAAAAAATTCTAAACTTTTTATGTTTTATAATTTTTTTTTGAACAATGCCCTTATTTTGAGAAAAATTTTGCTTAAAGTTAAAACATTGACTATTTTCTTGACTCGTTTATGCTAAAGAAAAAAATAATTTTTTTAAAAAATCCACAAAAAAAACCAATCCATGAAAACACTAAAAAATATCAATTTCGCCACACTTACTTGAATATGCAATTTCGAAAAGATCACATGTCGAAATTTTTTCGATATTGACTTTGTCGGGTTTTTTTATTTTTTATTTACGCATATAGACCTACGTCATGTGTTGAAATGATACTCATACTTACTCTCTAAGTGCGAGAAAAAGCCATGTCTGTTTAAAATGAATTTCGAAAAGTGCCTTTCTATATGCAATATATACTGGCAGTGTTCGAAAACTTCTTCGAGAATATTTTGCTGTAGCCAACAGGACACCGCACGAAGACATTGACAGGAACGCAAATAATTAGATATAATGTTTAATTTTAAATAAAATTTAAATTTAAATAAAATTTCGCCATATGGTTTCTTTCTTTAAATTTTGTATACTCAATATAAATTTCGAAAATGGCATAACCATAACCTTTACATATCTACATAAATGTACTAATATAATATTGTCAATCTCAAAATATTTCTGTGATTTTCGATTACTTATTGGCCTTTAAATCTGTCTCAAAAATAAATTTTATAGATATTCACCCTTATCTTGTTATTCGATTTCGATCCAAACTAAATGGAATCGAGATTATGCTATCATATATTTTGATGTCCAGAATTGAAATCGAAAATTTTTGTAAGCGAAATCGAATTGGATGATGAGGCTGATTTGATTTTGATTGCAAAAATTTTCGATATCATTCTGGATATAAAAATATGTACATGATAGCAAAATGTCGTTTGATTATACTCTTTAGAATATAATCATATAATTAATATTTTTCATTTCCCGAAAACCTAAAATATTCAGACGTGTGCCCTTTTGAAATTGTAGGAGAAAAGTACCGGGTGTGGGCACCGTTTTGTTTTCAACTCATAACTTTTGATTAAATGTATATTTTGTTGACATATAAGTATAAATAGAAATCTAGAGATCTTAGCTAACTATTGGTGAAGAAAGTAAATTGATTTCGTCTGTTGGAAAAATTATATCAAAAAAATAGTGAAGTGATCATTTTTTGAACCTGGAAAATTATTGAAAAATCTTTTGAGTTGACTTTCACATATACAAAAATTATTTTCTGCTCAGCACAAAGCAAATGCGTCTGTTTGTTCCGGTAAATGTACAAAAACCATCGTGCTGTCATAGCATACGCTTAATATTTGTCAGAACAGCAGCATTTGTTTTCTGTCAAAAGTTACGGGGGGGTGCCCGCACCCGAACCATTCTACGCTGGCTGTTCTCTTCTCCTACATACTATATATTTTTTCCGATTTTTTCTTATCCTTCAAATTTTCCTATGGTCCTCCAGTTTATGGAAAAGATGTATGGGTGTATGTTTTCCAGACATTGGGTCATAATCTATTAAATTAGATTTCGTTTCTAAGTGACATATTGTAAGGTTGACTTAAAGACAAGAATCTTTATTTATCTGGGAATTCACTCCCACTCAATATCACGAAATATTTTCATACAGAGTTTGATTCCATGTGTTTGGATAGGAAAATGCTAGGTAAATGATTGAAAAAGTACACAATGCTATGCTCCTCAAAATATTAATTCATCATATTTGTGAATGTACAGACGCAGATAGATGAAATGTGGCGTAAAGGCTACTTAGCAAAAAATTTTTCTCTGGAAAAGTGGGTGGTACCATGTCCCTCAAAAACAAAATAAGTTACATCTCTAAAAATTCTTGATGCAAATGAATGAGAATTGGTATGTATGAAAAGGGCACTGAGAAAAATATAACACACTCGAATAAAAACCTCCATATTTCTGAAACAACTTGACGCATGTGTGTATGAAATTTGTTACATAGTCATACCTAAAGGATATAACCTTGCCAGATGTTAAAGTTGTTAAACGAATGACATCCAAATCATGCAAATATTTAAAAAATTGACGATGTTGTGATATTTTTAACTTCAATGACGATTAGTTCGAGACAATTGACATTTAAGTTTGAATACCTATATAATGTAGAAGTAGAAGTTTGGAATGTTTCACTTTGTAGTTCGCTTTGAGATAGGCATGTACATATGAGCCGTTCAAAATGACAATGGTGCGACTCCAGAACGAGGCAAAAGTAATGTCATAATATTAATTGGCTGACATTTTGTTAGGGATCAATAAAATTGATTTCTTTTTTCACGAAAAATTTACTTGGTGATATGAAATTGTTGCCATTAAGTTGAAAAGATGATATCGACCAAATAACTGATCATTATGGCACATAATTTATATGACATTACTTTTGCTTCGTTTTGGAGTTGCACTATTGTCATTTTGAATGGCTCATATGTTAAGTTTGGTGCAAAAACACATAACACGAATTTTTAACGTAATTTTTCAATATGGACAATACTGAAAATTATACTTTGGCAAGAGTTAAAGTTAGTTTTGTCAGGCCGCGTCACATATAAAGTAATTCAACTTATGCGCCAAGGTCAAATATGTACTTCAGCACTTTGAAAAAAATATACCTACAAAAAAAAGGATAGAAAAAAAATTGCGAAGAACTTTAACAGAAATTGAGAACATGAAAATATTTTTTACAGTCTGTTGATCACAAGAATATTTTACAGCATTTCAGCATTTTTTTGAGCGCTATGCTGATTTTTATTTTGTTTTTTTTTTTTCTTTTTTGCTGATACCCTTCGTTTTGTCTTATTGCTTCTTAAATACTTGTGCTTTTCACTTTTTTTCCTTTTCTTTTCTTATAAATGGCAACAGTTTTTCAACTTTTAGTGACCAACGACTTTGTGCGTTGCTCTGCATCCACACCATCGTCATCTTGACTTCTTGATGCGTATCATGACAACAGTAGAGCATTGACTTTGACCATGACTTTTGCGCTTAGAAAAGATATAAAACAAGGAATAAATGTGCGAGGATAAGGCGTTAATTTTTCTTGGAATAGACGCAAATGAAAAAGCATTAGACTTCAATGAATTTAAGGATTTTGCATTTTAACTCGTCGTAAATTTCAGTCTTTACTTGTTATTGGCATTTTTTAATCAGGTTCTTGAACTGCTAACTTTGGAATTGAATCTTCGATTAAATTTCTTTTATGAAATGACTATTTTTAATTTAAAAAATTCTACTTTTTTTGATGTTTAAATGCGTAAAAATTTGCACAAAGAACTTTATGTTATGTGAAAATTTTTAAGTGTTTGATCATTTTGTCTTTTCTAGCTTAAGTGATTAAGAAAAGATAATGAGCTTTCATCTCTTTTTTAAACTTAATCTCCGTTATATCTTATTGACTTTTCCGTCATCTTTAAGAAAGAAATTATGTGAATTTTCTACAATTCACTAGCAGTCGGAAAGACTTAATCCCACTTGAACTGCAATCCACATAAAGCCACAATAATATAACTTTTATTGCAACATATGAACCAAGTTAAGTACATCCATACATACGTGCTTATGTATTTGCCACAGTCTAGCCTTAATACCGTTATATATGTATGCATGTACATTGTGCACATTATCCATCCACACTTGTGACACACAAGTTGTGCAGGATATGACTCTGTGCCTGCATTTGCACCATGTGAATACACGCCCCACATGAGTTATAGTGCGGCACTAAACGGATGATGTGAGTTTTAATTATGATAGAAACATCACCACATCCGGTTCCGCATCCGTTTGCTGCTATAGCAATAACAACAAAAATAAAAAAGTTTTACACAACGACATTGTATAGAAAAAACTAACAAGCACATACATATACCCTTACATATATGTATGTACAATACATGTAGAATTGAGTTAGTGTGACTGTAGCGATGGAAGGATAAATAAATTATTTCATGAAAAGAATCATAAAAGAAAAAATTAAGAAAAGTTTTCTCACATAAAACATTTATTTGTAGCACATGCTGAATATTGACCCAAATTATACGAGTATATACCATACATACAACATATACATACAATGCTTAAAGAAAATTTGTTAATAAATTAAATTTTTAGATTAAAAAGCTTCTTTGAACTTTTTGGGAACTGATTTAACAAAAAAAAAAAAATTTAACTGAAAAACCCTAACATACTAATAATAATCACAAAAGGATTGGAATGATATAATACCATTATTGCAGTATTAGAAAATGAAACAATGTCCAAGAACTTAACATTGGAAGTAATCCACTCCTCCAGTTAAACGAAATGGTATGAACATACCTCTTGGTAGTGGAGCTGAAACTTAAGGACTAACATCAGTCATCTGCATATATTCATACTTAGCTGTGGTGACTTTAACATCCGAGGGTAACATTAACCGGCAAGGAAGAAATTATTATAATCGTAATATTATCATCTCAAAGACTATTTATCGATTTGTATTGAGTGAATCAGTATCCTTGAAGCATTAGCTTTTATCGTCTGTTTTCAATTTTTGATTTGAGCGCGAATTTTCAGATATATTGTTGCATTTTCTAGAAGTTGTCTTATGTCGCATTTTTTAACGCGCAGAAAATTACTACTTATTGACTAGAAATAAAAATTGCTGGCGTTATATGTGTCATATCAATAGAACTACTATTTAATTTTCTTCCCTAATTAACCGATTTTGATGGATATATTTGTCTCTAAGTATTTTCAATGCATTTTTATATGGGAGTAAGTTGGAAAACAAGTTTTTTGCGGAGACTTTGAACCAGTCTAAAGCCACCCCTAAAAAACTTTCTGATGTAAGGCTGCCTCGAAAGAAACCCAAACTCGGGCCAAATTGACGCCCAAAACACTGGGTATGGTGAACTGTGTGATTGCCAGCATCGACAATGAAGGAGCAAATGTGAATTGTATGACCAGCTCAGGTCAATACTGAAAATGGCAACACAAAAAGGATATTTGCTATTATTTATTTAGCATAATTTTGCAAAAACTAAAGCCACCGAAGCCTTTTAACAAAAGAGGCATTTTTAAAGTTTCCTACTAAGAATTTCTGCCGTTTGTTACAATAAACTTTTTGTATCAAGTATTTTTTGTTTCCGAAATTTCAATTGATTTTTAACTTGTTTTTGTGGACTTTTCAAGTTCTGCTTAGCCTTAAATATGAGTATGTACTGTTGTTTGATGTAACATCTATACAAATATGTAAAACATACCAGAGGCTGAAACCGATTTTATCAAAAATTTTATTTTTTTTTTATCTCGTCTTTGAAAATATCACATAACCTAGGCCGATTGCCTATACAATATACCAAAATTTTGAGAGAACTTCGGTTAACAAAATCTGATACTCTGATTTTGCATCGTTAAAGGTATAGCAGGTACAATCAATAAAAGAGGGTAGGGTTATTTTAAAATAACTGTAACTATTTCGTAAAATTTTTATTACATGGGATTAATGCTGAAACCCCCACAACAAATTTAGAGCAATGAAACCATTAACTTGATAAAAATTGTAGAAATTAAAAGCTCCCAAACTTGAAAATTCTGTTTTTTTTTTTGTATCGAAGTCCCCTGCTTACGGTATATCATTGTTATCAAGTATTAAAAAAAAAAGATAATTGAATTTTAAATGAAAAAATTTGAATGCAGTACCCCGTTTCCAAGAAAAATTTACATTAGAAAAAAGATTTGATGTGAAAAATTTTTTAATGATTATTTCGATGCCTGAGACGAAAAATAGGATGATTTATTCTACAAAAACTAGGTTGTCGTTGATTCATCGGCAATAAGTAGGACGTTTCAAACTAGTTTTGATGAAAACTAGATTGTTTCATTATATATGACGAAAAGTAGGTTTCTTCAAAGTTTTATGCCGGAAGGTAGGACTTTAAAGATTTTATGGCGAAAAATAGGATATCTTAATATTTTGGACGAAAACTAGGACGTTTCGATGCTTTGCATAAAAATAAGGTTGATTTATGATGTATTCATTCAGTACGAAACGTCCTCTTTTCGTCAAAATAAATAAAACATCCTACTTTTTGTCGGAGGCATCGCGATACATCCTACATCCTACTTTTCGTAAATTTTTATTATATCCTAGTTTTTTGGGAGAAATGAAACATCCTTTTTCATCTGGGACATCAATTTATCAAAAATGATCTAATTATGTATGTAGGTTAGCTATGGGCTTAATAACAATTTTTCGATTTTTATACCCTGCGGTGGTTTTTTATGTGAGGCTTGATGAAAAAGTAAGTGAGCCAAAATTTGGAGGGGGTGGGGTGGGTCTAACCCTTGCCGGTTTTGAGTCAAAGTTCGAATTTCGGGGGTAAAATTTTGAAAAAAGCTTCTAACTGCAAACCAGTTATACTTACAGGCATAGAATGTATGATCAACCCCCATTATATTTTCTACCCCAACATTTTCACCAAACATACTTACCCCCTATCTCCACCCCTAAGGGTCGCTCCCATATAAGTCTTCATTTTCATGACATTTTTATAAAATCGACCTCCACCACCCCCAGGCTGCCCCTACATTGTTCAAAAGTATGACCTACCCCCATTATTTTTTCCACCCCATCATTTTCAGGACACATATTTACCCCCTATCTCCACCCCCTAGGGGTGCTCCCATACAAAAATACTCATATTTATGTTAATTAATAAACATTTTTTCTCTCATCAACCCTGCCCTAATAGTGCTACTTAGGAAGGTAAAATGTATGACCGACCCCTATTAGTTTTTCCAGCTCGACAATTTTACAAAACATACTTGCCCTCTATCTCCGCCCTCTAGGGGTGCTCTCATACAAAAGCGGTCCGGGGTGCGACTTTACACTGGTGTCCTAATATTGCTTCTGTTACAAAAATTAATTGCCACAGTTACAGTGGTTTTGAATTAAAAAAAAAAAAAAACGCATATCACGTATGACGGAAACGAGCAGTTACTGGGTGTGCCGATCGTACCATCCGGAAAAAATAAAGGACGGAGATAGAGGGCAAGTTTGTTTAGTAAAATTGTCGGGCTGGAAAAATTAATGGGGGTCGGTCATACATTTTACCTTCCTAAGTAGCAATATGGGGGCAGTAGGGGTGATGAGAGCAAAAATGTTTATTAATTAACATAAATATGAGTATTTTTGTATGGGAGCACCCCTAGGGGGTGGAGATAGGGGGTAAGTATGTTTCGTGAAAATGATGGGGTGGAAAAAATAATGGGGGTAGGTCATACTTTTGAACAATGTAGGGGCAGCCTGGGGGTGGTGGAGGTCGATTTTATAAAAATGTCATAAAAATTAAGGCTTATATGGGAGCGAGCCTTAGGGGTAGAGATAGGGGGTAAGTATGTTTGGTGAAAATGTTGGGGTAGAAAATATAATGGGGGTTGGTCATACATTCTATGCCTGTAAGTATAACTGGTTTGCAGTTAGAAGCTTTTTCAAAATTTTACCCCCGAAATTCGAACTTTGACTCAAAACCGGCAAGGGTTAGACCCACCCCACCCCCTCCAAATTTTGGCTCACTTACTTTTTCATCAAACGTCACATAAAAAACCACCGCAGGGTATAAAAAGTTAATTTTTAAAAATGTCCATACAAACTAGCCCATAGCTAATGTAGGTACTAAATATTTTTAATTTTGGACAAAAACAAAATCTGTTTTATAAAATGTTAAAGTTTTGTAAAATAAGTATGTACCCCAAATATAATGAAAAACGGGTTAATCATTATGAAGCAATTCCCTTCATTACTTGAATAATGAAGTCATAAAAATTTGCTCGTATTTTTTCATGACTTAAGCAACCACTGTTAATGTTAAATGAGGATTCTTTCATGAGAAAAAATAAGAAAATATTAAAGTGCAACCATAATAGGAACTAAAACAAGAAGACAAAACTGCACTTGCACAAGACAACGAAAACAAAATCTAAAAATAAAACTGTACGATTTTCAAAAGTTATTTTCTCAGCAGATGCAATCAGCCAAGCGTACAATTTCAGAAGATGAAGTTATGTATATCAACATGCGAAAAACAGACAACTTTGAGCCAAAAACTCACATGTAACAAAGTAAACATTTTTTACCAGCTGTTTGTTCGTGCTGTCTGTCACACAATATAGTAAAAACTGAAAAGAAACATGACAAACATTTAAAATGCTTAAAGACTATTGTAAAGAAAGCATTAGAACCTTTACAAGACAAATATATTCGCTATTCTAAAATTTCACTCCATGGCTTTCCCGATTCTTGAAATTCTTTTTTATTTGTGGACTGCCAAGTCTGCAACTTTCTTGTGAATTTTATTCAAGGGCTTGATGGCGAACTTTGATGTGTGATTTCCGAAAAAACCATTCCACCTCTATAGGCCGTACCCTGATATAATTTGTTTATTGCTTTAAGTTGGTGATTGAAGGCATAGAATAAATACAGACTTTCAATTGCATTGAAAATATATTTCACATAATAAGAATAAAAGATAATTTTATATGCTGAATTTTTCAATTAGCGCAAATATGCGAAAAAGTGTTTGACTTAAATTGAGGGAAGTCTCTTGTGCTTAACGTGAGCACCTGCCATGATGGCTTAATCTCACGCTGTTCTCACACACGGTCCTGTGTACGAAATACAGCGCAACCTTCCATCAGCATAATGCCGATAGTTGGTTTCCATTTTTAGAATCATACGACCAGACACAATTAATTTCAATGATAGGGAAATTAGGACTATCTAAACCACTAAGGTCCAAACTACAGCCAACACGAAACCCCCCAATAGTCAGCTAGAACATCCAGCGAACCGGATATTCCAAAGGGCTACGGACTCCCGGGGTACCAAATTAATCCTTCGTCAGATTTCATAGCAATACGCTACTCTTAGTATGACTCTGATCTTCCTCGGACTAATCACCCATGTTGATTTATTATGAATTGTGGGAACACGTTTCTAAGTGCATCCTTCCCTTCAAGAAAGCTCAAGACTTTCTTGGGAGAAGTTGTCCTACCCTAGGTTGCTATGGCCACTTAACCATGTGCGACTCGACTTACTATGGATGGTGAGAACACGTTTCCAAGTGCAGATTTTTCAGGAATGCTTTTTACCACTTTGCCATATGCGTTACGTGACAATTGGGATAAAAGGGGAAAACCCTAATCCCTCCAAAATTCACGGCCTTCCGCCTTCCTGCTTTGGCTGGTAGCTGACAGCGACACTGCGGTCAACAGTGTCACAGCCAACCACCATTACCAGGGGTTACCGGTGGGAGCAGTAGACTGCTTGAGGCTAGACATGGGACAATGTCTAGCCATCAGCCTGTCATGTTTCGTTTCATCACTCCTCCGTTAATCTCCTGTTACGCAACGTTTAATCAACAATCAATCTTCTATACCATACAAGACTGCGCCTTCAGATCCATCAACTGAAGAACATCTACCAGCAATTTCTTGCGGCGGTAGATCTGGATTGTCTGATCAGATTTCTCACGCCCCAACCCCCGGCCCCGACCTTCCATCACCCCATTCTTCACCATCTTTCGACAACCTGGGAGAGGAGGACCTAGATCCTCCACCACCCGATGCGTCACCATCTTTCACCTCCATTGCGACCATTCAGTGCGAAACTTTGACACCCCTTATAGCCGGCCGTGCACAACACAAGTTTAGAAAGGCTGAACCAGACCAATCCATTGCCTCCCTTCTGAGTTGTGGAAGAGACAATCTTCTCTACAACCCTACGTACTACGAAACAAGAGAGACTGCTAACTGACATTATCTTCTGCCGGGTTTCTAACCTATCTTTTTTTACTTACATAGTAATTTTCTAAGGAATATTACAAACGCTGCATTTAACGAAGCCTTTTTAATTTTATGTAATCTAAATAAATTTTTCTTTAAATTAATTACCATACAGAATACCATATTTCAATAAATGATGAAACAAACATGGCCTTAATGAAAATAATTTATGTAAATAAATCTCTGAGTTGCATTAAAAGGTTTATCAGTACGCTCACAAATTTGAAGTATCTTGGGCTTATTTTATGGAAGAAAAAATATAGCTTTTTAGATAGAGTATAAAAGCAACTCTATAGCGCAACATTTCGTTACAAAACTGCATCATTAGATTTTTGAAATTGGGGGTTATCGTGAATCAAGATTCCCGGGGAATTTCCTTAAATTGCAATAGAGAATGCACGGCAGCCTGCGAAAATTCCCCGGGAATCTTGATTCACGATAACCCCCAGTAAGTTTTCAAAAATGTTTTTTTTTTTTTTTCAAGTCTTTAAATTGAAACGTTAAAATTTATATTCTGTTTAAAGGAACATTTTCGTTTCTATCCAAAAAGAAAGAAGAGAAATTGAGCAAAATTAAAAAAAAAAAAATTATGTTTACATCATATAGCTCTGTAGCCTGATGTGCTAAGAAGTTTGTAAACTATCTTTGAATCAACTAGCTCGAGTTTGAATCACTGTTATAGTGATTTATTTTTACTTTTGGTATAAAATTAAATATCTTCAATGTCAAGTCCTTAAATTATCTGCATTTTTTTTTTCAAGTTTAACCTGCTGTTTATGTTTGTTGTTTTTTGCCATGCAATTAGAAATGCGACAATTTTTCCGAATACTAAGAACATTTAACTTGTCAAATTGCCAAAAAAATACTCTCATTTAGTAGTGAAATCATGACAAAAAATCACAACACAACGCAACAAAAAATTTAATGCCAGGGGAGTTAATGACACTTAAGTCAGCGTTGCAAAAAAAGTGTTGTTACAATTTGTAAAAAAAAAAGTTAAAAAAATAAAAATATATTGAAAAAACAAAGAGCATGTGAAAAATGAAATAATCTAATGTAGACTTACTGACGCGTCAGCGAGCATTTAACAACTTTTTTTTTTTTAAATTTTCCACTTGCTGTTGGCTAAAAAGTTACCCCCATCGTTTTGAATACATTTTCCCCTTTTTTTGAAATATTTTAATTTTGTTGCTTTTTGCATTAATTAACTTTTAGCAGCTTAAAAAAGCAAACAATATGGCAACCCGCATAAAAAGTGCGCTAAAAGTTAGGGTACTCAACAGCAAAAAAATGGTAAAAAGTTAATCATTTGATTATGCATAATCGAAATGAAAGTGTTAAGTGAACAATAAAAAGTCAACAAAAATTTTCAAAACTTACACAGCGCTGTGTTGCATTTTCTACAAATTTATGGGAATCGTGGGGCACTAAGTGCTTAATACGCTTTTACATAACATTTCGAGTATTTTTAACTTTTCACTTTATTGTGGCAAATTATGTGAATTTTATTTTCAAAGCGAATATGCGAAATTTTTTCCCACATTTAAAAATTTTATTATGAGAGGCAAAAGAAAAAGAAAAAAAAAAAAAACAGCAGACATAATTTCCATGTTTGTGCGCAATTAAAAAAAGGGCGCTAAATGTAGAAAAAAACCACCACTAGGCACTTTTTTTTATTGCTGTCTCTATGTTGTCTGCGGCAAACAGCGTTGAAAATTCCGCCGCCGCCACTTTAATTAATCAACAAATTTTGCGCATTTAAAGTGTAGCAAGTGACTCTACTTGTAATTTTGTAATTAAAAAAATATTAAAAGTTCGCACTTTTTGTACTATGAAGTTGAATGAAACATTCAAACTTAAAGATGAAAATTATGTGGCAACAAGTGACCGCTTGTAAACTACAGCGCAACTATGCTGCTGATGAGTAATTAAACCTCCACTTGAAGTGGAAGAAATAAGAGCACAAACCTGCTGCTCTACTGAGCCCGTCGTCCACTAGAAAAGGGTGCAAAATTAATATAATGACTCTGCTTTTGTTGCATGTTTAATTATGTGAAATAATTTTTGTTTTTTTTTTCTGTAACACATTTGTATGAAGCATTATGTTAATGAAGGGGCAATAATCTCAAGTTACTCGTAGTGAATGTATCCTTAATGTGATAATTTTTGAGTTGAATAACTGCACAAAATTGTTGTGTAGCAAATTTTTTACCTCCGCGACCTTTAAGAAAGTTGAACAGAGTTTTTTTGTTTGAAAAGTTTAATGCACAGAATGAAGGCATGTTTTGCAACAAATATTTTGAAGTTGAAAAACAATTTATGGTAATTCTTACAATGCAGCAAAAAGTTACAGTAGCCAGTCATATTTAAAGAAATTTAAAAACACCTGTGATATTAATCCTAAAAACCTGAAGAAATTTCAAGCTTTGCTTTTATAAATGAAACTTTTTTGGTCTTTTAGTACTTAATGATGAGAAAACTAAGATCAAAATCAAAGCAGTCTTTACCTTTGGAAACAAATTATATTGAAAACTTTTAGCCAGAATCATTGACAAGCTAGTTATCAAAAAACTGCCAAAACTAAAAACCAAGATTGATTTTTCTCATCACTTATATTAATCCTTGAAACCATTACTGTATTGAAATCAATGTTACTGATGATTTAACTTGGTGTTTTTATACCCTACACCCAGGGTATATTCACTTTGTCCTTCCGTTTGTAACGCATAGAAGGAGGCGTGGCAGATATTGAAAAGTATATATATTCTTGATCAGCGTCACCTCTTGAGTCGATATAGCCAAGTCCGTCTGTCTGGCTGGCTGGCTGGGTGGCTGGCTGGCTGTGTGTTGAAATACACTTTTTGGGAAAACTGAGTAAGATAATTCAATGAAATTTGGTACACTGCCTCCGCCGTCAAAGATAGTTCGGGGGATTAAAAATGAGCGAAATCGGCCAACGGACACGCCTACCGTCCATACAAAAAATATATTCAAAATGCAATTTTTGGAGTATTTTCCACGACAATGCAACCAAAATACGCATAAATACTAAGAATTGTAAGCGCAAGCTCTGAGAAAAAATTTAACGAATTGGGACAAGAGGGCGTGGTACCTCCTATACAAGCAAAAGCTTCAAAACGCTATACTGAAAGCGTTTTTTGAGATTTTCTAACCAAATTTGACTCAGACACTAAGTATCATAAATGAAAGCTCTCGACAAAAATTGGGTGCAATCGGACAAGAGAGCGTAGCACCTCCCATATGAGCAAAATTTTAAAAATACTGCAGTGTAGGGTATTTAATGTTTGGCCAGGCCAAATTTTACACCCTTACTAGTTTTAGTTTATAATTGTTTTATTATAAAATCAGCCAACAGGCTAAAGTGCTGTCTTGTTGTGCATTTGTAGCTAACTGCACTTTTAACCCAGATGTTCTGGATTAGATGCTCGATTCGGGAATGGTAATACATTTTTGAAATTTTATCATTTATAAGGTGATTCACGGCTGTTTCGAGGTTTAACTCTAATAAATCTCACTGTAAGCAAAGTGATTGACCATACAAAAATAAATCTACTTCTGAAGAGATTTATTTTTAATCCTGGTATAAATCTCCACAGGAAAGATAAATATTAAGAAGAAGAGGAAAAATAACTTTAATTTTCGCGCCTATGATCTTTTCTGACAAAAATAAATCTGTTTCGGCCAGTAGAAGCTGGTAGGATTTAAAAACTAGATTTATAAATCTCGTCCCAGCTATATCTCCGGTAGAAAGGTAGTGTTATTTCACTTTCTGAAGATTTTGAAGTTAAACTTCTTTGGTGGCGTTAAGAGAGTAATTTCAAATTTTTAGTGACACATTTAACGAAACTTTTTTGATGAGACATTTTCTACACTTTTTTGACGAAATTTGTTTTTTTTTTGGCAACACATTTTCGGCATTTCTTTGAAGATACATATTTTGACGACACATTTTTCGACACTTTTTTGTCAAAACATTTTTCGACACGTTTTTGGCGACACATTTTTCGACACTTTTTTGGTGACACATTTTGCAACACTTTTTTTTACGAAACAATTTTTGGGCACTTTTTAAAAGATACATATTTTGATGACACATTTTTCGACACTTTTTTGTCAACACATTTTTCGACACTTTTTTCTCAACACATTTTTCGACACTTTTTTGTTAACACATTTTCCGATTTTTATTTTTCAACACATTTTTCGGCACATTTTTGACGACACATTTTCCGACACATTTTTTGACACGTTTTGGACGACACATTTTTTGACATAGGTACAATATTTCGACAATTTTTTAACGACTCATTCATCGATACTTTTTAACGACACATTTTTCGGTTGGTTTTTGGCTACATAATTTTCGACACTTTTTTGAAGATATATATTTCAATACTTTCGACTCATTTTTCGACACTTTTATTGAAGGCGTGTCTACACTTTCATTCGACGACACATTTTGGCCACTTTTTTGATGACACATATTTCGACAATTTTTTGACGACATATTTTTAAAAAATTTTGGGGGCACATTGTTCGACTTTTTTTTGACGACAAGTTTTTTGACACCTTTTGGGACGACGCACTTCTAGCGACACTTTTTTGGCACCACATTTTTTGATTACTCATTTTCGACACTTTTTTCGCATCATATTTATTGACAATTTTTTGGCAACACGTTTTTCGAAACCTTTTATCAACACATTTTTCGACTGATTTTGGGATGACACACTTTTAGCGGTACTCCATTTTTTGACGACACATTTTTCGGCACTCTTTAGATGACACATTTTTCGACACTTTTCGTTACATCTCATTATATCTTGCAAAATATACAAGCTATTTCATTAAAATTTGTTAAGTAAGTGCCAAACGTGAAAGCTTGTGTAATACCCGCATTTCAAACGTAAAAGTTTTACTTCTTACACGTGACCTAAGTTCCTAAGCTAACATACCACGTCAAGTAGTTTGGCTTTTATAATGATAATAGGAAAAAATTTTTCCCATCTCTTTAAAACATTTAGTTGTACATAAAAGTAAATTTAAGGAGTTCGACTGCTGTCGCATCTTTCCCACGTGCGTGTATTCTTTATCTTCATAAAATTTTCTTGTGTAAGAATCATTTTTTCGGCAATGCAAAAAATACGCTAAATCTTAAACGCTGTATGATTCCATTTTTAATCTTTTTTCAACTTTTTTAAGTTTTTATATGCCGCACAATTAGCCTTAGTCCCCTTCAATGATAAAATCATTTTGATATGCAAATGCATACGGACAATAAAAATGAACATCAATTAACTGGATATGTTGAACGACTTCCGTTCTATCAGTCTCAAAACAACAAAAAACCATATCTACATTTATTCATATATATACATGAAGTGAACATTGTCACAACAACTCTTTAACATATATCACTCAAATGCACATAAAACTTTTTGTCAATTTCTTGAAAGTCTTTACTGCGTGTGCAACATGCAGCAAGCAACAGCATGCAGCATATGCTCCTGTGTTGCGGCTGCGTGCATTCAATCACAAAATTTGATTAAAGAAGCGTGTGCTTGGGTGCAACCGAGCAGAGAAGCCATCAACAAACCAACAACTAAGCAACCAAGCAACCATGCGGGAAGAATTAAACAACCCTTGATTCCTGCAACAACAACAACTCGCAATTGCAACAAAATTGAATATGGCTACTAAATAGAGCAGCTACTATACGTACATGAATGCGGTTCGGCTCCCCCACCTACTCATCCTGAACGTGCTTTAGCGGTTTTTATGTTTCAATTTTATTGTTCGTTGTGGCATATCCGCTTTTATTTATTGTGCAATATTTAGTTATCTTAAAGTTAGACGTGTGTTAGGGTGGCACATTGGATGATGATGATTGAAGTTGGTTTTTTTTTTGAGTTTATTTTCTGGTATTGTGCAAATTTTTCGTTCAATATATTATGGTGCAATAGTTTTGTTTAGTTATTTAATTAGTATGCATTTATTGCGCAATATTTTCTCAAATCACATTTTTGAAATTTGCAATGTTTGTAAAATTACTCCAGTCTTTCATCAATATATTACACAAAACTTTTGTTACATATTGCTTATGTATTGCGCAATATGTGCATAAATGAATTTTTAAAGCTTGAGATAATATTAAAATTGCTCAATTTTTGCTTCAAAATCTATACTGCACTAAGCCTTTTTGCTATTTTGCTATTTTGCTTTTGCACAATATTTTTTTATTCAATATATTGTGCATTTATTGCGCAATATGTAAATCTAATGCGAAATTGAGCATACTTCTTTAATATTTATTATAAACGATTACTGCAAATTATTATTGAATGTATTGTGCAATTTTTTAACCATATTCGTTTTAAATAACTATATTGCGCAACTTATTAGTTCTGTTAATTTAATTTTTTCTTGCTATGAGACACCCTAATGTACCTAGAAGCTCAAAACACAGCTATACCACTGAAAAGAGACTGCGTTTGTGTGCTAATTTTTGAGCACTACAACAAGCTCCCCTATGATAGCAGAAAACACCATGCTTCGATGATTGCCTTATGTGCCGGAACCGAACAATACTCGTTCTGTAGAGTATTTTCACTCTCTTTTTTAGGTCTTTTTCAATTTTATCTACATACATATAGTACTTCTATGTCTATTGCTTTTGCTACATCTTCTTCATTTTTGTTGAATTGAAAGTGGTGAAAACTGCTATGGGTTGGGTCCTTACTCCAGCCATTCAATCAAAATCAACTAGCAAACATGGAAACCCCAAAAATTGTATTGTATTTGCATGAGTGGTTATCGATGCGATATGCTTGTCTCTATCTGCTGATTGTTTTACTATATATGTATATGCCAGTATGCATGTATGTGGATGAGCGCTTTTATACCTCAGTTGCATATACCGGATATAACGTCTTTAGTTTTACATGATATGATTTATTGTTTTCATGCAATTTCATCCTGGCTTTTTTATGATTTTGTTCTCAATTCTCGGTACCCCCATATTTTGCTCTTTTTTTTCAAATGCAGCACAAAGGCATACGTTTTTGTTGCATTCTTTGTAATGCATTTTTTTTTTTGCATTTGCCCTGGCAAGCATTTTTTTCGAGTGTTCCATTGTTCGTTATTTGAAGTAGAGTTCTGATAAAGAGCGGCATGACAAACAGTAAATGGTGAATTTTAATTATTTTGAGAATGATGTAGTTTACTGAAATTTAATGCAAAAATAAGACTTTTTATTATTAAGAAGCAAAAATTAGTCAGGATGTTACCTTTGGTTTAAATGCCTTACAAAATAAAAATTTCACAAAAGATTAACAAAAGAGTAGGGTAAGGGAGGGAAATATGGACCACACGGTTATTTCCCACTGCATACATAGGATTTACCGTTATTCATGATCAAACTCAACGCTAATACCTATGTAAAGCTTAGAATAGAGCGATTTTAGCGTTCGGTGAAGCCGCATGTTTCTGTAAAGTTGATTTTTCTAAAACAAAGATCAGTGATAATTTTTTTCTAGTGAGTATATTTCATTATTCCACTTTAAAGACATCGCGTTTTTAAATAAATGGTTAATTATATAAAGTCAGTGAATACCATTTATTATTTATGAGCACAAATTAGTTTATTAACCACAAGACTTTTGGATAAAAAACCAATTATTTCACCAACACGTGCTGTGGGTAATATGGACCACCAAAGAAATAAACCTCAAAAACAAATGTATTTATCATCTTTCTCAGATGGGGAATCTAGCTGCGAATTTCATGACGAGTCTGATGGTCATTATTTGTAATTCGTTAACTACAAAGGGAAAAAAGATGAAAAATGCATAAAATGTAATACCCTTTACTCAGAAGATCGCCGTGGCGAATTTTGGGTTGAATGTGTAATCTTACGTTCTTGGAGTCATGAAAAATGTGCCGGATGTGGAAGTGACATTTTTATATGCAACTTTTGTACCAAATAAACATGTGGGGCAATATGGACTATATAGTCCATATAACACTACACTTTTTTTTATCTTCATTTTGAGTATTTTCAGTTTTTTAATTTTTTTCTTTATCCTGATGAGATATTTATCTAAAAGTGAATCAGAATAAAGGTTAATGAATGGCATAAAATTAATTGTTTTATTTTATGTTTTTTGAGTTTTATTTAAAAAAGAAAGATTGGTGGTCCATATTTCCCTCCCTTACCCTACATAAATGAAGATAGAAAAAAAAAATATTTTGGACTACTAGTAAAGTTCAAACAAAAAAAAAAAAAAAACAAACTAAGCCCGCATTATGGGTTGAACCGGGATCCGTCTGCATAGAAAAATGTTATTTTTACTTAGAATTACAAATTTGTGGGACCTCTACACCACTGACCTATATGATAAAAAGAAATATAATTTGTATATTAAGCAAATGTCTGGGACAACATAAATATTTTTACTAGAATTATAGAGTAATATTTACCTAACTGTAAAGTTCAAAAAAAAAAAAAAAAAACGAAAAGAAACGAACTGACCGCATTAGGATTTGAACTGGGTTTTCGTCCGTGTGATGGTTTGAAACATATTATTTTTTTCGCTTACAATTACAAACTTGTTAGACCTCTACATCACTGACCTATATGATGAAGAGGCGTAAAATTTGTAAATTAAGCAAATGCCTGTCCATAAATATTTTTACTAGAATTATAAAGTAAAAATGATTATATATTTTTCTGATATTTACCTTGCTGTAAAGTTGAAACAAAGGAAAACAAACAAACAAAAAAAAAAAAGAACTGAAAGCAGTAGGATTCGAACATTAATCCAAACATAAATATTTTAACTAGAATTATAAAGCAAAAAAGGTTATATATTTTTCTGGCGGAAAGCAAAATAAACTTAACGTATAGGACGTATATATACCTCCTCGACATTCCGGAACAAAATTTTTTAAAATCTTTAAGATGGGAACGCCTCACTACAGAATAACCCATCTCCATCATGCTGAAAATCTTAAACAAACCACCACTATCATTTCCAAATGGTCATCTTAACAATATTTTTTGATATTAAAATATTGTACGCAATCTATTTCTTCCAGCTAAATCAAAAAATCTGGGTCACTTCCAAAAAAAAAGGACTATGGTAGATTAAAAACATTTAAGGTAGTTTTGTCCAGTTTTGGCTGAGATTTGTGCTAAATGGACTAAAATATCCAGATGAATTATTGATATATTGGCTAGAAATATTCCAATCCACCTCAAACTTTTAAAAAAAATCAACGTCGTCCTGACCAAACTAAAAATATTTAACAAGTGTATTTTCTCCCAAAATCATATATTCGAAAAAATCGAGTTTTATCAACAAAAAATTTAGCATGACAAATTTATACACACAAATTAATATCATCTAATAGCTCTATAAATAGAAAATAAACTCTAAAAATTCAAAACGTTAACGGTTTTATGGGCATGTTAATAGATCAGTTTCAAACATGTACATAGTTTTGCTCGCCAGTGTATATCTTGCGTGAAATACCCCATAAACATTTCTATACTTCACTTTTGTCATTTAACGTTTCGATTGAACTATTTTTGCCTGAGAGAAACAGCTTTTTAGAAAGACTCATTTGTCCAATAGCACACATATGTATATCAAAACTATTCAATGGATAAAGTTGCTATAATTTCATTTACACCATAACATCATAAATATTCATAAAAAAAAATAAAAAATAAAATTAAAAATCCAAAACTAAACTCTCACATCCTTGTTTTTTCCACTCTATTGCAGATGCTGAAACACGTGCAAATCTCACCTCTACGCAATCGTGCCGACTCCGTATCATTGCGTTCAACAACATCCTGTGCATCATCAATGTGCGGCAGTCCGGAACCACCCACTGAACTACAGCGAACACCATCGCGTGCCTCCAGCTACTCAAGTCTAAATGAACAATTGCCGCAGGTTTGTATGAAAAACCCAAAATCAATTCAACAATTGGGGCCTACCACTAACATACAATGAATACCAATACATGTGTATTTTTAGTGCAGCTTTTTAGTAGGAATTCCAATTCAATTTAGGACCAACAAAAAAACAAAAAAAAAAAACGAAATAAATAAAACTGAAATTTTGTTCAATGGCTGAATGAACCCTTTTTATTTGATTGAATAGATTTGGTTTGTTCCAGTCGTAAATATAAAAAAAAAAAAGTGAAATGAAATTTTTCGATTATTGCATTTGAGCTGATGACACTTCTTAACACATAAAAAGTTAAGAATATCATCTACGAACATATTAAATGGGATTTATCATCTGTTTTGAGTCAAAATGACAAGAAAATGGAAAAAATAAAAAATGAAAACAGATTTGTTTTATTAACTTTTGTCAAGAAAATAAAAAGGTTTCATGAAAGAGATATTTTTGATTAATGTTGTTTCTCCCTATTTTTTTCGCCATCGACATCAAACGCCTTCAAACTCCAACGAACATCAAAAATTTTTGACAAAACAATTTATTCAATTTCATTTCGTTAAATTTATATACTCATTCTCAAGAATTGTTTTAAAGAAAAAAAGCTTTGGGTGTGGTTTATCTCTTTTGTAATCAAAAAGAAATAATCCCTAAGTGCCTTTAGGAAAGTTAATCTCCAATGCAAAAATAAATTAAAATAAACCTTGATTTCATGAATAGATTGCTAATCTATATTTGATGTATGTTCAAATAGTTTCAAATCTCTAAGGGCTCTTTATCGACGCTTTTAGAAAACTCTGAATTTAATAATAAAAACAAACTTTCATCAAATATTATCGGTCAAACGCAATAGTTTACATCACAACAACCCTTAGGTGTCCTCCATACACCCGACTTAAAATCTGGTATCTTTTTATTTCTATAGATCATCTAAATATTTTCAAAATATATAAAAAAAACAACTTGCCAATGTTCGGTCTTGCAAGCCGCACTCTTCTATCGACCCATTCAAGGTTCTCCTCCTTTGACGGCTCATATGTACTACTTCAATGCTATCGTTACAGTTACTAACCAGTTGCAAGCATTGAATTTCGTTTGACTGAGTATTTTTGCTCAGGTCTAAATTCGTCAATCGTCCTCAACGCCTTACTTTTGTACCAGTCTAGAGACAAATGTCTTCCTATGCATTACCTTTTTACCAGTCCAGAAACTGTTAAATATTTGACTTGTCATTTTTACAGCTTTTCGCTGCTCTAAGACTCTGAAAGATTTTCTTGATTGTTTTTCATTAGTTTAAGACATAAATTCAAGAAATCTGTAAATTATAAGTCTTGAGGAAGAACAATTCTATTTAGTATTTTTTATTTCTTCATTTAGCGGTATTTTTAAGTTAATAAAAGAGCAAATCAAGACAAACACAAACATGAAGACTGTATTTATTTGTAAACTATCGACCTTTGTCCTACATTGGAACTAGAGGTTGGAGAAACCCGGCTGATGATAGTGTCAGTTAGCAGTCTCTCTTGTTTTGTAGTTGGTAGGATTGTGGAGAAGATTGTCCTTTCCACAACTCAGAAGGGAGGCAATGGATTGGTTGGGTCCAACCTTTCTAACCTTATGTTGTGCACGGCCGGTTATAAGGGGTGGCGAAATTGTGTACTAAATGGTTGCAATGGAGACGAAAGATGGTGGAGGATCTAGGTCCTCCCTACCCAGGTTGCCGAAAGATCGTGAAGCATGGGGTGATGGTGGGCCGGCCCCGACCTACCATCACCCAGTTATTTGGAGGGGGTGGAAGATTTGATCAGACAATCCGGAGCTCCAGCCGCCAGAAACGCTGGTAGAATTTGGTTTAATCGATGGATCGATGAAGGCACAGTCTTGTATGATATAGAAGATTGATTGATGATTAAACGTTGGTTTACAGGAGGTTAACGGAGGAATGATGAAACAAAACAAGAGATGCTGTTGGCTAGACATTGTCTCATGTCTGACCTTAAGCAGCCTGCTGCCTCTAAGCGGCAACCCCTGGTAATGGTGATTGGTGGTGACACAAAGGCGGAAGCGCATGACTTTTGGAGTTGGGTTTTTCCCTTTTATCCCAATTGTAACAAAGTGGTAAAAAGCAATTTAAGACAGGATTTCGAGGGTTTTCCTGAGAAATCTGTACTTGGTAACATGTTCCCATGATCCATAGTAAGTCGAGTTGTAGCCATATCAACCTTGGATAGGACTACTTATCCCAAGAAAGTCTTGAGCTTTTTTTAAAGGAAGGGATGCACCAAGAAACGTGTTCGCACAATCCATGATAAATTGACATGGGTGATTAGTCCCAGGCGTATCAGAGTCACACTAACAGCAGCGTATTGCTACAAAATCAGACCAGAGATTATTTTGGTACCACGGGAGTCAGTAGCCCTTTGGAGTATCCGGTTCGCTGGATATTCCAACTGACTATTGGGATGGCCATTCGGGGAGTTTCGTGGTGGCTCTGGCTTGGACCTAAATCGCAGGAAGAGTTTAAAAGCTCGGTATGGAGTTTCATTCTTAACTGGGTGCAATGACCCAAAGAATTGCCGAGGCTTAGATAGTCCTCATTTCCATACCATTAGAAGGAATTGTGTCTGATCGCATTGTTCTAAAAATGGAAACCAACTATCAGCATTATGCTGATGGAAGGTTGCGCCGTGCGTCGTACACTGGATCGTGTGTGAAGAACACCGTGAGATAAAGCCATCATGACAGCTGCTCACGTTAAGGACAAGAGACTTCTACATTGGAGCTAGAATGACGCTAGTCCTTTTTTACACTTTTTCAGATCTTGTTACTATTTTTGACTAGTTACAAATTTAACTGCAAGGTAGTGATTAGATAATTTTCTTAAAAGTGATATGGCAATTTCCTTATGCTTGTTTTTGTTTTTTTTTTTTTTGTTAGATAATAATTCTGTAATATAATTGAGACATAGAATCCTTTTTTTTAAACTCTATTTTAACCGCTCTCTCTTTTTTCTCTCTCTACAGACAACCATCAAAGTATTCACAAGCTGTTTAAAAATCGATATTGAATATAAAACTCTTGGCATACAATGGGATACAACCAGTAAGGAAGTTATAGCTCAATTATTACGCAGGTAAGTTTGCAAAGCAGCTGCTTAGAAGCTTAATGCATATTTAATACATTCTATTTTCATTTCTTCTAGACTCAAAATGCGTCATCGCGATCCGAGACTTTTCTATCTCTCAATGGAAGTTTCTGTGCGTCGTGCTGGTGTTAAAACAATACTCGTACTGGACGATGATACACGTCCGGCCATTCTGCAAGCTTGTCATCCAAAAGGTGAATCAAGATTTTGTCTACAACTCAAACCGGGAGGTTTGATACGCGTTCACACATCGGCATTGCAACCAACATCTCAATATAAATCGCTAGTTATCTCGGAGGAGACAACATCGGATGAATTATTGCAACTGTTGTTGTCTTGTTACAACTCACTTGAGCCTGTGGAGCAGTTTTCTATTTATGAGGTGTGTATTTCGTTATGACTATCTAAGCAAAAAATCATATTTCCTAAATTTATTTGAGATCGCTGAACTCGAAAATCATAGTTTTGTTATTTTCCTTCGGTCCATTCCCAAGGTAATGGGAAATTTAGATTTTTGAAAATATAGTTTCATGTATAAGTAAAAATTTCGATAATGCTTTATCCGATCAAATCGTTTTTTACACGATCAAACCTCCAGATCGGCTACTACACTTTACTTAAAACATTTTGAGGATATTTTAGACAACTTCTCATCATTCTTTGTAGAAGAACGTAGTTGATCAAGTGTCAACTGTACTACAAATTTGAACTTCGAAAAAAATCTACCGTCCTTACTTCATTATACCCTTCATAACTTTCCAAGTTATCATTTAATCGCACTTGCCGTTCTCGAAATATTTTCTTACAATTGAAGCTAAGAATAAACTCAAAGATCTAAATTTTCAAATATCTCTGGAATGGCCAAAAATTGTTTGTGAAAATTTTGTGGTCGAATTTTGAATGTTGTAAATATTTGAAACTAAAACTTTCATCACATAAATTATTTTGAATTTTTAGCCCTTTTTTACTAAGCTACAATCATAAAACTAAATCATAATCATTTCTTTAATTTCACAGGTCTGTCCCGGCCAGGAATATCAACGCAAATTACACCCTGATGATATACCACTGCGCGCACAAGCCGAACGCATGAAACGCGGTGAATCCTGTCACTTTCTAGTGCGACGCAATCCCAACTATGCACGTCGACGTCAACTACTCGCCGCACTGAACGATGTCGGTGCCAGCATGGGCGTCTACTCTTCACCCTCCGTCTCCAATAAATCATTTGATGCCAACAGCACCATTTCATCGTTAAACGATTCTAACAGCCTACTGGATATGTCAATTGAATCTTTACCCGATGATATAAATAGTCTACTAACAAGCGATGAAGATGAAGATTGCAAATCCACTTCATCATCGGGCTCCTCCGATACATCAACTGAGGGTGGCACACGTACTCCCATTGTCCGACGTACTCCGACAACATTTCAGAAGCAAATCGCTTCCGTTGTTGCAATCGCCAACGATTCGACGAATGCAATTTGTTCCAAATGTCGCAACAGTTTTAAATCTTGTGAATTTTGTCATAAAAATTCAGCACTGATGCAAATGCACCGACGTGCCGGGGCAACAACACCTGTAGTAGCAACATATAATCCGGTGTATAATGTACGTGAAATACGCACTGCAACACATTCATTTTCCTCGTTGGGCAATGATAAGAAACTATTGGACATTCATTTGAATGGACGTTTTGATGCAGCCGCATGTCGCATGCGGCCACAAAGTGTTTACATTGGACGTGGTGGTGGTGATGCAGCAGCAGTAACTCCGCTTTCGCAACGTTCGCAACCCATTGTCTGTGTTGCGACAACGACGACAATGACGCCGAGAGCAACATCAAAGCAATTGCTGGTCAGCGATGTTAATGGCAATATTGCTGGAGGAGCAAAAACCACAACAATGTTGACCTCTTCGACATCCACATCATCTTTGGGTGGCGGCGAGGTAGTCAATAATAATCCATCTAAGGGATTAGGACACTTTGTGTACATTTAAGTGTAACAGGAGCTATTTGTTGTTTACAAAAATATCAAATGTTAAATGCTTAGTGTAAGATATAGAGATACTCTTTAGGGATGGAGAGAATTATTTCCGGGAAAGTAGTCTCTAAATGAAAATGGTCCAGAGTAAGAGTGAAAAGCAACGAAATTTATTTCATAAAGTTTCTCTTGAAAAATTGGCTGAAATTTTCTGTCATCCGTGGACGATTTTGTAATTATTAGAAACGATTTTGCCTACATCTCTTTCATGTAGTGACTAGTCAGTCAAATTTAGTTTTTTTTTTAATTTTTTTTTTTTGTTTGTTTATTATTGAGCTAGAATTCCGCAAAAGTACCAAAGAAATTTTAAGTTACAAATAAAAGTATAATTATTAAAAATGGAATTGTATTTTGAGAAAAAGCTAATGCTTAAACTGTAAATATCTTAGGTTTATACTTATATTAAATTAATACTATTTTTTCTATTATCTACTCATATGAAATGTAAATTTATTTTTATTTATTATAAAACGAATGTAATATTCTCATTGGGGTGGATTTGAATTTAATAAAAAATTCTAAAAATTATTGACAAATTGCTAAATACAAGTATTTTGAGAAAGAATTCAATATTATTCATGATTAAACACCATTCACCCTAATTAAGATCTTTATTTATTTAGCTATTAATTAATATTGTTAATTTTTCAAGCTTATAATTAATTTCAAAGTATTTACATATAGTTTGTACATTTTTCTTCATGTAAAATGAGTATCGAAAAGAGCATTTATTCCAAAAAGTAGTTAAAAGCACAAAGTACAGTAATACATTCATGCAAATAATTAAAACATAAAATACATACATACTTACATACATTGTAATTTTGCACCTGTGCACCGCATCATACAAATAATGAAATAAAATTGTATATGAACATAAAAAAAATTATTGGTTTTATTCAATTTATTGATTCGATATAAAGCTCTTTATGGGTTTAATAAATTCAAAACGTCATTTTGTCTTCACTGCTTCGAGTTCGAATGGTTTTTGTGAAGTATCAGTTATGAGTTTTAAAAAATTTAAAATAAAATGTTCTTCAGTTTTCAATGTTTCTCTTTTTGAATCAGAGATATCATATCGTATGTGCCAGACACAAAATTTGCAGCAGCAACATGATTTG
Source organism: Calliopum simillimum (assembly GCA_951812925.1). NCBI lineage: Eukaryota > Metazoa > Arthropoda > Insecta > Diptera > Lauxaniidae > Calliopum > Calliopum simillimum. Next base: position 88,267,186 of record OX638369.1, on the reverse strand, counting down.
AAGCATATGGATCCACTAGATTAGTTTCTGAGAAACAAAACTAGTAATGGTGTTTCCTTTGGCCTGGCCAAAAATAAAATAAGGTAAGTGTACCGAAATACAGCATGCTAAGGTACTGGCTACTTCCAGAACGATTCCAAGTCGTACAACTTAGTTTTGAGATCAGATATATAATTTTATGTAATAATTGATTTATATGGAGTCGATAAGTGTGAAACGTGAGCATCACTACCCCTGTATTATGATAATTCTTTATACTTTTAGTAACGCTGCGTTTGTTCCTAATTCCGGACTTAAATTTTGCGTTGAACCTAACTCCATGCTAACTTATAATTTGTTATATTTTCTTTAAAGAACCATCTAAAATATCAAGTTTCTTCATTTGATTTATTTTTAAATTTATTTATCTTCAATTGTGCTGAAATAATAACGGTATTCACGAAGTAGGGCAGCCAGTGTGGCAAAAGGGTAGAAGAGCAAATCTGCTCTAAACAACAACAAAATACATTAAAGAAATTTAGCTACAAGTTAGCTCTTTTGCTACACAAAACCCTTGAGTAAATTTGAATAGCTTTTCTACTACAGCAAAATGTGTCAAAATTATGTTGACATTTGTTTTTAAATAAAATTTTTTTTTTTTTTTGTGCAAATTATAACAAAATGAACCGGCAAAAGGAAAAGCATAAAGCAATAAAGACACTAAAAACACTCTTGGACTTTTTCATTCTTCCATGGTAGGTATTTTCATAAGTTTTGATTCATTAATTTTGATACTAAATTTTTTTTATTTTTTAAAAGTAAACAAAATCCAGCTGATTTTGTAGCTCTTTAGCAATGATGCTACACAGCCGTTCGCTAACTTAGCTCAGACTGTGATTTTTAGCTAATCTGCCCTCCCAGCTGCCGTACTTCGTGAATACCACTAATGTTGTTCTTTTCTTTAAGGAACATTAGTTAGTACATATTACTAATAAAGGAGTCAACTAAATAAAAATAGTTACGGAATAAGGTTCACTTGCACAAATTTGTGCACGTTAATCCGGCAGTAAGAACTCTTAGTATCTCTGAAATTCGTAAGAGATTTGTTCACATTGTACGCAATTATTTATAGTTTTGAAAAAGAAAATCATATGGCGAATTACATCACTTCATTCAGAAAAGTTTACTTATTACATAACAGAAAAATTTTTAGTATACTTTATGACTATCAATAGTTTATTTTCAAAAATTTCAAATCTTTTATTTACCTTATTACGTGAAAGTCACGGAGTAACGTTCACTCTTACAAAATTGTGCACCGAATTGCGGCAGAAATGAAATCATAATTTGCTTTATGAAATATAGTTTAGTTTGCTTTAGAACTGTTAGAAAGCGATTTTTAAGTTAACTTAAATTGTTAATTTAACAAATTTCAATTAAATATACGTGGGCTGCTATATAAATTTCTGGCCTAGGAAACACTAATGTCAATAGCTAAAATCTGGCAACACCATAATAAAGTTTGACATTTCTTAGCATAAACGTACTCACAACGTTTTGATGTACAAGTGCTATTTGTTTTTTTTACAGTGGGTTAAGAAAATTAATTTTTCCATTGATAATTTAAGCGAGTGATAAATTATGGGGTTTCCAACGAGAACAAACATTTTTTTCAACTAAGTAAAATCCAATGTATTGGAGTGCAACTAATGCCCAAGGATGCTTCTATCTTACGGTATGTCACATGATGATCTTGCATTATCAGTTCACACACGGCATCAATGTTCTCTGGCACAACGGCCGTTTTTGGACGACCTTCAAGGAATTCGTCTTTGAGCTAGCGTCAGACCCGATTCAATTCATTAAAAAAATGTTGACAGGTGCCAAGCCTTAATGTCCAATTTCGACTAGTTTTTGGTCAGAGCTTCAATTAAATATTCCTAATATCTGTGAGATCACCTCAAATAACACTTTCTCTACAGCATTTTGAAAATTTTAACTATATGGGAGGTGCTACGTCCTCTTTTTTGAAACTACCTAATTTCTGATCAGAGCTTATATTTCTTGTACTTCGCTACCTAGTATCTGCTTACAATTTGGTTGGATTATCTCAAAAAAAAACATGCCACTCCCATTTGTCCGAGTTCACTTAGTTTTTGGTCAGAGCTTTCACATACTATTCTTAGTTTTTATTTTGTTTATTTTATTTAGATTATCTACTAACTATCCTTAGTATCTTTGCTAAATATTACATATTACATTATCCCAAATAACTCTTGCACTACAGCATTTTGAAATCTTTGAGTGTAGATGCCACGCCTACTTATCCGAGTCATCCTAGTTTCTATTCAAAGCTTGGGTTTTCTATCCAAAGAGTCTGTGCCAAATTTGGTGGGATTATCTCAAAAAACTCTTTCAGTATAGCATTTTGAAATTTTTGCTTATAACATATAGTAGGTACCACGCCCTCTTGCCCGAGTTCGCCCTGTTTTTACTCAGAGGTTGTACTTTCTATCCTTAGTATTTATGTGGATTTTAGTTGCGTTATGATGGGCGTTTCCGCCGACTGATTTTGCTCATTTTCAATCCCACGAGCTAACTTCGATGACGGAGGTAGTTTACCAAATTTCATTGAATTATCTTGCTTAGTGTTCTCTTAAAAAATATTTATACAGACGAACAGACAGACAGCCAGACAGACGGACATGACGATATCGACTAAGGAGATGACGCTGATTAAGAACATATATACTCTGTCAATTTATAAATTTGAACAATACCATGAACTCTTTTCAATTAAATTACAAATAAATGAACACCTTAAGTTGAGTTCACACATTTAAAATCAATCTTTATTTAAATTAAATTTTAACAATTTGGATGCATTTCGGGATGTTGACAACCCATCTTCAGCAACACGAATGAAAATATTTTAAATACAATAAAATAAACAATGTGTAAGACTTGCCATACATAAATAATGTCTGCTATATCTGCAACGCCTCCTTCTATGCGTTTCTAAAGGAAAGACAAAGTGAATATACCCTGGGTGTAGGGTATAAAAAAGGAATGACTACGATTTGATTAAATATATAAAATTCAAAAGGCAGACAGAAAAAAAAAAAATAACCTAACCTATGGTTTTTTTCGTTCCGAGAAAAATCAGTGCAGCGCTTTTGATTTCACTGAAGGCCCATTTTGATTAAGAAAAATAGCTGGCTGGTTGTCTGTCTGTAGAAACATTTTTCACATGAAAACTAATCAAGACAATCTGATGAAATTTTGTTCACTACCTCCATCGCAAAAATTAACTCGTGGGATTGAAAATGAGCGAAATCGGTCAAGGGCGGGCATTACACAGCTTATACAAAAAACACATTCAAAACGGAGTATTAAGAGCATTATTAGCGATAAAGCAAACATCACATAAATAAGTACTAGGTATAGCAAGTTAAAGGCTGACTTGGGACAAGAAGGCGTGGCACATTCCATATTACAAAAAGTTACTCAAACTCTTCAAAATGCTGTAGTGCAAGAGTTATTTGGGGTAATGTCATAATATAATATATAGATACTAAGAATATTTAATGGAAGCTCTGAGCAAAAATTAGATGAACTCGGCCATGATGGCGCGGAAACTCTCATACAAGCAAAATGTTCATAATGCGGTAGTGCAAACGTTATGAAAATTTTCTTAAAAATTGGCAACATATTACATTTTTGGACCAAAACTTTCATAGAAGATAATGTTGGTCTAGTTATTTTCTATAAAAGTTGCCTTCAGATCATCACCGAAAAAATCAATCGTTTCGAACTTACGGGCAACTTAAGCTATTTGCTTTTCTTAGTCCATTTTTAAGGTTTTGATCGGAAAACTTCTGAGCTTTTTCCACTACCCATTTCTAATTTGTTTTTGAAATCTTATTTTTGAACACTTTTTTTTTAGAAATATGCACAAGGAGAAAAGAATATTGCATCTTTGCACATTTCATATATCTTGCATATATCTTGTGGGCGCCCTAATATATATTGTAAACAAGACTATCTTGGTTGGCCGGATTAGCCTGCATTTGTGTTCTGTTAATGCAAAACTGTATTGAGGGATAGAAGCCTTGTCAATTCAAAAAACTTTTATCAAATGAGACAATCCTGTTGAAGGCTTATAGGTCCTTCTCAACACACAATCTGCAATAAAATCCTTGTACCTATGTGAATGTGGCATAGTGGTGAGTCAGATTTTTTTAAGGAATTTTAGTTTTTTTTTGTATTTTGCTTTCACTAATAATTTGTTTGTTTTTTCAACAATTGTAGACTTTTTTTAATTGACACCGAATCGAATTGACTTAAGTTTTTACCCAACAGAACAACTTACGTTAGTTATTAAAATGTTGAATCAACGAGAACGAATTGTTAGAAAAAAGTGCATGTTGCGAAATACTGGGGTCAAACCAAAGTCAGATGTGTTTAATTACTAGTACCAAGTTGAGTTTTTTCTCGAAGTCTAAAATGTCATAAAAACTTCAAAATACGCCTTTGCGGTAGAACTGTTTTATATTTTTATTTATAATTAGCTATTACCCGGTGAGCGTTGCCAATTTGATTCGAAGTAACGCATACCTGCTGATTTGTCAAATTTTTAGAGCACTTTAGCTCGTTAACTAGACTTTATACTGGGAAAATATTTTGTATCTGTTTTGACATAATCAAATGTTACTAAAATCGCAAGCATTAAAATTTTTTACCTGATGCTTCACGATTAAAACCCCAATTTACATAATTTTCCAGAAAAATTGTGAGGATCCATTTTGATATGTTTTTAGAGGAAAATTCTCTACCGATTGATATAGGTTGTATGAAATGTGGAATTTGTGGCAGTATCAGATAAACAGGGTGGGCGAGAATCGGTAGACCACCGGAAAATGTAAGACTCCTGAGACTATTCTGAATCACTTTTCTTAGTTTCATTTTTCGAAATTTGAAAAAACCAATGCAGTAATTGAGACGCTCAGAAGAAAAACGCGAGGAAAAATGTATTGCAGAAAAATGTAAAGACAATTTTGTTAGCAGAAGAATGCAATGTAGAATACGCGAGCGCGAAAGAGGGATGAATGCGTTGGTTTTGTTCTTGCCCGCCAAAATTCTTCACTGCATTTTTCTGCTAAGCATTTCTGGTTTTTATTTTTCTGCATTTGGGTGAAAATTTTCCTTCTTTGGCGTCAGCTCTGGCTTTGCGACGGTTTGGGCAGGCTCTCCTTGTTTTGATCATTATCTTTTTCGCACATAAATATCATATATTATCAATTCCTCGTCACTAGTAACCAATCTGTACAAAAATGGTTCGACATCACTCCGATTCAGAAGAGATTCACATACTGAAATGCCGTCAGTAAGATTTTTATCACTCAAATTATGTAGCGATGTTGCGACACCTTATGTGTAGGCCTTTCTCCACCTTTTCAAGAATTTTTTTCACTTTTTCTGTGCATGGTCGACAAGATATATGTCGAAATTTCCAGAGTGGAATCGATCATACTTGGATGCACGCCATGTGTCTGAAAATAGCGTTTTCTGCACTTTAAACGATAACTCAGATGCCAGATTCGGATTTTTGAAGTTAAAAATTGGGGCTTTAAAATGCGTTATCAGGTTTTGCGGCAAAAAATTTTCCTGTTTTATTATGCAGGGTCCGCCAAATAACTTTTTTTTTTGAAAATTCTATAAAAAAAAACTACTGGATTTTTTTTCAAATTTCTTTTTTTATTTGAAAGTACAATCCTTCCGGTTAGTAATTAAAAATAATTTCATTCAAATGGCTGCCTCGGCTGGCCATGCAGTAGCCTACACGATCGGTCCAATTTTTAAGCACATTATCGATTGTGTGCAGCTGTATTTCACCAATGGCTTCACGAATATTGTCCTTTAAAGCGTCAATTGTCTCTGGCTTGTCCGCGTAACACTTATCTTTGAGGGCACCCCACAAATAATAGTCCAACAGTGTCAAATCGCAGCTCCGAGGTGGCCAAACGACGTCAGCTCTGCGGCTGATAATGCGATCTTCAAAAACAGGGCGCAAAACATCGAGTGTAGCTTCGGCTGTGTGGCACGTAGCGCCGTCTTGTTGAAACCAAATGTTGCCAATATCCTCCTCTTCAATTTTTGTGAACAAATATTCGTTCAACATGGCCCGATAACGCTCGCCATTGACTGTAACGGCCACTCCTTGCTCATTTTCGAAGAAAAATGGCCAAACTATGCCTCTTTACCAAAATCCACACCAAACAGTGACTCGTTTTGGGTGCAGCGGCTTTTCAATGTATGCGTGAGGGTTTTCTGTACCCCAAATGCGACAATTTTGCTTGTTTACATACCCGCCAAGATCAAAATGGGCTTCATCTGAAAATATGATTTTTTTGGCAAAATCGGTATCTTCTGTAAGTCGATCGCAGGCCCACTTAGCCCAGCGTTGTTCAAGCGTATACACAACCATATTCGTTTAGCGGAAAGATAAAACTAATTAGCTGTCAAATCAGACATGAGCTAAGTGTTACCATTCACGAAATAAGCACTAGTTGAAAAAAAAAACGTTAGATGGCGGACCCTGTATAATAGTGATGAGCAAACCAAGACCTAAAGACCAGAAAACCAAAAGAACAAGAGACCAAGACCATACCAGTCTTGGTCTTGTTCTTCCACATTGAGTCTTGGTCTTGGTTTTGATAAAAAAATTCTTAAAAATGCAATATTAAGTAATTCGATCAACTAGAATTTTGAAAAATATTATTTTTAAATCTATAAATAAATGGAAAACTAATTGCATACTCAGTTTTTAGTTAATTTTTGTCAATTTTGCCATTTATTTAGCAAAATTCAACCCTGCAAATCGATTAGCTCATTGACCAAATTTTGAAAAAAAACTTTTTCAATATATTTGGACCCCAATGAACAACTTTCCTTAAAAAAAACCTTGAGTGGGATGACATCGAGGTATAAGAGAGGTGAAACGAGGCTTGCGAACACTGTCTGGGCCTCGCTTTTGTCGTTTCTTGGACTTAGTTTGGTTTTGGAATCACTGTTGAATCCTTATGTAACCAAGCTATGATAATATTGATTAGAATACAATACATTCTTCATTAGTCGCCGTTATCTAAAACCGAAAAACAAAGCCAACAAAGCCTTAACGCAATCAAACGTGAAAAATGATCTAAGTTAATATACATTTACATTGGATTAATCTAATAATTAGGGAAAAAATTACTAACCTTGTTTTGGTTTGCTTGCAAAAAAAATTCGTTAATAAATTGAAACGAAAACGAAACGGAAACTGATATGTTTACCAACCTTGTATTATTAACGAATTAAGATCATATCACGTTGATCTTCTAAGTATTTGAAAAACCTGTTGGTACTCTCAAGTTCTTTATAAATTTTGTTATAGTTTAGTGTACTCTACACCCAGGGCATATTCATTAGGCAGGTTCGTTTGAACCAAATAGAACGAGGCGTGCCAGTTACAGAAAATAATATTTCAGTACTTACATGAAGGGTTGCCCATCCGCAGGTCTCTTTTTGAATAACATAACAATAACGCTGATGCACTGATGTCACTCCGTAGAGCTGCGATTTGGTAACGTTGGACTTTTTAAGGTGAAATTCATTATGGGCACGCTTGGAGGAGAATATTAATCCGTTATACTAACAAAGTATACAACGTATTTGCATGAAATTTTGCAGAAAAATGCCAAATACATATAAATAAGAAATTTTCCAAGCCATAAAATTGTAAACGAACATTTTCAAGTAGATGAAGCCGTTATTCGAAATTCGTGAAAACTTGTTTTTCCGCTCAAAAAACAATGGATAATTTATAATGACCTTAATGCAGCTGACATTTTCATTTACGATGAAACCACACCAAATGCTCAGGTTGCATTAACTAACTATATGCCACTAGATAAACATGCGTTTTCATCATATATATGATTTTACATTAGCGATGGCAATCCCGGTATCCCGGCCTTTTCTAGTCTCGAAAATCAATGGATTAGTCTTTGCAAATCGCGAGATTAATTGAAACAAATTTTTTATCAAAAATATGAAATTAATCATATTACTGAAATCATTGAATCAAATGAATTAGCAACTTTATAAATATGAGTGTTTCTTAGCCACGTTGTGCCTTAACCATAATTTAATGATGTTTTGGGTGCAAAAAAAATCCTTTGGGGGCTTGATAGTATACTGTTTCTAGATCATTAAAAACCAAAAATCAAAATCATCGGTGTAGAGTTTCCTGAGAAAACCCAATTTGAACATTTTTCGTCTAATATACGAAATTTCACATACGGCGGTCACGGCGGGCCTTAACCCGTTCCAAATCGAACGTCGTAGAACATCAAATTATTTTCCAGATTCTGTTTACTTACAGTTCAAATGATGTATAAAAAAATTTTCACTCGTGACTCCTCGACTAAATTTTGAGATAATCGCTTTTCCAATTGGGGCATTTTCCCATACAAAAAAAAAAAAAAAAAAAAATGAAAATTTTAACTACATTAAACAAAAATCCAAATTATCACATTCAATGTGTTTAACCATGCTAAACGCAAATCCAACCACAAAATTGCTCTATCGTGTATAGTTTTCGAGATATTGTAACCTAAAAACCAAAAAAAGTCGTTTTTTGCCATTTTTTGAAGCTATATAACTATGTAACATATCATTTATTCGTTAAATGTGGTTTAAGTACTTAAAAGCCCTAATCTTTTTCTTTAAAATCTAATTCAAAATTCAAGTAAACACTTAAACCACATTTAACGAATATATGATATGTTACATACAAAGTTATATAGCTTAAAAAAATGGCAAAAACGACTTTTTTTGTTTTTAGGTTACAATATCTCTAAAACTATACACGATAGAGCAATTTTGAGGTTGGATTCGCGTTTAGCATGGCAAAACACATTGAATGTGATTAATTTGATTTCTGTTTAATGTAGTTAAAAATTGGGAAAATTCCCCAATTGGAAAAGCGATTATCTCAAAATTTTGTCGAGGAGTCACGAGTGAACATTTTTTTATACATCATTTGAACTGTAAGTAAACAGAATCTGGTAAAAAATTTGATGTGCTACGATGTTCGATTTAGAACGGGTTAAGGCACGCCGTGACCACCGTATGAGAAATTTCGTATTTTAGACGAAAAATTTTCAAATCGGGTTTTCTCAGGCAACTCTACACCGATGATCTTGACTTTTGGTTTTTAATGATCTAGAAACAGTATCCTATCAAACCCCCAAAGGATTTTTTTGCACCCAAAACAACATTAAATTATGGTTAAGGCTCACCGTGTAACGTAGTCGATTAAGATTAGGGTTGACATCTCTGACTTTTATGAAAATTGGTGAAAAGTTAGTATTTGACTTACGTATAACTGTGGTAAAATGATTTTTTGAAATTCCGAAAAAATCCAAGATGGCGGCCAAATGAAGTCCGATCCAACTTTAAGATACTCACATGTTTGAAAATTCATAGCTCCTCGGATTTTGATCTGATTTTAATGAAATTTCCAGAATTAGTGCATATAGTTAAGAGAAAACAAAACAAAGAACTAGTTGCAGCATTTAATAAAAAATAGTAAAATAATTTCTGCATCTTCCATATAACCTCAACAATTTTTATTAATAAAATTAAAATTTAAACTAAAACGATTGACTGTTTAACATGAATTGAACATTTTAATATATACCTTCTTAAATTGTAACAAAACAGTGTGCTTTTAATGTCAAAATAAGAATTGAACCAAATCCCGAAAAATCCCGGGATCCGGGGATTGCAATTTAAAATCCCGAAAATCCCGGGATCACCAAAAGGCCCAAAAATTGGCATCTCCATTTTACATACGAGTATATTGACGCGGTCGGACAAAATCAAGGGTCATTCCTATATTCCTTACCAGTAAGAGAGTGTCTAAAATATTCGAAATTTTAGAAGACGTTTGAATTGAAATTGTAAACGTTAAACGTAAAAAATTAATTTTTCGGAACCTGAACAAACTTTAACCCGAACATTTCCAAGCTTTAAGCTCAATTGTATTTTTCAGTTCGTTACAAACGAACAAAATTTCATGACTATACCCTGGTGTAGTTATTGGCCCTATGCTCCTCCTAGGAGTTAAAGGAGAATACATACATACATACATACATACCCAATGGGGAATGGAGCGCATCAATAGCGCTTCTGAAGCGCTCTAAAGCAGCAGTAAAGCGCATCTCTCTCGTTTCCAAAAGCGCTGAAATTAACATTGGCATGTCATTGGAAGGAAGCGCTTCGTTCTCGCTACCAGAAATGCTCTTTGGATGCGCATCGCTCTCGGATCCATAAATGCTGTTTGGATGCGCATCGCTCTCGCATTCAGAAATGCTCTTTGGATGCTTTTTGGATGACAATAAAAATATTTAAAAAATTTATTTGTATTTGTAATTTTTCGTCTTTCGCCACAAAGACTCATCAGACTATTATTTTTTTGATGTAATTATAATTATTTTTATTTTACTAAATTAATTATAATTGAAAAATTGCAAGTTGAAAAACTTTTGTGTTAGGTCTGGGCCGGAGTTGAACCGAGGACCTCACGGTTCCCAATGGAGAATGGAGCGCATCAGTAGCGCTTCTGAAGCGCTCCAAAGCAGCAGTAAAGCGCATCTCTCTCGTTTCCAAAAGCGCATCTCTCTCGTTTCCAAAAGCGCTGATATTAACATTGGAAGGAAGCGCTTCGTTCTCGCTACCAGAAATGCTCTTTGGATGCGCATCGCTTTCGCATCTAGAAATGCTCTTTCGAAGCGCATCGCTCTCGCATTACTGCTCCATCGTCGCGCTCTTACGAAGCTGACTTATTGACTTATTTTGTTTTGTGCGTAAATACGTGACCGAAAGCGCTTCGTTCTCGCTACCAGAAATGCTCTTTGGATGCGTATCGCTCTCGCATTTAGAAATGATCTATGGATGCACTTCGCTCTCGCTACCTATTGCGCAGAAAATATGCGCATACAAATCAGCTCTTTAGATGCGAGAAGGACGCGCATCGCTACTGCATCTTGGGGATGCGCATTGAAATTTTCTGTTGGGTACATACATACATACATACATACATACATACATACACTTGTGTAGAGTGCACTAAGCTTTTACAAGATTTATGGAAAATTTGTGACTATCAACTGATTTTTTAAATACTTAGAAGATCAATATGATAGGTATGAACAGAGTTCTTGAAACATATGAAATGTTATAGAAATTTTAATTGCCAAACGTTATAACGCGACAAACATATGTTTGCAGTTTGCAACAACTTCTAACTCTAACTGGCAATGTTGCAAGCAGTGGCGTAGATAGAGTGGATCGAAAAAGGCAAAAGCACCTAGGCGTACGTTCTGGGATGCGGCAAAATGGACTTTTTGGGGAGTAACTTCAAAATCACAATTAATTACTTCAGTTTATTTATGGATAATATATACCTATGGAATGCAACTGACAAACTCATACTTAAATTGCCAGCGCTTTAAGTTGACTTCGTCTTAGTCCTACCGGATGAAGGGCGAAATTTTGCAGTGAATGACATCAAAATCGCTCAAATATGTTAAGAATTGACAAAGCTAAGGCATTTTCAGTAATGAAGTGAAAAATAGATGATTGACTTTCAAGTTTAGAAATTTTTCAATTGAATGACGACTGTTAGGATTCGGAAAAATGATTTTGATTTTTACGTTATCTGGCGATTAATATTTGCACGTACCATTTTAAACCACTCTAAAGTTAATCTTGAGATATGTACTTAGACAGCACTTTGTACAAAAACCCTCAATATGAAATTTTATATTGAACTATGGGGGTTATCGTGAATCAATATTCTCGGGGAACTTTTCTGAAACTGCAATAGAAAATACACGGCAGTCTGAGAAAAACTCTACGGGAATATTGATTCACGATAACCCCTTATATGACTGGATTGAGGATTTGTAGTTTCTTTTTGGTCATACAATTATTTTGTTTTTTCTGCTCGACCCTGGCAACAAATATGATCACTACGCCACTGCTTGTGTGACAGCGCTATAAATAACTACTTTTTCAAATTTACAGTTAGTAAGAAATTTTGTGCTTCAAAATGAAGATGTTTGTGCAGTTTGCAATATTTTTTACAATTCTTCAATTGATTTCGGCTCTGCAAACAAAGTGCTGCAGCACCACACAGGGCGTAAGAAAATATAAAATAATAAAAATAATTTAATTAATGACGAATAGATTTAAAAACAATTAAAACCATGATAATAATAAAATATCTAATTACTTTCAGAGCATTGTAGATAATAGTGACACAACTAACAGAATTGATTTACTAGGAATAAGGGTTGACAACGTCTACAGTAGGATGGAATTGCTGCATGGAAAGGTGCTTGAGAGGTAAGTTAGAATATAAAATATCAAAAAATTTGTATTCGAACAGATCAATATTTTTTTGATAAAATACGATTTGGCTTTAAAATGGCCTAAACTATAGTATCGTACATAGTGCAGAAAATTATCAAAAAATTATTTTTCAGAATTTACAAAAATTGCAGTGTTATGGAACTTTGAAATTTTAAAGTTAGTTTTTTTTTTTAGAAGCTTTAATTCAAGATGTGAAATGATTAACCTCAAAAAAAGTTTTAGAATTGTGTTTTTGGAAATACTTCACATTTGATTTCTTTCTGTTTTTGGCCAAATAGGGCTACTAGTATCATTTACTAGTAGTCGTAATTTAAACTTCGGGCTGCCAGTGGTTCTGATTTATTAAATAAAAAAAAAAAAATCTTTTCTTCCCAGCAAAGACTTCGTTTACATGAAATCAATCGAGTTATGGAAAAAATTGTTTGCATCGATTATTTTCTGGGTAACATACAGAAAGCCAAAACGGACACATAAAATAGAATAAAAGTAAGAAGATATCTCTATGGTTTTCTTCCAAAAAGAAAGCCACATCAAAACCAGATAGTTAAGGAGCTGGTGGCCATTAGATAGTATCACAAAAAAAAAGTTCATATGACCGCCCCCAGTTTGAAAGCTAACATAGGAAGAATTTTAAGGAAAAAAACATTTTTTTTTTTTCGGCCTCTAAATTCGATGCTGTCACTATGGAAACCCCTTAACTCAAGTATTGAAAGGCAATTTTTAAGTTTTCGGGCCTACTGATTTCCAATTTCATAAAATTTTGGAGAAAAAAATGTATGCCCGAAATAAAAAATTTTAATTACCAGCGATCTCCAGGGTACATAACAATTTTTGTCTTTTTTTTACAAATGCCATCTACTTACCTTTGTAATTATTGTCATGTAAAATTTACTGTGCGGCTTGGAATTTATTTCACTTCTCGTCAACCGTTTACTTTCAAATAAATATTTTTTAAAAACAAACTAAAAATTATAAACTTCTAATGAATGTACGCTCAAAAGTATGAATGTGACGATAGCAACTTTTTGACTTTCAAATAACTGATACAAAAATCAAAAGTTCAAAACTATAATTTTTGGATTTTTCCGACTTAAAAAAATTCTAGCCCACAGTGCGCTAGGGTGTATATTTTAAATTTTCAACTTTCAAAATTAAATTGTTTTTTTTTTATCAAAGATTGTACTCTTCGAATATTCTGAACGAAACATTAAGGTATTTGACAAATCTTAAGACTATTTTTAGAATGGACAAACGATGAAATCTATTTTGTTTTTAATATTTTAATTAACAAAAAATTAATTAACGAGCACTAAAGAATTCCTCGTTGCCGAGAGAGGGTTAAAATGTTCATCAACCCCATATAATCTATGCAAAGGGCTAAATAAAGCGTTCTTGTTGAGTTCTTCGCTTGTCGGAAAGTTTATCTGATGATTCTATATGTTTATGTATGAAACGTAACGAAATCCAGCCTTCCGATAAATATTTTTTTAGTTTTGTCTATACATTTTGCCTTGTTTTTGTAATGTTGATGTTTTTTACTTAAAAACATGGAACAGTAAACTTCAACCACAAATTATGTAAATCATTATCTGTTCAATACAAAAAAAATAGCATTTGTGTTTTAAAAGTTAAAAATTTTATAAAAAAAACTTCATATCAAAAAATTCGATTTCTTTTATAAAAATTTCATTTAAAAAACAAAAAAACATTAAATACCCTACAGTGCCATATTTTTAAAATTTTTCTTATATGGAAAGTGCTAAGCCTTTTGTCCGAGTTCAGCCAGTCTTTGCACAGAGTTTGCTTTAATAGGGGAACTGATGCTATTGTGGCATAGTTTTTCAATTTGGTACGGTCGCATATCTCCGAAGTGGGAAATAACCTGCGAACGTCACTGCTTTTATCCTATCAGAAAACATGAAAAACCAGGGATGTGTTGCTGTCATGCACCAAACAAAATTTTTCCGGTGTCAGTTGAACGAAACTAAAGTCGAGTGTGGTTGATTTTTTTTTACGGATTTTTTGCAAAAAAATTTTGTTAAGAAAAAGTGGCTTTTTGTTTAAGTTTTATTTTTATTCAATAAAGGTAGGTGTAAAGTATTGCAAAATAAGTGTTTAACTGTGTAAGTTCACAAAGTTTCCCATTTTATTTTTAGAATTTTGTAATTTCTAAAAATTGGCCAGGTTGGTATAGTCGGGCTTCGCTAATGTGATATATAAACATTTCTTTATATTCTTGACATTATTTGATGGCTGTTTATTTTTAATAAGAACTATGAGTTTGAGAACCAATGTAAATGTTATTATGAACTTATGTCATACCTTTCAAACTTTATATTTGGTTGTATGGTTAAGTATACCACATTACCCTACTTATATGTACCACATTACCAGCCCACTTTACAAGTACTGATCAGTATGTATACCACATTGCGCCACCATATACACCATATTACCTCCCAACTTTTTGAAATCAGCTTTTTTGACTTTTTTCAGTTTTTGCTCAATAACTTTTTTTAGCGAAATTGCACCCATTTTATTGAAATATATTCTGTAGCCAATACTTCAATGATTAGCAAAAAAAATTTGGCTGAAATTGATCTAACGGTTCTCTTTCAAATTCCACCTAAACATTACCTATACCACAATAGCATCAGTTCCCCTAGTTCTCTGTGTCGAAGTGAAATTGGATTATCGCAAAAACTGTTTTAAATGTAGTGTTTTGAAGCTTTTGCTTATATGGGTGGTTCCACGCCCTTTTGTCCGTATTGGTCTAGTTTTAGCTCAGAGTGTGCATTCAAAGTCCTTAGTATTAGAGTGAAATTTAGTTGGATTATCTCAAAAAAACTCTTTCAGTACAGCATTTTTAAATGCATGCTTATATGGGTGGTGCCACGCCCCCTTGTCTGATTTTTCCCAGTTTTTGCTCAGAGCTTGCATTTATAGTTTTTAGTGGTTGAGTAAAATTTAGTTCAATTATCTCAAATAACGATTTCAGTATAGCGTTTTGAAGCTTTTGAGTATATGAGAGGTTCCATGCCCTCTTGTACGTATCCGCCCAGAGCTTGCGCTAATAATTCGTAGTATTTATGTGTATTTTGGTTGCATTGTCGTTTAAAATACTACCAAAGTTGAATTTCGAACATATTTTTTTGTGTGGGCGGTAGGCGTGTCCAATAACCGATTTCGTTAATTTTCAATCCCATGAGCTAACTTTGACGACGAAGACATTGCACCGAATTTCATTGAATTGTCTTTCTCAGTTTTCTCGTAAAAAATATTTCCACGCACAGCCAGCCAGACAGACAGACAAGAGGTGACGCTGAACAAAAATATATATGCTCTTCTATATCTGCCACGCCTCCTTCTCTGCGGTACAAACGGAAGGACAAAGTGAATATACCCTGGTTGTAGGATATGACTAGTAAGGGTGTTACCATTGGCCTGTTTAAACATTAAATACCCTAAACTGAAGTTTTTTGAAAATTTTGCTTCTGCGGGAGGTGCCACGAACTCTTGTCAGAATTTACATAGCTTTTGCTCAGGGTTGCACTTACTGTTCTCTGAGTCTGAGTGAAATTTGGTTGGATTACCTCAGTTACCTGTTAAGTTTAGCATTTTGAAGATTTTGCTTATATAGGAGGAGCCACGCCCTCTTCTCCAAGGTCACCTAGCTTTTGCTCAGAGCTTACCTTTACTATTATTACTGCCTGGCTGAAACTTAATTGGATTATCTCAAAACATGTAGTGAAATTGTATAGCAAATATTTCTGTAGTACATACTGACTCTATACTCCCCTGTTTAAGGTATCATTTTTGTACCTTTTTAAGAAAAGGGCAAAAATTACCCACACATGGGGGCTGTACAGGGTTAAAATTATTACAAAGATATTCCCCGCAGTATCCTGCATAAGTTTGCTGAACACATGATGCACCTCAGATGTAAGGATCATATAGTTAAATTCATCGATTTAACACAAGAATGCGGTATTTTGGTTTTTTTCAAGTGCAGTGGATGAAAAAATTTCAAAAATCGATTAAAAAAAATGTGACGTGCCGGAGAAGAAACACGAGACACAGGTATTTTTTTTTTAACGTCTACTTTAAGAATTTTTTGGATTTTCCCATGTTTTTTTTTTTTGTGTCGAACAGTGTTATTAGCTGATTGCTGAGCTGATATCAGCAACAACGCTAGTAAATAGGTATGTTTATACTTCCAAAATTTTGTAATGTTACCAACGACACTTATACTCTAATAACTCCAAAGCCGCAAGTGCGCGATAACATTTTCTTTCCTGTGAAATTTAAGCCTCAGGATGATTTATTGTATGGACTCAAGGTGACCTTTGATTATTTTTTGAAGAGATATGAGCAAATGTGTGTACAAATTTG
Source organism: Calliopum simillimum (assembly GCA_951812925.1). Taxonomy (NCBI): domain Eukaryota; kingdom Metazoa; phylum Arthropoda; class Insecta; order Diptera; family Lauxaniidae; genus Calliopum; species Calliopum simillimum. The sequence goes on along the minus strand of OX638369.1, from coordinate 88,250,332 downwards.
ACGCTACCAACGGTGGCCATGCCTATGCATTAAAAATGTTTATTCAGTGAGCTTTTAAGAAATCATAATTTACATATAAAATAAATAAAATATAAATCAGATCTTGAATTATAATTATTTTAAAATTATTTAAGACCTCCGCATCCGTTAAAACCTCGCAATCAAGGAGATTATGTTTTAAAACTCCGCTTCCCCATCCGCCTCCGCGTAGAGACTCGAATCACAGCACTTAAATAAATGAACACTTTTAATTTCTAAAACACAATTTCATTTATTTAACAGTTGCTAACCGATGTGCTTTTATATCTTTCTAGGATTGAGGATTTAAAAAAGAAACTTATTTTTTATTTCGACTCAACAAATCCACCTTCAATTGACACAACACCTATGACAACAATAAAAACCTAAACGTTAATCAACAACTCCAGCTGCATCTACGGATAGATTGTGAATATCCTTCGCAATGGGCAAATGAAAATGTATACGTGTCCAATGAAATGACAGTTCATGGAGAAAAAAAGAATCTTTCTTTCCCGTAGATAATTTTTTAATTTTCATTAATCTTTTCTAAATTTCGTATATTTTTTGTATAAAGTTAATTTTGAAGTAAGCACTACCTAAAAATACATATTTTATTATTTGAAAAAAAAAAAAAAAATCTAGTAAGGGTGTTACCTGGCCAAACATTTAATACCCTACACTGCAGTATTTTGAAAATTTAGCTTATATGGAAGGAGCCACGCGCTCTTGTCCGAATTCGCCTAGTTTTTGCTCAGAGCTTGCTTGGTTTCATTATCTTGAAAAACGTTTTCAGCACAGCATTTTGAAACTTTAGCTTATATGGGAAGTGCCACGCCCTCTTCTTTGAGTGGTGGCTTAGTAAAACGATGCTAACCCTAAGTAGCACTGCTAGTGTCGTTTTAATACCACATTAGTGATCGGGCTGGCTGGTAGGAGGGGTTGTCAAGGTCTGGATTAGATATCCTTTAAAGGAAACTGTAAAGGATATTTATATGCATTTTGTTCTATTGATGCAGTTGAGCAGGGGGAAAATCTCAATATCGGCGAATTCACTAAAATTGTTGAAAAAGGGTTTTCCTAGAGATTGAAGCCTGGCTCTAGCTAGAGCAGGGCAGTTGCAGAGAAAGTGTTCGAGAGATTCCTTCTCGTTGCCATCCATGCAACTATGACAGAAAGAATTAAAGGGGACACCCAGCCTTTTGGCATGCTTGCCGATGGCCCAGTGCAGATTGCAGCGATTCTTGCAATATTAGTACGATTTCTGGATAGCAGGTCTGATGTTTTTGATTTGTTAAATGAAAGCCAAATTGCTCTGGAAATTCTGCATGTTTCTAGAACACTCAGAATGTGTCCCGCTTAGAGAGGAGCCAAATCTAGCTAGTTCATCAGCCTTTCCGTTATCTTCAATGTTCCTATGATCTGAAACCCAAGCGAGAGCAAGTTAGGATTGACTTCCTTCTTAGTTCGATTAAATTTCTTCTGCATTCCTCAACCAGTTTTGATTTTACTGTTACTGAGTTCAGCGCGTTGATAGAGGCCTGACTGTCAGAGAAGATCGCCACTTTTCTAAGGCTGAGGTAAGTGGTCTCTATTAGCCTGCAGGCATTGAAAATGGCGTAAACTTCCGCCTGAGGGGAAGTACCACGCCCTCTTTTGTCCGACTTCGCCTCAAAGCTTGAATTTTTTTATTTGAGTGTTTTATTGCAATTTGGTTGGATTTTCTCGAAAACCACTTTCAGTATAACACTTTGAAACTTTTGTGTACTTGGGCTGCGCCACGCCCTCCGGTCTGAATTCGTCTAGTTTTTGCTTAAAGCTCACGGTGTGCCTTAACCCGCTCTAAATCGGACGTCGTAGCACATCAAATTTTTTTCCAGATTCTGTTTACTTATCGTTCAAATGATGTATAAAAAAATTTTCACTCGTGACTTCTCGACTAAATTTTGAGATAATCGCTTTTCCAATTGGGGCATTTTCCCATACAAAAAGAAAAAAAAATTTTTTTTTACTTCATTAAACAAAAATTAAAATAATCACAATCGATGTGTTTTGTGATGCCAAACGCGAATCCAGCCTCAGAATTGCTCTATCGTGTATAGTTTATGAGATATTGTAACCTAAAGACCAAAAAAAGTCGTTATTTGCCATTTTTTGAAGCTATATAACTATGTAACATATCATTTATTTATCAAATGTGGCTTAAATACTTAAGAGTCCTAATATTTGCCTTTAAAACCTAATTCAAATTATATTTATATCTTCATGCTTCTAAGAGATATCGTAGACCGAAATATTGTCAAAACGGGTTTTTTGCACTTTTGTGTCTTTTTAGGTTAAGATATCTTTGAGGAAAAAAAAGATATCAACATAATTTAAATTAGGTTTTAAAGGCAAAGGTTAGGACTTTAAAGTTGTTTACCAGATTTATCGAAATTAAAATTTCTTTCACATTTTAAACATGTTCAACGAACCGACCATTTCAAAATTCAGCCGTATGCCATACACGTAACAACAACACTCGGGGTGTCAAACGACTGAATTTAGAAGTAGTCAGTTCGTTGAACATGTTTAAAATGTGAAAGAAATTTTAGTTTCATTAAATCTGGTAAACAACTTTAAAGTTCTAATCTCTGCCCTTAAAACATAATTTAAATTATGTTGATATCTTTTTTTTCCTCAAAGATATCCTAACCTAAAACTAGTAAGGGTGTAAATTTTGGCCTGGCCAAAAATAAATACCCTACACTGCAGTATTTTGAAAATTTTGCTTATATGGGAGGTGCCACTCCCTCTTGTCCGAGTACACCCAGTTTTTGTTCAGAGCTTGAATTTATAGTTTTTAGTGTCAGAGCGAAATTTTGTTGGATTATCTCAAAAAACTCTTTCAGTATAGCATTTTGAATCTTTTGCTTATATGGGAGGTGCCACGCCCCCTTGTCTGATTTCACCCAATTTTTGCTGAGAGCTTTCATTTATAATTTTTAGTGTCTGAATCAAATTTGGTTCGAATATCTCAAAAAACGCTTTCAGTAAAGCGTTTTGAAGCTTTTGCTTGTATGGGAGGTGCCACGCCCTCTTGTGCGAGTACACCCAGTTTTTTTTCAGAGCTTGCATTCATAGTTTTTAGTGTCAGAGTGAAATTTAGTTGGATTATCTCAAAAAACTTTTTCAGTATATCATTTTGAAATTTTTGCTTATATGGGAGGTGCCACGCCCCCTTGTACGATTTCAACCAATTTTTGCTGAGAGCTTTCATTTATAATTTTTAGTGTCTGAGTCAAAGTTGGTTCGAATATCTCAAAAAACGCTTTCAGTATAGCGTTTTGAAGCTTTTGCTTATATGGGAGGTGCCACGCCCTCTTGTCCGAATTCGCTTAGTTTTTTATCAGAGCTTGCGCTTACAATTCGTAGTACTTATATGTATTGTGGTTGCATTGTCGTGAAAAATACTTCTAAAATTGCATTTTGAATATAATTTTCGTATGGGCGGTAGGCGTGTCCGTTGACCGATTTTGCTCATTTTCAATCCCCCGAGCTAACTTTGACGACGGAGGCAGTGTACCAAATTTCATTGAATTATCTTGCTCAGTTTTCCCAAAAAGTGTATTTCAACACACAGCCAGCCAGCCAGCCAGCCAGCCAGCCACCCAGCCAGCCAGCCAGCCAGCCAGACAGACGGACATGGCTATATCGACTCAGGAGGTGACGCTGATCAAGAATATATATACTTTTCTATACCTGCCACGCCTCCTTCTCTGCGTTACAAACGGAAGGACAAAGTGAATATACCCTGGGTGTAGGGTATAAAGACACAAAAGTGCAAAAAACCCGTTTTGACAATATTTCAGTCTACGATATCTCTTAGAAGCATGAAGATATAAATATAACTTAAATTAGGTTTTAAAGGAAAACATTGAGGCTTTTAAGTATTTAAGCCATTTTTGATAAACAATTGATATGTTACATATTATATAGCTTCAAAAAATGGCAAAAAACGACTTTTTTTGGTCTTTAGGTTACAATATCTCATAAACTATACACGATATAGCAATTCTGAGGATGGATTCGCGTTTGGCATCACAAAACACATCGATTGTGATTATCTTAATTTTTGTTTAATGTAGTTAAAAAAAATTTTTTTTTCCTTTTGTATGGGAAAATGCCCCTATTGGAAAAGCGATTATCTCAAAATTTAGTCGAGGAGTCACGAGTGAAAATTTTTTTATGCATCATTTGAATGATAAGTAAACAGAATCTGGAAAAAAATTTGATGTGCTACGACGTCCGATTTAGAACGGGTTAAGGCACACCGTGAGCTTTTCCTTACTGTCCCTAGTATTTATGTGTGTTTTCGTTGTGTTACTGCATATAATGCTCTTATTATTGCATTTTGAATATATTTTTTGTATGGGCGGTAGGCGTGTCCGTTAATCGATTTTGCTGATATTCAATCCCTCGAGCTAACTTTCACGACAAATTCACTACACCAAATTTCATCGAACTATCTTGCTTTCCCGTACAAAAAAAATATCTACAGACGGACAGCCAGCCAGCCACCCAGCCAGACAGACGGACATTACTATATCGACTCAGGAGGTGACGCTGATCAAGAATATATATACTTTTCTATATCTGCCACGCCTCCTTCTCTGCATTACAGACGGAAGGACAAAGTGAATATACCCTGGGTGTAGGGCATAAAAATCTACTTTTCCAGTCATATTATTGTATAAACATTAACTTTTTTTTTATTTTCAATTAATTACAACAAATGGTGTATTAAACCCATTAAATAATAATGAACTTTATCAGATGTTTGTATTTTTTTTTATTAAACAGTAGGTAGAGTTGCTATTACAAACGTATTTTCCGGGCTGCCTTTACACTTCCGTTACAACGACTTTGCAAACAATACCTAGTTAAGAAGGTACTCCTCCTGACATATTTAGTAAGAATAGAATAAATCATGTTCTTGAGTCCTTTAAACAATATAAATCAGCAGGTCCTGATAACATTTTTCCAGCTGTGTTACAATATGCTAAAGATAGCATCATGGAATGGCTTATACAAATTTTTAACGGTTGCTTAAGACTTCAATATGTACCGCAAACATGGCGCTAGGCAAAAGTGTTGTTTATTCCTAAAGTAGGAAGAATCACCCACGCCAAGGCGAGATATTAGTTTAACATATTTTCTCCTCAAAACCATGGAACGTGTCATAAACTTCTACATTAGATAAAGTATTCCTCACGGTTGCATGTCACCTACTCAGCACGCCTACCAAAAAGGCAAATCATTAGAAACTGCTCTACATTGAGAATACCCTTCATTACAAGGAAAACACTTCAGCGGCATTCCTGGATAATAATATTTCAAATGAATCGCTAATAGAGGGACTTCGGTCGATGGGAGTCAACGAATTCGTTATAGGGTGGATCAACACTCTACTCAGTTGTAGCTTAATATCAACAACGTTGGGTTCTGAATTCACACAAAAACTAGCCATTTGTGGCACTCCACAAGGTGGGGTACTTTCACCACTTCTCTGAATAAAAGCTTTAAATCCCCTATTAAAGAAATTATAGAGCATAGGCACTAAAGTTGTTGCCTATGTTGATGATCTTCTTTTAATAGTAAATGGGAAATATCTGAATGCACTAAGTGAGCTTTTGGAGCCCTCGCAAAAACCTTTAAGTACATGGTGCTCCACAAAAGGCCTTTGTATAAATCCATCAAAAATCCAAGTTATACTTTTCACTAGAAAATATAAAATACCGACTTTCGTATGCATTCGTATCAAAGGAATCACCATAAATTAATCGAAAACAGCAAAGTTTCTAGGAGTGATTTTAAATCACAAACTAAAGAAAACATTGAAAAACGCGAAGCAAAAGCTAATAATGCCTTCTACGCTTGCAAAGTCATGTTTAGTCGCACTTGGGGCTTAGAACCTAAAGTGACACAATGGACATACTGCTCTATTGTTAGGCCTATATTGTAATGCGAAGTATTTGTCTGGTGGAATGCACTCGAAAATAAATCTCTCTTAAAACCATTAGAAAGACTTTAACGACTTATGTGCTTGAGCACTACGGGTGCTCTAAAACCTACATCAGCAGAATCATTAAATGTAATACTTAACATGCTTCCTATTGACTTACATGGGAAAGGAGTAGACTTTAAAACTGCGCTCCGATTGAAAGAAGTTGAGGGTTTTAGCTTCAGAGAATTTGGGCACACAAATTAAGCTCTGTTTATAAAAATTATAAAAAGTCGACTGACTACTGTAAACCATTACTGCATCTTGATCGGAAGTTCTCTGTTAACATAGAATCGAGAGATTTCTGGGTTAACCTTGCTTCAGATTCATCGAATTCTATTTATATCTACACGGACGGCTGTAAACAAGAAACAAGGGTGGGGACTGGGGTTTTCATTGTTCGACAATTTCAAACTTTTTGTAAAGCACATGAGAAAATCCAAAAAATTCTTAAAGAAGACGTAAAAAAATACCCTTGTCATTTTTCTCCAGCACGTCAGATTTTTTTTAATCGATTTTTGAAGTTTTTTTATCCACTTGTGGTAAATCGATGATTTTACCTATATGATCCTTACACCACACAATATCGTGCATAAGTTTACTAAACATGTGTTAACATACCTCAGATGCAAGGAACATATAGTTAAATTCATCGGTTTAACACAACAATGTGTTATTTTTGTTTTTTTTTTTCTATAGGTACAGTGGGTTGTAAAACTTCAAAAATCGATTAAAAAAAAAATCTGACCTGCTGGAAAAAAAAGAAGAGAAACGGGTGTTTCTTTAATGTCTACTTTAAGAATTTTTTGGATTTTCTCATGTGTTTTTTTTTATGTCGAACGTTGTTGAGCTGATATCAGCAACAACACTAATAGGCACAGTTGTGCTCAAAAAATAGTAGTGATACTACCGGTTAGCTTGTTTTTGTCATATCTAACTGATTATTTGAATTTTCGATATTTTTTTTTTAACAATTTGTAACGCTATGAAAGCATAATAAGAAAACCCACTACTTTCAATTTTTACGTACTTGGTCTAATTTTTATTTGAAAAATTCGCAGTTGAGCTGGTTTTTGTGTGATCAAAATAATAGTAGTGTATGTGAAAATTTTGTCAAAAAATTAGAATAAACCGCCCGGTGGCGTTTTTGAGCGACATCATCCATTATGATATTGTCATCGATGAATCATCAATAAAATAACACGAACATAGGGCTCGCCAAATGAAATTTTCCGAAATGGTTTTTTCATCGATGACTCATAGTGGGGATGTCAGGAAGTTAGTATTCTCTGTCGGCCAATGTCATTTAAATATCTCTGAACTTCTGAAATGTTCCAAATCGGTGATATCGTCTGTTACAAGTCGATAACAAGTGTATGGCTGCATGATATTGTCTGTTACATGTCACCATCAACGAGTAAAAGTCACGGATAAAGACGATTGTTATTTTTGTTGTCAGTTTGTCAAGCGAATTGAAATAAATAAATAAAAAATTTCGTGTCTTCCTATAAAATGTGATTAATTTTAATCAAAAATATATATTTTATAACTGTTAATTTAATAATAAATACGACCCAGACTAACCATTTTGAGGTGAGTTCATATGTCTTAAAGAAAAAGTATAGTTATTATAATGTCTGAATTTTATCTTTTCAATAGATTTCTATCGTTGAATCATAAAGAATATCACAGAGAATTCTGCTATTGGATGGATAATTGTGAAAATTGCCGCACATCACTTTGCAAACATAAGAAATGCATTATCAAATAGAATAATTGCCAGCTGCTGGCTGACCTACGCCATAGTATCAAATATGATTTTTTTTAAGTGTGATATGAACTTTAAGTCAAATCTTGATAGGTGGTGCTTTCGTTAGATATCGGGTGGTAAAAGTCGAGAAAATTAGTTTTTTGCCAATATCTTGCAAAGGGTTATTCCTAAAAAAAAAGTTTGATCCGACCGACCTTCATAATTTTTTTATATGAAATTTTCTGAGCTATAAAATATGAACCAAAATTTGCTTGTATAAGCAACACTTAGCGATATATTTGCATAAAACAAATTTTCTCAACCTTTAGAACCTAATATTTCACCAAGGCATAATTTGACTAGAACACAAGATTATACCTTCTATTGGAATAACACCCACCAAAAAGTTCAGCTTTGATACTATGACATATTTAATAGTACATACTTATTTTCATTTGTTTATAAGTATTTTTATTTAGGGCCAAAAGCCTGAGTTGCTAGTTTCATGTTTTAAAAGATTGTTTATTTAATTAATGTAAATTAAAATTTATTAGTTAAAAAATCTAAATAAAACAAATGCAAAACCAAAAAAAAAGCCATTTTTTTCTAGATCTATGCTGACTTGTTTGTGACAAAATCATTAGTGAAAACACGATGACATTTTCCTCTACAACTCCCTCGGAAGTATATGCATAAGTGACTTATTCATGAGGGAATCATACTGATATTGTCTGCTACAAGTCGCTAGCACACTGACGACTCAGTGCCATTATCAGCATAAGTCATCAGTGATTTTTTGGACATTTGTTCTAAAAGTTCATGCATGAAGTCAAACAAATGTCTCCGTTTGTCATCTATGATCTAATTTTGTCTCTATTCGTCATCGATGAATCGTCGTGCCGTTCGCCACCGGGCGGATATTCCTAACAAAAAGTGTATTATTATAATCATTTATCAGTTTCTCATCGGCGTGCAACAAAAACTTTTCCAAAAATGGGACAAGGAAAGCATTGCAGTTCTGAGCGGCGTGCACTTATAAAAAAATTGATTTCGTAGGGCAAAACTTACAAGGAAGTGGAAAATTTAGTAGGTTATTCACCGACGATGGTTCGAAATGCTATCACGTTCACCCCACGCCTTGAAAAACGCGGCCGACCTCGTCTAATCTCCAAGAAAGAAGAAAATCGTGTGGTGAGATACTCACGATTAAATCCTTTTGCGATCTCTTCCAAGATAAAGGATGAACTTAAAGTCAATGCCAGTACACAAACATTACGAAGATATTTGCGGGAAAATAATTAGGCAGCACATAGCCCAAAGAAAGTTCCGCTTCTAAATAAAAAACATGCAGCAGCAAGAATAAAATTCGCTCAAAAACACATCGACTGGCCAGTTCAGAAATGGAGAAATATCTTATGGACTGATGAATCCAAAATTGTGCTTTATGGTGGAAGGGGGTCTCGGCAATACGTAAGACGACCACCAAATACGGAATTTGATCCAAGATTTACCTTAAAAACAATCAAACACGGAGGAGCTAGCATAATGATTTGGGCATGCCTATGTATTGGATCCAAGAAATCATGGATCGGCACCTATACGTCCATATACTGCAGGAAGTCATGTTGCCATATGCCAGCAACCAAATGCCACTGAATTGGGTCTTTCAACAGGACAACGACCCCAAGCACACTAGTAAAGTCGCCAAACATTGGTTTCAGGCCAATGTCGACCGACCAATGTTTCGCAACTTTTGGAAACACTTAAAGACTCCTGGAAATCCATACCTGTCCAAAAATGCGAAAATCTTGTGGACTCTATACCAAGGCGCTGTGCTTGTGTTATTGCGAATAAAGGCCAAGCAACTAAATACTAATAATAACGTTGTGTTTTAAATAACTCATAATTTTAAAAACGTGGACATTTTGCAAAAGTTACACGACTGCAAAGTTACCACTACTATTATTTTGAGCAGCCAAATTTTAAGAACTTTCGAAAACTTTAATTTTTTTATCCCAACTGCCTTGAAATCTTGTTAATTATTTTTTTTAATTTCTCCTTAGGATACCACTCTTGTAAAAAAATGTATTTCAATTTGATCAAAATAAAAATTCAGATATTTTTATGGTCGTTTTCAATTTTATAAAAAGCACTACTATTATTTTGGACACATCTGTGTGTACTTCCAAAATTTTGTAACGTTGACACTTATAATCTAATGAATCCAAAGTAGCGAGTGTAATATAAGCCTCAGGGAGATTTATTGTATGGACTTAAGAAATTCTGACATTTGATTATTTCTTCAAGAGATATAAGCAAATGCGAGTACGAATGTAACGCTAGCAATGGTGTCCGTGCCCATGCATTAAATATGTCTATTTTATTCAGTTGGCTTTGCAAGAAATCATAATTTACATTTTAAGATAAAATATAAATCAAATCTTGAATTATAATTATTTTAAAATTATTTTAACACCTACGCATCCGTTGAAACTCCACATTCACGGAGGTCACGTTTTAAAACTCCGCTTCCACATCCGCCTCCGCGTAGAGACTCGAATCACAGCACTTTTAATTTCTAAAACACAATTTCATTTATTTAACAGCTGCTAACTGATGTGCTTTTATATCATTTTAGGATTGAGGACTTAAAAAAGACACTCATTCGTTATTTCGACTCAACAAATCCACCTTCAACCACAACAACACCTATGACAACAACAATAAAAACCTAAACGTTAAACAACTCCAGCTGCAGCTCCAGATAGATAGTGAATGTCTTTCGCAATGGGCAAATGAAAATGTAAACAATGAAATGACAGTTCATGGAGAAAAGAAATTCTTAGTTTCCCGTAGATCATTTTTAATTTCATTCATCTTTTCTGAATTTTGAATATTTTTTATATAAAGTTAATTTTGAAGTAAGCACTACATAAAAATATTTTATTTAAAAAAAAATCGACTTTTCCAGTCACATTATTTTATAAATATTAACTTTTTTTCTTATTTTCAATAAATTACAACAAATGGTGTATTGAACTCAGTAAATAATAATGAATTTTATCAGAATTTTTTTAATTTTTTGTAAATTATATGTATATGTCGCAGATAATTTTTAATCGTCAATCAACAGTGTGTTGGTTGGATGGAGTTTCTATATTGTACTTCAAAGTACTTGTTGAAAGAACAAGATATGATTTTGATTTAATTGTTAAAATAGAAAATTTGATTTGAAAAATTATTAGAAAATTTGGAATAGAGAAAGTAAATTTACGTTTGAAGCAAGAAGTAATGAAAAACCATAGCGATTAAATGAATTCACCGACACGTACTATTGTTGAATGAGCAGTTTTGCAAAGGTCACATCTCCGATTTTCAAATGTTTTCAGGAAATGAAAAAAACTGATTATATTCTAAAGTAGCATAATTAGCCCTGGAAAATAAGACATTTTCTGCGAAAAAATTCCCAGTGGAAATTTTTCACCGGAATTGTCTTTATTTATGCATGATAAACAAACTGCGAAAAGTCCATTGCAAAGTCGTGTGCGCATAAAAAGTTATTCGGGCTCAAAGGTCGCTAAAATCAGTTTTTTGCAAATATCTCGCTAATGCTAACTTTTACAGAAAAATGTTGGTCTCCAATTTTGTAGCACAGGAAATTTTCTACAAAAGTACGTTAAAAGTATTTGCGTTCGACTTCTAGTTTAGGAGATCACCCAATTTAAAAAGTTGTTAACAGTTATGATATAAAATACTACCTATGTATGCGTTCATATTAAAATATCTTACTTTTTAAATTGCAATAACTCTTCAATGAGAAATTGTACAAACAAAATTAAAATGCCGTTTGAAAGATAATTTAATTTTCTGTATACCGTACAAAATTTTTTTTTCGAACGGCTCATGACCTACAAAAAATAACCGTTTAGGAGATATTCCAAAAAAACCCTTAAAATGCTAAAAAACCGGTTTCTATTGAATATCTTCTATACGATTACTTCTATGTGTACATTACAGAACATTTTTTTAATTTAAAATTTTTATAAAATAAAATTTTCAAATGCTGAAGTTAGTTTATTGACTGTTTTTTTGCTTGTATAGTACTAATGAAAGTACCAAAGCACTTTTTTCAAATTCAAATTAACGTTTAATTAAAGATTTCAAATTCAAAAAAATTGTACTGAAAAATTGCGGTAGAGGCCATATTTTATTGTTTTTCTGGAGAACCACTGGCAGGCCCACTCCAACTTTTGAATGACTGGTAAATTACACCTGTAGCTTTTTTTGCAAGAAAAATAAAAAATATCAAAAATGATGTATTTTGGGAAACTCAATTTAAATTTTTTTTTTTCAGTGTAAGAAATATAAAAAAAATAAAAAAACTTTTCGCTACTTATGATTTTAAAGCCTGTTTCAAGACAAATCATTTGACACCATAAAATTGAGAATTGGATAAATGCAAGTAAAGTTATAGCTTCTCAAAACAAAAAAACTAACCTAAAAATTTCAAAGTCCTATATCTCCGCCATTTTTTTAAATTTTGAAAAAATATTTGGTAATAATTTTTCTCACTATGCTACTATTACTTATGTCAATTTTTAGCCAAATTGGGTGCCATCAAAAAAATCTTGATCGTTTTGAAATGGTTTACATCTTATATGTTATTGTGAGATATCCTTTTTTTAAAGGCTTATAACTTGGAATGTAGTGATCCAATTGAAAAATAGTTAAAGAACGGCTTCTTAAGGGTAATTTCTGCTATCTGTAGTCATTAACGAAAATTAATTTTACTATTCCCTGTTTTTGTTATATACACGTAGTTTTTAGAAGACATCATCAGGATAATTCAAGATCCTGACATGATAGAAAAAAAACCAAGATCACATTCGTAATAAGAAGGTCCCGATTTATCATAAATTGCTATAAAAACTGAAAACGGAAAAATATGTTTAGGCTGGACCGGGGTAGGGGCTTTAAAACATGGACCCCCGCATTCTTGTTACTTGTAGTCAGACTTATGAGAATCTCAACTCAGTTTTTGGTACTCATATTTTGCATACTCAAGTCCGTCTAGCGCTCATTCTATAAGAAAATTCGGTAAAAATTAGAGATAAAGCCAAGAAGTGTCCGATAAATTTATAAAAAAAAATTAGCAACTCCTTTGTCAATTAATACATCCTGAACAGGAAAACATACTTTTGATGAAAAATCATTGATTCATCACAATTTAATAAGAGATTTGAACTTTTTGTATGGGGCGATGAACCAATCCAGCAAAACGGTTAGCACCACTGAATTTCCCATGCCCGAACAAGGTAAGAATGACCTATTTCCCGTCAGACCAAATTTTCAACGAGTACAATTGAAAATTACAAAAATATTTTGATGGTTACGTTATTATATATGTAAATTTTGATATTTTAAAGTCAGGAGATGTAACCTTTCAAAATTGATTGTATTGATTTAACAAAATTTAATGGAAAAAACCTTATAAATTTGGCAAAACTTTTACTTAAGATATCTTAAATTAAAATAATATTTTAAATGAAAGATAATTGATCGAAATTCTTTAAAAAGAATGGTGCAAAAGCATCCACGTCACCCAAGAAAAATTTGAATCGAAAGGTCGTGAACACAAAAAAAAAAAAAAAAACGAAAAAATGTATTAAATTACTTGTGAGCGCTTACCGACTAAGAAAAAAATGTTTTTAAAATAGGTTCATTGGTTACTTTTTGAAAAGAGGTCGAAAAACGGTTTAATTGAAAAAAAAAAAAAAAAACAAAACTAGTCATTTTCGATTAATTTGTTTGAGTTGAATCCGAATCCGATCTTAGAATTGCTCTACTGCTTATAGATTTTGAGATATCTTAGCTTTATAGTTCAAAAACACGATTTTTGAGGTTCTGTAGAGAATGCACGGAACTGTTTTATTCTTTTCTAATAAATGCATTGCTCAGTACTAACTATCGTCTTTAAAATAAGTTATGATTTGGTCATATGTGGTTTTTTTTTAAAAAGTTATGACCATTTTAAAATGACGCATTAAGCTAAAAATAATATGTGGCATCTCTCTTGTAGAGATGTGCCCTTTTCGAAATTGATTTCAAACGGACATGGCTTTTTCATCCGCTTAGAGACACGTAATGAGTACCATTTTTACACGTCACATATATCTATATACGTAGATGAAAAAAACGTGAAAAAGTCAATATCGAAAAAACTCGTAGCAATTTTTATTGTTTCGGGCAAATAGTCATGTGTACTTTTTTAATAAAACAAAAAATATAAAAATGTTTACTTATGTATTAATATCATTGAAAATATAAAATGCAATACTTAGATAAATGTGTAAGCTTAACAATCTATCACTATACGAATATTTTATTCAATTTGGAACAATAATGCCTTGGATTTCTATCCTCGGTAGAAAACTCTTCTTTGCAGTCGAGTTTTAAACAATTATTGTCATAACATCTGTAGGAACCATAATCAAGCATCCTTCTGTGTTTAATGGGAGGTTAGCACCGCACACTTTTAAAACATGAGTTGTTTCTCTCTATACCTTTACCAAATCTCACTTATGAAAAAGTTTCAGAGAAATAACAAATTTGGCTTTTGAGGGGGATGGTACCGCCGACTTTTCCAGTGTATGTTATTCGTTCTGGTTTTTTGGGGGCTAACAATGGAATTTCCAAAAATGGTATTTTTTTTTTTTTTTTAATAAGTCTGACGTCGGTGCTGGAGTTCCCTACCGGACAGTTCCTACTTAGAGATCCTTTGATACATAACTCTAAAACGTAGATCTTTCTCTGAAAAATCAAAGCCGATTATCCCATTGCAACCAATATGTGATGATATTTTTATCCTACTGCTCCAGCACCTTCCATCAAAATTTAATTTATTAAGGACTGAAGATATTTAAGCCAAGTTTTTCCCATCGTTTCCACTATTCAAAGAAATGATATTTTTTGCTATTTTTGTACCACATTTATTGCTGAGAAATATAAAAGTTTCATGCATAAATTTTTGCAAATATTTGTTTATTTCAAAACGAAATAATGCAAAAGTAATATTTTATACCGAAATAGATGGTACATACATTTGCTCATTTTGCAAATTGAAAATTTTCGCTACATAAGGATTGGAATTGCAATTTTATATTGAGTGCAACAAAACCTAAATTTATAACTTATGGATTTATTGCCATGATAACTTTCACGAATTTTCGGTTTGAATATAAAAACATAAATATTGGTAAGTTGTGGTAAATCCAAAAATGCATTGGCATTTGCGCAAACAAATATTAGGTAAATAAATAAAATAAATTTGTAGGTATGGTCGGTTTATTCAAAACATCATGAATTAAGAACTAGTAAGAGTATTACCTTTGGCCTGACGAAATATTAAATACCCTACACTGCAGTATTTTGAAAATTTGGCTTGTACGGGAGGTGCCACGACTTCTTGTCCGAGTCCACATAGGTTTTGCTCAGATCTTGCACTTACTGTTCTTAGTGTTTGCGTGAAATTTAGTCGAATTATATCAAAAAACGTTTTCAGCATAGCATTTTGGATCTTTTGCTTATATGGAAGGTGCCACGCCCTTTAGTCCTTCCTTGCGTGATTTTTGGTCAGAGCTGGTTCTTACTATTTTTAGTATTTATGTTATTTTTATACATATTTTTATATTGGTATACTATTCTATACCTGCCACGCCTCCTACACTGCGTTACAAAGGAAATGACAAAGTGAAAATATAATGCCATTTCTAGAAAAAAAATATCTTATTTGAATATGATTTAAATTTAAAAGTATTAAGTTTATTTAATTTTCAATATTATAACATATCTATGTATAAATTACATCACTTTTTCCAAACAGCCTACACTTTTATTCAAACAGCCTTTCGAGAACAATTAAAACTAATCACCGTTGAACACTTTTTACTCAAAATTCAATTAATTGGGTCTTACAAAATGCGCACCCATAAACATTTCCCATGTCAATTATATGACAAAATTGTAGGATTAAAAATAAATCACACCACCCGCTCCAGTTTTTTAATACTAAATTATATGTATCGTATGTCAGTTCATTCTTTCAATCTGCTGCCTTTGCATAAATGATTTTTACCACCATAAATTCATTCAAGTTCCATACTTCATTCATTTAATGCCAAAATCACACAGAAGTTCAACAAACCGCTCATAAGGATATGCAGATTTAAGCCATCTAGAAATCCATTTAATGGTGCTCTTGACACGAAAATGTATCATTCATTAAATGCTGGCTTACATTTTGCTGAAACAATGTTTTATATCTAGGCCAATAATGGAATTTATCATGATTCCTCTTTTTTTTTTTTTTGTTGTTTAGTTATTGATATTTCTTAGTTAACCCTTTTAGAGTGTGAAGTCATCGACATTTTTAAGTTTGACTCTTTGATAATTTTCTTTTAAATAACAAGCACACAGAATCAAATTTTTTACTGTTTTTGGCTCTCGACGCTAAGGACTCTTCCAAAGCGAATAAACATTATTTCATTTGCTATCAAAAGTTATCCTCCACAACTTTTGCAATAGTAATCTTAAAAAAGACTGATACACATTCCGACATACCTGAAAAGAAACGGATTATTTTCTACAGTATAATAATTACTAGAATCTCCTAGTGGTCAAAATTCGACCACAAATATATTAAATAATTTTGCTAGTTTTTGGACACTTTAAGTACTTTTTTTGGTATGAAATAGAAAAGCTCATTTATCATCCCTGGTATAATTAAAGCGAAATATGAACAAAACGGAAAACTTTTAGTCAGTGCTATGCTTTTTGTCTTACTTTTTGTGGTTTATCCTTTTTTCAGCTTTGTGTGACCGTGTATTTTTTGTTGTTAGTATTGAAAATTTATATTTTATTTCACCTGGCCTATAGTCAAAATATTAAAATAATTTAACTTTGTGCACATCTACACACAAATACCTTTCTAATGGTGTATAATTTAAAGTCGTACTCCATTTCAAACATAGTGAAAAAAGATGGACAAATTTTTGTCTTGCGTATTAATATATAGATCAAAATTATTTTGGAGATACAGAAATTATATATCGTAAGCTTTTTGAGAAATCCTAGCGTAAAAGTTTTGTTTTTCGAGATTTTTAAGGTTATATAACAGCACAAGAAAATCCTTAGCCACAAAAGCTTGCAATGCAGCCTGAAATCCCAGTTTATTACTTCAAAACTCTGTTTAAATTATATCGATACCTTTCTTCGTCTTTGAAATATCGTTAACTGAAATATCGAAAAAAATTGTGGTTTTATCTACTTAGGTTTACTTTTTCAGGTTAGAACAAATCGAAGAAGAAAAAAAGAAATCGATGTATTTTACACTGGGTTCAATAGTAAAAGAATAATGCTTTAAGATGCTTTATGAGGTTTGTTGGCTTAGGAGATCCTTGCTCTATTATAAAAACTCTAAAAAAGTTTTCATCTAAGTTTTTTCAGGCTCTAGGTCAATTTCAAATAAAACCCATTTTTGTTTTAATGAAATAAATTTTTCTTTAATTTCTTAATATTTCGAACAAAGAAAGAAAAAAAAACATATTCCGTAATGTTCCCAATTCCACTTTCACGTGAAACTGGGTATAAAATGGAATGCAAAACTTTTTGGAAAGTCGGCATGATGCTACGACTTTTCAATTAATTTTGCTTTTTTAAAGCTGTTTTTTCGATCAAAAAAATACACACATATAAGCTCCAGAGTTTTTCCCTTTTTTAGCGAGTAATTCTTATTTTTATTGTAAATGTAATATTATTAATATTGCTGAAATAAAAAACTCTAACTAAAAAAATATTTTTTCCGATGACAAGTAAAAAGTCGGCAAATTGTCATTTTCGAAGTCAGTGTTTGTGCGAATTATTTGACATTTCATTATAAAGGGTGTTTTTTTAGAGGTTTGTTTTTCGAATAGAGATAAAACTGGCATTTTGTGGTCAAATCTGGCAACTCTAACGTCATTTATGTTCAGTTTGGTTTGCCATTGACAAAAGAACATCGCTTGCAAATCGTGAAAATTTATTTCGAAAATAATGGTTCAGTTCGCGAAGTTTACCGCAAGCTCCGTCCATTTTATGGTCGACATAATCGTCCATCAGAGCAATTAATTCGGTTAACCATGGGTCGTTTTCGCACTACGTTTACTCTATGTGATAATACGCATCCGCAGAGACGTCGAACAGTGCGCACCGAAGAAACAATTGCCGCTGTAGAGCAAAATGTTGAAGAGGACCCGAATGAATCGATTCGCAATTGGAGCTTTGTCCATCAACTTTATGGAAGATTTTGCGCAAAGATCTTGGCTTGCGACCTTACAAGATCCAGCTTGTGCAAGAATTAAAGCCGCGAGACCATGCAATGCGTCGTTATTTTGGTGTATGGGCCGAAAATGAGATTGATCTCGATGCTGATTTTCATCGCAAAATTTTGTTCAGTGATGAGGCTCAATTTTGGTTGAATGGCTACGTCATCAAGCAAAATTGCCGCATTTGGAGTGAAGAGAATCCACATGAGACCCTTGAGACGCCATTACATCCACAAAAACTGACTGTTTGGTGTGCTCTATGGGCTGGTGGAGTCATTGGGCCATACTTCTTCCGAAATAATGCTGGAGAGTCAGTTACCGTTAATGGAGACCGGTATAGAGCCATGATAACCGACTATTTTGTTCCCGAATTGGATGGCATGAATGTGGATGAGTTGTGGTTCCAACAAGACGGCGGTACATGCCACACAGCGCACGTCACAATCGATTTATTGAAGGAAACATTCGATGAGCGCATAATTTCGCGGAATGGACCTGTCAATTGGCCACCAAGATCGTGTGATTTGACACCATTGGATTATTTTCTTTGGGGATATGTGAAATCGCTCGTCTACGCCAACAAACCAGAAACGTTAGGGGACTTGGAAGCCAACATTCGTGGCGTTATTGCCGACATACGGCCCCATATGCTCGAAAAAGTGGTTGAAAATTGGACCTATAGAATTGGCTTTATTCGAGCCAGCCGCGGCGGCCACATGCCCAAAATCATATTTAAACATTAATGGCATAAAATTATCCTTCCAATAAGTTAAATTGATGGACATTAAAACGATGTTCTTGTGTTTTATTTCAATTCGAAGTTCTATACCTCTAAAAAAAACACCCCTATCATGGTGTTAGTAAGAATAGTTCGAAAACAGGATGCCACCTGATTTTATTTCTTAAATTGCAATAGAACATCTAATTAACCCAATAAAATGCACTTCCCTCAAATCAGAGGAAACCCCATAATTGGGTATCTCGCCTAATACATTATTTTGACAGACAAAATTGCGAGCAGTTATAATTTCAAGTGCATTGCAGCAGCCGTTGTTAACGTGAAACTCAATAAAAGTTTATAAATTTAATAAAAAGCATTTTGATTCATAAATCTTGTTTACTTGTGTGCATTTTTTAACTGACAGTGAAAAAGTTTGCATTTCTACTGTGAAAAGTTAAACTTCTTGAACAGTCGTTGAATAGGCTTCACATCCACATCGAAAATAAAAAGTAATCAACTAGTCATCGAAATTAAAAGTAATTGAAAATACACGGATTACGGAACAGGCCGGAATAGTAATTATCTCAAAAAGCTTGAAAAGCCAAACATCTACTCTAAAATTTCCCGAAAACAGTAAAAGATATAGAGCTTCTGGAACCGAATTCGGATTTATGTAGTACCAAAATTTACATTGATAATTATATTTCTTGTTTTTGTTTGTGACCAGTTTTCTAGAAAAACGCAAAAATGTATTTTCAACAAAAGAAGTTAAAAACTAGTAAGGGTGTAAGCTTTGGTCTGGCCAAACATTAAGTACCCTACACTGCAATATTTTGAAAATTTTGCTTGTATGGGAGGTGGCGCGCCCTTTTGTCAAAGTTCACTCAGTTTTTGCTCAGAGCTTGCATTTATAGTTTTTAGTGTCAGAGTGAAATTTAGTTAGATTATCTCAAAAAACTCTTTCAGTATAGCATTTTGAATCTTTTGCTTATATGGGAGGTGCCACGCCCCCTTGTCTAATTTCACCCAATTTTTGCTGAGAGCTTTCATTTATAATTCTTAGTGTCTGAGTCGAATTTGGTTCGATTATCTCAAAAAAAAATTTTCAGTATAGCGTTTTGAAGCTTTTGTTTATATGGGAGGTACCGCGCCTTCTTGTCCAATTTCACCTAGTTTTTGTTGAGAGCTTGCATTTATAGTTCTTAGTGTCTGAGTAAACTTTAGTTTGATTATCTCAAAAAAGGCTTTTTGTATAGCCTTTTGAAGCTTTTGCTTATAAGGGAGGTACCACTCTCGATTTCAGTTTAGCGTTTTTAAGCTTTTGCTTATATGGGAAGTGCCACACCCTCTTGTCCGAATTCGCCCAATTTTTTCTCAGAGCTTGCACTTACAATTCGTAGAATTTATGTGTATTTTGGTTGCATTGTCGTAAAAAATACTCCTAAAATTACATTTTGAATATATTTTTTGTATGGGCGGTAGGCCCATATTCGCTCATTTTCAATTCCAGTAGCCAACTTTGACGACGAAGACAGTGTACCAAATTTCATTGAATTATCTTTTTCAGTTTTCTCAAAAAATGTATCTCCACGCACACCCACCCAGCCAGCCAGATAGACGAACATGGCTATATCGACTTAGGAGGTGACGCTGATCAAGAATACATATACCTTTTTATATCTGCCACGCCTCCTTTTCTGCATTACAAACGGAAGGACAAAGTGAATATACCCTGGGTGTAGGGTATAAGAAGAAAAAACTTCTTCATTGAGTAAGTATACCTATCATGAGCAACAGTTATGAATGTTAACAATATAAATAGATATGGCAAAATAATTATAAACCTTTTACGTAGGTAGTTCGTGTTAATCTTCTTCAATAAGTAATAAAGTTTGCTGTCGAAGCTAAAAGATTGGCGATTGTTTCCTTCGTCTTTTGCTTACAAACTAAATGAATCTTATCTATTCTGGACGTGAATCGCCAAAGGGTTAAGAACAATTCTCTAAAAATACCATAGAGGTTTTTTTCGTTATTATTGCCAAAAACGTTTTTTTTTTTTTTCTATTTTTGGTTTATTATCCTTCTTTACATTTTTGGCATTTTTCTAAATTTTGATTGTCGTATTTGCTGTACAGTTGTTCTTGTAAATGTTGTTATTCCTGTAGACGTGTTAGCTGGCGGGGTCACATTAGTAAAATATTGTCAAGGCGATGTTGATATGCATGAATGAAGTTGTATTTTCGAATACACTCACCTTCACCTATAAACACTAGATCGTAAATAAATCACATAGACACTAAGTTGCCAGACCCAAACACTTTCTTTTGAGCTTGTTAGTCTTTCCCGGAATTCGAAATTTTAGTTCTCAAAAACCAAAGGCAAATGCTTGGGCCTTGAGAAATTGAGCGAAACCCAGACAAAAATATATATAAAAAGTGGAACTCAACAGAACATTTTGAAATAGAAAGTTAATGAGAGAGTTTACAAGAAAATAACGTTTTACCAAGAATTGTGTGAAAATAATTGTATGGCAACACTGAAGAACGCACATACCTTCATTTTGATTACTTCTTGGATACCTGCCAGCAAAAATTTTTCGCACAAATTTTGGTTATGTTGGCAGGCGGATGTGATGTTTTGTACACGCGCTTGTTTTGTGTTGTTGGCCAAAAGCCAAATTGGCTGAGCTCACTAATGGTTTAAAAGGATTAATTTGCTAAAAGTTTTAGAGATTTTTAAGTAAATTTAATTTCAATGAAATTAATATCGGTCACATAGCAGACGTAGAATGTAAAATTGGTTGATTAAATTAATAAAGCCAAAGGGAATTTTCGACTTTGTATGAAAGGCAATTTTATTATAGAATTCATGGAAAAGATTTAATACGTAATTATTAATTTTGTAAACTAAGCATAACATAGAATCATCAAATTACTTAATTTAAATTTTACGTTTTTCTTAACAATATTCATTGAAGTTTAAACAAGATATGCTGCAATCATTGTCTTATAATTTAATACACAAGTCACATGCAACTTAACGGATTTCCGTGAATCTTTCCTATTGCATTTTATTATCTTAGCAACTGCAGACAACACTATCTGTGTCTTGTTGGTTGCATAGATAATTTACCACTTCATTTCCTGTTTGTCCATACAAACAACAATTTGCCATGCCAAATGTTGATTATTGTTGCAGCACGTGTCAAAGGACTTCGACTTGGTAAACTTGTGTTTGCACTTTAAACAAGATCAATAGTCATGCCTCTGAAATAAATGGAATATCTTCACTTTATAGATTTTTTTTTTTGGTTCCACAACAGAAAATTTGTAAAAATTACACACAAAAAACAACTTGTTATTTTGGATGAAACTTTTTTCTAATATTTTATTAATAAAATCGTGATTTGTTTCTAACAAAATAGTTATATTTAACTAGCACCACCGCACAGTGGTCCCAAAGTGTGTTTTTTATATCAAAATTTCTTGCCCACTTGGGGACGCACCGTAGAAAGATTTCAATTGAACAAGGAAAAAATAAGCCACCGCTTTTTAAAACAAAAGTCGTTTTGACGTCATTTCTGGGGGCTCAAACTCGAAAAATTGAAAAAGGAAAATTCTCAGATTTCTACTATTCGAGAACCAATCATCCGATTTTTTTGATTTGATTTTTTTCAATATATCTACCCATAAGAAAAAAATCATTCAAATCGAAATAATTGTTCCCGATTTATTAAGAATTTTTCAATTTACCGGAAGAAGGCGAAAGAATTTTGAAAAAATGAATTTTATAAAACCTCACCGGACAACGTATCTATCTATACACTTAAAAAAAATCATCCAAATCAGTTCAGCGTTTCCCATGTTATTAAGATTTTTAATATTCCGGAAGAAGTCGAAGGACATTTGAAAAAATTTTACAACAGGACTTTACGAGACAATAACTATCAAGCTATTAAGGTTTTTAATATACGAGACGAAGCCGAATGAATTTTGAAAAAATAAGTTTTCGAAAGCCTCAACGGGCAACGTATCGTTTTCGATCTTTCGAGTTTGAGCCCCCAGAAAAGTGGTTGAAACAACCTTTCTTTTGAAAAACAGTAGTTTATATTTTTCCTTTTTCAATTACCTATAAAACCCAATCATTGAAATCTTTCTGCAATGCGTCCCCAAGCGGGCAAAAAAATTTTGATATAAAAAACACACTTGTGGACCATTGTGCCCCGGTGGCCAAATTTTGGGCATTCACCTAAAGACAGATACACCTTTTCCGAGTGATGTTTTGCAGATAAAAAAGCCAGAATATTGATTGACAGAATTCAATACTCGTAGTAAACTTTTTTGTATGCAGAAGAAACATCAATCACAATTGGTTAGAGGCGAAAAATTTCGAAAAACATCCAAAATAACGGTAAAGGTCCAAGAGTATCGAAAAACTTCGGAAATATCGGTAGAGCTCTAAGAGTATCAAAAAACATCAAAAATATCGGTACCTACAAGTCGAATAGTATTGAAAAATAATAAAATATCGGAAAAAGTCCAAAAGTTCAAAAATATCGGTAAAAGTCAAAAAGTATAGAAAACCTTCCAAAGTCCAAGAGTATCGAACAATCTTTAAAAGTCAAAAAGCATCGAAAATCATCTAAAATATATAAATGTTTTTACTTTGCCCAATTTTTGCTTTATATTGATGACTTAAAGCTCTTTTGCACAGTTTTCAGTTTATATGATTCTATCTTACTGCAGAATTATTTGAACAATATTTTTAATTGGATTATACAAAACTTTCTTCCGTTTCTTTCTCAAAATATTTTTCAGTAACTTTTACTAAGTTGAGAAGTTCCATAAATACAGTATCATTATTATCTGGTTTGCCTCTATCGGTTGTGGATTCTTATTGTGATCTTGGAACCATTTTTGACTTTAAATACACTTTTATTGAACATGTAAACTAGATTGTTCCGAAAGCCTATTCTCTACTTGCCTTTGTTCGTAAAAACGGTTCTGGTTTTTCAGATCCTCATACTCTCAAGTATGCTGCTTTTGTTTAGAGTCCATTTTCAGATCTTCCTCGCTTAGATTAGAAAAAGTTCAAAATCCATTTACTGGATTTGTACTTAAATCCATCAATTTTGAATGCTCTTTGCCTTCATATAATGCACGTTGGTTGCTTTTAGGGTTAAAATCGCTTGAAACTAATCCAAAGGAATTGAAAAATTTCTAAGATATCGGTAAAAGTTAAAAAGTATCGTAGAACATGAAATTTTTCGTAAAAAGTCCGAAAGTATCATACAAACGTCTAAAATATCGTTGCAGACCGTCGACAGAGTGCAATGACAAAGGTTTTTGAAAGCAATAAAAAACCACAACAAAAAACTTCTCTCACTCAATTGTCTTATTCACTTTATTCACACTGTGGGCACCTTTAAACTCTACCGATTATTGAGATTTTAAGTTTTGCCCATTGCTTCTACACTTAAAACTAATAAACGGCTTTTAGGACAATTTGATTTTTTTTTTTCGATTTATTCCAGGAAATTTATTACACTGCCTCCGTCGTAGAAATTAGCTTGTGGGATTGAAAATGAACAAAATTGGTTAACGGACATGCGTGCGCAAAAAATAGCTGATAACGGACAAGAAGGCATGGTATCTTCAAAATGCTTTACTGAAAACGTTTTTTGATATAATGCAACGAGATTTCAGAAACTAAGTTGATTCGGACAAGAGGGTGTAGCAACACTTATACACTCAAAGTGTATCTTATGAAAGCGTTATTTGAGATAATGTAACAAAAGTTCGAAAAGATACTAGATAACTATTCCCCAAACTTTGAGCAAAAACTAAGTGGATTCGCACAAGAGATCATAACATCTCCCATAATCTCCCATTCAATCAAAATTTCTAAAATGTTGCAGTGTAAATTGCAATAAAATTTGTATATAAACTCACTGAGCAGTATGCTCCAACAATCAATGTTTTTTCATTGTTCGTAGCTAATAATGTAAATCATTATTTGTTCCAAAAAGCGCAGTTCCTTTGAATTACACGCTGAATTCAAGGCCAAAATAAGAAAAAATTAAAATCAGGCTACAAAAGTTAGATAAGTCAAAAAACTTATATTCAACGACATTTCAATTATACAAAATCGGTAAAAAAATTGGTGGCTAAAGTTTGAACGGTGGATACAGTGTCACGTATTTAATATCAAACATTACAAGTTAAATTTTCTTGGCAGTGACGTTAAAACTTTTTTCATATAGAATTCAATGTAAGTGATGGTACCAAAAATTTTAAAAATAACACTTGCTGACAAAATAAAACTTTTTTTTCCATCACCTAGGAACCAATGATTTCATTGTGCTGGGTCTTTTGTACTTAACACAGTTCGTGTGTGCTGAGTTCAGCTGTCATTACCACTTTAACGATTGAGCTCTGGCTTTCGAAATATTCGATTTAAAAAATAGTTACATGAAAGTTTCAGACATTACACAAAAACTTTCTATACACATATTTTTTAATATATGGGTATTTTCTGAGTGACGTAACTCACCATTAGTGTGACAAAACATTAAAAAAAGAAATGAAAAAGTAAAATTTTTGAAAAGGTTTTTATATATATGCGTAGTAATTAAGTACGTTTGGTACTATTTATACATCGGGAACTCGCAACACTAGTATTAATAACTAAAATCTGGCAACCATAATAAAGTTTGACAATTTTTTAGCATAAACGTACTCAGAACGTTTTGATGTGCAAGTGCTATTTGTTTTGTTTACAGTTAAGAAAATCAATTTGTGGAGTCTCTTTTTGAGCGATTGATAAATTATGGGGTATCCAACGAAAACAACAATACCTACTGTGGTTTTTGATGGTGCTTTATCGCCATACAAAGGACTGAGTTCATCGACACGTTCTTGTTGTGATAATCCATGTCGAAAGTTGAGCTCTTGAAATTTCCATTTTTTGGCCAAATTGATTTTCTTAGTTCACTGTAAACAAAACAAATACCACTTGTATATCAAAACCTTGTGAGTACGTTTATGGTAAAAAATGTTTAACTTTATTAAGATGTTGCCAGATTTTAGCTATTGACATAAGTGTTGCCAGTTCCTTCGTATTCATATCATAATATTTTCAAAAGTTAAAGCTAATTCAAAATTATTATTTTCTTTGTAAATGTATGCGACAAGTAACATATCATAGTTAATAATATCTGATCATATTTTTCTTTAAACTAAGACATTATGTTAATTTTAAACTTACAGACTGATGTCTTCTCCGAACACAAAACTTTGTTTCAGACCATTTTTAGGACATTAAATTTGAACTGGAAATTGAGTATAACCGTTGAATGCAAAATTGAATGAATGTCACTTGGTTTTTCCTTTCAGTTTTCGCAAGACAGCGCCACAAAGTTTATTGACTTTTTATGTAAATTGGTGGTAAAATGTGGAGTCTGTTCTTTTACATGTAGCTATGTAACTTTACACCTATGTATGCATACGCATACATTAAAAATAACGGATACGCAGAATGTGTGTGCTAGTTTGTTAGGATAACTTTTTGGAATGGCGTGCCATGGCGTTGAATATCATGTTTCAATTTGTATTCATTCGCTGCCGTGTATAAGTAACAAAATGGAAGTTAAATGAAAATGAAACATGAGTCACAAAATGATAAAAAGAGTACAAAATGGTGGCATTAAAACTTACATTGTCGCATTCAAAAGAAGCAGAATTTCATTGACCAAGCCTCAAAGAAAATGAAAAATGTACTTCAACATTGTCATTTGTCCCATTTTACCTAAGCATCCTGTAAGAAACAAATTGATAAATTAAAACTGTCTTGATATTTCTGTAAAGATGAAAGGGAGCCACATTTCCTACATGCAATATCATTTATGTGACAGTGTTCGAGACAAAATCTTCCGAAAATTGGAAAAAATTTTTGAATTTAGGTTGACTGTGTCGAGTTATGAAGGTATAAAGTTTCAATTACCTTAATATTTGTATTCTATTAACGAACTCCAGTTTGATCCCAATAGTTAAAAAGTGTGGGCTAGGCAGTAAAATATTCTAATGGGTCATATATGTGTCACCGAAACTAAAAAGGTTAAAAATAGCGGCTTTGCAAACGCACTGATTTTGTAATGCTAAAAAATCGCTGATTATATTAAACAATAACTTTAATTTTGAACTTAATTTCTTTACAAAAAACATCCAATGTTTATTTTCCAATAATTCGAAACTAGAAAAATTCATGCTGTTTTTTCTATTATCCTCCGATAAAAAAAAAATACCCTGGAGTTGACAAGATAGACAAGCCAGTTTTGACTAGTTTTGCTTAAAACGGATTTTATTGAAGGCAGTACGTCTACTTGTCAAAATTGGCTTAAAGATCTAAAATATTTGGAGTTCTAACCCACATCTGGCCTGGTAGCCGATCTCGTTGAAATTTTTTTGTGATTTTTAGAACACAAGCTAATTTGGGCCTAATCAAGAAAAATCCGTTGGAATTTTTTTGGATATCTCAAACGGTTTTGGAGATACAGTTGGGGTAGTTTTCTACCCCTTGGGCCAATACATATACTCAATTCGGAACAAATTTGGTTTTTGTAAAGTTTATTTGAAAAAATTTTAATGTTATCAATGATATGTCGCTTTATGCTTTTCTATGATCAGTGGAACCCACTCGCCTAGTAACAACTCAGTACAATAAGAGTACATTCATATTCCAGTGGCCAGTGATCACGCGACCAAGTGACCAAATTGGGTCATTAGTATAAAAATTCCTTATTTTCTGGTTTTAGGGTGAAGAAACTACACTTAACCGATATATTGTTTCAAACACTATTTTACGTTCCGATTTGGATTATTGGAATTTATTCATTTTCCAGTGGTCCATTACCAGGTGACCAAGTGGCCATATTGAGTTCTTAGTATGAAAAGTCCGTACCTATTTTCAAATACAAATGCCGGAATTTTTAGAAAAAAGAAACTACACTAAACTTATACACTGTTTCAAAATTGTTTTATATTCCATGGATCCATCCCATTTGGTTTCATTCGAACCCACTCATGTTTCAGTGGTTCAAAGCCAGGTGACCAAGTGGCCATATTGGATTCTTAGTATGAAAAGTCTTTATTTTCAATGATAAAATTCTAGCTTTAGGAAAACGAAACTGCACTAAATTAATATATATATATTGTTTCAAACACTGTTTAAAGTTCTTGTTTGGTTTCATTGGAATCCATTTAACTTTCAGTGGTCAATGACCACGCGCTGAATTGGCCGTATTGGGTTCTTGGTAAGAAAAGTCCTTATTTTAAACGACAAGATTACGGCTTTAGGAAAAAGAAACTAAACTGATCCGCTGGTTTCATTTGGTTTCATGAAAATCCATTTATCTTTCAGTGGTATATGACCAAGTGGCCATACAGGGTTTTTAGTATGAAAAGCCCTAATTTTGAAGGATAAGATCCTAGCTTTAGCAAAAATATAACAAAACTGGTTACGGCATCATTTTAAGCATATCAAAAGCCTTCAGAATTCGGAATCAAAATATATATTGCTCACAAAATATCGCGTCGTTTTCAAAAAATGTCAAAATTATCCGAAAAGTATTTACACATTGGTCCAACGGATAGAAACTACCCCAGCAGTAGTAACATCATATATCTCAGACGCGGTGTCTGATTTAAAGAATTTTTTCACATACTGAAACTACCATCCTTTGGCAATATGAAATAAGTGCTGATGTTTTAAATATCAATATATTTTTGGTTTTTTTTTTCAAAAATGGTCCCATTGGAGACTTTCGGTTAATGTGAGGGGGAGGTGTTATAACAACGTTATAACAAAACTGTAGCTTTTCCGGTGTTTATTCGACTCGTTCTGATTCCTGCAAATTTTTTCAATGTTTTTCGTTAACCTTCAATGTACTCCGATTATGTATTGTGTCATTTTTCGATATTTTTGATTATTTCAAGTAATCGAAATAGTTCAAAGAAATCGGAAAAGTGTATAGCTATAAATACCATTAACTCAAGTTTTCCAAAATTGGACTAATTCCACTTTCAAATAAACCCATTCATATGGTAACTCAAAATTTATTTATTGTTTTTAAATAGATTGCAGGTAACGAAATGAAAAAAATAAAATGAAAATTAAATGTAGTCCTCTGTAGCCAGTTTTTTTCAAAAACTGAAAAATTTGTTAGAATCCACAACCATCTATGATTGCTTCTTTGTTTCATATTGATTGAAACTAAAACTTAACACAGTTGTTTTTGCTTAAAGCCTCAAAGCAAATTATAAAAGTTCACCCAATATTGCATTATTAAATTCCCTATTCATGTATATTTAGGCGTCCTCATATTTCTGATGTGGTGAAAATGAATCTAGCACATCCTTTATTCAGCTCTCATTTTTATTCCTGGAAAACTGTTATGAAGTTATAATCAACATCTCAAAATCAACAAGACGTTCTCAATGAACGCCTCCACTCTTATCATGTTTTGCACAGACATCACAGTGTATCCTCAATATAAAACTATTACGTACAGAGATAATGTAGCGTATCCTGAAATTCCTTGAAGCTTAAAAATTTCTTAGAATTTTGTGTATTTACTTAACTCATTTAAATAGCTGGCTTTTAGCCAGAAAATACCACATAACAGCTGTAGAATTCACTTTGAAAACAATAACTTTGCTACTTTGCAGCTCATGTGGTTGATGCCCAAGTCAAAAGTTGCAAATTTGAACTGAATCCAAAAAAAAGAAGAAATTTGAAATTCGAGCTGGTACTTAAATATGAGCGTTTTGCATAAACACAATGGATAGAAAATATCAAGTGTTACAGTATGGTCGGCAAAACGATTTTAAGAAGGTAGGATTTACATTTTTATGGAATACCTAATAAAGAGCTTTGAACTTTTTCCCCCACACAAACAAATTATGTAGTTTCATGCCAATGGGTTGAATTGTTGAAAACCAAATGTAGGCACTTTCATTTGTATGTATCAAAGTCAGTTCTACTCGTACATGGGACCCGCTGGAGTATGCTAATGAATATGATTTCATTTGCTCAAGTAGGATTGTGGTGAAAACACCAGCTGAGGTATGATAAGGAAAAACGTCAAGTGGTAGTTTGTTAGAACATGTACGAGTGCTTATGTTAATTTAATTTTGAGCAAGAATCTGTAATATCTATGTGAAGAACTCAATCTTAACTTAAACTATATATGGAATTAATAAAATGATGCGTCAGTTGATCAAATGATGTGATTGGCGATGAGCCACCACAGAGTGTTCCCATTAAAAATAAAAATAGATTGAAGAATTTGCACTTCATTATTCTATAATTTTGCTCAATGAAATAGAATAGAATAGAATAGAATAGAATAGAATAGAATAGAATAGAATAGAATAGAATAGAATAGAATAGAATAGAATAGAATAGAATAGAATAGAATAGAATAGAATAGAATAGAATAGAATAGAATAGAATAGAATAGAATAGAATAGAATAGAATAGAATAGAATAGAATAGAATAGAATAGAATAGAATAGAATAGAATAGAATAGAATAGAATAGAATAGAATAGAATAGAATAGAATAGAATAGAATAGAATAGAATAGAATAGAATAGAATAGAATAGAATAGAATAGAATAGAATAGAATAGAATAGAATAGAATAGAATAGAACAGAATAGAATAGAATAGAATAGAATAGAATAGAATAGAATAGAATAGAATAGAATGGAATAGAATAGAATAGAATAGAATAGAATAGAATAGAATAGAATAGAATACACTACTGAGCATAACTATAGACGCACCTAATTTTTTGTTAGTATACCTGGATGTAAAGGGAATACTATAAATGTAGCTACAGGGTAAGGGAGCTGCCTTAAAAGAAAAATTGTCAATAGATTTGCACTAAGGTACGGAATGTTCAGTTTGAGTTCTTTTTCGTTTTATTAAGTTGAGCATAACTGTAGACGCATTGCAATTAACTTCATTTTTCTACAGTGTCTAATGACATGAGGTATAATTTTTTTTGCACTATTAAATTGTAATAATTTTATGTCGTAATGCTATGCGTCAGATATTTAACAGACGAAGAAAAGGGCAAAATATTGGCCCTTTGGTGGTGGCAATTTAATGGTATGGGGTGCATTCTGTGCTGATGGAGTGTTGGAACTGGCGTTTCGATCAACCAAAATTAATTCAGAAGAGTACACTACACTCCTGCGAACAAATTTGATGCCTTATTTGCGAGCATACAGGTGGAAGAAATAGGTTTTTTAGCAAGACAACGCATCTGTTCATGCCAGCCGTTTGACTCGAGATTGGTTACTAGCAAAAAGAATGAATGTTCTGGAATGGCCTGCATGCTCTCCGGATCAAAACCCTATAGAGAATATCTGGGGCATTATGGCTCGCAAAATTTATAAAGAAAACAAGCAATACCAAAGCATTGATGAACTAAAAAGTGTAGTAATTAGGGCTTGGGACTTTTTGCATCAAAATACTATGAAAATATTAGTAGAAAGTATGCCATCCCGTTTTTTGAACTAATAAAGAATAATAGAAGTCCTACTAAGTATTAAGTAAAATTTTTTATTGTTTTGTAATAGATTTCAGTCACATTTTACAATGCGTCTATAGTTATGCTCAACTTACAATAATAAAACGAAAAAACACTAAAGTTAAACTTTACGAAACCTTAGTGCAGATCAATTGACTATTTTTTACTGCCAAAAGATATTCCTTCTAAGGCAGCTCCCTTATCCTGTAGTTACATTTATGGTATTCATCATAGAATGCGTATATATATCAGGTATGTACCTACCGTTCAACTTAATGTAAATAATTTGATGCTTTAAATTTTATCGAGCTGATGTCTCTAACTTAAATTGGCAACTCTTCACAAAAGTTGCAACTATTTGCAATTTTCCTTTTGAGATGCCTTTCACTTTTATGCTTCTCCAGTTCGTAAATGATGGATTTTATATTTACCAATTCTTTAGTTTTCCTGCATAAAGTTAATGTCTTTGTTTCAGGCTTCTTATCTTTGCAGTGCATTATCCTTTGTTAATATATGAAAGATGTTGTTGATAACATTGATGATAATGATGTTGTTGATGTCCTTTGCGGAATATTTTGTCATCAATCTTCAAATGTGTTGTTATCTTCCGCAACAGAGTGGAATGCACATCAAACGCATTTTCTTATGATTACTTGGAGTGAAATAACGAAACGGAAAAAAAGGACAATATTCAGTACTAGTGGAGAAAAGTTTTATATCAAATAGCATAGAATGAACTTCTGACCTATCAAGGCAGGACAATGTATATTCGTTGCTGTGATATTCATAAATCAAATGGCATAAGTTTAGAGCACTGAAGTATTTTCTCGTTGTCCGTTTTATTGTCGGCATTAAAAATTTATGAAAAAATAGAAAATGGAATAATAATATTGATAAATATAAAAATAAATTTATGTAGATGCGTTGGAAAATACAAAATAATTAGTTAATATATTATTTTGGTCGATGAAATGTCTTGTTGCAATTTTTTTACCATTAATAATGCTTTAATAAATAAAGAATTCCATATCCATACAACCAGGATTTTCATTAAAAAAATTTAAACATTAGAATAAATTAAATATTAATGTAACATGTAATTGTAGCCAAAAAGTATGCAACTACATCCATTTGTTATGTAAAGTTCTGAGAAATAGCCGGAGAGCAAGCGCTTAGAATTGACTTTGCGTTTTGTAACAATTGGTTATAGTAATTGTGTAATTGTCTGTCCGTCAAGTGAACTGTAGAATAGACTGCTGATATATGGTCTCAAACATGTCATGATTTCGATGGTGATCAAATTAACTTCTATAGGCTGAAAATTGTTATAAAGATTGAATAATGCATGTATCATTTTATTGGTGTTGGAATTAGTTTCAAAGGTTTTCTAAGGGATGGCGTAACTATCAATAGATCGCATCGGGCACACCTGTGACTATATTCATTTCAAAGCACATTGTCTAAGCTTCATTTTTCAGTATGTGTCATTCCACTGAAGTGTAAACAACATATATTTTTTCTTTGTGAACATGTCGACTTTCGTTCCAACAAAACGCAATTTGCGGGAAGGTTTACTTTTGTGCTTCCATTTGAAGAAAAAAGCGGTTGAAGCACAACGCACGCACGCTGGCGATGAAAAGTAGATCCATTACGATAATCCTAAGCGAAACAAATCATGGGGACCACCCGGCCATGCATTAACATCGACGGCCAAGCCGAATATTCATGGCGCCAAGCTTATGCTGTGTATTTGGTGGGATCAGAAGGGTGTCGTGTACTATGAGCTGCTAAAACCTAACGAAACCATCACTGAGGAACGCTACCAACAACAATTGATGCAATTGAGCCGAGCATTAAAGGTTAAACGGCCGGAATATGCCAAAAGACACGACAAAGTGGTTTTTCAACATGACAACGCACGGCCACATGTTGCAAGAACCGTCAAGGAAACGTTGGAGGCGCTGAATTGGGATGTGCTACACCACCCGCCTTATAGCCCAGACATAGCCCCTTCCGACTACCACCTATTCAGATCGATGACGCATGGCTTGGCTGAGCAGCGCTTCACTTCTTACGAGGATACCAAACAATGGGTCGATTCGTGGATTGCCTCAAAAGACGAGTCGTTCTTCCGGCGCGGAATCCATATATTGCCAGAAAGATGGGAAAATGTTGTAGCTAACGATGGACAATACTTTGAATAATATACATTGTACCGTTGTTTCTAAATAAATGCTCAAAAACCGAAAAGAAACCTTTAAAATTAATTCCAACACCCAATAATAACATTTTATGTAAATCAACCAATGTTGCCAATAGCGTCTTTCGTGCTTTTTTGACCATTTTTTCGGTTGCGATATTTCGGAGAAAAATAAAGATATCGATATCAATTAAAGTGAGTTTTGATGAAAGAAAATAGTGCTTTCAAAAACCTTATCGAGTTTTATGCCGAACAACTACCTGGTCCTGTCATATAACGTCAAAAGTGGTGAAAAACCGTATATGCCAAAATTTCAGGTTAGAATATCTCAAAATTCAGAAGTGATAGAGCAATTCACGACCATTCGGATTAGGATTAAGCATCAAAGAATACGTTAGAACTGACTATTTTTGTTTCTATATATTGATCATTATTTTTTTAGTACGCAAAAATTAAACTTTTTAATAGAAAGTCAAAAAATTAAGTAAAAATGTAATATCTCGTAAACGATATTAGATAGAATTTTTCAGCTTACAGTTTTTATACCCTACGCCCAGGGTATATTCACCTTGTCCTTCCGTTTGTAACGCAGAGAAGGAGGCGTGGCAGATATAGAAAAGTGTATATATTCTTGATCAGCGTCACCTCCTAAGTCGATATAGCTATGTCCGTCTGTCTGGCTGGCTGGCTGGGTGGCTGGCTGGCTGGCTGGGTGGCTGGCTGGCTGTATGTTGAAATACACTTTTTGAGAAAACTGAGCAAGATAATTCAATAAAATTTGGTACGCTGCCTCCGTCGTTAAAGATAGTTTGGAGGATTGAAAATGAGCAAAATCGGTCAACGGACACGCCTACCTCCCATACAAAAAAATATATTCAAAATGCGTTTTTAGGAGTATATTTCACGACAATGCAACCAAAATACGCATAAATTCTAAGAATTGTAAGCGCAAGCTCTGATAAAAAACTAAACGAATTCGGACAAGAGGGCGTGGCACTTCCCATATAAGCAAAAGCTTCAAAACGCTATACTGAAAGCGTTTTTTGAGATATTCGAACCAAATTTGACTTGAACACTAATAATCATAAATGAATGCTCTCAACAAAAATTGGGTGAAATCGGACAAGGAGACGCGGCTCCTCCCATATAAGCAAAAGTTTCAAAATTCTATACTGAAAGAGTTTTTTAAGATAATCCAACCAAACTTCACACAAATACTAAAATCTATAAATGCACGCTCTAAGCTAAAATTAGACGAACTTGGACAAGAGGGCGTGGCACCTCCTATATAAGCAAAAGCTTCAAAACTCTATACTGAAAACGTTTTTCACTCAGACACTTAAAACTATAAATGCAAGCTCTGGACAAAAACTGGGTGAACTCAGACAAGAGAGCGTAGCACTTCCCATATGAGGAACATTTTAAAAATACTGCAGTGTAGGGTATTTAATATTTGGCCAGGTCAAATTTAACATCCTTACTAGTTTAATCTACAACTAAGCAGACAATTT
This sequence comes from Calliopum simillimum, assembly GCA_951812925.1. Lineage (NCBI taxonomy): Eukaryota > Metazoa > Arthropoda > Insecta > Diptera > Lauxaniidae > Calliopum > Calliopum simillimum. The sequence continues at coordinate 88,215,132 of OX638369.1, read as the reverse complement.
TCGGCATACTAATTTTTTGTATCCAATTTAGTCAAACTTATTTTTTGGTTTTAGTACAGAGCCACGGGCTAAAAAATTAGTTTTTCGGCCCTGGTTTGAAAAAGTGCCGTTCACTTTGAAAAAAGAGCTATATAGGTTTCATCATGGAGTCATTCTACACATTTTCCCGAAAAAACATTATGGGTGCAAGCATTTTTTATTTAAAACACGTGGGGAGAGGTGTGTAAGGTCGAAATTTAAGCCCGGAACCAAAAAAATCGTTAAAATCAATTAGGGTTTTTCGCATTGCATATTAATTACATCAATGACGTGCTTACCTCATGTTTTAAGAATTTTTCGTGTTTGGTAACTCTTAGTGAAATTTTTTGTAGGATATTTTTGCAAATTTTTTTTTAACCCATTGTGGCTCAGTTTTAGAAAAAAGGGGCCAAAAAGACCCATGAAAACAGGATAAAATAGGTTAATATGTTCTAGGAAAATTATTCTTGTGTGATTTCGTTATGATCTTGTGAGAATGAGTTTTGTCCAAAATGTAGTTTTAGAGCTTTACAGTGGGGTGAAATTTGGTAAATATTGATTGTTAGAAGTGCTTACTGATTTTAACGATTTCTTTGCTTTCGAGATGAAGTTTTGCTTTTTAAATGCTTAACAACTACTAGTGAAACTGTATATCAAATATTTCTGTAGTACATACTGACTCAATATTTCCTTGTTTTAGGTGTCATTTTTGAAACTTTTTAAGAAAATGGTAAAAATGACCCACATGTGGGGGTTAAAGAGGGTTAAAATTTTCTACAAAAATATTCCTCGCAATACCTTGCTGAACACATGATATACCTCAGATGTAAGGATCGTATAGGGGTCATTTCATCTCATGTCGTCCAGGCAGAATTTTGTTTTTGCATATTATTTTTTTAATAGTTTCTACATTGAAATCGATGAGACACGTATTTTTTCCTTTTGCTTGATTTTGAGTTCTTTCGTCGTAGTGAATTTTTTAAAATTCGTCTACAAACTCGATTTTGCGCTATTGTCGCATGTCAATTTTCACGGAAAATGTGATAACTTTGCGAAAAAACCTCCGATCTTCGTAATTTTTGGTATGTTTGTAGCTAAGAGGTTCCTCTAAAAGAAAAAAATATGATACAGGGTATATTTCAAAAAATAGTTTTTATATCGTCATTTGAAAAAAAAAAAAAATCAAAAAATTTTTGACTTGAAAAATTTCCAATTGCATCAGTTTTTTTTTCTTCATATTTTTTTTTTTTAATAGCAATACATATAAATAATAATATGTAGCAGCCTCTATTAGCCCAAATTCGTTGTTTGGGAATTATGATTTTTTGAAAAAACAGTCCCAATTTTTTAGTAATTTTGGGCTTCATTCATGATATATGTTATCATTTCGTCAAAAGTAACTCAATCGTTATAATATTTTATCTGTCAGCAGTTCTAGAAGAAAGAACCATGAAGTGTAGTACATTTTTGGATATTTTTTTTATAACCGTCTTTGAAATAGAAAAAAAATCAAATGACTTTTAGCCCAAAAATTTTAGCATTGCTACGATTTGTGCATTCTTTATTTCTGTTTTTGTATATCAATTTGTAAGTAGACAATTTTCAGAAGCTTTCTTCATACCTTAGTTTTGTTTTTTATTTAATATTATTTTTCAAACTCCATGCAAGTAGGTACATTTATTCGAGTAATTTGATTATTGCTGCAACATTGTTCCACTGGGTCTTCTTGGTCTTTCTGAACTTTTGTACGTCACGAGCTTCAAGTAATTTGACAGCCACATTTGGAGTATGCTTTTGAAAATTGTCTACTTACAAATTGATATACAAAAACAGTAATAAAGAATGGACAAATCATAGCAATGCTGAAATTTTTGGGCTGAAAGTCATTTGATTTTTTTTTTCCATTTTAAGGACGGTTATAAAAAAATATCCAAAAATGTACTACACTTCATGATTCTTTCTTCTAGAACGGACCTTTGACTGTTGACAGACAAAATATCATAACGATGGAGCTAATTTTGACGAAATGATAACATATATCATGAATGAAGCCCAAAATTACTGAATAATTGGGACTGTTTCTTCAAAAAATCATAATTCCCAAACAACGAATTTGGGCTAATACTAGAGGCTGTTACATAATATTGTTTATACGTATGGCTATTTTAAAAAAAAAATATGAAGAGAAAAAAAACTGATGCAATTGGAAATTTTTCAAGTCAAAAATTTTGAAAATGATTTTTTTTTTTCAAATGACGATATAAAAATTATTTTTGAAATAATCCCTGTATCATATTTTTTATATATCTTTTAGAGGAACCTCTTAGCTACAAACATACCAAAAATTACGAAGATCGGACTTTTTTCCGCAAAGTTATCACATTTTCCGTGAAAATTGACATGCGACAATAGCGCAAAATCGAGTTTGTTGACGAATTTTAAAAAATTCACTACGACGAAAGAACTCAAAATCAAGCAAAAGGAAAAAATACGTGTCTCATCGATTTCAATGTAGAAACTATTAAAAAATAATATGCAAAAAAAAAATACTGCCTGGACGATTTGAGATGAAATGACCCATAGTTAAATTCATTGGTTCAATACAAGAATGCGGTATTTTTGTTTTTTTCATGTACAGTGGATAAAAAAACTTCTAAAATCGATTAAAAAATCGAAGAAAAACCACGAGACATTATGAGTGTTCGTTTACTTCAAGTTTTTACCCGATGTACGAGAGTTTTTCGGGTAAAATCTTGCAAAATCTTGGAGTAAACGAGCATTTTTTTGACCTGTTGATCGATCCACTTATTATCACCCCATGATCGCCATAAAGCTGGTTGTCATTTCACCAGTAAGAGCTGACGCTTTATGACGATGAAAGAAGTGGTTCCTTTATTTTGGTTTTAAAACAAATTTTTGAAAACTTTTGGTAACCATTCTTGAGAATACTATACCGCAGTTGAGTCAATCTTTGCGTAAACGTACGAGTATAAAAGTATAAAGTGTGGAATGACGAATTTTTGCTTGTTGATAGCGCAATATCTTTTGACCCCTCATCAATTATTTTACGTTTCCTCGTCTCCATTGTGATCGATCTCTCTGATATTTGAAATAAAATATTTTAGGACAATGGTGAACTGTTTTTTATCTTTAAATTTTTTAAAAATCGTTCTTTATATAGTCTGTCAGCTACAAAAAATCGAGATTTTCAAAGACTGCGCTCGATTTTATCCAAAGAAGTTATTACGCCAATTTCATGTGCGAAAATTAGTCAGCATATAAAACTCATAGTGGGCCTCCTTTGCGCGTCTTGCTTCGAACAAAAAATGTTCCAAAGGTACTTATATCGAATGTTTTATGAACATAGTATTTTGTCTATTTTCTTTTATGAAAGACATAAAATAACGCTGAAAACACACAAGAAATACAACGCACAAAGACAGAAGAATTCTTAGTGAATAGAACTAAATTAACACCACTTCAAGAACGCACACACACACTGCTGATGTGCCCACATAATCCTTTGAGATGTCAAACATAAATCGATTTCAATCCAAAGTAAATAAATCTGACCAGCTGTTTAACTCAATGGATTCTGGAAACACGAACTAAAAATACATTCAATAACATAATGTTTTTTCGGTGTTTTTACACGGAGCACTTTCCCCTTCCTGGCTACGTGACACATTACATAGGTTGATTTTTGCTTTTTTACCAAAAATGCTGTTATTTTTAAATTTTGTACAATATTTTTCTTGAAATGAAAAAAAAAAAAAAAAAAAATAAAAGCCTGCAGTACATAAATTTCTTGCAGTTTATAAATATGTTCGAATACATTTCGTTTGTCAACATTTTGATTTCGGCATCCATTGAAATGTTTCTATTTTTATTACCCTTTGAAATATGGGGGTATAACTTCCTATTTTTAAGCATCTGTGAAAATTATTAATAACACTCTTTAGTGTGTGTACAAAGCGTTCATGTGGGCTTCGGAAAAACGTGCTAAAATTTGAAATTTACTTGTATGTAGTACAAAACAGTTGGAGTGAAAGCGGGCGATTTGATTTTTATTGAAAAACACTATAAAACACCTGCGCACGGAAGTGTGCCTGATACAATTTTGATGTTTTATTGAAACTTTTTTGATTTATGAATGCGGAAAGAAAAGTGTACTTTGACATTGAAAATTTATTCGAAATGGTTACGCATTGGCGTTTCAAATTTAGAGAGAAATAAATTAAAGCGATTTAGTTGTATCATTTTATAGGTTAAAGTTGAAGCGTTAGGAAATTTGATTTTGTGAACTTTTTTTCTGATTAAATCATTGAACCCAATATATGAGTATGTACGGTGTACGAGTATGTTTCAAGCTATGATTTATGCTGCTGTTATCCTTTATATTTATTTTGAAACAAAGTTTATTATTTTTTTTTTTTTTCAATATTAGTGAGGTAACATATTATTACGGAAATGTTCTGTTTCATCTTAAATCACTTATTTATCTCTTGCCAATTTTGTTTAGCAGCACTTTAAATTAAAAATTTTTTTAAATGATTTTTTTTTCTCAACTCCACCAATTTCTTTTTTTTAATTTTTTATAAACTTATGTATCTATTAATATACCATTAAAATAACCTCAACAATTCAGCTACGTATGTGGGCATTTCCATTTCGTAAAATAGACAATAAGCTTAACATATAGCTCTTAATTAGCCCTATAATTGGTGCTAAATTGGATTTTGAGCAATTTTTCGTTTTCAAGATAGTTGCAAAAAACCAAGGACAAGGTTTTCGTGGCCAACAATTCAAACGACGATTTCAGAAAATTCTGAGACAATATTTCAATGTGGGTAATTTTAAGATACCTATTGTGCATTTTGCCCAAAAATGGTTTAATTTTTTTTTTTTTTAATTTAATTTCAATCAGGGTCACCAGGGACTTTTTTTTTAACGATACAAATTTTAAATTAAAAATCTTTAAAAATCCAAGATTTCTCAACGAATGCTGGTTCACCTTATCTTGTTAAGTTGACGTGGCATCACCAATTTTTCCAAAGGATGTCATTTGTCCCTATTCATTTTACATGTGTACCAAATCTCATAAACTATGAATTTATTTTTAGGGGCGTGGCATAGGCCATTTTCCAATTAAAAATTATTTGTCCTGGCGCTCTATAGGAGAGGACAGGGTATATTTGTACAGTTTTGACTTTATGGTTTAAAATAAAGCAAGCTAGCACCTATTTCAAAATATCTGGTATACAGTTGAATAAGTATAATATTAGGCTTCTAAAGTAATATAAGCTTAAGACATGCGAGGAGGAAAGTTGACGGAGCCTCGTTTTCCTCCTACAAATCATCGCTTCATATAAAGAAAAGCCAACTCAAACACATGAAATGTAATTTTTTTTATTATTATTAATTAAAATAAGGATTTATTATCGTAATTAAGTACTTAGCCGAGAAAAATAAGCCTACATTTTGTTTAGGGTAAAATCCCCTCCACATCACTAAAAGAGTTATAAACACTGCACAACAGCTCTTTTTGACACACAGCTGTCGTTCGATTTGTTCAATGCCAAAGGATCATAGCATAAATTTAGACACACAGCAGTTGACCGAGACAGCCTTTGCGTGGCCAGTGACCGGCAAACAACAGCAGTAAGCTGAAGAAGCAGGAGTAGAGTAGAGAACGTGGCACTAAACAGAAGTAGCGCGATAGTCAGTGATGTCGTTTGTACTCCTATAGGAGTATTTTACTCCTATTTGAGCAAGTGTACTCCTATACTCCCCTGAACCATTTTTGTACTCCTTTTCAATACTTGGTACTTTATTGCAAGTTTTCAATAAAAAAACATGTGTAATGCAAACTAAAATTTTCAATGTTGCTTAAAGCTGGTTCACACGACAGACAATTTAGTCTGTCTTAATGTATGTGCTGCTTAATAATTTTAAAGTGCACATAATTCAATTTCAATTTTATCAATAGAGATTAAAGATTTAAATGTTGTCTGGCAATACCCTCTTTTAAATAAGTTTTTCATATTTGAAAAATTCGCAGTAAGTGAATGGCGATAATTTGGAAAAGAGTTGAAAACAAGTGATTTTAATGAAATATGAACAAGTAAGTGAAAAAGTTTGAATATTTCTGCAATTAAATTTACGAATTCTATATAGGTATTTATAACAGGTTTATAGTTAAAGCAAAAAAAGTAGCTGCGAACTCCACTGATGCTAGCAAATCACCAGAAACGAGGAGGTAAACGATATCAGACGTGCTGAAAATATCCAACAACAAAAGAGCACAAAAATTTCGAACTGCTTGGTTGGAAAGTTTTAGTTGGCTCGAATCAAGAATGGGTCCAAGAATGAAGCGAAGTCGTTTTGAAAATATTGTCAAGTTTCGATTCCAACCAACGTCAGGCAATTGACAAGACATGAAGTTCAAAATTTCATTCCAAGGTTGTGCTGAGCTTGAAAAATCAAACAGACATCTCTAAAGCTGCCAAAATTTTTTATGCCAAAAATAATGCAGTCAAAACTTGAGAGCTCCAAACAATTCTGTTTCTAATTCAGTACAACTTGCCATTTTTGTTGATAACCGATCTAATGGCGTTAATAAAAAGGTAGCATCCGATTCAAATATATGCAAAAACTTGCAATGCGTGAAAACAAAAGCGACCGAAATGGTCAATGCTATACTTATGGCAAGAGAAGTGCTGGATGGCAATAGTTGTGAAAATTGGGTTCCAACTCAAGAACTTTTAGCAAACTATCAAAAGCGATCTCATTATATTAAATAAGTTGCAATACATAACGTAAGTTTAATGTATGTGTTATATACAGTGTATTCCTTGAAATGTGTAAATGCCTCGAAAATCTCGTAAAGCTGTCAAAATTCATATTGGTTTGTCAACTATTAAGAGGTTTTTGAGGCATTAAGTCGTTTTAAGGACTACCTTCATAATTTTTCTGATTCTTATTCTTAAGTAATGAGCCGATAACATAAGAGAAGGATCTATACATACATATGAGTTTAGAATTACAATAATAAGCAATATTGTCAGTTGTAAACTTCTACAATAAAGAACTTGTAATTGATACCGTCATTAAAAATTATTTTACTCTGTCAGACGGTTAAAAAACGAACATGTTAGCATAGTACTCCCCATTAGCCCAAAATACTCCCCAAAAATCTAGGTGTGAGCAGCCTTATAATATTTCAGCTACCCACGACTGTAGGCCACGCGTTCAACAAAAGTAGCCATTGCGTTAGGTGTGAGTGAGCCAACTAACCACTACTCCACACAACTAGCACACGGCTAGCGGCGGAGAGAGCGACGCATAGGAGCAGAGAGTGGTGGGGAATAGAGAGACGTGTTTTATTTATTATATTATTATAAATATATTGATAAAACCGAATAAAGAAATGAAAATGAAGGAAATTAATAAAACTCCAATCTGTGACTTTGAATTAAACCAAGAGGCCGTCCTTTTCTTTCATAAATTTTTGTAGCCGCACCCCTGGCCTCAAGCGAGCAAAACCGTTGGCAGAAAGGTTCGTTACAGACAATACGATTTATCAATTAAGAGTAATGACAGATTTTCTGAAGATACTCAAAACGTACAAATGTGCTCCATATGCGGGGTACAAAGTGCTTAATCCAAATCTGGTTGCAGAATCTCTCTACCACATCAGGATTTTGAGATATCCCAACCTAAAAGTGCAAAAAACGTGGCTTTAGCTGCTTTTTAAATTAAGTTCCAGAAAGCAAGGATTTTTTCTGCTCAATTCCATAAAGTACACTAGACTATTCTGCTTTATCACTTTCCAAAAAATAGACTGAATGGTCATATTCGACTTTTCCTTGTCGTATTATTCGTTTCGAGTATTTGTGACATCGTTTTAAAATAAAAGCCAATCCACTTTATGCAAAGTCTTGGCTTGCTACGGTTTTAACTTTATTACGATCTCAAAACTAAACGGATTGAATCGTACGATATCTCAAGTTTTTTATCTTGAGTAAAAGTATAGAAAAAAAATAGCGTCTGATACTTAACAACAGAAATAAATTGTTTTTTAGGTAATGTTCTCACAAGAAACGTATTTTCGAAATTGCACCCCACTGTAATACTTTAAAACCACGTTTTGGATTAAACTTTTTGTCCCAAGGTCATAGCAATTCACATAAGGAATTTTTTTTTTTTGAAACACATTAGATTTTTTATCGCTGAATCCAAATATGACCTCCGATTTGCTCCATCACGTCTGAGATCCGAGCTATCTTTGATTAAAGTGCAAGAAACGCTATTTACAGATATATGGCGTACATCCTGAAAGTAGTCTAGTTCATTTTTGACAGCGGCATTGAAAATCTATAAAAATTACCTACTCTGATCTCATTTTTAACTTTTTTTAACTTTTTCAAAAACGCAGGACTGTATAATCACAGTCAAGTAACTTGAGTTACCAACTTCTACGTTGGATGTATCGATATGTAAATTTGACACAAGATTGCGTTAAAAGGAAGAAACTTTGATCCCCCTGAAAAAATTTCAGATGTAAACTTTCAAAACGCTGAAATACGTATATGTTTTTTTGGTCCCCTTTATCGAAATCCATTATCAGAACCTTGTTATTTTTTTTCATGTTGTACAGGATAATTGAACTTGGAAATACTTACCTACGTTCCATTTTATTTTCCACATTTTGCTTTATTTTTCTAAACATTAAATTTCGTTATACAATATTTTAAAAAATAAAAAGAAAAAAAAACTGCAAGCGCGGTAAATAAGATAAGTTAACAAAATACAATTCCGTAAGTACTGAAGTATTGTTTATCAAATACCAACAACATAAAACTGATTGCAGTGTAAGCAAACTTTAAATTTGTCTCAAAATTTGGGTAAAATTTCCCATAGTGGATTATAGAAATTAGAGATTCCCTATACATTTTTCTCTCTCACCGAAAAATAAACACCAAGATTTCTGTGTATTGCAGAATTTTGATTTTGCTATATTTTATCGATATTATTATTTATTTTCCTTATCAATTGAATTATTTTTCACTTTGGAGCTTTCATTTTATAAACATGAAAATACATATCTTATTCTTGTTGTAACATATTTTCCGGCACATAACATCATATGCAAATCGCATAAGTTTAAGTACAGCAGCTAAATTACAGCATTTTAAAACTTCACCTACATATTGCACAAAATTTCACCGTCGTTTTTACAAAACTTTTTCATATTTCATAAAAAAGTATGTATGTATAAATTACCAAAGTTTAAATTATTACTGGAAAAATAAGGATACGTAAAAGTTTTAATGATAAATCTTAGGGGTTTTTTCTATTTTAACACCCTACATCAAGTGTATATTCACTTTGTCCTTCCATTTGCAAAAAATTAATGGAGGCGTGGTAGGCACAGAAAAGTATAAATATTCTTGATCAGTGCCACCTCTTGAGTCGATTCCTGTGGAAATCATTATTACAAATGTCGTACAAGATCATCATGAATCATTTCTTCGAAAGAGCAGAAGAAAGAGAGAAGAAAAGAAACAAAAATTTGTTTAAAGTTAAGATGAAATACCTATCTTTAAGAAACCATATCTCGGAAAGTTATAGTCATATTGGAAAAGTCCGAAGGATATTTTAATAAAGAAGAGTGCGGCCATTCGATGCCGTTAATAAAAACAATTCCACATTTTCTTGTAACTACGCTGCACTATATGATTTTTTACACATTTTTGAGGCATAAAGTCCTTTTTTGCAATAGCAAAATTAAAGTTGTTGTTCATGGTATTTGATATAAAAATATCGGAGCAAATAATGGTATGTTTTGTTTTAATAAAAATCAAATGGCGGCTGAACCGCAGGCAATCAAAGCCAAAGCTAGTGAGAAAAATTTAGAACGTAGAATACGCAGTGAATTTTGTCTGAGTTTTAAATAAACCAGTGATGGTAAGTGCTTAGTAATTATTAGAGAGAAAGATTTTAGTTAGCACTTTCTTTTGGTGAAAAAAACTCATATCTCGGACCTAAGGTACCTTTAATTCATATCTTTTATCTCAAAAAATGAACTTCGCTAGAGCGAACAAAGTTGAACAATTTAAAAAGATAAATATTTGATAATACAAAATGCCTTCTTCGGATCCATACGAGGCAAAGATCGAATTTTCAAAACTTAACCAAAATTTTTACTTTGGTAAAAAAGTGAGCGTGGCAATAATTGAAGAACGTCCACTTTTCGTTATGCTTTAGATACTCAAGAACCAGACCCGCATACCAAATGTCATCAAAATATGTTATAACATTTGCAGGAAATAGCGTTTAACGTGTTTCACGTAAATGGGACGTTCCACGCCCACCGGCGATATTTCATCCACTTTCAGTTCGTAGGTGCAAGTAGACTCCACACAGTTAAATTCAGAAAGATTGCTTTGGTGTTTTATTTTTTCAAAGCGTACTATATTTTCGTGGGTGGTGCCACGCCCTTCAACGAGTTTTTCTAATATAACGGAATATCACATTTTAATCTCTGTTTGTAGAAGTAATATCTCCTAAATTTTCATTAAAGTTGTTGGAGTCGTTTTCGAGTAATATTGAATCAAAATTTTTCATGGTTCAAAAGTGGGCACGACATTTTGTCAATATCGCCCACTTTTCGTTTGTTATAAGGCTTTGGTAAGCAGTACACTCCAACCGAATTTCATCAAAATATCTTTTATGGTTGACCAAATTTATAAAATGTAGAGAACACAAAATCAACAGTTGATTTCAACTGTAGAAAAGTTTAAAGAATTCTGAAATTTTAAAAAAACTATAGAATACAAAATTTATAGTTAATTTTACAGTAATTTTTTTTTCTGTGTATACTGTTAAAAAAGCATACCTATTACAGCGATTTTTTTACCGCGAGTAGGGTATTTGATTTCTGGCAAGGCTAAAGGTAGCACTTCTACTAGTTTTTTGTTCCCATCGCTAATGCGGAAAATCGAAAAATTCGGTGTGAAAAACTTGCACAATATATTACCTGAATTCGAGAGCACATATGTATGTGATAATCTCTGTTGATGTGTTTTAGTGCATACCCAAGAGGAAAAATTTCCAGCGCTACTGATCCAAGCACTTTAAAAGCTTTTGTCACCATAAAAATTTAGAAGCATTTACACACTGATTTTTTGTAAGGCTACAGTAAGAACAACATGGGTTTGATCCCAACCCGTGTGATTTTATTTTTTTAATTTTTTTTGTTTTTTTGCTTTATTTTTTTTTTTTCATTAAAATATTTTTTATTCAACATTTTTTTATTCCACTTTTCTATTTTCCTTTCTCTTATTTATTTACTTTTGTTTAATTGAATTGATATTGACTACATAATGATTCCATGTAAGGCTGCACTCAGAACAACATGGGTTCGAACCCAGCCCAGGTATTTTTTTTTTTTACTTTTCTTTATTTTTTTTTTTTTTTTTATTAAAATATTTTTTATTCAACGTTTTTTATTTAACTTTTCTATTTTTTTTTTTTTTTTCTTCTTATTAATTTACTTTTGTTTAATTGAATTGAAACCGATTACACAATGATTCTATGTAAGGCTGCAGGAATCATTCGAATGTCAAATTCTCTTTGCACAAGATTTGCTTAATATACAAATTTGACATCTCTTCGCCGTATCGAGCGATGCTGAAGCGGTCTAACGAGTTGGTAAATGTAAGTTAAATTAATATTTTTCTATCTAAGTATCACACGGTCGTGGATTCAAATCCTGGCGCTGCAAGTTTTTTTTTTTTTTAATTTTGTTAAAAAAACGATTACCGCAGCATTACAAATAAGCGCTTTAAAAGGCCTTTTGAAGTAAGGCTGCGGTAAGCTTAAGCACGATTACATCCTATGACATGCAATGTTAAAAAGAAAGGATAGGAAGCGCTTATTGGTGAAAGAGATTCACTTCAGAAGTGTTTTTGAAGTACTTTTTTCCCCTTGGGTATGTATGTAATATGAGTGTGTATGTGTGCCTGTACCAAAAATAAATATTTTCCTCTTCTTTATGCAAATCGATGCAAATTGCCTTTCGTTATAGTCCTGAATTTTGGTTGAAATTGCTGCTAAGGAATAGGAGTACGTAGAGGTCTTAATTTAAAAAGTTTTTTTCATTAGTGAAGTACACAATTTGCTATTGCTATTAATTTGGATTAATGTAATTGCTTGATTAAGATTTGAAGGGTATTTTATCTATATATAAATACGTGCGAGCTAACCATTTAACCGATTTTGGATATTTTTTTTTTAAATGATAGGTACTGTGGTGTAGAATCCACGAATTCAAAAATTATCCTCATAAGTTGCCATTAAGGCATTTAAAAACAGGATCAAAGTTTCCCATTTAATTACAACAACAGCAGCACCCACAATGTTATGCTGTGTTGTTAAGAAAGTGAATGACACAGTGGAGTGAGAGACAATAGAGTTATTCACGATCTGGAGTAACGAGCTGAGTAACAGGGTAAAAGTGCACTCAGTTACTCTGAATAGTGAGCATACTCAATACTTTGCACGTATATTTGCTTTTTGTTTCTCAAAATAATTTTAGCTGACAACAAAAAAAAAAAAAAAAATGTTAATTGAATATTTTGCTCTCATTCAAATTTTTATTTTTGATGAACGAAATTTTCCTCTCAATCATAAACAAGTTTAAATGTTTCTATAGAAATAGAAATAGTAAAAAAAGGCAAAAGTGCAAGATTATTTTACACTAGAATATAGCTTGACTAAAAGGGTAAATGAGTAACAGAGTAACTTACGTATATTTTGTTGTTGTGGTTGTGCACTGTTACCCTGTTACTCTGTTACTCAGGACGTTACTCTAGATCGTGAATACCTCTATTTTGTTGTTGTTGTTTTTCTCTTTCTTGCAAAAACCTTTTTCGTTGCACTCTGTCCAAGCTCTGCATCGATATTATGGATGTTTTTCGATATTTTGGACTTTTATCGATATTTCAGATGTTTCTCGATACTTTTGGACTCTTACCGATATTTTGTATGTTTCTCGATACTTCTGGACTTTTCTCGATATTTTGGATGTTTCTCAATACTTCTGGACTTTTCTCGATATTTTGGATGTTTCTCGATACTTCTGGACTTGTATTAATATATTGGATGTTTCTCGATACTTTTGGACTTTTAACGATATTTTGGATGTTTCTCGATACTTTTGGACTTTTATCGATACTTTGGATGTTTCTCGATAATTTTGGACTTTTAACGATATTTTGGATGTTTCTCGATACTTCTGAACTTTTATCGATATTTTGGATGTTTCTCGATGCTTTTGGACTTTTACCGATATTTTGGATGTTTCTCGATACTTTTGGATTTTTACCGATGTTTTGGATATTTTTCGATACTTTTGGACTTTTATCGATATTTTGGATGTTTCTCGATACTTTTGGACTTTTATCGATACTTTGGATGTTTCTCGATACTTTTGGACTTTTTCCGATATTTTGGATGTTTCTCGATACTTCTGAACTTATACCGATATTTTGGATGTTTCTCGATACTTTTGGACTTATACCGATTTTTGGATGTTTTCGATACTTTTGGACTTTTTCCGGTGTTTTGGATGTTTCTCGATACTTTTGGACTTTTATCGATATTTTGGATGTTTCTCGAAACTTTTGGACTTTTATCGATATTTTGGATGATTCTCGAAACTTTTGGACTCTTACCGATATACATACGGATGTTTTTCGATACTTTTGAGCTCTTTTCGATATTTTGGATGTTTTTCGATACTTTAGCGACATTTTGGATGTTTTTCGATACTTTTGGACTCTACCGATATTATACTGAGCCTGCTGCATATCAAAAATGTTGCTACGGTTAATGAATACTCAATGTTCTGGCTTTCTTTTTTACCAAACGGCACTCGGAAAAAGTGTATTCATCTCAAAGTAAAAGGCCAAAATTTGGCCACCGGCGATACTAGTTAAATAAAATTGGGTGAATACTATTAATCGCAGTCTTATAATATATAGTACTATAGCTTAGTGTTAAATATCACAGTCATTAATTTTTAACATTTTAAAATTTTTCTTTTGGCTTAGTGATACAGTAGGCACAAAGCTCATTTTTGAATTCCAAAATATCCAGTTTGGAGCTTTCACAACTCGGACAGATGATGCTTTAAGCTTTTTTTTCTCTATAAAAATGGTTGCGCGTTTAAGAAATTCCAGGAATAAAGATTGTGCCAATTAATAAGCAACATTTACATTCCACTCCGCTTGGAAATCAAGCCATCACTAAATTTTAAATGGGTTGCAATATAATGTCTAAAGTTGTCTATCAGTTTCACTTTCGTTTTAATCTTAACTGATTTACTTAACTCGTTTCAGTGACTTTGAAAAAAGAGGATTCAACCACCCATACCAGCACAATATTGTAAATGCGTTGTTTGTTTCAAGTTGATCAAACGAAAAAGTTTACAATTAGTCCAGCATTTGTCAAGGATACTTAGTTTGATAGAGGACGTCTGTCTGCTCGTTGGTTCCACACTTCAGAGTGACTCAGTTAATTGAATTAAAGTCTCATTCAAGTGCCAAGTTTTGGTTGAGAATTTTGCATAAATCTTGAGCATTCATTGTGATTATCAATTTTCTAAAGAGTTGATGCGTAAATTTATTTACTGCTATCACCGAAACAATTTTTGTTTTTGTTCAATCAATAAAGAAAAGATTTATGTAAATTGTTTTAAAATTATACCGTTTAAGATTTATTTGAAATTAAATACTAAATATCTTTAAAATGGGAAATGAAAATCAATTTAAATTTTTAAAGAAGAGCTGCCCGTTCTGCATAGTAGACTAAAGTTGGGGCTAGAAATATTAGTTTATCTGTACCAGATTTTCATAAGTTTTTCGGTAATTTTTATGGGATATTTTTTGAACAAAGAAGTTGGGGAAATAGCCACAGCAAAATTCTTAGTAAATATTCCTTGTATAAAGTGGAACCCATTCGTTTATTTACATGTACTTTATTGAAATATACTAAAGGTAATAAAAAATGGAGTTCAGTGGGTAAAGGTTGACCACTACGAGGTCCCTTTTTCAACTGGGTTGTTTTGACAGCTGTAATTTGTTTGTGCCGAACATCATGGAAATAGCGTTCATAGTTTCCGAGATATAACGTGATAGATTTTCTTTCGATTAATTAGGGCGTGGCACCTATTTGATGTTTTGACCACTTCTGAACTTTCGTACTAATTATTAGAGGGTACAAAAAGTACAAGATACGCACTTTACCAAATTCACGAACCTGTGTGTCTGTACTTTTAAAACACGGGATCACGTGAAAAACACAAAAATAACTAAGACATTGGTTTTAAATATTTTTATTTTTTTTTTTTTCATAACATAAGCGTACTGCACTTTATAGTTACAATTTTGCAACAATTTCATTTACTAAACGAATTCTGTTATTCAGATTTCTTTCATTATTGAATTGTTGACAAAGTTCTTTTAAGGCGTTTACACGTTGCAGATCCTCTGGCGTTAATTCCATACTATATACCGTCTGAAATTCAGAAGTCAACCATTGCGTGAATTCATCATACTTTGCCTGAAATTCAACTGCAGTCCCCTGTAGGTTATGTTTTTCGAATGCCTCTTTAAAGTCTTGAGCGTAAGCGGCTTTTCTTATTTGATCGTCAACGGGTCCGTTGAGAAAATCAAAGGAATACTTGAGTATTAAAAACTTTTGAATTGGACATAGTTCTATTCTTGCAAGGCTGCAGGCGTGATAACTATCTCTTATGTCAGTCAGCTTGTTTTTAATGTTTACATCAATGGAATCATCTGTCAAGGTTTTTCGGAATAACTCAAAACCAGATTTGATTGGATCTTCTGTTAAAGTTGTAAATTTCGCTATGATGGCATCATTGAATGATACCTCTTTGCTATCTACACTGTTAATTGATTCAATTGATGAACTTCTGCCAAAAGATTGCTGGAAAAATAATAAGTTTGAATATCAATATATATTGCTTCATTTATAATGTTTATTTTTTCCGAATTACCTCTATGAGAAAAATTGCACTGATGAAGAACAGCAATAAAATTTTATTCATTTTGTTTAAGAAATTTATGTTTGCCTAGCTGACACTAAAATTGAACTAATGCAAATATTTTATATTATATTTTAAATACTATTTTATTTTACTGAAATCATATTTTTTTGGTTAACGAATATAAAAAAAAAAGGTCAAAAGATCAACTGATGAACACCAAAAATTGATAACTGCAAAAATGAAATGCTTAAGAGATTGGGTTTTAGTGAAAAAACAAAGATAATGATTAACACAATGTTAAAAATTATATAATACCACCTGTTTTAACCGGCATTGCTCGGTTTTGTTTTAGTTTTTACTAGGTTATTTGCTAGACCTATCGTTAAAATTAAAAATGAAAAAAATATTGCTTCCAGAAGCTAAAAAGTTTCCTATTGGTGTAAATATCAAGCATAAAAATGTTGGTCTCGATCGAAAAATATTTGAACGTGCCGCAAGGCCGTTGAAGGTCGGAAAAACGCTATTCATATGGAAAAATTGGGCTTTAATCGCAAGAATCAGTCCTACACGGAGAAAAAAAAGTAGTACCTGCTACTTTATTTCTCATAAATTTTACCAGATTTTCAAGTCAGAATAGTGACAACTTTACACCGAAGTAAGATTTACCTTACTGTTTTAGTCAATTTAGATTGTTCGAATGACCTCACAGTCTAGTAATTTTAATGAAAAAATTGGCGTGATATTTACCTTACTGTATAGTTCAAACAACAAAAAAAAAAAAAACAAAAAAAAAATAAAAATTAACTGACCTGCGCCGGGATACGAACCCTGGCTCTTTCGAATGGTAGTCAGATACACATCCTCTGGGCTGCTTCCGCATATGATGTAGAAGCAAAAAAATTTGTATATGAAGAAAATGTCTGTCCAAAAATATAAATTGTTACTAAAATTATAAAAGTCAAAATGACTCTATATTTTTGTGGTACTTACCTTACTCGCGTAAGGTGAAAATTATGATACTCATTTTTGTGCGTGAAAAAAATTGAAGTTATTTTGACTAGAATCATAAATTCAAAATGACCACACATTTTTTTTCTGAAAGTGCAAATTACCTTACATATAGTCAAATGTAGGAAATTTGTAGTAAATATTCCTTTATTATTTAACTACATTTTATTTGTAAATGTGACTTTACGGACGCATCAAATAGTTCATACGTAAGGTAATTTATATTTGAAATTTAGTGTTGATTACTTTAATTTTTCGACTAGCCAATATAGTAAAAATTATTATACGTATTTTTCTCCTTGTATCTTTGAAACTATTTGATGTAAGTGAATGAGATTTGGTATGTATCATATATAAACATTGCTTGAGTAAATTGCATCAAAAAAAAAAAAATTGGGCAATGCCACGTCCCCTCGACCCGGGATTTTTATATCTCTGGAAATATTGGACTCAGGTGAATGAGATTCGGTACATATCGTCGGGTTAAAACTACAACTAGACATCTACATTTTTCATGTTTTGAGAAAAAAGCGTTTAAAGTTTTTTGAAATTCGTTTTTTGTATGAGATTTTGAAGTTGTCTGCTTTTTATTCTTTATATAAAATTGGATGGCAACTGCATTTCAAAAAACCGACTAGACTGGGGCATAGAGCCGTATTTTCTTCATGTTTCTTTATACTTAACTCCAAACATCAATATATGTAGATGTCTAGTTGTAGTTTTAACCCCACGATATGTAATTGGCACCAGGAAAAAAATGGGCGCGCTCACGCCCCCTCTTCCTAAGAAAATCAAATTTGTCATATCTCTGCAACTATTTCACACACATGAATAACATTTGATTTCAGGTAAATTGAAGCGAACAGGACATGGCACTGTAAAAATGTTGAACCAATTTAAGGTACTTAGTTGATATAGAAGCAGTATATTTTGCTAATCTTATTTTGGTCTCCTACGTATAGACACCAATCAAAAAAAATTTGGTCCGGATCGAAACATATTTGACCGTGCCCGCAGGCCGTTAAATGTCGGAAAAACGCTATATATATTAAAATAAGGAAACAATCATTCTTATCTTCGAAAATATTTGACAAAGGAGGATGAGATTTTGTACATATATGAACAATACTTGAGGAAATAGTATACAATAAAAAAATGGGCAGCGCCACGCCCCCTCCAGCAGAAATTTGTCGTTTCTCTGAAAATATTTGACTCAGAGAAATGAGATTACTACATATCTAATCGGCACAGGGAAAAAAATTTTCAATAAAAATGGGCGGGGCCACGCTCCCTCATTCCAAAAAAAAAAAAAATTGTCAAATCTAAGAAACTATTTCACACAGGTGTTCGCATCACTTTATCTGAAATCAAATCTCATTCACCTGTGCCAAATAGTTTCAGAGAATTGACAAATTGGTTTTTTTAGAATGACGGGGCGTGGCGCTCCCAGTTTTTATTGAACATTTCTTTCCCAGTGCCAATTACATAAGTAATAGATCTAATTTACCTGAGTCAAATATTTTCAGAGATACGACAAATTTCGGGTGGAGGGGAGTGGCGCTGTCCATTTTTATTGGATACTATTTCTTCAAGTATTGTTCATATATGTACTAAATCGCATCCTTCTATGTCTAATAGAAACACGGCTAGTATTTAAAATAGTTTGATTTTGTAGGGTGTTCTTTACTAGTTTTTAATTTATTTCTTAATCTATTTCAGTAATTATATTTATTCCATATTCACTGATTTACCTATAGTAAAATTAAAAAATCATGACGAATATTTTTCACAGACGAAACCGCAAGGCAAAAATGACAAAGAAATCAAAAAATATTTTCTATTTTAAAACATAAATGTACTGCACTTTATTGTTAAAGTTTTGCAACTATTTCATGTATTAAACGTTTTCTGTTATTCGGATCTCTTTCAATATTGAATTGTCGACAAAGTCCTTTTAAAGCGTTTGCACGTTGCAGATCCTCTGGAGTTAATTCCTTACTATATACCGTCCGAATTTCAGAAGTTAACCATTGGAGAAATTCATCATACTTTGTCTGAAATTCAACTGTTATCCCCTGTTGGTTATGTTTTTCGAATGCCTCTTTAAAGTCTGGAAAGTTATAGGCTTTCCTCATTAGATCGTCACCGTGTCCGTTGAGAAAATCAAAGAAATGCTTGAATATTAAAAACCTTTCAATTGAACATAGATCTTTTCTTGCAAGGCTACAGGCTTGATAACTATCTCTTATGTGAGTCAGCATGGGTTTTATGCTTACATCAACGGAATTATCTGTTAACGTTTTTCGGAATAACTCCAAAGCAGATTTGTTTGGATCTTCCGTTAAAGCTGTAAATTTCGCTATGATAGCATCAATGAAGGTTATCTCGTTTCTATCTACACTGTTAGTTGATTCAATTGAAGCACTTCTGCCAAAAGATTGCTGAACAAAAAACAGTTTGAAAATCAATATGTATTGTATCATTCATAATTTTTTTTAGAATTACCTCTATGAGAAAAATTGCACTAAAAAAGAACAACAATAAAATTTTATCCATTTTGTTTACGAAATTTATGTTTGCTTAGATGGCACTGAAATTGAACTAAATGCAAATATTTTATATTATATTATGTATACAATTTTATTTTATTAAAATCATACTTTTTTGGTGAACGTAAATAAAAAAAGAGGTCGAAAGATCAACTGATGAACACTAAAATTGATAACTGCAAAAATGAAATGCTTAAGAGATTGGATTTTAGTGAAAAAACAAAGATAATGATTGTTTTGATGAAATTTCTAAGCGTCAATGGATTACTAATTAAAAATTAAAAAATTTATGTACTGATAAAATTATATAATACCAGCTGTTTTACCCGGCATTGCTCGGTTTTGTTTTAGTTTTTACTAGGTTATACGCTAGACCTATCGGTAAAATTAAAAACGAAAAAAACCTTGCTCCTAGAAGCTAAAAAGTTTCCTCTTGGTGTAAGTATTAAGCATAAAAATGTTGGTCCCGATCGGAAAATATTTGACTGTGCCGCAAGGCCGTTGAAGGTCGGAAAAACGCTATTTATATGGAAAAATGGGGCTTTAATCGCAAGAATCAGTCCTATCTTTGAAACTATTTGATGTAAGTAAATGGGATTTGGTATGTAAATAAACATTGCTTGAGTAAATCGCATCCATTAAAAATATGAGCGATGACACGCCCCCTCGACCTGAATTTATTGTATATATAATATGTATATACTTATGTATAATATTGGACTCAGGTGAATGAGCTTCGGTACATATGTAATTGGAATTGGGAAAAAAAATGTTTGGTAAAAAATTGGCGTGGTCACTCCCCCTCCTACTAAAAAAAAACCAAATTTGTCATATCTCTGAAACTATTTGACACATATGAATAAGATTTGATTTCAGGTAAAGTGAAGCGAACAGGACATGGCACTGTAAATATTTTAAACCAATTTAAGGTACTAAGTTGTTAGCGAAGCAGTATTTTTTGCTGATGTTATTTTGGTCTCCTGGGTACAGACATCAAGCAAAAAAATTTTGGTCCGGATTGGAACTTATTTGACCGTGCCCGGAGGCCGTTAAAAGTCGAAAAAAACGTTATTTATATGAAAGTAAGGAAATAATCATTCCTATCTTTGAAACTATTTAACATAAGAGGATGAGATTTAGTACATACACGAACAATACTTGAGAAAATTGTATACAATAAAAAAAGGGCAGTACCACGCCCCCTCCACCCAAAATTTGTTGTATTTCTGAAAATGTTTGACTCAGATAAATGATGTTTGGTGCATAGCTAATCGGCACGGGGAAAAAATTTTCAATAAAAATTGGCGGGGCCAAGCCCCCTCATTCTAAAAATAAAAAATTTGTCATATCTCTGAAACTATTTGACGCAGGTGTTCGCATCACTTTATCTGAAATCAAATCTTATTCACCTGTGCCAAATATGACAAATTTGTTTTTTTTTCTTAGAATTAGGGGGCATGGCCCTCCCAATTTTTATTGAACACTTTTTTCCCTGTGCCGATTAGATATGTACCAAATCTCATTTACCTGAGTCAAATATTTTCAGAGGAACGACAAATTTCGGGTGCAGGGGCCGTGGCGTTTCCTATTTTTTTATTGTATACTATCTCCTCAAGTATTGTTCATAATAAATGTATTAAATCTCATCCTCTTATGTCAAATAGTTTCAAAGATACGAATGATTGTTGCCTTATTTTAATATAAATAGCGTTCTTCCGACCTTTAACGGCCTACGGGCACGGTCAAGTATATTTCGATCCGGACCAAATTTTTATACTTACACTACTAGGAAACTTTTAAGCCCCTGCGAGCAAGGGTTTTTACATTTTTGATTTTAACGATAGGTCAATTATATATGCACGTCAAAAGAAACAAGGCTAGTATATAAAATTTGATTTTGTAGGGTCTTCTTTAACACGTTTTTAATGTAATTTTTATTCTATTTGTGTAATTATATTTATTCCATATTCACTGATTTACATATAGTAAAATGAAGAAATAATAACGAATATATTTCATAGACGAAATTAATTTCAAAAATTATTTCCTTTTTTAGAACATAAATATACTGCACTTTATTGTTACAATTTTGCAACAATTTCATTTACTAAACGATTTCTGTAATTTAGATATCTTGCAATATTGAATTCTTGACAATGTTCTTTTAAGGCATTTACACGTTGCAGATCCTCTGGAGTTAATTCCTTACTATATACCGTCTGAATTTCAGAAGTCAACCATTGGAGAAACTCATCATACTTTCTCTGAAATTCAACTGCTATCCCCTGTAGGTTATGTTTTTCGAATGCCTCTTTAAAGTCTTGAGCGGAAGAGGCTTTTCTCATTTGACCGTCAACGGGTCCGTTGAGAAAATCAAAGAAATACTTGAACATTAAAAACTTTTCAATTGGACATAGATCTTTTCTTGCAAGGCTACAGGCTTCATAACTCTCTTTTATACCAGTCAGCTTGTTTTTTGTGTTTACACCAACGGAATTATCTGCCAAGGTTTTCCGGAATAATTCAAAACCAGATTTGTTTGGCTCTTCTGTTAAAGTTGTAAATTTCGCTATGATGGCATCAGTAAAGGATACATATTGGCTATCTAAACTGTTAGTTGATTCAATTGATGCACTTCTGCCAAAAGATTGCTGGAAAAATAATAAGTTTGAGTATCAGTATGTATTGTTTCATTTATAATTTTTCGAATTACCTCTATGAAAAAAATTGCACTGAAGAAGAATAGCAATAAAATTTTATTCATTTTGATTAAGAAATTTATGTTTGCTTAGCTGACACTGAAATTGAACTAATGCAAATATTTTATTTAACATTTGGTATACTATTTTATTTGACTGAAAGCATATTTTTTTGGTTAACGAATATAAAAAAAAGGGTCAAAAGATCAACTGGTAAAGACTAAATTTGATAACTGCAAAAATTAAATGCTTAAAAGATTGGGCTTTAGTCAAAAACAAAGATAATGATTGTGTTGATGAAATTTCTAAGCGTCAATGGATTACTAGTTAAAAATTAAAAAATGTATGTACTGATAAAATTATCTTCTCTTCTTATACGAGCTAAAATTGTATATTTGTTTCTATATATGAAGCATTCCACGCTAAGAATCGCTCAAGCAAAACGTGAGTTTTTTTTATATTTTTTTGGAAACTTTTTTTTTTAGTAACTTTCCAAAAAATTCTCAAAAAATTTCGCACTTATTTCCTTTGTGATTCTAAGCATTTTATGCTTCGTACATTTTTTTCGTAAGATGCTTTCCTCTTGAGTAAAAAAAGATTTTTGCCTTCCGCGGGCGTTCAAAAGCCAAAAACTCCCATTTAGCGTCCGAATCCCATCTTAAATCATAAATAATTTTAAAGCTTAAAAAGAATGCTTTAATTTAATGTACTTTTAAAAAAAAATCTAAGGGGGCTTTTTTTAAAAAAAATTCAAAAGTATTTTTAAGTGTAAAAAATTTTGGAGAAAAAAAATTTTTTCTCCAAGAAATATTTTTTATAAAAAGAACACTTGAAAATGAATGGGACCAGTTACTTAGATTTATCAATTTACAAACTTAAGTGTAAGCTATACATTTTTGTAAAAACACCCTTTTCATGCAAATGACTAAAAACGCCAACTTCAACACCCTGTATTTTAACAAAAAATGGTACTAGGACCGAATCCTCCCGGATTATTGTTCTTGCACACCGGGTCTACCATATTGCCAAATTTGAGCAAAATCGGAGAAAAAAAAATTTTGAGCTGGTACACTTAGCATGGATTGCTTCATATCGACGCATGATACGAAAAGTAGGATGATTCAATTCTCCTATGAAAAGTAGGTTTTCAAAAATTCTTAGACGAAAAGTAGGACGTTTCAAACTTATTTGGACGAAAACTAGGTTGTTTCATTATATATGACGAAAACTAGGTTTCTTCGAAGTTTTGTGTATAAAAGTAGGACGTTAAAGTTTTTATGTCGAAAAATAGGATGTCTGAACATTTTGGACGAAAACTAGGACGTTTCGATGCTTTGCAAGAAAGCTAGGTTGACGTTGATTCTTGCAGCATATTTTTGGTGAAAACTGGGGTGTTTCTTATTTTGTAACATCAATTTCCTAATTTTAATGAAATATTTATATCAGGTATAAGTTACTAAACGAAAGAACGATGAGAAACCATAACATCTATATATATATAAAAATGAAATGGTGTCCGTATGTAGCTTATGAACGCGGGAACTATTTACAAGACCGATTTACATTTTTTTTTTTAAATTGTTTGGTATGGTCTGTAGAAGGTTGTTAAGGGGTGGGATGCCACTGAGGGGAACGGGGGTCGCACCCCCCACACGAAAAAATACAAAAAATGCTATATCTCTACAGTTATATAAGTTATGATTATGAAAGTTGATGAACTTATGCATAATGTACATATCTACCATTCACCATGCAAAACTACACAAAATGCTATATTTCTTCACATATCGCAGATATCGTTATAAAACTTGGTACATACATTTACTTTGAAAAACTTGGGCGGGGAGGTGAGAAGGGGGAGTTGCACCCTTCATACAAAAAATATATAAAATGCTATATCACTGTACCTATGGGAGCTATGATTACAAAAGTTGATACATGGATCTTTAAAAACTTTGGTGATTGGAAGAGAGGGACGATGAAGATGGATGGGACTTCGTACGTAAAGGCATCGCGAATAGGCGAACGAAGTCGCAACCAGGCCAGCTAGTATCTATACATAAAGAGGTAAACGAAATCGGTTCAGTCCCTTTCTATGCCTAAATTTCAACATATTCACTTTTGCTGGAAAGGCTGTGAAGACAAGCAGTGCATAGGATATTTTTTTTAAGTGGGCGGTACCACGCCCCTAAATAGAAAAAATCTTCTCACGTCTAAGCCACCGCATCGATTTTTCTGAAATTTGTGATTGTTAGTTTGCTGTAGTTTTGTTTAGGCTAATCCACGTTTTATTTTAGCCATCTCCGCTGCTGTATGTTTAGTTCGAGCATCAAAACAATAAATATTTAAGCAGATTTGTTAATGACACAAGCGTTTTAGGTCATGCATAAACTAAAAGAAGCTCACAGTGAAGGCTAGGGTTCATTTAAATACATCAAATAAGTTAACAAATTTTTATATGCGCTTATGATATGATTCACCCTTTTTTTTTGTCGTTCAATATGAAACATCCTATATTTCGTCTAAAAGTTTAACACAACCTAATTTTCGTAACAAATTATGAAACTTCCTACTTTTCGTAAAAAAGTTTGAAACGTCCTACTTTTCGTCCAAGAATGTAAAACATCCTATTTTTCATAAAAAAATATGAAACATCATACTTTTTGTTAAAAATTATGAAACGTCCTACTTTTCTTTCGAGAATATAAGACATCCTGCTTTTCATAGAAGAAATGAATCATCCTACTTTTCGTATCATGCGTCGATATATTTATATTTCTGTGCCAAATATTTTTCTCGAAAACGGCTGCAGCGATTTTAGTGAAACTTGGAGTAGTGTAAGATATTAGCATACAATAAAAAATTAGCTAAATTTGAGCTTTGTAAATACTCACCAGGGGGCGTGGCACCACTCAAAATTTTAAATTTAGTTTGGTCATAACTCGCAAACAATTAAAGGTGTTTTAATGAAATTTGGTATTAGGGCACTGCTTAATAATACCTTGTAACAAACGGAAAGTGCGCGGGATGGAAGAAGCGCCACGCCCACTTTTTAACTGTTGAAAATTTTCAATATTAAAACGAAAACGACTCCAACAATTTTAATGAAAATTTTGGGGATGTTACCTCTGTAAACAAGAATTAATATGTGATATGCCGTTATATTGAGAAAACTCGTTGAAGGGCGTGGTACCGCACCCAAAAATTGAATACGTTATAAAAAGAAAACTAATGAAGCAATCATTCTGAAATTAACAGTGGAGAGCCTACTCTCTATAAAACATCCCTGATCTGAAATTGAGCGAAATATCGCCTTTTCGCGTGGAACCTCCCATACAAGCAAACTACGTTAAATGCTATTTCTCGCAAATGTTAGAAGGTATCTTAATCAATGCCTTGTAATAAACGAAAAGTGGACGGTATCGAAAATGTGTAACGCCTTATTTTCAATCATTGAACATTTTGATTCAATATTTCTCGAAAACGACTCAAAAAATTTTAATTAAAATTTAAGAGATTTTACCCCAGAAAACAAGTATTATTATGTGATATGCCGTTATATTACAAAAACTCGTTGAAGGGCGTGGCACTGCCCACAAAAAAATAATACGTTATAAAAAGAAAACTACTAAAGCAATCTTTCTGAATTTAACTTTAGGAAACCTTCTTGCTATTAGGCACCTGCGACCTGAAAGTGGGCACAATATCGCTGGTGCGCGTGGAACCCCCCATACAAGTAAAACACACTAAATGCTATTTCTCGCAAGTGGTACAACATATTTTGATGAAAATTGGTGTGCGGATCTGGATCATGAGTATCTTAAGCATTATGAAAAGTGGGCTTGTTCAATAATTGTCACGTCCACTTTTTACCAAAGTAAGAGCTTTCGTTAATTGCTCAGGCAAAAAAAAAATGGAATAACTTTTTATTTCTTATGTACTTTTTGACGCTGAATCCGTCTGCATCAGCAGAACTGTCATTATACATGCAGGATTTTGACATATCCTTGCTTGTAGTTGAAGAAACCGCTGGGTTCAGTCTTACAGCGTAGCTGTAAGAAAAGGTGAAATTCTTTTTTATTAATGTCGTCGAATAGCCATACTCTCCCTTATCAAAATATTTTTTTGGATTTTTCAATAGGACTCTTATTTTCTGAGTTATGATCCTTTGAAGATAAGATGCCTCAGCGCTATACAAAAGACGAAATATTTTTGGTGCGTGGCATATCCCATTTGTTTCTTATAGGCCAGTCTATTTCAACAAACACAATTTTGGGTTTTTGATATTTTTCTTACCATTCGATACTTTTCGATTGAGCTTTTTCTTGTCATTATTCTCATCGATTAATTTATCACTTTGAAAGCATGAACATTAGAAATGAAAAGTAATGAATTTCATAACAAAAAAAGCTATGAATAAAAACATCGACTTAAATAATAAGATCAGATTGCTGACCGAGCAGGGATCGGTCTCCAGGTACTAGTATAATACTAGCTGTTTTACTCGGTATTGCTCGGTTTTGTTTTAGTTTTTACTAGATTATTCACTAGACCTATCGTTAAAATTAAAAATTAAAAAAACCATGCTCCCAGAAGCTAAAAAGTTTCCTAATGGTGTAAGTACCTATCCAGCATATAAATTTTGGTCTCGATTGCTATTTGTATGGAAAAATGGGGCTTTAATTGCAAAATCAGTCCTATCTTTGAAACTATTTGATGTAAGTGAATGAGATTTGGTATGCACAAAAACATTGCCTGAGTACATTACATCAAACAAAAAAAAATGGGCGATGCCACGCCCCCTCGACCCGAAATTTTTGTATCTTTGGAAATATTGGACTTAGGTAAATGAGATTCGTTACATATGTAATTGGCACTGGGGAAAAAATTTTTATTGTACATATAAATTACATACGTGGCTGCTCGATATATTTCTGGCCTAATAATGAAAATGCGAATATTTATCATCAAAAATGGTTTTATTGTTTTTCAAAGTATTCTCCAGCATGATTTATATACTTTTGCATGCGCTCAAACCAATTGAGGAGTGGCCGTATCAAAGGGCCTAAGTGCCAAAATTGGACATTCGTTGTTTTTAATGTCAAAACGTTCTATGGACTATTATCAACGATTCTACAAAAAAAAGTGCCATCAAATATTGTATATTAAAAAATAAATTAAATAATAGATCGCGATTGGCGTTGCCATGTCTAGAATAGTTTTATTTAGAAAGTTTTATTTATTTTAAGTGGACGTAAAACTTGGTACTTACGCCTTTTCAACAGAACAAAAGCAAGGTACTTATGCCCTTTCTATTGCAAGAAAGCAAGGTACTTATGCCCTTTCTAAAACAATTGTGTATTTAATTGTTTTTTAAATAATCTATCCATTTAATATTGCAAATTATGTTATGAATTAATTTTCCGTTGTATGTTATAAGCTTAGTGCAGGCAAATTAGGTAAAAACAGGTATTCATTTCTAATTTTGTTGAACATGCACCGATTTTGATCCGACAGGACTCATTTTGTTCGTAATAAAATTTAGAACAAAACCAACACATTAGTTTTTTCCGCCCTTTCCCCAAAATTTCTTTAGTCCCCCGTGAACCTTCAAAATCGGATAAATTCAATAAAACTGTTCCAAAATGCTTAAAATGGAAAGTTATGCTATTTACGGGGTTCTCTAGATTGCTGAATCCAAATATGATGTTGGAAAATTAAAAAACTCAAAATGACGCCCAGAAAACTGCGTACATACCCATTTTAAGCACCAAAAATGGGAAAAAATCGTTATAGGGGGTTTTAGCCTAGAAGTCTTGTTACATTGAATGAATTTATACGGTCGGTGTGGGATATTGTTTTTTATACTATAAAAAGTAAAGTTTACCAACATTTTTTTTGGGTTTTTGATTTGTTTATTATTTAAGCAATAACTATAAAAAGTTAATACAACTCAAAATTAAAAATATTTGTAATATTTTGCAAACCATTTTTTCTAAACTAATTTGAGGTCGCTGAACACGAAAACCCCAATTATTTTTTTTTTCCTTGTAGCCGTTCCCGAGTTATTCGTTAATTTATATTTTCGATCAATTTTATTTTTCCACGTTTACAAAGAGGGATTAAGGGCGCTTCTAACGATTATACCAATAATTATGCTTTGAACAAAATTGACTGAGTTATAGCAGGAAAATGTTTGAAATTTCACAAATTTTTTAAATTTTTCACATCAACTTCAAATGAAACATTTGGTTTTTGGCATATCATTTTTTTAAATATTTGTTTTTTAGCAATTTTACTAAATGGCGCATATAATAGCAAACATTTTAAGCCTATGTTGAGCAAAATCGAATGCAATTTCCAAAAGATATTGAGGTTTTAGTGCAATAGGGAAATTTCGATTTCTTTCAAAAATTAATATTTTTGATACAATCCGCAATGTTCTTCTACAGAGAATGATTAGAAGTTACTTAAAACACCTTTAAAGTGTTCGATAAGTGTAGGGTGTCCTATCTGGAGGCTGAAAAATTTTATCTGTTGACTCAGGCCGAACATTTCGAAAATTCTCACATCTTCCTTATTGCACTAAAACCTTAATATCTTTTGGAAATTTCATTCGATTTTGCTCAGCATAGGCTTAAAATGTTTGCAATTATATGCGCCATTTAATAAAATTACTAAAAAATAAATATTTAAAAAAATTATATGCCAAAAACCAAATGTTTCATTTGAAGTTGATGTGAAAAATTTCAAAAATTTTTGAAATTTCAAACATTTTCCTGCTATAACTCAGTCAATTTTGTTCAAAGCATAATTATTGGTATACTCGTTAGAAGCGCCCTTAATTCCTCTTTGTAAACGTGGAAAAATAAAATTGATCGAACTTGGCGTCATAGAAATATATTGATGTATATGAAGCTAGAACCTCGAAAATATAAATTAACGAATAACTCGGGAACGGCCGCAAGGAAAAAAAAATAATTGGGTTTTTCGTGTTCAGCGACCTCAAATTAGTTTAGAAAAAATGGTTTGCAAAATGTTACAAATATTTTTAATTTTGAGTTGTATTAACTTTTTATAGTAATTGCTTAAATAATAAACAAAACAAAAACACAAAAAAATTTTTGGTAAACTTTACTTTTTATAGTATAAAAAAGAATATCCCACACCGACCGTATAAATTCATTCAATGTAACAAGACTTCTAGGCTAAAACCCCCTGCAACGATTTTTTCCCATTTTTGGTGCTTAAAATGGATATGTACGCAGTTTTCCGGGCGCCATTTTGAGTTTTTTAATTTTCCAACATCATATTTGGATTCAGCAATCTAGAGAACCCCGTAAATAGCATAACTTTCCATTTTTAAGCATTTTAGAACAGCTTTATTGAATTTATCCGATTTCGAAGGTTCACGGGGGACTAAAGAAATTTTGGGGAAAGGGCGGAAAAAACTAATGTGTTGGTTTTGTTTTAAATTTTTTTACGAACAAAATGAGCCCTGTCAAATCAAAATCGGTGCATGTTCAACGAAATTAGAAATGAATACCTAATTTGCCTGCACTAGCTATGAAATAACAGCATTATAAAAATTTTTAGAAAAATCTGAAATATTCATTGTTTTATTAATAACTCAAAACTATTAAAATGGTACTAAGGCCCTTTGGTACGGCCACTCCTCAATTGTCGAAGCACTTTTTCCACTCCGATTGAAACACCTTCAAAACATGGTTTTTGAACGCTTCATCAGCATCTTCTGGCGACGAAAATCATTGACCACGCATTTTTTTCTTGATGTGCGGGAATAGAAAGAAGTCATTGGGTGCCAAGTCAGGGCTGTACGGCGGATGACCCATCAATGCGACGTTCTGGCCGGTCAAAAAGGCGCTGGTTTGAGCCGATATGTGAGAAATCACATTGTCATGGAGAACAATGATTCGTCTTCTCTTGTTCGTTTTCCGAATTTCTCCGAAGACTTCAGGAAACAAATTGTGGTGTACTACTCAGAATTGACCGTCTTACGTTGCTCAAGCAGAACAGTCGCCACATGACGAGTTTTGCCGAAGAAACAGGCGACCATTTGCTTCGAAGTGCTTTTCCCACGAACAACTTTCGTTGGATTTGGCTCGTCTTCGAAGACCCACACGGTCGATTGCTGTTTTGATTCGTCATTTGTGAGGATTTTATAAACGTCTTTTGAAGCACCGTGATCGTATTTTTTCAACATTTCTTTGCACCAATCGACACGAGCCTTTTTTTGAGCGATTGTCAAATTGTGCGGGATCCAACGAGAAAAAACCTTCTTTACGGCCAGGTGTTCATGCAATATCAAATGTATTGGAGTGGAACTAATGCCCAAAGATGCTTCTATCTCACGGTGTGTCACATGGTGATCTTGCATTATCAGTTCACGCACGGCATCAATGTTCTCAGGCACAACGGCCGTTTTTGGACGACCTTCACGAAATTCGTCTTTGAGCGAGCGTCGGCCACGATTGAATTCATTAAACCAGTTTTTCACAGTGTCATAAGTTAGTGCTTCATCGTCATACAAAGATTTAAGTTCATTGATGCACTCTTGTCGTGATAATCCACGTCGAAAGTTGTGAAAAATGATGAATGTTCACGATTTAATTCCATTTTTTTGCCAAATTGATTTTTTCAAGTCACTGTAAACAACACAAATGATGGTTGTACGTCAAAACGTTCTGAGTACGTTTATGCTAAAAAATATCAAACTTTCCAATAGAAACGTCAGATTGCACCTGGCAACACTTAGTGTTGCCTAGGCCAGAAATATATCGAGCGTAGGCTGTATAAGCTTTGTTTGACGAAATTAGATCAGAGTAGAGCAGAGCAGAGCAGCTTTTGAAAACTGTCATATGACTTTTAGAGCAGGCTAGAGTAGAGTAGAGTAGGGCAAAGAAAATCAGCAAAAATTTAGAAATTTTTACACATTTTTACATTAAAAATAAAATGTAAATATCAAAATTGACGATAAATTTTAAAAATATTTATTATGTTTTCATTTTTTTTTTTATGAAATTTGCTGCTCCAACCTGTTGTACATAAAAATCTAGAGCAGAAAAAGCAAACAGAGCAATTTGGAGCAGACTCATCGAACACTTTTCAGAGTAGAATACAGCAACCTAAGGCAGTAAAAACTTTAATCAAACACTTTTGACTGCTCTAACTTGCTCAAGTTAAAATGCAAAATGAAAAAAATCATGGCGAATATTTTTTTTACAGACGAAAGAAACCACAAGGCAAAACAGACAAAAAAAATTGATTTCAAAAATTATTTTCTTTTTTAGAACATAAATATACTGCACTTTATTGTTACAATTTTGCAACTATTTCATCTACTAAACGATTTCTGTTATTCAGATATCTTTCGATATTGAATTGTTGACAAAGTTCTTTTAAAGCATTTACACGTTGCAGCTCCTCTGAAGTTAATTCCTTACTATATACCGACTGAATTTCGGAAGTCAACCATTGCGTGAATTCATCATACTCTGTCTGAAATTCAACTGCAGTCCCCTGTAGGTTATGTTTTTCGAATGCCTCTTTAAAGTCTTGAGCGTAAGAGGCTTTTCTCATTTGATCATCAACGGGTCCGTTGAGAAAATCAAAGAAATACTTGAATATTAGAAACTTTTCAATTGGACATAGTTCTTTTCTTGCAAGGCTACATTCTTGATAACTATCTCTTATGTCAGTCAGCTTGTTTTTGATGTTTACACCAACGGAATTATCTGCCAAGGTTTTTCGGAATAACTCCAAGCCTGATTTGTTTGGATCTTCTGTTAAAGTTGAAAATTTCGCTATGATGGCATCATTGAATGATAACTCTTTGCTATCTACACTGTTGGTTGATTCAATTGATGCACTTCTGCCAAAAGATTGCTGAAAAAATAATAAGTTTGAGTATCAATATGTATTGTTTCATTTATAATTTTTCGAATTACCTCTATGAGAAAAATTGCACTGAAGAAGAACAGCAATAAAATTTTATTCATTTTGCTTAAGAAATTTATGTTTGCTTAGCTGACACTGAAATTGAACTAAATGCAAATGTTTTGTTTAGCATTTTATATACTATTTAATTTTATTGAAATCATATTTTTTTGGTATACGAATATAAAAAAAGGTCAAAAGATCAACTGGTGAAGACTAAATTTGATAACTGCAAAAATTAAATGCTTAAGAGATTGGGCCTTAGTGAAAAAACATATGTAGATAACGATTTTGTTGATGAAATTCCTAAATGGCAATGGATTACTAATTAAAAATCAAAAAAATTATGTACTCATAAAATTATATAATACAAGCTATTTTACCCGGCGTTGCTCGTTTTTGGTTTTATTTTTTACTAGGTTATTTGCAGAAAAAATAACAAATTGCTGCTTGTCACTTATTCCACAAATATTATTAAAAAGATATATTTTTATGCAAGAAATCACTAAAGAAAGCTAATACGGAAAACTTTTTTTATAACATAATGTTCCAATAATTTAATTCTATAAAATTGTTGCCATTAAAACATCGGTAAAGATCCAAAAACATCGGAGATCATCTTAAATGTTCATTATAATATCAATTAAGATTTGTTGGTATATCGCCATAGATGTTTTTCTTCTAAATAAATAAATAAAATATTCTTCGTTTGAACAATAATACCTTCGGGTGATCTTCGGGAACCTAAGGGAATCCCAGAAAACTCTAAGTAAAGGCTAGTTGAAAGTTCACCATAGATGTTTTTTCTCTATTATACCTAGATATTTTTCGTTTTCGCTATGAAGCCTTCGGCTGACTTCGCCAAACATTTAGGCTTACCAGAAAACTATCAATAAAAGCTAGTTGAAAGTTTACTATAGATTTATTTCCCTTGGGCGACCTTCGAGAATCTTTGGGTTTCCCACAAAAATATCAGCAAAGGCTAGTTGATAGTTCTCCATCGATTTATTTCCACTAGTGTACCTACATTTTCTTCGTTTTGACTATAAAACCTTCGGCTGACCTACGGGAATCTTCGGGTTTGCCAGAAGACTATAAGTTATGGCTAGATGATAGTCCACCATAGATGTTTTCATCTAGTATATCTAGATATTCTTCGTTTTGACTACGAAGCCTTCGCGTGACCTTTGGAAACCTTCGTGTAAAGCACAAAACCTTTCCATACCTGAGATACACTCAGTGACAAATGTCTATCTCAAGTGGCCGAATAGTTTCTGAATGAAAATGCTTCAAACGCATACACACAATTATTTTCCATACAAACTTTCACCCTCCTTTTCGCCCCCTTAAGGGAAGATTTAAAAAAAAAAGACTATTCTATGTCCATCCTAGGCTCTGAAACTATCTTCATACCAAATTTAGTCTAAATCCACTCAGTTATTTAGACGTGAAAAGGTAACAGACAGACAGAGTTACTTTCGCATTTATAATATTAGTATGGATTCGCAACTTTGAGATAATCAGCTTTAAAGATAATAGCGTCGTGCACTTTTTAATCATTTAACTTTTCTATTTTTATTTTTGCCACCAATGGATCAGCTGACAATGTTGGTTTCAGCTTACTGTTCAGTTGTTTATCTAAAACGCCAATAAAATTACATAAACTACAAAAACAAGGCAAAATACATAAAAGAAAACAAAAAATTTATTGGTTGACCTATGGTGGGTCCCAAAACGCGTTAAGCAAACCAGGCTTTCAATAAATTTTTTGTTTTGCTTTTTTTTGTATTTTGCCTTCATTTTGTAATTTTGATCTCATGGCTAAACTGATCCACCTCAACTCAAAATTTGGCATCTTAAAAACCAAACTGCTTAGGAAAAATAAGGTTTGAATATTTTGAATACTCAACAATCTTTGGACATTTGTTCAAAAACAAGACCAAGACTTAATAACAAAGACTAAGATTCAATGTTCATCATCAAGATCAAGACCAAGACTGCTATGGTCTTGGTCTTGGTTTCCTCATCATTATATGTTTATAAGAAAAATAACTACACAATTTTCAACATGATTGTGATAATTGGAACTACTTTTGCAATTTCCAAATCATTTCAGCAGAGGATTTAACGAATTTTACAGACAAAGACCCTTCCGTTTAAGATAAATAAAGTTTATAAACTATGATTTTTTGGAGAATTCAATAAGAAATGATTATGATAGTGACATACTTAGAGCTACTTATTTCAACGAATGGATAGAATAGACGGTAATCGAGAGTTATTGAGAGCATTAGTTCAGAGAGAGAAACAACACCACAAATCAAGACTAAGAAATTTGGAGTTCCATATCATATCATATTCAGCAAACCCAACATCTGGCATAGCATCTGATTACCAATTTTACTCCAATCGATCCATGCGTTGTTGTATGTCTTAAAGTTTGTCATCAACATAAATATTTCCAGTTGAATTGTACAAAAAGTCAAAGTTTTTCAAACTTTATTTGTCTTAAACGGAAGGGTTTTTGTTTGTAGAATATGTTAAATCTTCTGCAAAAACGATGTGCAAAATTGCAAAAGCAGTTCAAATTATGACAAAAATGTTGACTCCAATGTAGTTGTTTTCTTATTAACCTAAAATTGGAGAAATTAACTTATTTATAGCTGTTTTTCACATTAGGTATATGTACTTCATACTTAAATATATAGGTACTATTATATAAGTGTTCTTGATCACCGTCACTTATAATTCGTTATGGAAATCGCAATGCCGTCAAAGTTAACTAATAAGGGTATTTTGTCTGGCAATGCTAAAAATTAGATACCCCACACAAACTGTGCAAAGTACTTTGGCTTCGGAAATTATACGCAGCATACATTTTCAATTAACGTAGAACAAACCCAAGGGGAAAAGAAGTGCTTCAAAAACCCTTCTGAAATGCATCTTTTTCACCAATAAGAACTTCCGTAAGAACTATTCTTTCTTTTTAACATTGCATGTCATAGGATGTGAGCGCGCTTAAGCTTACCGCAGCCTTACTTCAAAAAACTTTTTGAAGCGCTTATTTGTAATGCAGCGGTAAGCGTTTTTTCAATAAAATTTAAAAAAAAGAAAAAAACTGGCACCGCCAGGATTTGAATCCACAACCGTCCGTGTGATAGATAGGAACAGATTTTTTGTACTTACATTTACCAAATCTTTAGACCGCTACACCAATGTCCGATAATATGAAGAGATAGGAGAACTGATGCTATTGTGCTATAAGTAATCTTTTTTTGAAATTTGCAAAAGAACCGTCAGATCAAATTCAGCTAAATTTTTTTATGCGGATCAATGAAGTGTTGGCTACAGAATATATTTCAATAAAATGTGTGCATTTTCATTAAAAAAAGTTATTGAGCAAAATCCGAAAAAAGTCAAAAAAGCTGTTTTAAAAAAGTTGGCAGGTAATGTGGTATGTATGGTAGGGAACGGTGGTATATATACTGATCAGTACTTGTAAAGTGGGTGGGTAATGTGGTACATATAAGTAGGGTAATGTGGTACACTTATACCATATAACCAAATATAAAATTTCAAAGGTGTGAAATATGTTCATAATAACATTTACATTGGTTCTCAAACTCATAGTTTTTATTAAAAAATGAACAGTATTCAAATAATGTTAAGAATAACAAGAAATATTCATATACCACATTAGCGAATCCCGTATACCACACTGGCCAATTTTTAGAAAATACAAAATAAATAAATAAAAATAAAATGGGAAACTTTGTGAATTTACACAGTTAAACACTTATTTCGCAATACTTAGCACTTACCTTTATTGAATATAAGTAAAACTTCAGCGAAAAGCAACTTTTTCTTAACAAATTTTTTTGCAAAAAATCCGGAAAAAAAATCGTTTCGTTCAACTGTGACGTACGCAGGTTCTTACTCAAATCGGAGATATGCGACTATACCACATTGATAAACTATACCACAATAGCATCAGTTCCCCTATTAAATTTGTATATTAAGTAAATATTGTCCAAACAGAATTTGACATTCGAATACTCATAGAGCCTTACATAGAATCATTGTGTTATCAGTTTCAATTCAATTAAACAAAAGTAAAAAATAAGAGGAAATAACATAGAAAATTGAAATAGAAAATTGTTGAATAAAATATATTTTGATAAAAAAAGAAATAAAGCAAAAACAAATAAAAAAAAGTAAAAAAAAAAAACACCTGGGCTGGGTTCGAACCCATGTTGTTCTTTTTGCAGCCTTACGAAAATTCATTGTGAAAGTGCTTCTAAATTTCAGTGGGGACAGGCGCTTTTAAAGTGCTTAGATCAGAAGCGCTAGAAATTTTTCCTCTTGGGAAACAACTTACAGCCCTATCATCAAATACGTTAACGTTCGTTTTTCAGCTAACGAAAGCAAGACGAATGAATTTTTTTTTTTTTTTTTTTTTTTTTGGTAGCGTATAAAACGTTACGTAGATTTCGCCTTCGTTTACGTAAGTGGCTCTGTTTTATGAAATTCTTTGACAGCTGTTGTCATTTTGATTTTTACTTTTTTATTTTAATTTACATGAACATAAATTTTAAATTCTGTGAGAACATGGCAAGATATGATATGTCCTTAAGAAAAAAATCAGCATTATCATGTTTTGCCATCTAAGCAGCATCAATGCTAAACAATTTGATATCAACGAAAAAGTTTGCCTAAAAACTTGAAAAACCTGCAGTAGGCAGCAAAATGAAATTCGCCATGGGCTTGAAAAATTGTCGCTACGTCACTGCATAAGATTGCTTTTTGCCTAAAATGCAAAAGCTGTCGAGAACATGTCTTTATCCAACCCATATGTTGGCAAGCCAAAGTGGTTTTGTACGAAAGGCTGACAATTCCTCTCAAACATTTGCAAATGACTAACGGCCCATTTTACTCTTGAAATTACTTGAAAACTGGTATTACGTATACAATCTTTTAAAGGAAATCTTTGATCAAAGCATGATATACTCGGCACAATATGCCTATCTGAAGAGTAAGTCGATTGAAATAGCAATTCACGCCCAGGTTAGTACAAAAACTCCTCGATCTCAAGTACTTAACTCAGTAAAATACTATAGATGTCTTCCTGGCTAGAGAGAATGTCTTTACTAACTCTAGTACAGATGCAAGCCTTTCGAGGTTTTGGTTTAGCTTAGCATGTTTGTTGCTTACAGCATGGTTGGCTTACGTATAGGATGACTGTCACACATCCTTCAGAGTACGGTTGTGACTAGGACTGTGAGAAATTTTGAAAGGAGTACTTAGATATTTGAAGAGATCCAAAATAAAGAGATTCAGTCATAAGTGAATTAAAAGTATAATCGACTTCTGTATCAACTTCCGAATCAACTAGTAAATTTGACTTGAAAAAAGCAGCGAATAAGTTAGCAGCATCAAAAAGAAAATTTGCAACCTTATCATTAAAAAAAATATTTGTAGGGACATTAGAACAAGACTTTTTAGATTAAATCGATCGCTAAAAAGCCTTAGGACTACTTTTTATTTTATTTCCATACTGGCGAATGTAGTTTTTGCGAAGGTAACTATCAAGAAACTTATGTTCTCTCATGTAGTGCACGTCGTATATACTTAGGTTTAAAATCTGGATCATTAGTGACTTTGTATTTATTATAAAATTTATTCCCTAGATTTTTAAGTTTTTTAAGCCCTTAGTATGACAGGGTACTTTATAATTATTTTTTGGAAACAAATGAATATTACTAGCACAGATATCGTCACTCTTAGGCCAGATTCACGAATGTGAAAATTATTGAATTTGAGAAATTGCTATTTGAAAATTTTTTTAAATATGAAAATTATATGTAAATTCTGCTTTTTCGTGTAACAAACTTTACATTTGCTGTTAAACCACTTCAGATATAGCTTTCATACTTCTGGCATAACTTTATTGAGCCATTTTGTACAAGAAAACTACATTAGTACAAAACCGAAAAATTTGCACTTTCGTGAATCTGGCCTAACAGCGACGATATAATTTATTTGCACTAAGAAAGCTTTAAAACTTTTTGAAAAACCTAAATCAAGTAGGCAAGAGTCTCAATCAACTTTAGAAATTAAACTGTTTAAATGATTAAAATCACATAAGTTGTAATTATAACTAAAGAAATCTATTTCAGGTAAAAGTCATTAAAGTCGTAGATTATTTGAAGGCTCTAGATTGCACAGTGTCCTGAAAGATCTTCTGTACAGCCTCTTTTCCTATCAGAACAGTTCTAGACTATCTATAAATCTTGACACTACTATGTGATTAATTTTACATATGTCATTTGGATCTAAAATCTCGGCACATAAGTAGATATTTAATTTTGCGTCTCACCTCAACAAGGTAAGTACATAGCACATGCTCTGCTGTTCCCAATTCCTTAAAGCAGAGTCTGCAGAAATCTTTGTCTACCAAACCTCTCATTTTTAGGTGATAATTGAGTTTACAGTGACCTGTCATTATCCCACTGTATGTTTTTATATCTTTTCTGCTGAGGTTTAAAACAGCTTCTTCTTAACATGTTTCAGATTGATTAACCTTTTCGCTTGCCCTATGCCTTCTTTGGATCTCCAGTGGTCGATCAGGCTGCTCTCTTCCCATTTTCGAATTAAGTTAATTCTAAAGCTGTTGTTCATCCCGCAGAAGGGTTCTACACCTATGAAAGTATTGAGTGCGGCTCTCTTGGCCAAGCAAGCGGCTCTGGTATCCAGACTAGAGTAACATCGTTCCTTCTGGATAGGACTTAAAGAAATTCAAAACACTCCCAAGCAAGCTTTGAGTGCATTGAACAAGCCATTAGTGATTTAAGAGTCGCTTGACTGTCCAAATAAAAATATAAGTATGTCGGTGCCAGAGGGGCCACTTCTTAGACATTCTAGGGCGCACAACTCTAAAGTGTGAACCTCCGCCTGAAAAATGGAAGCTGTTTTTCCAATTGCAATTGCTTTTTGGAATTTTGGTCCCACGACTCCAGTTCCTGCGCTGCCATCTTCCATTTTTGATCCATTGGTAAGCCATAACTTTGAGCCCTGCTTTACATTTATATCCTTCCTTCTCCATTGGGCGCGATCATTGAAGACCACGATCATTCATATTTAGTCTCGTGTATGAAGCACTCCATGCCAAGTGTACCAGCTCAAAATTTTTTTTCTCCAACAATCCGGGAGGATTTATTCCGAGTACCATTTGCTGTTAAAATACAGGGTGTTGAAGTTGGCGTTTTTAGTCATTTTCATGAAAAGGGTGTTCTTTA
The DNA here is from genome assembly GCA_951812925.1 of Calliopum simillimum. Lineage (NCBI taxonomy): Eukaryota > Metazoa > Arthropoda > Insecta > Diptera > Lauxaniidae > Calliopum > Calliopum simillimum. Next base: position 88,175,531 of record OX638369.1, on the reverse strand, counting down.
AAAAATTTATAGCTTACACTAAAGTTTGTAAATTGATAAATCTAAGTTACTGATCCCATTCATTTTGAAGTGTTCTTTTTATAAAAAAAAAATTTCTCCGTGAAAAAATTTTTTTTCACCAAAATTTTTTACACTTAAAAATACTTTTGATTTTTTTTTAAAAAAACCCCTTAGATGTTTTTTTAAAATACTTTAAATTAAAGCATAATTTATAAGCTTTAAGATGATGTATTAATCAAGATGGGATTCGGACGCTAAATGGGAGTTTTTGGCTTTTGAACGCCCTTGGAAGGCAAAAATCTTTTTTTACTCAAGAGGAAAGCATCTTACGAAAAAAGTGTGCGGGGCAAAAATGCTTAGAATTGTCCAAGCAATACGTGTGATTTTTTGGATTTTTTGTGGAAACTTTTTTTTTTTGAATAATTTTTGAAAAATTTTCTCAAAAAATTTCACTCTTATTTCCTTGATGATTCTAAGAATTTTATGCTTCGTACACTTTTTTCGTAAGATGTTTTCCTCTTGAGTAAAAAAAGATTTTTGCCTTCCAAGGGCGTGCAAAAGCCAAAAACTCCCTTTTAACGTCCGAGTCTCATCTTGAGTCATACATCATTTTAAAGCTTATAAATTATGCTTTGATTCAAAACACTTCTAAAAAAAATCAAAGGGGTTTTTTTTTTAAATTCATAAGTATTTTTAAGTGTAAAAAATTTTGGTGAAAAAAAAAATATTTTTTTATTAAAAAAACACTTCAAAATGAATGGGACCAGCAACTTAGATTTATCAATTTACAAACTTAAGTGTGAGCTTTAAATTTTTGAAAAATACCCTTTTCATGAAAATGACTAAAAACGCAAACTTCAACACCCTGTATTTTAACAACTAATGGTACTAGGACTAAATCCTCCCGGATTGTTGTTTTTGCACACCGGATCTACCATATTGCCATGCTTGAGCGAAATCGGAGAGAAAAAAATTTTGAGCTGGTACACTTGGCATGGAGTGCTTCATACACGTATACATTTCCAGATTATGGCAGTAAACTAAGTTTTTTTTAAATGTGTACTTAAATATTTCGCTAATGGTCACAGTCTCGGAAAGTTAAGTAATTATTTGTCTCGACCTTGAAACATAATTCTCAACCAATAAAGTTGCAGCACGTAGTGCTACTATTATATTTATGTACCGAATCAACAAGTATATAATGAAGAAACAAATATTTTACGCAAATTTCACACCATTTAATTGACCATAATTTTGTAGTAAAACTTTTTGTAAAAAACAAGGCGTGAAAATCGTTTAATACATCGTAAATAAGACGGATTCAAAAAAAAAAAAATTTTTGGAAATTCCATGACTTCACCCAAAAGTCTGAAAGAGGGAGTCAAAAAAGTGAGCTGAGATTTTATTTCAATTTATAGAGGTCGCTTAACCTAGATTTATTTAAAATGTCGACTTGATGAAGTTTTTTTTTTTTTTTTGATTTCAAAAATATTATTGGCTCGCCTTGAATCAGAAATATTATTTTCTATCCTTTTAACTTTTTAACCTGTTTGAAAGCAAAAAAGAAAACAAAACCAAAAATTTGAAGCAGTCTAATGTCCATATATACTTGACTGTAACGAATCATAAATTACGCTGCTCATGAGTATATACGAGTATATTTTTGTTTATACCTAATGTGCAAAACAGCTATAAATAAGTGGCTTCTCCAATTTGAAGTTAATAAGAAACCAACTGCAGTGTGGTCAACATATTTGTAATAATTGGAGCTGCTTTTGCAATTTTGCAAATCGTTTTTACAGAGGATTTAACACATTCTACAAGCAAAAATCCTTCCGTTTAAGACAAATAAAGTTTAAAAAACTTTGAGCTTTTGCAGAATTCAGTCAAAAATATTTATGATGGCGGCAGATTTAAGGAAATACAACAACGTTTGGATCGGATGGAGTGAAGTACAAAAGTAAATGCCAGATATTGGACACGCTGAATATGATATGATTTAGAACACCAAACATTTCTTATGCTGGACTTGTGGTGTTTTTTCTCTCTCCCTCTCTCTCTCTCTGATCTCATGCTCACCATAACGCTCGATTTCCCTCCATTTGATCTAAACGTTGCAGTATTTCTTTCAGTCTGCCATTATCATAATCATTTCTTACTGAATTCTCCAAGAAATCATAGTTTTTAAACTTTATTTATTTTAAACGGAAGGGTCTTTGTCTGTAAAATTCGTTAAATCCTCTGCTGAAATGATTTGGAAATTGCAAAAATAGTTCCAATTATCACAAGCATGTTGACAGCTGTGCAGTTATTTTTCTTACAAACATAAGTTTAATTTGAGAGGTGACGTATAAATGGCTGTTATTCACATAACGTGGCATAACAGGTACATATACACAGTAGGGTGGCAGTTATATGACTTTTTATACCCTACACCCAGGATATATTCACTTTGTCCTTCCTTTTGTAACGCAGAGAAGGAGGCGTGGCAGATATAGGAAAGTATAAATATTTTTGATCAGCTTCACCTCCTGAGTCGATATAGCCACGTCCGTCTGTCTGGTTGGGTGTGCTTGGAAATATTTTTTGCGAGAAAACTGAGCAAGACAATTCAATGAAATTTGGTTTACTGCCTTCGTCGTCAAAGTTAGCTCGTGGGATTGAAAATTAGCGAAATCGGCCGTGGGCGTGGCACCTCTCATACACGCAAAAGCTTCAAAACGCTATTCTGAAAGCGTTATTTGAGATAATTGAACTAAATTTTACTCAAACATCAAGAACTATAAAGGCAAGCTCTGAGCAAAAACTGGGTAAAATAAGACAAGGGCGTAGCACCTCCCATATAAGCATACAATTCAAAATGCTTTACTGAAAGAGTTTTTTAAGATAATCCAACTAAATTACACTCGAATACTAAGGAATATAAATGCACACTCTGAGCTTAAACTAAATGAATACGGACAAGAGGGCGTGGCACCACCCATATAAGCAAAAGCTTCAAAACGTTATACTTAAAACATTTTTTGAGATAATCCAACCGAATTTCTTTGCGACACTAAAAACCTGCAAAACCTGGGTGTACGCAAAATTTTCAAAATTCTGCAGTTTAGGGTATTTTACGTTTGGCCAGGCGAAAGGATACACGTTTAGTAGTTTCCAATTTCAATGATGGATTGTGGTCTGTTGGCCAAAACTCCGAAATAAAATCGTACCACCGCACAGTAGTATTTTTAGGAAAAAATAGAAGGTGTTCTCCCATAATAATGAAACTTCGTATGCTAGTAAGAAATATTCCAAAAATGGGCGTGATACCATAACGCAGACGCCCACCTCCCCTAGAAAATTTACTAAAACTTCTATAAAAAAAAAATTCTAAAAAAATAAAATAGTAATTTTCGATGCATTTAAATGCAAATTTGCCAATGCAGCCATTCCAAGCCTAGCGTAACAAGATCTGCCACACCCCTTCCGATTTTGCTGAAATTTGGTACATGGTTTCGTTTCATGCCTAATCTTGTTAGGACGTAACCTTATTGCAGCACGGCGTATTTCATTTTAAAAATCTTTCTAAGAATTTGAAATGATGTAAATTACACAAAAAAAAAAACTTACTTCTGAAATGTTCAAAAAATCATTACTCGTATACCATTAAAGATACCATATTAATTTTAGATTCACGTGAAAGGTGGTGTGTAGCTTCTAGCTATAGTTTTGGGGTTCTTTCACCAAAATCGTTTCTTGACTTAAATAAATTAAGGGAACTCTAGAACGATATTTTTGATTATAATTTATTCGCGGAAAAAATTCAAGGCTTACAAAATTTAAGTATATGAAAAATGAACTCGGGTAATGGACTGCACGTTTAACTCTTTTTACTCTAAATTTAAACTGTAGTTTTAAACATAATTGTAGTGTGATACAAAAGAAAGAATATAAAAAAAAAAGAACCGCTACACCATTTCTCACTCTCCTTGGCAGAAAACAAACTTAGGGTGGTTCGAGATTGTACATGCCGCCCCTAATGCTGGTGTCAGCATGATAGACCGGAACCTCCTGTGAAAAAATAAAGGCATACATTTTTTTGAAATAATTGTTAAAATACATAACGACCTGGAGTGGTGTTTTCATTATTATGTAACAAAAGAAAACACCAAAGAAAGTTAGCTGCCCATTGGATGAACGTATGTGGAAGATAGAGGATGGAAATAGCAAGATAAAGGATAAGTGTGTGCATGAGTGTTAGTCCATTTGAGTGAGTGTTTTGTCGTTGTTGTAAGTAAGAATTGGTAGGCGACATATTTTTGATACCGATCGTTTGTAAACTCCACTTTGAGTACGTACGGTCACAACACGAACAAGTTGATCGGATCCAGGATGTAGTTCAACGATTCGCCCTAAAAGCCACTGGTTGGGCGGTAGTCTATCATCTTTTACCAAGACCAGCTCATTCAGTTGTAAGTTTGGTTCTTCCTTCCTCCACTTGGGACGCGCCTGCAGATGAGAAAGCCAATCTGAAGACCATTTTGACCAAAATTGCCGCACCATGCGTTGCATTTCTAGATAGTGTTTCGATATGCATTTATTTTCTGGTGCCATTTCGGGTGGTGATAGTAGGGAGTCACCGATCAAAAAATGCCCTGGTGTAAGTACGAATAAGTCGTCAGGATCCGATGTAAGGGGGCACAGAGGCCTTGAATTGAGGCAAGCTTCGATTCGTATGAGAACTGTAGCTAACTCTTCATATGTTAAGCGATTACCTCCAATAGTTCGTTTTAAATGGTGTTTGACAGATTTTACATTGGCTTCCCACAGCCCTCCAAAGTTAGGGGAGTGTGGCGGATTAAAATGCCATCGAATGTTTTGCTCTGCAAGTTTTGGTAAAATTTCGCGATTGACATCTTCAACAAATTTCTTTTGATTAATTTGCAATACGGACTCCGCCCCAATGAAGTTGGTACCACAATCGCTATAAAGATCATGGCAAATTCCACGGCGGCCAATAAAGCGTTGTAGTGCCCAAAGAAAATGTTCGGTTGTTAGCCCAGTCACCGCTTCCAAATGCACAGCTTTGGTGGCAAGACAGATGAAAATTGTTATATATCCTTTATAAACTGTATTACCGCGATATCTGGACGATTTTAACTCTATTGCTCCAGTATAATCTACACCTGTTGCAAAAAAGGCTCGTCTCGGTGGGCTTATACGTTGAGTGCGCAATTCACCCATTAGCTGCGTGGATACCCGTGGCTTGTGTCGGAAACATGTAATGCAATGTCGAAGATGATCTCGTACTGTTTTTCGAGAGTTGAGAATCCAAAAGCGTTGACGTATGGTAGCGAGTGTAAGTTGCACACCCCCATGAAGGGTGTTTTGATGGGCATTATCTATGACCAATTTTGTGAAATGATGATTGCTTGGTAGTATAATGGGATGTTTTTTACGATAAGGCAAAATTGAACGCTGCAATCGTCCTCGTACCCGAAGAATAGTCTCGTTGTCTAGGAATGGTGTCAAGCTGACGAGTTTGCTACTATTTGGCAGTGATTCTTTTGATAGAATCAACCGTATTTCTTTTCCGAATGTCTCGTGTTGGACAAGTTTAACTATTTTCAAGAGGCTGCGCTCAAGCTCACTGCCGGATATGGGTCCAACATTTCGATCGTCCTTATTCAGTAGTTTAGTATTATGGATAAATCGTAGCAGTAATGCGTACATGCGAAGCAATTTAGTAAACGATGAATATTGAAGTAATAGAGAATCTTTGGAGAAAGTTAAATTCACACTCACTATTTGAGGTTTTTCTTCAATGGCCACTCCTTCAACATTCACATTGTTGATGTGGAACTTCGGCCGCTCGGAAATGGGTTGACGTAGCCAGACTGGACCAGTCCACCATAATTGAAAATCTGCGAGTTGGTCAGGTGCCAAACCCCTGGTAGCACAGTCAGCCGGGTTATCTGCTGTACCTACATGACCCCATTGAATTGGAGTGCTAACTGCCAAAATTTTGCTGATCCTATTTGCAACATACAGTTTCCATCTATTAATGTCTCCGTTGATCCAAAATAACACAACTGTAGCGTCAGTCCAATAAAAAATGTTTATTGGGTCATCTAATCCTCGAATGTTTTTTCGAACCCAAGTGACCAGGCTTGTAGCGAGAACGGCACCACAGAGTTCTACTCTTGGAATTGTTTGTGGATTTGTTGGTGTAACTTTACTTTTAGCTGCCACGAGATGGGTGTGAATCTGATCATCACTATATTGAATTCGAAAATACACCGCTGCAGCATAGGCAGAAGAAGATCCATCACAGAAGGCATGGATTTCGAATGATTGAATGTTTTGTGGTGAATAATTTAACCATCGCGGAACAGATATATTGCTTATGTAAGGCAATCGATGAACAAAATGCTGCCATGTTGTACTGAGTGATGTTGGTAATTCTTGATCCCATCCTAATGAAGTCATCTGACCATTTCCTCCGTCCACCTCCGTAGTCCAAATTTCTTTTAAAATTATTTTAGCCGCAATTGTTACCGGTGCTATAAGTCCGAGTGGATCGAATAGACGTGCGATGGTAGAAAGAACTGATCGTTTGGATGACGTAGGATTAATAATAAAATTTAATTTAAACGTAAATGCATCGAGGCTAGGCTGCCATGAGATCCCAAGAGTTTTTATGGTATCATTCTCATTGAGCTGAAAAAATGAGCTGCATGATTGGTGCTCAGCAGGAATTGATTGAAGTAGCACTGGCGTGTTGCTGGACCATTTTCTGAGTTCCATACCTGCTGATCTTAAGGATCCAATGAGTTGATCACGCATTTGCAATGCATTTTCAATGGAAAAACTACCACTTAGTACATCGTCAACGTAGATATCATGTTTCAAAATATTTTCTGCCAACGGAAAGCGCGTTTTCTCATCGTCTGCAAGTTGATGCAACACCCTAATTGCCGTAAACGGTGCTGAGGCAGTGCCAAAGGTTACTGTAGTTAGACAGTATTCCTGAATTTGGTTATCGGAGTTTCGCCATAATATCCGTTGATATTGGGCATCATCTAGATGCATATCAATGCAGCGATACATTTTTTGTATATCTGCTAAAAAGACGTATTTGTGCATGCGCCAATTTAGAATGACCCCTGGGAGGTCATTTTGTAATGCAGGACCTATGCATAACAGATCATTCAGAGATCGCCCGTTCGCAGTTTTTGACGACGCATCAAAGACGATTCGCAGCTTTGTGGTAAGGCTTTCTTCTTTTACAACAGCGTGATGTGGTAAGACACATGAAGTCGTAGTTGGCTTGTTTGACGGTGAGAGAATACAATGCTGCGATTCGCTGGTTGTTGCTGTTACGATTTGGTTAAGATGAAAATAATCTTCGATGCTAGCAACATAACGCTGTTGCATATTGGTGTCTTTTTGTAGACGGCGTTCGATTTGATAGAACCGATTAAGCGCTAGTTGCTTCGATCTACCTAAAGTTTGGTTGGGATCATAGATAGATTTTAAAGGTAAGCGAACTAAATATTTACCATTTTCTTGACGGATGTGAGTTTTGCGAAAAAACTCTTCACACCACTGATCTTGTTCTGAAAGAGGTGTTTCTGTTGACACCTGCTCAGAATCGTAAAATTTTTGTACGAGCGCCTCTAGCTCGATTGTACTATGATTGCAACGTACAGTTATAGAAGGCGATTGCGAAGAACTGACATAGCCGGATAAAATCCAGCCTAGGTATGTGTTTTGTGCGATTGGTTGATTTCGCTTGCCAATACGCATTTCTGGTAGTAAAATTTGTGCCAACATGCCAGCACCAATGATAAGATCAACTTTTTTTTGTTTATAATATATTGGGTCTGCTAGGGCTAGACCTTGTAGATGGAGCCAATTTTGTGGCTCGAAGCGGTGACTTGGCAACTCTATTGAAAGTTGTTTTAACACGTAGGCATCTTCTATCTGGATCGAAAAGTTTTTGTCGATGCAAGAGTGCAATGTAAAATTGACGATGGATTTAGATTCACTGCAAGCATTGGGACCAACACCACATATGTTAGCTGAGGTGGGCTGGTGTTTTAATTCTAAAAATTGCGCTACGTTCTTTGAAATGATATTTGCTTCAGATCCCTGGTCAATGAGAGCGTACACCCACACAGATTTTCCATTATTTTCATTGCATAGTCCAACGAAAGCTGTTGCCAATAGAATTGAAGACGGTGACACTTTTGCTAGCAATTGAGTTTGGCATGAGGCTACAGTGGCGTGAGCGTTTGTAAAACGCCTTGGAGAAAAAGCAACAGCAGATGTAGACGGACCATCTAAAGGTGGTGTTGGAATAGTATTTAGCGATACCGGAGATGCATTCAAATTTGTTGGATGGTTTTGAGTTGATAGCTGAGCAGCAGTGCCAGTAAGAGTAATCTTAGACCCGGTGGGAAAGTGTAGTAACGTATGGTGACGTTGACCACATTGTAAGCAGTTTTTGCTGCTGGTGCACTGCGAAAGTGCGTGAGATTTACTCAAACAATTAATGCACAGCTTAGCCTTATCAACTATGCCTTTCCTCTCAAATGAGTCTTTTGAAAGAAAGGTTGGACATCGGCGAATGATATGACCTTCGCCACAAAGTACACATGATTCACGATAGCTCGCATTTGCTTTAGTCGTCATATGATAATTTTTTGCAGAATAAGTTGGCCGCACCGCGGTTTTGGATGAATTAAAATATTGATTGTTTTTGTTGTCTTTGTTAGACTTGACCACTGGCACTGCATTATGTGCTATACTACGGTTTTCGATTGCGTCAATGGTAAATAACCGATTGGTGAGAAAGCTTTCTAATTCCGAAAATGTAGGTATGTCCGTTTTGCTACCTAAATGGCGCTCCCATGCTTGATGAGTATCCGTTGGAAGCTTTGTTACTAGATAGTGAGCAATCCAATGATCGCAACCGCCTATTGGAAGGTTTAACCTTTTAAATTCGTTTACACACACATTTGCGACATTTAGCATTGCCTTTATGTCGTCTGATTTTTCTTTATTAAGAATTGGCAAATTGTATAACGAATTCATGTGATGAGCAAATAAAATGCGTGGATTGTCATATCGTTTAATGAGCAAATCCCAAGCTGTTGAATAATTAGCTTCAGTTAGGAGCATTTGTTGAATATCAACATCGCGATCGGCAGGAAGAGCCTTTTTTAAGTAATTAAATTTTTGAATGGAACTTACATCGTTGTTCAGATGGATAAGTGTCTTGAAAGAGTCATGGAAGCTGGGCCATTCCGTAAATTTTCCCGAAAATGTAGGCACTGCTAATTGAGGAAATTGAACTGAAGGGGCACAATGTGTTTGTTGTTCAAAAAGTTGAGTCCCAGCAGACGCAGTTGCTGTCACCAAAGGAGGAGGAGAAGGAAAAATTTGTTCTTGTACTTCAGATAATGTACAAAAAATTTCTAAATACTTTTCTTCAAATTTTGACGCAATATCGTTTTTTATGTAGTCATCTTGGTCTTTAATCTCACTACAAATGATAGTTGTATGTGTCGCACGAAATTCACGATTAAAGCCCTGAACACATTCGGTGCGAGCTGCGAGTGCGAGAGAGAATAGCTTTTGCTCAAACGATTTTTTGAGCTTTTTCTCGTGCGTAAAAACACAATGAACTCGTTGCGAGTAAGTTTTTTTTTATGAAAATTGAAAACAAATGAAAACAAAAAACGAAAAATAAAAACGTATTTGTTTTCAAAATTATTTAAACTTCAAATTGAAATTAAAAAATTCAGTCGAAAATAATAAATTTAAACTTTTGTGTTTGGTCTTGTTCTTCTTTTTTAAAAATCGTCAGAAAAATAGAATCAATTCAATCGCACTGCGAGAGCTTTTATAAATGACGTTTAATAAAACCTCAATTTTATATCTTACTCTAACATATAGAGAAAATCGTGCTATCTCGGTCGGATTTCTCTCGCACTCGCAGCTCGCACCGAATGTGTTCAGCACTTGAGAGTGCCGATACTTTGAAATCGTTGTGCAAAATATGGCTTGGTCTTACGTGACGATGCATCCTTCTTAAAATTTGTATGGATTTTTTCAAGCGACAACAATCTGTTAATTTGTAGCTTAACAAGACGTTCTATATTAACTTCAGATTCGGAGTCACTCATTATTTAGGCGTAACAACACTCAACGATGTCAAATATTAAAAAACAACTCAAAATTCTGCACACACTTACCTTTGCTATTTCTTTTGCTGCAATTAGAAGTCAACTTGCACAGATTCTCTTTCCAAAGAGCGCTTGATGTTCTAAGAGTTGTAATTGCTGCGTTGAGTTGATGTAAAGATGCGATTTAAGCGATGAGTAAGTTCAACTAAGATCCTCTCCGTTAAGCTGAATAAGTTCTCTAATCGGTGATATTTGCTGATCTGCATAAGTCGGCTGCGACGAAAGCTGAGATCATACGTCGACTGCGAAACAGAGCAGCGACAGTTTCGTTGACAGCGTAACTAGCAGCACCACTTGTTCGTGCCCTTGAAATTTTGTAGTCCACAATTAACGGGATATTCAGACCTTCGCGCAATAAAATTACGGCATGAAGCACTGATGCTAATAATTTTTTTCTTTTAAATTGTTCGAAAAATAAACAAGTTCAATTTTTACTTTATGTTTTTTAGTTTTCACTCGCGATAAGATTTGGAGTTCCCCCCATGGGCCACCATAAATATGTGTAGCTTCTAGCTATAGTTTTGGGGTTCTTTCACCAAAATCGTTTCTTGACTTAAATAAATTAAGGGAACTCTAGAACGATATTTTTGATTATAATTTATTCGCGGAAAAAATTCAAGGCTTACAAAATTTAAGTATATGAAAAATGAACTCGGGTAATGGACTGCACGTTTAACTCTTTTTACTCTAAATTTAAACTGTAGTTTTAAACATAATTGTAGTGTGATACAAAAGAAAGAATATAAAAAAAAAAGAACCGCTACACCATTTCTCACTCTCCTTGGCAGAAAACAAACTTAGGGTGGTTCGAGATTGTACAGGTGGTTTTGTCGTCTATTCTAGAAAAATATTTTGGAAGGTCGAAGAAAGGTACTATAGCGTTTTTTGTTGTTTTGTACTATAATGGTAGTAAATTAAGTACTTTTTGCCAAATACAAAAAATTTACTTTGTGCGCATAGAGTGATTTAATACCTCTCTAAAAATGGTCCACATGAAAATGGGTTAAGAAATGTTGCAGTTATGGGCCTTATTGTGATCGGACCTTTTTTTAAAATTTTCAAAAAATCATAACTTCTTTGCTTCGAGACATACCAATTTTCCCTCTTTTCCATATAGTACTGGAAAAATAGAAAACCTCCGGCGATTTTTGGAAAGGTGCTTGAATCGTCTTGGTTGTTGTTAATCGTGTTAAGGTAAAGTTAAAACTCGATTTGCGGGGGGTGTGCAATCGCCACCATCTTGAAAAGAAGGGTGAAGGGTGCTCTTTCTTCATTTACATGGAAATCGCTTTTTCGGAAAAGCACATTGACACTTTTGTGTTAACAAAAAATAGATTTTATAGATTTTTATAATGAACTTTTTACTCTTACTTTATTATTTTCCAAGTTATTAACGAAAACTGAAAAATTTAAGGGGTATTTTTTGTTAAACCTTGAATTGCCATCTATGTGTTGATTTTACGGAAAATATGCTTTAATTGAGATATACAGGGTGGCTGATTCGAAAAGTTACCAATTCAAAAGACCATATTTTTAGTTTCCATGCACAGATTTTATTGATCAAACGCTATAATTGTTGGGAAATGTTCAAATTTTAAGAATCTACTTGAGATTTTCGATATGGCTACCTTTGGCCTTAACTATGGCCCGTAGACGGTCGAAGAACGAGTCGCATGCTGCACGAATTTGATTTTGTGGAAGTTTGCGCCATTCTCGTTGAAGGGCCACTTTTAGCGCATCAACGCTCTGGTATTTTTTAGTCAAAACCTTCTTGTCCAACATACCCCAGATTGAGAAATGCAGCGGATTCGCATCAGGTGAATTTGAGAGCCATTGTTGAGCAGAAATGAAGCTAGGAACGTTTTTTTCTAACCATTCTTGATTCACACGAGCTTTGTGTGTCCATGGCTTGCGACCGAAATGTTTGCGTGCCCACGGTAGTAAAGCACCCTCCAACACTGATTCACGATACACCTGGTTGTTTACTTTGACGCCAGCGGCCAAAAAAACGAGTGGTGAGCGCCCATCAGCAGTCACTGCAGCCCAAACCATCACATGCGGTGGTGCCTGCGTCCTGGTGGCCAAACGAACATTCAAATTTTCGTAGGACCTCTCTGTCAAGTAAACCCGATCATTTTGTTTGTTTACATATTGCTGGATACAGTAATTTTTCTCATCAGAGAAGACAATTTGTGACAGATTTCCGGCGGCGTGCAAGCGCAACAACTCGAGGACCTTTAGTCCGAGCGTGTTTGACAATATGTGTTGCATTCGTTCACGCGATATTTTCAGCTCGGCAGCCATTTGTCTGCCACTGCGTCTCGGATTTCGCTCAATTCTGGCCTTCACCTTTCGAACCATTTCTGGTGATGTTGCAGTTATTTTCCGACCACCACCATTTCGTTTGGCAACGCTGCCGGTACCATTGTAACGTGTTATGGTCCGATACACAAACATTTTATTCACTTTTAAATGTTTCCGCTCACGAACAATTGCTGGTTGCGATTTTCCAGCCAAATAAAGAGCAATCACACTATTACGTTTGAATTCCATTTCGAAAATTTTTTATTTTCAATAAATTGACGCGCAAATGCTTTTGGTTACTTATTGACAATAGAACGAACTAACATCATGCCAATTTTTAGACAGCTGTCATGTTCCATCTGTTAGATAAGTCTATCTGAAGTTGGTAACAGTTCGAATCAGCCACCCTGTATTTTGGTAAGGGTGGAGCGTTCATATCCATTTTTGAGTGAAGTCTTTTTTTGCTTAACCGACCAAGACTCGACTTGACATCGCCGATTTGTATGAAAATTGGTGGAATGTTAGTATTTAACACACATATAACTGTGGTAAAATGATTTTCTAAAATTCCGAAAATTTCTAAGATGGCGGCTACACGAAGTTCGATACAACCTTGGGACACTCACACATTTGAAAATTCATAGCTCTTCGGTTTTTTATTCGATATTGTTGAATTTTTTAGGGTTTCTGCCAAATAAAAACATTTTGGGAGGTACAAAAGGTCTAACTGGGAACGTTTTTTTCTAGTTAAGTACTAAAATAGTAGTTAATTTATTTCTTTTTATCAAAAATTTTACTTTGATCTTATAGCCTTGTTCAATACCTTTCCAAAAGTTGTCTGGACATCGGCTAAGAAATGTCCAAGTTATTGACAAGTATTTGATGGTGTTTGTCACATTTTAAATTTTGGTACATTACAAAGAAGATTTGATAAATCCAAAATCATTTTAAAACCAAAAAGTACTCCCCAATATGGAAAAAATTTTTGCTTCAAAATTTTGTCTATTCAAGTTTTCCAATAGATTTTGAGACGCAAAATGCGAAAACGCATTTTATGTCTCCGTAAATTCTGTAGTTTTGAAAATATTGTCTATTGTTTATTAAGATACCAAATGGAATTGTCAATATCTCCAAAATTAAAGAACTTACGTAGAAATGAAAGGCAGATTTTAGCATAAGATTTTTCAACTTGATGGATATAAGCTCGGATAATAAGGGTTTAATTGGAAAACTTAAAAGGCAAGGCTTAATGAGAAAAGTTATGGCGATCAGAAGACTTAACAAAAAAAAAATTACACTGTTTAGTATAAAAGTTGTATAATCTGGAAACTAGAGTGAATTTGGTGAATCTGAAATTATTTTCGTATTTACCATGATTACCCATGATTACTCGAAATTGACTCTGAAACTCTACGCCGCAAAATTATTGTTGCTCTGTGTTATAGATTTAAATTGATAATGGATAAACCTCACATTATTCAACACAAAGCAACCTTAGCTTTTGATAGAACTATCCAGAAGACTCCTGTAACAGTCCAACCTATTTAGCAGAAGAAAAAAAAAAAAAAAACGGTGTAGTGTCAAGGTTTCGATTTAGTGTAGCTTGTCATGTTATTCAGAAATTGTATGATCATTAATTTAAGAAGAAATTTCACCATTGAACAGCGTGTTTTTAATAAAACTGAAATTCTTTAATGCTAATCATATTCTTCATAATTTTCAATTTACAATATCAGCATAAATTTCATATCAAATATGACCGTATTGATGGTCATGTCATCACTTTATTTCAAATAAAACCCCTTTCAAGGCTTCAAAGCATTTTCTTATGTTGAGGAAAAAGAAAAACTTGCTCAAGTTTATTTGCCTTGCTTTCAATAACGAACGTCATCGTACATTTAAATTTTCAAGAGCAAGGATTTCGGCTTTAACTGCTACTATTTTTAACACAACTACTACTATTTCCTATTGTCTACTACTGCGTACACTTACTTTTGTCTTCTACTCATGGCAGACAAAAGAATATTCCACAACAAAGGCACATGAAAGCGATAAAAAAACAATGAAAAATAAATAGAAAAAAGAAAAAAAGAAACTTTTACCAGCCAATATCACATCAAAACAGTAAATCTGGCAAGTAAAAAAGCAAAGAAAAAGGGGTTGACTGAAAAACTTAAAAAGTGTTGCTCTTAATTTGAAACAAAAGCAACAAAAAAGAAAAAAAAAAGGACCGGAAAAATCAATAAACGTTGCATGGCTTTTATTTAAGAGATTGGGAGCAAAATTAAATGAAAAAAAAAAAAAAAAAAAAATTTTAAATTGAAGTTGAATTTAAATCAGGCATGAAAGAAACCCCTTATAAATAAATAAAAAGTTTGCCATTATTTGAAAGGTTAAACATTAAAAGATCCTTTAATCTGGAGCATTTCTTATCATTAGTTATTCCAAATGTTTTATTTGTGTTGATAATTTAATGCGAATGCGTGTAGCAAACCCTTTAAACGTTTCGACAGATAAAAACACGTACTTGAGTTTTTAGTCACGTTTAAGGATATTTATGTTTATTGGTTTTTTCAATTTTTTTTTTTTAGAAAAAAGGTATGATATTGAGAATAATTTAAAAGTTAATGTTATCTATTGAAATTGATTACTATTTTATTTTTTATCATATTGCACATTAATTTAAAAAATTCATAAATTATCTCTAAAAGAAAAATAGATATTTTGTATGAAAACTTACTGTACCTACCTTATGTCTTAGACTGACATCTTTAAGTGTCTCTAGATTTCTTGAATTCAAAATATATACCTAAGCTTAACACGGTACTCCGGAATAGAGTTTGATGTTGAGTTGATGGTTCGCGGAAACCATGATTTTCTTCTTTTATAAAATACTTACCGCATGGTGTTAGCAACAGCATTCAATAATTTTTAAAATCTTTAGTAGATACCACGACCTAGAAAGATCAAAAAATTAAATTTTGAAAAGAAACACAACAAAACAAATTAAAAATAAGCATTTTAGATGTAAGTACTTACACTGTAACGAACCTTTCCTCTGTTAGCCGGGGTGTAGCCGTCGGCGTCCAGGGTTCACTACAAAATTTATATTTCTCAAGAAAACATAGCTTTTCCAAACGCTATAATTCACTTTATTCACTAGAACCTCTGAGGCGACCGCCAAGAGAAAAGCATTAAATTAAATGTTAACCTAGTTAAATAATATAATATAAATATAATCAGAATTCACTATGTAAAAAGATATCACATTACTTAAATTCTAATCTTCCGACCCGCAGACAAGGTTCCAATATGTCTCTGTCCGTCAGTCGTGGAGGGCATCACTGATGATGCCTCTCCGTCTCTGGTAATAGATCTCCGTCTGTCCGTCGTGGAGTGCATCACAGAACCTGTCCCTCTGCCAGTTGTCCACAAAATGTATCCATTGCTTGTTAATTGTATGTAGATCCAAGTCATGTCTCAAAGTGTCCTCGTTGCTAAAAAAGTCTTAAGTTGCGGAATGTTGGAAATAAACGCAGATCACGTCTTACGAGGGGTCTAAAAAAAGTTCGCTTAGTAGAATTGAAAAACTAGATAGCAATTTTTATAAATTTATAGCTTTATTCTTCATCTATTTGCATTTTTTCAACGTAATCGCCATTTATTTTGATACATTTTTGAAGTCGATAAATCCATCCTGAAAAACAGTCTTCAAAATCGGCTTTTTGCAGTTTTACAATTTCATCAATAACCGCATTTACTATCTTCTCATTGCTGTTGAAGACTCTCCCTCTCAAATTTTTATTTTTGGAAACAACCAGAAGTCACATGGCGCTTGATCTGGGGAATAAAGTGCTGGACGAATTTCTTCCACGCTTGAAAGCGCAATAAAATCGGTCGTTTTTTCAGCAGTGTGCGCTGGTGCATTATCGTGATGTAGAAAGTAGCGGCGTAGCTCCTTTTTTTGGAGTTTTCCCAATTAATTTTGGAAAACTTTTGGTAAACAGGTTTCAGCGTACTACTCAGCAGTAACCGTCTGACCTTTTTCCAAAGGAATAGCAGCTACAACTTTCTCTCTGGTGAAGTAAACTGACATCATTACTTTTGTTGCTTTGCTTTAACAGGTGGATTTGCACTTTTTGGGCTCCATACCATGGATTGTTGCTTGGTTTCAGGGTCGTACTTCTAAAACCGTGCTTCATCACCTGTTACTATTTTCTTGACAGTGTTAGACTCTCCGTTTTTGAATTTTTCAAGAAAATACTTAGCAAAACGTACACGAGCCTCTTTTTAAACATCATTTAAAATCATAAGAACCCATCGTGCAGATTTCTTCGTGTATCCAAGATAATTTTTTAATATTCACGATACAGCCATGGCATTCAAGTCCAGTTTCTCAGCAATGATCTTCTGGATCAATCTTGGATCTTCGTCAATTTTAGACTTCACCAGCGCTTCACTTTCATAATCAGTCGAAGATTTTGGGCGGCCTTCTCGAGGTTCGTCCTCCACAGAAAAATGACCTGTCTGGAATTTTCGGAACCTCTTTAAAGTAGTCACGAGGGATGGCGCATTAACTTCAAATGCTATTTGGCATTTACTATATATTTCCACAGGCTTGAGCTTACGTCGAAATCCAAAAAAATAACAAACCGAATCTCTTGCTGCGTTGTCACTGGAATATCTGCTGATATTGTTTCACGAATTTTACGTTTTTTTCTCTCCATTTTGACCGATCTTTCTGAAAATTGATGTATCGCAAGACTATAACAAATAATACGCAATTTTTTGATTTAAAAAAATTTATAACATGATACCTACTAAGCAAACTTTTGTTAGGCCCCTCCGTACCTATGCTGCGACCACCAAGAGAAAGAAAGTATCTCCGACAGGATATACCTCTTCATTGCCTTTATTAAATGGCGGCCACCCTTGCATGAGTTTCTAAAGTAACATTCAATTGGGTGCATTTGGAATTCTCTGCTGGCACTATATTCAGTCGTTTGTAAACTTGGTTGGCCGATAGTTTGATTATCCGTGTTTTATTCGCATTCTCGCTTAGTTACAGGAACTTTTGTTGATATCTTCAGATTTCAGATTTAGCTGGCCCAGGGTGAAATACTTATGCCTAATCATAGAAATGAGGGTTGAATCTGTGAATACAAACGAGTTTTCCATGTGTTTGTCCTATGTCGGTTGTCGGTTTGATTTAAGTTGCACGTATTTTGTTCGATGTCGCTTGACAATCGTTGCATGTTTACTTGGTTGGTTGGATGGTTCGTTGCATGCTTAAGTTGCGGTGTATGGGCAAATAAGCGAATGTGATTTGCAAAACGATTTTGTGCGTTCTCTGTTTAACCTCAGAAATCGTGTTATTTGAAATTTTATGGTAGAATATTTCAAAATCATACGTGGCAGAGCAATTTCAAGACAACGAAAATGACTGTTTTTGTTTCAATTTGTTGTGTTTCTTTTAAAAATTCTGGTTTAGGAAACTTTGTACTCCAAAGCCTTTTTTAAAAATTATTTTTTTTATTTATGATTCTCATGTAAATATTACGTCAGCTGAATACTCTTTTGCTCCATATAAATAAAAATATATTCCAAGAAAATCAAAAAAGAAAGTTTGATAATTGATAACAGAAAATTTCCGCGATAGATTTTCCTTCAATTCTGGTACAAAAGAACTGGTTTTGAATTCTACAAAAAACCATTCTCAGGTCAAAAATTGTAAAAATGGCGTTTGGAGCAAAAGAATAATCAGCCTACGATATGTATGCTTCTGCGGTGTTCAGGTGCATAACATTAACCCAGATAGCCCTGACGTCCTTCTGGAAGGATTCGAGACTTTGGTCGACATTTTGATGTTTTTTTCTGAATTAAACTTGTCGGTGGACTTAAATTTGATTTCAAACTGTTGTTGACATCCTAACGGGAGGTGGCCGCTGTTTTATTCAATTATCGATTACCAAGTGAGCAGTGCGGTTTATATGCTATTCCTTTTTCTCATCAGCGATTACTCCAATTTTGCCGCCCATGGCTAATTACCTGTTAATTGTTTTTGTGTATAGTTTTAATTGTCTTATTGTCTCAACTCTCTAGATACTGCTAATAATGAATAAGATAAAATATTGCCTCTTTTGTAATCAGCAACGTCCGTTATTTCGACAATCCTTCTGGAAGGACGTCAGTCGAATCCACGTCATAAAATTTTCTTTTTCATACTCAGAAAACTGCTTCCATTGGAAGAAATTGTGGAAGTTTTGGAGGGAAAGGATGATGCCATAGGATATAGAGGGGTCAAGTTTGCTTTATTACCACCAAATAATGCCGATGGAGGCCTTATTCAGGGGATTGATACCAATTTGTGATAGGCAATACATTTACCTATACAACTGTGAAAATATTATCCTGAGTAGCAATGACCGTTTAACCGAGGTTAATCCCCTCCTGAACAAGAGATGTCATGCTTTTGCACTGCTCTCTTAAAAACATTCAGTCGTTTAGGGTATTGTCCTATCATTCGGGAGTCTTGGAATAAAAAAGTTCACAAGAAGAAAGCCGATCAGGTATGGGAACAAATTTTAGCTTCAAGATCATCTTCATATCCAGGTTGTAATCATACCAAAGAGGTTATTTCTTAACGGATAAGGACTCTTCAAATTGATAAGATATTTGTAGTGACATTTGGGTGAATTTGATAAGAAATGTTCACTTCAGAATACAGAAGAATTGAAGAATATCAGAAAGTACGTTTACTGCTGTAATCCCAACAAAAAACCGACATTCTGATAGTAAACACCAAAATGCTTCAAGCTAAACTTTCATTTTCAGCGCTCAAGAGTCAGCTTTACTAAAGGTTTTGTTTTTGTTATTCTTTTAGACTCGATAAAATGGGAAACTAAGTTACAGATACTAATACTGATAAGGAAATTATAAACAAAAATGATACAAATTTTGATTGCATATAAGACTGATGTCCTTCTGGAAGGATGTCCATTTGTAACGTCACCGATTCCAAAAAAATTCTAAAATCACCAAACAACCTCTAATATATGAAAACTACAAAAAAAATTGGTAAATTTCCAAAAAAAAATTCAGGTCCATCTGGGTTAAACGAAATGAACACCCTAACCTTAAAAACTAAAACAAGAGTAAGCATGATGACATGTGAATAAAACTATTGTAGACTATAAACCAGCTGTAACATTGGCTGTAGCTAGAAAAAGTGTTGACAATTCCAAACTCAAACCTTCAAAAACGCTCTTTACAATAAATTTTCACATTAAGATGGGTCGAATGTTTCTACCGATCTGTCTCAGCGAAAGTCATGAATTTTGGATAGTTTGGAAAAACTTTGCCGAAGGAAGCATGTGTTTTTAGTACAGTTTACCTAGAGAGATATTTGCAACAAAACTGATTTTTTCAACCTTTGACCATGAATAACTTTTAATTCGACCACAATTTCTCAATGGAATTTTCACACTTTATTTTTCATGTATTAATAAAGATTATTCCGGCAAAAAAAATTAACTTGGAATTATTTCTCAGAAAATAAAAATATATGGAATAAATTTGTAATCCTGGGGTGTATATAAACTGCACTAACAATATATGTTCTCTTCGGCAAAATTTCTCCAAATTATCCAAATTTTACGACTTTTACTGGACCAGACCGGTAAAATTTCAATCCATACAAATTGACCCATCTTAATGTACACATTGCATTACATGAGTTCAATATTCGATATTTATGTACGTAAGTTTAAAGTTCTTTAAAATCAAATAAATTACGTTGACAATATGGAACATCAGGTTAAATGTCACGCTGACAATCATTTAATCTTTGGCATAAATAAAAATTTAATGCTGTACAGACAGCGATTTGTATTTTATGTCAAATCCCAATAGAATTAAAAGCAATCAAATATCTTATTTGGTTCTTTTTATTTATTCTCTTTTTTTTGGCATTGCACAAATGAAAACATGCTGTCACGTATATTTTTGGGAATGGTTTGGCAAACTGTACGCTGGATTTTGCAGCCTATAAAAAAAGTTGATTTAACATTTATTCGTTTCACAATTTAGGTACAGTATTTAAATTAAAAAAAAAAAAAGAAAAAAATGTTGTGGGTCAATCTTTGAACATTTGAATAGCACAGGTTTACAAAAAAAAAAAAAATGTCATGGCGTTTTGATCAGACTATGTGTTTCCTGGGGACTTTGACGTCTTGAATCCGAATCCGGGGTCCGTTTTTTTTTTTCAGAACGTCTGAGAAAAAAGATTTCAAGGTCATATGGAGGTCATGTGTCGTTTAGTGATAAGTTCGCTAAATTTCTGAAACTAATTTTTTATCATTAAGTTCTTAGTCCTTAAAAATAATATGTGATCAAAAAAGGTTTCTCGATCCTAGTTTCGGAGATATAGCCATCGGAAGATCCGGATATATCTTCTTTGAAAACCGCTATAAGTTGAGAACCCCTGGATGAATTTGAAAAATATTGATGTCATATGAAAGGTATTTTGATGTTGTTTCGTTACTCTTGTTGGTTTTGTTGATTTATTTGTTGTTGTAATTAAAAAATTTCACAAAATTTAAAAAATGGTGATATCTCAAAAACTATGAATCCAATTGAAAATATGATGGAACATTTTTATAGGCTGTCAAAATACCTTTCATATGACACCAATATTTTACAAATCCATACAGGGGTTCCTAACTTACAGCGGTTTTCATAAAAGATACATCCGGATCTTCCGATGGCTATATCTCCGAAACTAGTTTCAAGATACCCTTTTTGATTACATATTCTTTTTAAGGACTAAGAATCCAATGATAAAAAATTAGTTTCAGAATATTAGCGAATTTATCACTAAAGGACACATGACCACCATATGACCTTGAAATCTTTTTGTTCAGACGTTCTGAAAAAAAATGGACTCCGGATTCGGATTCAGGACGTCAAAGTCCCTAGAAAACACATAGTTTGACATTTTTTTTTTTTGTAAGCCTGTGTAATTTGTCCAAGTATTTTAGGTATGGGCATTAGTAACCGACTTTACGTTTAAGTTTTCATTTTACCAAAATGTGGTGTACAAAATTTAAACGAAATAAGTACTTTTCTTTGTCTTCCCATAAACGTGATTTCCACAAACGTACGAACTGATTCACAGAAGAGCACGACTATATTGACTTAGAAGATGATTTTGATCAAGAATTTGATTATTTACTTGTATATAACAGTCGGTTCTCTTTCTAAATGTTATGAAAGAAAAGAAGGAGTAAAAATACCCTTAAGTAAAGCATAAAAAAATGCTGTTTTGTAGTAATCGAGTATACCTTCATCTTGTATGTAAATTTTGAACATTTTTTATATCCGGCAATATTTTTAAACAAAGCAAAGAAATTATTATAATGGCATAAGATGCCAAAATATTGCTTTCAGTGGAAGCTTGGGTTGTCCCCAGTGGCTTCTTTTTCTTGTCCGGTATTTTGCATATTTTGAAATTTTTATGGAACTCAATTCAAATAAGAAACATTCAGCATTGATTTCAAGTTATGTTTGTATCAGTTTTTGTAAATTAAGGAGTCAAAGAATACGAGGGTTGCCTTTTATATTTTGGGATTGGGTAACACTAATGCCAATAGCTAAAATCTGGCAACACCATAGTAAAATTTTTTTAGTATAAACGTACTCACAACGTTTTGATGTACAAGTGATATTTGTTTTGTTTACAGTGGAAATCAATTTATCCATTGATAATTTAAATTCTGGGTAAATTATGGGGTTTCCATGACCATCTTACGATATCAGTTGGCGCACAGCATCAATGGTTTCCGGAACAACAACTGATTTTGGACGACCTTCACGAAATTCGTCTTGGAGTGAACTACGACCTCGGTTGAATTCACCATACCATCGATAAACACTGGTCCTTGATGGAGCTTCATCGCCAAAAATTGAATTAAGTTCATCGATGCACTGTTGTTGAGTTAATCCACGTCGAAAGTTGAAAAAAATAATCGCACGAAAATTTTCACGATTTAATTCCATTTTTTGGGCGAGATGAATCTTTTAAGTTACTGTAAACAACACAAATAGCGCTCGTATGTCAAAATGTTCTGAGTACGTATAACCTCAAAAATGTCAAACTTTACGATAGAAATCCCGAAACATAAAAGGCAACCTACGTATTCCCTTATAAATTAAAAATGATAGAAAATTTACAACATCACTTAATGTTTTATTGTTTTCTATGTTGCTTTCTTTCTCTATGACATCATGCTGTTTGCAGAAATTCTTTGATTGTTTTTTGAAATGGGGCCAATATTAAGAAATTGACTTAAAGTTAAAATACTGAACACAATGCTTAATGTATAAGGTTTTCTAAAAGAACGACAAAAGTGTTTTCATTATTTCAAAATTACTAATTAAATATCGGAATCATCTGTTGCGGTGGAAATAACTACTTATATCGACGTGATTTGCTGTTAAGAAAAATCTGCAACTATATCAGTGATGTTTGTCCTGGCCTTTATGTGTTAGTACTACGTTTCGAGCTCGCAAAATATTAACGTATACGTGGCCTCAACGTGGTTCGCTTTTGCTTCACTAAAATCGGATCCCTTACGAACTGATTTAAATAAAAGATTAAATTTTTAATTTGATAATAATTTATATTAAATGTTTATCATGTTTAAGAGCCTGGACACACGAGAGACGAAATTGTCGGGCCTTTATGAAGCAACATTTTTGTAATGTTATTTGATTTTTTTTTGGAATTTTTTTTTTGAATTTTCAGTATTTAAAAAACAAAACACAATGTTCTTTAATAACTTTCGCTTAATCAAATCGCAAATATTAGCAGTGTTATCTTTATTTAAATGAGGAAATGCCCTACCGATAGACAACTCAATAGCAAATGCTGGAGTACTGTAAATAAATTGCTTAAACATTGGCCGACTGTTAAGGTACGAATATTTCTCCCCAAAATATAGGTATCGTTTCCTCAACAGTTTTGCGACAAATTTAGCTTCTCCAAGATTTCCTCCAATATTGCGGAAAATTACCTCTATCTGAACATACACGGAAAGTGATCTCGTTTATAGGCTGTTCCCGGCATTTAGTGGTTGATAACTTTGCTATAAAGTATAGTATTTCAGGCGGCCTAAAAATATGCTATAGTTTTTTTTTTTTAATTTTCACGATAAATTGGTTAGGTGATCGAAATATAAATTAACTAAATAATTTTATGTACATGCGGCAGAAAAAACAGGGTGGACACTTTTACTGTACAGATTAGGGTGTTTTCATATACAGTCGACGTCCAATAATACGAATTATATAGTGTCAGGCCTATTCGTAAAATCGAAAAATTCGCATTATCGCAACGAAATTTTGTTCTTTTTTTCTTTAATATTGAGACATATCGTCGGTTTATAGATAAAACTCATTAACTCGAATATTTTATTTAAGAGAAAACATAAGTTTACTGAAAAAATTGTAAGAAAAATAGGAAATTTATGAATTTTTGTTCTGAGAAATATGGTAGAAAAACGAAAAATACAATATATTGATAAAAAATAAAATTTGAAGTAAAGCACGCCAATTGTACCAGTTAAAAAAGCATGATGTGACCGATTTGGCTAAAATTTGGCATTGTTGTATTACCGATGCCTAGCATTATGAATGCGCGAAGATTTTGCTCTGGTATTATTTATTGTTAAAATATAGGGTCACAGAATTGGCGATTTTTGCAAAGAAAGAAAGCTTGCTTATTAAAAAACTTTTTTTTTAGATTTTTCTAAACATTTTATAATTTTTCTAAGCCCAAATATGGAGAAAAAAGCATTTCAAAACGTTCTAAAAATTCTGAAAAAATTCTCACGTATTCTATCATGCATTCTAGGCATTTAATGCTTAACAAAAAAGCAAAGCCTACTAAGAATAAAAATCTCATTCGTATTATCGAAGAAATATTGTATTCGTATTATTGGACATTCGTAATACGGAGCATTCGTATTACTGGACGTCGACTGTATGTACATATATTACGTTTTTATTACTTTTTTACTCATTATTATGAAGAATTAAGCATTATTTGCATTTGGTAACACGAAATTAAATTTTCCGAAGAATAGTTAAATTTAATTGTAGCTAGCGTAGCATGTCTCAAAACAAGAGTGTGTTACCAACTAAGAACAATTTGGCAATTTTTCACAGCAGACGGCGCTAGTAAGCCTTATGATCTATGCATATGGCGATCTTGTACTGAGAAGTTTACCCGCGTCCAATAGCCTAAAGCTATTTTTAAGTAAATATTACACAGGCACACAAAAAGAAAAAAGTACCCTGCGCGAAAGATCAGACCACCTGAACTTTATGTTTTCGGGGTCGCTGAATCCGAATATGGTGCCAGAATAGCGAAGTTGGTTCGCGTTTTTTCAGAAATCAACAATTATGCTGAAAAATTTGAGATTTTTTTCAGCATTTTTTCTGATTTCTGAAAAAACTCGAGCCAACTTCGCTAATCTGACACTATATTCCGGTTGAGCGACCCCGAAAACATAAAGTTCCGGTGGTCTGATCTTTCGCGCAGGGTACTTTTTTTTTTTTTTTTGGCCTGTGCACAGGACTACAAAAAAAAATTCGCGTTTTTCCAGAATCCAGGAAAAATCTCTAATTTTCAGCATTATTGTTGATTTCTGAAAAAACGCGAACCAACTTCGCTATTCTGGCAACATATTCGGATTCAGCGACCCAAAAAACATAAAGTTCAGGTGGTCTGATCTTTCGCGCATGGTACTTTTTTTTTTGTGGGCCTGTGTTATCAATTCCACGCTATCAGGTAAACTTTTTGTAAAAACAGAACCCAATTTTATTGATTACTGACAGAATACCAGCCAAAACATATTATGGCATTACATACTTTTCTCTCTACAAGAATATTGAAAATTTAGCATAAAAATAAATATTAAACGCAAGGTAAAATTTTCAATCGAAAATGCGCCTAACTAAAGTTAAACGTAGAAATATGGTTCCTTGGGCAAATAATCATAGAATTAAATGTGCTTTCACATAGGGGAGTAGCCGAGGTCAGTTTCCAAATCGGCCCACCCTAATGTTTACATATGAAAATATATAAATATGTATGTGGAAATAGCCAAAATATATCTGTGGGCTTTTGACAAAACAACCTAAGTCGAGATAAGACAATTCTCCAGGATTTTAGTCCAAAATATAAAATTTAAATACGCTTCTATTGGTACAATCGCCATGTCTCTGATATCTTGTTCCAGAGCTATAAGGGTGTCCCATAGTTCGCGCAAGATTTGAACTTAGCGCTAGTCATGCGGTGAAGTGTTACGAACCAAAAACAATAATTTGACTGCTGACACTGTACGATTAGTAAAAATGTATGGAAAGAGGAGATTCAACGCTGCATCAACGAAATTGAGCCATATTTTTTGAAAGTAGTTAATCAGTTTTTAAGCTCTCCTGAAAAGTTGCCAATTTCGAGTTAGGTTGTTTTGTTAAAAGTCCACAGATATGTCATCGATTTCCGTGTTAACACTTGTTTTCATCTGTTGTTGAAAAATTGCAAAATTACTGTTTAATTAGTTCAATATAAAATTATCATGCTTCAAATACAATGTAGTTAAGACATTTTTCGCTTTGACTTTACGTCTTTGACGTGATGATGTGTAGCTTTCTCTGAATTCACAAAGGTCAATAGCTTACTTTTGTATTGCAAATAAACAAACCATTATTTGGGACATATGTACGTAAGTTTATTCACAGTAACTTGCCTTTAAGCGACTTTTAAATGTAGACGCATACATAAAATGTTACTTATGGCCACAAGAGCCCAACAAAAAGTGAACTTTAAATGACTTGAGATAAAAGAAATTACCAAGTAAAAAGAAAGGAAATAACCCCTAAAAAGGATTCATTAAAAAATGGTTAACAATTTAATTAAAAAAAAAAAAATTTAAAAAAAGAATGTAAAACAAAAAGGCAAAAAATCAGCAACAAAAAAAAAAACACTTAAGAACTACTTTCCAACAATGAACATAACAAAAAAAAACAAAAAAAAAGGCTGATACCAAAGGGTAATTTTTGAAACCTAAACGCAGTGCTGAACCAATGAAACAATGGCGTCTAATTCTCAAGTAAAAGCATTTAAAACCATTTTGTGTAAAATGTGCAGGGTAAAAAACTTAATGTAAATTAAATAATGAAGCGAAAAAATAACCAAATCGCGCTACATTACCATTTTAACTATACCCTACTTTATTCTGAACGAGGTCATATGATTAGATTGCGAAAACATCTCTACTGGGAATAGATTATGAAAAATGTGCTTTTGCTATCTTTATACAGGTATAGAAGTGATAATTTTATTTGCAGATAACCTTTTTGCTATCAGAGGGATAAAAGGATTCTCTACAGGACTTGTTACAAAGCAGTACACAACATGTTACTACATCATCTTTTCAACGAAGTTTGCTACATAGCATTTTACTGAACACTAAATAATACCTATCGACCACCACAAAAAAAAAAAAATAAGTTCGGCTCACACCGATCATTCTGAAAGATTATCTGAAATGATTTTTAACGAAGAAAAAAGCATTAGTGTTTTTCACCTCCAAATAAGTACATCTTTGATTTTTTTCTATAGATACGCTATTTTACTTACCACCCTAAGGTACCAAGAACACCTCATAAAATTATTGGAGTCCGACCGATTAATCGGCTTCGGCTTCGGCCAGATTCGGCCAAAAAAACGCCTTCGGCCTCACATTCGGCCTTCGGCCTAAAATAAGCCGAAGGTTTGGCCGAAGCCGAATGTTTGTAACTTTAATTAAAAAAGAAATTATTTCTTCTTAAACAAAAATGTTAAAAAGTCAAAATACTACTAAGACAGAAATTTTGAAATTTCTGCATCAAAATTATGCTGAAAAAAATATAACAGATAATATGTTTATCGAAATTGAAGGATCTACACCTTCCTGTTCAAATTCAGCCGCTTCCAATGGAAACCAATACCCAAAAGATGATCAGTGGGATTCGCACGATAAAATGCCTTTGACTGGGACCGAGGAAGCAGCTTCTGACCACGTTCGTTTGCCTTTTGAGGAACAATTAGCTTGTTATTTAAAGGAACCTTTGCAGTTGAGGACCACGGATATATATCATTATTGGGCCTGCAGTCCATATATTCATTTACGACCAGTATCCCAAAAATTTTTGTCAGCTCCTCCTACAAGTGTCCCAAGTGAACAATTGTTCAGTGCTGCGGGTCAAACATATGCTGACCGAAGAGCCATTCTACATGGAGAAAATGCAGAAAAACTGCTGTTTCTAGCTTACAACATTAGGTTATTTATTTTTGATTATTAACTATTTATTTTTATTTAAGAACTAATAAACAAAAGTAGTACAAAAAATAAGTGTTACAAATATAATGGAACCTTCGGCTTCGGCTTCGGCCGAAGGTTATAAAAAAACCGATTAATCGGCTTCGGCTTCGGCCAAAAAGTCACCTTCGGTCGGACACTAAAAATTATTATTTATATGTGACGCGTCGTGACAAAATGCACCTTATCTTGCCAGAGTAAAATTTTTAGTACAGGACAAGACACGAGTTTAGGTCAAAATTCAGGTGCGTGAAGTTAGCCCTGCTTTTGTGGAATTTCCAGAAAAAAAATGTTGTGCCGGGGTGTGCTCGACCTGTGCTGCGTAGTGCCGGATTGGAAATCAAAATCGGTCCAAGGGTTCACTTTTTATAAGGAGGTCCTTTTTTTTGTACGAAGTTAGCTCTGCTTTTGTGGAATTTCCCGAAAAAAAAAGTTGTGCCGGGGTGTGCTCCACTTGTCCCGCGTTGTGCCGTATTGGAAATCAAAATCGGTCCAAGGGTTCACTTTTTATAGGGAGGTCCTTTTTTTTGAGCGAAGAAAGCCCTGCTTTTTTGGAATTTCCCGAAAAAAAAAGTTGTGCCTGGGTGTGCTCGACCTGTGCTGCATTGTGCCGTATTGGAAATCAAAATCGGTCCAAGGGTTCACTTTTTATAGGGAGGTCCTTTTTTTTGTGCGAAGTTAGCTCTGGTAGGACCTCCCCATAAAATGTATACTATTGGACCGATTTTGATTTCCAATACGGCACAACGCAGCACAAGTCGAGCACACTGCGGCACAATTTTTTTTTCGGGAAATTCCACAAAACTTCGTATTCACCAAAAAAAGGACCTCCTCATGAAATCTATACTATTGGACCGATTTTGATTTCCAATACGGCACAAGTCAAGCACATCCCGGCACAACTTTTTTTTCGGGAAATTCCACAAAAGCAGGGCTAACTTCGCATGCACCAAAAAAAGGACCTCCTCATAAAATCTATACTATTGGACCGATTTTGATTCCCAATACGGCACAACGCAGCACAAGTCGAGCACACTGCGGCACAATTTTTTTTTCGGGAAATTCCACAAAACTTCGTATTCACCAAAAAAAGGACCTCCTCATAAAATCTATACTGTTGGACCGATTTTGATTTCCAATACGGCACAACGCAACACAAGTCGAGCACACCCCGGCACCCCGGAAATTCCACAAAACTTCGTATTCACCAAAAAAAGGACCTCCTCATAAAATCTATACTGTTGGACCGATTTTGATTTCCAATACGGCACAACGCAATACAAGTCGAGCACACCCCGGCACAACTTTTTTTTTTCGGGAAATTCCACAAAAGCAGGGCCAACTTCAAGCACATTCAAAATTCATGTTTTGAGTTTTTGACACCAAACGCTACCTACATACATATATCAAGATCAACTGACAAGTGAAATAATTTAAAATTTTAGCCACTAGATAACATAAAAATCAGATTTTTCAAACCTATACCGATTTTTTCTGCATTCGCTTTAGAATTTTAGCTCAAAGATCTAAGGGCCGTTTTCTTAATGTCCGCTTAAATTTGTTCGTAACCGTACGAAGCTATTTTTGGATAAGCAAAATCAACATATTCTTTTAGGAAATCACATCGCGGACAAAACGTGTTGTCCAAGCCACCGATTTCGGCTTAAATTGACCAGAAAAGAATGTCTCTCAAGTCGTTTCAAATTTGTTTAATTTTAAATTGAAAACAATAATATTTTTGCACAGTTTGTTCTTCTGGGTGTTTTGATGCAAAACGTTTGGTCTTTTTTTGGTTTTTCGACCATAACTTATGAAATATGAATTTTTCAAAAAAACTTCCTTATGCAAAATTGAACTGGACTATAAAATGCATAAATTTTTCAAACACACAATATGGGACGCGGTCATTAAATGGGAATTTTCGGTTGTTGAACGCCCGCGGTCGGCAAAACTCTTTTTTTACTCAAAAGTGAGTATATTGAGGCATTTTGACATAGTTTGTTAGGAAAAGTTGCTTGATGGACATTTAGCTACAATTTTAGTAAAATAAAAAAACCTTTTCTGAAATAGTACAGGAGCTATTGATCGGAAACTGAAGAGTCTCTGACAAAAATTTTATTGCGTTTTATTATGTACCTCCTCATATTATTTTATGGTTTATAAAAAAACATCAACTTCAATGTCGAATTCGACCGAATGTAGCTATTTATTGGGAGTTCTTAAATGTGCCGTTGTTGAGTGAAAAACAAATTTAAATTTTGCTGAAATCACAACATTATTTTAACCAAAAAACCAAACAAAAAAACTTCATCCAAGGACTACGTTTAACACCATTTAAATAAAATTTGTTACAATAAAAGTAATTTTTTATTCATTGCGTCCGCAGAAAAAGCCTTTTTTCGTTTTTTTTTTTTTTGGGGCATGAAAACTTTTCGCATTAAGGAAATGATGTTTGTAAGAATATTAGAAAGAGATAGTGAAATTGCCCAAAATTTTGGGCGGGTATACAAAAAAGTCATTAGTTAAGAAATGCAATCATTGTTACAACTACAACTATGTTGCTTCATTATTCATTTAGATCCTTTGTCAGCATTTGCATGTCTTTTTTTTTTTTTAGGTTGACACACTTTTGAAGTGTGGTGGCTTGGGAAACTTTCTTATTGTGATAGAGTTGGCTGAGGTGCTGAATTCTTTTATTGTTTTTTTTGAAAAAAAAATTATTTGAGTTTGATTTTTGTGATATTAAATTGCTTCGCACTTTATATTGCGAAATGATGCGCGAATAATATAACACAAAGCTCATCAGGCCAAATTCTGGGAATTTTCGAGATATGCCATCCAAAAATTGAGTGAAGTTCGTAAGGTCCGCAAGGCAGTATACAGGGTGTATTGCATAAGGTTACGAAGCTTCTGGGAGGTGATAGAGGAGGCCAAGACTAACAAAAACTTGCAACTGGAGGAGGGTCTAAAATGTACCCCTGAGGAGTTATAGGGTTAAAACTGATTTTCTGACT
Organism: Calliopum simillimum; assembly: GCA_951812925.1. Lineage (NCBI taxonomy): Eukaryota > Metazoa > Arthropoda > Insecta > Diptera > Lauxaniidae > Calliopum > Calliopum simillimum. The sequence goes on along the minus strand of OX638369.1, from coordinate 88,144,553 downwards.
TGTTGTTTTTTTTCCCATTTTTTGACTTTGGCTGCCATTTTAGTATGAAAAAGGTCCTGTTAACATATCTTTTTATATTTTTTTTTTTGAAATTCTCGCATGCGTTGCGCTGCATACTTTTAAACTTTATAAACTAAGTATATACATTATCATAAAGTTCTTACAATTAGCTAAAACTTCGGAATAAAAATGTTTTCTCTAAAACGTTAGGGTGATCCAAGAAATTTTTTTTTTCAAGTTTAATTTTAATCCCATAACTCCTAATGGGTAAACTTTTTCCAGGTGCAATTTTTTGTTAGTCTAGGCCTCCTCTATCATCTTCCAGAAGCTTCGTAACCTTATGCAATACACCCTGTAGAACTAACTACTTGGAAAGCATAAAGTTACAAAGGATCGCATCCGATGGTAACAGTTCATTTTGCCCCTATGGACAGTATCTATATTGGTTTTCATATGAATTTTATTCAAATGGATTCAAGGACACTTTGAGAAGTAAGTATCATTCAGAGAATTTCACATTTCATGAAACACCAATTAACTTCCGAATATTATATTATGACTATGATTACATCAGTAAAAGGACTTTAATTAACGTTGCGGTAAGTAACTCATTAATTTAAATTATTCACTTAGACATTTTTTTTGCGGAATTTTCCTACGTGACACTTCATTATTTTATTTTACATTTTCCTGAATATAATCATTATTCAATCAACCGAAACAGCTTGCGATTAACTGCAGCTCCTCGCACTTAATCCATTCGTTGTTCAACAGTCCACCGGACTGTCTGTCTGTCTGTCTGTCTTTTTCCCTTCTGTCGGTATGTCATCTCATTAAGCCAATGAACAAATCATTGAATTGCGGAAAATGTCAGCAATCAATGCAAGCAACCAACAGTTGCTGTGACGTTTGGCACGTTATTTAATGCATTTCAAGTTGTCGAGATTCTGTTGTTGCTGTTGTTATTGGCTACTGGTGATGTTGCTGCATTGGATGCATTGTTACTGCCCGATGATGTACGGTTCACAATAATAATGAACTCAATCAGCTTAAACCGCATTGTTTAACGGAATTACAAGAAAATGAAAATGCATTTTGCTTACAAATGTTGATGAAGATTTATTGGTTGATTGCAAAAGTACCGACAGAGGGAAGAAGGAACACGAAAATGTGGCAAATGAAAATTAAAATTGGAAATTATGTTTTTAATGGATATTGATCATTACACAGTCCAGTAACAGCAAAATTATATATAAGACTTGACCATACTGGGACGTTAGCCTTACCATATCTGAGTAAAAGACCCTATTGGTTTTTGTTAGAGACTCTTCAGTTTTCGATCAATAGCTCCTGTACCATTGCAGAAACCGTTACTTTATATAACTATAATTGTAGCTATTTATCTAACAAGTAACTTTTCTTTCAGATATTTTGTCAAAAAATTTTATACAGAAAATTTGTCAATTTTATACCACTGTATATCATACCGATAACAAATTTGTATCGGTTACTAATATACAATTTAAAGATATCATTTTGATATCATTGAAATATATGTATATAAATTTTAACATAGTTGCATGGAAATGGACGATCAAAAGAAAAAGTTAATACGCAGAAGAGTGCAAAAAAGTCCTTTTTAAAAGAAGCGACAGATCAGAATCGGAAGAGCGCGAATGCTGCTGTCTAAGAAGTCTATAATCGTTTTAGGCATATTAATCGTTTACTTATATGGGGCGTTCCAAGTTTCACGGGTCGTGTGTCCTATTAACTTAAAACCTTTTGGTCGATAGAGGAACATAAATAATGATAAAATTAAAGTTTTCAGATTTTTTTTATGCATTTTTGCAAAAGTTATGGTACAAAAACAAAAAATTTAACTTTTATTTATATTCGATTATTTCAAAAATCAAAAATGGGAACATTTTGAAAAAAAATCATACATATACATTTGACCACTCTCTATATAAACAATTTGATTTCTTGAAAAAACGCCATTTTTTAAATTTCTGAAAAAAATTTCAATGATAGTCCTAAGCATTGCGCAAATTTTGAGTATGCACTTAATTATGGGGTGCACCTTACAATTGTGCGAGCTATGAATTTTTTTGTGAAACGAAAAACGCGTAAATCGACTATCTCCGATCGAAATTCTTTATTTATTCAAGAGAAAGGCATCTTACGAAAAAAGTGTTCAAGGCATAAAATACTTAAAATTGTCCAAGGAATACGTGTGAGTTTTGTCGGAATTTTTTGGAAAGTTTTAAATTTTTTTTTCACCAACTTTTGAAAAAATTTAAAAAAAAAAGGCTAAGAAAATTCCAAAAAATTTCACACTATTCACGGTGTGCCTTAACCCGTTCTAAATCGGACGTCGCACAGTGGTCTATAAGAGAGCGCTAGCCGGTCATAACTCCGAAAATTTGTGTATTAAAAGTTATATTTTTTTTGCACAAATTTAAATTTAAATATCTAGATAACACATTTCAAGTACCAGAATACCAAGAAATAATACCATTTCTGAGTTTTCGCGACTTAAACTTGATGAATTCATAAAATAGTAATATTTTCCAAAAATCTCTTAAAATATGTGAACGTTTAAATGAGTGTATATTTAAACTAAGTGGTCTTACCTCATGAAACTTATTCTGAGAATAACTTGATCTATTTGCTGAAGATTTGCATACTTAGAAGTTTGTTTTTTTTAACACAAAAAGGATATCCGGATCATCACAAAAAATCTTTAATTTCATTTCTCAAATTTACGAATTTTGCACTCTGTGGACTATAACTAATATGTTTCATGGAGTTGCAACGGCTTAATCATTTAAGTGTGTAATATCAGGTTTTTTGAAGGTTCTACGCATTTATTTGATTCCCCCATCACTCCCCTTCATGGACTACGGTGAGTTTTTCTTCAGCGACTTTTCTGTATTCTTGCAACGCTCCAGTTTCGTAAAACTAATAACAACCAAAGTGTCTGAGGTAAAACAATAAAATTCTATTTCTGATATAGTATTAGCAGCATCTATTTATTTGTTGAAAATTGGCGTGTTCGGGTCAAGGACACGCCCGCCTCCTATATAACCAAAAATTTAAAATCACTATAACTTCGTAAATATTTGAAGTACAAAAATAATATTAAATATCTGAGTTAGTATAGATAGCATTAGGTCACTTTGTGAAATTGAGCGTGATCGGGTTAAGGACACGCCCACCTCCTATATAACCAAAATCTTGAAATCGCCATAACTTTGTGAATATTTCAGATACAACAATAATATTTAATATCTGAGTTAGTATTGATAGCATTAAGTCATTTGGTGGAATTGGGCGTTTTTGGGTCAAGGACATGCCTGCCTCCATAAGGGACCAACATTTTAAATTGCCATAACTTCGCGAATATTTCAAGTACAAAAATTATGTCTTATATCTGAGATATTATCAGTAACAAATATCTATTTACTATTTTTGTTGCTAATTTAAAAACTTAGGCAAAATTGCATTGCGTTAAATCATGTTAAGTAGCCAATTACTTTGTCTTTCAATCAAAAAACGAGCGAGTTTTTTCAATTCGGCAGTGATTTTGTTATTACCGAATTCGTAATCAGCGACCTCAAAAACCCGTTTAGCCACAATTTTGTCGTAATATAATAAACTTTTTAGAAAGTTGTCCGCCATTTTGGATCCGCCATTTTGTTTACAAAAAAGATGATACCGAAATCGTAATCAGCGACTTCAAAAACCCTTTAGCCTCAATTTTGTCGTGATATAATCAAGTTTTTAGAAAATTGTCCGCCATTTTGGATCCGCCCTTTTGTTTACAAAAAAGATGATACCGAATTCGTAATCAGCTACCTCAAAAACCCCTTTAGCCACAATTTTGTCGTGATATAATCAAGTTTTTAGAAAATTGTCCGCCATTTTGGATCCGCCATTTTGTTTACCAAAAATATGATGCCGAATTCGAAATCAACAACCTCAAAAGCCCCCTTAATCACAATTTTGTCATGATACAAATAATTTTTAAGAAAATTGTCCGCCATGTTGGATCCGCCATTTTGATTTTTAAAAAATCGTTTTCAGATTTAGAGTCAGCGACCCCCAAAACATAGAAACTGATATTTTTTTTTATAAAAAATAACCAGAAAAGAGTTATGACCAGCTAGAATAGCATTCTAGACAACTGTGCGTCGTAACACATCAAATTTTTTTCCAGATTCTGTTTATTAATCGTTCAAATGATGTATAAAAAAATTTTCGTGACTCCTCGACTAAATTTTGAGATAATTGCTTTTCCAATTGGGGCATTTTCCCATACAAAAAGAAAAAAAAAAAAATGTTTTAACTACATTAAACAAAAATTAAAATAACTACAATTTATGTGTTTTGCGATGTTAAACGTGAATCAAACCTTAGAATTGCTTTATCGTGTATAGTTTATGAGATATTGTAACCTAAAGACAAAAAAAAAGTCGTTTTTTGCCATTTTTTTAAGCTATGTAACTATGGAACATATCATTTATTCGTCAAATATGGCTCAGATACTTGAAAACCTCAATCCTTTCCTTTAAAACATAATTTAAATTATATTTATATCTCTATGCTTCTTGAGATATCGTAGACCGAAATATTGTCAAAACGGGTTTTTTGCACTTTTGTGTCTTTTTAGGTTAGGATATCTTTGAGGATTAAAAAGATTTCAACATAATTTAAATTAGGTTTTAAAGGCAAAGATTAGGACTTTAAACATGCTTACAAGACTTAACGAAACTAAAATTTCTTTCACATTTTAAACATGTTCAACGAACCGACTACTTCTAAATTCAGCCGTTTGACACCCCGAGTGTTGTTGTTACGTGTATGGCATACGGCTGAATTTTGAATTGGTCGGTTCGTTGAACATGTTTAAAATGTGAAAGAAATTTTAATTTCGTTAAATCTGGTAAACAACTTTAAAGTCCCAATCTTTGCCTTTAAAAACTTATTTAAATTATGTTGATATCTTTTTTTTTCTCAAAGATATCCTAACCTAAAAAGACACAAAACTGCAAAAAACCCGTCTTGACTATATTTCGGTCTACGATATCTATTAGAAACATGGAGATATAAACATAATTTAAATTAGGTTTTAAAGGAAAAGATTGGGGCTTTTAATTATTTAAGCCACATTTGACGAATAAATGATATGTTACATAGTTACATAGCTTCAAAAAATGGCAAAAAACTACTTTTTTTGGTCTTTATGTTAATATCTCATAAACTATACACGATTCTGAGGTTGGATTCGCGTTTAACATTGCAAAACACATTGATTGTGATTACTTTAATTTTTGTTTAATGTAGTTAAAAAAATTTTTTTTTTCTTTTTGTATGGGAAAATGCCCCAATTGGAAAAGCGATTATCTCAAAATTTAGTCGAGGAGTCACGAGTGAAAATTTTTTATACATCATTTGAACGATAAGTAAACAGAATCTGGAAAACAAATTTATGTGCTACGATGTCCGATTTAGAACAGGTTAAGGCACACCGTGTATTCCTTGGACATTCTAAGCATTTTTTCCCAGTGTGCCAGACGGTTCATATCATCGGATAAAAAAGCGGAAATTTGAACCGCCTGGCACACTGGGATGCCATGACCACTTTTTTCGTAAGATGACTTCATCTTGAGTAAAAAAAAGAGTATAGATCGGAGATAGTCAATTCCCGCGTTTTTGGCTTCACAAAAAAATTCATAACTCGCACAATTGTAGAGTGCACGACATATTTATATACTCAAAATTTGCGCAATGCTTAGGGCTACACGCCTGTCTTTTGGGTGATTTGAGTAAAATTTTCAAGTACCCCATTTTTTTACGGAATTCTGTTAAACATCGTATTTCGACATGTTTTCACAAAAAAAATTTCAAAATCCTTAGAGCACTTCGGAAATGATCGGCTAACGAACGATTTCCATATTGCTTAGCCGAAGCAAATAAGGATAATTCTGAAAAATAGTTCCAAATGAATTTTTTTTTCCGGAATTGTTTTCACTAATGCATAAAAAATAGCGTGTGAAAAGTAAATTGCAAAATCGTATGCCCAAAAAAAGTTATTCAAGGTCAAAAGTTGCGAAAATAAATTTTTTTCAATTATTTCGTTTACGGCTGCAATTACGAAAAATTGTGGTCGACTGTTATTTACTGAGTCAACGGTTGTTTAGCTTCAATGATTTACTATATACATATGTTGTACTATTTAAATTGAGATAACTCTCGAACGACTAAGCAAAAAATTTCTTTTAATAACTAGTTTTTCAAAACTTAAACGGTTTGTGAAAGATATCCCCTAAGCCCTACGAAGAAATGAGCAGGGAGTGGATTATAGGAAATATAATTTTCTACAAACTAGTATGTAATTAATTTTTTTGTGCGATTAGTCGTTCGAGAGCTATCTCAATTTAAAAAGTATAACTTATCACGAAGTCTTAAAACTTTTTAAATTGGCATATCTCTTGTTAAAGTTAAACAACTGTCGACCATTTTTTTTCAGTAATTGCAGCCGTAAACGAAATAAGTGAAAAAATTTATTTTCGCAACTTTTGACCTTGATTAAATTTTTTTGGGCATACGATTTTGCAATGTACTTTTTACACGTTATTTTATATGCATTAGTGAAAACACTTCCGGAAAAAAAAGTTAATTTCGAATTATTTTTCAGAATTATCCTTATTTGCTGCGGCTAAAGCAACATGGAAATCGTTCGTTAGCCGATCATTTCCGAAGTGCTCTAAGGATTTTGAAATTTTTTATTGAAAACATGTCGAAATACGATGTTGAACAGAATTCCGTAAAAAAAGGCAAACTCGAAAACTTTATTCAAATCACCCAAAAGACAGGCGTGTACCACCCTTACTAAGGACTGCCCCAGAAAAATTTGATACTTTTTTTCCTTGAGATTATGATTTACCTGATGATCGCGCTGGTCGATGGGTGATGTTTTTTCTATATAACAAGACGATTACTAAAATATATAACACTTGGTAAACGAACTTCAAACGATAAAGATGTCTAGCAATCAAGAAAAAAAGCGCAAACTCATTTTGTACGCTTAGCTGCAAAAACCAGAATTAAAATATTCAGCCATAGCTAAAAAAACAGGTGCATCAAAAATCACTGTCCAAAGGGTTATTTCGATTTATAGAAAGAGTCAACTTATTAAGCGGAAAAAAGGTTCAGGTAGAAAAGCCACTATAGACCCACAGTTGGTAAGAAAGTTGAAGCGCATTTTTAAGCAGAATCCTTACACTTCAGAACGAGATATGGCTGCCAGAGCAGGAACCTCAAAATCTTCTATAAACAAACTAAAGAAAAAACTTAAGCTAAAGACCTACTGAGTTCAAAAATTAACAGACCGTTCCGATGAAAAGCAGTTAGAGGCTCACAAGCGAGCTCGAAATTTGTATGTCGGTTACCTGACTAAATTTGACTGCTGCATAATGGACGATGAAACATACGTTAAGGCAGATTTTCAACAGCTACCAGGACACGAATTTTATACCTGTTCGGAGAAGGGGCAGGTACAGAGCAAATTTAAAGAGAAGAAAATTACAAAATTTCCCAAGCAGTATATGGTTTGGCAGGCCATATGAACTTGTGGTTTGCGAAACAGTTTTTTTGTAACACAGGGCACAATTAACTCGAAAATTTATATTGATGAATTCCTTCAAAAACGACTTTTGCCATTTATTCGTGAGCATGGGGGTACTATAATGTTCTGGCCTGATTTAGCAACCTCTCACTACTCTAGAGCCACTATAGAATGGTACAATAGCAATAATGTAAATTTTGTACCCAAAAATGCGAATCCACCTAACTGCCCACAGCTTCGACCTATTGAGAGATATTGGGCTCTAATGAAATCAGATCTTCGGAAGAATAAAAGTACTGCAAAAAATTTAAAAGATTTCAAAAATAAGTGGCGAAGGTCGTACGGTACTGTCGTACAACTGTACAAAACATAATGATGGGGGTCTTAAGAAAAAACTAAAATATTTATATAAAATAAATGTTTGTTAATAGTGTAAGGTTATTTATGTTCGTTATACTACTCATCAATAAATAAAGAACAATGTTTAAAAAAAATTCATTACGTAGAGTAGAACGGGGTAATGTCGTGCAGGGGGTAATGTCGTGCACTGGCTGTTTTAGCCCAAGGAATTGAATGATTTACCAACTGTTCGTAAGGTAGGGACCTGCTGACCTACTGAGCTTATGCATATAATACTAGCAATTTTCATCAGTTCGTCTCTACAGAGTAACCTTTTTTTCAAAAAGTACGCTTTCGGGACGATAAAAGTGTTTTTTCATCGGGTCAGAAAAATAATTTTCCTTGCGGGAAAATATACCAGGTAAGTGATTTCTGAAACGAAATATCCTGCCAAAGAAAAGAAGTATTTGATTTCCAAAAAAATTTTGGGCTTCACCGAGCTATCGAAGTTGACCTTTAAAACGACCATTGGGGTAATGTCGTGTACATTCACTTATACAAACACAATTTCTCGCTACACAAATGTTGTTACACATGGATATAACCAATGAAATTATCTTTCGATCGGATGCTAACTCGTTGCATTCGCTTGAGATGTACGGCTTTACGAGCATGTCAAAGTTGAGTGCACGACATTGCCCCGTTCTACTCTACACAACATATTATGTACTTCACACTTGTGATGGCCATAAGAATTTTTATAGATTATCATTTTATTTTCAAGTAAAATAAAATTGATAGTCTTAAACATAATTATGCCTTAAGCAAATATTGAATAATTTATTAAGGACCACCCTAAATGATGCATTAAATTGCCAGAATTTAACATATGTTTAATAAACATTGAACATACTCTTCAAAAATAATTTACTAGCTAAGTGACTAACTTCACTTTTCTCGTTCATTTCCTTTTCCTTATTGTTGGAGGTAACATTCTGTTAAGCTGCCGTAAGCAAAAATTTCATTATACAATTTCCAATAAAATCGGAAAAAGTTTAAAAACAATTCTGGTTTATTCAGTGAAAATTAAATATAAATTTGATTTGGCTAAATGGTACAACCTTTATTTTCATTCATTTTGAAGGATTATTCAAGTTTCAGAAGGATTGGAAATTGAAATACAAATATCGTGAGGTCTTAAGAGTCGAAGACAATTATTTAATTTTCTTGAAATTTAATTCCTAATTTCAATAATCACACGGTAAGCTTCCGAAAATGCATGCATTTTCTCTCTTCTGATATATACATTTTATTTGCCAGATCCAAAACACGAGTACACATAATTATATATATACCAGCTTTGGTTCAGCTTCGCGTTGTCTCACTGCCAAAACCTCAGTTCCGTGGGTTTTGGTGAAACGCGAAGGTTGTGACGGACAACATAATTTTCTATTGGATCGGAGTGAATTTTCGCATTTAAATAATATGGGAAAAAAATCCTACTCAAAGGTGTTCTTCTTTATAAAAACTTCGTCCAAAAAGACAAAACATCAACATCTGGTTTTAAACAGAAAACCAATGTTTAATATATCTTTAAATTCATAAATTATTTAGTGCTGTGATGGAAAAAAGGAAAAAAAACATATACTTATATGTATAATAAGTATATATGTGCATAAATATATGACACGTATAATTTTGATCTAATTTGAGTTAAAAATTAATGGTTTAAATACTAAAGTATGAGTTTTAAAATTAAGTTTAAAAGAAGTTAAAACCTAAAAAGTTAATGGACTAAAATCTAAGTTTAAATTTAATCTAATTAAAATTTAAAGTTTAAAATTGAATAATAATAATAGCTTAAGTCTAATAGAAAACAAAAATTAAACTACATATATATACACCTAACCTAAAACATCATACAGCATAGCAACTATATGCCTATTTACAACAACAACATGTGTCAACCTGTTAGCGCTAGCATCGTTGGACAGCGGATTGTAATGTAAGTTTCTTTTTGACTCTTTTAGTAATATATTATTCTCATATATGTGGTTTATTTAACTAGAAAAATTCACTAAAATAATTTTGCTACTTAAAACTAAAGTTAAATAAGGAAAAACTAAAAATCTAAACTTTTAAAATTCATAAAAAAAAAACATGCATACATAACATATACTTATATACTTATATGATATAAAAATATATAAATATGTGTTATTTGGAAAAATTAATTCTGAATAAATTTTGCTAATACATAAAACTGAAAACTAAAAATTAAAATGAAGTAAATTTTAGAACCTTAAATCATTAAAATAAATATACATACATAAAATTGAAGAAAAATGTATATATGTACATATGTATAAATTGCAATGAAGTAAAATTCTTCAATTTATTAATATATAAAAATATACATATGTACATACAGACATATATATAAAAAGACGAAAATTTGTATAGAATTTTGATTTTCGCAAATAATTTTTATACATTTATTTTGTTTACATTAATTTGATTATAAAATACATAAATTTTAGCTTGTGCACTTATATATCAATGTATAATATATAAGCATGTAAGGGTTAATTTTATTGGCTCTGCATTACATTGTAATTTGTAGGCTAAGTTTCATTTCCAATGTGTTCCATTTTTCATTATTCTATTTTTGCGTGAGAATAACCGCAATGAATAAACACTAAACTCTTTTGTAATTTGCGATTTGATGTTTGAGCGCTAGTTTCGGAATTGGTTGGGTTGGTGAGTAAATAAGTATTACTCTGCTATATGGTTGGGACAGGGAGAGCAGATGAAGCAAAAACAAAATAATTAAGCTTCAATTAGTGTAGAGTTTCTCTTGTGTTTTGATTTGTTTTGATCGGTGATTTCTGCCATTTTCCTATTTTTCTGATCTTTCTATAGGTCAGTGAACTTTGCTGTTGAAAACCACAAAATACAAAAACAATATACAAAGTGCATGAGTATATTTTTTTATGTAACTTGGTTTTATATACTCATTTTTTATTGGCTAACAAGATCCCACCCTCCGACGAGTTAAGACCAGGCTTCCAACAAGCATGCACTAAAGTTGGCCAATATTATAAGACCAGTCTATTACACACTTTTATAATAATGAATAAATATATGATAATGCTAAATCTCCTCTAATAGAACCACTACCTATCATTTCTCACATATTTTGGTACCTTTACTATACTCGGATTTAATGCACGACATAACCCCACAAATTTTGAGGGGGGTAATGTCGTGCACATTTTTTTTTTCTTCACTTACACAAACACAATTTCTCGCTACACAAATGTTGTTACACATGGATGTAACCAACGAAATTATCTTTCGATCGGATGCTTACTCGTCGCATTCGCTTGAGATGTACGGCTTTACGAGCATGTCAAAGTTGAGTGCACGACATTGCCCCGTTCTACTTTATTTTTTTATTGATGAAAAACAAAGTATCAAATTTTTCTGGGGCAGTCCTGAGTTTGATATCATTTTGAAATCATTTTTTGATAAAATTTTTTGATATCATCTTGATATACGCCAAGCGTTACCAAATATATATATCTGTGATATCACACTTAAGTATGTCACTGACAAATTTTGGATATCATATCGATATCATTTTGATATCATTTCCTTGAGCGGGGAATTTTCTAAACACTCAAGATGGCATTTCGTTTGATTTTGACAACATCGTTTACTCATGTCAAAGTAAAGCCAAATGTTGCCAATGTTTGAGACTATCGATAGTTTGCGAGCTCTAGATGTTACGATGTACTGAGATGTCTTCGTGAACGTTTTAGTACATTGATATTTGAAAATGAAATGACATTTCTTGCATAAGGCAAAAATGGGCAAATTTATGTATTGATAAATAAGAAAAAAAAGAGCTTTATAAAGTACAAATGGGAATATTTGTATTTGTTTGGGATTGTTTTTAGCTCAAAATTCTGTTCGTGCATGAAAATCGGGTAAGAAATCGGTTAAAGAAAGTGATGGACAATTTTGTGATGCAACATTTGTCATTATTTGTCGATCTTGCTAATTTTTTTCAACTTTCTAAAATCAACATTTGCATAATTTTTTTTTTTTCTATTTTTATTGGTTTTGGCCTGAAATGAAACCATGAACAATATTTCAGCGAAAGAAGAGATGTTCAACGAAAATCTTGTTCTGCTAGGCATAGTATGGCTGTTTTCGAAATTGGTATATAGGACCAGAATTTATAGTTTTTCTGTCTGTTGCTTTCATTAAAATGATATTTTGTTTTTAGAACCATATTTCAAAAACCAAAATAAAAACATAAATTTTTTAAAGTACTTTTTGTAATTTTTTTGTGCGATTTCTCCTGCATTCTACATATTAAATTTAACTACACTTTATGAATAAATGAAAATATACCTTGGTTTGATTATCTCTGCCAAATCCCATACATTGTGTTCCCTCTACGTAGATGATACATACATATTTAAGCTTTTATGATAAATAAATTTTCACCAATATCCGTACAAAATCCGTTGGAATTTTACACTCAATAGAAAAAAAAAACGGAGGATATCACATTGTTACAAGACATGCCCTTAAGCCGCAAAACTTTCTGAAAATAAAATCCCCTAAAGTCATTGAAAAAGTTTTAGCATAATGTTAACAGAAACACACATACCAGCACGTACAGTTGCACACACATTAACATAGATTTTGTACATGTACACAGCAGCTAAGCTGCTAGCAGCGACACCGATAGATACAACGACACTAAAAGTTGGCAACATTGTTTCGACATTTTTGTTGTATTTTATTTTTATTTTTTTATATTTTTTTATTTTTATTTTTTGCTTTTATTTTATTTAACAAATTTTTATTGCAACGCCCAGACATGCGAGAACGCTGGTTGTACTTGTTAGCAACCAGCTGTCATCTGTTTTTGTGTAGCATCACCATACACCTGCATATTGGTCCGCAGCGTGTGGGGGCACTTGTTCGCACTTTGTCCGCTCTAGAGGTAAGTGCCTTCACAAACGTTGTGTGTTGGCGTCACTTGGGGATTAATGCGTAGTAGATAGGGCCAATTTGCCAAGCCATTTGCGCTGTTTAAAACTTTTTTGTTTTTTTATACCCTACGCCCAGGGTATATTCACTTTGTCCTTCCGTTTGTAACGCAGAGAAGGTGGCGTGGCAGATATGGAAAGTATACATATTCTTGATCAGCAGTACCTCCTGAGTGGATGTAGCCATGTCCATCGGTCTGTCTGTCCATCTGGCTGGCTGGCTGGCTGTCTGTGGAAATATTTTTCACAGGAAAACTAAGCAAGATAATTCGATGAAATTTGGTACACACCACCGATGTCAAAGTTAGCTTGACTTATTGTAAATGAATGAAATCGGTCAAGAGACACGCCTACCGCCTATATTAAAAATATACTCAAAATGCAATATTAGAAGTATTTTTCACGACCAGCTCCGACCAAAAACTAGACGAAATCGGACGAGTGGGCGTGGCGCCTATATAAGCAAAAGTTTCAAAATGCTATACAGACAGCGTTTTTTGAGGTAATTCAACTAAATTTGACTCAGACATTAAAAACTATAAGTGTAAACTCTGAGTAAAAACCAGACGAAATTGGTCAAAAAGGCGTGGCACCTCCCATATAAGCAAAACCTTCAAAATACTGTACTGAAAAGATTTTTTGAGGTAATCCAACCAAACTTCACTCAGACACTGAGAATAGTAAGTACAAGATATGAGCAAAAACCACCTGTACAAGCAAAATTTTCACAATACTGCAGTGTAGGGTATTAAGTGTTTGGCCAGGCCAAAGGTAACACCCTAACTAGGTTTTTTTTTGTTATTGAGTAGGTATGAAGGATCTCCCGCTTTTGATTATTACTCTAAAGTGTTTTGACTTTTCACTCTTCTCATTTTTGCTCAACGTTAAATTTTACCAGATTGATTTATTTTTAGCAGCAATTAAATTAAAACAAAGTGTTTTATCGCTTTGAAAGACAAGCATTTTGTTATGTGTGATATGGTATTTAAGTCATGTATTGCAAAAGCAGAAATATTTGAAGAAAGCTAATGTTCTTAAAAATTGAAGTTATTACATCAATCCTTTTTTTATTTTAACGATCCGAAAAATGTTGAAAAACAAAAGTCTTAAAGTTGTCGATACTTTTAACAGTTTTAAGAGTGCTGGGCAATAGATTCCAGATTCGAATGGCGTTGATGAAGAAAAGCTTAGTGAAATTAGAGTGTGTAAACTTATGAAGGATTAAATTATGACTTCTGTCCGATATGCAGAAACGTAGTTTTTCAAAAAGATAGCTAGGTGTTTTTAAATGAATAATTTTGTGCAAAAAAATACAATTTCTGACCATTAAAAAGTTTTCAATGGTACAACCAAGAATCCACGAGGATATATGGTCAAATCTTCGTAACCCGTATACATAACGAGTAGCATTATTAAACGCTTTTTGAAGCTAATGCATTAAATTAGAATCTAGCTTGCTGTAAACAACTTCAAGGTAACTAACAAATGGTACTATTTATTGCAAAACTAGCTTCCTTTTAATTTCAATAGGCGTAAACTCAATAGACAATCTCAAACTACGCAGATTCAGGTAAATTTTACGTATAATATGATATACATGATCAGTACAAGTTAGCTTACTATTCAATTTAAACCCAAGGCAGGTAGATTTGTTCTCAAGTTGTAGCTGAGTATCCCCAATTAATAAAGGTGGAATGCATTTTAAGTCAATTTGCATTCGCAATATAGGCAGAACATGTGATTTTGCAGGGTTTAAGCTCAAATCATTGTATAACGCCCACTTACTAATGTCCCTAAGGTCTTCAATAATTCTACAACACAGATCTTCAATAAGGCCAGTTCTACGAGATAAGTAAACCATGATATCATCTGCTTAGGCATGCATCTTTACATTTTTACAAACAGAAAAAATATCATTAATGAACATGATGAACAACAGAGGACCCAGAACAGAGCCTTGAGGAACACCAGCACTATACAATTTAAAGCCAGAGCAGACCTCACCAACCTTAACCTTTTGAAGCCTATCCAGTAAATAACTTTTTATTAGACGTAAAGAGCTATCACAAAAACCAAAGTAAGATTTCAATTTTTTACATAATATAGAGTGATTCACACTATCAAATGCCTTAGAAAAATCTAAGAAGCATAGTAGAGTCATTTCATCAAGACCATATGGTACACGAATGTCATCCAAGACATTCACCATGGCAGTGGAACAACTAAGACTAGCACGAAATCCAGATTACATAGACGATAGCAGCTTATAGTTATTTAGATGTTCAGTTATTTGACTGGAAAGAAGAGAATCAAAAACTTTTGAAAGAGTAGGTAAAATGCAAATGGGTCTGAAATCACAGGGAGTAGAGGCAGATGGCTTTTTAGCAATTGGTATGACAAAAGCTACTTTCCACATTTTAGGAAAGCAAGATGTCGTTATAAAATGGTTGAAAATATGAGTTAGGGTGCTCAATATATAAGCTAAAGCAAGTTTAAGAAACTTAACAGATATTCCATCTTCACCCACTGCATTAGACTTTATTTTCATGACACTTTTGTAAACTTCATTTTCATCTAGTAGAGTAGAACGGGGTAATGTCGTGCAGGGGGTAATGTCGTGCACTGGCTGTTTTAGCAGAAAGAATTGAATGATTTACCAACTGTTCGTAAGGTAGGGACCTGCTGACCTACTGAGCTTATGCATATAATACTAGCAATTTTCACCAGTTCGTCTCTACAGAGTAACCTTTTTTTCAAAACGCACGCTTTCGGGACGATAAAAGTGTTTTTTTATCGGGTCAGAAAAATAATTTTCCTTCCGGGAAAATATACCAGGTAAGTGTTTTCTGAAACGAAATATCCTGGCAAAGAAAATAAGTATTTGGTTTTCGAAAAAAATTTTGGGCATCACCGAGTTATCGAAGTTGACCTTTAAAACGACCATTGGGGTAATGTCGTGCACATTCACTTACACAAACACAATTTCTCGCTACACAAATGTTGTAACACATGGATGTAACCAATGAAATTATCTTTCGATCGGATGCTTACTCGTTGCATTCGCTTGAGATATACGGCTTTACGAGCATGTCAAAGTTGAGTGCACGACATTGCCCCGTCCTACTCTACACAACATATTATGTACTTCACACTTGTATAATAATGAATAAATACATGATAATGCTAAATCTCCACTAATAAAACCACTACCTATCATTTCTCACACATTTTGGTACCTTTACTATACTCGGAAAACAATGCACGACATTACCCCACAAATTTTGAGGGGGGTAATGTCGTGCACATTTCTTTTTTCTTCACTTACACAAACACAATTTCTCGCTACATAAATGTTGTTACACATGGATGTAACCAACGAAATTATCTTTCGATCGGATGCTAACTCGTCGCATTCGCTTGAGATGTACGGCTTTACGAGCATGTCAAAGTTGAGTGCACGACATTGCCCCGTTCTACTCTACATGAAATTGAAAGCTACTTGAAGGATCACAGAAGTCAATTGGGTTTGGTTCATATGAGCATCTACTATGACAACTACCATTATATGCAAAAAATTCATTCAAAGAGTTTGAATCCACATTACACTCTGATCTATCTTTACTTTGAACTCCTTGCTGCCTCAAATTTTTCCATAATTGTTTTGGTGGGAGTCTTGATTTAACCTTTCCGCAATAATATTCTTTTTTATCACTCTTTACAGAGGAAATAGCAATATTTCGAGCCTGTTTGTACGCATTCCAGTTTTCAATAGCTGGATTTTTCTTTCATTTCACATGCCGCACGGTTCTTAGCTTAAGCTTTTGTTTGACACTGGCAGTGAACCAAAGGCACGAGTTCTTTTTTACCTGAAAAGTTCGATAAGGAACATGAGTGGTGATGAGGTCATTTATGGTTTTCACAAAAAAGTCCAATTTATGGTCAACAGAACTGTAAAACCAACATTCACTCCAACTACTTAGTTCGCATCAAGTCATTAAAAAGAGAGGCATAATTAATGGAATTAAAATCACGGTAGGAAATAATTGGCAGATTGCTTTGCCGACGAAAATTGATGTTAAGGGTACAAAAAATCAAATCGTGATCCAATACAAAGGAAATTTGATCAAAAATAAGGAGTGTGGAGATATCAGAAACCACAAAAAGATCAAGAAGACTTGGAGAAGCATTACTAGCGAAACGTGTAGGTATTATAGAGTTGACGATTGATAAGCCAGCAGCACTCACATGATCACTAAACTTTTTGGTAGTATTGTCGTTCACATCAGAATCGCTCTCATATTTAGCTAATTGCTGTTTCAACTCACCGATTTCGTAATTTGGCGGGATTTCAGGAGCACTCCGGTTCTCAACTTGCTCTTTCAAAGCTGCCAAATCAGCTTTGATCGAAACGATATCACTGCAAGTACATAGTTTCGACAGCTGACACCCTCTCCTTCAAATCTTTAATAGTTTGCTTCAAGTTCGCAAATTCAGCAGATAAAGCACTAAAACTCTGCATAGCCCTGTTTTCACTAGTTTTAATAGCCTCAGTCAATCTATCAACTATTCTCTTTTGAAAACATAAAAGTTTTGCACTCAGTGTTGCATCGGAATACAAAGGGATTGCACGTGATGAGTCATCAACTCTTGAGTTGGGCAAACCAGTTGGTGTTGTATGTGCTGCAACTTGAAGTTTGATGATGTTTGTTGAAGTAGGACCACTACCTTTTATTGAGGTAAGTGTATTAGGAAAGAAAGGATTTATTTTCATTTCGAAAAGGATGAGTGATTTTCATGGAAATCTAATTCTCTCTCTCTCTCGCTGTCTTTAGCCTGGCTGAAAATTTAATAAACCGGAACATTCATACAAATTTACATAAGTTTTATTCAGAGCCCCAGCATAAGGTGTTAGGTGCAGGGAATAACCCCTATATTTGCAAAGCATTGAATTAGCTAAAAGAAGAGGTCATAGGAAATGCAGATGGACGAAGTAGTGTTGTTGAACACTTGCTTTAAATTTACCGATGTCAAAGCCGCCAGGAAAAATGCTTTCTAACTGATTCGTTCCATAACTTTATCGTGCGTCTGCAGAACGAATTATCTCTATAATTCTAGTTAAGCATCGAGGTTGCACAAAAAAAAATGGGCTTGTTGGGGACCCTAGTAAAACGATAAAACACGCGGACTGATGGCACCAGATCACGAACCTCTCTTGAACAACACCCATGGTAGTAACGATACAAAATATTATTTTAGACACATTAGTTTCAAAGAGGCTTATGAATCGCCAGCCCAAATATGTGAGTTCTATTCCATTGCAGACCTAATGAAGATGATGTTTTAGAATGCTCAGGAATTTGTCCGTTTCCTTTGGCACTTCAAATACATGATCAGTCCATTACAGGTCAGATTAGATCGAAAACCCAAGAACACTAAGAGGTTTTAATTCTGCAATACTGGTTGACTCCATATTAATAGGTTGGAGGTGGAAGGCCATTGTTCGTGAGACAACAGATAGTATTGGGTTTTTTTTTATTCATTATTATTCTCTAACTTTAAAGTAGTCTGACACCAGGGCATGTGTGCACGAAGTGTTGTCTCAGTGCTAAAACCTTAAAGTTTATGAATATGTTTTAATTGGTAGCTTGTAATATCTCTAACATTTGAAATTGGTATCTAATCTATTAATACAGAAGGTCGTTGTTACATATTAAAATCATTGTAATGGATAAAACAGAACCGTGGGGTAAAGCGGCGTTAACATAATGTTTTTAAGATACCACAGAAATTTGAAATCCAACGAAAAAGTAAACTTTCAACACCAAAAGCTAGAAGGTTGGATATGAGTGCACTATGCCAAACTCAATCAAATGCTTTGGAAATATCCAGAATTTCAACCTTATTTTCACCAAAAAGATGGAGCACCAGAAAGTCTCCGGTAGAATGAAACAACAGAAACGGTTTTGACGATCACTAAGCAATTTAGATTGCTGCAAATAGTTTATAAGGTGGAAGTTTATTACGTGTTCGTTTGTTCGTCTCTTTCGAAACAGGCTGAATGTTAGCAATCATCAAACTTGAAGGATATTCACCACAGGTTTATGAAAAATTAAAAAGATTGCACAATACGAGACCCAGTGCTACTATAGAGCACATGGATTGATTAATTGTCAGGATCAGAGGTTTAATTAATGTTAAGATTTGCAAGAAACTTTTTTAAAGCCCATGTTTGGAAGTGTATATGGGGCATTTCCAAAATTTTTCTCTCTACATGAGGCAGTAGCTGACTGCTATCGACGAGATATGAGTTTTGAGCAAACAAGCTTCCCAGCAGATTAGCCTTATTGGTTGAGTCTATGGTGATTTTGCAGCGATTTCTACTCTCTATGCGAAGTCTTTCGAAATTATCATTTTTGTAAGAGCACAAATTGTAACGAGCCTCGTCTTTGAAACTGACCACGTTTCTGCAGGTTTCATTAAACCAATGAGTTTGATGCAAATTTTTTTAAAAAGTGTAAAAGACCGAATGCCTTATAAATGATCCCTTGTACCAATAGATCCGTGGCATTTATGTTTCTATTGATGAAACATATTTTGCATTTTGGTTTCATTCCCGTAGCTAACACACCGTTATGTCATTTGAAATTATCTTTTTTTATGGGGCTATCTAATTTTTATCGCGAAGGCAGAGTACAAAATTTCATAAAATTATCTTGGTTAATTTTCTTGTGAAAATTATTTCCACAGACAAACAATTGGACATTGTTATATCGATTCAGAAGTTGAAACAGATCAATAATTTTCAATACCTCTGAGAAACGTTTCTCAAAATATGCCTTTACAAGACAGATAAGCTGTTGTCAGAAACACAGCTAGCATTACGTTTAATAATTAAGAGATATTGTTATTTGAGAAAGATCTGGCAAGCCATAAAATGAGCGCTCCACCAGCCTTTTCGCTGAAAAACAAACTAAGCTTTATACCTACGTTCGTTGATGTCCTTTTGTGCTTTTTTTCCTGCATCTAACAGTGTTTATCTACCTTTGTACACTGCATATATTTACTTTAGGGTTGCCACATATCATATTGTTTTGATTTCGTTTTAAGCTGCTCATACACCTCCACTGATCCGTTACTTATGTTCGTATTTGTTGCTACTTCTCTCTTGTTTTCATTCACAACAACAAATTAGTTGCACAAATAAATCTTATTGTGCAATATTTTGCGCAAATCTGTTGTGAAAGTTTTTTAATTAGTTTCGTTGTTGGTTCAACGATTAGTGCGCAAATGAACAAATGAATGACTGAAAGAACAAATAGATGAGTGAAAGGGAAAGTTTGTTTCTCTCTGTCTTTATAAGTAGTTGCTTGATTTGTTTCTCGTTTATCCTTGTTGATATTACACTGAATGCAATGTAAAAACTTTTAATCCATTTAAAATAGTTCATTTGAGTTAATGATGTGATAAAGATATAAATTGTTACATACGTCGAAGGAAAACTTTCGGTAGAAGTCTATGAATGTAATAGGGTTATAATTGCGATTGTTTTGTGGCAATTTTGAAACGATAAAAATTAACAGAGTTGATTCAGTATGTACGATAAATATGCAATGTTTATTATGCGTACTTCGGGAATAAACTGCTGTGCAAATGAATTTTGAAGTTTAAAGTTCCTTATTTATTCTATACGAATATCTTCGGTATGTAGATAAAAATATAATCTTAAATGTAGGTAAGCATTAAAATAATACTCTGAGATTTTGTAGACGTCTAGGAAAACAAATCGTGTCCTCTAACATAAGAGACAGAAAGCTTTGAGATAAGCAAATAAATAGAACTAGAGTTCGCCTTGTGGCCGAAATTCAACCATTTCGATTTGACTAAATATATAGCAAAAAGTTTTTATAGCCTTTCTTGGTCGATAAAACACAAAAAGCTATTAATATTGTTGCTTAGGGTTCTGGTTATCGGCATTCATAAAAATCAGTGCAGCAGCTTAGTTGCAATAGCGTGATTGCCATTTAGAGGCGTGTTACTCCTACTAAGGAGCAAATGGTTTTTAATATCTTTTCGTCCTGCTCATTCTATCCCCATACCAAAATTCACCAAAATCAATGCCGTGAGCGCGTGGCACCACCCACTTAAAAACATAAAGGTCATATTCTCTGTATACCCAATTTTTAAAAAATCAATGTAGTAGCTTAGCCGTGTAAGCGTTTCTTCCATTTAGGGACGTGGCACCTCAAACTGAAAAACATAATGGTCATGCTATCGTTTCCTTGTGCTAATCTTATCTCCATACCGAATTTCGAAAGAATCGATACAGTGGTTTAGCCCTGAGAGCGTTTTTTTATTTAGGGGCGTGGCACCGCCCACTTTTAAAAAAGGTATAGTTTTATGCACTGCTCCTTCTTACATCCTTTCCAACAAAAAAAAAAAAAAAATAATCAAGCAAATCGGTTGAGATTTAGGTACAGAAACAGGGACTGAATCGATTTTGTTTGCCTATTTATATGGGCAATTCTCAAAAATTTGGGAATTCTACAGTTTTTGAGGCACATTTAACAAACTTGGTGGAGAGCTCACTTTTTACATATGAATCAAAAAACTGAAAGGCACAAGTCACGGAAAAGGTCGTTATAAAAGTTACGTATATTTTTTTTTTTTTTTTTTTTTTTTTTTTTTTTTTTTTTTTAAACGTTTATTTAAACCAAATTCATAAAGTATTACTATAAATAAACAAACAGTTTGAAATATATATATCTCTTATTATACACTGTCCCATATTCGAGCTCTCAAGTACATTAATTATTCTTAAACAAAATACATCTTTCTGAACTTATCGATAATATTAATAATGGTAAACATTTTACATATATAGTTTGATGCAAAGAAAATTTTGAAAAAAAAATTGCTTACATATTTTATGTATAGAAGATAAAAACAAGAGTCAATGGATTAAAATTAGGAGGTATAAATTATTCAGTTAGCCACCAATATTTTTTAATATCTAAATTCTGATTTCTATTTACGTCTTTTAAATAAATGTGCATATCAAATCTACGATTGAGAACAGTAACTTGATCGCAACTTACAGCTATATTATTGGCTCGTCTATATATATGATAGAATATAGGAATGCCAATTTCATTTTGAATAAATCTTTTTTTATTTAGGTACAAAAATGCTTCTGGTGGTACATACCCGGTTTGTAATGTATTACTTATAAACAAATCGCTGGAATAATATAGGGCCAAAATCAAGTTGTTTTCGTTGCAATCAAAGCATTTAAGAATGTGATTTCTAATGAGATGGATTATAAAATTATCTACCCTGTACACTTTTGCTTCATTATACAATTTTTCATTTGATATGTATTTTGTGTAATCGCTGCTACATGATCTGTAAAGACCTGTACATGCTCTTAAACATTTTCTCTCAAAAACTCGAATTTTTTCCATAAAAGATGGAGAAATGTTGAACCATATTTGACAACCGTATGTTAAGATAGGACGTATTAAAGATTGGTATAAAATTACTTTAACTCTTGGCTTAATGAATTTTGAGGAAAATAGTTTTTTGTACATGAAAAATGCATTACTTGCTTTTTTTAATTGTGTTTTGACATGGCTATAAAATATTTAACAACTTCTTTATTTGGAATATCTATTCCATTAGATTTAATACCAAATTTTTTCCAATTATTTTTGATGTCATAGTTACATTTTCCTACAGGAGGACGTAAAAGTATGGATTCACATTTGCTAACATTTATTTTCATTTTCCAATCTGTGGCATATTTTTCTACGATGTTAAAGTAAATTTGAAGTGTTTCATTAATTTTCTGAATTTTGTCGTCAGCATGGTAGATAATAATATCATCAGCGAAGCCAATTATATTATCAATTTTATTTAGAAGATCAAGAATGAAAAGGTTGAACAAAATTGGAGAATTAACTGTCCCTTGTTGTAAGCCGTTAACTAATATAAATTTCCTCGCACTAATTTGATCCTTGTTACATACTACAAAAGATTTATTACTTAACATGTTGTGTATCAAAACGATTAAATGAAAGGAAACTTTATATTTTGATAATTTATATGTTTACCCTGGAATCCATATGCTATCGAAAGCTTTTTCGAAGTCTATTAAGCAAGCACCAGTACATAAGCACTTATTTAAGTTCCAATTAATGTTAGAAACAAGCAAATGTATGGCGTGTATTGTGGAATGCTTGTATTTAAAACCAAATTGCCTATTGCAAATTAAATTCTCTCTTTGGTAGAACGTTGTTAAAACGTTGTTGACACAGGCTTCAAAAACTTTACTTATATTAGGTAGTAGGCTTATTGCACGCAGATTATTCGGGTTTGTAGTATCCTTATCTTTTTTGGGCTAAATTATGACCTTAGCAGTTTTCCATGCAATAGAAAAATATGAATTATTTAACATATTATTGAAAAGAGTACAAAAATCTAGGACAATTGACTCTGGGATGTTTGCTAAAATTATCTTTGGAATGTTGTCTACACCAGCAGACAGTTTTTTCCTTAGCTTATTAAAAATGTACAGAATTGTATCTTTTGTAACAAAATAGCTTACGGCAGATAGTTCATCCAGTTCATTAGCCCTTTTGCTTGCGCTAAATGTAGTTAACGTTGATTGGTTTGATTCATATACAGCTTTTATTTCCAAAAAACTTCTGAAAAAGTTATCAACATCGCACTGCAAACTATTGTCTGGATCAATCTCTTTAAAAGAGTGAACTGACTCAAGAAATGTACCAACTACATTTAACTCGGGATCTTTAACTGCTAGGATACTGTTGTTATTCACCCTTTCTAGTTGGTTAGGGTTTATTCCTGCATTATGAAGTAAAGCATCCTCGTTTTTTGGAATTTTTAAGGTTTTTAAATTGAAGAGTTTTGAGGTTCTAAATTGCTTTTTAACTTCATTAAACATGCTAGTTGGATTTTTACTAGTAATATTTTCGAGTTTTTCTCGAAAATGTTTATTTACCGCTAGAACGAGATTATCTTGAATGAGTTTTTTAACTAACTTTAATTTAACCTTTAGCAAATTAAGTTCGGAAAGAGTTAAGAAGACCTCAAATCTATTGACTTAAATTTTTTGAAACGGACACACTAAAAACTAACTTGCTAAACTGAATTTTTTTTTGGTGGGTTTTTGAAGGGTTTTTGATGTAAATTATTGCCATATACTTTTTTTAAAAAAAATTTAATTTTTTAAAAAGTTATAAGCATGTGAATTTTTATGTACGTCTTTTTTCAAATTGCAATTTCTCAGAAAACATTGAGCGAAAATTAATGAAACTTTTGTAGTAGGACTAAAAATAATTCAGAATTTAAATGAAATAAACTTTTCATAAAAATTTTTAAAATTTCTTATAAATAATGCACTTTTTAATAAATAAATAGATATTTAAGCTATACCTATAGCAAAATAAAAACAAAATTTTTATACAGAAATGTGCTCTGAAATCTGCACAATATTTCTGTGAAAAAAAATTGGAGGTACGCATCATTTATAAAAAGTTACGCGTACTTAAATGATTCTACATAGGTGCCTTGCCTATGCGATTCACACATTTACGCTCGCTGCGCGTTCTTACATGCATTCTTAATTTCTGCATAAATTATGATTTGTTGTTTTGAAACGGCATGCAGCGGTGAAATGCGAAAATAACATAGGCAAGGCACCTATGTAGAGTCATTTAAGTACGCGTAACTTTTTATTAATGATGCGTACCTCCAATTTTTTTTCACAGAAATGTTATGCAGATTTCAGAGCACATTTCTGTATAAAAATTTTGTTTTTATTTTGCTAAAGGTATAGCTTAAATATCCATTTGTTTATTAAAAAGTGCATTATTTATAAGAAATTTTAAAAATTTTTATGAAAAGTTTATTTCATTTAAATTTTGAATTATTTCTAGTCCTACTACAAAAGTTTCATTAATTTTCGCTCAATGTTTTCTGAGAAATTGCAATTTGAAGAAAGACGTACATAAAAATTCACATGCTTATAACTTTTTAAAAAACTAAAATTTTTTTAAAAAAAGTATAAGGCAATAATTTAGATCAAAAACCCTTCAAAAACCCACCAAAAAAAGTTTCAGTTTAGCAAGTTAGTTTTTAGTGTGTCCGTTTCAAAAAATTTAAGTCATTGTGCTTTTTAATGATGGTTAGAATTTTACTTTTTTCATTTTGCAATTTTTTTATAGTTGAATTTGAAAACCGTTTAGTTGAATCGAAATCTTTTAGCTTAGGAACAGATTTTTCTATTGCATCTGCAATAATGTCATTTAGTTTAACTAAATAAAAATCAATTTCGGGATTTGTGAGGTTTCTATCGTTAGGAATGCAACCACTGTTATTGTGTTCGATTAATGCATTGGTTTTAAATCTTTTCCAATTGAAATTTTGAACCTGGAACTTCTTTAAAAAATGCAAGTGGATGATCATTTCGATCATTTAAAACCACAATTTGTAAAGCGTTGTGATCGCTATCATAGTTGAGAGTGGTAAGGCAATTTATTGAATCAATCTGTCTGTGTATTAATAAACGAGAGTCCGCCAAGCATAGATCAAGATATGAACCACAACGAGGGTATGAAGGTGTAACAGATTCATACAAACTACATCTGAAACTTAATTCATTGCTTAATAACCATTCTTTGAGCATATTTCCTTTTGCATTATTTGAAGAACTACCCCAGTCCGTATGTCTACAGTTTAGATCTCCTGCGATTATGTAAAAGTAATTAGGATTTTCTAAATTTAGAGATTGAAAAAGTTTTTGCAATTCTGTTTTAAAATGTTTATTGTTACTTCCTGATGGGTAGTATACTGAAACTACAAATAAACTTTCGTTTGCTAACAACGGAATTTTAACAATGCATGTTTCTAAGCAATCAAATGAGCTAATTGTATTATTAGTATAGCTTTTATATCTAATATCATTCCTAATTAAGACAGCAGTTCCACCTCCTCTTATAGCATCTACTCTGTCTTTACGTATCAAGTGATAGTTTTTAAAATAGACTTTATGTCTAGCATTTAGTTTAGTTTCGCTAATTAATAATATGTCGGGATTGTACTTTTTTAGAAAATTACAAAAATCATATCTTCTGCTTAAATTTACATTACATTATACTTATAAGTTTTCTAACATCGAAAAGATTGTATCTATTCTAGATGTTTGTATTTGAAGTTGTTTATGTAAATTAATAGCTCTTTTAACGCTACATGAATTGGGTTGGTGATATTACCTTCCTGTGAGGTACTATTTTGTACAATATTAGCATAACTTATATTAGGATTTACTGCACTAGATGTTTTGAGTGATTTATTTTGAGATAATTGTTGTTTTCTTGCACGTAGCTTCTGTTGTAGCATTTTATATTTCTCACAGCCTTTAAAGTTACGTATATTCTAAGCTGAATTAGAACTCTGCTTACTGAATCATTACCATCACAATTGTTGAGGTCTAAGGCTGAGGAAAACTGCAGCGGTGTCTAGGGTCAGACTAAAAGGAAATCCAAAACTTTCAGTTTCTTTAAATTTATAGAATGTTTTCCTTAATAATAATTTATAAAAATGTGTAATGTTATTTAGGATTTATTTATAATTCTTTCAATATTTTCAATGTTATTTATGTTTATTGGCTTGGCCGGGACATAACCGTAGTTTCTGCATTCAATTAGCCGTTGTTGAACTCCTTGACTATTTAAGATATTAGCTGCTAACGTCTGGAATAAGAAAAACTCCGTTGCAATGTATGACCTGTGTCGGTAAAATTATGGAATTTATTTTTAGAAACAACCATGCACGCCTAGTGAAAACTATCAAAAGTATTCCACGCAAAGACTACAGCACTGTTCATCAGATGGTGTCTAGGAGCCTTCGGAAGGTATAAAAAACCTTCCCAGCTTAAAGTACTAACTACACTAGAAATACCTAAGTGATACGAGGCCTCTGCACTT
Source organism: Calliopum simillimum (assembly GCA_951812925.1). Lineage (NCBI taxonomy): Eukaryota > Metazoa > Arthropoda > Insecta > Diptera > Lauxaniidae > Calliopum > Calliopum simillimum. Next base: position 88,117,509 of record OX638369.1, on the reverse strand, counting down.
TTCCTTTAAGCTTTAAAACATCAATATTCTACCTTTTCGTTCGTTCTTTCGTCGTTTATTTGAGGTGAATATTTCACTTAAGGTGAATATTTTACTTGAGTTGAGTGTTTGATTTGAGGTGAATATTCACTTATGGTGAATGTTTCACATAAGGTGAATATTTCACATGGTGTGAATATTTTACTGAGGTGCGTATACTTGAAGCCGAGGGTGAATATTCAATTTAGGTGAATATACCAATACAGATAGACATAAGATTTGTTACGTCACAGGCACACAAATAAAAAAATGGATTTAGCTTTTCATATCTTATGTGCAGTCTCTTGTATTTTTCGACGCTGAATCCGAATGCATCCTCAGAATTGTCAATATACCTTCAGGATTTTTAGATAACTCAGCCGTTAGGTGTATGGCGTACCTACAGAAAGGAGTCGCATCGAATAGCCATACTTTTGAACTTTTCTAAATTTCCGATAAAGAGAAGGTATTTCAGCCCCCACACAAAAGATTAAATAATCGAAATTATATCGGAAAACCCGGCAAAGTCTCTGAGATAAAAAATATACGACGCCATGCCGCAATATATTTTGACCTTTGCATGGGCGCTGAACTATTTTGTCTTTGAACCAACATAGCTCGGAAATTTAAAATACTATTGAAACAGTTTGGAGGTATATTAAGATAAGAAAGAGAGTGGTTATTTGATTACCTTTTCCTGTAGCTATGCCATGAGCCTAAAAATAGTCTTTCTCCAAAGCAAGGATATCTCAAAATCCTACAGATATATTGATAATTCTGATGACAGATTTGGATTCAGCGTCAAAAAGTACATAGAACTTAATATGTGAAATAAAAATTTAGTTTTTGTTTTTCGGGCCTGTGTTAATATTAAACTTTTGACTTAAAATAAAATTGTTTTATTAGTTCAATTTGGTCTTGAAATTATATCAAAGTATAAATTAAAATAGGTTGAATATCCTTTAGCGAGAGCTTCTTTCGATTAAATTGCAATGGGTCTGGAAGGGTGTAGCAACGCTACTGGTGAAATGATTCATTTAACAAACCTAAGGGTTTTGTTCCTTAATTTTTTAATTTAAGTGACATAGTTTTGTATTTGTGTCACAGTATATTTTGATTCTTGTGCTTTTTCTTTAAATCCTGTTGCAGCCCTAACAAACTCAAATCACGACCTGTCAATGTGGTCCTTTAAAAATTAATGACTTTTGCTTAACAGAATATAAAAGTTTTTATCATCTTCAAATTTATTGACTCATAAAGTCTCCGCTTTTTTTTTTAATATGTTCAAAACATCTTTCTTTTAACTTTTATGTTGCAAATATTTCATTTATTTTTTTTTCCGAAATCCACTTAGCTTTGTATACAAACCACATCCGAACTTCACCTCCACCTTTGCCTTCCGCATGAGGTTTGCACAATTTGAACGACCTTTTAAACACCTTCATCAACAACTTTGAACACGCACTCTACGTGTTGTTTGTTACATATTCTACGAGTATCTTAGAAAACGCTTTATTATCAGCTGTTTGTTGCATATATACAAACGCACTCATACATACATATGTGAGTAGTACATACTTGTGTGTTTGTAGGAGGTACGAGTACTCGTATCCATGTACTCCATACATGAGTGTTTGTTGTTTCCTTTTTATTTTATTTGTATCGTACGTGTAGTCGATTTTGCTGTCTGTGTAAGTATTTTGAAAAAATTGCTTACCAGGATAACAGCAAACGACATTTAGCAGTAGCTTGCTGTAGCTGTAGCTATGTAGTATCGTACATATGTTATGTGGTTGTAGCTCATGCTGTTGATGTACACTTATATGTATGTATGTGCCATTTTTTATACGCACAGTTAAAGTGGCGTACTCATCAAATGTTCTATGCTACCCCATTAAAAGGTTTCCCTTATCATCATATATCTTGGAATATACTTTAAGATGAATGCTTCCTGTACGGAAAGAATATTTCATAATCGTCGTTCAATATTATTTCCTATTTAATGATGTACAGAAATATGTCGTATGAGTAACATTTAATTAACATGGAAACATAAGGTTTCTTGTTAATTTTTTTCCTGACTGTATGCTGTTGTAAACACTCAATTATTGTAAAAAAGCGAACTGGAATTCTAAGTGAATTTTTCAAATATATAGATGCTAGGGATACATGTCGAGATTTCGGAACGCAGGCCTCTTTCAGTCCCGACAATCCCGGGATTGATCGCGATAGAACCCGTGATTAATTATGCAGTCATAAAAGAAATTGGAACGAACTTTTTATTTCTAATATACAGTCTTATGAGTACTTTGACGTAGAATTGGATTGCATCCTCAGAATTATCAATATACTCATAGGATTTTAAGATATCCTTGCTTGAAGTTGCCGAGAAGGTCTTTAACTCTCTCAATAAAGAAGTCAGGCGATCGTGCAGACAAGATAAAAGAAGAATGTATAACGACCTCGCGAGCGAAGCCAAAAGCGCTGCAAATGCTCAAAATCTCAGGCAGCTTTACGATATCACCCGCAGATTATCAGGCAGAAAACACCAACAGAGCCGCCCTATCAAAGACAAAAATGGAAATCTCTTAACATCCGCGAACGACCAACTAAAGAGATGGAAAGAGTATTTTTGTGATATACTGAATCCCATGTCTACCACATCCCCGCAACCAGAATCACCAACTACAACTGCCGCAGTGATTCGCAGTAGTAGCCGAATACAAACACCGCCGCCTACAATTGATGAAATAGTGAAAGCTGTCCAAAGCATGAACAACAACAAGGCCGCCGGTATAGATAAAATAACAGCTGAACTGCCAAAGGCATGCCCCATAACATCAGCTAAAATTCTTCATCCTCTGCTCACCAAAATCTGGAGCGAAGAGCGTTTGCCAGAAGATTGGCTACAGTGCATGTTAGTCAAATTGCCGAAAAAAGGTGACCTAAGTGAGTTCCGAAACTATAGAGGCATTACCTTGCTCTCAGTACCATCAAAAGTATTGACGAAAGTGCTTCTGAACAGGGTAAACGAAAAACTTGATTCGGCCATTCGAAAGCAGCAAGCAGGATTCCGGCGAAACCGATCATGCGTGGATCAAATCAACACCCTAAGAATAATTGTCGAACAATCATGCGAGTGGCGTGCTGCACTTCAACTTGTCTTCGTTGACTATAGCACTGCCTTCGACAGTGTCTCCCGAGAAAACATCTGGGCGTCACTGCAACGAAGAGGTATTGCCGCAAAGGCCATAAACTTAGTACGTGCACAATATGAAGGCTTTAAATGCAGTGTGTTACACAAGGGGTTGTTGTCACCGTCATTCACCACAAATTCAGGCGTACGGCAGGGGTGTTTACTATCGCCATCACTCTTCCTTATCGTTCTTGATGATATCCTAGATAAAGCTCTTAATAAGGCCAAGAGGGGTATCCAATGGAACTTTACCAAACATCTGGAAGGTCTCGACAACGCTGACGACATCTGCCTCTTATCGTCCAAACATTCAGATATGCAAAGCAAAATTGAAGACCTTGTCTTGGAATCACAAAAGGCCGGCCTAAAAATCAACGTATCCAAGACTAAAAGCATGAAGCTAAACGCAAGCAATGACATCACGTTTAAAGCTGGCAGTGATGACATCGGAAACGTCGATAGCTTCACGTATCTAGGCAGCATTATCTCCATGGATGGTGGAGCAAAAGAGGATATCAACTCAAGAATAGCAAAAGCAAAAGGCGCGTTTGCTCAACTGAACAAAATATGGTCTTCATCCGTTATATCCACCAAAACGAGAGTGCGCATTTTTGATTCGAATGTGAAATCGGTTTTGTTATATGGGTGCGAAACGTGTCTTGTTACTGAACAACTAATGAATAAGCTGCAAGTATTCGTCAACAAATGCTTAAGGCGTACACTAAAGGTTTGGTGGCTCCGCACTATATCAAACGCCGATCTACATCAGAAATGCAATCAGGGGGCTATAGCAATCGAGGTCAAGCTGCGCAAATGGAGATGGATTGGTCACACTCTCCGGAAACCACACAGCAAAGTTTGTCGCCAGGATCTTGAGTGGAATCCACAAAGTAGTAAAGCACGTGGTAGACCCAAAACCAACTGGAAGAGGTCGCTAGAAAAGGAAATCCAAGAATCGGGAAAGTAGTGGCAAGAGATCAAAGTCATCGCAAAGGATCGTGACAAATGGAGAGATTTCATATTGGCCCTATGCTTCTCCTAGGAGTTAAAGAAGAATACATACATTGCTTGAAGTTGGAGAAAACGCTGTTCTTAGGCCTACAGCGTAGCTATAGGAAAAGGAGAAATTGTGGTTTTTTTAAATGTATCGAATAGTCATACGGTTTCTTATAAAATATACCTTCGAAATTTTCCAATTGAACTCTTACTTTCCGAGCTATGATCCTTTGAGAAGTCCTAGATTTCAGCCCTGGACGAAATATTTTGGGGCGTGGCAACGCCCGGTACAAAGACTGCATGTAAGAAATAAAAAGTTCATTCCACACTTTTATTTTTGTGTTATTGATATTGATATGTCAGAGGCTCTATCGGACTACTTGAAGTTTTTCACCAAAAAACATCTATTTTGACTTTTGATATTTCCTATTTTTTCAATACCGACATTCCGAGCAAAACTATCATTTTGAACTTATCTTTTTGAATGCACGAAAATTAGAGGCGATATGAATTGCATCACAACAAATGGCTATGAATACAAAACATAAAAAAAAATTATCAAATCAGATTGTTGACCGAGCACGGGTCGGTCTCCAACTTCTTATAAGAAACGTTTGGCACGCAGTCCTCTCTTTTGTACAAAGCTAGCCATTCATATTATTTAAGTTTTGGTGAGCATCCGATGACTATCTCTTGATGGTTCGAGTAAATTCTTTTTGCTTCTGTTTTGACGAAAATTCTGGTTTTCATGAAATTGCGTCAGATGATTCGCTTAACTCCTTTTAATTTCTTTGAATTTATGCAACATAATTTCTGACGTGTGCCATGTTATCAATCGGTAGCAGGTATATAAAGAACAGATGAGGGAGTAATTCTAATTGATCCTGTAATGTACAGATATGATCTTTAGATAGTTCTTTGAAAGGGACAAGGGACACCTTAAATTCATACTGAAAACTTGATGATTTTTCATATTCTTACATATTTTGTATTTCAGTTGTTTTTTTTTTCTTGAAATACCTTGTATTGCAATTGCGGAAAGTCTTACACAGATTTGTACAGAAATAAGTAAATGTTGAAAAGTTTTTTTGTGTTTGTTGCTCTTCAAGTGGTGTTGGTGAGTGTTGACGTTGTTGTTGGTAGCATAACTGAAGAGTCTACATGGAGGCAAGTATGCGAGTAAATGGTAGATGATTTTGTTGTTGATACAAATGTTCAAATCTTGAAGGATGATAGGGGTATGTAGTGAGCTACGCAAGTCCTCTATACTCAACTACTGTGTTATGGATGCTTTCAGGAGCAATGCTGTAAAAGATTGTAAGCAGTAAGAGTATTAAACAGAAAAATGATTTTTAAAAGATCTATTGTGAATCTTTTCATAGATTTTATTTTTCATTCGCTTGCAATAATTTTAGGTCTGAGTCTCATAAGAGACTATGCTCTGACTTCATTTGACTCTTCGAAGAGAATGCCGCTTCTTAGCTTCTTATCTTCAAAATTTTGAGCTCTTGGTGTAGGCTTATTATTATTTTTCAGTGTTTCATTTTTTCACTTCCTAGAATTATAAAGAGATTGTTGAGGCCAGAAGCATGTGCATTATTTTGCAGCTTTTCAAAGAATACACTGCTTCAATACGCACTCTGAGTTCATACAAAGTTTGGCAACAACATGAGGCACAAAATAATTGTTGTTGCTGTTGTTTTGAAATGCCAAAAAATGCTCTGCATCCATTTCTCAATTTTTCCTTGCAACAACAATTCATTTTTGTTCAACTTTAGATTTTCTTCAAGTCCTACTGTTGCATTATGTGCGCCTGGTAGTTATATTTTTTAAAATATTTTTTTAAATAAATTTTTTTATTAAAAATGAGAGTTAAAAAAAAATATAAAAAAAAAACAACTCAAGAAAAAAATTATGATAATAAAGCACAAACATACATAAGTACATATGAGTTGATATAGACACTGATGATCACATTTTTCAGACATTGAGGAAACATATGGAATTTGGTTGATACAGAAAACTCTAAGTTCATCTTTAGCCTTTGCTTTTACTCAATATTATCATACATTTGTGACTGTCCAGTGGAAAAGGTACCTTATCTTTACAAAATAAAAAACTGTTTTTTTTTTTTCCTAAAAATACATAGAATTTTGAATAAAATGACATCTCGATCACTGGAAAATTCCGAAATTGACTGAGTTGTGGCATTTTGAAATCGCAAAATGAGAAATTCAAGTTTGTAGATATCGAAGTTCAACGTTTGTCAATTACACTGGTCTACACGAATTTTTTGTAAATTTTGTTTTTTATTTATTAATGAGTAGCATAACGAACATTAATAACCTTATACAAAGAGAACTAGACCTGATGGCCCATTTCTGGAACTAGATTTGAGTTCAGAGCACCCAAATTACTTAAGAAACATCATCCTCTTCTCAAGTCGAAATTTTTTTCGAAATTTGTAAACCAGTGTTATCAATTTTCACAGGGTAGAGGTTCGGTAAGACCGCTTTTATTGGTATTTAAAATTTGATAATCGGACTCTAGTCAGATGTAAAATGTTCAGTACATGTCTAAGCACTAGATTAGGGTTGTAACGGAGGTAACTTTAGCGGATGCAGATGCGAATGCGGAATTTCAAAATTCGACATCCGCGGAAGCGGTGTTTTAACGCATGCGGATGTGGAAAAATAACGCCATTTAACGTCCGATCAGCAAGAGTAGCATATCGTTTTAAATGTCTCAATATGGGCTATAGTTCACTTATAGAAATAATTTATGACAATTGTTTTTTTGACTAGTTGTAATCATTATCTCAGTTTTTACAACCGTAAGGTGCCAAAGGCATTTCATAGAATTAAAGCCCACAAAAAATCATAAAATTCATCTCAACAAAGTTTCCTCAAATTGTTGAAATTGAAGAAGTTATAGCGAATCTAAATCCCCAGAGCAAAATATGAAAAACAGGATGTTTCAAAAACAAAAAAAAAAAACTATGCAATATTGTTTTTATACCCTACACCCAGGGTATGTTCACTTTGTCCTTCCATTTGTAACGCAGAGAAGGAGGCGTGGCAGATATAGAAAAGTATATATATTCTTGATCGGCGTCACCTCCTGAGTCGATATTGCCATGTCCGTCTGTCTGGCTGGCTGGCAGGCTGGCTGGCTGGCTGGGTGGCTGGCTGTGCGTGGAAATATTTTTTACGGGAAAACTAACCATGATGATTCAATGAAATTTGGTATGTTGGCTTTGTTGTAAAAGATAGCTCATGGGATTGAAAACGAGCAAAATCGGTCAACGGACACGCCTACCGCCCATACAAAAAATATATTCAAAATGCAACTTTAGGAGTATTTTTCACGACAATTCAACCGAAATATACTTAAATACTACGAACTATTAGTACAAACTCTGAAAAAAATTTGGATGAAATCGGACAAGAGGGCATGGCACCTCCCATACAAGCAAAAGCTTCAAAACGCTATACTGAAAGAGTTTTTTGGGATAATCTAACTAAATTTCACTTAGACTATAGCAACTATAAATGCAAGCTCTCAACAAAAACTGGGTGAAATCGGACAAGAGGGCGTGGCACCTCCCATATAAGCCAAAGCTTTAAAACGCTATACTGAAAGAATTTTTTGTGATAATCCAAATCAATTTCACTCAAATACTAAAGACTATAAATGCACGCTCTTAGCTAAAACTAGACGAACTCGGAAAAGAGGGCGTGGCACCTCCCTTATAAGAAAAAGCTTCCAAATGCCATACTAAATCGTTTTTTCAGATAATCCAACCGAATTTCACTTAAACACTAAGAACTATAATTGCACGCTCCGAGCAAAAACAGGGTTACCTCAGACAAAAAAGCGTGGCACCTCCCATAAAAGCAACATTTTCAAAATACTTCAGTGTAGGGTATTTAATGTTTGGCCAGGCCAAAGGTTACACCCTTACTAGTTTTATTTATTTGCATACTGTTTGAAATGTCAAATGTTAAAAAAAATTTTGCATAGTCTTAGGGGGCGATGTTTGTTTTTGAACATCCTGTTTTTCATATTTTGTAATGAGCTTTTAGATTCGCTATAACTTCATCACTTTCAGCAATTCGAGTAATTTTTGTAATGATGAATTTTATGATTTTTTGAGGGCTTCAATTCTATGAAGTGCCCTTGGCACCATATGGTGGTAGAAACTGAGATTATGAGTACAACTAGTCGAAAAAAACATTTAAGATAAATTACTTCTTTGAATGAAATATAGTCCATATTGAGACATTTAAAACGATATACTACACTAGCTGATCAGACGTCAAATGGCGGAACGATAGGTAAAATCATTTAGGAGCTTATTAAAAGGCCGAAAAAAAAAAAAAAATTTTCCTTAAAACTCAAAACCGATAAAGCGAACTTTTTTTTTTGTGATACTATCTTGTGAACACCCAATTTTCTGCTAGCCAGAAATTAAATATCGTCAATGCCAGTTGAAGGACGGCTGCCTCATGACGATAAATTTCGCAAAAATTTACCCACTTCTCTCATATGACAAAATTTTTTTACTGTCCGCTACTGTAGCAAAGGGGTGAGGGAAATTTTTGCAAACTAACATATTTTTATGGGATATTGTGGATTGGGCTAACTGCCAACGTTCGATTAACCGAAGACTAACTTTGACTCATATCTGTGCCTATAAGGTATTTACAGGTGTTGCTTTTTTAATTGTTAGTTATAGTTTGAACCTTTGGCTATAAAACCTCATTATCAATTTTTATTATCGTAATTATTTTATATTTAAAATAATTTTTTTTTAAAAAAGCCAATCTTTAAACTGTTTTTCAACCACCTCTCTCAAACCAATGGAGAATATTTTCGAATAGCCAAAGGTTAAAGTTTTGACGTAGATTCCTCTCCATTTTTGTAGTCTACAACGGCAAGTTGATGCTCTTTGCGCCACTCACGTCTTGGTTCAACATTCGCCAAATATGGTACAGACGCTGACAAGGATATCGTTAACTATGGATCAGATACCACCAAGATTAATTACACTGTGGAACATTTCAAACTTTTTTTAAAACACATTAGAAAATCCAAGAAATTCTTAAAGTAGACGTTAAAAAAAAATATCCGTTTCTCGTGGTTTTTCTCCAGCACGTGACATTTTTTTTAATCGATTTTTGAAGTTTTTTTATCCACTGTACATGAAAAAAACAAAAATACCGCATTCTTGTGTTAAATCGATGAATTTAACTATATGATCCTTACATCTGAGGTGTATCATATGTTCAGAAAATTTATGCAAGATATTGCGGGGAATATTTTTGTAAAAAATTTTAACCCAGTTTGACCCCCACATGTGGGTCAGTTTTGCCCTTTTCTTAAAAAGGTACAAAAATGACACCTAAAACAGGGGAATATTGAGTCAGTATGTACTACAGAAATATCTGCTATAAAATTTCACTACTAGTTTTTAAACACATAAAGGTCGAAATTTGAGCCCGAAACCAAAAAAATCGTTAAAATCAATTGAGACTTTTCGCATTGCATATTAATTACATCCCTGACGCGCTTACCTTAAGATTTAAGAATTTTTCGTCTTTGGCAACTCTTAGTGAAATTTTTTGTAGGATATTTTTGCAAAACTTTGTAACCCATTGTGGCTCAGTTTTAGAAAAAAGGGTCAAAAAGACCCACAAAAAATGGATAAAATAGGTTAATGAATTCTAGGAAAATGATCCTTATGTGATTTCGTTATGATCTTCTGAGAACGAGTTTTGTCCAAAATGTAGTTTTAGAGTCTTACAGTGGGGTGAAATTTGGAAAATATTTATTGTTAGAACTGCTTACTGATTTTAATGATTTTTTTGCTTTCGGGATGAAATTTTGCTTTTTTAGTGTTCAGCAACTCGTAGTGAAATTAAATAGCAAATATTTCTGTAGTACATACTGACTCAATATTCCCCTGTTTTAGGTGTCATTTTTGTACCTTTTAAGAAAAGGGCAAAAATGACCCACATGTGGGGGTCAAACAGGGTTAAAATTTTCTACAAAAATATTTCCCGCAATATCTTGCATAAGTTTGCTGAACACATGATACACCTCAGATGTAAGGATCATATAGTTAAATTCATCGATTTAACACAAGAATGCGGTGTTTTTGTTTTTTTTCATATACAGTGAAAAAAAAAAACTTCAAAAATCGATTAAAAAAAAATGTGACGTGCTGGAGAAAAACCACGAGACACGGGTATTTTTTTTTAACGTCTACTTTAAGAATTTTTTGGATTTTCTCATGTGTTTTTTTTTTGTGTCGAACGGTGTTATATTACGCTGGATAGGAAGGTACTAATTCAACTTTACCCACCAGAAATGTCATAGCGGCAATATATTCTTACGTTCGATTGCAAAGGTCACCAATAATGGTAGTACCAAATGTGCTCCGGTGTCAAAGGTACCCGAATTTACCCTATCATAAGAGTAACATTATGTTACAACATAGAAAGAAAAAGCAAATGAATATGCAGATTTAATAAAAATGCAAATTTTCCTTAACAATCGAAAGGCTTTATTCATTGCTCTACTTTATAAACAAAAGCAACTAAATTTATGTTTCCCTTACAAGAGTTGAAAAAAGATACAAGTACCTAATAGATGCAGGAATGTTGCTACATACACGGAGCAAAAAATTAGTACTTGCTACTTTATTTCCCATCAATTTTACCAGAATTTCAAGTCAGAATGGTGATAACTCCACACTGAAGTAAATTTCACCTAACTGTTTTAGTCAATTCAGAATGTATGCTTGCTAGTAATTTTTTTTTTAAAATTGACGTGATATTTACCTTACTGTAAAGTTCAAAAAAAAAAAAAAAAACGAACTGACCGCACTAGGGTACGAACCCTGGCCAGTCCGTGTGATAGGTAGATGCATATCCCCATGCGCTACTGGCGCATATGATGAAAAGTCATAAAATTTGTATTTGTATATTGTGAATTTTAATAAAAATCTGAGAACCCAAATGCAAATTTCGAAAAATTTCGAAAAATGTCTGCCTAATAATAGAAATTATTCCTAAAATTATAGAAGTCAAAATGATTATATTGTAGATATTTACCTTACTCGACTGAAGTAAAAATTATGTTGCGTATTTTTCTCCGTGTAGTGAAAGAGTTGGCAAGAAATGCCGTTTCTATTGTTTATACCAAAGAAATTATTTTGAAAAAACGAGAGAGTAACACACCGCGGCAATCGCAATTTAAGTTTTCCGTGATACTTAACTATCTTATGCAAATAGTTTCAATCAGAGTATACTTTTGGTTTAAGATGAAGTTTCCCTTATAGTCCCAAAGTTCGACAAAATAAAGGTCATTTGCCTGGATAGCATTAATTCTCACGAAACCATACTCCAAAATCAGCTTATAATATTAAATTTAAAGTCTAAGATTTTTTTCAACTTTTTCTAATGATATCTGGAAACTTTTATGATGCCAGACGCGAGTTGAGAGCTGCAACCAAATCTTAATATTCCAAATAGTTTTGTAAACATTTTCCATATGTAAAGGAACTTCCGCATGTGTGTGTCTGTCTTGTGAGTAAAAATCCCTTTGTGTGGGTTAATATTTGATTCCATATGGATGCGTAAATAGAATTTGCAATGTATGAAATTGTACAAGTGTACTTGTGTTAGTGTAGCTGGTATTTATGATTTTAACAGATTTGCATACGCAAGCAAATCTTCGAAATCATTTGCCTGTTAAACTGATAAGGCGCACAACGTACAGTGGGCGTTGGCACTATTATTATTGTGGAAAATTTTTAAAAAGTTAAAAAAAGTCGAAAACATTGAAGAACGAAAAATTCAATACACATAGTATCGAATAAAATTAAAAAGTCAAAAAAGTTGATAAATCAAATTATCGTATTCATTGCACGTCTATTTGTAAATATGCAAAAGAATTCTGTTCAGTCCCTGTTCCTATAGCTAAATCTCATAATAGTCGCTGGATTTTTTTTTTGTTGGAAAAGTTGTGAGGAGGGGAAATGCTTAGGATTTTCTTTCTTTTAAAAGTGGGCGGTACCACGTCCCTAAATGAAAAAATGGTCTCACAGCTAAACCGCTGCATAAATTTTAATGGAATTTGGTTAACACTAAGGGGCAACAATATCACGATAATATTTTAAGTGGGCGGTGCCATGCCCCAAAATGGAAAAAACGCTCTCTCGGCCAATCAGCTTCAACGAATTTTATGAAATTTAGTGTGAAGATAGGGTATACACTGAGGAATGTTAATGCGACTATTATGTTTTTAAGTGGGCGTTGCCATGCTTCTAAATGGTAAAACACTGTTACGGCTAAGCCGCTGCATCGATTTTTATGAAATTTGATATGGAGATAGGGTTAGCACTAAGGAACGATTATATGTCTGTTATGTTTTTAAATGGAAAAAACGCTCTCACGGCTTAGAGTTAACATTAAGGCTCGATAATATGGCCTTTGTGTTTTGAAGTCGGCTTTACTACACCCCTTATTATTTTCCAAATAGAGGAAACATTTTTTTCCTAGACACTTAAGTGAATAAAGTGACAACTTCTTATCCACTTGTACTTTTGAGTTTCAAAAAAAGTTTTTCTTGAGACACCATTTTGGATGTGAAAGAAGAACTAGTAAGGGAACTGATGCTATTGTGGTATAGTTTTTCAATGTGGTATGGTTGCATATCTTCGATTTGGGAAAGAACCTGCGAATATCACTGCTTTTATCCTGTCAGAAAACATGAAAAACGAGGAACGAAACGTAAATCGCGTGTGGTCGATGTAATTTTGCCCATTTTTTGTAAAAAAAATTTTGTAAAGAAAAAGTTGCTTTTTGGTGAAGTTCAATTGACATTCAATTAAAGTAAGTGAAAAATATTGCGAAGTAAGTGTTTAACTATGTAAATTCACAAAGTTTCCAATTTAATTTTTACAATTTTGTAATTTCTGAAAATTGGCCAGTTTGGTATAGTCGGGCTTCGCTAATGTGATATATAAACATTTCTTTATATTCTTAACATTATTTGATGGCTGTTTATTTTTAATAAGAACTATGAGTTTGAGAACCAATGTAAATGTTATTATGAACTTAATTCATACCTTTCAAACTTTATATTTGGTTGTATGGTAAAGTACACCACATTATCGTTCTTACACGAACTACATTACCCGCTCACTTTACAAGTACTGATCAGTATATATACCACATTGCCCTACAATATATACCACATTACCTGCCAACTTTTTGAAAACAGGTTTTTTAACTTTTTTCAGATTTTGCTCAATAACTTTTTTTAATGAAATTGCACACATTTTACAATACTTCAATGATCAGCATAAAAAAATTTGGCTGAAATTGGTCTAACGGTTCTCTTTCAAATTCCACCTTAACATTAGGTACACCACATATGCATCAGTTCCCTTAAGCATGTAACATTTGGCTTGGCCAAACATTAAATACCCTACACAGCAGTATTTTTGAAAATTTTGATTGTCTGGGAGGTGCCACGCCCCTTTGTCCGAGTTCACCCAGTTTTTCCCCAGAGCTTGCATTTAAAGTTCTTACTGTCTGAGTGAAATATGGTGGATTATCTCAAAAAAAAGTTTTCATTATAGCGTTTCGAAGCTTTTGCTTATTTAGAACATGCCACGCCCTCTTGTCCGAGTTCGTCTAGTTTAAGCTCAGAGCGTGCATTTATAGTCCTTAGTATTTGAGTAAGATTTAGTTCGATTATCTCAAAAAACTTTTTCAGTATAGTGTCTTAAACCTTTTGCTTATACGGGTGGTGCCACTCCCTCTTGTCCGATATAACTCAGTTTTTGTTGAGAGCTTGCGATTACAATTTATAGTATTTATGTGTATTTTAGAATAATCCTTAAGAGGCATTTGTCCGTTGACAAATTACGATTATTTTCAATCCCACGTGCTAGCTTTGACGGCGGAGGCAGAGTACCAAATTTTATTGAAGTATCTTGAACATTGCTGGGCACCACTACATGCAACGTACTTTTTGTCTCGAAAGATAAGCAAAAAATCCTCTCTTTAATATGAACGTTTTGCCCACCAACGATCTTGAAGTAGTCTGCGCTCTCTTCTTGTGCCTCTTTTTTCGTTTTTATCGAAAATGTATGAAAGCTACTACTAGTGCTAAGCAAATATAGTCTTGTTCTTGAGTTTCGTTCTTGTTCTTGGTAATTTTGCGAGACCAAGACGCTGATATTTTTGCAAGACCAAGACTCAATGTGCAAGAACAAGACCAAGACTGCAATGGTCATGGTCTTGGTTTGCTCATCACTAGCTATTACATTTCTGGGTTACCAATGCGTTGCAACTTGCAAGTGTTACCATATCATGAATTTTACTGTAGTTTTCTTGTTGCATATTTTACACTGACCTGAAGTAATTGTTTGACACTGATAAAGGAGGGCAGTGTACTTTAGTGTCAAAATGATATCAGTGAAGATTTGTTTCTTGTAGTTTTTGAATTAATACACTTTATTTGAAGATGTTTTGTGCAGTCCGCTCATTGATATTCTAAAGCTATTAAATAATATCGAAAAAATCCAAATATGTTAAAGAGTATCAAATGGAATCCAATCGGATGACACAGGGGGTACCAGATAATATCAAAAAATTTAAAATCGGATTTCATTTAGCCGTATTTAAGATATATATTTTTATTCAAAAATCCGAATTTTTTCCAAAAAAAAGTTACTCAAGCTTCTACTGTGTATCAAACTGGCGTACAGACATTTTGAACCAAACACAGATGTTACACTATGAGCACGATACAGGAGAGCTCCAAACGATGATACTTGTGCTATCGATGTTGTTGTTGTTGTTTTTGTTGCTGCTAACAAAATAATGCTCTCTGTCTGCATTCAGGCAGGCAGGCAGACAGACCGGCAGACAGTCACACAAAACAGACAAAGACTGAACAAATTGTGCTGAATCGTAAATAAATTTTAAAATAAGCGAATTTTTACTTGCATATTTTTGTGCGATAGCTTGAGTTTAAGTGTGCGTATGTGTGCATAAATACACGGATATATATATAGTTTACTTGTATGTCTGTTTATATTAGTGTGTGCATTTGGTTTTATAAATAAATTCGTTTTTGACATTCTCATAAATTTCGCATTTGCTTATCTTGTAGATTAAACGATTCACTTGAATCTGATTTATTTACTTCCAGCTCAAAAAGATCAAATACGAAAAATTTTAAATATCCTGTGATGTTTTCAATTGAATTTTATTCGTATGTCTTCTCAACTATACCTACTAATCATCTGTACGTATGAGTATGTGTATAAATTTACATTAGTATATATCTTCAGTCTCGATTATTGAGGGCAGACTCAAGTTAATTTTGGCAACAAATTATAACTCTTGTGTAAATTGTGCAAATATGCAAATTATTTATAACGCACTGTGTGTGGTACTTTGTGTCATATGTAGGTATGTGTGTCATACCACTGCGTACAAAAAATTAGCATGGATATATAAAAAGTTATATTTAGTTAACGTTGAATTAAACATTTTTAAAAAATGTCCTTGAAAAATTTTTTCGGTGAATGATGTGTAAAGGTAAATGTAAAGATATCTATACTTGGAAGCAAAAAAAAAGAACTAAGATAATCGCGTGACATTTCTAATCGAAAATTATAGTCCTTAAAGTCAAGATAAGCAAATAAAAGATCATCTCAAATCTTCCAACCATTGCCAATATCAGTTTCATGAAATGGGCAAAAACATAAACCAAAAAGTGCAATGTTTCATTAAATGTGTGTTTTTTTTTAATGACTGACTGATGGTTCTAACAAAGAAGACGTCCATGGAAGAATCAACCAAGCTTAATTTACAAGTATTTAACAAAAATTGGCTTCAATGAATTCTGAAATTTGCTTTCCTACTAGAAAACTTCTAGATTGTTTTATCAATGCCAAAAAAAAAAAATATGACTCTAACAAATACTTCAGTGTACTATATTTTAACTAAACAAAACCTTCAGGTCTAACTACAGAAAAGTTTAGGATATGGTAACTCTTGCAAGTTGCAACGCATTGACAGTAGCTTCCGTACATTTTTGCGAGAGAGAGAGAGAGCGTAAGCAAGAATAGAGAGCAAAAAACTAATTTTGTGACTATATAAAGTTGCATTTTGTTGTATTTACCTCAACTATAGAATATGCACTGAACAGAACTACATGACAGGTCTGTGCTGCATTTGTTTTTTCTTCTCTCATATCCAACTTCTCTCAAGACATTGGCAGTACAGTAAAATTAAATACACTCAGAAAAAAAAATTGTAATGGCAACAATTTTGTACTTTCGCCCAACAATTTTCGTAGGTTAAAATGAACCCCCAACTTAAATTCTTATCTTAAGAATGAACGATGTAAGCCGTCAAGTAAGAATTTTTATTTTTGACCTAAAGATATAAAGTGTCAATACTTCAAAAAAATAAATTGTTGTCTCAAGAATGACTTGTTAATCAAAATTTCAACAATTAAAATTGTTGACGCAAGATTGCGTTGTTAATAAAAATTGTTAAAATAATTGTTGGTGCAAAAACTGAAATTGTCAGATTTCCAAAAATTTAAATTCTTCTACTGAAAACATTACTTTTGAAATAAAGTGATTGACATATCGTCGGCTGAGTATTATTTTGCCGTAAACGCCACTTCGTTGAAAAAGCAAAAGCAGATAGTTTGTGCTCATTTATGGCAAAATAATACTCAGCCGACGATATATTTACTGGAACAGATTTTACAAATTAAGTTCTTAGAGCATCAAAATAAATATGAAAACTTTAAGTATACTTATATATACTTATGGATAAAAATCTCCCTATTATGCTATGGAAACAAATTAGGAACTTTTAAGTAGAGCAAACTTAAGTTTGCCAAAATTTGGTTTATTTTAAAATAGGATTGTGTTGTGCTTAGTTTTACCTTAATATTAGTATTTTTTATTAACAGAAACACGGTTTCTTCAAAAAAAAAAAAACAATCAAAGAAACTGGAAAATTTTACAGCTGTTTGGAAAAAAGCACTTGAAATTTAGTAATTAAACTGATTTTTATTCATACAATAAGGTACTAAAGATAACTTAGAGTATAATAATACAAAAAAATTTTTGGTTAAAATCGAACATTAGAGCTATTAAAAATTTCATCCCTTAGAAACTTCGAAAAATTAACATTGATTTTTATATTACATAAAGCAATCTAAATTTTCGTTTACTTGAGAGGCCACAAATTTTTTCTGCAAATAAATTTTTGAACATATGACATATCAAAAAATATCTTTGATATTTACAATACTGAGTTTTCGAACTTGACAGTAAAAAAAAAAAAAAATTTAAGTTTTCCATTTTACTTGCCTTCCAATAGAAAAATGTGTGGATAAATTATGGATGTGTGGATGGATTGGACATTTCTTAATAACTCTTTATAATAACGTTTCCAGAAATAATTTTAAGCAAAATGTCTTAAATTTAAAACTCGGTATACAAATTTGATTTTCCCTCAAAATCTGGCTGAAGTTGAAGAGTCTACAATGTATATGCAGACTCTACATATACAGCATCCGAAGAAAGCCATTGTGAAAAAATTGAAAGTGTTTTGGCACTCTGGCTTCATGGTATTAAGTCAAACTGAAAAGATAAGAGAGTAGAATAAGTAAAATTTTACAATATGGACTGGCTGCTTTCGTTTTTATATCGCCACGTCAATGCTACAAATAAATAACTCCAATTTTCTAGTTTTGATATAATTCAATTTTAATATGTATTTTTAAAATTTTGGATTTACCTTGAATATCGACTTTTCTTGTTCAGATATAGAAAAGTATATATATTCTTGATCAGCGTCACCTCCTGAGTCGATATAGCCATGTCCGTCTGTCTGGCTGGCTGGCTGGCTTGCTGGCTTGCTGGGTGTGCGTGGAAATACACTTTCTGGGAATCCTGAGCAAGATAATTCAATGAAATTTGGAACACTGCCTTTGTCATCAAAGTTATTTCGTGGGGTTGAAAATGAGAGAAATCGGTCAACGGACACGCCTACCGCCCATACAAATAATATATTCAAAATGCAACTTTAGGAGTATTTTTTACGACAATGCAACCGACATACACATAAATACTACGAACTGTAAGCGCAAGCTCTGAGAAAAACAAATTCGGACAAGAGGGCGTGGCACCTCCTATATAAGCAAAAAATTCAAAATGCTATTCTGAAATAGTTTTTTGAGATAATCCAACTAAATTTCACTCAAATACTAATTACTATAAATGCACGCTCTAAAAAAAAACTGGGTGAACTCGGGCAAGAGGGCGTGGAACCTCCCTAGGGGCTGTCCATAAACTCCGTGACGCTAAAATTCGCTATATTAAAAACCGCTTTCCCCCCCCCCCCCCCTATGTGACAGAAACTTCATATAAAAAATAAATAAAATACACCAAGCGTGACGCTTTCTCGAACCCTCCCCCCCCCCCCTTCGTAGGAGCGTCACGGAGTTTATGGACAGCCCTCTATGAGCAAAATTTTAAAAATACTGCAGTGTAGGGTATTTAATGTTTGGCCAGGCCAAAGGTTACACCCTTACTAGTTTTCTTTTAACTTTGCAATGGTGCCACTTTAGAGATCTCTGATTAGACAGGATTGTGCACAAAACCAGAGAATCAGAATATCATAAGTCACTTATCACAAGAATAATAATTCAGGAGATATCTATGTAGTTGTAGATATTTTTGGATTTTAGATTTATGAGCGAAATCGTGGAACTCCCAAAAATCTTTTTTTGAATCAGTCTATTACGTATTCCATAAATGAAAATATGTAAAGCAAGATTGAAGACCATTCCTTGGAATCACGAAAGGCCGGCCAAAAAATAAACGCATCCACAACTAGAAGAATGAAGCAGAACGCAAACAGAAATTACATCACTTTGAAAACTGTCAATTATGCCATTAAAAACGTCAACAGCTTCACGTCTGTCGCCAGGCGGCTTAGTAAAATCCACAAGGCAGTATAGGCCGAGTTACACCGAGAACCACCTGGAAAAGGTCGCTGGATAAGTAAAACCAAGAAGCGGGAAGTCGTGAAAAAAAAACACTGATCAACGCAGAAGATCGTGACAAACGGAGACTTTTAATTTCCTCTTAGGAGTAACAGGAGAATACATACATACAAATGTACTTACATGATAAGCTTCTCTCCATTTGGTTAGACCATATCGGAACTTGATCTTTCCGTCATTAACCCTATTTTATTAAAAATATCATAAATTTCAAGGGAGATGATCTTTTTCAATAGTTCCACGCAGCGCTTTTCTGACGCTCTTATTCCGTCCCAGGATGTTTCCCAACTTAATAAGAGTTCAAGGGTTTCAGCATCAATTAAATTTATTATTGCACTTGTTTTATTCCACTTGTTTTACACTTTATAAAATATAAATTGATTACACGATCAGAGCTGACTACGCAATTAAAATTTTTTCATTAATTTTGGTCTAGCGTCAGCTGTTTTTCACAAGCTTAAGAATAAATTGTTGTGACAAGAATTTGTTGTTTGTGGCAAAAACTTAATGTTGACAGAGTAACATTTTTTACTTGAACTCAAGAATTCATTTTCAAAAGCACAGCTGACCTGACTTAAGGATTCAATACTTGCGCCAACAAATTTGATTGTTGATCAGAAATAGCATTTTATTTCTTAGCCCGAGAATAAGTTTTTAAAATCAACTGTTTTTATTCTTGATAATAATAGTAAACTGAAGAACTTATTCTTGAATTAACAATTCCATTTTTGAAGGTTAATGTGGTCACAAAAAATATTTAACACAAAAATTTTATTATTGGGCCAACAATTTTCCGATTTTAAAAAGTTTTTGAAAGTGAAAATAGTTTTTACAAGAACTTTGTTTTCAAACTAATAATTTGATTCTTAAAAAAACAAAAAAGAGTTTTTGCTGGAAGAATTTTTTGTTAAATCAACAATTTTTAGCTAACAATTTTTCAAGAATGCAAAAAATTCTTCGGATAAGCATGTTTTTTTTTCTGAGTGTATGTAGGAGGAAAAAACTGCTGCAGTCTTGGCACAGTTGTTTATTGGACCAGAGTAATTTTAAAAAAAAGTCATCCAATCAAGAAATTAGATCCCTTTTTGGGGATTCAAAGTTAAAAAAATTCAGTTTTTAATAGTGATGAGCACAATTAGTCTTGGTCTTAAGTCTTCTTCTTGGGCTTGGTAATTTTTCGAGTCCAAGACCATGACGCGGATATTATTGCAAGACCAAGACCAAAGCAGTTAATAGATGTTTCACGTCCATTTCGAAGATAAAATCATCCCTCATTTTAAAATTTGGTATCTTAAAAACCCAAATACTTTGAAAAAATAAGGTTTCGAAATTTTGAAAACTAAGTAAATAATTTCTAGAAATTTTTTCAAGACCAAGACCGAGACCTAATATCAAATAGTAAGGGTGTCCCCTTTAGCCTACACTGCAGTTTTTTTTTAAATTTTGCTTGTATGGTGCCATGCCCTCTTGTCCGAGTTCACTCAGTTTTTGCTCAGAGCTTGCATTTATTGTTCTTAGTTTCTGAGTGAAATTTGGTTGGATTATCTCAAAAATCGTTTTCAGTATAGCATTTTAAAGCTTTTGCTTGTATGGGAGGTGCCACGCCCTCTTGTCCGAGTTCGTCTAGTTTAAGCTCAGAGCGTTCATTTATAGTCCTAAGTAGTTGAGTGAAATTTATTTTATTTATTTATTTAATTAAATCTTTGGAACAGATCCTTACAGACTAAGACAATTTTAATAAATATGAAGTAAGTAAGAAGTTGGTCTCAAAAAACTCTTTTAGTATAGCATTTTGAAACATTTGCTTATATGGGATTTGCCACGCCTTTTTGTCTGATTTGACCCAGCTTGCATTTATAGCTCTTTTGTCTGAGTAAAATTTAGTTTGATTATCTAAAAAAACCCTTCCAGTATAGCGTTTTGAAGCTTTTTCTTATATAGGAGTTTTTTTTTAGAGCTTGTGCTTACAATTTGTAGTATTTATGTGTATTTAGGTTTCATTGTCGTGAAAAAGTTTAATTTTGAAAATATTTTTTGTATGGGCGGTAGGCTAGTCCGATGACCGATTTTGCTCATTTTCAATTTCAATATGTCAAATTTCATTCAATTATATTACTCATTTTTCCCAGAAAATGTATTTCCACGCCCACCAAGCCAGCCAACCAGACACACGGACATGGCTATATCGACTCAAGAGGTGACGCTGATCAAAAATATATATGCTTCTCCATACCTGCTACGCCCCCTTCTCAGCGTTACAAACGCAGGGACAATATTCACTTTGTGTAGGGTATAAAAAACTCACACGTATGACATTAGTAAGAAGCTTAACTACAGAAGCTCCTAGTCCGAGCCGTTTCATAATCCTTTAACTGTATATCCGTATATATGAAAATTTCAAACGAAACTGTGACTGGCAGCAAGTACAAAATTTTTAAGACCAAGTGGATTTGGTTTTGCTGGCGTTTACTGACGAAACGCGCATTGTCCTCAGAATGAGATTATCTGCTCATCAACTGATATATAATAAGGAATGGGCAATGTCTTACATTTCTTCAGTATAGTTCAAGAAATGGCCTAATTTTCTAAAATCGATCTGACTTGCAGTTTTCAATTTCTTCAGAAAATAGCAGGAAGTGTCGCAGTTGGTACCGGTTTCTAGACATACAATCGGCAATTTTCGCAAACCGGAACTCATACATTTTTGCTGCCGATATCCTTAACATGCCATGAGTATATGAGGTCCTGCCAAATGCAAAACTCTTCTGCAGAAGCATTTAAAAACTGGTCGCATTCCTACGTATAGAATGCATGGCAATTTGTAACTAGTACGGTTTGTTCCCAAAAAGGCATTCCGAAATACTCCATAAAGGCGTCTAAAATACTTTCTGGAGTATCATCATCATAAAGGAGTAAATTGTCACATGAAGGTTGAACTGCAAATCTAAGGAAACCAAAGAAGACATACCTTTTAAGAAGGAAATCATTTTAAGACCATTTGTATCCTTACCCTTTAATTAGCCATTTTAAATTTCGCTAATGCGGAGCACAACTTGATACGCAATTGGCAAAAGCAATTTCAGCAATGTTTTCTTCAACACAATCTTCTTGCGGTTGTTGAAGAAGAATGCTTTCGTCAAACTGTACAATATTACAGTTTTCGAAAGAAATCAGAACTTGCTAAAGAATGGCCTTGTAGATTAAAACAAGAACAGTGTAATCGGCTCAAAATTTTTTAGCAGTTCCATTGACACTATATGCCGATGTTGCACATGACTCAAAAACTTACTTTAAACGCTACCAGCTGACTGCACTATTACACATTAAAGGCACTTATGCTGTGCATTTTAAATCAAGTTCTCTTCCATACAACATTTATGCTGCTAATTATACCATTCCGTAACACTTTTACGTTCATATTTTTCTCAAAGAAAAATATTGCAACACTTGAAGGAGATTTATTACCACACGACCTCCCTTTTATCCCATTACCATTGATTATCCAGAGAGTGTGCTTTTATCCCTGCACATACACAAGACAATTCGGTTTGTCTGTTGCATATCAAGCGCCATACAACATCCGTTTTTAAAAGCTGCACAAAATGTCTGCCACTTCCGTTTCCTCTGCACCTCGATTTGTTGCTAGCATACGCTGCGAAGACTGATGAGGTCGAGAGTGAACAGAAAAGAAGGGGCAATTTTTACAGCAAACACTTAAGGCACAGTACTTAAGTGAAACAACTTAAAAAACGTGGCGGAAGGGCGATAAATCATTTTTATTGGCGCAAATGTAAGCAGTTGTAAAGCATTTTCTGAAATGCACCAGCAAAAAGTCATAACCAGAGTAAGCGCAAAGCTTGATGTGCAACAAAAAAAGGCTGCCTGCTGACTGCACCAAAGAAAGTTAAGTGCTATGAGCTGTAAAGAAACAAAAATAAAGGGCAAAAATGATTGCAACATATGCACAGGAAATTAAATTCGAAGAAAAAAAAAACTTTCAAAATTAAATTTCACTAAAATGCAAATATTTTGAATACTGAATTTTGAGTTCTTTATTTTTGCTTTTTGGTATTATCGAAAAAAAAAAAAAAAAAACACTTGCATGTAGGCATAAAGAGTATGTAAGATATGTTAAGCATAATTTTTGGTAATTTCTGGTTGGTTTTTGAAAGAAACAAATTGCTCTTTTCATAACAAACTGATTTAAAATTTTGAATAAAATTAGCAGAACGCCCGAACGGCTTATACTTAATGGTTGCATTTTAACGAAACTGTAGTAGTTAAACCCTACACCCAGGGTAAATTAATTTTGTCTTACCTTTTGTAATGCAGAGAAGGAGGCGTGATACAGGGTGTATGTACAGGGTGTATCGCATAAGGTTACGAAGCTTCTGTGAGGTGATAGAGGAGGCCCAGACCAACAGAAAATTGCATCTGAACTAGGGTCTAAAATGAATCTCTAAGGATTTATAGGGTTAAAACTGATTTTCTGATTTGTTTTACAAAAACAAATTTCTTGGGTCACCCTAGCATTTCAGAGAAAACTTTTCTATGAAAAACTTTTAGCTAGTTACATGAGCTTTCTAAGAGTGTATTTGGTTAATAGGATTTAAAAGGATTTCGCAAAGTTCTGGTTCTTTAAATTTGATATTATTAATATTTTCCTGTTTTTTTGACTTTGGCGGCCATTTTAGTATAAAAAAAGTCTTCTTATTATGCGCCATTACAATTTGTTTTGGAGTCTCCTTTAAGTTTCCTTTAATTCGACAGTAAATTACAAACTTTTTAATTTGAGGTCGAAAAAAAATACTTTTCTATGAAACACACTTGCATGCATTGCGCTGCATAGTATGATGTGCGCGCTACACGCACTGCCCTTTATGTATCTACTGGAGCCTTCAAACAAATTGTCCTTCAAAAGTATTTTTTTCTG
This sequence comes from Calliopum simillimum, assembly GCA_951812925.1. Lineage (NCBI taxonomy): Eukaryota > Metazoa > Arthropoda > Insecta > Diptera > Lauxaniidae > Calliopum > Calliopum simillimum. Next base: position 88,093,246 of record OX638369.1, on the reverse strand, counting down.
AGCTCAATTAAAAAAATTGGTATGATAAATGTACGACCGAATTAAGGCACATTTAACGAGGATATGAAAAACGATTATAAAAGTGTATGTAAATCGGACTTTGTTCGTACTAAGTTGGCAATCAAAGTCTAAAAAAAAAGGAAAAAATAAATTAAAATATAAATTTTAAATCTTTTATACCTTGTTAGCCAAATACACTCTTAAAAAGCTCAGACAATTAGCTAAAAGTTTCTCATAACCATAAAGTTTCTGGTAGCCAAAGAAATATTTTTGTAAAACTAGTTAGAATTCAGTTTTAACCCTTTAACTCCTCAGTGTTACATTTAAGGCCCCCTCTCAGGTGCTATTTTTTGTTAGTCTAGATCTCCGCTATCACCTCCCAGAAGCTTCGTAACCTTATGCGGTACACCCTATATATTCTTGATCAGCGTGACCTCCTGAGTCGATATAGCCATGTCCTTTTGGCTGGCTGTACGTCTGTGGAAATATTTTTCATGGGAAAACTAAGCAGCATAATTCGATGAAATTTAGAATATTACTTTCAAAGTAGGTGGAACGCTTTGTTGTTTTTCCAATACAATGAATGAACTCCGTTTCAAATTGCGCATCCTGTTTTACAGATTTGGCTCTCAGCGACTTGTACATGTTCGCAGGAATGAGAAAATGTTCGCTGAAAAAAGATTTCGCCCAAAAAATGGTATTTTGTGATTTTTTGAAGCTACATAACTATTTAACATGTCATTTATTCGTTAAATTTGGTTAAAGTTCTTGAAAGTCCTTATCTTTTTCTTTAAAACCTAATTTAAATTATGTTAATATCTTCATGTTTCTAAGAGATATCGTATACCGAAATATTGGAAAAAGGTTTTTTGCACTTTTTTGTCTTTTTAAGTTAGGATATCTTTGAGGAAAAAAAGATATCAACATGATTTAAATTAGGTTTTAAAGACAAAGATTAGGACTTTGAAGTGCGTTACCAGATTTAACGAAATTATAATTTCTTTTACATTTTAAACATGTTCAACGAACCGACTACTTCTGATGTAGTAATAACTGATACAGGTGCAAAGATATGGCAATTAATGGGATTTTTTGTATGGGGGGTGCAACGCCCCCTTGTTCAAATTCCTCCAATCTTCGCAAGGCGTTTGATAAACGCAGTATACTCCTGTATACAAAGTTTTGTAATGGTAACTGCTACAAGGACAGAGATATAGAAATTGATATGCGAACGGGGTATACGCCCGTTTCTCCGACTCCGTTTTTCCGACGGCATATTTTCCGAACGACAAAAATTCCGATCGCCAAAAATTCCGAATACATTTTTCCGATGACCAATCTTCCGTGTCCGTTTTACCAATTTCATTTTTTCCGACCGTACATTTTTCCGATTCCATTTTTTCCGACCGGACATTTTTCCGATTTCATTTTTTCCGACCGGACATTTTTCCGATTCCTTTTTTCCCAGATCATAATTAAATTTTTATATAATTATTAATTCTTTACTACATATTTATTTATTATTAATTATTCACTATTTATTTTTTTTTATTTTTGTACTTTTATTATTATATTTATATTAACTAGAGATCGCCTTGTGGCCGAAATTCGACCATTTCGATTTGATCATAAAATAAAGGAAAAAGTTTTTAAACCTTTCCTTGGTCGATAAAACACAAAAAACTTTTAATATTCTTCCTTAGGGTTCGGGTTATCTGCATAGGTGCAGCAGCTTAATTGCAATATCGTGCTTTGTATTTAGAGGCGTGTAACTCCTACTAAAGAGCAAACAGTTTTTGATATCTTTCTGTACCGAAATTCATAAAAATCAATCATGCTATCGTGCTATATAGTGCTAACCCTATATCTATACCAAATTTCATAAAAATCATTTGCAGTAGTTTCACCGTGAGAGCGCTTTTTCCATTTAGGAGCGTGGCACTGTCCACTGAAAACAAAATGGTCATGTTATCGCTCTTTAGTGCCAATCCTATCTCCATACCAAATTTCGTTGAAATCGATGCAGCGGCTTAGCTGTGGGAGCGTTTTTTCCATTTAGGGGCGTGGCACCGCCCACTGAAAATCATAATGGTCATATTACCTACAGTCCCATATTAATCTTCTAAAAATTGGTGGACAGTTGTGGTCGTGTGCTCGCTTTAGAAGCCCACCACAAGCCCATAACTAAATTCATCTCACAATTTCAAGCAAGTGGAGATAGTACTATAGCGCTCTAAGGTATCGATATAACCCATGACATACATTAAAAAAAAACTTGATTTTAGGAGTGCTCAGTCGGCTTCCTTCAAGAGATAACTTGAGAAAGAAATTAAGGCAAACACGACGACGGGACTTACCTCCAAATCTAAAATCTCTTAACGTGTACCATAATTTATTGAAATTGTTAGCGGAAGTTGTCCTTTCAGAAAATTGGCAGTCGGAAAAATGGATTCGGATATGTGTTTTTCGGAATTTCGGGCTGTCGGAATATTGGTTGATCGAAAAATTGGTTTCGGAGAATTGACCGCGAATCGTTTTTTTGTATGGGGGTGCAACGCCCCCTTGTTCAATTTCCTCCAGTTTTTGCAGGGTGTTTTGTGAACGCAGTGTACTCTATTTTACAAAGATTTGTAATAGTAATTACTGCATGTACAGAGGTATAGAACATTTTTTAATTTGTTCGTATCGGGGCTACCCCCACACCCCCGCCAAAATCTCTTTACACTATTCCGTGAGGTCAATGAACATATTTTAATAGTTCTGCATACTAAGAAATGCGTTTTGAATTTTTCACGTATAGATTTTATGAAACAGTGCACTGTGCGACGCACAGTGCGTTGAGCCCATACAAGCAATGGTCAAAAATAGAAGGAGTGGTTGGATATCGATGAAATTTTGTACTATAAGTAATTTGGGGTCGCTGAGCTCAAAAATGATCTCAGATTTGTTGTAAACTTTATAGTTTTGCTAAAAACCAAGTATTTAGGACAATTTTCTTAAGGTCCATATATAACGATGATGAAAAAGTAATGTTTAATGTTAACAAATGAAATGTACGTAGTAGGAATAATGTTTTTTGTTCTTGTGAGACCATTTGTGTTCATAAAAACAAAAAAAAATTTTCAACATAAATTTTATATTTCATACAAATTTTTCGTTTTAAGCATTTTTTAAAAAAAGTAAAAAAATATTTGTACGACGAAGTAGGAAAAGTTGTTTGCAGTTCTTGATTATATAGAACTCGAACTATTAAGAAAAAAAAACGGCACTTATTTTTATAAGATTTGTTTTTTTTTCATCGAAATTTGTCAATTTCTGAAGTTTTTCATTTGATAATATCGTGTATTAAAATCACTACAATATACATCAAATTATATATTTTCCAAAATTTTTTAATTTTGTTTATTTACTCAAATATTATTTATAATAAAAAGCTTTACTTCGCTTAGTTTAATCAAAAGACAAATTTTTGATAATTATTTGTTTAAGAGAACCAAAAACGAAGTGAATAAAACATGATTTTTTTTGAAAAATATCTCAACTTTGAAGTGTCACAGCGTAGCCAAAACTGAGTTTTTCCCCTAAATATTTTGTTTTTATTTTATTGATACAATTACCTGTCGATTGATACCAATATTATTAGATTTCGAGTCACAAAAAATTTTGATTTTTGCCCACTAGCCAACGCAGTGTGCGACGGCTCAAATGCGCATTGACAGTCTAATTGCGAATTTCGCATTTACTCCAACAGTGTTTCAATGTAAATGTCAAATTCTGACTTTTACCCCACCCAGCCTCCTTGCACATCGCGATGCTGCTTTAGATTACTAGATAAATTCAGATGTAAAAATAAAAATTGTGTCGAAAATAATGTATTTTCCTTTCTTCGTAAGTAGAATCACCCATGTACTTATATTCTTGAAAAATCAAAAAATCTGGACATTTTATTGAACCACAAAAGTGGTCAAAAAGAGTCGAACAATACCAAAAACTGTTAAAAATTAAAAAAGAAAATTAAAACTTAACAATTGTGGAACAAGTCGACTTATGTAGCTAACTAATATAAAAATTGATAGGATTTGTATTAAAAACTGTATGAAGATGAAAAATATGCAAAAAAAAAAAAAAAATATAGAAAATATTAAAATATTTACATACAAAAGAAAAATGTTGAAAAATGCAATGATTTACTTAAGTGTCATACGAGCGTGCTCTTTAGACATAAGGTATATCCAAATAAAATATACAAGCTTTTTCTGCACATTCAAACGAAACCGCAAATTCTTGCACGCATTTCATAAGCAATTCATGTTTGATATTAAAAACAATGCCATAAAACATTTGAATTAAACATATTACAAACGCATGTCAACTCTATTAACATGACTGCGCGGCATTAACATTCCTGTCAAAATGAAAGTGCGACGCATGTTTTCATGCCAAATTATTGTTCCCACTTGGGGAGAACGAAAAAAAAAAAACCCGAAACCAATTTGACTTCATTCACATAAGTCCGTATGTACACACATCCTCGTATTTTGGTATCATGTCTCGTTTTGTCTACGGATTATTGCCATTACCCGTTTATGTTCCATGGAGCAAATTTTATAGCCCAAATAAGTACATATGTACTTAGACGTAGATGTTTCCATCCTGAAAAATTATTTATTATGATTACATGCGAGATTTCCGTGAACATGCCGAGCGCAGTTTTATAGCCATTTTTTGACTTTTGTGAATTTTTTCTACAAATGATGATGAAGCTGTTGTTTGCGCCATACTGCTATTTTGGTTTCTACATCTAACAAGCAAATCTTTATGAAAAATGTAATTCAAAATTTACAATTTATGATTCGAAAGAATCCGTTTTAATTGGTTTTAAAAAAATGTTCTAAACTTTTCTATTTATATGAAGAAATCGAATGGCGTAAAAATATTTGGGTTTTTGAGAGCTGCATAAACAGCTCAGATAGTTTACCCGTTTCGCATATAACGTTATTTTCTAAAAATACTTATACGGCATTGATGGTAAGTATATATATTTCGGCTACTGTTTTTTTTGTGTTAACTCCTCGAAAAAAAAGTTTTTGGATAAAATTGATAACCATGGAAGTTGGGCCCTCAATTTAGACTATCTTCGCTCAGTTTTTCTTGTTCTAACTGTTAATTTTTTTTAAATATTGAGTAAATAGAAAACTGAACGTGAAGAGACAGAGGAGATTCAGTGTATTTTCAGCTCAGCCAGTTTTAGTTTTTCGATAGTGTGTGCTCGTGTGATTTTTTTTATATTACTTAACATATTATTTTATCTATATATATATAAGAAAAACAATGAACAATTACAAGGCTATCCACCAGTTTCAACTTTTTTAAAAAAAATTGTTATTTTAATTGTGATATTACTGTGGTTGCAAGATTTCGTCGTTCTCCGTATCATCATTCTCCGTTTTGTCATTCTACGTTTGATCATTCTCCATCGTATTTTTGTAGCATTTCATCATTTTCCGTTTAGTAACCCTCTACCTGGTTTTTTTGTTGTTGTTGGTTTTGCTTAAACTATTTATTAAAAAAATAAAATTTTGTCTTAAAACACTTAAATAAACTTTTGAAAAACTTAACATAAATTTTAGGGTTGCCACCTGGTTGTTTTCGAAAATCTTATATAATTCTTACTTTTTTTGACTAAATTGAAATTTTTGGTTTCAGCATTGCTCGAATAAACTTTTCTGAAATTATACAAAAATTTTCAGGGATACCACCGATAACAATTTTGTTGCATAAAGAGGGCACTTTATTCAGTTGCATCATCGGTGGCTAATACTGCTATTTGATAGGACTCTTATGTTTGTTGCTATTACTCTATTTTCATAATCTTGAGCACGCTTAAAAGTAAACATTCACCCGTAAGGGTAATGTCAGAAAACACAGCTCTCAATCAATGAACTGAAATTCAATAATGGAAAATGGACATTCCCGTGCTTCAACTGTAATCGCTACAATAAGTTTTGTAGTATTTTTTTTCCTTTCTTGTATTACAACACATTTGCCACCAATAAAACCACAATTTACGGCATAAATGCAATTCTTGTTACATTTGTAGTTGTTGTTCTTGTCGCTATTTCTGCTACTACTACTAATACTACTTACTACTATTGTTGTTGTTATGGTTTTTGCTACCATTTTCATTTTCAATGAAAAGACTTTTTATTGCATTTCACTGGGATATGCATCCGATATCAATGCATTGTGGTCAAATTGGCGCAGTGGTGGTTGGTGGGGCGAAGCGAAAGTTACCAAATGAACGAAGTTGTGCAACTCAATTGCTTTGCTAGTGGGCACACAAAGTGTGGTGAACATGTAACCTAATTCGAGGCATGAGCTGCATGCAACTTTGATGCCTAGTGATACCAATTATGTACCATGAAAGGTTTTTACATCGTTCGCTTTTCTTGTCGCGTTTTACGTTTTGTCAAGAATCGTATGTTATGTGTGAGCGTACGGTCCGATGAAATTCAAATTTTTAGTGCTCCCATTAAAAATTCTATGTATGTTTGAAGCAGTTTGCAGTTTGTTTTTTTACAACACGTCATGTATTTTATTGGAAAAATTATAATTCAGTAGTTGCTGAAGTGCGTTCATAAACCTTTAGTCTAGAATTAACGTTCTGCAGGTCAGCACCGTGCGCAAGATTTGCTCTTGGGGGGTTTCATATATAAAAATGAGGGAACACTACATCGATACATCCAACGTTAAACTTTGTAACTCAAGTTACCAACTTTTTACGGGACAACAATTTTCGAAATCTGCGCTTTAGACTCCATCTTGTGTCAAATTTTGGTACCTCTAGCTTGAAATTTGAAGGGCTGGGAGCAATTTTTGAAGTTACAACCTAAGTATATTTCGCTGAGGTGTCCATGCAAAAACTTGGCAACTTAAGTTGATAACTTATGCACGGGACAAAAATAACAAATTGCGTTGGTAACTTAACTAACAAAGTTATTAGTTATTTTTTCTTTAAAAGTCAGTGGTTGTAAGTCCTAAATACCAACTTAATGTCCGTAGAATATTTTTTAATGGTAGTTGGCAAGTTAAGTTACCAACTTTCCTCATGGAACTGAAAGAGAACATTTTTTGGTAACTAGAGTTACAACTCATTTGTATTCATTTTATCCAAATTTATCCAAATTATAGGTTGAAATTGTTAATAACTCTGTAAATCAATTTGGAATAGTGACAACGATTTAATAGTCGAAAAACCTTTATTTGAGGAGTGTTTTTTCAAAAGGGCTTATAACCAAAACGAGGCAAAAGTAATGTCATACACATTATTTGCATAATAATCGATAAGTGGATAAATCTGATCTTTTTAACTAAATGTAATTAATTTCAAGCCATTAGGTAAGCTTCTCGTGAAAAAAGAACCCAATTTTATTTATTTATAACAAAGTATCAGGCAACTAATATTATGATACTACTTTTGCAAGGGATCGTGACAAATGGAGAGATTTCATATTGGCCCTATGCTCCTCCTAGGAGTTAAAGGAGAATACATACATACACTTTTGCCTCGTTTTGGTTATAAGCCCTTTTAAAAAATAACTCCTCATTTGAACTACAGAATTCCAAAGTATTTATTAAATTTTTGCTTTTGGTTTTCTTGTTTTAACGAAAACAATACAAAAATGATCATAGCTAAAAACTACGATTTTCGAGTTACCAACATTTACGTTGGACGTATCGATATGAAACACTAAATTTGTACCATTATATATGGGTAAAAAACCTTCCTGGGGGGTTTGAACCCCCAAAATACCCCCCATCTGCACGGGCCTGCTGCAGGTTGTAGTCAGAAAGCGTTCCTTCTAACTGTGCTAGAAATTAAAAAAGAAAAAAATATGAGTCTTCGTGGTTCTTACATCGTGTTTGTCATTCAAAATTATAATTTTCGACGTTCTTGGTTTGTTTTGGACTTGCCGAAAAGTCGTTCTGTCAGATTTTATATCTAAAGGCGGAAAAAAATTTTAGCTTACCTATTTTTTAACGAACTTTCGAAAATTTTAATATGATCAAAAGATAATGGGGAGAGAATCACCAGTGTGCAAGGGAACCTCCCCTTCTTACACCATATACCCAGTGTTTATTCACTGTGTAACGCAAAGAAGGAGGCGTGGTATGGAAAAGTACATATATTCTTGATCAGCGTCACTTCCTGAGTCGATACAGCAATGTCCGTCTATCTGGCATGTCATACAAAAAACATATTAAGCACTCCATGCCAAGTGTACCAGCTCGATTTTTTTTTTCTCCGATTTCGCTCAAATTTGGCAATATGGTAGATCCAGTGTGCAATCCGGGAGGATTTGGTCCTAGTACCATTTGTTGAAAGGGGTGTTTTTTTCGAAAATTTATAGCTTACACTAATGTTTGTAAATTGATAAATCTAAATTACTGGTCCTTATCATTTTGAAGTGTTCTATTTATAAAAAAATATTTCTTCATTTAATTTTTTTTTCACCAAAACTTTTTACACTTAAAAATACTTTTGAATTTTTTTGAAAAAAACCCCCCTTAAATTTTTTTAAAAATACTTTAAATTAAAGCATAATTTATAAGCTTTAAAATGATGTATGACCCAAGATGGGATTCGGACGCTAAATGGGAGTTTTTGGCTTCTGACCGCTTGCGGAAGGCAAAAATCTTTTTTTACTCAAGAAAAAAGTGTACAGGGCAAAAAATGCTTAGAATCATCCAAGCAATTTAAGCGATTGATAAATTATGGGGTTTCCAATGAGAACGAACGTTTTTTACAACTAAGTGTTCATGCAAAATCGAATGTATTGGAGTGAAACTAATGTGCAAGGATGTCTCTATCTCACAGTATGCCTCATGACGATCTTGGATTATCAGTTCAGGCACTGTATCGATGTTTTGTGGCACAACAACTGATTTTGGACGACCTTCACGGAATTCGTCTTTGAGCGAGCGTCGGCTACGATTGAATTCAAAACCAGTTTTTCACAGTGCTATAGGATGGTGCTTCATCGATGCACTTTTGTCGTGATAATCCATGTCGAAAGTTGTGAAAAATGATCGCACGAAAATGTTCACGAATAAACAACACAAATGGTGGTCGTACGTCAAAACGTTCTGAGTACGTTCATGCTAAAAAATGTCAAAATTTCCAATGGAAATGTCAAATCCCACCTGGCAACACTTAGTATTGCCTAGGCCACAAATATATATAGCAGCCCACGTACTAAAACGTTTTTTTAGATAATTCAACCAAATTGCACACAAACACTGAAAATAGTAAATGCATGCTCTGAGCAAATCTAGGTGAACTCGGAAAAGTGAGCGTGGCACCTCCTATAAAAGCAATAGTTTCATATTGCTATACTGAAGCGATTTTTCAGATAATCAAACTAAATTTCACTCAGACACTAAGAACGGGACGTGCAGACTTTGAGTGAAAACTAGGTGAAGTAGGACAAGAGGGCGTGGCATATCAAATGCAAGCAAAATTTACGTAATTCTTTAGTGCAAGACAAATTTTTGAGGTAATGAAACTAAATTTTGCATAGATACTTGGAATAGTTATTGCAAAATCTCAGCAAAAACTAAGTGAATTTGGCCAAGAGGGCTTGGTACCTCAAAATTCTGCAGTGTTGGGTACTTAATTTATAGCTAGGCTAAAGGTGACACCCTTACTAGAAAACTACTTTCCTTAGGAGATCTTTATAAACTATTTTCTAACCTATTTCGCAAAAAAAACGAAAGAACAAGGTTTCGGTTTTGCGAAGCATATAGTTTTCTAAGGAGGTTTGGGACTATTGATTTCACAAAATAGGTACATTACGTCGTCCGATGAAAATATCTCATGTGAACACCGCGGCAACGCTTTTTTTTATTCACGACCATTACATTAAATGGGGTTGATTTCTGCGCACTCACTTAACTTGAAAATCGTCTTTTTTTTTTCATTGATAACATTCTTGCAGCAAACGGGCGATATAACAAAAACCTAAACAAACTGACGCAAAATAAAATAATAACCCTGTGAATCAAGCTAAGCTTTGCACAAAAAATTAACAAAATGGCGTAGTACCTCTCGTAGAAAAATCTTTAAAACATTTTGCTATGGCAGAAAATAATGCAAGCGAATATCACACAAATACTAGAAGGAAAGGTTCGCCTAAGCTCCGGCGTGGAACTTTCCGATATATTGAAATAATATTTTATTTTTTGCAAGGCCAAGGAAAAATACCCTAACTACTTTTAATTTTACATTATATGCAGTGTTCTGTCCCTAGAATATGATGATATAATTAAAATTCATATGATCGCATGTGCGAACATAATTTTCATCTTAGATTCCATATGGGAATTGCATGTTATGAATTAAATTTGTTTTGTATAAATGAAGTGTTTTTTTTTTTAACTTCCACGTATATGATATACCACCAAACATAATAAATGCAGTGTATAATTCATTTTGTGGCTTTGTACGTGTAAAAAATAAAATATTCGCATAATATGTATGTACCCACTGTATAAACCGAAATTTCGTTTTTTGTTTGGTTTTGCAGTTAAAAATAAAATAAGATTTATGACAAAGATTTATGTGTGTCCTTATTGTTCTAAAAGGAACATTAAAAAATTCTGTCACGCATTTGACATTAAGTCAAGGGTGTTTGTCTACGATATTATGTACTGGTCGGTTGCCTTGTCGGTATAATGTAAGACACGTCAAGTATTTGTTTGGCCAGAGTGTCGTATAACATGCCCATAAGAAATTAATAAAAATTTGGTAATTCATTAGCAAGGACATCAAATTTTAGTACTTCCATAAAAATTGTTGCACAAACGAACAAATTCTCCCACCCTATTGAATACAATCTAAGCCATTTGTTAAAGAACTCGTACGAATGAATGATATGGACCGTAATAACAGTAAAATTTACAAATGTAAAATGTCCCTAATGAAAGTATAAAATCACATTTACAGCTTTATAGCGCTATTTTTCTCTGTATTCCTCACAGACGCATCTTTTTTATTTTTTATTTTTTTGGTCAACTTCATATGCCTCAACATTTGTTTGTTCACAAATTACCTCCTTTATTTAGAAATTTCTTTCCTTTGGTTGGTAAGCACTTAATTTTTTATGTTGATAACCTTCTTAGCAGACAATAAAACGACAAATCCCCTTAAATTCGTCGCGTCTACATGGATAAACTTATTTTCGATTTCTTATCATGAATTTGATTTAATTTGCTCGCTTTTTTTGGGTTTTATTTAGATCTATACGATTACCATGTTGTGCATCATTCTTTTGTGAGACACTGATGTCCTGTTGATGTAGTCACAAAAACACACATACTTATATAAGTATATCCTTTATAAACATATCATACGCGAATAAAAATTCAAACATATTCATGAAATTATATTCTAAGCAGGGAATTTTCACAAAACAATGAAAAGAAGTAAATGAGCTCGAACCCCTTCTTCGGCTTCTTTCTGACTTAAATTATGTTTTGTTGTGTAGAAATATCCAGATTTGAAAATTTCAACCACAATCAAAGAATTTAGCAAAAGTTGCAAAATAGCTGTAATAGTGGAGTTAGGAGTGTGGCAAGTATTTTTAGCTTTTTAAAATAAATCATTAATTATATAAATCAGTGAAAACCATTTATAAGTTATTAGCACAAATAAGTTCATTAACCATATAGTTTTTGATAAAAAAACCACTTATTTCAAAAACACGTGCTGCGGGTAATATGGATCACCAAAGAAAAAAGACTAAAAAAAAAAAAAAATGTATATGGGCATTTCTCAGAAACCTTTAACTTATAGTTGTCGTGAAGTTTTGATGTCAAACGCGTAACGTGCATGGTATTAATTCAGTAATAGTAATGATTTTTTTGTTAATTCTGGCCCGCGCACATATTGTTCAAACATTAACAAGTATGTGCATTAAATTTTTTTGTAGAAATATATGGAATTCGCGCCAATTCAGAGGTTAGGTACATTTGAATGTCAAAAGTGTATATTATCGAAATGTCGTAAGTAAAAGGTTCCTGAGAATTGCCCATACATCATCTTCTTCAGATGGGGAATGGAAAAAATGCATATACTGTAATACCCTTCACTCAGAAGATTGTCCCTGCGAATTTTGGGTTGAAAGTGTAATCTGTAATTCTTTATTCTGATAAGATATGTATCTGAAAGTGAATCAGAATAAAAGTGAATTGTTTCTTTTAATAAATGAAATAAAATTAAGTGCTATGTTTAATGTAATTTGAGTTTTAAAAAGAAAGATTAGTGGTTCATAATTCCCTCCCTTACCCCTACACAACAAGATGCAATAAAAGTTAGAGTAATTCGTTCCACACTGTTTTCGCCCAATCCTCAAAATTGGAAATTGTTTACCAAACCAGAAACTTTGTAAATTTTTCATAAAAGCGCACAGGACGATTCTCAAATTTTTTTCCACAGAAAGGTCCACCGTGAGCCAAAAAATTAAATCATTATATCTGTTCTGATCGTTGTCCTGCACCCACAGGAACCACGAAATAGAGCTCTTATATTTGAGGGGATAATGTAAAATGCGAAAGTTACCTTGTAGTTGAGCGACGCTGACTGAGACCCGCTGGTGACAACTAGTTGTAGAGCGCTATTGACCCTGCTTCTCCACTGAGGATAGATGGCAAAATCAGGAAGATCTTCACTGCGACTTCAAGAAGCACCAATTGATTTCGCCCACACAAATTAAACGATAAACTTAAGTTTGAACTTGAAAAACTTTTACTGAAGTTTTATTGAATATTAAGTGAATAAATTTTTAATAGTTATAATGATATTAGCCCGGAGAAGAAAAAAACAATTTTACTGCTGCACGCGTGTTTTCTAACAAAAGTGTTTTCAAAAACGAATTAAGGAAGAAGGCAAAAAAAGAAAAAGGTTTGACATTGTTTGTTAAGCATTGGAGTTGCGTTGCCAACTACGGGGAATTTATCCCTCCTTTTGGGGACTATGCGTGTTCGCATAAGCAATATCTCTGAAACTATTTAACGCACATGGATGAGATTTTGTACATATGCAAAACCTACTAAGGCAAATAAAGCGTACTGGGAAAATTAGGGGTATCACGCCCCACAAAAATCACTCACCATATCTCTGAAAATATTTAACGCATATAAATGAGGTCTGATACATCGATACGTCCAACGTAAAAGTTGGTAACTCGAAAATCGTAGTTTTTAGTTATGATAATTTTTGTATTGTTTTCGTTAAAACAAGAAAACCAAAAACAAAAATTGATTAAATACTTTGGAAATCTGTAGTCCAAACAAAGGTTTTTTGACTATTAAATCGTTGTCAATATTCCAAATGGGTTTACAGAGATATGAACAATTTCAACTTATATTGGGTGTACAACTTAAAAACCGGCATTTGACGGTGGATGTACGTACTAACAAATATCGTGAAAGCTCGAACTTTATATATGTCATTTTGAAGGTATATTTGACAGCTGTCAAAATCAGTCAACAAAACAATTTTATCTTGTGTGCATCGTTATTATTTTTCACGATGAATAACTTCGAAAATTCGAGAAAAAGACAGCATTTGCGGGAGGTTCTGTTGGGTCATTTTTTTGCAAAGAAAACTGCTGCGGAAAGTCATAGTTTGCTTGTAGAAGTTTATGGGGACTATGGTTCAGCTGAATCAAGCTGTCGTGAGTGGTTTCGATGGTTTAAAAGTGGTGATTTTGATGTCGAAGACAAAGAACGTCCTGGTCAGGACCAGCTAGGTGTGATCCATTATGAGCTGTTGCCAGGTGGCCAAACCATTAATGCTCAACTCTATCGTCAACAATTGATCCGATTGAAGCAGAAAATCCAGGCAGAGCGGCCAACGTATGCGACCAGACACGAGTCAATCATTTTCCACCAAGATAACGCTCGGCCACATATTGCTGCCCCAGTCAAAAATTACCTGGAAAACAACGGATGGGAAATCTACAAATTTTGCCTCACCCGCCTTATAGCCCAGACCTTGCACCATCAGACTTCCATTTGTTCCGATCAATGCAGAATGCCCTATCAGGAATACGGTTCACTTAAGTTCAAGATATCGAAAATTGGCTCGATTCATTTTTGGCCGCCAAGCCGGCGCAATTTTTTTGGGATGGAATTCATAAATTGCCTGAAAGATGGGGAAATGTTGTAGCTTCCAATGAACAATACTTTGAATAAAATATATTGTAACATTTTTCCACAATAAAGCATCAACTTTCGCTAAAAAATTCCGGTTTTTAAGTTGTACACCCAATAGTTTCGATAAAAATGAATACATATGAGTTGTAACTCTAGTTACCACCTCATGTTCTATTTCAGCAACTAAATGTTCCATGAGAAAAGTTGGTAACTTATCTTGCCAACTACCAGTAAAAAATAGTCCACGGCCATTACGTTGGTACTCGTACGTAGGACTGATTTTTAAGGAAAAATTAACTAATAACTTTGTAAGTCAAGTTAGCAACGCAATTTTTTATTTTTGTCGAGTGTATGAGTTTTCAACTTATGTTGCCAAGCTTTTGCATGGAAATCTCACTAAAATATACTTAGGTTGTAACTTCCAAAATTGCTCCCAGGCCTTCAAATTTCAAGCTTGAGGCACCAAAATTTGACACAAGATAGAATCTAATGCGCAGAATTCGAAAATTATTGCCACGTAAAAAGTTGGTAACTTGAGTTACAAACTTTTACGTTCGACGTATCGACATGCATATAAAGCGTCGGGACGAATAATGTTCACTAGAAAAGTGGGCGATACCACGCCCCTAAAAAAATAATTAATAATTTATCAGATTTGGAGCACCTGTAAAATGGATGGGAGCAAATAAAATCGTTTGGAAAAATTGGTGATGTCATGTCAACTTAACAAGATAAGGTGAAGCAACGATCACCGAGAAACCCAGGTTTTTTGAAAGATTTTAAATTTAAAATTGATATGTTGGAAAAAATGTCCTGTGCGTCCCGGATTAAAATTAAGTTTAAAAAAAAGTATAAATAACACAGGCTTACAAAAAAAAAAACTGTCATGGCGTTTAGATCAGACTATATGTTTCCTTGGGACTTTGACGTCCTGAATCCAAATCCGGGGGTCCGTTTTTTTCCAGAACGTCTGAGAAAAAATATAACAAGGTCATATGAAGGTCATGTGTCGTTTAGTGATAAATTCACAAAAATTCTGAAACTAATTTTTTATCATTGACTTCTTAGTTCTTAAAAAGAATATGTGATGGAAACGGGTATCTCGGACCTAGTTTCGGAGATATAGCCATCGGAAGATTCGGTTATATATTCTATGAAAACCGCTATAAGTTGGGAACCCCTTGATGGATTTGTAAAATATTAGTGTCATATGAAAAGTATTTTGGCAACCTGTAAAAATGTTTTGAGCATATTTTCAATTGAGTTCATAGGTAGTTTTCGATACATGAGCTTTTTTGAAATTTTGTGAAATTTTTCAATTGCAACAACATATAAATCTACAACACCAACAACAAAAGCAACAACAATAATAACAACAACAACAAAATACCTTTCATATGACACCAATATTTTCCAAATCCATTCAGGGGTTCCCAACTTATAGCAGTGTTCATAGAAGATATATATTCTGATCTTCCGATGGCTATATCTTCGAAACTAGGTCCGAGATACCCTTTTTGATCACATATTCTTTTTAAAACCTAAGAGTTCAATGATTAAAAATTATTTTCAGAATTTGAAATCTTTTTTGTCAGATGTTCTGGAAAAAAACGGACCCGAGATTCGGATTCAGGTCGTCAAAGTCCTTAGGAAACACATAGTCTGGTCAAAACGCCATGACATTTTTTTTTGTAAGCTTGTTTAGTTTTTGGGTAAAGTAAAATAATTTTTTTATATTCAAAATTCTAAAAATAGTCGCATTGAAATAGTCGTTTGAATTGTTGGCCGCGAAAACCACTTTTTTTTTTGTCCAGTGCGACCGCCTTGGTTTTTTGCAAATATCCTGATATAAAAAAAAATGGCCCAAAATCAAACTTAGAACCAATTACAGCGCTAATTAAGTGCTACAAGTTAAGCCTATTGTCAAAATAAAAATATTCACAAAAAATGTATTTTCGAAAAAAGTGTTAAAAATGGTAAAAAAAATTTCAAAACTTAAAAAATCTCTGGAATTCAATAGAATAGAGATAGATGAGGATATAAGCTAAGTTTGAACGAAATTCTCAAAGAAGTTTTTCGACAAATGCGATTAAAAATTTGGAGATTGTCGTGTTTGTGTCGATCAAGTGGACATTTCGCTGAAATTGAATTAATGTTATTTCTTCATAACATGGTCGGAAAAAAGAAAATGAAAATAAATCATCGTCTTGGCCTTGGTCTCAAAATATTATAAAGACCAAAACTAATCACTCACAACTTATGTTCACTTAACATCAAGCTCAAGTTTTTCATTTCATGTCATTAAGAGATAATATTCCTTTTCGATATTTTTATACGACTTTATCTGAAATAAATTCATTTAACTGCTGTATTGTTCGTATAACTGAAAAATAAATTTATGTGTTCATTTGAATTTACTCAATTTGGTCTTATTTATAGACCCCAAATTAGAATTATTCATTTGGGGCAAGTGCGAGCTTTTCTTCGTTTATAGAAAATTTATGACTGCCACTATGACAAGAAGTTGAATGTTGAGTGGTGAAGAAAAATCGATGTGTTTTCTTGTTGAATCAAATGTACATCATAAAATTATTTGCATGATAGATATCAATAAACTATAATTTTATTACAAGTCATGCTATGCAAAGCACAAATATAAAGGAAAATTGTAATCATTTAGAAATGAGGGTACACAGAGAGAATGTAATGGAATTTTTATATTTAAAATCCAAAATCGCGTTACAATTAACAAAGCTTAAGAACAAATATAATTCCCCAATTTTAAGAATTATTTTGTAAAAATTTACAAGATGTTCGCTTTTAAAAGTTAAAAATATTTTACTGAAAGCCTTTGCTTCCAAGCTATTGTAAAATTGCATTGTATAGCAAAAAAAGCATTGCTTTCCGAGATATTATCAAATATTACACACAAATTTAATATAGTCTTTTACATGGATTTGCGATACCTTTACTTCAATAAATGATATCTCAGAAAAAAATCTCAAATCGGAAAGAATAATTCGATGGTTTAAAGAAGAAGGTCAGAACTATTTAACCCATTCCCCGCCAGCACTTATTTTTTTGAATTTGATGGTGAATTTTTGTTTGGTGGGTAAAATAAGGTTCCTGAGTTCAAATCCAAAGCCTTGATGCCATATGGCATCACAAGCGGGAACCTCTTAGCAAAAAATTTACTTTGAGTTTTACTTAAAACTCAATTTTTTACACGTATGCATACATAGTTTTTGAATAAAAATGCTAAGTTTGCATACTAATCCGCGTTTGTGTGATATTTGACAAAACATCGAACGCATAAATCTACATTGCATCTTATGCACCTGTTTCAGAATTGGTTTTTGCACGGTCTATATTAACATCTACTTACGTCGATCACATTCAGTAACGTAATGAGCGATTCCATCAAAACGTGAATTTTGATCCATTCGATTAGTTCCTTCCATACATTTATTATATGGTTCGACTGCCTTTAGACTTTCAATCATTATAGCTTCCATTCTGTTCTACAAAAGAGCGTAGCTATCGATTTTAGATCTCTTCCATGTGAAGTAGAAGCAACTTAAACGCAATTATTATCATTCCAATTTACAATGGCGATATCAAATTCCTAGTTTTCTTCAAATTTGATATGCCCCTTGGCTTTTTTTGCATGATGTCTTTACAGGAAGTAGGGAGTTGCGTGGAATGCAATTTTCTCTAATGGTTCCCGTTACATTGTAGCCTAGGCTTTGAAAATAATTAAAAATTGGAATTCCAGGTAATAAATTATCGAAGTAAAAGTGGAATAGGAGGGCACGAACGTCGTCAGGAAGGGCTTTAATCATTTGTAATAGAGGTGCCACAAAGTAAATATAACAATACTTTCCTCGGTAAATACCAATGGACACCAAATACCCTCCAAGAGTGTTCAGACACCATGCAATGTATTTAAATCGTAGAAGTTTGGTTCGAATAAACTGTTTGCAGGAGAGCAGTCCGAAATACGGTGTCATGGACTCATTAAATGATGCTCAGAGTGAAAGGGATCAATGTGTTTTTTCAGTGTAAAGTGAATAAAACGGCTTATTTGATTGAAACTATTTTGAGATATGCCAGCAGAAATCATGCCTTTAATGATTGAATAATCTTCACGACTAACTACAAACATTGTAACCAAAGATAAGCATAATCCCAGTAGTTAGATGCATCCACAATCATTTATAGCACATCTTCATAAAAAAAACGCTCGAAAAATTCATATGACACCCAGGCCCATTCACACGGAGTGGGTTTTTTGGTGTTCAAACCCCCCCAGGTAGATATTTTCCCCAAATAAATTGTTTATGAATTGAAAATATTAAAATAAATGGAAATTAATCTGCCTTATCCATACCTACCCTTCTCAAGAGCAAATCCTGTGATGATGACACCTTTGGTCTACGCGTTAAAACTTTTCATAAGCGGTTCCCGCCAGTGATGCCATATGGCACACTTTAAATCTATTCAAGCCTATCACTTAGTCAGAAACAACTTATGGAAAATTTTAAATGCACTTTAGAAACTACTGTATTACTCTTCAATTTGGCATAATTACTTTTTTCAAAATCGAAATACAAATAAATAATTTTTTGCAACTCGCCGACGTCTCGGTGCCATAATAGATTTTTTTCGAATAATTTTTCAATGATCACTTCCTCTCCGCTCGCGCTTGAAAAGTTGATGGAATATTTACGCGTGGAATGCATCAAATGATAGATCAAACATTTCTACGCACATAAAAAACAACAAGCCTGCGCGCAAAAGTTACAAAAAGATTTTGGTGAACATTCGGGTAATGCGTTTTAACTGTGCCGTATGGCATCACTGGCGGGAAATGGGTTAATGCCGCTAACAAAAGTGAACTACTCTACTTCTCGGATATACGCCATTGCCAAATTTAAAAATGGATATAAAAATAACATTTAAAATGCTTCAAGAATCCGAAAACAAAAATTCAAATAATTTATTTTTGACAAAATGGCGAAAAAAAACTGCATCGATTTTTCGCAAAAACATTACTTTGACACTCTGAAAGTTCCATGCCCATAACTTACAAAAAAATCATTTTTCCGCAAAACTTATCATGAGAGGTTTTCATACTGAGCACTTAAACAGCTCTGTAAGTTTTTATAAGAATCTGAAAACTCCGCTGGAAATTTTAAAAAAATTTGAACTGGAAAGCTCTACACAGGCAGAAGAGCCCAAACATTTGGTTGTTAGTATTTTCCTATATATGGTAATGGTCCCTCTACTTAGTCGCATATTTCGCTAAATTTTTCATAATTTGTCACTTGCACCCCCTGGCTTGTAACGCCCTCGTACGAGTATTTAAATCCTTTACATCAATCATCAATATTTTTTCCATGAACTTTTCATCCTGTTTTTGTTTATCACAGGTTTTACCGCAAAATTAAACACATTTTTATTTTCCAATTTTAAAGCAGCAATTTATTTACAGTACTTTATTATTAAATTTATTTTGTTTTAATAACTATTATTACAATTTAAACTTAATTACTAACAATTAATTATAAGCCGCTAAAATTGTAATCACATGCATAATTAATGACTATTTAAAAATTAATTGATAACACTTTTTAAAAATAGTAATAAAGTTCAATGTTTCAGGTTTTTTTTTTCCTTTGTAGAATATAAAATTTTAAAAAAATTATTTATTTATTTGCAATAAATAATAAAAAAAAAAAATTGAAGTTAAAACTTATGCCTAGAAAAATCCATTAATTACGTTGACAACTTGACTTAATGCAAAATTTATGAAAATTTATTTTTGGAAATATTACTCGCATTATTAGTACACAGT
This sequence comes from Calliopum simillimum, assembly GCA_951812925.1. Taxonomy (NCBI): domain Eukaryota; kingdom Metazoa; phylum Arthropoda; class Insecta; order Diptera; family Lauxaniidae; genus Calliopum; species Calliopum simillimum. Next base: position 88,073,172 of record OX638369.1, on the reverse strand, counting down.
ATGTAATAATGAAGTCAAATTTTTGTTCTTTTTTCATGCAAAATTTAGTTTGAATTACAACAGCAACGACACTACGAACGTGTGCCAAAGAACTTTAAATGCATTTTGAAAAACGGCCATCATAGCTGTTCATTGCCAATATGCGTGGTATCCGTGGGCAGCGAATGAGTCTGAAATTAAAAGAGGAAAAAATCATAATAAACATATTTTAGTTTAAAATAGGACAGTTCTTGGTAACTCTTTAGCAATAGTTAAAATTTAAAAAAAAAATAAATAAAGCCTTCATGTGAGAAAACCATTTCCTAAATTGGAAACAAAAATGCATAAAAAAATTAAATAGAAAACAAAGAAGAAGGCAAACAAAATGGGACCTGCTTTTAGTTAAAGGCCTTAAAACTGCATTCTTATACATGCTCCTGGCCAAAAATTTCTCAAGTGAGCCACCTAAGTATTTCAACATAAATAAAACTTTAATACTAGATTTTTAAGAAGAAAATGGCGGATTCAAAATGGCGGATGGTTTGCATAAATATTCAGCCAAACCCGACAAATAAAGTTACTCTGGGGTTTGTGAGTTGCTTATTACAAATCTGATATAAGATTTTTAAGTATCAAAATGGCGGACTCGAAATGGCAGACTCGAAATGGCACAAAACGAAACTGTCACAATTTCAATATATCTGATTTAAAAACGTACTTCAAAACGCCTAGTTTGAGAGAGTTGTGTGCAACGGTAAATTGATCTATATAAAAACGGGCCTAATGTTTCATTACTTTGGACTATAGCTGTATAATAAAGTAAATATTTTATCATTTCGGGCGAACACCACAAATTGATACTTGGAAAGTTTTTTGAGTTAAATCATCTTATGGGCGCTTCAGAAAAGTTTGCGTCAAACAAAAAGGACTAAATCCCAACAAACAAAAACGAATTACAAGCTTATTGAAACAAGCAATTCGTTTGGAAATTAACTTGCTAAATGTTTGGAAGAGTTCTTGAGTTTTAATTCTTTAATAATCGATATAGGACTCTTGATAGCAAGCTCGTGAAAATCATATGGAGCAAGCTTATTATAGATGTTTTCATAATATATTTTAAAAATTTTTATATTCAATATTTTTTTAACCTACACCCAGGGTACATTCACTTTGTCCTTCCGTTTGTAACACTGAGGAGCAGGCGTGACAGATATAGAAAAGTATATATATTCTTGATCAACGTCACTTCCTGAGTCGATATAGCCATATCTGTCTGTCTGGCTGGATGTGGAAATAAATTTTTTGGGAAAATTGAGCAAGATAATTCAATGAAATTCGGTACACTACCTTCGTCGTTAAAGTTAGCTCGTGGGATTGTAAATGAACGAAATCGGCCAACGGACACGTCTACCGCCCATACAAAAATATACTCAAAATCCAACTTTAGCAGCATTTTTCACGACAATGTAACCAAAATACACATAAATACTACAAATTGTTAGCGCAAGCTCTGAGCAAGAACAGTGCGAATTTGACAAGAGGGCGTGTCACCTTCTATATAAGTAAAAGTTTCAAAACGCTCAGTATAGCGTTTTTTGAGATAATCAAACTAAATTTTACTCAGACACTAAAAACTATAAATGCAAGCTTTGAACTAAATCTTGGTGAAATCAGAGAGATACCCTAGAAGGGACAAATGTATGACTGGTCCCTAATATTTTTTTCTCCCCAACATTTTTTGCCAACATACTTACCCTGTATCTCTGACTCTTTGGGGGACTCCCATACAAAATAGATGACATGGACATGAAAAATATGGAAAGGAAATCGTCAAATAGGCCCATAACTGCCCAGAAATCACTCCTAGAGGAGTCAAATATAAAACCGACCCCCATTATCCCCCCTCCAAAGTTTCTTCTCAGCATACGTACCCCCTGTTTCTAATTCTTAAGGGGGCTCCCATACAAAGTTCATGTTTTTATATAAAATGTCCCCACTGCCCTAACTGGCCCACGGGTACCCCTAGAAGGGTCAAATGTATGACCGACCCCCATTATTTTTTTGCGGTCTATATTTCAACCACATACTTACCCCCCATTTTAAACCGTGGGGGTCGGTCATACATTTGACCCTTCTACGGGTACCCATGGTCCAGTTATGGTCCAGTTATGGCAGTGGGGGCAGTTTTTAAAAATCAGTAACTTTGTATGGGAGCCCCCTTAAGGATTGGAAATAGAGGGGTAGGTAAGCTGTGAAACTTTAAAGGGGGGGTAATGGGGGTCGGTCATATATTTGACTCCTCTAGGAGAGATTTCTGGGCAGTTATGGGCCTATTTGACGATTTCTTTTCCATATTTTTTATGTCTATGACGTCAGTTTTGCATGGGAGCCCCTTAAAGAGCTAGAGATAGAGGGTAAGTATGGTGGGAAAAAATGTTGCGGAGGAAAAAATATTAGGGGCCTGTCATACATTTGACCCCCTGGAAATGGTGGGGGTCTATTTCCTAAAAATGTCTGTTTTGTATGGAAGCCCCCTTAGGGTTTAGAGATAAGAGGTAGATATGCTTGGTAAAAATGTTGGGGTAGAAAAACAATGTGGGTCGGTCATACATTTGAACCCTCTAGAGGTGGCCCCTCTTGTAGGGCTGTAAGTAAATTGTTTCTCCTTTTCTCTCATCTTTGAACTCGATGCGCCAACCTTTACCCTCACCCCACCCACAAAATTTTTTTTTGCAAACTCATTTTTTTTTCCAACCTCACAAAATTGAGGGGTGTCAAGTATCAAAATCCAAAATTCGTGGACTAAAACACCCCTAGTGTATAGTAAGTATTATGTTCATAAAACAACATTTTGCAAACATTTTTATATTTAATTCAAAATAAAAAGAAAAAGTTCATGTTACTGAGAATCAAACCTATGTAATGAGTCGACTATCTTATCAACTGACCTAACGTGCCAGTTGTGCTTTAAATGCCTTGTGTTTTACTTAGCTCGATAAGTCATTGAAAAAATAAAATAAAAATTTTTTCGGATGTTTGGAAAACGATTATTGAATCTTGAAAATAAACATTTTTCTAATTGTTGATTCTAAAATTGCAAATCAATTTTAAAAATTCTAAAAAAATAACATTTTCCAAACGTTTGAAAATTGATTATGAAAACATTTGAAAATTAACTTTCTCCAAGTGTAAGAATTTAAAAGGTTACTACATTGTTTGTTGGGAAAGTGCATCTCATTTTTTATATGTGTTAGAAAAGGTTTCAAGTTCCATTTATCAGTGAGTGTAACTTGTTATTTGATTTTAGCTTAGAGGTTCGATAGTACTTTTTTTTGCAAAGAGATTCCATTAGCAAACATTCAAATCGGTGTGGTCACATAGCGGGGAGAAGGGATACATTTTTGCGAGTTATAATAATATGAGTTATGGGCCATTTTGTGGTCAGACCTTCTTTTCAAATTTTCAAAAAATCATAACTTCTAAGCTTCGAAACATACCAATTTTCCCTCTTCTTCATATGAAAGATTTTTTTTTTTTCTTTTCAAAAAATATATTTTGGAAGGTAAAAAAGGTGTACCTGGGCACGTTTTTTGTAGTTTAGTACTAAAATAGTAGTAAATTTTATTTTGAGCTTATAGCCTTCAATACCTTTCCAAAACAGGTCTAAACATGAAAAACGGTAAAGAAATGGCCAAGTTATTGTTAATTATTTGAGGAGAGTTTGTCACTTTTACCGATTTTTCCACTTTTGTACACCTCCTCTCTGCCATTACTCAAAGATTAGGCATGCAGCGAAACCATGTACCAAATTTCAGCCAAATCGGAAGGGGTGTTGCAGATCTTGTTACGCTAGGCATGGAATGGCTGAATATTTAAAAAAGCTAGTAATGCTATCTCTGCTTGCAGAACTGTTGGCTGTACTTACGGATTGAACCTTAGGGTGATGCACTGAATCAACACCTCTTATATAGGAACTAACTTGTTATATAGGGTGTTGTTACGGTGGAAAGCTCTTGATAGTAATATTAACTTAAGAAACTTCGAAAAAGTTATAAAAAAAATCGGGGACAAAAAAGTCAAACGGTATCCGGTTTGGTATGGAGTGCTCCATATACATAATGAGAGCTATTTCAAAGTGAGAAACAACGACGCTTGAGTGGAGTTTTGTAAAAAAGATTATATCACAATTCTATTCTATTCCTATCATGCTCACAATTTTAAACCTATGTGTTTAAGAACCTGAAGCCCCTCTTTTAGACACAACTCCTGTCGATATACTGGACGCATCCTTTTGGCTTATAAGACTCTTTTTAATTAAATTTATAAAATTTTACTTTAATACTCGTACTGTGCGCTTATTTTCGATACTTTTTGGATGCTTTTTAAATCCGTCAAGCTAGTTTTATCACAATAATTTATCAAAAGGTTCATAAATCCTTTCTTTTCCCTTTAAAAATTTTGGGATATACAAAAAAAAAGTACGATAAATCTCTAGAAAATTAAACGCTGGTGCCAAAGCGCAAAGACAGAGTGATGAAACTGAAAGATTTATTTGCCAAATGCAAACTCCAGTGAAAAGGAGAGAATTTACTGCAGTGAATTTTTGTTGCTTTCGCTCTACTCTGAAAAAAAAAAAACGCAAAATCTGGCTGCATAATGGAAAAAGGATTAAGTGCTAAGTTACGCCACATCGCTATTGAGGGCTTGCTGCGGTATTTTTTTTTTTTTTTTTAATTTTTTGTTGCGTTAATTTATGCAACAGTCGCTACGCGGATTACTAGCGTATTTTCAAAATGCAATTATTTTCAGTTTTTGTTGGAATTAAAACATGAAACAGAAATTTAAAGAAGAATATTTGAATGTCAATATATGAACTTCCCAACGAAAAATATTTAGTTTATTGAAGTTTAATGTTAGTTAGGTTTATTTAAAGGATTTCAAATAAAATATTTCTAATTCAATGGAATTCTTTGCTACACTTTTAAATTTTATTTAATGTATGTATCTCTTAACTAACCATTTAAGTTTTTAATTTTTTAACTTTTTTATACTTTTGAGTCCTCTTCTGGATTCCGTTTCAACTCACCTGCAACGCCATTCGCTTATGATGCATCGATGAATTTGATGACGATTTTCCCTTGCCTTTCTTCCACGAGCACAACAGCAGCTCCTTCATTCCTTTGCGGAAGTTACGACTTAGAAAAGCGTAAAGCAATGGATTAACGCCTGAATTGAAATAACTGACCAGAAATGTGAGTGGTGTCAGCAAGGCGTTAAAATTCGAGTCACCACGATAGGAGCGAGACCTTGAAGGATAAATAGAAAACAAAAATAGTCATAGATATTATAAACAGACCTCAAAATATACTCTAAAGAAATGTTTACTCTTTCACGCAACACTTTTTGTTTTCGAAGAAATGACTTTTGAAACCCTTCACCCCTAAAAAAAAAAAATTTTAACTTCAGTGTCCATTACTTTTCCATCAAAATCCAAAAGATACATAATATCGTTGGTCTTGGATTTTCAGTCTTGTAATGAGTCTTGCTCTTATGCTAAACGTTTTAGCCATTTTGGGCTTAGTCTTCGCCTTGCTCGTAGAAAAAAAAAAAACTTCTCATGAGAGTTGAGAATGCAAAAATTGCGAAGCGCATTTTGGGTTTGATTTAAAGTTGCCAGATAAATAGTCAGTTCGTTTGTTTCAAGCTTTTGCAAGTTTTATCCGAAAAACTCTTGTTTATGGATGTTTTGTGCGTATTTTTTTTTTTTTAATATAAAGCGGTTCATCTTTTTGTAATGTAACAAAATGGATTCTCTCAGTGAAGGTTTGTTTAATATTGTATGTTTCTCAGATCCAGAGAGTTTTATCTAGTTCACAGTTTCTGTAAATAGGCAACTATTTCGTGAAAATACATAAACCAAAAAAAAATTGTTCCAGTAGTTTTTGATATGATAAATCTTACAACATCCATGGTCATCTGTCTAATTTCAACATGCATCTTATTAAGGGTAGAGTAGAACGGGGTAATGTCGTGCAGGGGGCAATGTCGTGGCTGTTTTAGCCCAAAGAATTGAATGATTTCGATCGGATGCTTACTCGTTGCATTCGCTTGAGATGTACGGTTTTACGAGCATGTCAAAGTTGAGTGCACGACATTGCCCCATTCTACTCTACACAACATATTATGTACTTCACACTTGTATAATAATGAATAAATACATGATAATGCTAAATCTCCTCTAATAGAACCACTACCTATCATTTCTCACACATTTTGGTACCTTTACTATACTCGGAAAACAATGCACGACATTACCCCACAAATTTTGAGGGGCGTAATGTCGTGCACATTTTTTTTTCTTCACTTACACAAACACAATTTCTCGCTACACAAATGTTGTTACACACAGATGTAACCAATGAAATTATCTTTCGATCGGATGCTTACTCGTCGCATTCGCTTGAGATGTACGGCTTTACGAGCATGTCAAAGTTGAGTGCAAGACATTGCCCCGTTCTACTCTACATTTTTCTACAAACCCATAAAAAAAATTAGCTGCCCCGAGGTGTCCCTGTGAAAGTTATTAGGACTTTTTTAAAGAATTTAGTTTTCATAATAATTGATCCCAGAAACAGAATTTTTGTAGATGTTGTTCGGAATATTTTGACCGAAACTTTGGATGTGCCATTTTGTGTTACGAAAATTAATATCATATTTTTAATCAGCGACCTCAAAAAACTCCAATAACCCACGTCTTATTAATTGTGGATTCGACATTTTGTATTTCGAAAAATAGATTTTAGATTCGTTATAAGCATTATCAAAAACTCCCATCTGCAGTTTTTATTGGCAATAAATGCAGTTTTGTAGTATTTGATACACCATTTCTCAGATTTGTAATCAGCATCATCACAAACCTTAAATTACCGACTTTTGTGAGATTAGATCTCGTTAAGCATTATTTGTCCACCATTGTGGATCCTCCATTTTGTTTTTTTTTTTTAAATGTATTTCGGATTCGTAATCAGCATCATCAAAAACGCCTTATAACCGACTTTCAGAATTTTGGCCAGCTTTTTTGATTTTGCGACCACTGTGATGCGTGGAACTGCCCATTTTTATTGGCACTAACACATTTCAGCTCTTGCAACAGATTTTAACTTATTACGAGTGTTTTCGACCATAAATCGGTTTTCCGATGCTTATATAATTTTGTCGTTTGTATAGGGGTTGAAATACCTTCTCTTCAAAGGAAAATAACTCAGAAAGTAAGACTCCTATTGAAAAAAGTCCAGGTTGTATTTTGATAAGAAAGAGTGTGGCTATTCGATACTATTAAAAAAAAAAAGAATTTCACATTTTGCTGTAGCTACATCATAAGTCCGAAAAGAGCATCTCAAGCAAGGATATCTCGAAGTCCTGCAGACATATTGGCAATTTTTAGGATGCAGTTCGATTTAGCGTCGAAAAGTTCATAAGACTGCTTACATATGTGTAGTCAAGGTCTTGATTAATACTTTGATCATTGCACCCTTAGGTTTGGGCTTAGTTTAGGTTTAGACAGGTTAAATTAACCCCACCCACCTTATTGCTGTGAATTAAGTCTAGAAACACTGGCACCTATGTCTCATCGTGGCTGGAGAAGTACAAAATACATGCTCTACTGTTTCCAGATATTCCTGACAGAGAAGAATCTACCAGAACAATATTCTTTAATTCAGACTTTAAAAATTTTGATAAAAAGTTATAAAAACTACAAAGTATTTAAGCTAAGAATTAAATCTTCATTTGAAGATAAAATTTTTTTAAAGTTTTATTTCGAAAAGCCAAAAAGACTTTCTAAGAATTTTCAACCTATTTTTGAATTATTTATTGTTTTTTTTTTTTTTCATAGCAATCGATGGTGAAAGTAAAAGGTATTTTTTCTAAAACTGTGCGAACATTTGAAAATTTGACTGGTCAAATTTCGGAAATTTTACAACCTATTTTGATAAAATTTGGTGGAGGAGTGATCACTGTCAATACCTTGCAATGGATTAAAATAAGAAGGTGTTAAAGAAGGACCAATGGTAGCTTAATAGGTGCTTAAGAGGTATTACTTCTGATATGCAGGATTAATATCTAGTATGCTATTATGTTCGTATAGCTCGAAAAAGGCATGGTGTCCCTCACAAAACTTATGCAAGTTTAAACTAAAAAAACTAATAAAGTAATCTTTCTTTAATTTGCTATGGGGTGTTTATGTCAAGTGAGGTATCTCCACCATAAAAGTTGGCAAAATATCACCAGTGTGAAACTTTTGAGCTAAAGAATAAGTAATTAATGGATTTAATGTCAAAATACTAGTAAACAAGAACTTTCGTTTATAATTTTAGGTGAAAAGATTCAAAGTTTAACAAAAAACTTGCTTCAACATAGTAAAAAAGTGGAGATAGCACATTTGCTCAAAAAATTAAGTATAGAAGATAGGATTTCTTTTAATTCTCGAATATTTTGGTGTTTAAGTGATATTTTGACATCCATAGTTTTCCTCTAGGTAAAGCATCCCACAAAGATACCGTAACTGTAAAAATCTCAAAATCGCAAAAAGTGGAGAAAGGTTTATAGTGCTGTAAGGCTTACGAGTATACTTTGTATATATTATATTGCTAAGAACGGCCCCTGACGTTGAAGAGATTGGATATTTGGCGGAAATTGGTGAGTAAAATTTTTTAATATATTTTTGGGCACCAAAAGAGATGGCCACAAGTCCATGGGATACCTACGAAATTAAAGAAAAACCTTAAATAGGTTAAATTGTTTTTGAGCGTCTGTTTTCGAAATAAATTTGCACATATTTTTTCAGTTTGGATCAATTGATGTAGAAATAACAAAACTGGATCTTGCAAAGGATACCTTAGTAATCGCCAAATTTCAATGGCAAATGATGCAATACAAGCATCGAATAATTTTGTTCTACTGGGCGTTTTTTATGTATATTTTATGGGGGTCATATAGCATTTATAGGTATTTTTCAGTCTAAAGGTTGTTGTATCTAGTATATAATTTCTTGTAATAACTGAAACTGCTCATGGTTTATAGTCCTTAATGTTAAATACCCCATAAATATTCACTAAAAGAGCAACAAAAAACTAAAGCGAAAGTTTTTTGAAAATAAAAATAATGCCAGACATATAAACAAACATAACAATAGTAACATAAAACAACCAAATAATGTAACAAAATAATAAAGAAACAACATAAGGAAAACTATGAAAACACAATACTCAAAGGAACAAAACGGAACTCGCCAAGAAAATAACAATTTCCGAAAAACCAGAAACGACGTCAGTTATCCGATGCATAAAAAGGAAATAAAAATCTACTCCCCAAGTGAGTCACGTGTTAAGTCGAAGTGTTGCCACATTGAAACTCTCAGCAATTCATGCAAAAAACTATCTGGCAATGGAAAATTTCCTCATTTTCATTTATAAAGCCAAAAAAAAGCTGAAAGTCCGGCTCATCGTTTCTCCTTGAGTATTCATGAGTTGCAACTGAGCGCGTACGAAAAACGCGGCACGTGCGATTTTTGGTACATTGTGTAAGATGAAAGTGCACTATGGACAATTGACTGAAGAGATGAAACTAAATTTGTGGTTAATTCTTTTACAAATTATCTCAAATATCTAATTTACTAACGATAATTCTTAAAATATTTTCTTTGACCAATGTCAGGCAGGAGATAAGAGATGTACAAATCATACGATTTAATAAAAAATGATTAATATATTTTTCTATTTTGTCTGATAACATTTTTTTGTCTCACTGTGCAGAGCTTCTTTTGCTCAGCTATGCTTTTGGACTTTCACGTTTTGTATAAAATCAACAGAAAATATATTTTGGTGCTTTTTTTTGTAAGAGAAAATGTATTTCTGCCATAATCGTTGTTGGTTAAAAATATAAAAAAATATGAAGAAAAATGTAGTCCGGCACGTATTCAATAAATTTTATTCATATTTGCATCCTTAATGGGCTTATGTGTAAACCTTTCGGAAACATTAAAAAGTCAGCGCACAATGAAAATTTAGATTTTTTGTACTCAGAAAATACAAAATGCTGGAAATATCCCACGTGCACCTTTAACACTAAGCGACTAAGTTGATGCTGTCATTACGTAAAAATACAATAAAAGGGATATAAGTATAACACAAATGCAATTGTATTGAGACCGTACTATCATAACCATACCGAAAAAACAAACTTTAGTTCTTTGTGGTTTATCTTTCTCAGGATTTGCCCCTGTACAAATAAGTTTATTATGGTAAGGTTTTGGTTATTTTTCCAACAATTTTTGCCACCGTTTTTAATAAACTAAATATCTACTCTTTTTTAAGAATTTTGAAAAGTCTGAAAGTTGCTTGAGTTCATATGCAACTGACATTTAATTAAAAAAAAAAAAGAAACAGAAAACATTAAATTGCATGCACTTATTGTTTTAACATAAGTTTCCGTGAGTTTCCTCAGAAAATTGCTTTCATACGTGGGACATTTGTAGCTCTATGCTTCTATTTTAATGGCAGAAACTTTTAATTCTTGCAAATTGCACAAGTTTTTAGTTAAGTCCTTGAGGAAACATTTTGAGTAGAGATTTAAAAGAAATTTCATTACATATGTTGGATTTATACTAATAAAATTGTACACTCTCTACAATGATAATAGTATGTTATGTCAATTAAAAAGTTTGAAAGCCATAACCACTTTGGTCACAAAAAGTTAGAAAAGGCTTAAATGACACAGCTGCATTTAAGTAATACAAATCATAAACTATTCTGATAAAATTTGAAAAAAGCTTAACTTATATGTTAATTTATCTAATTAAGTAGACCTAAGGGAGCGTTTTTGAATATGTAGCTGTTGAAAAACTCACAATAAATCATATAATTTATACAATAAAAAGGAATTTCTTTACTTTTATAGGATTCTCAAACTTCTCCAGTTAATCTTTTCCGAGAAAAGTTTTTATTCAATTAAGTTTTTTAAATTAACAATAAAAAATATCATACAGTTTGTAGTGCATACAATTTCTTATAAAGACGTCTCATGATTATTATTTTTTAAGAAAATTGACACAAACACCATATGTGTAAAATAAAACCTTATTCTACTTAATAGCTTTAGATATATTTACCTATTAACATTAAAATTTAATGAAAGTTAGGAAATATTTTATATAAAAACACTCATTTTTAGAACAAAATAATTTTTCTCTTAAAATGAGCCAAATTTGACCCTAAGACTTTTGAAGTTTAACGGTATAGGTCTGCGGTCGGCAACTGGTGACCCGCGGTCCAACTCTGGACCGCGAAAGGTCAAAATCTAGACCGCAAAAGAAATTTTAAAGTATAAATTGCTTAAAACAATTTTATATACATATTGAAGTAATACTTACTTTGTTTTTTTGTACTTACATAAAATTACTTTTATTTTAACATAAAAATTACAATTCCAATTACAAATCGAAGTTTGCTTCTCAGACACATAAAGGGTTTTTCAATAGGGACGCTACAAAAGTAGACAGATAGGGACAGCAAATGACGCCATATTTTTCCCCGCTCTCTTGACATTTCTCTTCAGTAAGGTTTGCCATTTCATCATGGAAAGATATACGAGCCAAAAACGAGTAGAAATTATTAAAATTTACTACCAAAATTCGGAGTCAGTGGCCCCAACTTTGAGAGAGCTACGTCCAAGTTATGGTCGTCATAATCGTCCTACCAGATCAACAATTGAGCGTCTAGTGGAAAAATTGGAATCCACAGGCACAGTACAAAATTTTCCCGTGCCTGTGAGACAAAGAAGTGCCCGTAGTGTCGAGAATATTGCTGCCGCTGAGGCTTCAGTTCAAGAAAGCCCAAACGTGTCTCTCACACGTCGTTCTCAAGCGTTGGGCATCTCTGTGACGTCGTTGTGGCGAATTTTGCAAAAAAGATCTTGGCCTACATCCTTACAAGATCAAATTGACGCAAGAACTGAAGCCGCTTGATCACCAGAAGCGTCGTATGTTCGTGAATTGGGCTGAGCAACAACTTGAAAATGATTCGGATTTTCATCGAAAAATCATCTTCAGCGATGAGGCTCATTTATGGCTGAATGGCTTCGTCAATAAGCAAAATATGCATTATTGGTCAGGCAGCAATCCACACATACTCCATGAGTCACCATTGCATCTCGAAAAAATTACGGTTTGGTGCGGTTTGTGGGCCCGTGGCGTCATTGGACCGTACTTCTTCCGTGATGATCAAGACCGGCGTTACTGTGAATGGGAATCGCTACCGTTCAATGATAACCGAATAGTTTTGGCTCGAATTGGATGATATGGACTTGGACAATATGTAGTTTCAACAGGACGGCGCCACAAGCTACACAGCGAATGTCACAATCAATTTATTGAAAACCAAGTTTAGTGAACGTGTTATCTCACGAAATGGCCCAGTCGATTGGTCGCCTCGGTCGTGCAATTTGACTCCTGTGGGGCTACGTCAAGTCTATGGTCTATGCCAACAAGCCAGCCAGTATCGGCCAAATTATGCTTGAAAACCGTCGAAAATTGGGTTCAGCGTCTGGACTTCTGCAAGCGTGCCCGTGGTGGCCATGCAAAAGAAATCGAGTTCCATACATAATGGCATCAAAAAAAAAGAATTTCTTGATATCCAAAACCGTTTTTGTTTTATTTAAAAAAACTTTTGTAGCGCTCTTATTGAAAAACCCTTTATGAAACTTGGCTCGTTAAGAAAAACTCTATTCTTGTCTAGCTTCAACAAAAAAAGTAAATAGTGATAGTAAAAGAATATATGTTGGAAATGGCCGCAACACTTTTTGAAGAGAAAAAGATGTAGTTGCTGCAGTTCAAGGTATTCGGTTGTCGGCAAGAAGCAACACAAGAAGAACCGGAATTTTAACTGCTGACAATAAAATTGTTTTGCTCAAACTTCTGCAGAAGACGCGTTGCTATGTCACAGCACTTGATGAATCATGTGACATTGTTGATGAAGACCAAACTTCAATTTTTGTGCTATTTTTAGATATTGAAAGTAAAGCATTTAGGGAAGAATTGCCGGCAATATTGCCATTCAAAGGTAAAACTTGCGGAGAAGATTTATTCAAGACTTTTGAAGACTTCATGACAAAATCAACGATGATCGGCAAGGAAAATGGACTAGTAAAGAGAATCAAGGAAAATAATTTTGGGCTACTATTTTATCATTAATCAGGCAGTGCTTTGTAGAAAGCTTAGTGCTACTCTGAAAGAAGTAATGGACAGCTTGATAAAGTTTTGTGAGGCCACGCTCTGGTCTTTAGCACATACAATGTAAAGAGTTTCTATCTGAATATGATTCGGCGTATTCTGACTTACTCCAACAAAACGATGTTCGTTGGTTAAGTAAAGGTCAAGTTAATAAGCAATTTTGGCAAATAAGAAAAGAATGAACCTCCTTCTTAGGCACCTTGGATACACAGGAAGCAAGGAAACACATGGAGTTTTTGGCAAATTGGCACAATATGCTAGCTTTGGCTTTACTGAAAGATGTACTGAAATATTTAAATGCGCCCAATACCGAGCTACATTTGTTTGGCTAGTTTGATTACGGAAGCCACTTTGATAAAGAATACAATAGAAATATGGGAAAAAATTTACTATAGGACCCAAAGCCAAATTTGTTTTTTTTTTTTTTTTGTAGTGCTCGAAATTTTTTTACTATACCAAAAGACTGTCATGATTTGTACGTTACGTAGTTTTAGCTTAGGCGTAGTCGGTAATTTCTGATGATTCTAAGTGGCAGTAATTTGCTCAGTTTTATTTTAATCGTAAAAAGAGTCGAGTCTGACAACTGAACTTGCTGCTTTCTGACATGAAGGTCAATCGGTTACAATTAGAGGTAGTTACTGATTTCTGAAATTCAAATTTTTTTTTTTTTTTTTTTCTGACAAGAAAAAACAACAACAGAGCCCACTTACAAAATAACTAATTTAAATTGAGTACTTTTTTACTATTTGCTCCTTTTTATACTTTCATACAAAAAATACTATACCCATATCTGTACACTTTCAATTAAATTAAATTTTTAATATCCGCTAACTGTCCTATCGATTATATGGACAAAAATAAAAAAACAGGGATGTTTTAAATTGCAGTCATTTTTTTAAGTGTTATGCCTATCTGCAGTTTATTTTTTAAGATATTTTTTAAGGTTTTTTCTTTTTGTTGATTTAATTTAAGGACCTACCTTTGTTCGGCCTAAAATTTCAATTCAGTTTAATTGGCCTGCGTCATACTGTCAGTGTTGCCGAATTCTTTCAAAAGTATTTATTGAAGCAGTAGTAAGAACACTCATTCTCTTTTTTCTCCTTTTTGGACCAAGGGCAAACATTACCAAGAATATCTACCAAGTGCAAAATAATTAATGAACCGTTAAAATGTTTGTGCTAAAGAGCGTTAAAAAAACAACAGCATGAAAAGTTCACGAGCAAAAAAAAAAAAAAAAAATTCAGAGAAAAGAAAAAATCTTAATTGAATTCAATTGAAAGCTGTGCTGACCTGTGTGAGAATCCCATTCAATTAAATGTTTCATTGAAATAAAAAACAAAAAAATTAACTGTGCTACATAATTCCCTTTTTTTCTTTGCGATGATAAAAACAGATGTAGCTGCATACAGATGTTGGTACTTGTAGAACGGAAATGAAGCAAAAGAAACATTCAAATTGAATGAAATCTAGTAAGGGTGTTACCTTTAGCCTGGCTAATAAATAATATACCCTACATTGTAGTATTTTGAAAAATTTGCTTGTGCGGAAAGTGCCACGCCCTTTTTACTGAATTCAATCAGTATTTGTTTAGATCTTGCACTAACTATTTCAAGTATATGTGTGAAAATTGGTTTTATTATTTTGAAAAACACATTCAGTACAGCATTTTGAAAATTTTAATAAAATGGGAGGTGGCACGTCCTCTTCTCCGAGCTCGTCTAGTTTTTCTTAGAGTTTGTACTTACTTTCCCTAGTATTTATGTTTATTTTGCTTGCGTTATTGCAAAAAATGCTCTAGGTATTGAGTTTTGAATATCTTCTTAGCATGGGCGGTAGGCGTGGCCGTTGACCGATTTCACTTCTTTTTGATCTAATTTTTGCGGCAAAATAAATGCCAATTTCGTCGAATTATCTTGGTTAGTTTCCCCTTAAAAAATTTTTCCACACACAGCCAACTGGACGGAGAGTTGACGAGACTTTATCGACTTAGGTGATGCTGATCGAGAATATACGTATATACTTTGCTATACCTGCCACGCCTCCTTCTCTGCGTTACAAACTAAAGGACAAAGTGAATATACTCTGGGTGTAGGGTACAAAAATATGAAGTTAGGCTATACTTAGTATAAAGCACAGTATACCAAATTAATGCCAAACTCATATAATTGGCAAGTTTTATCAAAAGTAACAAAATTGTTAACGTTCGGAGAAGGCGTTGAACAACAGGATATTTGTATTTTCACAAATATTATTCAGAAGGCACTATGGTAAGATATCAAGAATTTTTCTTTTCCATAACAGACTGCTTTTTTGTTTTTACCACTGTAATACTTTGTTATGTGTAATCTGCTACGTGCTCGAATTTATTCAACTTCTACTAGCAAAGTGTTGCCAATTTGATATAATTTTTTTTTTCGTAGTGTCCTTTTTCATGGTAATTGAAATTCAAGAGATTTGTGGAAAATAAATGTTGCCCTAATTAAAAGAACAAGCACTAAGGACGAAATGCTGTCAATTAGTATTTTGAAAGTTTTTGACATTTGCTTTCTTTTATTTACAGATATTAACCCATTTTCATATCTTCATTTCTGAAGTTGGTATTTTGTTTAGTAATGAAATGAAAATTGATGTTTAATTCTTCATGTTAATTTCGGACGTACGCATTTTCTGCTATTTAAAAACTTTAAACTTTTGCAGTGATATATACTATATTCTGTTTTCATCGAGAATACCTTCCCCTTATAACACCAAATCTAGCATTACTTCTGAGTGGTTCATTCCTTTAACTTCAGCATTCCTTGTCATTATCTTCTAAGTCTACGTTAGGCACTCGCCATATGAACTAAGGATTTAAAAAAGCTTTGAGAGATGCTTACCAGCTGCATTTGTAATAGTGATTAGCAATCTTTTCCATCATCTTACCTTCAGGGCATTAGAAGAGAGTTGGTCCTCCTGATAGGAGGAAAACCGCTTTAGGACTTTGACCTTAGCCAAGGACAAATAAGATCTAGCTGCTGCGGTCTCTAAGATGACGAGCATGAATCTACAATGTAACTTCCTTGGCGAAAATGGTCTTGTGTCAAAATCCCATCGGCTCTATTCATAGAAGAGCGCTTGCTTTCAGCACGTTAAGAAAAACAGGAAATAAACGGTAGCTAGGCATAAAAATGCACAACGGCAGCATTAGTAATGTCAAAACTTAAATTTATCGATTTCTACAAGCTTGATAGACTTTAGTCTTTTTTCTTAATGATTATTATGCACTATCAATATGTATATACACAAGACAAAAGTTTGTCCGCCTATTTCTACTATGTTAGAAATAGAGTACGACTTTGAGTTATACACCAATAGAAAGGTATTTGTGTGTAGATGTGCACAAAGTTAAAATTAATTTAATATATTGCCCTTAAGCCTCCCAAAGTTATACACAAATTTTTCAATATAAACAACAACAAAATACGCGGTCACACAGAGCCGAAAAGAGGATAAAGCACAAAGAAAAATTTTGTTTACGTTTCACATTTGTTATTGCACCAGAGATGATAAATGAGCTTTTCTATTTTGTACCAAACAGCAAAAAAAGTACTAAATGTCCAAAAAGTGCCAAAATTATTTAATACATTTGTGGTCGAATTTTGTTCATTGGGTGTATGGTATGTATAATTCGATCAAGATGCAATTTTCTTCGAATTACAGCATTCCAGTACGATGTTTCTGAAATTCACGTCTCCCTCTCCCTCATTTCTTCAGTTGATTAGTTCAGATTGGCGTCGCCGTAAATACAGGTCTCTCGGTCCTCCCAATATTGTTTCGATATTTCTGGAAATGTTCATATTTAGTCCAATAGCAATAGTATTGTACGATTTAAGAAATGGCTTGAGTCACTCTTTGGCAATTATATATAGTATTCAAGAAGAAACATCGTTCGGCTCTAGCACCTTCAAGTTTTTCATGGTTATTAGCTCCATGATAACTTCTTTATCAGTGATTGGTTCCAGCAAGTCGTCGATTATATAACTACCTATTTCAGCACGTCTGGCTATGTGCGCTGGAAAGTGCGTATCATATTTATGCCACCCACTTTCTTCAGTGCCAAGCTTCTTTGTGATTATCTTGAAGCTAAGGACCTATGGGTCATTATTTATGTCACCACGAACTATGTAGTAACCATTTCCTTTTTTGCTTTGCATCATTGGAGTTTTGCAGTATTTTTGGCTTTTTTGTTTGCTAGAAGACGAGCCTTTTTACTCTTGTGTACCGTTTCCGACTGCTTTATTTCCGCTGTGTTCTTGGTTAGATCCTATTTCTAAATTTTTCTATTTCTCTGGAAAGCATCAGCGCGTATATTCATTTCCATGCAATATATCACCTTAGTCTTTGA
This sequence comes from Calliopum simillimum, assembly GCA_951812925.1. Classification (NCBI taxonomy): domain Eukaryota; kingdom Metazoa; phylum Arthropoda; class Insecta; order Diptera; family Lauxaniidae; genus Calliopum; species Calliopum simillimum. The sequence goes on along the minus strand of OX638369.1, from coordinate 88,055,524 downwards.
ATTTTGTTTAAAGTTCCTAAATCCTTGTACACTTCAATAAAAAATAATACTATTTCAGTCTAAAGTCAACTCACGTACTTCGAGTTAAACGCTTTTCATGTTTTTAATCAAAAACATCTAAAAATTGATATATTCTTTTAAATCAGTTTTCAAAATGGCTTCATATATTTTATGGCAAAGCAGTGATGTCGTTTGTACTCCTATAGGAGTATTTTACTCCTATTTGAGCAAGCGTACTCCTATACTCCCCTGAACCATTTTTGTACTCCTTTTCAATATTTGGTACTTCATTGCAATTTTTTGCAAACTAAAATTTTCAATGTTGCTGAGTTCAAACGACAGACAATTTAGTCCGTCTTAATGTATGTGCTCCTTAATAATTTTAAAGTGCACGTACTGTACAAAGATTTTAGTGTTGTCTAGCAATACCCACTTTTAAAAGAGCGATAATTTGGAAGCGTTGAAAACAAGTGATTTTAAGGAAATATGGATAAGTAAGTGAAAAAGTTTATATATTTATAACAGGTTTATAGTTAAAGCAAAGAAAGTAGCTGCGAACTCCACTGACGCTAGCAAATTACCAAAAACGAGGAGGTAAACGATATCTGACGTGCTGAAGTATCCAACAACAAAAGATCACAAAAATTTCGAACTGCTTGGTAGGAAAGTTTTAGTTGGCTCGAATCAAGAATAGGTCCAAAGAATGAAGCAAAGTCGTCTTGAAAATATTGCCAAGTTTCGATTTCAAACATCGTAAGGCAATTGACAAAACATGAAAGTTCAAAATTTCATCCCAAGGTTGTGCTGAGGTTGAAAAATCAACCAGACATCCCTAAAGCTGCCGAAATTTTTTGTACCAAAAATAATGCAGTCAAAACTTGTGAGCTCCAAGCAATTATGTTTCTAATGCAGACATATGCAAACTTTGCAATGCGTGAAAACAAAAATCTCGTAAAGCTGTCAAAATTCATATATGTTTTTACAACTATTAAGAGGATTTTGAGGCATTTAGTAGTTTTAAGGACTACCTTCATAATTTTTTTGATTCTTATTCTTAAGTATTGAGTCAATAACATAAGGCAAGGAACTATACATACATATGAGTTTAGAATTACAATAATAAGCAATATTGTCAGTTAAAAACTTTTGCAATAAACATCTTGTAATTGATACCGTCATAAAAAATCATTTTATTCTCTCAGACGGTTAAAAACGAACATTTTAGCATAGTACTCCCCATTAACCCAAAATACTCCTCAAAAATTTAAAAATGAGTACCGAGAATTTTTTTGAAACGACATCACTGTGGCGAAGTCAATTAAGCTCCGTCTTCTTTTTTTTTATATTTTGCCAATAAAACAGGAGTAACTTCGTTCTGAATCAAACCCCATAGTAAATGCCATTCTAGTAATTCCAGACAACAACACACATACATACTACGAGTACTACTTACCAATATTGCCACATTTTTCTCGCATGATACGGTAGATTACACAATGCAAACGTCAACACAAAGATAATCAACATTCGGACAACACCGCGACGTGCGCGCAGCACGTTACTCGACGAATGCGACATGTGTGATGTTGCAGCACCGCGTGGCGTACCGTGACGCTGATGCGGATGATGATGATAGAAACTGGCCTTGTTGCTGCCAGCACCGCTGTTGCGACATGTTGACACAATGGGACGGTCCGATTCCAGTGATACCTTAAAACAGAAGCACAAAAATAATGAAGATGAAGCGTGAATGACGAAACAAAAAAATAAAATGCAAAAAAAGAAGGAGAAAAAAGAAATCAAGCAAAATAAAGGAGCCTGAAAAAACCTAATAATCCGTAGTGAATATAAAACATTTAGGACATAATTTTTATCTACTGTGTTCCTCATATTCCCATGCTATAGAGGTCATTCTTTTGACAGTGCTTAATTTTTTTTGGACGTGTTTTAGACATCTTTTTGGGATGTAGTAGATGAGACTTTTCTATAGGAAAACTGGACGTAAATTGGTTTAAATGACTTGTGACACTTGATAAACACTGAAAAACGATATGTTTGAAAGATTACACCAATTAAGTAATTATTTGAGTCAAACATACTATATTTAATTTAATATTTTGTACTACTTGTTCTAAATAAAATATGTCTTTAACGACCGGGCTTAAAACCCGAAACGATTTCAAAATAATTAATCAAATAAATGACTAACTGCTCATTAGATAAAAGGCGTAAATGGAAAATGTTAAACTACTATATGCTAATAATGTGAAGAGGACTACTGGAAAACGTTTATGAAGTGTAAAGCCCGAGGCAACAGTAAAATCAGTCAGAATGGTAGTAAGTATAAGATTCTCATGAGATAATGCATAAGCACGTCTTATAAGTTAATATGGCTGGGTACAAAATCATTTTCATCGTGCGAAGCATTTGTATAAATCACACCTTGTAAGTAAAATCGAGGGTCATTACCTTCTCTGTGAAGATAGATCACACATAAAGCTGTTCGATTTCATCATATAGTAAAACTTGTATGTATTAAAAGGTCGTTAGGAAATAAGAACTAGTAAGGGTGGTATCTTTGGGCTAGCCAAAAACTAAATACCCTGCACTGCATTTCAAGTATAGGGTGATTTTTTAATACTGGTAGAACTTCAAATGTAAAAAATAACACAAAATATTAAATTTTGATGAACATTTTTTTCTCATGAAATTTTTTCTACAAATCATCATGAATGGACGCTTGAACAATGCTATAAAATTATCAGAATTTACTTTAGATATCAGTCGTCGATTCATGCAACTTAAGTTGTCTTCGTGATTATTATCGGGCACACAATCGTCCAATCGCCCAAAATAATTTTCAAATGTTAAAGCCATGTATTGATCTTCCGAATAAAAAAAAAAATTTTGATTACAATTTAATTTTTAGTGCTATTTTTACAATTTCAAATTCTATCGGGAAACGAAATTAACGAAATCTTCTTTGAAAATCAGTAGTCGATTCGCGCCACTTTTAGACGACTTTTTGAGTATTATGGCACACATAATCGTCCAATCGCCCGAAATCAATTTGAAATGTAATTGTCATATATTGAACATCCGAATAAAACAAAAATTTTGATTACAATTTAATTTTTTGTGTTATTTTTCTATCATTCTTAAAAAGACACCATATAAGTATATTATTAAAAACTTAGTTAATATTATGCAATATTCTTGTACATACAAGTTTTTATTAAAATAAAATGTTTTATTCTTCGTAACAACACGAAGATCAAAATGCTCATATGGGGAGTGCCACGCCCTCGTCTCAGAGTTTACCTAGATTTTGCGTAGAGCTTGCATTTACTGTTCGGAGTATTTGAGTAAAAAAATTCGGTTAGGTGTTCTTAACAAAATCTTTCAGTATAGCATTTTGAAACTTTCGCTTATATGGAAGGTGCCAGGCCCTCTAGTCCTATTTCGTCTACTTTTGCTCAGAGTTTGCAATTAATGCTCTTAGCGTTTTAGTGACATTTGGTTTGATTATCTCAAAAAACACTTTCAGTATAACATTTAGTAACTTTTTTTTATATGGGAGGTGCCACGCCCTCTAGACCTACTTTGCCTAGTTTTTGTTTAGAGCTTGTGCTTACCATTTCTAGTATTAAAGTGAATTTTGCTTCTGTTATCGCAAGTAATGCTCTTAGTTTTGCATTTTGAACATATATTTTGTTTGGGCGTTAGGCGTGTCAATTTTAATCCCCCGAGTTAGTTTTTAGGACGGAGGCAGAATACCAAATTTCATTGAATTATGTTGTTCAGTTTTCCTAAAAAAGTGTTTCCACGCACACCCAGCCAGCCAGACAGACGGACATGGCTATATCGACACAGGAGGTGACGGTGATCAATAATATATATACTTTTTCATACCTACCGCGCCTACTTTTCTGTATTACAAACGGATGGCCAAAGTGAATATACCCAGGGTGTAGGGTATAAAAGTTTTAAGTTTAATTTAACAACCGCGCTGCACTCTCGTTCAAAATCCATAAAACTTTAAAACTGGCCAAAAGTTGTTGTAAATTAACTTTTTATGGACTGTTCTGTTTATTCATAGACTTCAAAAAATCGGTTAGAAAGATCCAGGTATTCTTACAACGCTCTTGGGATCCCTCCAAAAGTACGCTTCTCAGACGCAAAATTCTGTGAGTTGAAAGTACAAATTAAGTGTTCACTGTAAAAATTGTGGGGTTTCTGTAAAACTATACGCATTTGAATGTTCGAACATGGAATATTTTTTGTAAAAGAGAGTACTATCGAATCTTTAAACTCAAAACTTGCAACAAGTTATACTTTTTTGATAGTTGCAATTAACTAACAATCAAATTGTTTCACAAAATCAGCTAGCAGTGGTTGTGAAAATAACCCAGATCTAATTTGTACCACGTGGTACCGAAAAGATTTTGTTTGGTTTAAGAAGACTGAAACCTTTTCTAACAAACGTATAAAACTGAGGTGCCTTTTTAGCCTTTTTTGTTTAACAAATTTAACAAATTGAAAATTTAACTCTTATTCCTTGCCAAGTGTCAATATGTGTTGCCAGCCCGAAATGATAAAGTTTTTATATTATTATACATCTTATACTACAAGAGAAAGGAAGCTAAGGACCAAAATTATGTAGGTTAATTTACCGTTGCACACAACTCTGTCGAAGTTAAAGATTTGAAATAAATTTTTAAATAAGATATAAAACTTGTGGAAGTGTTGCTTTTTGCCATTTCGAGTCCGCCATTTTTTTTTTAAAACTAATATCGTAATTAGCGACTCCAAAAACCCGCGGCTAAAAAATGTTGTCTCGGAAATATAATGATTTCGACTTTTGGTCAGCTTTTAAGGATTTTGAATCTGTGTGCACTGTGTACAAACTAAAAAATTAAAGTTTACTTTTCTTACTTTTGATTCCCTTTAGTATTGATTTTAAACTTTTTTGGTGTTAAATTCAGATTTTTTTTCAAAAAAGTTGGAAATTTATTCCAAAGTAGTTCAAAATTAATACCTTTTTTGGCATTGTTCTATATAAATACTTTTTTGTTTTAAAATTGAACTAAAATTTTTATAGAGCAGGAGCTACCTGTTCTGGAGTTGTCAGGATTAGCGATGGCCCATTTCTGTTATCGCCTGTACCCCACAAAGTAGTATTTTGACGGAAAAAAGCAATTTCGAAAATTCTAAAAAACAAATACAAAGGTATACCACAATATCCGAAGTTCCCCTACTATTTTATTATTAATTTAAAAAAAAAAAATATATTGATTACGTAAGTAGTTTTAAAGATATGCGCAAATTAAAATGACTTTATGAAATGCAGAGTTTGCAATTTTCCGTGGAAAATTACCAAGTAAGAGACGTCTAGCTTTATCTTCTAACTATTAAAATATGAAACGGGAGATTCTTCTTTTTCGAGTTAAGTCAAAAAATTATTGTCATATTTAAACCAATTGAAAAACTCATAACATTTCTGAATAAGGTCATAAAACTTTGAATATGAGTTAGGAATGTAAGTAATTGTATGTAGAATAGAGGTGTTTTAAGAATGTATGGAGATCCTTAGTAACAACATTTTGATACTTGACACCCCTCAATTTGGTGAGGTTGGAAAAAAAAAATGAGTTTGCAAACAAAATTTTGGGGGTGGGGTCAGGGTAAAGGTTGGCGCATCGAAGTCAAAGGTGAGAGAAAAAGAGGAAAAATTTACATACAGCAATACAAATGTTTGGGGGCCCCTCTAGAGGGGTCAAATGTATGACCGACCCACAATATTTTTCCCCCTCCAACATTTTTGCCCAGCATACTTACCCCCTATCTCTAACCGCTAAGGGGGCTCCCATACAAAATTGACATTTTTAGGAAATCGACCCCCACCACTCCCTGGGTGCCCCTAGAAGTGTCAAATGTATCACAGGTCCCTAATATTTTTGCCTCCACAACATTTTTTCCCAACATACTTATCCTCTATCTCTGACTTTTTAGCGGACTCCCATACAAAATAGATGTCATAGACATGAAAAATATGGAAAGAAAACCGTCAAATAGGCCCATACCTGCCCAGAAGTCACTCCTGGAGGAGTCAAATATACGACCGAACCCCATTAGCCCCTCTCCAAAATTTTTTCTCAGCATACCTACCCCCTATTTCCAATCCTTAAAGGGGCTCCCATACAAAGTTACTGTTTTTACATAAAATGCCCCCACTGCCCTAACTGGCCCACGGGTACCCCTAGAAGGGTCAAATGTATGACCAACCCCCATTATTTTTTTGCGACCTATATTTTTCTCCCACAGACTTGCCGCCTATTTTCAACCCTGAAAGGGGCTGCCATACAATTTTCTTTTTTATAAATTTTCCTAGAAATAATGGGGGTCGGTCATACATTTGACCCTTCTTGGGGTACCCATGGTCCAGTTGGGGCAGTGGGGGCAGTTTTTAAAAAAAGCAGTAACTTTGTATGGGAGCCCCATTAAGGATTGGAAATAGGGGGTAGGAAAGCTGTGAAACATCGGAGGGGGGTAATTGGGGTCGGTCATATATTTGACTTCTCTAGGAAAGACTCCTGGGCAATTATGGGCCTATTTGACGATTTCCTTTCCATATTTTTTATGTCTGGGAGTGGTGAGGGTCGGTTTACTTAAAATCTCAATTTTGTATGGAAGCACCCTTAGGGGTTAGAGATAAGAGGTAGGTATGTTTGGTAAAAATGTTGGGGGAGAAAAAATAATGTGGGTCGGTCATACATTTGAACCCTCCAGAGGTGGCCCCTCTTGTAGGACTGTAAGTAAATTGTTTGCAAACTCATTTTTTTCCAACCTCACAAAATTGAGGGGTGTCAAGTATCAAAATCCAAAATTCGTGCACTAAAACACCCCTAATGTGGAAATAGTGTATTGCATAGCTTAAGGGTTAACAAATTTTAGTTAATTTTCCATGAGAAGAACGCGTGTCTATATGGCTTTCTGTTAAAAAAACTAGTCTTTAATGGTGGATTGGGATCCACGAGAAATCGAGTTGCATCATTAGATATACTTAGCTATAACTAAAGTTTTATACAATTTTTTTTTTATTTTAAATCTTCTCTTCAAGGTCTGTTTGACTGATTTTTGACAGTCTGTAACTTCCTACTGGTCGGGTTTTTTGTTTTCGAAACCATCTTTGACAATTTTATTCAGAATATCTCAAAATTTTACTCTATGGTACAAAGGAAGCTCCAAAAATATTTTTTTGGGGCAGAGTTTTGGAAAAATGTTTGTTTTTTTTTGTTTTCAAAAAATAATCTTCACAATAGTGAATAGCTATAAGTATTTTTCTTCTTAAAATATTGATTATAGCTGACCTCAAAACTTTCTTTCTATCATTTATTTTATACAAGTTTGATATGTCATAAAAGATCATTTATTACATCAATCACATATTTATTGAGTTTATACATTATATTGGTTGAAGAAAATAAGCAAAAAATCAAAAAAAAAACATGGATTAAATATGGAAAGTCGGGGTTGAGGAGATAGATATTATAGAAAAAAGATATGAATAGTAGATAGTAGTAGTAAAATTGTATCTTAAAAATAAAAAAATGCAGATAGTAATACTAAATTACCTTAAGCCATGCAATATAGACAAAAATAGAACAAAAAAGGTATAAAAATTGCACTCAAATACAAATAAATGTAATCATTTTGCATTAAATGCAGTCAATTTGCTTAGCACAAAACCAACTCGAATTTATGCTTCATTATGCAACATTTGCTGCAATAACTTCATATGTATCTACTTACAGACAGAGAAAATGCACATCTAAAGGATATTCTGGCACACATAAAATTTTGTGGTTACATAGGGTAAAGTGAGGTAGCTGTGAGAACGGGGCACATTTGACTTGCCGTTTTCAGTGTGAATACGTGACTTTCAATTTAAAACGCTGAAAACGGATTTATGAAATTCAAATATGCTCCATATTTGGGGCACTCTTAACAAAATGCCTACTCTGGAAAAATAATTAATCAAAATCTATAATACAGTTTTTGTGAAAAATTTTTAAGTTTGGGTTTTTAGTTTTAGTCACAAATATTTAAGGATTCAGTAGCATCACCAACATTAATATCATCCGACAACTTTCGCAAGTACAATCCTTTGAAAATCAAGTTTCAAACACACCCCAGTTTACCCTACTAAATATTATGAAAACAAAACAAAAATTTATGAAAATTGAATGCAAAGAAAAGGAACAAATGGAAATCGTTTGCCAACAAATCGCCTTTATGAAAGTTGAGCAGGATGTTGGAACAAACTTGTATGCACTACTTACTACAAATGTGCTCAAAAAGGAAGTTTATTATTTGCCTCCTTTCCCAACACTTTGTCTACGTTAGAAACTGTGCCACTTTATATGTGGTATACCACACTAATGTCTATGTGTGTGCCTGTGTGTGTGCTTAGTTATGATATGAAATTTGAATTTTCATAAAAATAACCAAAAAGAGACCAACAAGAAGAAGAAAAAATTCATTTCATGCAAAAATTTTATCGTTTGTCTTTTGTATGTCATCGTTAAGTTTTTGGGGGTTTTCCATTTCACAGAAGATTCTAAAGAAAATGATGACTTTTTGTGGTTGTGGTTATTCGAACAAAAAGTGAATTGCACTTATATTGTAAATGGCTTTATCATTTCAATGAAATATAAAAATATAATTTTCTTTTTTCTTTTGAAGAACTCAAAAGAGAATTTTGTTTTAATCACTGAAATGTGTTATGTTTCGCACAATTCAGTTGTATAGAAATTTGATTATTCACTTTGAAAATGAGTCACTTTGATGTCCTTCCACAAAACTGTAACGTTTCAACAGTTGGCCGCAACATGAAATCTCGATATTGGAATGGAAAATTATAGTTTTGAAAAATTGCACGCTTCAACACAAAATTTTGGATATGTTCTGGTATAGCACCTTGATTAGTAGAAAAAAAAAACAACCAAAAATTTTTTCGTAGTTTGGTTGGAAAAGAAGTTGCATAAGCAATTTTGTATTGGGTCTCTTATGCAAATCTGATGTTGGCATCGTATTGGGGGCTAAAGATTTTTAACCAATTTGAGCCAGTGATTTGTTTTTTAAAGCCTCTCAAATTTGAGTGAACTTCAAAGTTAGCGAAAAAATTCAGTTTTTAACAACATAAATCTGGCTGCTTTTACTTGCCACTTTTTGGAGCCACTTTTATGGAGAAAACTTAGGATATAAAACCTCATTTCACGAAGGTTCAGTTAAAAAAATTTGTATATTTAATTTTGTTTTTGTCGATTACATCGTCACCAAGGCCGAACAAGACAAAATGTTTGAAACAAAACCATTGCATTTTTTTACGTTAAGTCCGAATCTCCAAAAATTTTTTACCATTCCGGGACTTTCCTAACACCATGTATTTAATTTACAAATAATCAAACTTCTACAAATCATTATTTTTCACCCTGCAATCCAATCGTAAGGAAACTAGAGACCATAATAGCAACAAGAACTTTCTATTCATAACCAAAAACATAACGAAAACATCCTACACTAGCTGTTTTACCCGGCGTTGCTCGGGTATTGATAAAAAGCAAGAAAGCACTAAAAAAGCTCATAACGACAACTATTTTTAAAAATAATGTGCCACAAACAGATGCTGCAATATATTTATTTTATTTATTTCCATAAAATTATCACATCTAACACATCGGTTACAGTCCAAATGTATCGAAAAATATAAAAATACACCGATTTCTCCGGTAAAAGTCCAAAAATATCGAAAAATATCGTAAAATTCCAAAATTATATTGTAGAAAAATATTGAAATATATTGAAAAAACTGGTAAAAGTCGAAAGATATCGGAAAACCGCTAAAATATCGGTAAAAGTCCAAAAGTTTTGAAAAATATCGAAATACATCGAAGAAATCGGTTAAAGTCCAAGTGTTCATTTTAAATACATATGTGTGAGAAAAATCCAAAAATATCCAATAATTTTGAAATACATCAAAGAAATCAGTAAAAGCATGTGAAAAACATCCAAAATATCGGTAAAGGTCCAAAATTATCGAATTAAATTGAAGAAATCGGAAAAATTCCAAATGTATCGAAAAACATTTAAAATATCAGCGAAAGCCTAAAAGTATCAAGAAACATCTTAAATATAGGTTAAAGTCCAAAAGCATTGGAAAATATCCAAGAAATTAGAAAAGGTCCAAATATGTCTAAAAACATCCTATGTATCGGTAAAAGTCCATAAGTACCTATTTATTGAAGGAGTCGGTAAAAGTCCATATATACCGAAAAACATCCAATATGTCGAAAAAAGTCCAAAAGTTTCGAAAAACATTGAAACATATCAAAGAAATCAAAGTCCAAGTGTATCGAAAAAAATCCAAAATGGCCGGAAAATGTCCAAAAAACGGTAAAACTCCAAAAATGTCGAAAAGCTCTCTAAATATTGATAAAAGCGCAAAGTATTGGAAAACATCGAAAAAACGGTATGAGTCCGAAAAACATCGAAAAATATTGAAAATATTGATTTGGCAACACTGATAAAATCACTCTCATTTTTGCTCTCATCAACATAACAACATCAAATTCTATATTGCCTCTTCAAGAATAAAAACAAAACAACAATAAATGAAAGAGACGGAAAAGAACACATAACTCATGAAGCAGCATAAGCAGAAGCGACGCAAAAGCAATCGACAAATTTTTATGCAAGACTTGAATTTTTTTTAAACAACTTCATACGAAAAAAAATCTAGAAAGGGTGTAAAATTTGAGCTGGCCAAACATTAAATACCCTACACTGCAGTATTTTTAAAATTTTGCTCATATGGGAGGTGCCACGCTCGCTTGTCCGAGTTCACACAGTTTTTGTTCAGAGCTTGCATCTATAGTTTTTTTTAAAGCGTGCACTTATAGTCTTTAGTATTTGAGTGAAGTTTGGTTGGATTATCTTAAAAAAATCTTTCAGTATTTCAGCATTTTCAAACTTTTGTTTACATGGGAGGTGCCACGCCCCCTTGTCCGATTTCACCCAATTTTTGTTGAGAGCTTTCATTTATGATTTTTAGTGTCTGAGTCAAATTTGTTTCGAATATTCCAAAAATCGCTTTCAGTATAGCGTTTTGAAGCTTTTGCCTTAATGGGAGGTGTCACGCCCTCTTGTCCGAATTCAATCAGCTTTTTTTCAGAGCTTGCGCTTATAATTCTTAGTATTTATGCGTATTTTGGTTGCATTGTCGTGATAAATACTCCTGAAATTGCATTTTGAAGATATTTTTTGTATGGGCGGTAGGCGTGTCCGTTGACCGAATTCGCTCATTTTCAATCCCCCGAGCTATCTTTGACGACGGAGGCTGTGTACCAAATTTCATTGAATTATCTTGCTTAGTTTTCCTAAAAAATGTATTTCCACACACAGCCGTTACCCAGCCAGCCAGCCAGACAGACAGACGGACATGGCTATATCGACTCAGGAGGTCACGCTGATCAAGAATATATATACTTTTCTATATCTGCCGCGCCTCCTTCTCTGCGTTACAAACGGAAGGACAAAGTGAATATACCCTGGGTGTAGGGTATAAAAAGGTTTATCTTATAAAAATCTAAAAAATCAGTATACAATTTTGTTTCTTAGCACACGTAGAACGTTTTTTAAAAAAATTATTATAATCGGTTCGGTATATTTTGCAAAACAGCGTTACATAGGGTTTTCATATAAGCAATTTTATTGAAATAGTATAGATATAGATGGTTCAGAAGTTATGATTTTTGCAACGAGAAAAGCCAAAACGAGCCACTGTGTAGCAGTTTAAGTTTTAAAAAATCAAGTTACATAAAAAAACCGTATTTTTGGGCTCAAACTTTTTATATGAAATCTTAATTTCTCGTCTACGGTTTCTTCTAAACATAACTTCAGAATACCTCAGTGATTATTTCCTTTGCAAATTTTTAAAGCATATAGATTTCGATAAATTACAGAAAACTGTTTAAAATTACAAAAAACCCTCAATTTTACATTTTTTCTCTCTCCCACAATCAATGGAAAATTTGTGATGAGGTCTAATACGCCATAATCGATAATGTGGGTTGAGTCGTTATGCAGTTCTATAACTCTAAAATAACCACAAAAATGTATTTCGAAATCTCCATTTCCACTTGTTAGCCTGTGCTCTGAAAGTTCATTGGCAAATCCTTTGTTGTAAATCAAATCATTACACTCTTTTCACTTTTTCCACATATATATATATATATATATATATTTAGAATAATACATTAGGTATTCAAAAAACAGGCAAATTTTTTTTTCCATATTTCTGGGTCTTACTTGTCAAATTTTAGTGCCTATTTTTACAGAATAAAAATGTAGACCTAATTCAGCCATTTACAATGATAAATAAAACCTGACGAAGTGAAATTTTTTAAGATAGTGAGAATAAGCCAAAAACATAATTACTGGACTTTAAGAGCAATGCGCAGTGCAAATTCAGCAAAATAATTTTTCAGGAATTATAACTCTACCGGCTTAACCAACTACGAGAGTGTTTACTGTAATAGTTTGAAAAAAACCCACCTACTTCCCGCACTTAATGTCATTGAATTAAGTCGACACCTCAACACACTTGGATACGGGTGTTGAAATCATTGCATCACGAACGGAAAAGAAAATTGCAGTTCTTAACAAAGTTTTCACAGAGTTGCATCCTTACGATGTGTCCTTAAGTCACATGTACAATGCAAGAGTAGCTGCAATTCCAAGTGAACTATTTTTTTCGATTTATTTCAATTGGAACACTCCCCTTACAAACAACCAGTTGGCAGTGATAAGCCATGAAGATGAACAAAATGAAAAAAAAAAAAAATCCAAAGAGTAGAAAAGAAGGACCTACAGACGACACTTATCAAGAAAGAGTTGTCACATACTTATAAACAACATCAAAAAGTTTATTTCTAAAATGCTTTCTTTTATAAATTTATATATTACATATATTTTTTTATTTTTATCAGTTTTAAACAAAGTTTTGCCACACACACTTTTCCACTTCTCTTTATTTCTCACACTTGCAAACTTCTATGCATTACGAGTTGATAAGAGTATCGAAAATTTATTTCAATTTTCTACGGCGTCTGACATTAGAAAGAGACAAATAGTATGTGAATACTTGCAGACAACATAAAAAATTGTTTGCAATATTATGTGGTCAAGTGTATACTCGATAAGGGTACCCAGCAGGAAAGTAAGGAAAAGTTTGTGATCTATTTTGTAGTCTAGTGGTGGCAGCCCTGTTTCAGTGACACATAAATGTCAATCAGAAGTGTCATCCGTTTAGAAAATGGCATTTTGTAGAAAAAATTGTGAAGAAATTTAAAAAACTGGCACAACAGCGCATATCATCTAGTGATCCAAATTTATACACATCACGGTGCCCGCTACTATAGCCGCAGGATAACCAATTTTTTTTTCTTTGACGTGAAATTAAAGTGGTTTTATCAGGACGATACCACAAGTCATACAAAACTTCCCATTTTAACTTTGTTGCGTCAGAAACTTCCCGGAGGTGTTATTTCATGCTTTGGTAATGTGTGTGTGCTACCAAGATCATGTGATTTATCACCACTGTCTATCTTTTATGGGGTATCCTATGGATTCATGTCTATGCGAATAAGCTTCGAACTCCTTGTTTTTTTTACGTTTACTTTTGGATGCAGGATATGAGTTTTGCCTCCATCATGTATTCGCTGCAGTTCTGTAACCTTAGCTCATGCTTTTCATTTAATCCATGGTATAATCACTTCAATCTTGTTTTTAATCACAAACATTTCCGGAGTATATTTGGCAAGGGCCATCTTGCAGACCACGGAAAATTGAAGTAAGACAGTTTTAAAGAACTTAGAGCGCTCGCAACACTGCCACATAAAAGGTCGTAGTAATGAAAGCGGGCGAAGAAACACAACAAAACCTACACATATGTAAGGTACAAAATGAAAGAAATTTTAGTTCGCCGAAAGGGTGTCATGAAAGAATTTAGAGAAAATTAAATTTTGACAGACCTCGTAACGTCAAAAAGCCAACGCTGAGCATTCACAAAGGAAATTAAAAATGAACTCTTTGACGTCAAGATCTTTACAACTTCTACAAAGATCTCTTACGTCGGTAAGGCCCAATCTAGAGGCCTATAAAATAGTGCCCCGTAATGACACCAATTAAAGTTCTGAGACTTTGCCTATCTAATGAAATAATTCGACGTGTTCTGTTAGCGTCATACAGTGGCCATATCGTCCTCGACGTAAAAGATGTAGTAGGGCACTTGAAAAAGGACAAAATTAAAATATCGAATTTACAAAAAAATACTTAGAGAGCAAGTACCATGTTTGCAAATTGAGGAAAAAGTATTCGTGAAGCCACAAAAGCTTGCATGTACTTGCTAAGAAACTTTAAATAGACTTAGTTATTCGGCTTTTAAGACTTTACAGCTTAGGTACTTTTACTAACGACATGGATAATGTATTTTTCACCGGTAAGCACACTTATTACGTTGCCTTAACTAACTATATAACATACGACAAAATTGGTTCGGGCGGTAGATCGCTTTTTCCAAACCATCAGTTTCTGACTAAATAAGTGATTTTTCTGTTTCATATATGAAGCACAACACGCTAAGCGTACCAGCTTAAAATTTTTTTGTCTCCGATTTCGCTTATATTTGGCAGTATGGTACAAAAATAATAATCCGGGAGAATTTGGTTCTGGTACCATTTGTTGTTAAAATATAGGGTATTGAAGTTGGCGTTTTTAGTCATTTTCATGAAAAGGGTGTTTTTTCAAAAATTTATAGCTTACACTTAAGTTTGTAAATTGATGAATCTAGGTTACTGGTCCCATTCATTTTGAAGTGTTCTCTATATAAAAAAATATTTCTTGGTGAAAAAAATTTGTTTTCACCAAAATTTTTAAAAATAAAAATAATTTTGATTTTTTTTTTAAAAAAACCCCCATCAATTTTTTTTTTAAAATTAGTATAAACTGAAGCGTAATTTATAAGCATTAAAATGATGTATGACTCAAGATGAGAATCGGTCGCTAGATTAGAGTTTTTGGCTTTTGAAGGCCAGCGGCAGGCAAAACTCTTTGTTTAGAGAAAAGCTTCTTACGAAAAAAGTGTTCTAGGCATAAAATGCTTAGAATCGTCCAAGAAATCCGTGTGAAATTATTGGGAATTTTTTGGAAAGTTAAAAAAAGATTTTTTTTTTTTAGGTAGAGGAATAATTTTTGAAAAAAATTTTAAAAACTGTTCAAAAAAAAAGTTTAAAAAAATTCAAAAAAAACAAACAAACGTATTTCTTGAACGATTCTCAGCATTTTATGCCTAGAACACTTTTTTCGTAAGATGCCTTCCTCTTTAGTAAACAAAGAGTTTTGAATGCCGCGGGCGTTCAAAAGCAAAAAACTCTCATCAAGCGACCGAATCCCATCTTGAGTCATACATTGTTTTAAAGCTTTTAAACTATACTTTAATTTAAAGTACTTTTAAAAAAAAATTTTTTTTCAACAAGTTATATTTTTTTATATAAAAAACACTTAAAAATAAATGGGACCAGTTACTTAGACATATCTATACTATTTATATAAAATTGCTTACATGAAAACCCTATGTAACGATTTGGTGCAAAATATACCGAACCGATTTTAATAATTTTTTTTTTAAAACCTTCTACGTGTAATAATAAACGGGATTGTATACTTATTTTTTTGGTTTTTATAAGATAAACCTTTTTTTTTTTAGTATGAAGTTGTTGAAAAAAAATATTCAATGCTTGCATAAAAATTATCGTTTGCATTTCAGTCGCTGTAGCTTGCTGCGCCATGAGTTATACGTTGTTGTTGTTGTCTTTTCCGTCTCTTTCATTTACTGTTTTTTTTTATTCTTGATGTTGTGTTGTTGATGAGAGCAAAAATGAGAGTGATGCCAACTCAATATTTTCAATATTTTTGGACTTTTCACTATGTTTTTCAATATTTTTCAATTCTTTTTGACTTTTTTCGATATTTTAGATGTTTTTCGAAACACTTGGTCTCTGACCGATTTCTTCGACGTACATATTTCACTATTTTTCGAAACTTTTGATTTTGTTTCGATATATTGGATGTTTTGTTTTTAGACTTTTACCGATTTCTTCAATGTGTTTCAATATTTTTTCAAAACTTTTGGGCTTATACCGATTTATAGGATGTTTTTCAATTTTTTTTTTTTGTAATTTTACCGATATTTTGGATGTTTTTCGATAAACTTAGACTTTTGCCGATTTCTTCGATGTTTTTCAATATTTTTCAAATTTTTCGGACCTTTAGCAATATATAGGATGTTTTTCGACGTTTTTGGACTTTAACTTTGGATGTTTTTCTATAAACTTGGACTTTACCGATTTTTTCGTTGTGTTTCAATATTGTTGTATCCTTTTTCGATATATTGAATATTTTTCGATATATGTATTTGAACTTTCACCGATTTCTTCAATGTTTTCAATTAATTTTGGACTTTTATCGATATGTAGGATGTTTTTCGACATTTTTGGACCTTTATCGATATTTTAGATGTTTTTCAATATTTTTCGAAACTTTTGAACTTTTACCGATATTTTGGATGTTTTTCGTTATATTTGGAATTATACCTATACTTTAGATGTTCTTCTATACTTTTAGACTTTTGCCGATATTTTTGATGTTTTTCGGTAAATTTGGGCTTTCACCGATATTTTAGATGTTTTTCAATATTTTTCGAAACTTTTGGACATTTACCGATATTTTGGACGTTTTTCCATAAACTTGAACCCTTACCGATTTCTTCAATGTATTTTTTAATATTTTGCGATACTTCTGTTTGTGGCACATCCCAGTGTGCCAAACGGACTCGTTTCGGATCCGTAACGGGTTCATATTTTCGTTCTTTTTATCCGTTACGGAATCCGTTACGTATCCGTTACTGATCCGTTTGCGGGAAGGATTCCTAAAAAAAAACGAATCGTTTTTTCTTCTTTTATGGATCCGTTTCGAACCTGTAACGTACATCAAAAACGAATTCGAAACGGATTCGCTTTTAATACTGTTAATGCTGCTTATAAAAAAAAAAAAGAAAACAGGGCGAAGCGCTTATTTTTAATTAAAAACTAGAAAGGGTGTAAATTTTGGCCTGGCCAAAAAATAAATACCCTACACTACAGTATTTTGAAAAGTTTGCTTATATGGGAGGTGCCACGCCCTCTTGTCCGAGTACACCCAGTTTTTGTTCAGAGCTTGCATTTATAGTTTTTAGTGTCAGAGTGAAATTTAGTTGGATTATCTCAAAAAACTCTTTCAGTATAGCATTTTGAATCTTTTGCTTATATGGGAGGTACCACGCCCCGTTATCTGATTTCACCCAATTTTTGCTGAGAGCTTTCATTTATAATTCTTAGTGTCTGAGTCAAATTTGGTTCGAATATCTCAAAAAACGCTTTCAGTGTAGCGTTTTGAAGCTTTTGCTTATATGGGAGGTGCCACGCCCTCTTGTCCGAATTCGCTCAAATTTTTATCAGAGCTTGCGCTTGCAATCCGTAGTACTTATATGTATTGTGGTTGCATTGTCGTGAAAAATACTCCTAAAATTGCATTTTGAATATAATTTTTGTATGGGCGGTAGGCGTGTCCGTTGACCGATTTTGCTCATTTTCAATCCCCCGAGCTAGCTTTGACGACGGAGGCAGTGTACCAAATTTCATTGAATTATCTTGCTCAGTTTTCCCAAAAAGTGTATTTCAACACACAGCCAGCCACCCAGCCAGCCAGCCAGCCAGACAGACGGACATGGCTATATCGACTCAGGAGGTGACGCTGATCAAGAATATATATACTTTTCTATACCTGCCACGCCTCCTTCTCTGCGTTACAAACGGAAGGACAAAGTGAATATACCCTGGGTGTAGGGTATAAAAAAACAAAATAACAAAAAAAAAAAAAAATTACTAGCCCGGCCGGGAGTCGAACTCAGGCTCCCAGGGTATTACTCTTTCATACACGAGACGTTAGACAACTAGGCTATTGACCGATATGATGTTTACTTAACTAATGTAGACTTATTTGATGTTGAGATTTAAAGTTTGTATATTAAACAAATTTCTGTTGTTTTTTTATAAGTATTCTGTGTTGTTTTTCTTCCCTTCTTTTGATAAAAAATGTTATATACTCAAATTTGGAATCAAAAACATTTTTTCAAACAGAGTTTGAAAAGCTTACAAAAAATCATAAGCAATAAAATAAAAAGAAAAAAAAAACAAATCAAAAATATTTTTTTTATCATAAAAATTAAATAAAGCAAATCCGTTTTGAGTTCGTATTTGAAGTATTTACGGAATCGAAACGGATTTGCCCAGGTTCGAATCCTACCAGAGGTGGATTTTTACCCTTTATTTTTCTTCCTTTTTTTTCTTTTTATTATTCTTTAATTGCTAAAAGGCGCATCAAAACGGTTTTTTTCTGTATATATACAGCATTAACATATTTAAAAGCAAAGCAGTGCGGGCCCGTTTCGAATCCGAAACTTTATAAAAACGAATTCAAAACGGGCCCGCACTGCGGAATTTAATTTTTTTTATTCGCTAATAAGCGCTTCAAAATGTTTTTTTTTTTTTTATCTAATCAAAGCGTTTTGAATTCGTTTTTGATGTACGTTACGGATTCGAAATAGATCCGTTACCGCGGATTACGTTTTTTATATCTTTATGAACTCGTAATGGATTCGAAACGGATCCTCATCCGTTTTTGTGCACATTGGGATTGTTTTAAAAATTAAAAAAAGTTTTCGTTATTAGCTTTTTTGTGCAATCTGGCTTTTTATTAAAACCCGTGCAACGCCGGGTAAAACAGCTAGTCAGTATATAAATTTTGTAAAAAACACCCTTTTCATGAAAATTACCAAAAACACCAACTTCAACACCTCGTATTTTAACAAAAAATGGTGCTAGAACCAAATCCTCCTGGATTATTGTTCTTGCACACCGGATCTACCATATTGCCAAATTTTAACCAAATCGGAGTAAAACAAAATTTTCAGCTGGTACGCTTGGCGTGTTTTGCTTCATATACAAACGACCATGAATTTTTGCCAAAAAAATAGCACTAAGTACTCGTTACTTAATTTTCCAAATGCAAGAAATTATTTGAAAGAAATTTATTTAAATGCTTTTATTTACCTACTGGGGGTGCTACGACAGTATACAAACATATGTATGTACTATGTGCTGTCTGTAGTAGATATTTTATTTTACTAAGCCATTTTTTTATATTCGCTCCTTTCATAGAATGTAGAAGTTGTGGCTGCGTTTGTAAAAGCTTTCTCCAGTTCAAAGATTTTCAGAGTACGCATTTAACTTTTTCACTTTCATCAACTTCCTATACATTAAATAAGCTGGCCACATTTTGTGGCCATGTGTTGAAATATTAGATGAATTAGAGGAGAAAGTGCTTAACTAATTTGTCCTTTTACTATGAAACTTTAAAATTTTTTGACTTCTATTGGCTTCTTTATACTTTTCTACTTCAAATGATGAAATTGAGGTCATTTTGAATATTTTTAAAATATTTTTTTATAACAGAACTTGTGTGCAGTTTTAACCGCTTAATTTCTAGAGTACGACATTAATCCCTCACAATTATAAATATGGACAAAAACATCTGTACTAAATATTGTTCAATGCTTAAGTAGGCTAAATTTGACAGTTCAGATGTGTTTTTCTGCTTTGCTGACTTTTCCAAAAGCTTTATGGTTCTTACCAATACTTAACGCTTTTGTTAACATATGCTGACATTCGCCAAAATTTATATTGTAGATTCCCTGTGGGATCACCGGCGATAATTTTCTCAATAGTACCATTTTCCGACTAGTTATTTTGTATGTAAATCAAAACGTATTAAAAACAAAACCAGAATTGATTCACTGCAATAACAAAACTGGTCCAAATGCAATGCATTCGGTCAATTGTATCAAAAGTTGTCCAAATTTTATGGCTACGTACTCTTTGGCAGTTCGTCGACTGTGAAGAAGAGCAAAGGATAGTGCATCGGTCTAATGACTTGTACTGCGTTGAGAGACCCGGGCTCAAATCCTCCACTCAGTGATTTTCAATTCCAGTTTTAAATTTCTTTCAATATGAACACAATTTGTCTGCAGAGTCTTCGAAGCAGAAAATGAAACATATGTCCAATGCCTGAGGTAAGACATAATAAAAATTAAAAAAAAAAAATTTTCTTCGGAACTCAAATTTGAATCCGGAACACAATGCACATGAATCTTTTCGATGTTTTTATGTTAAATTTTTATAATTAATGAATTTTTTTGAAATTTATAAATAAAATAAAAAAATTGGCCTTTTTCTAATCCGAATGTAATACATAAGGAGACAATTGACCTTTTTCTGGCCCAATTGTTATGCATAAGGAGACAATTGGTTACGTCCAATGACAAACAATGCAAGACGTAAAGAGAACTTTATATGTGATGGTACCAGAATTTGGACTAGTCACACGCTCCCAAGGTGTAGTTTACAAACTAGTTTTGAAATTGTCTGTGGTCCTGCAGTGTTATTTTAAAATTAGTTTACCCAATACCAAGGTTATATTCATTTAAATGAAATTCGAACAAATTTATGCAAAATGGCCATGAAAAATTTAGACTAAAGAGAACGTATGTGCCAGTCAGTCTATGGAGGTCATCTGTTCTTTAAAAAACTATATTTTGTGTACTTATTTTTTCTACAAAAATAAAACAATATTGAAAAAGCATTTTTGCCATTTAATTCAAATCTTGCGTGAATTATGGGACACTTTTAACAATATAAATTCAACAATTTGCAAACATTGTGTAAAATGTTTGCTAAAATAAGCAAATAATGTGTTATTGTTGAATTGTTTTTAAATACAAACCAATTACATTTATTCAAAGAAAATTTACTCCTTCTTACGAGTAGTTGTCACGGGATATAACGAAACACAAGGAGTTGCCATATGTGAAATGTATGAAAACCCATGCTGCGAAATATTAATGCCTACATCACGTCATGTCAAAAAATTCATAATTTTTTAAAAAAAAAATTTTGTTAAAGTTAAGAACTTAAACCAATGTAACATTAAGCAAATGTTCCAACAAAAAAGAGCACAATTTCCCTAAGGAACGAAAGAAAAAAACCCTTGTGACACATTTTGATGATAAAGTTTTTTAATATCTATCGCCACATTTTATAACTATTTTTAGCAATTTTTTCTTTATCTACGTGTTCTTTTTTTTCATCCTTTACTTTTGAACATTAAAAAAAAAAATTTCAACTTTCAACCGCAAACTTTAGGGTTTCACAATTCAATTAAACTAAAAACTTTTTATCTGACAAAATAATCGATTCTTATTTTTGACGTAAGGTATTGAAGCCGTTCAACAGTGGATGGGTTGCCAGACTCGAGTTTTTTTTTATTTAAAATATAATTAAAGAAAAATATAAGGAAAAGGACATTAAAGAGAACAAAGACAAAATATTCAAGAAAACAAATACTAAATACTACAAATCATAACTTTAACATTGGCATTGGCAACTCTAAAAAATTGGCAATTGTGTAGGGCAGAGACTGCAGCAGCCAGTAACTCAAAAAAAAAAAAAAAAAGCCACACATCGAACATCGAAGCAAAACTCAACTTCAACTAAATGCAAAACTCACTTGACTTTCAGTGATGCTAACGCCACGTTTCTCATATTTACTACTCTGTTTGCGGGACAGTAGGGAACCCACAGAGTTGCCACCACCACCACCAACGCCTCCGCTCCCGCTAACACCCATGATTGGCGTATCGGGCGGTTGTTGCTGCGACAATGGCGAATGTTGCAGCGAAGACTGTTGCTGCTGATGGGTAAGTTGTTGCGGCTGATGATGATGATGATGCGCATGATGGTGGTACATACTGTTGTGAAGTCCCATACCATTACCACCGCTGCCGCTGCCACCGCCATCCTGATGCTGTGCAATATGATGTGACAAGCCGCGTGAACTGCGCCACAGTGCTATCGCAATTTTACTATAAAGCACCTAAGGAAGAAAAAGAGAAGAGATGGGAACAGATTAGAAGTGTTTAAATATGATTTAAATATAAAAAAAAATTTTGTATTTTTATTTGAAGTTTTGTTACAAGGTCGACCTTGCAATTCAAAAGTCCTTTAGTGACGTGATTGTATTTTGAGACTCAGGAAAAGCTTCTGGGTTTTTTTTTTGTTTAAAAATGGTAAGGGAAATTTTGTTTTTAAAATGCTTTGATTCTTACAAGAGTTCTCCATTTTAATTTTTGATACAAATTTTCAACTTCAAATTAAACGTTTTTCAAATCACATGAATCTTGTCTCTATTTAAAATAAACACTTTTGCAAATTAAAGCAAACCTTTCCAAATCAAATTAATCTTATTCCAAATCAATTTAACCCATATAAAAGCCAAATTAAATCTAGAGAACCGTTCTCTGATTTTGATAAACTTTTTATGTTGAATTGTTTTTTTGAAATCAAAATAGGTTTTCCACTGCAAGTGAAACCTTTTACAAATCCAATTAACTCTATCTTAATTCAAATTAACCATTTTACAAATCAATTAAAATTTTGCACTCATGCGAACAAAACTAAACCAACTGAATTAATCGCCGATTTTATTAAACTAGAGTTTGCCTTGTATCCGAAATTTGACCATTTCGATTTAACTTTAAAAAAATAACCAAACAGTTAACTTAATGAACAAAATTCTCATCAGTAACCCGTTCTGTGCATTTTCTATTTAGAGGCGTGGCATTGCCCACTTTTTAACATAAAGTTCATATTTTTGTTCGTTAATGTTAACCTCATCAACATATTAAATTTCATAAAAATCAATGCAGCGGTTGAGCCGTGAGAGCGTTGGGCGTGGCACTGCCCACTTTCAAAAGAAAGAAAATCCTGTGACCTGCTTCTACTCACAGCCTTTCCAACAAAAAAAAAAAAATAAGCAAATAGGATGAAATTGAGGCATAAAAACTGGGACTGAACCAATTTCGTTTGCCTATTTATGCATACTACATAGAATCGGCCAATGATCAAAATTCGACCACAAATGTATTAAATAATTTTGGTACTTTTTGGACGCATTTAGTACTTTTTGGTACTCTACCTGGCTTAAAGTCCATATATTAACTTAATTTAAACTTTGTGCACATCCACTCACAAATACCTTTCTAATAGTGTGTAATTAAAAGTCGTACTCCATTTCTAACATAGTAAAAAAGATGGACAAATTTTTGTCTTGCGCATTACTATATAGATATCCATTTTTTATATGTTGTTGAGTTCGAACTAAAACAGGTTTTTCACTCCAACTTAAACATTTTTCAAAGCAAATTAACTTTATCTCAATCAAACCCTTCTCCACATCAAACAAATGTTTTTTTAACGAAATCAAAATGGCACTTTTTCAAAACAAGTTAACCATTTACCAAGCCCATTTATCCTTTTTCCAAATCAATCAAAAAAAAAAAGAAAGAAAGTAGGAAAAGCAACATGCCTGCATAGCTGCTGTGTCAGACGTTGGTTCCCAATGACATCACATGTAAAAAAGAAAGGAAGAATGTCTAATATTATGTCCATTTTTATCACTCTTCTCCTACTTGGCAATGTCAGCTTTCTTCTGTTTATAGTTTAAGAGACACTGGAGAGCAAAACTATTCAATAATAATAATAAGGAACTTTTATACTCTACGCTCAGGATATATTCAACTTGTTCTTCCTTTTATAACGCAGAAAAAGAGGCGTGTCAGTTATGCGAAAACACATATAGTTCTGAGTCGAAATAGCAAAGTCTATCTGTCTGTCTATCTATCTGTCTGTCTTTCTATCTGTTTGTCTATCAGTCTGTCCATCTATCTGTCTGTCTATTTGTCTGTCTATCTGTCTGTCTATCTGTCTGTCTATCTGTCTGTCTATCTGTCTGTCTATCTGTCTGTCTATCTATCTGTCTATCTGTCTATCTGTCTGTCTATCTGTCTGTCTATCTGTCTGTCTATCTGTCTGTCTATCAGTCTGTCTATCTGTCTGTCTATCTGTCTATCTGTCTGTCTATCTGTCTATCTGTCTGTCTATCTGTCTGTCTATCTGTCTGTCTATCTGTCTGTCTATCTGTCTGTCTATCTGTCTGTCTATCTGTCTGTCTATCTGTCTGTCTATCTGTCTGTCTATCTGTCTGTCTATCTGTCTGTCTATCTGTCTGTCTATCTGTCTGTCTATCTGTCTGTCTATCTGTCTGTCTATCTGTCTGTCTATCTGTCTGTCTATCTGTCTGTCTATCTGTCTGTCTATCTGTCTGTCTATCTGTCTGTCTATCTGTCTGTCTATCTGTCTGTCTATCTGTCTGTCTATCTGTCTGTCTATCTGTCTGTCTATCTAACTGTCTATCTGTCTGTCTATCTGTCTGTCTATCTGTCTGTCTATCTGTCTGTCTATCTGTCTGTCTATCTGTCTGTCTATCTGTCTGTCTATCTGTCTGTCTATCTGTCTGTCTATCTGTCTGTCTATCTGTCTGTCTATCTGTCTGTCTATCTGTCTGTCTATCTGTCTGTCTATCTGTCTGTCTATCTGTCTGTCTATCTGTCTGTCTATCTGTCTGTCTATCTGTCTGTCTATCTGTCTGTCTATCTGTCTGTCTATCTGTCTGTCTATCTGTCTGTCTATCTGTCTGTCTATCTGTCTGTCTATCTGTCTGTCTATCTGTCTGTCTATCTGTCTGTCTATCTGTCTGTCTATCTGTCTGTCTATCTGTCTGTCTATCTGTCTGTCTATCTGTCTGTCTATCTGTCTGTCTATCTGTCTGTCTATCTGTCTGTCTATCTGTCTGTCTATCTGTCTGTCTATCTGTCTGTCTATCTGTCTGTCTATCTGTCTGTCTATCTGTCTGTCTATCTGTCTGTCTATCTGTCTGTCTATCTGTCTGTCTATCTGTCTGTCTATCTGTCTGTCTATCTGTCTGTCTATCTGTCTGTCTATCTGTCTGTCTATCTGTCTGTCTATTTGTCTGTCTATCTGTCTGTTTATCTGTCTGTCTGGCTGGCTGTTGGCTTGTCCGTGCAAATATTTTTCACGGGAAAATTAAGCAAGATAATTCGATGGTTTTTGGTGCACTACCTCTGTCGTAAAAGTTAGATCGATTTATTGAAAATTAAAGAAATCAGTCGACGGCCACGCCTACTGCCCAAACAAAGAAATTTTTGAAGGTGCAACTTTAGGAGTATTTCTTTACGAAAATGCAACCAAAATACAATTTAATCTAGTATAGACGGTAAGCGCAAGCTCTGAACAAAATCAAGCCGTAGTTGGACAAGAAGGCGTAGCACATCCCATATAAGAAAAAGCTTCAAAACGCTTTACTGAATTCTCTTTTCGAAATAACGCAACTAATATTTCACTCAGAAGCTTGGAACAATAAAAGCAACATTTGGGGAAAAACAGGGCAAACTCGGACAAGGGGGGGGGGGACGGCACCTCCTTTATACGAAAAAGCTTAAAAGAGCTGTACTGAAAACTTTTTTGAGATAATCCAACTAAATTTCACTCAGACACTAAGGACAGTAAATGTAGGCCCTGAGCAAAAACTATACAAATTCAGACAAGAGGCCGTGGCACCTTCTACGCAAACAAAAGCTTCAAAGTGTTATACTAAAAACTTTGGGATCTCACCCAACTAAATTTCACTTATACACTAAGAACTGTAAATGCAAGCTCTAAACAAAAACAAGACGAACCCGGACAAGAGGGCGTACACCTCCCGATTACGCAAAATGCTATAGTGAAATCGTTTTTGAGATAATACAAACATATTTCAATCAGACACTGAGAACAGTAAGCGCAAGATGTCAGCAAAAACTATGTGAATTCGGACATGAGGTCGTGGCACCTCCCGTATAAGCAAATTTTTTAAAATATTGCAGTGTAGGGTATTAAATGTTTGGTCAGGCTAAAGGTAACACTATTGTTTGTTTTCTAATTTTTTTTTTTACTTTCGTTTTTAAAAGTTTTTTATAATTTTCTTATAAAAAAAAACAATTAACCAATATTTTTTAGGAAAAAGTTACAAGTCTATCTTTACTTCTACCTGGAAAAGCTAAGGCCTTTTTACTTCTTACTTATTTTTTAAATATGTATATATTGCAGTACTTAGTTTCAAAATATGTTCTCACCGTCATCACCAGCAGCGGTATCGCATAGAGCAGCACAAAATTGATCATATCCAATAATTTCGAGTTAAACATTTTTCTATCTAAAACACAAATCTCCTCCTCCTGTCCATCCTCGGTATGTATGTTTTTAATGGTTTTGCTAAAAACAAATTTTGGCGTTGAATACACAGCGGATGTTATCCACACAGTTAGTATCACCATCTAAAAAATGACAAAAAAGGAAACATAAATTTGGCTATAAATATCATCAGTATTAAAAGTATTAAAAATAACCTTTTCCAGGAAATAATATAATTGCTTACAAAATGCTGTATTTGGAAATTAAGTGCAGAAAACTAATTTTTTAGATGTGTATTTAAATTGGCATTCCAAAAATAGAGCTCATTTCGGTTATGGTATTTATTTTTTCTCGCTCGAATACATCAGCAACATTTTATTTAGAATTTGCTTAAATTCTTATGGTTGACCAGATGGAAATATTTTTTTTTTTTTAATTTAATTTGTTTTTTCATTATTATTGCTCGTACAGCAATATTTCCGATTACAATGTTACAATAAGTATTAAAAATGAAATAAATCTTCTTCAAGAATTCATTTCGAATGTTTATTGTTTGCTATAAACTTTATTTATTTTTTATTTAGCATTTAATTTCATTAATGATCAATAATTCTTTGAAAGTCAATTGTAATTTTGCAATTTATTTTTAGCTGAGGTTATAACATATTTCTAAGGAATGCAAAATCTATCAAATATTTTTATGACTTCCTATATTTGTAATAGAAATTTCTTCAAAGCCAATGTCATTTGAGTTCATTGAGTAGAATGCATTTAACTTTCATTGCCAATTTTAAAATAAAATTGATTTTTTTTTATTTTCTAAGAATAGTGTATGTGCGCTTTAAAAATATTTCTGAACTCATTTCCATTTTTAGTCATAACCGTGAAAAATGCAGTAAACAATTTATGTCAAATTCTTTTGAAATTTAAATAACGTGATGCAAATAAAGTGCGGACATTGGCATTTAAAATGAAATAAAACTAAATAAAGTTATCTTCACTAATTTAAATATACCGATCTCTATTGCGCAATTCAACGAATTCTCATTTTATAAATTAAAAAAAGTAAACAGTCCTTAAATCATTGTCCTATAACTGAGAGCATAGGACGAAAAATTCATCTCTTTCGATGACTTAAATCTATTTATTTCACATTATCAATTATTGAGTCGCTTTTTTGGCAACTTTTTTTAAAAATCATGAAATATTACATCTCCGCACATATGGTCAAAATCACAAAAAAGTAAACCAGGGAAAACTTTTTTTTTAAGATTTTTAAAATTTTTTTTGCATGTGTCGAAAGATCATGTTTTGTACTATCTAGCGTTAGAAGACATTTCTATATATGTGGAATAAAGTGGCACTTCCATTAATTTTTTCAAGTGAACAAAATACATATAAAAAAAATAGAAAAAATTCAGAGCTCTGGAAAAAAGGTAAGAACCACTAAATTCAACTCACGTGGCGTTTTATTGTGGCTAGTTATGTAAATAAATAAATAATAAAATGTAAAAAAAAATGTTTTGGTAAGCCGATTTTAAGGGAATGAAAACAGCCGCAATTTAAAGGTATCGTGGCAGATACAAAAAATGAAAAAGTTTTTAATGGCGCTTTAACCGCGATCTTATTTAACGGCAATTGCATTACTGACGAACAGACTATGAATATATCTTGACTACACTTAAGTTTTAGCAATTTTTAAAAGCCTTCTTTCTCTAAAAGACCATAATATATGTGTAACGTGACAGAGATTTGTCACAGTAAATTTTATATTTCGTTTTTTGATTTCAATCGCCAATTTGTCACGCAGGATTGCCTCACATAGGCTGAAATGAACAAAGATTACACCGAAAAGCTCAAAAACGTTGTAACATTTGAGCAATACAAGAAGAAAAGTGCCCCTGCCATGCGATTGTATAACTTAATAAGTGAAAAAGTGGGCGTGGCACTTATTTAATTTCACCATTTTCCCAACCTACCATAAGGTATTTATGTTCGCCATCATTCCATTAATTTTCATCAAAATCGCTTGCTAGTTTTTGAAATATGTATTAAACTCTAAAACATAGCTGCCCACGCGTGCCATCGCAAAGTGCCATTATTTGAAAATCACTTGATCTCACGTGCCACAGCAAAATTTAATTATTGAAAATGAAAATCGCACACACAAGTAACGGCATATGCGAAATTTTGAAGAATTGCGATCGACCACCAGCAACAACATATGCGTAACAAGACTGTGTTTTGTTGTTGTTTTTTCGTCCACACAGGACTGTGTGTTTTGTTGTTGCAACAAAACGCAAGGGTTCCTATCGAAAAGAAAAAAACAACAACACACAATAGCAACAACACACAATGGCAACAACAAATTTGATCAATTTATGAACTTTCAGGATTTTTTAGATTTGCGAAAAAAAAACACTCGCACAAGTAACTGTGAATTTAAAAATCTTTGCTGGTTGTTGTTTTCAATAATTTTAAAAAATTTATGTTTTCTTTTTATTAATTTTACATGGGGGCCACGACTTTTTATGCGAGTGCCAAATTTTTTTAATTTTACTCTAGACGGGCAGCTATGCTCTAAAACCATGAAATCATTAATCCTTCGTATGGCGTTGAAAAAACCTTTTTTGTAATGGCCTATATCTCGTAAAAAAGTAATACAACCTAAAAATAGCGTCAGAATGGCTTCTTTTGAATACAGTTGGCTATCCAAATCCATTAAAAAAAATCAATGATACCCTTTTCTGCTTTTGTAATGCAGCTTTAAGTACAGGGTGGCTGATTCGAACTGTTACCAACTTCAGATAGACTTATCTGACAGATGGAACATGACAGCTGTCTAAAAATTGGTATGATGTTAGTTCATTCTATTGTCAACAAGTAACCAAAAGCATTTGCGCGTCAATTTATTGAAAATAAAAAATTTTCGAAATGGAATTCAAACGTAATAGTGTGATTGCTCTTTATTTGGCTGGAAAATCGCAACCAGCAATTGTTCGTGAGCTGAAACATTTAAAAGTGAATAAAATGTTTGTGTATCGGACCATAACACATTACAATGGTAAACGGCAGCGTTGCCAAACGAAATGGTGGTGGTCCGAAAATAACTGCAACATCACCAGAAATGGTTCGAAAGGTGAAGGCCAGAATTGAGCGAAATCCGAGACGCAGTGGCAGACAAATGGCTGCCGAGCTGAAAA
Source organism: Calliopum simillimum (assembly GCA_951812925.1). Classification (NCBI taxonomy): domain Eukaryota; kingdom Metazoa; phylum Arthropoda; class Insecta; order Diptera; family Lauxaniidae; genus Calliopum; species Calliopum simillimum. The sequence goes on along the minus strand of OX638369.1, from coordinate 88,025,961 downwards.
TATCGCGTGAACGAATGCAACACATATTGTCAAACAAGCTCGGACTAAAGGCCCTCAAGTTCCAAAAGGCGCATGATCTCACTCCTGCTCAAAAAAAAGTTAGGCTCGATAGAGCCAAGGAGTTGTTGCGCTTGCACGCCGCCGGAAATCTGTCACAAATTGTCTTCTCTGATGGGAAAAATTAGTGTATCCAGCAATATGTAAACAAACAAAATGATCGGGTTTACTTGACAGACCTCTCTGTCTACAAAAATTTGAATGTTCGTTTGGCCACCAGGACGCAGGCACCACCGCATGTGATGGTTTGGGCTACAGTGACTGCTGATGGGCGCTCACCACTCGTTTTTTTTGGCCGCTGGCGTCAAAGTAAACGCCCAGGTGTATCGTGAATCAGTGTTGGAGTGTGCTTTACTACCGTGGGCACGCAAACATTTCGGTCGCAAGCCATGGACATTCCAACAAGACTCGGCACCGTCACGCAAAGCTCGTGTGAATCAAGAATGGTTAGAAAAAAACGTTCCTAGCTTCATTTCTGCTCAACAATGGCTCTCAAATTCGCCTGATGTGAATCCGCTGGATTTCTCAATCTGGGGTATGTTGGACAGGAAGGTCTTGACTAAAAAATACCAGAGCGTTGATGCGCTTAAAGTGGCCCTTCAACGAGAATGGCGCAAACTTCCACAAAATCAAATTCGTGCAGCATGCGACTCGTTCTTCGACCATCTACGGGCCATAGTTAAGGCCAAAGGTGGCCATATCAAAAATCTCAAGTAGATTCTTAAAACTTGAACATTTCACAACAATTATAGCGTTTGATCAATAAAATCTGTGCATGGAAGCTAAAAATATAGTCTTTTAAATTGGTAACACTTCGAATCAGCCATGTAGAACCCAAAACAGTGATTTTTTAAGCAAGCATAACTCAGGATCCAGACGTGATAAAAAAAAACCAAACTCAGATTCGTAATAAGCAGATCTAATTCCATCATAAACCTCTGTAAAAAAACTAGGACAGAAAACCATGGTAGGCCTGGATGGGGTGTAGGGGATTTAAAAAAAACGGAGCATCGCAGATTCTGGCATCATCCTATTTTTAGTAACTTGGAGTCCTACCAATAAGAATCTAGGCTCAGATTGCGGTTCCCATATTTTTTATACTCAAGTCCGTCTGGCGCCTAACCTAATGAGAAACACGGGTAAACTGAAGCTTAAAGGAGGTTTAACGAAGTAGGCATACATGATTTAATGATCTTTTTCATTCTGTTTGTTGTTACGAACATTCACAAGGGTATGAATACATTTTTTTATACAATTTTTCAGACGGTGTAGCGTGGCAGATTTTGTATGTCACGTGGCAGAGACAATGTTTTTGATCTTTAATTATTTCCACATAAACTTAACAGACCATCATGAATGCAGTTCTCTTTATTCATCTTTCATTTCTAACACATAAAAATTTGTGATCGATCGGTTGGGTAGAAGCGCAGAATTTTCGATGAATGTATGTGTACCTCAAAAATGACTTCCAAATTTGTGTCACGTGGCAGAGAAGTTTGACTGCTAATAACACGAAAACCACACAATTTATAATAATTCCTTGTTCGAAAGAAATGTGTATCTCAAGGAGCTTAATAATATCAAATTCTTAAATCATGAACATTTCACTTATTTAACATAGATATGACCAAAAAACAGCGTACGAATGTCACGTGGCAGATTTTGAGATTGACCATACAGCAGATATCATAGGCCTGTTAGTATGAAGTAAAACAATTCCAGTGTACCAGTTAAAAAAGTTTGATGTGACTGATAAATAATGTTCCAGCATCTCCAGCGACATCGAAAGTACAAGGTAGGACCTCAAAAACCAACGATAGTCGCGTAAAATCGGCAGATATCTCCGTGACCGGCAATAAACAATAATGCGTCTGGACGGCGGTTCAGTTTGTGGCCCATATCTCTTGAAGATTTTGTCAAAAAATATTGTACGACCATTCATTTTGTTTGTCAGAACCAACGCCATAAGACTAGTGTCCCAGAAAAAAAAAAATCTCAAATTTTTTCGTTTTTTTCGAGAGATATCTTGAATGTCTTGAAATCTCGCAATCTTTTCCAAAAACTGGTTATGCCATCATCTTCAGCGACCTCGAAAACATAAAGTAGGTCAGAAAAAAAATTGTTCCTATCTTTTTTATCGATTTCTACGACCACATTTTTGTACGGTTAATGCAGCGCCACCTATCGCGCTTGCGCAAATACTAAATCTCAATATTTTTTTACCAAAATTTACACAAGTAATCTAGAGACCCTACCAAATATTTTAAATGTTGAGCCCCTAAGATCGGATTTGGGTCAGTCTAGTATATATCTCTTAAACATTCATAAATGTATACCCTTTATCTGAGAACACGAAGGTAGGTATTCTCAGTTAAAAAATGTGGGAATAATTTTACAAACACTTTCAGAATTTTCTAGCTCTGTGGAAAGAACAAGATGATTTATCGTGTACTATAAAGTAATGGAGGCTTCAAGTAGTTGGGCTCATTGAACAAATTTTTTTTTTGTCAAAATAAATTTGCACTCCCTTTAAAATCGTATAAAAATAAACTCTAAGCACATTACTTTAATTCAAATATTTTCCTTTTTATTTGTGGCCAATGTGGGAAATTATTTGCGGATATATTTATATGGTAATAATATGTTAATCATACTCAAACATATGATTATATTAACAGTCTAATAAATGTGATATTCTTCATATGTATTTATATGATAAGTGGCTGGCTTTAATTTAATGTTTCCATTTAACTGGTTTAAATTAAATGCGCTGTCAACGAAGTGTAAAATTAATTTCACACCGCAATTATTTTGATAAAACCATGATGATTCCATAAGTTCAATACTGATGACAAATTCTAACATTTCAATGTGTTGCGCACAAAAGGGCATCATTGATTCAATTGAGAGTGATTTATTAATACATCATGTCGTATCTTCTACTGAAATCAAGCACTGATGATATGTGTAATTAAAAATTATATTTAATTTACTTTTGATTAATTGCTGCACAACTATTTGGTTACAAAATGGCAATAGTTATAACAAGGTCAGTTGAGTGTTCATTTTATATGAGTGTGGTATCAATAGATTTGCGCAGTACCTAATTATGTTGAAATATTTAGGTAAATCAATATAAGACCTTCCATCATTCCCAAGTGATATCATGCTTTTAATACATAATTCAATTAATATTTATCTTAAATTCTATGCAAATATTTAGTCATCAAAGTTATTTCAATATTTACCACTTTAAAGTGTCAAAAGTCACCTTGAGGGTGTTAACTTTCAAACATTTGAGACATTTGTTTTCATGCAATTCAACTTTATATTCATAGAAGTTTTACTTTGGTACATGCACACACACATACTCGTATGAATGTCAATTTCAATTTACAAAAATAAATATCACAGATATAAATATTTTATAGTTGATTTTCTCCATCATAACTCAACATCTTCTTGAGTTTACGAGCAAACAATTGTAGTGATTTCATTGTACATCCAGCAGTTGCCAGCATTAGGATGCAAAAGTTTTTCCTATTGTGGTGATAAAATCAAAATACAGTGTGAGCTATAGAATCTGACATATCTCTTCAGTAAGTATTAAATAATAAGTACTTAAACTTATCACCCTGTATGACGACAAATACAATAAAGTGATAAAAGTGAATGATGTCTGTTTTTGAGTTGGAAAGGACTACAGAATAAAAATATGTATGTAGTTCTATTGAGTATTGAGGTGTGCCATGTTGATTTAACGATGTGTGAAAGTCTCTTGGCTGTGTAATTATTTTTTTTAAATTTTACTTTTCCAAAATTTAAAAAGGTAAGCCTCATGTAAGAATTTTGTATGTTGTTTAGACAGAATTTTATTTGAAACCACATTCAAATAATTTGATAAATTTTTCTCAGTTAGATGGAATATGTTTAATGGTTGCATTTTCACATATAACAAATTGTTATGGGCGGGGTTTTGCAGAAGTTTCGGCCTTCTCGGGGAGATATCCAAATATATTTAGGTGATACTGTCATAAACTTAGCATGAAACACGGTAATTTTGTTTGTACTTTTTGATGTATTGACAAGCTAAAGGCATTAGTGTCATAGGTTCCTTATAAATATGAGTGAACTAAAACATTATAAGGGATGGACGAGGAACCCTCATCTCACAGAGTCCAAAATTAGAAGAGAGTTAAGAATGAAAATAAAAAAAAATTCGGTCGGGAAATTTTCCAAATTTCATCCTATGTACTGTTAAGGGGGGCTTCTCATGTAACACGTCAAAAAGGAGTTGTTTTTCGGGATTGTTTTTCACTCGGAAAATAAAAACACACACAAATAATTTTTTGCATATATTTAAGAACATGTTTGAACTATAAAAAAAGCATTTTTTCAAAAACTAAAATGACAAAATGGCGGACATATTAAATGTCGCCACACGCGACACGGATTTATCGCGGTACATTGTGGAGCCCAAAGTTTTTATCTGAAACATAAAACAAAATTTTTTTGTTATTCAGCAGGGTTCCCCTGAGCGCATGAATGTCTGCAACTCCAAAAAATTCGATTCTACAATATTGAAATCACGTCTTGAAAAAAAAGTGCTATTTTTTCGTCATTTTTTGTCGCTAAATGGGGCTAAAAAGTGTATAAATTAACTTTTTTTCCACAATTTCAGACATTCATGTACTCGTTCGATTTATAATCTGCAAAAAAATTTTTACAAATCCAAAATCGGTTAAGTAGTTTTTTCGCAATCGTGTACCGCGATTTTAAAACCATAGTTTTGAGAAAAAACGATTTAAAGTTTGAGTTAGTGGGCCAAATCGCACACAAAGCGTGCCCGAGCGCGCTGGTTCAATCAATCATATTTTCCATAATATTTAGAGTTGAGTCATGAAACTTTGGGAATCTACTCCCAAGACGTTATTCTATCAACCTATGAAAAAAAAAAAAAAAAAATCGATTTTTTGAAAATTTTACATGAGAAGCCCCCCTTAAGCTCTATAACTACATTTTGGATGAAACTTGTCGTCACAATTTCTTCAAAAAATCACCCTATCTGAGCAAAACTAGGTAAACACGGAAAGGAGGGCGTGGCACCTTCCGTATAAAAAAAAAGTTTTAAAATGCTGTACTGAAATTGTTTTTTGAGATTATCCAACTAAATTTACGCTCTTAGCAAAAACTTGGTGAATTTGGATAGGAAGGCGTGGCACCTCCCATATAAACAACAGTTTCAAAACGGTATACTGAAAACGTTTTTTGAGATAATCCTCACGCTCAAACACTTGGAATAGTTGGCACAAGTTCTGAGCAAAAACCAAGTGAATTTGGACAGGAGGGGGTGGGACCCCCGCCCACCAACACAAATAAAATTTTCAAAATACTGTAGTGTAAAGTATTTTATTTGTGGCAAGACCAAAGGTTACACCTCTACTAGATTTTTTTTGAAACGGTTATTAAGGACTGTCCCAGAAAAATTGGCACTTTGGTTTTCATTAATTAAAAATGACATGAAAATGTTAACAATTATTTCAAGTTTTCTCAACCTTTTCCACACCAAATTCAACTGTTTTTAATTCAAATTCAACTTTTTTCAAATCAGAATCAATATTTTCCAAACTAAATTCACCTTTTTCCAGAACACCTTTAGAAAAAAACACTGATTAATACTGTGTCTACCATTCCTAGCGTAGAAAGATTTATCACACTTCCTTCCCTTTCAAAAAAAAAGTTTTCGACTTTTTTCTGGTCTGTAGAGTGTTGCAACGAGTGAAAAAATTTATAAATTTTGACAAACTCTCCTCACATAATTGCCAATAACTTCTGAACCGATTTTCATGTTCATATCATTTTTGGCAATGTCTGGAATCAGACTATAAGCAAAAAGTATTTTTTTTCGTTTTTGCTAAAAAGAACTAAATTTACTAGTTTTTTAGCAATAAGAACGGTAATCCGTTTCCAAAATAAATCAGACAATGAAAATCATTTAAGAAATTTCCTAGCGATGGATCATTTAAGTGAGTTATGTGAAGAAATTTCAGTTAACTAGAGTTCGACTTGTGGCCAAAATTCGACCGATTTGACCATAAAATAAAGGAAAAAGTTTTTATACCCTTCCTTGGTCGATAAAACACAAAAAGCTTTTAATATTCTTCCTTAGGGTTCGGGTTATCTGCATCGGTGCAACAGCTAAGTTGCAATATCGTACTTTTCATTTAGAGGCGTGTAACTCCTACTAAAGAGCCAACAGTTTTTGATATCTTTCTATACCAAAATTCATAAAAATCAATCATGCTATCGTGCTATATAGTGCTTACTCTATATCTATACCAAAATTCATAAAAATCGTATGCAGTATTTATGCCGTGAGAGCGTTTTTTCCTTTTAGGGGCGTGGCATTGCCCACTGAAAACATAATGGTCATGTTATCGTTCCATAGTGCCAATCCATCTCCATACCAAATTTTGTTGAAACCGATGCAGCGGTTTAGCCGTGAGAGAGTTTTTTTATCACTTAGGGGCGTGGCACCGCCCACTGAAAAACATAATGGTCGTTTCTTAGTGCCAATCCTACCTCCATACCAAATTTCGTTAAAATCGATGGAGCGGTTTAGCTGTGAGAGCGTTTTTTTTTTCATTTAGGGGCGTGGCACCGCCCACTTAAAAAATATAGTCCTATGCGCTGCTCCTCCTCACAACCTTTCCAACAAAAAAAAAATAAAGCAAATCGGTTGAGATTTAGGTATAGAAACAGGGACTGAACCGATTTCGTTTGCCTATAATAGATTCCATGTTAAAAACGTACAAAAAGTAAGTAACGGAGCATTTTTAGAAGCTTAGTACAAAAATGGTAGTAAATTTAGTACTTTTTACCAAACATGAAAAAATTTAAACTACGTACCAAGTTTTAGAACGATAGCTGCTGTAGGTGCAGAGATAGATATATCGTTTTAAGCGTGTTTTTTTGCAAATGTAAATTTCATTTGGAAAAAGATTGTATTTGTTTGGAAAAAGTTGAATTCGATTTGGAAAACGAGAGTGATTTTGATTAGGAAATAGTGTATTTTGATATGTAGATACTGTAGTGAAAATGATGAAACAGCAAATCATATTCAATGTCACTGTAACAGTCTTGCAAGACACACACTTCTTAGCTACTCTATTGCGTACCCCTCTTCTTCTGAGGTGGGCGCCTAGCCCCCAAGGAACATACTGGCATTTATTAATGCCATGCGCCTATTGACTGACTTCTAATTAAATCCTAATAGGGTTAGCACAATAGGCCTTATTGGCTGCGCTGACTTTGGCGACTGGATCCCAACCCTTATTCTAATTCTAACATGTGGCCTGGTCTATGAAAAGGTGCTTAGGTGTAAAAAAAAATGTTCCCAATATTTAGCCTATTCGCATAAATATACCTTTAAGACTTGTTTTCCAGCTGTTTTCACGAAAATTTATTTTTGCACGTAAGCCCTTTTTTCATAATCCAGGTCACATATATAGAAAGTTTTTTGTTTTGGTATGTTCAGGAGTACAAAAATAGCAAATTTTGATAAAGTTTATGATACTGATTCCGAATTCGGTCACAAAAATTCTCTAGCAGATCAGAATTTAAGAGACATTCTAACTTAAAAAAGTATAAAACACCAGGTTGGTTGGGCTTTAGTAGAACACCGGAAAATGTTAGATTTCTGGGACAGTTCTGAACAACTTTTTTCAGATTCATTTTTCGAAACTTGCAAAACTGACGGAGATATATCCATTGGAAGGTCAGGATATAGCTTTTATAAGTTTTGAACCCCTTAATGGCTTTTGATAATGTTGTTGTCATATGAAAGATATTTTAATTGGCTATAACTTCATTGCACAAAAGTTTTAAATCCGAGTCATAGTTTTCGAGACATTGCAATTTTTCAAAAATTTTGACCAGTTTTTTTTTTAAACCACTTTTTTTTCAAGAACTGTATTATTATTATCTCAATTGATTTTCTTTCATTTGATATGTAATTCGTATTTGATTTCTTTCATTAGCATATCTTTTTATGGGAAAAGAAAAAAGTAAATCAAAGAAACTTTCATGCAATTCACCAAAACAATATCACCAAAAACATTAGAATTGCATTAAAATTCCTTTGGTTTACTTTTTTCTTTTCCTATAAAAAATATGCTAATTAGCATATGAAAAACATCAAATACAATTTACATATCAAATAAAACGAAATAAATTGGGCTTTTATAATTTGTTACTAAAACTGTGTATTAATAATACAGTTTTGGGAAAAAAAGTGCTTTAAAAAAAATTGGTCAAAATTGTCGAACTATTGCCATATCTTGAAAACCATGACTCAGATTTAAAATTTTGCACACCAATTTTGTAGTCAATTCAAATACCTTTCATATAAAATCAATATTATCAAAATCCTAACTTTAACCGGCATTCATAATGCTTTATCCCGATCTTCAGATGGCTATATCTCCGTTTTGCGAATTTCAAAACATGAAACTAAGGAAAGTTGTTTAGAGTTATCTCAGAAATCTTACATTTTCCGGTGTTCTACTAAGCCCCAACCACACTGTATATATGTAATAAAATCAGGATAGTTTTTTGCCATAAGGACTTTAGCAGCTCATATTTTTTGAAGGCACAATAGAGGCTCGAAATAAATAAAGTATTAGGGCGGCAAAGGACAGCACAGGACGGAATACAAAACTTTAATGCTAGTGAATATTACCTAGCAATATGTCAAATATATCTACATTTTGTCCTTAAAACATATATGCACTGAACACATTAATATTTCAGTAATACACAACTTTGATTAACACCACAAATAGTGTTTAAATTGGATAATTCTAATCTAAATCACAATTTAGCACTTGGTTTGTAAATTGGCATCTAGGGTGTTTCACTTAATTCATGAAATCAGTTGACATGTTAATAACATACATCTGGTGAAAAAATAAATGGAAAATAAAGCTTCGAAAACTGTAATACACAGCGGATTATATTCAATAATTTTTATGAAAAATAATGGTCTCATGATGAATTCTGAAGTATTGGGTCTATAACATAATTTGTGCGGTTGGCTAAGAGATGGCGTTACTTGATTATTATTCCATCGTTCCAATATTTTGAACATGCGTTGGAAAGCTGCTGTTATTGTACGTCTTTTCAGTACATATCATTCATTTGAAGCGTAAACAACAATATTTTTTTTTTCACTCAAATATGTCGAACTTTGTGCCTGAAAAAGTGTTTTTGCGGAAAGTTCTTCTTTATTACTTTAATATGAAGGAAACTGCTGCCGAAAGTCATTTTATTGGGTGTTGGAATTAATTTTAAAGGTTTTTTTTCGGTTTTTGACCATTTATTTAGAAACAACGGTACAATGTATATTATTCAAAGTATTGTCCATCGTTAGCTACAACATTTTCCCATCTTTCTGGCAGCATATGGATTTCGCGCCGGAAGAACGACCTCGTCTTTTGAGGCAATCCACGAATCGACCCATTTTTTGGAATCCTCGTAAGAAGTGAAGCGCTGCTCAGCCAAGCCATGCGTCATCGATCTGAATAGGTGGTAGTCGGAAGGGGCTATGTCTGGGCTATAAGGCGGGTGGGGTAGCACATCCCAATTCAGCGCCTCCAACGTTTTCTTGACGGTTCTTGCAACATGTAGCCGTGCGTTGTCATGTTGAAAAACTACTTTGTCGTGTCTTTTGGCATATTCCGGCCGTTTAACTTTTAATGCTCGGCTCAATTGCATCAATTGTTGTTTGTAGCGTTCCCCAGTGATGGTTTCGTTAGGTTTTAGCATCGCATAGTACACGACACCCTTCTGATCCCACCAAATACACAGCATAAGCTTGGCGCCATGAATATTCGGCTTGGCCGTCGATGTTGATGCATGGCCGGGTGGTCCCCATGATTTTGTTCGCTTAGGATTATCGTAATGGATCCACTTTTCATCGCCAATGCTTCATCGTTGTGCTTCAACCGCTTTTTTCTTCAAATGGAAGCACAAAAGTAAACCTTCCCGCAAATTGCGTTTTGTTGGAACGAAAGTCGACATGTTCACTAGGGCTGTTCAAAAAAAAAAAATTTTTCGAATTTCCAAGATATACTTTGGCATCACGATCTACATCATGACAGAATATCCCAAAAAATTTTTCAGATTTTTAAATTCATATTTAAAGGTGGCTCAAAGCAGAAATATATTTTTATTATTTTTTTTTTAGCATTAATCATAAAATGTTGTCAAACAATTTGAAAACTTTGTTTTAGAGTAACTTAAAAACATTCAGTTTGTTTGTTTTTTAATGAACTTTAAAACCTACGTTGTAATTTTGACGAAAAAAATTTTACACTTCTTAAAAAACGAAAAACTGCCCTAAGAAGGCGAAATTTTACGGTTTTTCAAAGAAAAAAGTCATCGTGCTTTAAACGAAATGAACATTTTTTAATTTACAAGATCTCATTCAAAAGAGCTCTTAAAAACCTTCAAGACAAGACATGTTAAGATTTTTTTGGGCCAGCAGGCTCGATGACATAACGTTTGAAATATAGTAATGCAGCCCTGTGAAAGGCAAAACGCTTTTTACTCAAGAGGGAGGCATCTTACAAAAAAGTGCCCATGGCATAAAATGCTTAGAATCATCCAAGGAACAAGTGTGAATTGTTTTTTTTTTTTTTTTTGGAAAGTTTATTAAAAATGACGTTAAAAAAATTTTTTTTCTAAAATTAAGTAAAAAAAAAAAAAACAATTTACACTTGTTCCTTGGATGATTTTAAGCATTTTATGCCATGGGCACTTTTTTGTAAGATGCCTCCCTCTTGAGTAAAAAGCGTTTTGCCTTTCACAGGGCTGCATTACTATATTTCAAACGTTATGTCATCGAGCCTGCTGGCCCAAAAAAGTCTTAACATGTCTTGTCTTGAAGGTTTTTAAGAGCTCTTTTGAATGAAATCTTGTAAATTAAAAAATGTTCATTTCGTTTAAAGCACGATGACTTTTTTCTTTGAAAAACCGTAAAATTTCGCCTTCTTAGGGCAGTTTTTCGTTTTTTAAGAAGTGTAAAATTTTTTTCGTCAAAATTACAACGTAGGTTTTAAAGTTCATTAAAAAACAAACAAACTGAATGTTTTTAAGTTACTCTAAAACAAAGTTTTCAAATTGTTTGCCAACATTTTATAATTAATGCTAAAAAAAAAATAACAAAAATATATTTCTGCTTTGAGCCACCTTTAATTATGAATTTAAAAATCTGAAAAATTTTTTGGGATATTCTGTCATCATGTAGATCGTGATGCCAAAGTATATCTTGGAAATTCGAAAAATTTTTTTTTTTGAACAGCCCTAATGTTCACAGAGAAAAAAATATATGTTGTTTACACTTCAGTGGAATGACACATACTGAAAAATGAAGCTTGGACAATGTGCTTTGAAATGAATATAGTCAAAGGTGTGCCCGATGCGATCTATTGATAGTTACGCCATCTCTTAGAAAACCTTTAAAACTAATTCCAACACCCAATAGCATCGGATCGTGACTGGAGACGAAAAATAGATCCATTACGACAACTCGACCTTCCCAGCCAAAGGCAAATATCAATGGTGCCAAGAAATGCTCAAAGGTGACCTCTATCGAACACAATTGATCCGTTTAAATCAGACCCTGAAATAAACTTTTTAAAAGTTTTTTTTTAAGTTAATTTAGACCAAAAACTTTTAAATCATCTAGATAAAAGTTTTTAAAAACTTTAAACTTTTTGAAATAAAAGTTTTAAAAAACTTTTATCCTTAAAGAGTTTTTTATAAATGTTTTTTGAAAAAGTTTTTAAAAACTTTTATCCATAAAAGTTTTTACATAAAAGTTTTTTCAAAAACTTTTGTATAAAAACTTCTAAGCAAGAAGTTTTTCATAAAAGTTTTTGATAAAATCTGTCACATAAAAGTTTTTTTTAGGGAAAAAAATACCTTGAAAAAAGCCCCGGTGTATAATAACGGCCCAATTTTGTAAAAAAATTTTATTGCACCAATCGATGGGGAAAGGTCGAAAATAGATTTTGGACATGACCAGGGGTCTCCCCGACCCCTCTAGGTGACCGATTTGGGCCCATTTTGGTGAAAAAATTTTATTGCGCCAATCGATGGGAAAAGGTTGAAAATAGATTTTGGACATGACCAGGGGTGACCCCGACCCCTCTAAGTGACCGATTTGGGCCCATTTTGGTGAAAAAATTTTATTGCACCAATCGATGGGAAAAGGTTGAAAATACATTTTGGACATGACAGGAGGAGTCCCCGACCCCTTTAAGTGACCGATTTGGGCCCATTTTGGTGAAAAATTTTTATTGCACCAATCGATGGGGAAAGGTCGAAAATAGATTTTGGACATGACCAGGGGTGTCCCCGACCCCTCTAAGTGACCGATTTGGGCCCATTTTGGTGAAAAAATGTTATTGCACCAATCGATGGGAAAAGGTTGAAAATACATTTTGGACATGACAAGAGGGATCCCCGACCCCTCTAAGTGACCGATTTGGGCCCATTTTGGTGAAAATTTTTATTGCACCAATCGATGGGGAAAGGTCGAAAATAGATTTTGGACATGACCAGTAGGGCTGTTCAAAAAAAAATTTTTTTTCGAATTTCTTAGATATACTTTGACATCACGTTCTACATCATGACAGAATATCCCATAAATTTTTTCAGATTTTTAAATGCATTTTTAAAGGTGGCTCAAAGCAAAAATATATTTTTAATATTTTTTTTTAGCATTAATTGTAAAATATTGGCAAACAATTTGAAAAATTTGTTTTAGAGTCACATAAAAACATTCATTTTGTTTTTTAATGAACTTTAAAATCTACGTTGTAATTTTGACAAAAAAAATTTTTACACCTCTTAAAAAACGAAAAACTGCTTTAAAAAGACAGAATTTAACGGTTTTTCAAAGAAAAAAGTCATCGTGCTTTAAACGAAATGAACATTTTATATTTTACAAGATCTTATTCCAAAGAACTCTTAAAAACCTTCAAGACAAGATATGTTAAGACTTTTTTGGGCTAGCAGACTCGATGATATAACGTTTGAAACATAGTAATGCAGCCCCTTGAAAGGCAAACTGTTTTTTTACTCAAGAGGGAGGCATCTTACGAAAAAAGTTCATATGGCATAAAATGCTTAGAATCATTCAAGGAACAAGTGTAAATTGCTTTTTTTTTTTCTATTTATTTTAAGAAAAAATTTTTTTAACGCCATTTTTAATAAACTTTTCAAAAAAAAAAAAAAAACAATTCACACTTGTTTCTTGGATGATTTTAAGCATTTTATGTCATGGGCACTTTTTTGTAAGATGCCTCCCTCTTGAGGAAAAAAGCGTTTTGCCTTTCACGGGGCTGCATTACCATGTTTCAAACATTATATCATCGAGTCTGCTAGCCCAAAAAAGTCTTAACGTATCTTGTCTTGCAGGCTTTTAAAAGCTCTTTCGAATGAGATCTTGTAAATTACAAAATGTTCATTTCGTTTAAAGCACGATGACTTTTTTCTTTGAAAAACCGTTAAATTTCGCCTTTTTAAGGCAGTTTTTTCGTTTTTTAAGAGGTGTAAAATTTTTTTTTGTCGAAATTACAACATAGGTTTTAAAGTTCATTAAAAAACAAACAAAATGAATGTTTTTAAGTTACTCTAAAACAAATATTTCCAATTGTTTGCCAACATTTTATAATTAATGCTAAAAAAAAATAATAAAAATATATTTCTGCTTTGAGCCACCTTTAAATATGAATTTAAAAATCTGAAAAATTTTTTGGGATATTCTGTCATGATGTAGATCGTGATGCCAAAGTATATCTTGGAAATTCGAAAAATTTTTTTTTTTTGAACAGCCCTAATGACCAGGGGTGTCCCCGACCCCTCTAAGTGACCGATTTGGGCCCATTTTGGTGAAAAATTTTTATTGCACCAATCGATGGGGAAAGGTCGAAAATAGATTTTGGACATGACAAGAGGAGTCCCCGACCCCTCTAAATGACCGATTTTGGCCCATTTTGGTGAAAAAATTTTATTGCACCAATCGTTGGAGAAAGGTCGAAAATAGATTTTGGACATGACCAGGGGTGTCCCTGACCCCTCTAAGTGATCGATTTGGGCCCATTTTGGTGAAAAAATTTTATTGCACCAATCGATGGAAAAAGGTTGAAAATACATTTTGGACATGACAAGAGGAGTCCCCGACCACTCTAAGTGACCGATTTGGGCCCAATTTGATGAAAAATTTTTATTGCACCAATCGATGGGAAAAGGTCGAAAATAGATTTTGGACATGACCAGGGGTGTCCCCGACCCCTCTAAGTGACCGATTTAGGCCCGTTTTGGTGAAACAATTTTATTGCACCAATCGATGGGAAAAGGTAGAAAACACATTTTGAATATGACAAGAGGAGTCCCCCCCTCTAAGTGACCGATTTGGGCCCATTTTGGTGAAAAAATGTTATTGCACCAATCGATGGGGAAAAGTTGAAAATACATTTTGGACATGACCAAATGTAACTGTGGCTACGCTTGTGACCGTATATTGCCATATTTTTAAAATATCGTTAGTGGACATTCAAATGAAAAAAAGTAGAGCAAAACCTACTGCATCTAGCGCTGCTGTTGCTTTTATTTTTTGTTATTGAATATGTAAGCGCATTCTTAGTTTCCATACATATATGTGCACCACATGTCGTATGAGTAATATTTATTAATATGGAAATATAAAGTCTCATATCAATATTTTTTGACCATTCTGTCGCCACAAACTCTCTTTAGGTTAAAATAGTGAGAAATTTTTCATGATTAGAAATTTTGCCAAGCTACCTGATGAAAAATTAATATTACTTAAAAAAGTAGAAGGCGTAGGATCCTGTAGTTAGTAAAAAACCAAATAAAATTATTTACTGAAAGTATTTAAGAAAAAAAAAATTAAACTTTATGGGTTAGTTCGTTTGTAATTTCACCTCAAACTTAAAATAATGATTTCCCAAAAAAAGTGAAATTGGCGTTTACGGCAAAGTAATACTCAGGCGACGATATGTGAGTATGTTCAAGGAAAATCCATAACGGTTGGCGGCTAATGTCTAACCTTTAGATTTAGTGAGCTATTATTTAGTTTAACCTTTTTTGTAGGTAGCGTAATAAAGACATGTCTAAAAATTTCGCATTAAGATTCCTATTTAAAATTTTGTTGCAGAGATACATATATCTACCACAAATAAGGTTGTAATTATATTTTGCAATTGTCAGAAAGTTTGACAATATTCTCGAGGCATTCAGAAATATTAACTGCATAAGTTGCAAAAAAGGATTGTGATTGTAATTGTATTCTAAAAGTGTTTTTTTTTTTTTTTTTAAATATTACCTGTTTGAATATTGATTATTTTTAAAAAAGAATAGAACAAAAAGTTTCAGCCTATGTCGCAAAGTAGATTTTCTCTCACAATTGCTTACATTTCTTTATTAATTTAATAAATTTTAGTTTAACTGAATGTTTGTTAGTAAAAACAAAAAAGTACTTTCAATATCACTGTTTATGAAAATTAAACTTTCAAACTCTCACCCAGTCATTCACGGAAAGAAAAAAATGTTCTAAAATCTAGCTCAAATTGTTCTTAAATTAAATATCTAGAATCAAGCCCAATATTGCATAAAATCATCCTAAAATACGCCCAACTTGTTCGCAATTCAAGCTCAAATTTGGGCATAATATAAATTTTGATAATTAAGACCAATTGTACTCAATGCATGCCATTTTTTACGTATTTATTAAAAAAAATAAATGAGCCCATTATTTGCTTAATTCAAGCTCTTTTATGATTGTTTATCAAAAAATAAATTTCCATTTGTGTTTATTCTGTGTGTTTATGATTCTCAATATGACTATGTAATCAACTGCTTAAATAATTCCTGCTTGACAGTTATAATAGAGTAAATACTCCTGACATCCCATAATGGGATGTTACGATGTACTGAGGTGTCTTTGGACATTTTGGTATATTGATTTTTGAAAATGAAATGACATTTCTTGCATTTGGCAAAAATGGTCATATTCATATTTTGATAAACAAGATATATATTTATTTTTTTAAATAAGTACAAAAGGGCTGCGTTAAGCACAAACGAGTTTAATAAATTTTTGATGAACAATCTCAAATTGAATTGAATTGAGCTCAAATAGGCATATTCACTTTTTTGATAAACAATCACATTATTACTTGATATCAAGAAAATAATGACCAAGCTGAAAATCACACCCAAAATTGATTGGTTTGGGATTGTTTTCAGCTCAAAATTCTCTCCGTGCTTAAAAAAGTATTTAGAGGGCAACATTTTTTAGAAAAGAATATGAAATTTAGACAGCTTTCGCACGAGGCAGAAAAAGTGTAAAATTTTATAGGCTGCCAAAAATAAAATCAAATGAAACAAAAATAATAAAATAACTTCAAAAATATTATAGCTTAAAATTAAATAAATCTTCTCTTCTTATACGAGCTAAAATTGTATGTTTGTTTTTTTGTTTTTTTGTTTCTTTGTACTTATTTCTGTGCCAAATATTTTTCTTGAAAATGGCTACAGCGATTTTAATGAAACTTGGAATAATGTTAGATATTAGCATACAATGAAGAATGAGCTAAATTAGAACTTTGTCAATGCTCACCAGAGGGCGTGGCACAGCCTTAAATTTTAAATTTGATTTAGTCATAACTCGCAAACCATACAAGGTATTTAGTTGAAATTTGGTGAGCGGGTACGGATAAATTATACCTTGTAATGAACAAAAAGTGGGCGGGATCGAAGAAGTGACACGCCCACTGCTCAGCCCTTGAAATATTTGATTCAATATTACTAGAAAACGACTCCAACAATTTTAATGAAAATTTAGGAGATGTTACCTTTACAAACAAAGATTAATATGTAATTCACCGTTATATTGGGAAAACTCGTTGAAGGGCGTGGCACTTCCCACAAAAATATAAAACGGTATAAAAAGAAAACTAATAAAGCAAACATTCTGAAATTAACTGTGAGGTGCGAAATTGCTAAAAGGCATCTCTGTTCTGAAAGTGGGCGAAATATTGCCATTGCGCGTGGTACCTCCCATACAAGCCAAGTACGTTAAATGCTATTTCTCGCAAATGTTACAAGATATTTTAATGAAATTTGGTATGTAGGTACTGCTTATTAATGCCTTGTAATAACCGAAAAATGGGCGGTATCGAAGAAGTACCACGCCCCTTTTTTAGCCGTTGAAAATGTAGATTTAATATTACTCGAAAACGACTCCAACAATTTTAATGAAAATTTAAGAGATTATACCCTTGAAAACAAGTATTAATATGTGATATGCCGTTACATTGGAAAAACTCGATAAAGGGCGTGGGCACCGCCCACAAAAATAAAATCCGCTATAAAAAGAAAACTACTGAAAAAATCTTTCTGAATTTAACTGTAGGTAATCTCCTTTTTATTAGGCACCTACGAACTGAAAACGAGCAAAATATCGCCGGTGTGCGTGGAACCTCCCATACAAGTAAAACAAATTAAATACTATTTCTCGCAAATGGTACAACGTATTTTAATGAAATTTGGTATACGGATCTGGATCATGAGTATCTAAAGCGTAACGAAAAGTGGGTTTTGTTCAGCAATTTCCACGCACACTTTTTACCAAAATAAAATTTTAGTTAAGAAATAACTCAGGCACAAAAAAAAATGGGATGAACTTTTTATTTTTTATATGCAGTCTTTCGTATTTTTTGATGCTGAATCCGTCTTCATCAGCAGAACTGTCATTATACCTGCAGGATTTTGAAAAATCCTTGCTTGAAGTTGACGAAAACGAAAACGCTGTTCAGTCTTGCTGCGTGTCTACAAGAATAGGTGAAAAGGTGTGGCGTTGAATAGCCACACTCTTTCTTATCAAAAGACCCTTGCAGATTTTTCCATTAGGTCTCTTACTTTCCGAGGAATGATCTTTTGAAGATAAGATATTTCAGCCCCCATACAAGAGACGAAATATTTTGGGTGCGTGGCTTATCCCATTTATTTGATTTTTTGATATTTTTCCATACCATTCCATACTTTCCCAATTTTTTCTTATTAATATTCTCATCGGTTACTTTATCATTTTGAAAGCATGAACATTGGAGGTGAAAAGATACGAACTCCATCACAAAAAATAGCTATGAATAATAACATCGACTAAAATAATAAGATCAGATTGTTGACCGAGCAGGGATCGGTCTCCTGGTACTAAAAGTTAATAGCAAAAGATTTCATACATAAAATTTAAAACAAAATTAAAAAAAAAAAAAAGTTAAAATATTTTCACTAAGTGATGCCTTCTTATTTAAATTCAAATGCAGTGAGACTTCCAAATTTTAGTTCAAAAATTCAATTAATTAGAAATCTCAAAGCAAAAATAGGTAATACAAAAAAGTTTAAAAAGAATTTATTTTAGAAATTCAGTAAATAACAAGGGTTTTTTTTTAATAAAATTTAAAACATGTCCAAAATCTATTTTCGACCTTTCCCCATCGATTGGTACAATAAAAATTTTTCACCAAAATGGGCCCAAATCGATCACTTAGAGGGGTCGGGGACAACCCTGGTCATGTCCAAAATCTATTTTCGACCTTTCCCCATCGATTGGTGCAATACAAATTTTTCACCAAAATGGGCCCAAATCGGTCACTTAGAGGGGTCAGGGACTCCTCTTGTCATGTACAAAATGTATTTTCAACCTTTTCCCATCGATTGGTGCAATAAAATTTTTTCACCAAAATGGGCCCAAATCGGTCACTTAGAGGGGTCGGGGACTCCTCTGGTCATGTCCAAAATGTATTTTCAACCTTTCCCCATCGATTGGTGCAATAAAATTTTTTCACCAAAATGGGCCCAAATCGGTCATTTAGTGGGGTCGGGGACACCCCTGGTCATGTCCAAAATCTATTTTCGACCTTTCTCCATCGATTGGTGCAACAAAATTTTTTCACCATAATGGGCCCAAATCGGTCAATTAGAGGGGTCGGGGACTCCTCTTGTCATTTCCAAAATCTATTTTCGACCTTTCCCCATCGATTGGTGCAGTAAAATTTTTGCACCGAAATGGGCTCAAAACGGTCGCATTTTATCTTTCAGCTCTATAGATAAGCGTGTAATTTGTAATACTTCAGTCACTGAATTTTTTTCAAGGTATTTCTTTTTTTTGCCATGTTTTTTTCCGAAAAAAAATCTTTTATGTGAGAAGTTTTTTGAAAAACTTTTATCAAAAACTTTTAAAAATAAAAGTTTTTAAAAACTTTTTCAAAAAACTTTTATACAAAAACTTTTATGGATAAAAGTTTTTAAAAACTTTTATAAAAAACTTTTATTTTTAAAAGTTTTTTTTAAAAGTTTTTTGAAAAATTTTTTTGAAAAAGTTTTTAAAAACTTTTAAAAATAAAAATTTTTAAAAACTTTCATACAATAAAAGTTTTCAAAAACTTGCATTTGCAAAACTTTTTGAATGAAAGTTTAAAAGTTTCAAGGTCTGGTTTAAATAGATCCATAGCCAAGAAACGAGCAAAATATGCGACCAGGCACGAAGTCATTATTTTTCAACATAACAACGCCGGTTAAATACTATTTGGAAAATATTGAATGAGAAGTTTTGGTTTTTCTTAAATAACTGAAAAAATTTTGAAAGAAAAACAGCACGAATAAAGTTATAGACCCAATAGTTTAAACTAGAAGTATGTTTGAAATCTTCCACAGAATTACATTTGTCTAAACGAACATTCTTATATTTTTAGATATATTCTTTTCAGTGCACTCAGGCACTTCATATCATCATATTATTTAGGACTGTTTACTTTAGATTTCTCTAAGTAAAAGTAGAGAATTTGATTTCATTTCAATGAAATTGTTCGCACATTAAATGTTTCATTAACAAACATAATAAATAATGAAAGTACGATTTCTTCGACTTTAGACAGAAGCAATAAATAATTTATTGATCTTGTCTGTTTTTCGTGGCGGCTTAAACACAATACTTAACTTTATTTGCCACAAGTCAATTAAATGTGCTAAATTAATTTGCAATCGATTTGATGTATTTTTCTTCATTCAAATATTTATCGCTCAAATGAAACTTACCCGTAATCTGGCAGCTGTTAAAATTTGTTTGCACGTAATGGGATGTACGATGGCAAAATATCGTTCCATACAAATGACGACCAGTATAAAAATTGATGCGGTGTAGCTTAACGAATGTACAAATTGATACATGCGGCAGAGAAATTCACCAAAAACCCAACTGTAAATATATAAATAAATGAAACAAATTATTAAAGAAATCGGAAAGCAGTCAAAGTTACAATACAAATTTAAAACATATTTTCTTATATGTATATCAGATATGTTTCATACACTTCTGTGTTGGAAAATTTCGAGTTTTTATCTTTAAAATTCTAATCAATTTTAAGCTGATGAAATTTTTCTGCTACAAAGTACCTTTAAATTACTCTTAATTATTAGATAAAGAAGATAATGAAAAATTAAATTAAATTGCATAATAATGAAGCAAAACAATTTAACTTGTAGAAGCTCTCGCTCAGCGGAAAAAATCACATTTTCTTTTCTGGCGTTGATCTTACGACCCACATCAAAGTGTTGATGACGAAGGATTTTTCACCATTTTCTGTCTTCGAAGTAACAATAATTATAAGTTTAATTGTTCGGTACATACAACAGTAAATACACTTTTAATAAAATCTCATTTGGTACTTACAAGCTTAATAAAAAAAGATTTCAAAATTAAATCAAATTTGATTAGTAAAATAAAGCAAGCAAACAGCAAGCGTCTGCAACAGCTAAAGCACAACAGTGCGTATGAGTAACATTTAATTAGTCAACATTTCACAAAAGTCAACGCAGTGTAAGAAGAGAGCGTCACATGCAGATGCTGCGACTACATGGCACGAAATGGCAGAGTAAGAAAATTCTCTTTCTCTTTTTGTTATTTATACAACATTCTACAAATGACTTATATCCCAAACAGTATATGAAATGACAAGCAAAAACGTTAACGGTGCAAAAAAAAAAACTCCACAGCAAAAATTGCATGAAAGGCAAAACAGTTAATTTACAGTTGGTGAAGGAAAATGTTTTTATGTATGTGTAAAATGTTGACATCTGAAGGGACGAAATAAAAATCCGACACAAAGGATTCAAAATCATTCAGCAAGAAAAAGTAAATAAAAGGTTAATTGCTTTTCATAAGAAATTGTTTAATATTTTACATTTTCGTAGAACTGTAATAAAATACTTACGAGCAGCAGTAGGAAATTATTTTGTATTCCCTTGAAAGGATCGAATAGTTAATTTTAAAATGTTTCAAGTTCTTACAATATTGCAATTGTAATTGTAATTTATTAAACTTTAAAATCATTATTTTTTGATAAGAAAAATTACATTATTTGAGATTCAACTTAGAGTTATTACATCAAATGAAATCTTTAAATAAAATATATAAAAACCCATTAAAAATTAATTAATTAAGGAAAAATAAAGTATTGAAAAAACCTTATGTGATCGTAAAAAATGTTAATAAGAAATGAAATAAACGCACTGAAAAACTTATTCCAAAGTTATTAGTGAGGTTATTCAAGAAGATTCCGTATAGAAAAATTGCACCTATTACTGAATTTCAGCGTCAAATCCATCATTGTTGAGTTGATTGGTTTATGTTCAAAATTTTCATGCAGCTCAGTAGTTGGATATCCATTGGAGAGTTTGTGAATAATATTCAAGTTTTTGTTTTGAATTATCTGGAGTTTCTTTAAGTGAGTTTTGGCAATATTTGAAAACCAAATTTAGCAGCCATAAGTCATTAGTACCTGCAGATCGATCCCTGCTCGGTCAACAATCTAATCTTAATATTTAAGTCGATGTTTTTATGCATAGCTATTTTTTGTTATGAAACTTGTATCTTTTCACTTCTAACAGTCTTGCTTTCAAAATGACAAATAAACCGATGAGAATAATAATAAGAAAAAACTCGGAAAGCATCGAATGGTACAGAAAAATATCAAAAACTCAATTTTTTTTTGGTGAAATAGAATGCCCTAAAATAAATAAATGGGATATGCCACGCACCCAAAATATTTTGTTTTTTGTATGACGGCTGAAATATCTTATCTTCAAAGGATCATAACTCGAATCCTATTGGAAAAATCTGAAAGGATTTTTGGATAAGGAAGAGTGTAACTATCCGATGCTATTAATAAAAAAGAATTTCACCTTATCTTGTAGCTATGCTGTAAGACTGAACACAGCGTTTTCTTCAACTTGAAGCCAGGCGATTTCAAAATCCTGCAGGTAAAATGACAGTTCTGCTGTTGAAGACGGATTCAGCGTCAAAAAGTACATAAGACTGCATATAAGAATTAAACAGTTCATTCCATTTTTTTTGTAAAGCCTCCTGATCCAGATTCGCATACCAAATTTCATCAAAATATGTTGTATCATTTGCGCGAAATAGCATTTAATGTGTCTTACTTGTATGGGAGGTTCCACGCGCACTTTCGATATTTTGCCTACTTTCAGGTCGTAGGTGCCTACTAGCAAGTAGACTCCCTTCAGTTAAATTCAGAAAGATTGCTTTAGTAGTTATCTTCTCATAGCGCATTATATTTTTGTGGGCAGTGCCACGCCCTTCAACGAGTTATCCCAATATAATGGCATATCGCATATTAATACTTAATTAAAGAGGTAACAGCTCACAAATTTTCATCAAAATTGTCAGTAATATTGAATCAAAATTTTAAAGGTTTAAAAATTGGGCGTGGTAATTATTTGATCCCGCCCACTTTTCGTTTGTTACAAAGTATTATTAAGCAGTACCTACATACCAAATTTCATTGAAATAACTTGTAACGTTTGCGAGAAATAGCATTTAACGTATTTTCCTTGTATGGGAGGTTCCACAGGCAACGGCGATATTTTACCCACTTTCAGATCAGAGATGCCTTATAGCAAGTAGGCTCCTCACAGTTAATTTTGAATGATTACTTTCTTAGTTTTCTTTTTATACCGTATTACATTTTTGTTGGCGGTGCCACGCCCATCAACGAGTTTTTCCAATATAATGGCATATTGCATATTAATACTTGTTTGCAGAGGTAACATCTCCTAAATTTTCGTTGAAATTGTTGAAGTCGTTTTCGAGTAATATTGAATCAAAATTTTCAAGGGCTGAAAAGTGGGCGTGGCACTTCTCCGCTCCCGCCCGCTTTTTGTCTGTTACAAGGTATTATTAAGTCGTACCCGCTCACTAAATTTCATCCAAATACCTAGTATGGGAAATTCAACTGTTTCGAAGGTCACCCGATGGCTTCATAGTCAAAACAAACACTATATAAGTAAAATCGGGTGAAAGCATCTATGGAGGACTGTCAAATAGCCCTCCACCTGAGGATAACCCAAAGGCTTTGTTGTCAAAATGAAGATTATCTTCACCGCAATTAGTTTCTATGTCAATTTCAAACCAAATTAGAATGAATACAGATCCACACCAAACTTGGTATAAAATCGATGCTTCAATTTGGTATACAAACCGTTTATACTTGTTCGTATAAAATGTATACACATAAAGTATTAAAACAATTTAAACTATTTTGGTTTAAATTTTATAGTGTAACTATATAAAAATCTTTTTGTACTTTTTTTGTATAAAATTTATATAGAAGTTCATATGAAAGTATTTTAAGCCATTTTATAGAAATAGCCATTTCTTTTCATTCATAATAATGTGCCTTACAATGTAGGCGTTCTGAGGCTCGCATGCTCAATGAGATTCGGATTCGGGCTGTCTGGCTTAGAAATACATTTCAAACATATAACTATAGCAGGCTACAAAGTTTTCTGACGCGTACATCTCAAGGACTGACTTTGCTTCGATTAAAGAGTTTATAATTTCTAAGCTCGGTCTTAACATTTGAACTTTAAATAGTTTTTCTCATCTGAGTTCTAAGGAACTTCGAACACTTTTTTACCAGCTTTGTAGAATTTATCAGCGTTTTAAGTTTAACAAATGTAGAATCATCCAAATTTTTTTTTAAAAATTTTTAGATTGAAAGGATGTTCATATTCTCCATCCTGTCCCTGAAAAAAAGTGGAACATTTGCCTTTTTAATTTTCAATGAGACAAAATTAAAACGAATTACGAAATAGAAGCATTACATCGTAGACTAAACTGTCATTGCTTGTGATTTGTGTCACTTAAAATCAAATTTTCATTCCTAAAAGTATGCAACATTATTTTAAATGAAAGAAGAAATGTCTGGTCTGCGCATAGGGTGTATGGCAATGTGGGGTTGCGTAACTTGCATTACAACTGGGTTCAGTGTTTTAACTCTTTCTGTGCGCTTATTCTCGTTTGTCTCTTAACAAATACTGAGACAGAAGAAACAATGTGAGTTGTGTTATTTAAGCGTAACATTTTGTTGCTAAGTTATGTCATTTTTCGTTGCATATTTTTGTACGTTGTTTTAATTAATTTATACGTTGCAAACAAGATTTACGCTTTTAAACTTTTTATGTTTTTTCGTTTCGCTTTTTTTGTATTCCAAAGAACTTTTTATGTTTTTCTTTGTCTTTGGCGTCATCAGTAGCTTTTCAAGTTTTCCTTTTGTCACTCGCTATTTTATGTGCAAGTTAACTTTTTTCCGTAACAGCTTTGCGATGATTTGTCATGCAAATGCACGATTTAAATAAAGCATACCTTGGGGCGTCAGCAAGCAGCTAAAGTAAGTAGATAGTAGCAATTCTGCTAAATTTCGTTGAACTGCGCAAATAACAATGTTTTTCATGCTAAAACAAAAAGTTATTACTTTTTCCGTTTACTTTCATTCATTTGCACAAAGGTTAAAAAATTAAAATGCATACATTTTTTAAGCAGCACTTGAACTTGTTTCACACAATTCTCGGAATATGATAATTTGAAAAATTTGTACTTTAAAAAAAAAACACCCCAAGTTTATATTTAAATAAGCATAAATAAGAAATTTTAGCTATAACTCCGATATAACTTTATGCAAAAGTTGGTTTCTATTTGGCATGAATATACCGTACGACATAACATGTCCTATGAACGAACTTTAATACTGGAACCTTTAATCAAATATTTTGATAAAAGTACCTACCGTTAAAGAAAAAATTAAACGGCGCTTGAGTTTTCATCCATTTCGTACACCACTTTTTGACTTAAAACTTGTTCTATAGTTTACGTAGCATGATCTTTCTAAATTTCACATCAATTGATTAAAATTAACTATATCAACTTATCAACAGCTTTTATCACATACTAACTCCCATTTCATTCCCTTTTATCTTCGCTTTTCATACACGGCTACACATCTTTATGTTTTTATATGGGTAGGTGGTGTACACACGCGCACACTTTTTTATTACACACTCAACATAACACTTAAGGCCACATTAAAAGCTCTTAACTGCTCATAAATTGTTTGTTAAATTTTACGAAGTAAGAGTGTTTCAGCTTATCGTTTGAAAAAAAAAAAAAAAAATTAAAAAGAAAAAAACTGCGTTTTTGGTACAGCACGTGAGAGCTCTCCCTTTTATGATACAATTGGTAATGTTAACATGAAAGTAATTGTCAATTATTTAGACCTTATTTAAAATTATTATTATTATTCACCTTATAGCCCAGGAAAATAAGACGAAAAAAGAGCTGCTGTGCGAAAAAATTCCCAGTGGAAATTTTTCACCGGAATTGTCTTTATTTATGCATGATACACAAACTGTGAAAAGTCCATTGCAAAGTCGTGTGCGCATAAAAAGTTATTCGGGCTCAAAGGTCGCTAAAATCAGTTTTTTGCAAATATCTCGCCAATGCTAACCTTTACAGAAAAATGTTGGTCTCCAATTTTGTAGCACAGGAAATTTCCTACAAAAATACGTTAAAAGTATTTGCGTACAACTTCTAGTTTAGGAGATCACCCAATTTAAAAAGTTGTTAACAGTTATGATATAAAATTCTACCTATGTATGCGTTCATATTAAAATATCTTACTTTTTAAATTGCAATAACTCTTCAATGAGAAGTTGTACAAACAAAATTAAAATGCCGTTTGAAAGATAATTTAATTTTCTATATACCGTACAAAATTTTTTTTTTCGAACGGCTCATGACCTTAAAAATATTCTTGAATAACCGTTAAGGCTTCGAAATTACTGGTTTTTTAAGGATATCTGCGCATTGGTAAGTACTACGATAAAAAGTAATGGGAACAAATTTGTAGAGAATTACAAGATCTACAAAAAATAAGCAATATGTGTACACATAGAAGTAACCGTATAGAAGATATTCAATAGAAACCGGTTTTTTGTCATTTTAAGGGTTTTTTTAGAATATCTTCTAAACGGTTACTTCTATGCGTACACATATCGCTTATTTTTTGTAGATCTTATAATTCTCTACAAATTTTGTCACATTACTTTTTATCGTAGTACTTACCAATTCGCAGATATCCTTAAAAAACAAGTAATTTCGAAGCCTTAACGGTTATTCAAGAATATTTTTAAGGTCATGAGCCGATCGAAAAAAAAAATTTTGTACGGTATATAGAAAATTAAATTATCTTTCAAACGGCATTTTAGTTTTGTTTGTACAACTTCTCATTGAAGAGTTATTGCAATTTAAAAAGTAAGGTATTTTAATATCAACTCATAGGTTGTATTTCATGTCATAACTGTTAACAACTTTTTAAATTGGGTGATCTCCTAAACTAGAAGTCGTACGCAAATACTTTTAACGTATTTTTGTAGGAAATTTCCTGTGCTACAAAATTGAAGACCAACATTTTTCTGTAAAGTTTAGCAATAGCGAGATATTTGCAAAAAACTGATTTTAGCGACCTTTGAGCCCGAATAACTTGTTATGCGCACACGACTTTGCAATGGACTTTTCACAGTTTGTGTATCATGCATAAATAAAGACAATTCCGGTGAAAAATTTCCACTGGGAATTTTTTCGCAGAAAATGTCTTATTTTCCTGGGCTATTACTTTTAAGCCAAAAAATATAAAAACACAGCAAATTTTTTATTTATAAATAAATTTTTGATTAACGTAATTTTGAAGTGTCAGTGTCATTTAAGATATTAAACAATTACTTTCAATCATAATAATACATATTTCATTTAATAGTAATTTGAGGGTTTGGGTAAGGCAAAGTAACATATTTGGGAATGATCATGGCAACGCCAAGAGCAGCTGCTGGCTAAAAACTTGTGTACAAAAATGACTATAAGTCTACATATCGATACCTTAGAGCGCTATAGTCCTATTTCCACTGAATATTCGAATAAATCACATTTTTAAAAAAAATTCTTCGTTTTTTCGCGTTTCTTCGCATTTGATGACTTTTTGCAACATTTTAGTGGACTAATTTGGTTACACCCAAGGGTCCACTCTTCTTTGTCGGAACCAAAAATTAAAAAAAAAAAAAAAATCGTTTTTTCGTGTTTTCTACGCGTTTCATGACTTTTTACGGCATTTTAGTGGAAAAAATTCAAAAAATGTACTTAAGATGTCGTTTATTTCAATAGTAGTGGAATTCTATATAAGAGCAAAAGTAATGACTGGGATTTCGTTAGAAATTAATAAAATTGGTTAAAAACATTAAATTATGTTAAAAAATACTATAGGTAAAAATATTGCATATATCGTTTTATCAAAATAGCAGCCAATCCTAAATAACCACTGTTTGAAATCTTCTTTTTGCATTTCCCAACAATTGGAAAAATGGAGATAGGACTATAGCGCTCTAAGGTATCGATATGAATCTTCATATGATAACATACGTAATCGGGTAGCATTTGGCGTTTGCATCGTCGATTAAGTTCTTTATAGTACTAGTGGAGACTAGTATCCACGATTTTTAAAATTTTTTTTAGCAAGTCGTTCCAGAAATTAATACTGATCCAGAAAACTTTGATTATTTTGTTTCTTAAGATTATGATTTACCTGTTGCTCGTGAAGGTCGAAATATAGGCGCTAAATTTTCCATATAGCTTAGCAATTAAAAATTACATAACACTTGGTGATAGCTCTTTAAACACAAAGATGTCTAGCAATAAATAAATAAGTAGTTCGAAAACTGATTTTGTGCACTTTCTTAAAAAAACTGAAATTAAATTTTTAGTTATGGCTCAAAAAAACATGTGCATCAAAAAGCACCGTTCAAAGAGTTATTTTGAATCATAACAAGAGTCTACTTATCGTGCGAAAAATTGTTTCAAATAGAACGGTTAGCTTAAACCCACTGTTGGTCAAAAAAGCGAAGCAACTCTTTGAGCAGAATTCCGAAACTTCAATATTGCTTTAATTGCAGGTAGCTTGAAATCTACTATACAAAGACTAAAAAAGAAACATAAGCTGAAGATCTACAGATTTCAAAAAGTACCAGATAGTACCGATAAAAAGTAGCTGGAGGCTTAAAGGCTAGCCTGAAAGTTATATAAAGGTTTCCTGACTAAATTTGACTGTAGCGAAATGGACGATGAAACACACGTTAAGGCAGATTTCAAACAGCTACTGGCTCACGAACGTTCCACCTATGCGGAGGAAAAGCAGATGCAGAGCAAAATTAGAGAAAAAAAATCACAAAATTTCCCAAGCTTTATATGGTCTGCCAGGCCAGGTGTATACCAGTTTTCAGCTTA
Source organism: Calliopum simillimum (assembly GCA_951812925.1). Classification (NCBI taxonomy): domain Eukaryota; kingdom Metazoa; phylum Arthropoda; class Insecta; order Diptera; family Lauxaniidae; genus Calliopum; species Calliopum simillimum. The sequence goes on along the minus strand of OX638369.1, from coordinate 87,997,124 downwards.
TTATCTCTCATTCCGAGGTAAAATCATAATTTGACTGGCCTAAATAGCGTGAGCTGCAGATTTAGAGCTCTCCGCTACGTAGTTAAATAGGTAAATTTGGTATAAATAGTGCCGGGCAGTCCAATTTCCTTTTGAACTTAAGAACTCAAATATTATACGCTTCTAATAAAAAAAAAAATTAAAAAAATTATCTCATTAAGAAAGCATAAAAAAAGGAAATTGTTTATTTAAAAACTTAAAAAAAATAGCAAAATAAAAAAAAAAATTTTTAAATTATTTTTTCTAAAATTTGACATTTTTTTATATGCCTGCAAAATTTCATTTAGTTTGGGTAAACAGTTTTCATGGAATACATTTTCAAAATTTTAGAATAAATTAATTTTTTATTTTATAAAAAATTATGTACAAAATCAAATTTTAAAAATTTAAAAATTTTTTGTATAAGGAATGTTTACTAATAATATAAGCATTAGATTCAGGTTATTAGAATTAAATTTCAGCAACAAGTGGAATTTGGGGTACACACTTGGCGTGATTTGTCTCATTACAATTTTTCTCTTTTTTATTAACATTTTGATACGAGAATTTATTAAAAATAAAATTTAATTTTTTGGAACAATTCAACAGCACTGCTAAGTTTTGTTGCGTTTGAGCTTTACGTCACAAACGAGTCAATTAATGGGTTCGGTTTAATTAATAGCAACATTTGAGATTTCAAAACATTGTATCCACAAAATCATTTGATTGTGAGTACGTGCTTGTGTGTATTAAGGCGTGCCCAAAAAAAAAAAAGGATGCTGACATAATTCAAAGGTTGTTTTTAAGAACGACTTTCAATTATTATATCAGGCTATATGGCTAAAAGTTAACTTGTTTTTTTTTACATTAAGTGTAACAAAAGTTCTCTGAGCAGGCAACAAGAAAAAGGGGAAACTTGCTTATATACTTTCAATTATTCTCATTTTTTGTCTCCTCTACGTAATCGCCATTCGTTTCAATACTTATTTTTAGAATTTAGATCGACTAATTACAATAGTCCCCGAAATCGCATTATTGAAGTTTTTCAATTTCTGCATTAAGTGGATTAATTAGCTACCCCAAAATGTTCTTCATTTTTAGAAATAACCACAAATCATAGTTGACCATATCCGATAAATATGGTGCAAGGCGAATTTCTTCTAACTCAACAACCGGAATAAAGCTACATATTATTTCAGCAGTGTAGTTCATAGGTTATTTTGAAAATAAAGAGTTAGCGACACGTTTCGTAGAATGAAAAAAAAAAAATAGTTTTCTATGTCCTCTATATGGGTGATTCTTAGATAACTGTGCTTTTTCGAGTTGTAAAATTGGCAGATAGTTTTTTTTGGATTTTTGCAAGTTTCTTCATGCTATCTTATGTAAACACACTCTTAAAACTCACCTTTTAAGTAGATCAACAACTACAAGTGTGATTTTACGGTTTTGAGGTCGAAATTAAGAAATTTTGCTGCCACGTTTGTGACATTTTAGCCACAGTATGGAAAAAGTATGGTTTTGAAACGTTTTGATGAGAGATATATTGCATATAATGACAAATTTACACTTCAACACTAATTTTGCAACAGTATCATGTCTCCGGTGGTCCATTTTTTTATACACTACCGCCCTAAAGATCCACTATGGTTCCCTGTCCTCTGTTTTTATAGCCGTTTATGATGGATTAGGATCTCCTAATTACAAATGTGATCTTGATTTTTTTTTATTACATCAGTATCCTTAGTTATCCTTGCTCAGAAGTGAAAAAATCACAGTTTTGACATCTACTTAACAAAAAACAGCAACAAGTAAAATTAATTTTTGTCAATAAATTCAGACAGCCGAATTTATTATCAACAAGACATAATTTACCGTTTTTCAATTGGATTCCTAGTTTCCGAGTTATAAGCCTTTAAAAAAAAGATACCTCTCAATAACACACAAAGGATTTTCTGGACCGAAAGATTAACAAATATGGTAAGTTTTATTTTTTTTATCAAAAATATATTTTATCACAAAAATTTTAAGCCCCTGCAGACTAAAATCGGATGAAAAAGTAAGGCTCTATTGTAGATTTAGTGAATGAACAGATGAAATTTTGATTCTGTCAATTTGCAAAGCGGTAGTTTAGTAGGATCATTCACTAAATCTAGAATAGAGCTGTCATTTTTCATGCGATTATGGTCTGCAAGGTCACGAAATTTTTGTAATTAAATATGTTATTGATCAAAATAATAAAACTTGATTTTTTATAACTTTTCGGTCTCGAAAAATCCTTTGTATGTTATCGAAAGATTTCCTTAATTTAAACGCTTATTACTCGGAAGCTGGGAATCCAATTGAAAAACGGTAAATTATGTCTTGTTGACAATAAATTTGGGTGTCTGAATTCATTGACGAAAATTAATTTTATTTGTTGTTGTTTTTGTTCTATAGCTTTCAGTAGATGTCAAAACAGTGATTATTTCACTTTTGGGCAAGGATAACTTAGGATTCTGATGTCGTAGAAAAATTTTTGTATTAAAAACATAATTAATAGCCTTCAACTTAACATCTGTATACTAAACTTTATATCGAAATATGTTTTTTGCAGACTGATAAAAAGTGCCACGTTTGTGACATTTTTGATGCGCCACGGTTGTGATATTTTTGTAGTTTATCGCTCATTGTAAAGCACGCTTTTGAGTTCAAGATTTTTCCGAAAGAATTTGGGGTCATGTACGCAAATCCTACAAAAAAATTGTTTCATGCATAAAATAAAATGCACTACCTGCGAGCGCCACGTTTGTGATCACAATATTTTGAAAAAACTATTTTTGTTTATAAACTGCCCTATAAAACGCAAACAGATTTCTTTCTGGACGCGTTCGGACATGATGACCTTTGGGTGATGGATAGTGATCAAAATTTATGCATTTGTATTGCAATCTATTAACTGAAACAGTAGTACCATGCAGTAGTAGCATAATGCTTTCAAGAAGTTTTTTTTTTCCAAAACTAGGGGACAGTTTTCAATTCGAAATTGTGCCCTCTAAAAATTTTTTAAAACTGCAGATGAGGCCAGAATATTGTAGCCTTAAGTATTTACTTAATATGTGTAGTTACTTGTTTTCTGTTCTATTTCCATTTTTTGGTCGTTTTTCATCGTTTTGTTTATAAAAAGTAGGGGTAGGACATGCCACGTTTGTAATATTTGGGGTGTATTTGCAAACTTTCACAGTAGACCAATAATTATTTGGTGGTAAAATTGATCCGCTCTATTAGAAAAACATAGTTTCTAACTTATAGCGCCATTTTTTGTAAAAAAAAAACCTACTGTATAGTGAAGTCTCCAGAGGACACAAAAAGTATAGTATATAGTATAGTTATTATAGTTATAGAGAATCACCCATATATCCTCAAAATTCGTGTTTTTGAACTTTTAGGTTAGAAAATTTCCAAAAACATATGTGATAGAGCAATTCTGAAGCTAGATTCGGATTTAACACCAACAAATGCAATTTTGGTACTGGTTTGTTGTATATTTTTCTAGTGTACCGTTTTTTGACCTCTTTTTAAAAAACGACTAGCTAGGATTTTATTCAGAAAAGATTTTGAAACTATGAAAAGCTGAAATAAGACGCCCTTAACCGTTTCATTAAGCATTTTCATGAAACTTATTTTTGATTGAGGATAGCTGTGTCTGTTGATACTGATTTCGAAAATATTTTTTTTTTTCGGCCCACCCTATTGTGTACGTGTTTGTCGAAAACCAACATTCATTAATTTAATGAAATTACTTGTGTTTCGTGTTGTTGTTGTTGCTATTTATATTTTCATCATAATTAAATGTCACGTATACGACGTGTTACACATTTGTCTAAATGCGCGTAAAGTTGTCATTTTAATATAACCCCATTGTTTGGCAATAAACACAATTTAATTAAAGTGTTTTGTCATTTCGAGAATGATTTGCAGCCGTTTTATCAGACCAAACAATGTGATAGCAAAGGCGTAAATCTGTTAGCAAGAGCAATTTATTTTAAGTGTGTTATATCCCTTAAAGTTAATTACTATATATGTACGCAATATTGATGTTGCTTTTCATTGGAAGCCAAATAAGGATTAACATTACATTTTCACCTTTTACTTGTCATTTGTTACAAAGAAAATTTCTGGGAAATTGCAATTAAAGTCAAAGTTTACTGTTTACTAAAGCAGTGATATTAGATTTTTCAATCATAGGTTACTCATACGACGCGTTGTACTTTGTATAAATATATTGCATTTAACTGGATTTCAACACACAGTAGTCAACCCAAATGTATATAAATGAATTTGTTTGAAAAAACAGAGGCTTTGCTAATTAATGGCTTAAATTTTGTTCATTCCGTTAACAAAGCAAAAACTCCTTTAAAAATAATTCCACAATCGTGATATACCAACAATTTTATACCCTGGAATATTTTTTTTTGTTTGTTTTATTTTATTGCTGCAATTTTTACGCAAACCGCCATACAAACACCCCAAGGTCACTCAAAATCTTGACAACGCTGCTGCTCAAGACTTCTCCTTAACACATTGTCTTTTGTTGTCATAATAACGCGTCAAAGTAGACGTTTATGCCTCTTAATGATGAAATTGAAGACGATAGAGTCAATTACATTAACTATGAAGAAGGTGATGATGTTTCTGCCGCCACAGCATGGCGACTATAGTGACATTAAGTGGTGCTGTATATTGGATATATATTGTGGCATCTTAAGGACCAGAATGAATAGCTCCTTGATAGGATCTGCTCAATATCGATTACATAATTTGCTTAACAATTTGCTTGGGTGTGCGGCAATTTGTCCGCTCTTAATGACCTTTAGCCAGCAAATCAGCAGCAAAAATTGGAGTAAACAAAGGCTGCAGACAATTGTTGTCCTTGGTGTGCAGCAATAGAGCTAGTGTTCGCACTAGGGCACAAAGTGTAGGTATCATTATGTTGGGATAGTCAATATTCGTATCCAATAGCAATTTTGCACTAAACGTGATTGAGAAAAAAGAGATTTAGTAGAAATTGTGTCGAAATTAAAAAAAAACAAAATTAATTCTTTCAAAGAATAATTTTATGTTTCAAAAAATATCAAAAATATCTTCAAGTTTTGATAAAAATTTATATAAAGTAGACTTATAACAATCTAATGGAAATAAAATAAACTGCCATAGTACGTTTTTTCACTTGAGTCGGAAGTCTATTGATTATACCATCAAAAGGAACTAAGACGTTTACAGGTTTCTATTACAGAAATCGGTAAATGGGTCATTTAAGAAGTAAAAACCGCGGAGTGCTATTAACCCAGATATGACTGAAGTACTACATGTTAGACGCCAAGATCATGACTTGTTGGGCATGCATTGTACATTCATGATAGAAAGTGCTCAGTGCCGTGTTTCGAACGAAAAAGCTTGATATTTAAAATTGAAGTTTGTGGAATTCCAGGAATGGAAAATTACCCCATATGCTTCGAGAGTTAAGTTTATTTCCAAATGTTCAAGGTCAAATTTTATTTCTTTTTATTGAAAAAGTAAAGAGAAATAAACGTATTTTCGTACGTAAATGATATTATTACCAATTTTTGTAATTCAGTATTCATAAGATATATTAAAAATTTACATCCTACATGAAGTAACTACTTCAGGCAAATATACATCAGTCTATATCAAATTGCGAAGGATTTTTGTTGTATGAAACTTTTACTTTTTTGGAGGAAAATCGTGGCAATGCTGCTAGTTCCGAAGATATAACGATAATTCCTCCAAAAATTGCCATCGTAGCGTCACTGATAATGATTCTGAAGCTAATGCAAATGGTCTTTCGGACAAACTGGACACTTTGCAACTGCAAATTTATGAAGAAATAACGATCCAAGCTCAAAAAAAATATATCAAAATAAGCTTCCAGCTTGGGATGAAAACAACGTGGTCTCCCTTACTTCCAATTTTGCGAAAACATACCCTTCACAGTTTTTTCAATATATCTGGCGAACAAAGAAGCAAATTTTCGATATTTTTATTGGAAAAATTTTAGTAAAAAATTAAATTTTCCATCACAGTGGCTTACATAAAAAATTTAAAAAAAATAATTGCGTATGCTAATAATGTTGAAACCAAAAAAAGCTAAAACTTCAAATTCTAGTGTTTTTTTTTTTACTTTTTTGCGTACATATTTTTTAGGGTCAGAGCTAAGTAAAGACACAGTTTTCAATAAAAAAAAGTAGATACAATTTCGTTTAAAATGTGTTATTAAAAATATTTCTTTGGTTAAAAATTTACCGAAATATGGCCATTCGAACACGGATTTTTTTTTTAAGCGATCGAAAAACCCGAAAATGTGTTTATGTCAAACAATGCTTAGAACCTTCCAAGAAATATGTGTGATTTTTTTAGAATTTCTTTCAACTTTTTTAATTTTTTTGACCAATTTCTGAAAAATTATAAAATGTCCCCAAAAATTCTGAATAAATTAGATTTTTTTCGACCCCATAAACAATATTTTCTTGTTCCAAAGGCCATATTACGGTCAAATTTTATTCTAAAAAATTTTTTTGCTAAAGCATTTAAAGGAAATTTTATAATTCTTTTCCTTTCTTAAATTCTCCTATGGTTTTACCTATATTGGACCCTTAAAAACTCATATGCAAAAGAATAAGAAAACACAAGAATGCAAAATTTTTGCTTTTTATATCCTACACGCAGGGTATATTCAATTTGTCCTTCCGTTTGTAACGCAGAGAAAGAGGCTTGGCAGGTATAGAAAAGCGAATATATTCTCGATCAGAGCTTTTATAGCCATGTTTGTCGGTCTGGATGGCTGCGTGTCTGTCTGTGCGTGGAAATATATTTTTTGGGAGAACAAAGTTAGCTCATGCGTTCGAAAATGAGCGAAATCTGTCAACGAACTCGCCTACCACCCACACAAAAAATGAATGCAAAACGCAATAGTTACAGCAATATTGGCGCTAAATCTTGAGTCTTGGTAATTTTTCGAGAACAAGACCAAGACCAAGTCCACGAAGCTGATATAATTTCAAGTCCAATATCAAGACTGCTCTGGCCTTGGTTATGGTCTTAGCACCGATGATCATCAAGACCAGGGCAGCTTTTCGGGCTTGGTAATTTATAGCTAAAAGTTATGTGATGCCTCAAACAAGCATCTGTCAATTTGAAATTTGGCATCTTAAAAACCCTATTGCTTTGTAAAAATAAGGTTTGGAAGGTTTTGAATACTCGACCATTTTAAGAAACTTTTCAAAACCAAGATCGAGACCAAGACTCAAGGCCAAGATCAAGATTTAATATCAAAACTAAGACAAAGACTCAATGTCAAAGATCAAAAACCAAGATCAAGGCTGCTATGATCTTTGCCTTGGTCTTGGTTTTCTCATGGTTTATTTTATTTTCATAAGATTGATATAAGTCCACTTCATATAGATTTTTAGGAAAAGATATAGAAATTTGTTGGCACCAGTGCTCGATTAAGGCTTCTAAGCCCTTTGCCAGTTTTGCATCAGTACAATATTAATAGAATGGTTAGTTTAGGTTAGAGTTGCGATTTAGCGATGCAACCTTGAGTAGCACTAAATGTATATGAAGGTTTTAAAGTTCAGGTTAACGATGCCATCTTCCCACTGAGCTCTCTTTGGAAGCCATACCCGAAAATAGTTATCAAAACTAGGTATGAGAGAGGTGTAGTCTGTTGAGCTGGTAAGTTTGGTTTGCAGATTTTCGAGGACGGAAGAGTGGCCATACTGCTTTGACACCCAACAGCCAATTTCTCTGAGTCTGACTGCACTGCATGAAGCAGAAGCTTTAATAAAAGAGGTATTAGGCAACAGGTGTAAAATGACATTAAGAGCTGCGGTAGGGCATGATCTCAGTGCCTCCGTTACTCCGACACAGGCGGTCCTTTGCACTCTCTCTAGTTTTGTCTGATTTTAGCCCTTGTTAGTAGCTGGCCACCAAACTAGGGAGCAATAAGTTAGGATTTGACGTACCACGGCTGTGTACTTCCAAAGAACCATTCTTAGTTGAAGTCCCCATTTTTTGCTGAAAATTTTCTTGTAGAATTAGAAGGCTTTGTAAGCCTTCTTAAAGCTCAGTTCAATATTGTCTTTCTAATTTAGCTTTGGGTCCAGTATTAATTGAATAGATTGATTGAACATAGATCTTCAATATCCTTGTGGTTAGACTTAGCTCATTCAGTCATTTTTTGGCCTTCGGAAATCACTAGATGATTCATTCAGGCGCAGATTCAATCGGGAAACCAGAATAAAATTCAGAAACGTCCTGAAAAAATCTGTGAAGTTAGCGCTATTATTTGAATTTATTCAAAATAAAAGATTTCCGGAAAATTCTAAGATAACCTTTAAAAATCTAAAAGGTGATGTCAAAAAGTGGAAAAAGTTTATTTTAAACTTTTTCGAAGGTCATTTAGCAGTCACTGAAAGCTTATGAAATGTATTCATTTCATTCAAACATCTAATTCTGATGACCTTAATAGATATAAGGTATTCTAAAACTTATGTCCAATATAAAAAGCCTATATAAAGTGTAAAGTTTCAGTAATTTTTGATGGTTCCGATGATAGGCAATTCATCTGTAAAGCGCTAAGAGTACGAGATTTCAACCAAATTGAGCTGATGATTTGTTTTAAAATTGTGGTCACCCATTTGGTTTGTTGAGCCCCCTTTTCATTTATGGTATCCTCAGAGTAAAGTATCATTTAAATGTTTCTGTAACTTTTCATACTCTCTCAGAATAGACACTACAACACAACAATTACGTGTCACTTGTCGATTATATTTTAATTGCATTTAATTAAATTTAATTATTTACACAGACTGACGGCCTTTCACACGCACCGGATTCTTTTATTTTATTTATTTTATGGTGTAATAAAGTCATTAAAAAAATAAAGCAAAATATTATCGGCAGAAAAAAGCAATTTTAATTAAAAGAGCGGAAACAATAGCAACAGCAACAGAATGTCGTGTATTATATGACACAGGCATTAATACATAAAATATAACACTCATACACTCGAAAAATAAATTTTACACTGAAATTAAACACTAAAAGAAGCATTATGAACTATATAATATGTACAGAAACAGAAAATTTATAAGTATGAAGCAAATTGATTCAAGACCAGCAGTAGAGATCAGAAGTGTTGAAGAGTTGATAAGGAAAAATTAAGGGAAGAACCCGATCTAAAAGTATGGAGAAAGTTAATATGCACCGATCAACATAAAAAATGATCAAATTAGTCGATAACATCTCAAAAATATTGAACAGTATATAAAATAACGAAAAATTTAATAAGTTTCAAAGAGATAAATAATTTAGATTCCAAGATCTGTATTTTCTGAAAGGTAACACGTACCAAAACAAAAAAAAAAAAAAAAAATATATATAAAAGTAGAATTTTTCTTAACAATTTTGAACCTATCTTAAACTATTTTAGTACATGATTTCAGCACAGCATGCAATATAGCGAACACAAAAAAATATACTGATACACATAAATACACGAATACACATACAATACCATTGTATTACAACCCAAGGGGAAAAGAAGTGCTTCAAAAATCCTTCTAAAGTGCTTCTTTCTAACCAATAGCGCTTAGTTCCGTAAAAACTATTATTTCTTTTTAACATTGTATGTTCTCGGATGTAAGCGTTTTCTTGCTTACCATAGCCTTACGGAAAAAGGCATTTGGAATAGGCTACGAACCTGGGACGGTCCATGTGATACTTACATTTATAAACTTGTTAGACCTCTAGACCACTGACCAATATGATGAGAGGTATAAAATTGGGATATTACGAAAATATCTTTTCAAACAGAATTTGATATACGAATGCTTCCTACAGCCTTACAAAAGAATAACTGTGTATTCAAAAGTAAATAAATTACAGAAAGAAAAATAGAAAAGTGAAAAAAAATTAAAATTTATAAAAAAAGCGTTTTAGGTTTTTTGAAATTCGTTTTTTGTATGGGATTTTGAAGTTTTCTGCTTTTTCTTTTTTATAGAAAATTGGATGGAAACTACATTTCAAAAAACCGACTAGATTACGGCATGGATCCGTTTGTTTTTTCATGTTTCTGTATATTTAACTTAAGCCGTAAATATACATATGTAGATGTTTTATTGTGGTTTTAACCTGACGATATATTGTTTTCTTTTTCTACTTCGATTTTTTAAAATACTGTTCAGATATTGAAACAAACATGACTCTCTAAACAGAATTTGATATTTGACTGCTTACTAGACCGGTGCGTTTTGGACGAAAGTTTAAAATTCGTCGCGCAACCGGTAGAATTGTAAAGTTTAACTATTGACATGAAGATTGCCGCCACCCTAGCCCTGAGAGATGACGGGAAGGGGTGTCGATATATTTTTGAAGGTTGAAAAACGTGGTTTAAAAGTGCATGCTCATAGGTCCGAAGTGAATCGATTCTCAGCTTCGTAGTAGGTCAAAAACTGAAATCCAAGACATGGATTCTTATGCATTTTTTTCCGTAGAATTGAATGACATCATTAGTTTTCTGATTAGACGTCCATTTTTGGCGTAAAGTGAACTTTTCAGCTCAAAAAAGTCGAAATTTTTCCAAATCCCCTGTTTGAGCACTCCATAATTGAACAGAAAAAATCTTAGAAAAATTTAAAATGTAGTTTTTGTTAGGATTTTTTCTGACAAATCCAGTGGTACCATTTTTTTTGCGCTACAACATTATTTTCATTCATGAAAACCTTATTTTTGATTTTTATTATCAAAAAATATCATGAAATAGGGCGTAAATATTTAGTCAACGAAGGTTCCCAACGTTCGGACGGTTTTTTTTTTCGGTGCCCCTAGTAAAATTTTTTTTTTATATTTTTGAAAATTTTCTTAACCCATTATAAACAAATTTTAAAAAAACAGTCAAAAAGACCCTTAAAACCGGGGATATAATGGGCTAAGATGTTCACATAACTTAATGAAGAATCAAGCATGGAACAATATTTAGAACATCTTAACCCATTATAAACAAGTTTTTGAAAAAGGGGTCAAAAAGACCCTTAAACAAGGGATATAATGGGTTAAGATATTCACTTAACTTAATGTAGAATCAAGCATGGAACAATATTTTGAAACATCTTAACCCATTACAACGCGTTTTTAAGGGTCTTTTCGACCCCTTTTTCCAAAAGCTTGTTTAAAATGGGTTAAGATGTTCTAAAATATTGTTCCATGCTTGATTCTACATTAAGTTATGAGCACATCTTAACCCATTACATCCCGTTTTTAGGGGTCTTTTTGGCCCCTTTTTCAAAAACTTGTTTATAATGGGTTAAAAAAATTCCAAAAATATTCTAAAAAAATTTTGCTAGGGTGCACCGAAAAAAAAAAACCGTCCGGACGTTGGGAACCGTCGTTGACTAAATATTTACGACCGATTTCGTGATTTTTTTTGATAATAAAAATCAAAAATTCGTTTTTCATGAATCAAAATAATGTCGTAGCGCAAAAAAAAATGGTACCACTGGATATTTCAGGAAAAATCCTAACAAAATATACATTTCAAATTTTTCTAAGATTTTTTCTGTTCAATTGTGGAGTGCTCAAACAGGGGATTTGGAAAAATTTCGACTTTTTTGAGCTGAAAAGTTCACTTTACGCCAAAAATGGACGTCTAATCAGAAAACTAATGATGTCGTTCGATTCTACGGGAAAAAATACATAAAAATCTATGTCTTGGATTTCAGTTTTCGACCTACTACTAAGCTGAGAATCGATTCACTTCGGACCTATGAGCATGCATTTTTAAACCACGTTTTTCAACCTTCAAAAATGTATCGACACCCCTTCCCGTCATCTCTCAGGGCTAGGGTGGTGGAAATCTTCATGTCGATAGTTAAACTTTACAATTCTGCCGATTGCGCGACATATTTTAAACTTTCGTCCAAAACGCACCGGTCTACTGCTTACTGCAGCCTTACAAAAAATCGTTGTGTAAGTGCTACTAAATTTCTATGTGAACAAGAGCTTTAGAAGTGCTTGGTCAAGAAGCGCTTGATATTTTTTCCCTTGGGAGTTTTACAAATGATAACTTTTTACAATGTGTCTGTGTCCATGACACACTGCGATGCCGAAGAAAGCAATGCTTACACTTTGTATCTTTATTGCAACAACAAAATAATCGATTCGTGGAACAAAAAAAGCTCAATAGTTACAAGGTGCAAAAAGAAAAATTTAATTTACAGATACGGAGTATTTTTGCACTATTTAACTTGAATAGTTCAAAGGCAGAGAGTTAGAAATATAAAAGAATGCTCTCATTGACAACTTCATTTCAAGCGTAATAGGATGTGCCCAGTTGTGATTTAGAAGGACATGATCAAAAGAAACTATATAATGCTCAGAAAAATGAGTACAGTTAGTTCAATTTGGTGTTTTCTAACTTATCTGATGAAAATTAAATAACACGCTTTTATAAATTTCCTTATGAAGCACTTAAAATCAGATCAAACCATACTGGCAGAGATCAACCATTTACGGAGAACATTATTATGAACCCGAATTCAAACAGAAGTGTATACAGTGGCACAACCTAAGAACTTTAAAGTGCCACAGTCGGCTGGGAAAATCAAGACTATGGTCTTTTGGAACTAAGATGGAATCTTGGTAATCGAATTTATAACCGAAAAATACTATTCTTTATTCCTCAAATAGTTAAAGGAAGCCGTCAGAGAAAAAATAAGGAACAGGTTGACCAAAGTTGTTCTCCTTCTGCATGAGAACGCGGCTATTCACAAGAGTCATAATTCCGATGGCCGCCCCCTTGCAAAAGCGATTATTCCATATCTTATTGCCAATCTTGAATACAGAACTTAGAGGGAGGAAATTTTCAAGTAATGAAGAAGTGACGGACTCGATTTTTGAGTCAATAAATTAACTGAAAGATTAGACAAATGAATTAGGATAGCACAAGAATATATTGAACAAGAAAAATAAACTTAGATGTTTTGTTTTGTTTCCTTACCCCATTTCGCGGACTTTAGAAAGTCTCTCTGTAACTATTTTATATATTAATATATTACTACGAAAAAAACAGATTTAAAAGTTTACAATGGTCAAAATTGGCGCTTGTATAAGTATGTTTTATTCATAACTATATAACTTAAAAAAAAAAAATATACGTATATGTGGATATCCAAAAATAATCTCCTCTAACATGAACCAGGTTTTAAGAACATTTTTTTATGTTCAATAACCAAATGTAGTGGAATATATTTCTAGATGTGTAAAATGAAATTCCCAATAGGTAGACAAAAAACTTTCGACCCGAGATGGTGGTCGTTTTATCTAAAAATGTTGGGAAAATCGAGATTTCCGTTTATATACGGGAGAGCACATATTTCAGAAGTATTAGATTTGTTACGGGGCACCTTTCCAAATATTCTTGAGTAAAGCTCAGGAAAATCGTATGTGGGTCGTGGTGACAAGTGTAATCGCTCATTAGAGCCACATAACAGTTCCAAAAACTCTGAAAAAATTCAAGCAAGTCTCGTGATAAAAAATAAATTGATTTTGTTTATGACGTTTTTTTAATTTAAGCGCCCCATGCCGAGTAAAAACAAAAAACTATAAATTTTGGGAAAAAATACGATTATTGGCGATATGCCATCGAACACACCATAGCGTAACAAAAGGTAAGATAGTGGAATATCTAACAAATAATCCGGAGTAAAATTCAAAAAAATCGTATGTGGGTCATGGCGACTGAATAGGTTAAAAAGTTTAAATTGCTCTTTACGCCCACATAAAAATAAATCGACTTTGTTTATGATGTTTTTGTGATTTAAGCCCCCCCATGCCGAGTAAAAAACGAGGAGATTATTTTCGGATAAGCCCATATACCTTCAAATATTAAAATAATAAAATGACGAAAGTGAATATCAAATGTGTAATTTTGACAAAAATTTATTTTTTTTAGTTGTAATATCGTATAAGTAATCAGTGTATCAAAAACTATTAATATCGTGAAATAATTTTCAAAAAGCCAGACCTTTAAAAAATTAAGTGCAAAAGGTGCACCTGCTACCCTATGATTTTTTCTCAATTTATTAAGAAAATTAGGTACGATAGCAAAGGGAAAGGACAATTTCATAGCAAGGTTGTCTGGTACAACTGGGTTCTTTTGAAATTGTTTTTCTTTTGTGTGCGAATGAATGTTTGTGATTTTTCTTTTGTTTTTAATTTCAACAAAATGTATCCTTGTTCTTCATCTGTTTATTAATAACTCTTGGCAAATTTTAATTGGAAAAGTTAAAATTTCAGCCAAAAATAGAAATATTTTTAATTGTTTTAAGAAATTTAATAATTTCGTAATAAAAAAAGAAAAATAATAGACAGGAAATGAAAATTATAAATTTCTTAAAATCACGAGAAAATTATGGTGAAATATATCACATAAAAAAAAAAAACTAAATGAAACCTAATGGTGGTTTCTAAAGTTAATTGTTATATATGTCAATATCCTGCATAAAGAAAAAAAATTAAAGAAATAACCTTTTCAACAACTTAACCAAACAATGGCTGCTCATTTCAAACAAATTCTCTTTCTTGCTAAATACTCACCTATCTATTAAATAAATCGATAAGTTCTGCATCACACAAAAGAGACCCACACAAAAATCAGCCAAAGCCAGATTGGCCAAAAAGAAATTCGTTATCGAACGTAGACGTCTGGACAGTGTGACAACCAATATCACCAGCAAATTTCCTGAAAACAAAGAAAAAAAAATGAAACATGAAAAACCATGAGAAACAAAGCAAATCTTATAAGAAAGTTAAGGCACACTAAACACCATCTCTATATATGCACATTAGGGTGACACAATAAATTGTAGGTATCCGAATGCTTGGGGCGTTCATGTGAAATGTTTCTTTGGCATTCTGCAAATCATACAAAACAAATTTATGAATGTAAAATGGAGGTTTAAGTAACGTGGATTTCATTAAAAAAAATTAAAGAGCTCTTTGACAAAGAGTAACCTCAATTTTGGCAATGACAGTGTTTTAAGAAAATTTAATCCGGCGAATCCTATGAAGTCATTCATTTTGCTCAAAGCATCTACATATAGCGCCAAACGCCAAAACATACTTGATAATGTCTTGTCAATTCTACACAGATCGAAGAAAACACCACGTTTGTGAGTGTTTTATGTATGTTTTCGTTGCTGATTTGGATTTAACAACGCTCCAAGCTGATATTTGTATGGTGCATTGCTAAATCACTCACAAACGTGGTTGAAACTTATTCAACAACGCTGGATGCCAAGCGTAGTCAAATCCAAATAAGCAATGAAACATAGTCAAAACACTTAGAAACGTAGTAAAATCCAAATCAGCTACGAAACGTAGTTAAAACATTCACGAAACGTAGTTAAATCCAAATCAGGTCATTTCAAAACAAATAGACTTTCAGTCAACTTCACAATAATGATGGCAGTGGCTGAGTTGCTAATGTCTGCATCTATCACACGACAGGTTCCAGGTTCAAATCTCTCCAATATCAAAACAGAGAAAATTGTATTTAAAAAAAGAAAGTAATGTCAGTTTTCATTGCCGTTGACAGGAAAAAATGAAAAATGAATTCCAAAAAAAATTTTTTTTTCTCTTGTATTTTATTTAGCAACGCGCGCTGTTAAATCACTCACAAACGTAGAAGAAACCCATTTAGCAACGCTCGTAGTTAAAACTGCCACGAGCCATGCTCAAAGTAGCATATTGTTATATAAGTAAGGACTGTCCCGGAAAAATTTGTCCCTTTGTTTTTCATTAAAAAAAAATACTAAATGAATTTTTTTTAAATTTTGTTTCTTTATTTATTAGTGAGTAGTATAACAAACATAAATAACCTTGCACTATTAACAAATATTTATTTTATATAAAAATATTTTACTTTTTTCTTAAGACCCTTCATTAAGTATTGTACAGTTGTTTCGTCGACAGTACCGTACGACCTTCGCCACTTATTTTTGAAATCTTTTAAATTTTTTGAAGTGCTTTTACTCTTCTGAAGATCTGATTTCATTAGAGCCCAATATCTTTCAAAAGGTCGAAGCTGTGGGCAGTTAGGTGGATTCGCATTTTTGGGAACAAAATTTACATTATTGCTTTTGTACCATTTTATGGTGGCTTTAGAGTACTGAGAGGTTGCTAAATCAGGCCAAAACATTACAGTACCTTCGTGCTCACGAATAAATGGCAAAAAACGTTTTTCAGAGCATTTATCAATATAAATTTTTGAGTTAATTGTGTCCAGTGTTACAAAAAAAAAAATGCTCCTCAGACCGCAGGTGCATATGTCCTGCCAAACCATATACTGCTTGGGAAATTTTGTAATTTCCTTCTCTTTAAATTTGCTTTGTATCTGCCCCTCCTCCGAATAGGTGTAAAATTCGTGTCTTGTTAGCTGTTTAAAATCTGCCTTAACGTATGTTTCACCGTCCATTATGCAGCAGTCAAATTAAGTCAGGTAACCGATATATAAATTTCGAGCTCGCTTTTGAGCCTCTAACTGCTTTTCATCGGAACGGTTTGGAACTTTTTGAACTCTGTAGATTCTTAGCTTAAGTTTTTTCTTTAGCCTGTTTATAGAAAATTTTGAGGTTCCTGCTCTGGCAGCCATATCTCGTTCTGAAGTGTTGGGATTCTGATTAAAAAGGCGCTTTACTTTTTTCACCAATTGTGGGTCTATACTGGCTTTTCTACCTGAACCCTTTTTCCGCGTAATAAGTTGACCCTTTCTATAATCTGAAATAATCCTTTGGACAGTGATTTTTGATGCATCTGTTTTTTTAGCTATGGCTGAATATTTTGATTCTGGTTTTTGCAGCTAAGCGTACAAAATGAGTTTGCGCTTTTTTCTTGATTGCTAGACATCTTTATCGTTTGATGTCCTTTACCAAGTGTTATATATTTTTTTAATCGTCATGTTATATAAAAAATATAGCAGCCATATTTCGACCTGCACGATCATCAGGTAAATCATAATCTTAAGGAATAAAAGGGTCAAATTTTTCTGGGGCAGTCCTTATGTTAGCATATTGAGGTTCCTTGTAAATATGCAGAGCTGAAAACATTACGAGGCTAGGTGGAGAAACCGTTTATAAAAAGGTCGGAAGCTCAAATCGGGAGACGAAAACGGATAAAAAAAATTTTGAAGCGTCCCAATAGGTAAAAAATTTTAGCTGGTCCCGTTTACATTTTCCTTCCCACATATGTCTGGAATACACGCTAGGAAAAAATGATTTTTCAGTCAATTTTCATGTAATGATAAATGAGATGGGCAAGCTGATAAACGACTCCGAAAATCGAAGTGAGTTTATTGACTATTTTTGCTTGTATAATACTAATGAAGCATCCAACGCTCTTCTTTATTGAAATATGATAAATTTTTATTGAAATAAACAATTATTTTTGCAATTTTTCAACAACAGCCTATAACAAGTGTTAACATGAAAATTGATTATGATATGTTTCGGATATTTCCACATACATATTTATATTTTTTCATATATAAACATGTATATAGCCTCATCAGATCAATTTTTGTTTATTCTTGTCAGAAGCTACTCTCGAACCCTCAAATCTGTGCTTCTGATTAGAGAAACGTAGTGCTCAGCTATTTGAGCCACCATCAAGGATAAATTCCTCCGGATAAGAACACTTTATGTATAGCTAATAAAACTTACCTATTGCCGTCTGTTATGAAAAATTGCTATATGTTTTTAGTTGGTAACACACTCTGGTTTTGAGACATTCTGCGCTACCTACAATTAAAGTTTTTTTTTTTTTTTTGTTTTTCTCTTTACTCCCTAGAAAAGCACGTAGGAGAGTAAGAAATATTCTTGGTTGGAGGATTTCTTTATTTACTTTTTTTTAATTTTGATAGGGCTCTCTACCCTAGCACCATAATCATTTGGCTCAACCTTTGGCTGTAGAGAAGCTGACAAAGCTGATACCTCCAGCTTTTATAAAATTCGTTATTAATTGTCATAACTGTCGTATCCAAATGTTTTCCAATGCCATAATATTAATTTTCAAAACAATTTCAAAAGAATTTATGTATTTTGCTCTCTTCAGCTATAATTTAAGCTGATATCCGTTCATCAGTTGTGTGACCTTTGTTCAGAACTATTTTGTAATTGCTGTCCAACAATGTCATTACTGTCCATTAAAATTGTCATCTGTTTCTTGTGTTACAAAATGAGAACATGAAAGATGTATATTTGAAGAAACTTTAGCGAGCATTTTATAATTTATGATCAACTATAGTAGCGATCTTTTCAAGGAAAATAATGTAAAGGCAGAAATGATTCAAAAATAACAAGGCATAGTTTTATCAAAATTAGAAGGTTTCTGCCTGAAATCTAAGTTTTATGAAAATAATATGCCCCTGCATGCTTACCCAATATAAGTTTAATGTAGATGACTTATTAGACAATGTATGAAAAGTATTTCAGTAGTTTGACTTTTATTGAAATCACCCTTATAAGAGAATTATCAATGAAACTTAGTGCTATTGTTGTATGAAGAAATGATTTGGGAGAAACTGTCAAAACAAAATTCATTGCATTACTTAGAACAATCCAAAAAGAAATATTTGGTTTATTGTTTCATTGAGAGAAAGACTCAAGTTTCTTAACCCAAACTCCCCTTTTTGGTGTCATTAGAGACACATTAAATTAAATTGTCAACTTTAAGTGAAATTCACAGTTTCATGACTACAAAGTTTATGACATTCATATTTAATGCACTCCTTTTTAAGGAGTCTCATGGGTATTACCTTTGGAAAGAGTGATGATGAATTGGTTGCAAAAAGTTACACAAAGCAGTAGACGACTGTCAGTCGTAAGCTTAAACTTTAATAATTTACTTTCAATCATACGCATTATGAATAGTTTCAGAAAAGATACAAATTTTTCTGACATTTATGAGATCCAAACTGCTCTTAAATTGACAATGGAATAAATTTACGTATTGTTAGTTTTAATAGATGCAAAATATGCTTTTAAGATACTCCTGACTTTTGTTTATTTATGTATTTTTTCTGTTTATAAATACCTATCGTATATTTTGTCCTTCCAATTGTTATCCATAAAAAATGGCATGCCAGGTTAAGATAAGTTTATAGGGTTATTCATATCAAACTTAAGATTAAAATCGTGATAACTGCATTTTGATAATTTTTAAATAGTTATTTGTTAAAAAAAAAGACATAAACCTCAGGCTAAAAACATTAAAAATTTCGAGGTTTTTCTAGTTTTATAGATTTAGGGGAGGGGGATTGAAAAGTACCCTAATCGACCGATTCTACTGCACAAAATCGATACTACTGCACAATGCGTAACCGATTTCCATATTTTGACCTATTTTGGAAAGGTAGTAAATCAGGCTATATGCCCAAATTAAGATTAAAAATATAACTCCACCTTCAAATATTCAACAAACAAAACTTAAAGGCCTTCTTTCAATGAAAAATATTTTGAAAGATCCAAAAAGTAGCTCACGGCACACAGAGTGCTATTCTAGGCGTTCATAAGCCTCTCCTGACCATGCTTAATAAAAAAAATATCAGATTACATGTTTTGGGATCGCTAATTCCAAATCTATTAACCATTTTTTAAAAATCAAAAGTGCGGATTCAAAATGGCGGACAATGCTCTCAAAAAATTATAATTTCACAAAAAAATTGTAGCTAGAGGGGTTTCGGAAGTCGCTAGTTACGAATCTCAGATGATTTTTTCTGTAAATCAAATGGCGAGTCCAAAATGGCGGACAATTTTCTTAAAAAATTATTATGTTAAAATAAAATTGTAGCTAAAGCAGTTTTTGAGGCTGATGATGCTAAATTTGGCATTCATTTCTTTTAAAACATAATGTTGGAATCTTTTATCAAAAAATAATTATATAAATACAAAAATATGGCTAAGGAGTTTTTTGAGGTCGCTGATTCTTAATTCGGGATCAAGTTTTTTGAAAACAAAATGTTGGTTTCATAACAGAGACTATTCTTTTAAAAAATGGTTATATTATGACAAAATTGTGGGTAGGGGGTGCTTGTACTCGCTGACTCCAAATTTTTTAAAAACAAAGTGCCGGACAATTTCAGATTATATGAAACGTGAGCGTGTCCCTGATCCAATCACACCCATTTTCAATTGAGGGTTAGATGTTACCAATAATAGCTAAGACAAAAGCTTGAAAGAACATTATATTAAACATTTAAGTAATAGAGCCGTTGTAACTCCACAAAAATTATTAAGTTATCCACTGAGTGCAATATTCATAAATTTGGAAAAAAAAATTTGTGATTTTTGTGACGATCTAGATATCCTTTTTATATTGAAAAAAAAAACTAATAATGAAGTAAACAAGTCTTCTGAAAATAGATTAAGTTATAATTGTTATAAGTTTCAGAAAGTAGGAAGGTAAAGTATAGTTTTAAAGGTACTCTCATTTAAACTTAAATATTTTTTAAAAGATTTTTGGAAAAAATTTACATTTTCTGGATTCGTCAAGTTCAAGACGCGAAAACTCAGAAATGTTATTATTTTTTGGTGTTCTGGCACTTGAAATATGGTAACCAGATAGTTTACTTTAAAATTGTGCAATAACATTATTAATTTGGGGACATGAATTTTCAGACTTATGACCGACTAGCGCCTTCTTATAGACTGTGGGCGTGTAACTATACCTCGATTTATGTCTTTTCAAGATAGGTCAGAATATGAAAATCAGAAAATGTTACAAACAAATTCGCAAAGCATTATCGGTCGATTTAGATTTTTGTAGAGCCCACTGACAAAATCTGAGCGATATTTTAGTGGGCCAAGTCAAATTCTGTTAAGCTAGAAATTGTTGTGTATTTATTTATTAATTTATTGATTTTGGACAGAATCGTCAAATCTATAACTTTTTCAAATTTTATTGCTTTAGAAACACTTTTTTCTTTTTAATTCAATTGATGATATATCGAAACGTAAACATTTGAAAGCTGAAACGTAAAGCATAATGACGAAGGATATTTTCAGAATTAGCTAGACAATTTATTGTAAGTACATGTGGTATTACACCCAACATACCTCAAAACAGCGATTTTTGCACATTCAACCAAAGATATCTTGGAAGCCTTACGTGATACAAAGAACTAAGTTAAGATTTGTAAGCAAGATATCCCATACATGCATAATCCTAGGATTGTGTTAGAGTACCAAAAGCTGTATGACTTTATAAAATACTGACCAACACCGTCTATAAAATTGTATAATTATTTGGATTGCCCTAAAGCAGGCATGTCAAACCGGGCCAAAGGATAAAATATTTTTGTTTTAGTGGGCTGCAAAAATTAACGACTTATCTTTATATTAATACGCAAGCCAAAAATTTGTCCTACCTTTTTACGATGTTAGAAATGGAGCACGACTTTGAATTATACACCATTAGAAAGGTATTTGTGTGTAAATGTGCACAAAGTTAATATTGGTATTTTGCAATTAAGCCAGGTAAAATTGTCAAAATGACAAAATGTTTTTTAATGTCTTTTCGTTTCACATTTGTTATTGTACCAGAAACGATAAATGAGCTTTTCTATTTTGTACCAAAAAAGTACTAAAACTGTCCAAAAAGTACCAAAATTAGTTAATACATTTGTGGTCAAATTAGTAAAAAAAAGATTTAATTAAGTGTTATGTATTGTACATCAGTTTCTAATGTTTCCTTCCTGATATCTGAGGCTTTTTTTTAACTAAAGCGTCAATATCGGGGGAAATTAAATTAGCCGGTATTACTTTCGTCACTGACATGAGAGCAGAATCTGTTATTCTCGGCCTAACTGGAGGCTGGTTTCCTTTCATAAGCGAAAATAATTGCTCGTATACATTGGAACTACCAGACATAGATATTATTTCCATTGCACATTTGTGAGTCTCTAAAAATCGCTAAGGCAAATATTTATAAAATAATGGAAGGTCCTCTTTAGAAACATTCAGATTCAAATTTGTGTCGCATTGAATTTTCTTGATCTTCAATTGAAGGTAGCTTGACCCTTTTTCAAAATCAATGGAAAGCGGGCTTGAAACCTGTATTCAACGACCTGAAATCTTCAATACGTCTCCCGAACTCCATCTTTGAATCATTAAGATATGCTTTGAATATCGGAAAGCTTTTCACACAGAAGCAATTTTAATTTAAAATTCTAATTTGGTTATTCAATGTTGTTTTAATTTGAGTTTATCCTTTTAGTTTCAAATTCAAATCTGCCAAGTGTTTTCTTATAGTGAATAAATAATACAATGCACATTATGAAAACTAGTATTTTCACCGCAGATCTCACTGTATTTTCGTTTAAGTCTCGCAATTAAACCATTATTTGTTATCTTCAAAGAAGATGCTCTTTTCGTTTCAATGAGTGGCCAGGTTTATCTTGGAATTAAAATTTGTTTATGGGTGTTAAACTTTCGTATAATTTAGGTAAATTTGAATTTTCTTCCCAAGATTTATCCAGAGGAATTTCTTTTATATTGATTCGCAATTTATTTTTATTTCAGTGTTTGGGCCGCAGTTTGAAAAATAATGGGCCGCATGAGGCCCGCGGGCCACGAGTTTGACATGGCTGCCGTAAAGAATTGCATGCTCACATCATTGCTCACAGTAAAAATTGCAATAAAAATTTGTAACTTTAATTACAACTAAATATCACGCAAAACAATTTAACGAGCTAACTCAGTGCTTCCTAAAGTAGTCGGCTTGAACTCCTTGGGGTGCACTTCTTCCTGTGATGTGAGCGAGATGGTTTTATTTTATCTGCTTATCGCCAACAATTTTGGCTTTAAATGTCATTGTGATAGGTTGGTTAGGAAATTTGTTTTGCTTTTTGTACAGAGAATCCTAAAGATACAATATTTCTTAGGAAGGTATGAACGGTATAAATACCATTCTTTTTATTTTCTTTTTTTTTCATAAAACTAACCATTTTAGATTAATTCTTTACAAAGAGTTTCGAAAAAACCGAAATAATGTTTGGGAATCTCTGATTTAACCAGAAAAATGTTTACTTTTACCATTATTAAATTTTATTGCTAACCGTTTTTATGGTTGAATTTTAATATGCCAAACGAAATTGTCGACACTTTAATAACCCTGCAATAAAATATAATTACCTGTTTGTGTAATTTAATCCAAAATTACATGAATGTTAACTAATTTTGTTTTATTTCTGTTATATTTATAAAATAGTCCAACAAATTAAACACATATGCCAAATTTTTATCGTTGAGAAATTAGAAAATTGTACCTAATGGATTGGAAAAATAGTATTTTGTTATTTAGTTTGGTAAAAAACCATATTAGGCTTTGTTTCCCAGTTTATCATATTTTTCGACAAAATAAGATTAAATGGCAATCACAAGCTCATCTTTCTGATTTTGAATTTATTATTATTTCATTCGAATTGCACTGCAACCTAAAAAGATCTCTTGTTTTCTGAATCTGAAACTCCAATTCACGACACTTCATTTTCTTAGAAGTAAGCCTAAATTCTGTGCCTTAATTTGTTTGGCAAGTTTCCAATAAATAACTTTTCTTTTGACTCCTTAAGCGAAGCTACAGCATTATCCTCCAAATCCTTGATATTTTACAAACTTGCGTTGTAAATACAGCCGACAAAATGGGGTTTAAGTGTACCGATCCAGAAGTCGAAAATGACTTGTGGTATACATTTTTGTTCCGCTTAGATTACCACATTTCCATTATACAGGGTTAGGCGCATGAACTGTGAAATGGTCATAATTTTCTGTGTGAAATTATTTTTTATTGATTCAAATGACAAATATGTGTGGAAATAATCAAAAAACTAGAATCCGGTTACTGTAGCTCAACTTGGCCACCTTTTGCCTTGAATATGGCCTTCAAAGGGTCAAAAAACGAGTTGCATGCTGCACGAATGTGATCTTCCGATATTTTGGCCCATTCCCATAAAAAGGCTTTCTTCAGCGCATCCATACTGGCATATTTTTTAGTCCTCACCTTGCTCTCTAAGATGTTTTAGATGGAATAGTCCATCGAATTTGCGTCTGGCGAATTTGAGAGCCATTGTGTGGACGAAATGAAGTGTGGAACGTGGTTTTTTAACCATTCTTGAATCACACGAGCTTTATGAAATGGTGCTGAGTCTTGTTGGAGTGTTCATGGTCTGCGACCGAAATATTTGCGTTCCCACGGCTCTAAAGCAGCTTCCAATACATTTTCCCGATAATATGTTGCATTAACTTTTACACCAGACTCGACAAAAATGATTGGAGAGCGGCGGTCACAGCTGCCCATACCATTACTTGAGATGGCAAATTACTTCGGGTGGCTGTTCGTAGACTCAAATTCTCGTAAAAGCCTTCGGTCAAGTAAATACGATCATTTTGAGAGTTTATGAACTGCTCAAGCGGGAAATTTTTCTCATCAGAGAACACAATGTTAGGCAATTGGCCACGTTCGTGCGAGCGTAAAAACTCTTTTGCTCTTTCGAGTCAAACTTTCTTTCGCTTTGGTGTCAGATCGTGTGCCTTTTGGAACTTGTAAGGCTTAAGCTCATTTTGCAATATGCGTCTGATGCTTCGCTGAGATATTTTCAGTTCTTTGGCCATTTGATTACCTATATGACGTGGATTCACCATTTCAGGCTACGTTGCACTTTTTTTTGGTCCACCACCATTGCGTTTGGCAACGCTACCAGTACCATTATAACGAGTTATGGCACGATACACAAACATTTTATTCACTTTGAGATGCTTGAGCTCACGAACAATAGCTAGTTGTAATTTTCCAGCCAAATATAATGCAATCACACTATTACGTTTTGAATTCATTTCGGAAAACTTGGTAACATTTCATGCACCTAATCCTGTAGTTCTTACTTGCCTTCTTGGTGTCGATCATCTCAAATAGAGTAGTTCTTAGCCACATTTTTGGGTTTGCTCACCTCTACGTCTTTCATATCATCATAATTCGGCAAAGTGGGCTGTCAATTGGGCACAGCGGAAAACAGGTTTTGCACCGGGGCTGTTTTTCTTTCGTTCTTTTTTTTTTAGAGGCCGTTTTAATGCAATGGAAAGTCTTTTGCTATCGACATCGGACAACTTCACTTTGACCTTTGCAGGTATGTTGTTCTGATCCATAGACCATTCCCTGAGTTAGAAGTAAACGCTTCTGATCCACTCGTATCTTCAGAGGAAGGATGAGGTGGAAATTTTTTTGGCACTGCAATGTACATAGATTCCGAGTAGAGAGGCTAATGCTTCAAGTGATGAGTTGTCTTTTTTTTATTTTAATTCAATATTTGGACTTAATTTTAAAGGTGAATTCCTGAATTATTCGAAATTAATATTTCATTGAATGTAAGTGAATTATAATTTTCCTTTTACTCGACGTGGCAAAATATACAAATGTCCCATTGTGTTCTACCTACAATATTAAATTCTTCCAATTAAAGCCAAAAATTGTGCAAATCATTGCAACAGCAGCAACGGTGCCGCCAGCAAGCAGCATGTGTTTATTGCTCTTTAATTTTGCTGATTTGTAAAATCAATTCAGAACAACAACAACAGCAACAACAACAACAATAACAAAAACAAATCCAAACAATAACACCATTCAGAGCACACAACGTTCTGGTATGTTAATGTTGCCATATCAGTGTTTTTGCATTGGATGGGATTGAATTGCCTTTATTTTCAAGTCATTAACTTGTAACGCAATGCACCGCAACGTTAGTCTGAATACTATGTATGAATGTTTGTGCAATAGGGTGTACCTAATTTTAAGGACTGTGAAAGAAAAACTTCAACAAAATCAAAACAGTTAATTTCTAAATTGGGGGTCTGCACAAGACGTCTTTTTGGAGTTTTAAGACGTTGCGTTCAAGATACGTGATGTCTTGTAACAGTTTTTTGCTTATTAAAGTACTTCTGTTCAGCGTCGCGTGGAAATATCTTGTCAGTACTTGGATATAAAAGAAGAAAAAAACAAATACTGTATAGACCTGTCTTGTAAGATTTGCTTCAGTTCAGTTTATTGCATATACTGTTGTTTAATGTCCACAACAAAATCCTACTTTCCTTCTCTTCTGGAGCCTCTTTTTAGTTAACGCTTTCTTTCTCTCTCTCTCTTTCAAGAAAATTTATGAAAACTACTATAAGTTTGGCGTTGCAACTTGAAATTCTTACCATATCATAAATTTTACTGTAGTTTTCTACTCGCACGTTCTACACAGACCTGAAGTTTTTATTTCCATAAAATATAGCACACAATCACAAGCACAATCAGATTTTTCTTGACATTGATAAAACAGGTCAGTGTACTTCAGTGTCAAAATTAAATCAATAAACAGTGAAGATATGAATCTTAAAATTTTTGAATTAAATACTGCAATTCAGTGTAAAATGGGCTAGTAAAGATGTCTTGTGAAGCTAAAACCTAAAAACTTAAAACTTTTATGCTTTTTGTGCACGCAGAGAACTTTGAGCTGAAAACAGTCCCAAACCAAATAATTTTTGGTGAAATTCTCAGCCAAACTTGAAGAAAAGGACTATTAAAAAAAAACTCCCGACAAAAACTGAGAAAGCTTCTGAGTGCTTCTTTTTCAACCATAAGTAAACCATTTGAAGCGCTTATTTGTAGTGCCACGCTAAGCGTTATCTCAATTAAAACAGAAAAAAAACATACTAACTGACAGTACTAGGATTTGAACCGAGGCTCCGTTTAATAGATAAAAACACACAATTATACTACAATTAAAAACTTGTTAGAACTCTAGACCACTGATCTATATGACGAAGAAGTATAAAATTTGTATGTTAAGAAACATTTTTAATTAAAGTATCGCTGCAAACAGAATTTGATATTCATTAATTTTTTTGGGCTTAACATGGTGTTTCTGCAAGACATTTTGGCCGTACATGATTGCTTCATATGGGCTGTACATGGGCTTAACATGGGCTGTACATTTGAGCTTTTACTATTGAATTGCGTTGAAGTTGGACATCGACCTACAGTTTGAAACTCAATGATGGCGGAAAAATATTTTTTTTAATTTTTTTTTTTTTTTTTTTTTTTTTTGATATATAAAATTTCCCTGTTGATTGTTCTTTTTTAAATTGAAATAACAATTTTTTTTTTTAAATTTACATTTCAACGAATTTTCTCTTTCCGCTGTTTACCGTCCAGGATTTGAACCTGGGAGTCTCAAGTGTTCCGCGATACGCACGTTAAAGACCAAAGCAATCATTATTGAGTAGCTGGCTGAAAATTTATTTTATCATATTATTTCTGTCATATTAAAATGTCATTAACAAAAAAATATTTATCCAAGATAGGATTCGAACCCGTATCCATTTACAAGCCTGTGTATATTACACATATAAAATTTGTATATAAAGCACATTTTTGTTTTTTTTTTACAATAAATTTTGATTTCTTTTTTTTTTTTTTTTTTAAAATACTGCACAAATATTAAAGAAATTATGTCTTCCCAAACATTATTTGGTATCTGAATGCTTACTGCAACCTTACAAAAACTCATATTGTATCATTAGAAGCGCTTTCTTAAGCGCTTGATATTTTTCCCCTTGGGATTAATGTTATTGTACCTTTTATGAGATGAGAGGTAGGATTTTTTTTTTTAATTTATTACGCTCCCAAGTAAATTTTCTTCTTTAACCGCCGGCAGTACTCAGAAATAACACATAAAATTAATTACCCAAAATCTTAAGTCTTTTTATTTTTATGCAATGCAAAATTGTCTTAAATAACTATAACTGGCAAAACTTTTTAAAAGATTTCCTTAATTATTTGGATGATCTAAACATTAAGTTTTGTTTAGCGAATGAAATTTTTTTTTAATATTAAAATAAATTAATTTTTTGTCAGCATATGTGTAAAGGGACAGAAAACTCTAAAGTTTTGACTTTAAATTCATACACATTAGAGCCACCTTAACATTAGTGCACACATTTCGGTATAAACAAATATAGATTTTTGTGTCTATAGTGTTGTTGTTGCTGTTGTCAGCATTTTTGTATATTTACCCAGCCAAATTTAATGATTCAATTTGTAACACCACTGGCCACGAACGATCACAGCCATTGAATAAAATGAAAATGAAAAAAAAAATAAATAAAGAAAACAAAAATTTCGGCATGCAAAATAATGAAATTTTACCCAATACAATAATATTTACATACGTAAATGCAAATGGCATTAACAAACATAATGTAGCAACCCAGTAGGAAAAACTCATGAGACACAACATAGACAATATATATGTCATAAATAATTTCCTCTTGGGTTGTATGCTTTTAATATGAAATTCGAAGGAATTTCTGACTGCGTCAGTATGTTTTTGTGTCTGGTTGTTTAATGTGTGAGTGTATATGTGTATATTGGCATATCCTTGAAGTTATTTCAAAATAAGTAATTACTCGTCTGCTGTGGTTAATGTTAATTTGGCTTATTGTATTTGTTATAATTGTTGCCAGGAATGTTGCCAATATGGTAGCAATTCATTTCATATGCTTGATGATAAGCTGCATATGACCTTGAAAGAAGCTTTTCATTTTATTGATTAAGTTTTTCTTTTTCTGTTCTTTCTTGTGTGAAAATGATTTAATCATATGACAAAGTCTATAAATTTCACTTTAACTTGATGACGCAATTAGTTTCCTGAATGAAATACAATGCTACCCGAAACATCTAAAGTTTTTCATATATGTGATGTGTCGTGACAAATTGTATAATTTTGGTTGTAAGAAATTACAAAAAGACACACAAAAATTTGGTGTGGCGAGGACACTTGGCGACATTTACATCTCGTAAGGCACGTTAATAAACTAATACGTTCTTTCTTTCTACGCCAAAACCAAAATAGCTTAAAACCTGTCTTATTTTTTACCTAAGCATTTGGAAATACAGTCCTATTACTTGAACATCTTACCTTTACACACTCGTAGTAAAACTGCGCTAAATTTGCAATCACCAACTTTCTTAGCCATGCTTAAAACTTTAATAATACACTCTTTTGGTGATTTGTTAGTAAGCTTTTTACACATTACTATGTGGCTCCCTTTTTGCACAGGTTGTGTTGAATTTCTCATACTATTCAGAGTGAAACCAATACAAGTGTGTGTTTCTGAGCTGGCCAGAAGCCGTACCTTACGACCACCATCTTTCCTACTGGCAAACTTCAACATATGTGCTTATGCAAGAGAAATTGTGTGACTACATATTCCCTATATTTCCTCTTGGAGAACAGAACCATCGTAAAGGTCCTCCTATAAGCATGTTGACTACAGAATGCCTTCAGATCTTGCCAACATTTTCCTAATTTAATTTTCTTGATCCAGCAATTGTGTCCAGAAGGACGTGTCTCCTATGGCATAATAATCTTCATTTTCACAATATGTTTTTTAGTTTTACCAATTGAACCCTTGATTTCAGAGTTATAATCCTTTGAAATGAAGGAAGCTCAACCCTTATTCAAAGGTCTAAGCTACATTTGTATCGGAAAACCAATTTATGGCCAATAAATTTAACATAATTTCAAACGTTCTCAGAATTATAGCATATTATGTTATATTTGGGGGCGCACAGTGCGCGATTTTGCCAATCTAGGACGTCAAAATGAAAAAAAAAACAATGTGCTGCAAAACCGATCATATTTTGTTATTTGTAAGAAAATACTCCAATTGTTACGAAAATAAGCATAAAAAAGAATAAAATAAATGTCATTGGCATGATAACAGCTATCAAACACGTACTTTTGAACAGCATGCAAAAACAAATTTTCAAGCTTGCATCGATAACAAAACTTTGAGCGATCAAATTGAAGTTGTGCGCATTTGTTTTTTGGCAAAAAGTTTTTTGCATCAAAGGCCAATAGTATCACTAAAAATTTTTGCTATGCACAACCCTTTCATTTGCACTTAAGTACTTTAATCACATTATTTTATAATCAGGAAAAAGGTAAGACAAATTTCAAAAATCTTGCATCTTCCATAGACTATAACTTACAAGTTGGGTGTGGTTAGGCTATGACAAAGCATACAGTATGAGCATGCATACTCATAGGATAGATTTAAAAAATAAAATCTTGCCCATTTTTTGCCTAAAGGCTACTTTTTTTACAATGACTGAAGTGTAATAATGAACATTTGCACTGAAATCATGAAAAAAAAAATGGATGTTATCTTTTTTAATCACTCCAATTGTTTGACAGTAGTATTCAGTTACCACTGAAATGTTTAATACAAATTTTCAAGTTGATATCTTCATTGCAGCCAATTTTTTTAAATTTTTTTTTTTTTCAAAAAAAGACACATTTGTATGGGAGGTGTAAGTAGATTTTGTTCATTTCTGAACCAAACCTTTGCATAAAGAATTAAAGCACATACACAAAATTTCAACTCGATATCTTTGAAACTACGGCTAAAATTGAATTTTGACGATTTGCAAAATCTCACACTGTGGGGCGGTGCATCCCTCTTTTTCTAGCTTATGACCTTTTATTTCTCATTTTATGTACAGTTTGCACTGGAGATGACGTGTCTTCATGACTGAGGCCACAGTTGGGCTCATTGTATACCTGGTTTATAATTTTATCGTCAATCTATAAGAAACATTTCGAAGTTTTTATAAACATCAAAATGGATTTGTGACTCTTTTAACCGATAACTGCAAGAAAGCTGAAGAAGTGAATTTCTAAATAATTCAAATAAGTTAGACTTATAGCGTCGGTTAGCCATTTAGGTACTAAAGAAATGAAATATGGAAACTTTGATGTCAGGATCTTTACAAATTCTACAAGCATCTCTTACATCAGTGAGGCACTATTTGATAGGGAGGAACGCCTCCAAATCGGGGCTAACACTACAATACAATGACATCAATTAAAATTCTATGGCTGCACCTGTCTAATGAGATAATTTTACGTGTTCTATTGGCGTCATAAAGTTGTAATATCGCTCTCGACGTAGAACATGATGTCAAGTAAGACCATCTAGATATATATTTTGAGCTAATGTTGACACAAATAACCTAATGCCAACATATTCTAAGATAATATAGCTGCCAGTCAAATTAGCAAAAAAAAATGGGCAAAGCTCAGAATGAGAAATATTAAGCTGAAAACTCGTATACACCTTCATTATATTGCTCCAAAAGTTGTCTTAAAAGTCTAAAAAAATTCCGTATCAGCGTCGTAATTTATTCCAGGTCAAAAGCCTTGTGGCCGTCAGTTTATCGAAAGTATCTCATAAATGGTTACTTTTTCAGAAAAATAGTGGAACAAAATTTTAAAGCTCTGGTTATTTTCTATAATAAAAGGCTCAGAACTGTTTTCGTACGACTTATACATAGATATTCTAATTAGAAAAGTGGTAAAGTTTGGTAATTCGTACATACGGCGTATTAGAGTGCATAGCAATGTGTTGATTTTTCAAGTGCAATAACTCATGCATCGTTCATCGCACGTAAAAATCGAAACCACCTTTTTATAGGAAACTGTATGATATATAAATGATGATCAAAATACGTATACATACAATTTGCTGTTTAGGAGTTATTTCATAAAAACAGGTTTTTTTACGTTTTCTTAAAAATTTTATGGAATAACTCCTAAATAGTAAATTGTATGTGTACTACAAAAATACGTTAAAAGTATTTCCGTACGACTTCTAGTTTAGGAGATCACCCAATTTAAAAAGTTGTTAACAGTTATGATATGAAATACTACCTATGAGTTGATATTAAAATATCTTACTTTTAAAATTGCTATAACTCTTCAATGAGAAGTTGTACAAACAAAATTAAAATGCAGTTTGAAAGATAATTTAATTTCCTATATATCGTATAAAATTTTTTTTCGAACGGCTCAGGACCTTAAAAATATTCTTGAATAACAGTTAAGGCTTCGAAATTACTGGTTTTTTAAGGACCAAATTTGTAGAGAATTACTAGATATACAAAAAATAAGCGATATGTGTACACATAGAAGTAACCGTTTAGAAGATATTCCAAAAAACCCTTAGAATGCCAAAAAACCGGTTTTTATTGAATATCTTCTATACGGTTACTTCTATGTGTACACATATCGCTTATTTTTTGTAGATCTTGTAATTCTCTACAAATTTGGACCCATTACTTTCTATCGTAGTACTTACCAATTCGGAGATATCCTTAAAAAATCAGTAATTTCATGAGCCGTTCGAAAAAAAATTTTGTACGGTATACAGAAAATTAAATTATCTTTCAAACGAAATTTTAATTTTGTTTGTATAACATCTCATTGAAGAGTTATAGCAATTTAAAAAGTAAGATATTTTAATATGAACTCATAGGTAGTATTTCATATCATAACTGTTAACAACTTTTCAAATTGGGTGATCTCATAAATTAGAAGTCGTACGCTAATACTTTTGACGTATTTTTGTAGGAAATTTCCTGTGCTACAAAATTGGAGGCCATAATTTTTCTGTAAAAGTTAGCATTAGCGAGATATTTGCAAAAAACTGATTTTAGCGACCTTTGAGCCCGAATAACTTTTTATGCGCACACGTTTTTGCAATGGACTTTTCACAGTTTGTGTATCATGCATAAATAAAGACAATTCCGGTGAAAAATTTCCACTGGGAATTTTTTCGCACAGAAGCTCTTTTTTCGTCTTATTTTCCTGGGCTAGTGTACATAAGTACATATATGAGGAATTCTCAAAAATTGTGGAATTCTACAGTTTTTGAGGCACATTCACCAAACTTGGTGGAGAGGTCACTTTTTATATAAGAATCAAAAATTGGAAGGGTGCACGTCAAAAAAAAAAAAAAGTAAAAAAAGTTACGCATATATATATGAAGCCAAAACACGTCAAGTGAACCAGCTGAAAATTTTTTTGTCTCCGATTTCGCTCAAATTTGGCAATATAGTAGTCCTGATATACAAAAACAATATTCCGGGAGGATTTGGTCCTAGTACCATTTATTGTTAAAATACAGGGTGTTGAAGTTGGCGTTTTTTGTGATTTTCATGAAAAGGTGTTTTTTTCAAAAATTTAGAGCTTACACCAAAGTTTGTAAAGTAACTTGTCCCATTCATTTTTAAATGTTCTTTTTATAAAAAAATATTACATGGTGAAAAAAATTTTTTTTCACCGAAATATTTTAAACTTAAAAATACTTTTTAATTTGTTTTTAAAAAAAACCACCTTAAATTTTTTTTAAAAGTACTTCAAATTAAAGCATAATTTAAAAGCTTTAAAATGATGTATGACTCAAGATGGTATTCGGTCGTTGGATGAGAGTTTTTGGCTTTTAAACGCTTTTTTCGTAAGATGCCTTCCTCTTGAGTAAACAAAGAGTTTTGCCTGCTGTGGGCGTTTAAAAGCCAAAAACTCTCATCCAACGACCGAATACCATCTTGAGTCATACATCATTTTAAAGCTTTTAAATTATGCTTTAATTTGAAGTACTTTTAAAAAAAATTTAAGGTGGTTTTTTTTAAAAACAAATTAAAAAGTATTTTTAAGTTTAAAATATTTCGGTGAAAAAAAATTTTTTTCACCATGTAATATTTTTTTATAAAAAGAACATTTAAAAATGAATGGGACAAGTTACTTTACAAACTTTGGTGTAAGCTCTAAATTTTTGAAAAAAACACCTTTTCATGAAAATCACAAAAAACGCCAACTTCAACACCCTGTATTTTAACAATAAATGGTACTAGGACCAAATCCTCCCGGAATATTGTTTTTGTATATCAGGACTACTATATTGCCAAATTTGAGCGAAATCGGAGACAAAAAAATTTTCAGCTGGTACACTTGACGTGTTTTGGCTTCATATATATTATGCGTAACTTTTTTTACTTTTTTTTTTTTTTGACGTGCACCCTTCCAATTTTTGATTCTTATATAAAAAGTGACCTCTCCAACAAGTTTGGTAAATGTGCCTCAAAAACTGTAGAATTCCACAATTTTTGAGAATTCCTCATATCCTTATAAATACCCAAAATCAGTTTTGGCTTAAGACCCCTAATTTTGTTAAACATCCGTTTGCTTGTGTAAAAAGCAATTCAGATTTTCTGTGCTATTTCCTTTCTTGGTATTACTAAGTCTTATTCTCTGCAGAAGATTTTAACTAATCTAAATAGTTTTTTATAACGTATAATCTAGTGCTTTGTGTGGGGGTTGAGATAATTTTGTTTCAATAGATTATAACTTGGAAAGTTATAGTCCATTTAAAAAGTTACGAGGCATAGTGTGCCATCCAGAAGTTAAAACAACCCAGAGGTGTCATAACTTCCTATTTGCATTTTAGTGCAGATGCCAGATTTTGCTTCTGGTAACCTAAAATAATTAGCAACAATTTTCAAACTACAGGCACTCAAACACATTGTTCTGCTCAAAACAGCATTCTTAAAAAAAAAAAAAAACATAAAAACACCAATGGCACGTTCTGTAATTAAGATATTATTTTACTTCATCGAACGTTTTTTTACATTCGCAATTGTATTTTTAATTAATATTTCAACTATCAGTTAAATTGAAACATCCGAAAAAAAAAACAAAAAAATTTCTTCAATGTTTCTAATGAACACTTGCAGAAAATGTTGTACATTTCACCACCATTAAGGGTTTAATTAAATAAAATATTAAAACACAAAGTAAAAGAGAGATGTAGTAAAGAAAAGAAGACCGAATTTCATCAAATTTCTTCAGTTACAATTCAATTTTGCTCTTGGCAGTTGCAAGTCCCAAAGGACTTAAATGAGTGCATGCATGCGTATTGCGAACGAACATTTTTGCCACATTGTGTATGTGCACATTTATTTCTGTGTCCTTTTATTTTTCTGCGTATTTCGATCAGATACGAACTGTGCAGAGTACTCGACAGTTGATAACTTCCATATCTACATTCTTTTTTTGTATTTACCAATGCAATTAACTTAAATTTTTACTCCGTCGTTATATTTAACAATTTGCTACATTAGGGTGATTCAAAATGTGAGCGACAAAAACATTTATTAGGAGAGCTCGACATATCACAGAAAACTCAATGCTCAATTTTAAAAAAGTTAAACTTTACACAATCAATAAGTATCGAATGATATTAAAAAGTACCTGATCTGATTGAAAACTGTTAGACCTTGTATTTATATTTTTAAAAAGTCAAAAGAATATATTAAGCCGAAAAATATCAAAATTAACTAAAGAAGACAAAAATAATGGAAAAAGGAAAGAAATGTTGAAAAAAAAGAACGAATGACATTTTTGACTCGAAAAATGTTGAAAAAAACCAACGAAATTTAGCATAAGATGAATAATATTGAAAATGTCTGGAAACATTCATAGGCGAGGAGCCGGCAACACTAAAAGTGCCGTCATCGCGGATTCTGAAATTTTTAATGCAAAATGGTAGCTTACACTAAGACGAATAAGAAAAGCTTGGTCAGCATGGTTGTAGCCTGGCAGAAATATTTTTAAATGATTTTTGAACTATTAAATTTTGGGAATGTTTTGCCGTCACCGCGGATTTTGATCAATCTTAATATTAGTCGATGGTAAATTTCATAACCATTCAGAAAAAATCCGGCCGACCAAATTTTTTTTGCCGAAAATGACCGGACTATCATGAAGTCGGTATACATCAACAAGTCATGAGGGCTGATTAATGTGGAAAATAAGTATTGATAAATCTATAAATCTTGAAAAATGTTCAAGAAATGTCAATATGCATAGTACCTACATATGTATATTGAATGTTATCGGAAGGTGCTGAAAATTCCATAAATACAAGTTTCTTCTTCTCTTACAGCCAACTATACATATAATGTCCCTATACAAGTGAAAAGCACTAAGTCAGTTTTTCAAGTTTTGAGATATATTATGTTCAAAAAAGCTACCCAAAGCATGAAAAACAACAAGGCCGCCGGTATAGATCAAATAACAGCTGAACTGCTAAAGGCATGCCCCATAACATCAGCCAAAATTCTCCATCCTCTGCTCACCAAAATCTGGAGTGAAAAGCGTTTGCCAGAAGATTGGCTACATGGCATGTTAGTCAAATTGCCGAAAAAAGGTGACCTAAGCGAGTGCCGAAATTATAGAGGCATCACCTTGCTCTCAGTACCATCAAAAGTACTGACTAAAAGGCTTCTGAGCAGGATAAGCGAAAAACTTGATTCGGCCATTCGAAAGCAGCAAGCAGGATTCCGGCGAAACAGATCATGCGTGGATCAAATCAACACGCTCAGAATAATTGTCGAACAATCATGCGAGTGGCGTGCTACACTTCAACTTGTCTTCGTAGACTATAGCACTGCCTTCGACAGTGTTTCCCGAGAAAACATCTGGGCGTTACTGCAACGAAGAGGTATTGCCGCGAAGGCCATAAACTTAGTACGTGCACAATATGAAGGCTTTAAATGCAGTGTGTTACACAACGGGTTGTTGTCACCGACATTCACCACTAATTCAGGCGTACGGCAGGGGTGTTTACAACACCATCTCTCTTCCTTATCGTTCTTGACGATATTCTAGATAAAGCTCTTAACAAGGCCAAAAGGGGTATCCAATGTAACTTTACTGAACATCTAGAAGTCCTCGACTATGCTGACGACATCTGCTTCTTATCGTCCAAACATTCAGATATGCAAAACAAAATTGAAGACCTTGTCTTGGAATCACAAAAGGCCGGCCTGAAAATCAACGTATCCAAGACTAAAAGCATGAAGCTAAAGGCAAACCGGAATGACATCACGTTTAGAGCTGGCAGTGATGACATCGAAAACGTCGAAAGTTTCACGTATTTAGGCAGCATTATCTCCATGGATGGTGGAGCAAAAAAGGATATTAACTCAAGAATAGCAAAAGCAAAAGGCACGTTTGCTCAACTGAACAAAATATGGTCTTCATCCGTTATATCCGAATGTGAAATCGGTTTTGTTATATGGATGCGAAATAT
The DNA here is from genome assembly GCA_951812925.1 of Calliopum simillimum. Lineage (NCBI taxonomy): Eukaryota > Metazoa > Arthropoda > Insecta > Diptera > Lauxaniidae > Calliopum > Calliopum simillimum. Next base: position 87,960,027 of record OX638369.1, on the reverse strand, counting down.
GGCTTGTTACTGAACAACTAACGAACACGCTGCAAGTATTCGTCAACAAATGCTTAAGGCGAATACGAAAGGTTTGGTGGCCTCGCACTATATCAAATGCCGAACTACATCAAAAATGCAAACAGAAGGCTATAGCAAACGAGATCAAGCTGCGCAAATGGGGATGGATTGGTCACACTCTCAGGAAACCACACAGCGAAGTTTGTCGCCAGGCCCTTGAGTGGAATCCACAAGGCAGTAGAGGACGTGGTAGACCCAAAACCAACTGGAAAAGGTCGTTGGAAAAGGAAATCCAAGAATCGGAAAAATCGTGGCAAGAGATCAAAGTCATCGCAAAGGATCGTGACAAATGGAGAGATTTCATATTGGCCCTATGCTCCTCCTAGGAGTTAAAGGAGAATACATACATACATACATGTTCAAAAAATAAAATTTTGGGTTTTTGGTATTGAAATCGGTGTTTTAATTCTAATTTTATGATAAAAATAGTCACTTCTTAAAAGAAATACGACTTAATGGGTCTCACCAGACTAAAGATTATAATATTTTGGACCATAAACAGCAAATAACTCATAACTAGAAATAACTGACTTAGTGTTTTTCACTGAAAAGGGCACGATATCTTCCAAAAATTTAAAAAAAAAAAATAAAATTTTTCATTTTACTTGCAGTCAGCTTTATTAGCTACATGCACCAACCTACATAAATGCAACATAAAACATTTTTCAGTATGTAACTGACACAGCTGACAATGTTTTGGCTGTACATGTAAGGGGCTACAAGTGAAAAGAAAATTTAAAATGCAAAAAAGAAAATGCTTCCAGCTACATGGATTCGATGTTGACCATTTTTTTTTTTTTTTTTTTTTTCTTTTTCTCAATTTTTGCTTTTTGCAATTTTGTGTGGGCATAATTGATGGAGAAGTGTAAATTTTTTTTATGTTTGCATAAAATTTAAGTATCATTTTACTTGATATCGTAATATGGACAGAATGTACAAAATGAATGAAAATCATTTTGTACGAAAAAGACTGGAATTTCAATTAAATTATAGAAGACAAAAAATTTTATTTCTGTGTTTGGCGATTGTTGATTATTTCCTCCTTATATTTCACAAAGATTTTATTCAAAAATGGTAGTTCGAATTTCTAGTATAAATATGTACTTTTGTTGCATTATGGTAAATAATGATCTTAGTATTGCGTTTTTACCAAAAAAAAAAAAAAAAAAAAAAACACAACAAAACTCATTTACGACTTGATCCATATTTCTCTCGATATTCCCACATGGAGAAAAATCCGCATCATAATTTTTACCTCAGTCGATCAGTAATAGTAAAAATTAAATATAAAATTAATACATACAAACTTACTCAAAATTGCCTACATTTTCTTATACGTAGAGTAAATTATGCTTTCAGCCAGAAAAGCATATAACTATTTTTGCTTTACAATTCTATTAAAAATATCTATGTTTGGAGAGACATTTGCTAAATATATACAATAAATCTTATACCTCATCATCATAAATGTCAGTGATGTAGAGGTCTAACAAGTTTGTAATTGTAAGAAAATATAATATTTTTCTATCTATCACACGTATGGACCCCGGTTCGAATCCTAGTGCAGACAGTTCGTATCTTTTTTTTATCTTTGAACTTTACAGTAATTCAACTTAAATTTTTCCAAAAAAATTACTGTACTGTTATAATATTCGAAAATCCAGAATTTGCTAAAGCAGTAAGGTAAAATTTATTTTATTAGAGAGTTGTCATTATATTGACTAAATTGCCACCAAATTTACTAGAAATAAAGGAATACGAAATATTTTTTTATTTTTTCCTGAAAGTTTTCCGATAGTTTTGTAGATGAATAATTTTTAAAGATTTTGATGTTGCTTTTCCGAATTTCAACTTTACCACCACGTTTCTTTGTCGCTGGTGCCACCATATTGCAGAAATGACGTTTTCGAGCAATTCAACGTTCACGAGTTATGGCAATTTGATAATCAACATTTTTGTATGAACACTCATACGCCGCATGCAAACTTGACTGATTTTTGCCAGATTGTAAATTTACGTACTTTTAAAAAATTTTATAAGTAATAAAATTGTTGAGCAGCATTTTTCTCCAGAGGTAACCATAAACCAGATATGGTCAAAAAACTGACTTTCTAGGTAACCTCTTTTTTTAGAACCATACGGCTGTAATTGCTATTGTATAACTTCGGGAATACATCATGTACAACAATAATATTTCGAGTCTGAGATGTAATTAGGAGCATCTAGCTATCAGTTGAAAGTGGTTGTGATGTCATCAAGAACACCCCCATTTTCCATATACTATGAAATTTTCCGCCAATTTTAGTCCGTTATGTTGTGTTTCGAAGAATGTAATCCCTAATTTGGAATCATCGATCTGAAAACCCCACTATACACAACTTTGTCGTAAAAAAAAACTGTAGAACTATTTTAGTTTTTTTCCAAAATAACAAGGTTCTCACAATGGATTTTGGTAAAGGGGACCAAAGAAAAATATTTGCGTGTTTCGGCGTTTTAAAAGTTTACATCTGAATTTTTTTTAGAAGAAGCGAATTTCACCCCTGTTAGCATCTCAGAAGGAACCTTTTTCCCGGTTTTGTGGGCCTCTTTGACCCCTTCTCCGAATACATGGGCTATAATGAGTTAAGATGTTCTACAAAAATATATTAAGAAAAATTTCAATATGGGTCAAGACAAGAAATGCTTAAAATTTAAGAATATTGCATAAAATAAGTATACTAAAACGCAATGTGAGAAATGTTTAACGTTGTTGACGATTTTCTGGCTTTCCGGATGAAATTTTGACTTTTTAGTATTTAACGACTGGTAGTGAAATTGTATAGCAAATAGTTCTGTGGTATATATTGGCTCCGTATTCCCGCGTTTTCGGTGTAATTTTTGTACCTTTTCAAGAAAAGGGTAAAAATTACATATATGTGGGGGATGTACAGGGTTAAAGTTTTCCACAAAAATATTCCTCGTAATATCTTATCAAAGCTTGCTGAATACATGATAAATGCAAGGGTCGTTTAGTTTTATTTGTCAATTTAACACAAGAATGTGTTAAAGGGGAAAACTTTGACCACCTCTAAAAAAAATTCAGATATTATCTTACAAAACACCTAAGCCACAATTTCATCATGATAAAATCATTTCTTGAGAAAATTAGCCGCCATTTTGGAACCCCCATTTCATTTTCCAAAAAATGTAATTCCAAATTTAGAATCACCAACCAAGGAAACCTTCCGAACCAAAATTTTGTTGTGATTTAATAATGTTTTGAGAAATTTGTACACCATTTTGCATCAACTATTTTGTTTTTAAAAAACTGGGTTCTAGATTTGAAATCAGCGACTCAAAAAACATACAATCTAATATTTTTTTTATTAAAAATAGGTAGAAAAGACCTATAACCAACAAAAGTCGAATCCAAAACCGATTCAAAAATATTTTATCAAAAAATCGGCATTTCCGGAGCTTGAAGTTGACACTAGGGCTTTTTTTAGCAACACCAAACTTTTTTTGGATTAAACCTTGTACATATCTTCCCTATAAAAGTGAAAAGCACTAAGTCAGTGTTTTCTAGTTTTGAGTTATTTGATATTTCTGGTTCAAAATATTATAATCTTTATTCTGGTGAAACGCATTAAGCAATATTTCTGTTAAGAAGTGGTTATTTTCATCATAAAAGTAAAAGCAAAAAAAAATAAAAAATTAAAACTTTTTTTTACTTTCTTAACAAATAAAATCAAGGAAGTTAAAAAATCCAAAAATAAAAAAAAAAATTTTCGCTGTACTTTATTTTAGATTTTTTGGAATGTAAATAGGAAAGATGTTAATCCTGTTAAAAGCATTTCTTTCTACTGTTAATTTATAAAGCGCACATATGCAAAAAAATTGCTTTCTTGGTAAATTGGAGAGCAAATTCACTTGGGAAAAAAAAAAATTCATTGTGTCACTTGTCTGCTCTGTGTCACTCCATTATGCAACTCCCCAAACATTTAGTAGTTATGGCACTGCTGAAAATACTTATTTTATAACTCCAGGGAAACCCAAATGCGCAATTGTATGCATTTTAAATTGGACACACATACAAATGTTAAATCAATAAATCAACACAAACAACGAAGAACAAAACATAATTTTGCAAATAGCACAAAAAAAAAGTTATTAAAAAAATGCATCGCAAGAGAGACACAAATTCAAAGTTCGCAAAAAAACTGACATGCACCAAAGGACAACCAAAAAATTTGACCAAAAAATGTCAAAGCGCTTACACAGCGCCACAATGATGGGTCAATAGTTTACACGCAAAGTTGGAAAGCATAAATTCTGCTTTTTTGCTTCTTGCCACTTTCAACATGAACTACACGAACAGGATGAGTTGCTTGAAAGAGTGAAGGCAACAAAAATGCCACCCATGAGAAAAAGCGAAAACAATTCCGACAGCGCATGCTGAACAGTAGCGCCAAAGAAACTTTTAATACGCTTGAAAAGAAATCCGAATTAGAAAAGTGCTTTCTTCATCGCTGTCTAACCAACTCCCCACTGTGCAACAGCGGCGCAATCCACTTGATTGCATGTGAAATGTTTGCCGTACGCCGCTATGCTGTCATGTCATATACACTCCAGCGGATATCTGACTTATTGTTCAAACGTTGTTAGAAAAACGGACATGGAAGTCAGTGGAGAGCGGAGGAAAAAAATATTAAGAAATAGAACATGCCATGCAGAGCCACATATCGCTATATGTCGAGCAAAAAAATACTGCAAGCAACATGCAAATCTGTATGAATTTATGCTTCAATAGATGACTCTTCCTTTTTGTTCTTTCAACAAGCGCAGCGTAAACAAGCAGCAAAGGAAGGAAACACAAAGGATAAAGTGGTGTCCTTTTTTTTTGTTGTATTTTGGCTAACAAGTGACAATTTTTGTTGGTAATTGATAAGAGCAGGGATCAGACAGACAATGACTTGAAAATAAAATTGGCGATATAGTCAACTTTCTAATTGAAAAAAGTTGCAACTTCGTTAGTTTTTCAACAGTTTCAATTCAGATGAAGAGGAAACTAAAAAATGCTTTTTTTTTACTTTTTCCGAAACTAAATCTAAAACTGTCTTACCTAACACATCAGTTGATTAGCCAAATCTTTTCCCAGTGAGCATTTTTTTAAGTCTGCAAGCAAGTAAAAGTCGCTGGGAGACAATTCTATAGAATAGAAGGGTAAAAAACATTGCACAGGGTAACACTGATTTTGGTGCATAGGGTTTTGAAGTCGAATTCAAGTAATCATGCCCTACTGAATACGAAAATAATATCAGATTCGACGAATTGATACTAGTTCTCCAGATATCCTTGTTTAAAAGTGCAAAAATAGCTGTTTTGAAGCATATTTGATGTAGTATAACACTTTTGTTAATGAAACCGAAGAAGGATAACCTTCCTAATTAAAACTTACATCTTAACTTTTCCGATTAGATCCTTACAACTCCATACAAAAGACTAATCTATTTTTTTTTTTGCGGCATTAGTTTTTTGAGTTAATCCAGATTCACTGAGGTTGTTGAATACTTAGGGTATAGTTTGTTTGTCTAGATTGACTCAAGTTCTCCAGAAATCCGTGCTCACAAAGCAAAAATAGCTGTTTTGTTTATTTGGAGTTCAATTGGGTGATAACTCGTGAAGTAGAAATCTAATTGGAAAAAATCAAAGGTTAGGTTGAATGAAGAAGAATATGACTTTTTTCTGTCTTTAACATAAATTTATTACACTGTTTGCTGTAAGTGTTATACTTCTCCAAAAATGCCTCAAAACAGCTAATTTCTCACTTTTAAGCATGGATACTTGGAGAACTAGAGTCAATCCAGACAAACAAATTATACTTTAGGTATCGGATGACCATGGTGCACCTAAATTTACACACAAATCTAACGCAGCAGGAATAAAAAAATTTTTTGTCGCCCTGTGTTATCATTGTTTTCTTGTGAAAATCAGTAAACACGGCACTCAATTAAAAAATTACTTTCGCATGATAAAGCTTTCATGTAAACTTGTAAGCATACCCTCTTCTGCTAGCTTTGAGGTATCAGCTACTTCACACAACTTCAATTTAAGGTCATCTAAAACTCTTTTGTGAATATTTTTAAGATTTCCAAAACAACTGCCAATTTTGGGAAAACAGAGCGTTTGGTAATATTATAGCTTATATTATGATCGCATATAAATTCAACATGCCAGTCAATAATGGTCGAGTTTCTTAGTGCAGAGTGCGGCTATAGTCATCAAGCCAAACTTTTGTTTCAAAGCTGTTTTTTCCTATCTAAAAACAATATTTTATCTACGCAAGAAAATCTTTTTTTTTTTTTTTGTAAGTTAGTACTTACCGAAAAAAAAATATTAGTTTTGTAATTGTCATACTATCTGTGTGTCAGACTACGGACCTATCAACCGATGTGTTATATGCGTAACAAAAATATCTATAGTAAAATTAATTTGTAATGAGTGCGGAAAAGTATATTAATAATCAACAAACTGTTGTGCCAAAATAATGATTCTGATAATTCAAACAGCGTTCGCATAGCTAAATTAAGAATCTTCAGCAATTTATCAAAAGCAAAAACTTACGTGGCATTAAGTTTACCAGCTGACGATGCCCAGCTCAAATCATTACGGATATCCGTGGAAGAAAAAAATAAAAATAAACGTAGCAATCAATTTTCTATCTGCTGCAACTGCTTGAAGTTATTATCTCTTATCGGTCATCAACTGAATGTTAGAGATGAACTTTTTATTACTTAAGCAGGCATTTTTAGTAAATTATGCTTTTCTTCCTGAAATAATCCAATTTGTTTTTATCGTGTGTCTTATGGTTTCAGAAATATTGTTCAAAAGATATGTAGTTGTTTGAGTCTTTAATTGCTTTTTAAGAAAATCTTTGAATTCATGAGTTCAAAGAAAAAAATTTATTTTTTATGTTAAAATTGGTTTTTAATATTACTGCAAAGCTGCTCATTTAATTCATCGAAATTATAAATTTTTTAAACTACAAAATCGCTCATCAATATTTTTCTGTTAACGAGGCTATGTTTAAAAGGCTATGATTGAAAAATCTATCAACTACTTAACATAGTATCGAGTTTTTCGGAAAACATATAATAAAAGTCGCAAAAAGTTGAAGAATGTCGAATGAAAGTTAAGTAAGAACAAGTCGGAATATTAAAATAATATAAATGAAGCAATCCACGCCAAGTGTACCAGCTCAAAATTTTTTTTTCTCCGATTTCGCTCAAATTTGGCATTACGGTAGATCCGGTGTGCAAAAATAACAATCCAGGAGGATTTAGTCCTAGTATCATTTGTTGTTTAAATACAGGGTGTTGAAGTTGACGTTTTTAGTCATTTTGATGAAAAGGATGTTTTTTCAAAAATTTTTAGCTTACACTAAAGTTTATTAATTGATAAATCTAAGTTACAGGTCCCATTCATTTTGAAGTGTTCTTTTTATAAAAATATATTTCTTGGTGAAAAAAAATTTTTTACACTTAAAAAAACTTTTGAATTTTTTAAAAAAAAAGCCGCCTTCGGTTTTTTTAGAAGTGCTTTAAATTAAATTTATAAGCTTTAAAATGATATATGACTCAAGATGGGACTTGCACGTTAAATGGGAGTTTTTGGCTTTTGAACGCCCGCGGAAGACAAAAATCTTTTTTTACTCAAGAGGAAGGCATCTTACGAAAAAAGTGTACAAGGCATAAAATGCTTAGAGTCATCAAGGAAATAAGTGTGAAATTTTTTGAAAAGTTAGAGAAAAAAATTTTTTTTTTGAGTAATTTTTGAAAAATTTAAAAAAAAAAATTTCAAAAATTATTCAAAAAAAAAAGTTTCCAAAAAAAATTTCACGTATTGATTCTAAGCATTTTTTGCCTTGTACACTTTTTTCGTAAGATGCTTTCCTCTTCAGTAAAAAAAGATTTTTGCCATCCGCGGGCGTTCAAAAGCCAAAAACTCCCACTTAGCGTCCAAATCCCATCTTGAGTCATACATCATTTTAAAGCTTATAAATTATGCTTTAATTCAAAGCACTTTTAAAAAAATCGAAGGGGGCCCTTTTTTTTAAAAAAAAAAAAATCAAAAGTATTTTTAAGTGTAAAAAATTTTGTGGAAAAAAAAGTTTTTTCACCAACGAATATTTTTTCGTAAAAAGAACACTTCAAAATGAATGGGACCAGTAACTTAGATTTAACAATTTACAAACTTTAGTGTAAGCTATAATTTTTTGAAAAACGACCTTTTTATGAAAATGACTAAAAACGCTAACTTCAACACCCTGTATTTTAACAATAAATGGTATTAGAACCAAATCCAAATTTGAGCGAAATCGGAAAAAAAAATTTTAAGCTGATACACTTGGCGTGGATTGCTTCATATATACATAATATCTAATATAATTCGATAAATCTCAAAAAGTCAAAGAAGGCAAAATTTTAATTCGGAAGAATTCGGAGAACACCGAGAATTTGAAATTAAAACAAAAAAGGAGAATTGTTAAAGAAGTAGAAATTATGTATTAATAACCTCGAGAAATGTCTCGAATAAATTTCAAATATTTTAAAATTTGACGTACATATATGTATGTACATATCACTCGTTTACTACAAGAATGGCACAGCCCAAAAACCGCGAGTTTTGAGTTAATGTATAATTCGTTATATCATTCTCCATATTATGTAAAAATTACATATTAATATCTTTTCCGGTAACCATTTGAGCACAAAATAAATTTTTCTATTGAAAACTTTCAGTGTATTTTCTGCAAAATCGAGTTTTTTGTGAAAAATATACCCATATTGAATAAGTTGAAGCATATCAAAAGTTGAAAAAAAAAAGTTTTGGAAAATTTTTTTAAAAATATGTAATACATGTTAAAACTTTGTACTTAAGTTAATGGCAGATTTTAAGTAAAAGCAAAAAACTTTTCCAGCTATCAAAGTGCTTTGTGGCTTCCACAAAAATAACTCAAAGGCACAAATATATTTTCGTCTTGATTTTCATTCTGGCATTGTAATTTTTTCAATATGGCTCATTTGTACCCCCAAAGAAAGTACTTAATTGATAGATGTTTACAGAAATAGCAAAAACAATATTCAATAAATATTGAATGTGTAAACTTTACACAAATATACGAATATATACCCATATACATGTGCTAATACTTAAACACATCTATTTTTGGCAACAAATTTGTAAATCTGCTTTCATTTATTATACTTGAACACATAAATTTTGCCGCTCGTGTTAATTGAGCGCAGCAGACAAAGCAATTCATTCACATGTTTCCAAGAGTTACCAATAATTAATGATGATTTAATATTGAAACAATGGATGTCGGCAACATTTATCTTAAACATATGTATGTATGGACTTATGTACGTCTTTTGTGTATGTACATATGGTATTTCATTCAAATTTTTGTTTGATTTTGCCTTTGTGTTCCATAAATTTGAGAAAATTTTTGTAAAAGAAACAAGGAAAGGAAATATTTTGAAGGTCGCATTTCATTTAACGTAAATAAAATTGCACTTCGTGAAAGGGTACTAAAAATCAAACATGTAAAAAATTAAAAGTAATTGTAAATGATTTAGACACACACATTACTAATACATACGACCACATTTGAAACCATAAAATTGACCACTAAATTTATTAATGACCCATGTTTAAAAGCCTTATGGCCATAAAATGAACGCTTTGACCGACACTTACATTAAATCCAAAACCACAAAAATGGTCAACCGCAAGACGCTCAATCACTTTGGCACTTGGCACAAACATTTTATATCCCAAAAATTGCGCATGAAGACTGTCCAAGCGTGAGATTATCTGTGATAACAAAATGACAAATAGGCAGTTGTACCGAAAGAACAACAGCGAGGCTTATAAAAACAAACTTCTCGAAATGCGATAATAAAATCGGAAACTCAACAACAATGGATCCACTAACACTATAAAATAAATTACTGCTGCTTAATCTTCCATTTTTTATTTATACTTTTTTATGTGTTTCGGGTTTTTCTTTTGAAATCTTGTGTTTTTGTTTTTTGTTTGTTCATCATACACTAAGAGAAATTATTGCTATAAAATTATGCTTGTTCTTAAAAATCTCACGCATATGGGTTATTAAAAATAAAAGGTTGCTTAAAAGTCTAGTGATTATGTCCTAAGAATCATAGCGATATGGAACTAAGTCGTTCGTGGGTTTTGATTGCTGAATCGGGTCATTTGGAGTGCTATTAAATTATATGTTGGAAATCGGAGAGGTATATAGCCTTATCAGAACAGTTTTAGTTAATTCTTGTCAGAAGCCACACTCGAACCCTTGACGACGGTTTTCTAATGAAAGACAACGCGGTGCTTTACCAATTAGGCTATTGCCAAGGATAAATTTCTGTGTACAAAAACGACATATTTATAGATCATAAGGCTCACTAGCGCCGTCTGTTGTGAAAATTTCCAAATAGTTTTTAGTTGGTAACACTCTGGTTTTGAGACATGCTATGCTAGCTACAACTTGACAATTTTTCACATCAGATGGCGCTAGTGAGCCTTATGATCTATACATATGACGCGTTGGTACTTTCATTAGTACTATACAAGAAAAAAATATTTGCAAATTTTTAGCTATCACTTTTTTTGGGTCAGAGATAGATATAAGGATGGCCTTATTTAAAAAATTAACTAACTATTTTCTTTAAAATGCTTTACTGAAACATTTTTGCGGTTAAAAATTGACTGAAATATGGCCACTCGAATTTAGCAAATTGTTTTATGCTGTCGGAAAAACGCGTTTTTACTCAAAACCAAGGTGTTTTAGGAAAAATGTTTATAAGGAATAAAATGCTTAGAATCGTCCAAAATACACGTTTAAATTTCGGAACTTTTAAAGGCATTTTATAATATTTTCCAAAATGAGTTAAAAAAAATTAAAAAAGATCCAAAAATTTGGAAAAATTTCCATAAGGATTCTTAGTATTTTATGCCTCACACAAGAGACGCTTTGCTTTTGACTAGAATACTGTTTTTTGAACCGCGCAAATGTGTTCGAATGTCCATATTTTAGTCAATTTTCAACTTAAAAAATGTCTCAATAAAGCATTTTGGAAGAAATTTTATCATTTTTTTTTTATGTTTAGCCATGTATGTGAATACCTAATTCTGACCCAAAAGAAAGAATTAGGCAAAAATTCGAAATCTTTGGTTTTTTTTTCTCAACATTTTTAACATAGGTACTTTAAAATTTTTTTTTTAATATTTCAAATGAGCTTTTTTGATGGGACATTTAATTCTCTACAAAAAGTTTCCCGTTAAGCATATTGAAATATTGCTTCATTTACCCCCCCGCCACCTCTCAGACTTCAGATCCGATCCAGACTGTTTACCGTTCACTTTCCGGAATTAAGTTTCCGGAAAGTCTATTTTCCGGAATGACCAAAAATCCGAAAACTTTTTTCCGGAATCCAATTTCCGGAATTTCTATTTCCGGAACATATTTTAGGAACGGACATTTTCCGGAATGTTTTTTGTTTTTTGTTTCTGCAAGCGTGTGCAAACAATATAGCCCGCTGACATTGTACAATTTTGGTATTTGATGCTTGAAAAAAGTTTGGTGATTTTTTTGTACGATCGTGTGCCCACAACATTGCCCTGCGACATTGTGCAATTTCGCTATTCTGTGCTTGAAATAAAAAGTTTCGCGTACATTTTAATTGGTTTGTATAATTTGTCACTCTGTAAAACACAATCACTTTTTTTCCGGAAAGAAGTCCTTAAGGAAAAAGGCATTCCGGAAAACGGATTCCGGAAAAAAGTTTTCGGGTTTTTGGACATTCCGGAAAATAGACCTTCCGGAAATTAGATTCCGGAAAGTGGGCGGGATCCAGACTTATGTACACCCTATAATTTAATAGCACTTGGAGCTTTTTTCTTCTTAAATGACCCATTGATCGAATTTTATAATTAGACCCGTGACTGCCTTAGTTTCTTTCCATATAATTGTTGTTATAATTATATTTGGTTGTTATTACTATGAATAAGTGGCATGTTAAAGACTTAATTCTTCTGTGCAAACAATTTAAATCAATAATTAAATAAATAAATCAATAGACTATTGTGCCTAAGTAAAAGTTCGCAGTGCTTTGTTCTTCGAGTTTGGGATTGAAGTCAAATTTTTCCATAACCATAATATGTGAAATGTACGGCAACAATAGAGTTCACGAAATTTAACCCATATCAGCCACAAACTTTAAAATGTTTTCCAACCTTGCTATATATTGTACATAAAAGTTCTGTAAGAAAGAAATGGAGACTGATTCTTTCTAAGGGAAGTAAAAAAAAAAAAATGAAGCACTCTCATTGCCCCTTTTTCAGACCCTTTTCTGCATAGTAACAAGCTTCTAAAAAGTTGTAATATTTATTTATTCAAAATGAAGTATGTATAACGTACATTGTTCGTTGCATAACTCTGAGAAAACCCATTGGAGCACTTTTGATTCTACTGAAGGCCTATTTTGGCTAAGAAAACACATATTTTGGTCATACATTTTTTTTTATTAGAAAATGGATACCCAATAGTACTTAAGAAATAAATACTATGTTCTTACAAAAATTTTGGCGTTTAAAAATATTTTTTTTTTTGGGTATAGATAATATTTGGTTCCAAAAATCGATTTTTTTTACGTTTTAAAATAACGAGGCCGGAAAAACGATTTTTTAATCAAAAGCAAAGGAACTTACAAAAAAATGTATGAGGTAAAAAAAGCTTAGAATTGTTCAAAGAATACGTGTGAATTTTTTTTTAAAAACGAAATGTTTTAAAAAATTATAAAATAGCTCAAAAAATTCTGAAAAAATCTCACGTAGTTTTTGTACAATTTCATGCATTTCTTGTCTTATACACTTTTTTCGTAAGTTCCCTTGCTTTTGAATAAAAAATCGTTTTTCCAAACTCGTTATCCCTTTAACTTTTGAGTCGATTTCGGGATGAATCTAAATTTCGACCGGGTCTAAAATAGATAGATGTCGTTTAACAATGTCCATTCATGGAGCTAACCCAACAGGTACTCAATCATCAACTTGTGGCACCCCTTATTTGTTTTGTCCTCATGCAAACTTGCATGATCGATTTTTCGATCATTGGTCCAAAATGCTAATAAGTCATTTTGGCTTTGACAGCGGTAACAAAACAACAAAAAGTAAGATTTTAAGAAAGAAATAAGTTGAACGGAAAGTTGGATTATGTTGCAGGCGGAGACTGTCTACAAAAAAAAAGTGTTCAAATGTGTACTTTAGCGAAATGTTGAGAGACAAATGTTTCTTCTGTTCTGTTGGAGAATGAACTCAAGTGAGATTTTTAATATGTTTGAGTAAATCTATTGTATTACATACACAATTGTGACATTTGCATCGTTTCAACGCATTTTTGTGCATCATTAGTGTCACAGAACCGTGACACTTATAATATTCTAGCAAATTTTGTCATAACTTTTTTATGTATTCTTTGTATAGATTTTCATAGAATCTAGATACAAATAGGCAAACGAAATCGGTTCAGTCCCTGTTTCTATACCTAAATTTCAACCAATTCGCTTGATTTTTTATTTTTTTTTTTTTTTGTCAGAAGAGGAGCAGAGCATAGGACTATATTTTTTTAAGTGGACGGTGTCATGGTGATAGGATTAGCACAATAGAATGACCAGTTTGTTCGAAATGGTCGAATTTCGGCCACAAGGCGAACTCTAGTCTTATTTATTTCGCATAGTTCATATTATTTTTTTTTAAAGAAAATACATTGGTTTAACGATTTTATTTTAAAAAACATGAAAGCTACCATTTATTTATATTTTAAATGACCCAGATATAAAAGTGTATTCTAGGCTGCAAGTTATCTGCAAACAGAATAATGATCAAAAACCAAATGAAAATTTTTATTAGTCAAATTCCACACCAGGACTTAAATGCAAATCGCATGTTGACAAAATAACGTCCTTTAACAACCAATTTAATTCCAACCAAAATCCGCATTAGAAATATGTAGAACCTACCTATGAATGTATGAATGGGAAGTAGAAATCCGATTTGGCGTTTAGCACTTCAGTTCTACATTCATCTCCAACGGGCTGTTGCACATTTTCTATGGCGTACGTACACCTGAGAATACCTGACAATACCTTTGAAATTGTTTATTCAATGAAAATCAATTGACACTTGTGTTGTTACTCCTCTTCGCTCTCTTTCTATATCTGGTAGATGACTGATTATAGGTGTAGGTGTCTTCAGTTTCAGTTGGTATGTACTGTGTATGTGTGTTGTTCAATTTGCTTTCGATTGATTCAATGAATCGAAATTGATTTAAATTAAATTCAACTATGTGTTATGCTCGTTATATTCGGATCATGTTGGGTTCGTTGTTGTTTCTTTTTTTTGGGAAAAGTTGCAAATTGATTTAACAGGAATTTAATTTAAATTTTTCGGATTGCTGGCAAGGCATTTGATTGAAGTTAGAGAAATATTTTACCGACAATAATTTACATATAAAATTTGCAAGTGAATCGAAAGAAATTTCTTTGACATTTATATTAAGAAGGGAAATTATGAGTTTATCAGAAGAGAAAGTTAACGCAAGATAATTTGTTGAGAAATGTGGTAAATGGCTAAAACGAGAGGTAGAAGACATATAGAGATTTTCTGATGAATCACTTCAAGACAGATAACTTTTGACTAAACTCAAAAGTACTTAAGTTTTAAAAATACTATCCAGCACTCAGCGTTATGATACTTTAGCTATTATTGATCATTGCATACTAAATTATGTTTTTATACAGCAAAAATATGTTTAAAATTCGATTTCTTGAAAAAGAAGCGTCATGCGCCTAAAAAAAACATGATAATAACTCCGAGTTCTGACATGGCAGAAGAAAATCTAAGTTTAAATAGTAGGACCCAAATCCCCATAGTTGGCTAATAAACCCGAAAATAAGAAAAAAATTAATTTGCTTGTATAGTTGGAAGTGAAAATTATGCTGTATAAATAAATATTATATATTATAAAGCTCTGAAAAATATCGTACTAGATAATATAGTTCCTATACAAGTGAAAAGCGCTAAGTCACTTTTTTGTAGTTTTGAGCTACATGGTATTTCTGGTCCTACATTTTGTAGCATTTAGTTTGAAAAGACCAATCTAGCAATATCTCTGTTAAAAAGTATTATTTTCGTCATTAAAGTGAAACCAAACCAACGAGTTCCATGCAAAAAACAAAAATTAAATTTTTGAACTTCAAATATCTCAAAACTTGAAAAACTGACTTAGTGCTTTTCAGTTTCATAAGGACTGTGCCATCAAAATTTAATACTTTTATTTCTTATGATTATGATTTACCTGATGATCGTGCAGGTCAAAATATGGGTGCATCAAAAATCACTGTGCAGATGGATATTTCGAATTACAGAAAGGGTCGACATACTACGCGAAAAAAGGATTCAGGTACTAAGTAAAGCAGGTGCAGACCCACAGTTGGTGAAAAAAGTGAAGCACCTTTTTGAGCCAAAAAAAAAGTGAAGCACCTTTTTGAGCAAAATCCCAACATTTCTGTATGAGATATGGCTGCCAGAGCAGATACGTCTTTTGCCGTTTGTTCGTCAGCAATGCCCAGAGCTTCGACCTATTAAGAGATATTAGGCTCTTATGAAATCAGACCTTTTCAGGAGTAAAGGAACTGTAAGAAATTTAAAAGATTTCAGAAATAAGTGGCGAAGGTCGTACGGTACTGTCGACGAAACAACAAAACTTAATGAAAAGTCTTAAGAAAAAAGTAAAATCTATATATGAAACAAAACACGCCATTTCGCTCAAATTTGGCAATATGGTAGATCCGATGTGCAAAAACAACAATCCGGGAAAATTTGGTCCTAGTACCATTTGTTGTTAAAATACAGGGTGTTGAAGTTGGCGTTTTTAGTCATTTTCGTGAAAAGGGTGTTTTTTCAAAAATTTTTAGCTTACAATAAAGTTTGTAAATTTATAAATCTAAGTTACAGGTGCCATTTATTTTGAAGTGTTCTTTTTATAAAAAAATATTTCTTGGTGAAAAAAAAATTTTTTACACTTAAAAATACTTTTGAAAAAAGCAAAAATTGCTTAGAATCGTCTAAGGAATACGTGTGAATTTTTTTGGAATTTTTTCAGTTGTTAAAGTGCCAAAAAGCATGCAGTCATAAATTGCTACCAGCATATTCAAAGCAAGGTAATAACTTTCCAGTAAAAGAGATAATAATCTTTAAAATAAAATTAATTCCATTTAAGTAGGCAATATACCATGTATATAAAAAGAATTACAATATTCTCTCCAACTGCGTAGATGAAAGTAAATAGATGAAACCACAATAATTTTTGTCGCATAATTTCGAATTTGTATAATTAATTGGGGTTATTAAATTTAGTCGTAAAATTAAGTTATTTTATTAATTTCTCATCTAAATTTCTATTTTGCTATAAACTTAAGTTACTTGTCGTAAAGCTGCCTTGAAGTATCGCACATAAATTTCGAAAACTTTTTACTAGAAATTCTGATGAAATTCAACAAACCATAACATGCGGTTTAGTCACACAAATTCCATTACACATTGCGAATGTTGAGCATTTAATTAACCAGCGCCTAAAATTTATTCATTTGCACATCATCCGCCTTAGTCGGTCATTAGCAGCAAAGTAAGGCATATGTTCCATATGAGTTCACTATTACTCCATCCAGCAAGTTTACTTGTTATTTAATTAAGCCAACGAGCATAAATACATTCCATTAATCAAAAGATAAGGATAATTTCAGCACTCTTAAATGAAACGAATATTAATGATTTCGGTAGAATCATCTATTCGCAAATGCGACAGTTACATATTATATATCTTTTATGATAAAAACTCAACTACTCATAACGAATTTAAATTTTGTACGAACTTTGATATCAAACTGCCAGTAAATGTTTCAGTCATGGCTCAACTAAACTTTATCAAATCGATACTTAACCATATTAGTGTTAAAAAAAAAAAATAAAAATAAAAATTATTCCTTGAACACTTTTAAGAAGTCTTCATTTCAGGCCTAAAATTTTATTGAATAAAAAAGTGTTTGTCAACATTTCCTTTAGTTAATCATTAATAGCATGAAAAAGCACAAAAATGTCCTTCAGCCTTCAATACATTCAGGGTTGATTACTTTACTGGTTGTAAAAAGAAAAAATTACTTTTGCACCCTGTGCTACATTAAGTTTAATATGATTACACTCAGCCATAGTTTTTGTTGATATAATGTCCTCATGATTCTTCTTTTTTATGGCACATTTCAAGCGGATGTCCTCTTTATGGTTGAACATAAAAACAAATAGGAAATATCCAGGAATAGCAACAACAGCATAATCGAAATGTTGTATGTTGAAAGGAGCCAATCGTAATATCACACTGACAAAGATAAATGATATAGAAAACAGCTGACGCCTTTAAAATATTATGACTTATGACCAGCCAACATCTTAAGGCTTTTGCTTGTGGAATACTAATTTTATGTTTAATAACTTTTTAAATGTTAAAATACAGCAATACTTTAAGGTTATGATGTCAAATTTAACTTAATTTTCCGTGCAAACATTTTTTTAAATCACCAAGAAGAATGATTGTTTATCGAAAAAATGGTTGTTTTGAAATGAAATAAAATGCAATGAATCTATATATTAATACGCAAGACAAAAACTTGTCCATATTTTTTGACTACGTTCGAAATGGAGTAAAACTTTAAATGATACGCCATGAGAAAGGTATTTGTGTATAGATGTGCACAAAGTTAAAATTGTGTTAATATTTTGACTTTAACCCAGGTAAAATTAAATGCAAATTTTTCAATATTAAAAACAACAAAATAAACGGTCGCACAGAGCTGAAGAAAAGCTGAAGAAAAGCACAAAGAGAAAGATAAATAGCATAGCACTGACTTCGTTTTTTTTGTTTTGCTTATATTTCGCTTGAATGATACCAAGGATGATAAATAAGCTTTTCTATTTCGTACCAAATAGCAAAAAAAAGTACCAAAATTATTAAATACATTTGTGGTCAAATTTTGATTACTGGGCGATTCTAGTAATAATAAAAACCTCACTTTAAAAAATTTATATATATGGAAATTTTTGTTAAACCCTAATGATATCGAAAATTATGCAATATGTTGAAAACATGCCCAAATGATAAAAAATATTTCTTATTAACACTCTTCTGAAATTTCTGCCATCGTGAGCACTCAATAGGTAAAAAAAAAGTGAAAAATATATCACAAAATTAAGATTTTAGACTGAACCGAAGAAGAGCCATCTGTTCAATAAATGACCAAAGACTATATGTATTTTGGTATTTTTGCGAAAAGTTTTCAAGCCCGAATCTCTCAAAAATCAAACCCAAACCGTACAAATTACGTATGTCAGCGAAATCTGTACACTAGAATTTTCTTTACTGCTTATTTGAGTGAAACTTTATTGGATTTTCTCAAAAAACGTTTTCAGTGTAGAGTTTTGAAGCTTTTGCTACATGAAAGAAGCCACGCGCTTTTATCCGAGTTTGTCTAGCTTTAGCTCAGAGCGTGCATTTATAGTCTTCAGTATTTGAGTGAGATTTAATTGAATTATCACAAAAAACACTTTGAGTATAGACGCTTGAAACTTTTGCTTATATGGGAGGTGCCACGCCCTCTTGTCTGATTTCACGCAGTTTTTTCTCAGAGCTTGTATTTATAGTTTTTAGACTCTAAGTAAAATTTAGTTTTATTATCTCAAAAAACGCTTTCAGTATAGCGTTTTGAAGCTTTTGCGTATTTGAAAGGTGCCACGCCCTCTTGTCCGAATTAATCCAGTTTTTTTTATAAGCTTGCGCTTATAATTAGTTGTATTTATGTGTATTTTGGTTGCACTATCATGAAAAATACTCCTAAAGTTGCATTTTGAATATAGTTTTTGTTTGTGTGGTAGGCGTGGTCGTTAAAAGATTTCGCTCATTTTATATCCCATGAGCTTACTTTGACGACGAAGACAGTTTACCAAATTTCTTTGATATATCTTGCTCTGTTTTCCCAAAAAAATGTATTTCCACGCACAGCCAGCCAGCCACCCAGCCAGCCAGACAGACGGACATGGCTACATCGACTCAGAAGGTGACGCTGATCAAGAATATATTAACTTTTCCATACCTGCCACGCCTCCTTCTCTCCGTTACAAACGGAAGGGCAAAGTGAATATACCCTGGGTGTAGGGTATAATGAGTCCGATTTGAGCACAGAGCAATGTAAAATTTTGTTTATATTCGAGAGCATTTGATTAACCCAAGACTATTCTTCTTGTATGGAAAGTGCCATGTCTCCATGTCAGGATCAACCAAGTCTCTGTTCAGAATTTGACCCGAGTATTTCAAGCTTTTACGTAAATTGCATTATCTTAAATAATCTATTCCTATGCACATAATTAGGCACAGGATATAGATTCAATCCCTATTTAATTGCCTTTATCACAACATATTCGCTTGATTTTTTATTTTTGTTGGAAAGATTGTAAGCAGGAGCAGTGCACAAAATTTTCCTCATTATAGAAGTGGGCGGTGTCACGACCCTAAAAATTCGCTCTAAAAGCTCAACCAGTCTTGGTCTCGCAAAATTAGCAAGACCAAGAACAAGACGCAAGACCAAGACTAATTTTGCTCATCACTAGATAATTTTGCGAGACCAAGACCAAGACCAAGATGCTGATATTTTTGCAAGACCAAGACCAAGACTGCTATGGTCTTGGTCTTGGTCTTGCTCACGATAATTGTCAAGACCAAGACTGCTTTTCAGTCTTGCTAATGTATAGTTAAAAGTTGTTTCACGCCCGTTTTGATGATAAAATAATCTCTCGATTTGAATTTTGGCATCTTAAAAACCCAACTGCTTTGCAAAAATATGGTTTTGAGTACTCAATATCTCTGAAAATTTTTTCAAGACCAAGACCAAGACTTAATGAGCAAGATCAAGACCAAGACCAAGACTCAATATCAAAACCAAGACCAAGACTCAATGTGCAAGAACAAGACCAAGACCAAGACTGCTATGGTCTTGGTCTTGGTCTTGGTTTGCTCATCACTACTATGATCCGTCTCTTAAGGTCTGCGGTTCAAAATCTATGGTCTCTGATATGTCTTTTATGGTACATAGTTTAAAATATATGGTCTCTGATCTGTCTTTTATGGGCTATGGTCCATTATCTATGGTCCATGCTTTGTCCATTATAGTTCATTATGGTCTATCCATTATGCCTTATGGCCCATAATATATGGTCTATGATCTGTCTTTTATGATCTATGATCAATGATATGGTTTTTATGGCATATGGTTTAAAATATATGGTCTATTATCTATCTTGTATGAACTTTGGTCCATAATCAATGGTCTTTGATCTATTCTTTATAGTTTATGGTCAATAGTCTATAGTCTTTGGTCAATAATATATGGTCTATATTTCATAATCTTTTGTCTAAGATCTGCTTTTTATGGTCTGTGGTTTATAAACTAAAAATATTGTATAATGAAATAAAATAAATTACGCAATACAATAAGCATCCATCTTCAATTCGGAAAAACTCCGGGGCAAAAATTAAAATGCAGGGTATTACTGGGATGTTTTTGAATCCAGGACGAGAGGCAAATATCCAGGTCCATCCTGCAAAATTTGAGACGGTTGGTCACTCAGAAGTAAAATTGAAATGGCCGACTTTCTGCCACGTGGCGTCCCAATTATTTATTTTTTTGTATGGATACTCCTACCGTTGACCAATTTTGTTCGGTATCGATCCTCTGCTCCAACTTTTACAATGTACAAATTTTATCCAATCATATTGCTTGCACAAAATGTTTGATAAATGTACTTTTCTATACTTACCATGGAATGGAAGGATAAGATGAATATACCCTGTGTAGGGTAGGAAAAGCCAAGTGTGTAATACTATTTTACTCTAGCAACTTTGTTGACTCTGTTACTCCATATTATGGTACACTACCTATCTTCTATAGAAACCGAATTTCAAGATTTAAGGATAGATAACAATGGAAAAAACTTAAGATTAAAAATCTAGAGTTTCACAAAAGTACAAAACACATAGACTGTATGAATATTATACTCGTAAATTAAATAAATTTTATGAACTTTAAGTTTTAAGCGAGCCGTGAGTTTCGATAAAACCGCACACAAAAACTTTAAGGCTTGCGGTAGATATAAAAGTCAGCATAAAGTATTACCATCAATTATGTGCAATAGATTTGGCCAGAACTTTTTCGATATAAATTAAATGGTGAAAATTACTTATTATTATTATTTTAACTATTTTACTTACCAAAAAAACAGCAACAAAACACCATTGTATAAAGCGTAATGAAAATGATTCGAACGTCAGTACGATCAAAAATGTACTCAGTCGCCGCCTCGCTCAGTTCATCGCTCTCATTGAAGCTTATACCGCTGTCAGAGGTAGTGGCGCCACTATTCCCCACTGCTATGCCAACAGCATTTTCACCACCCTGTGCGTTTAGAACGCCACCAATGGAATTGGCGCTGTTGGTGATGGCGTCGCTAATATTCGTTGTGGTCACATTGCTG
This sequence comes from Calliopum simillimum, assembly GCA_951812925.1. NCBI lineage: Eukaryota > Metazoa > Arthropoda > Insecta > Diptera > Lauxaniidae > Calliopum > Calliopum simillimum. The sequence goes on along the minus strand of OX638369.1, from coordinate 87,938,277 downwards.
ACGTTCATGATGTTGGTGATGCCATAATTTGATGTCGTTACGTCGTACATTGCATCAAAATGGTTGTTGCTGTTGGTCAGAAATACAGACAATGCTGCTGCTGCTGCTGCAACTGTTGTTGCATTCGTTGTGGTCGTTGCGATGGTTGCTGTTGCTTTTGTTGCTGCTGCTAATGCTGCTGTCGTAATTGTTGCCGCCGTTGTCGTTAATGCTGTCGTTGCTGTTGATGATGATGTTGTCGCCATTCCTGTCGCTGTTGTTGCTGTCAATAGCATTGAATGCAGCAGCAATGCTGTCAGCATACCCGCGGTTGTGGGTAGCAAAGCAATGGAAGCGGAAGTCAAAGGAACGGAAGCACTTGTTGTTGTTTCTGTCGCAGCTTCATAATTTGTGGTCGGTTGTTGTCGGAAATTTCTATTATCACGTTGATGGTTACTACCGCTGCTGCTGCTGCTATGGCTGCCCATGTTGCTGCTATTAATGCTTTTGTTGTACGCATAATTGTAATTGAAGTAATTATAATTGTAATCGTTGTAGTTGTAATTGTAGTTGATGTAATTATTTGATGGCAATTGCATTTTAGTAATTGTTACTGCTGCAGGTGTTGCAGTTCTTGTTATGCTTTCCGTGTTCTTGTGGTTATGTTGCATTGTCGCGCTGTTTATTGTTGCAATCAGTGCTTTTTTTACGTTGTTCGTTGTATTAGGAATTGTCCCATTGGGAATTGTAATTTTTGTTTTCAAAGTTTCTGCTGGAGCTACTGATTTTGTAACAATTTTTAGTTAACATTTCTCCGCCAAAAAAAGAGGCAATTTTAAGATCTGCAATGATAAAAATATATAATTTTTCTATAAGATTTTTTATTGCCAAAAAGTTTTTAACTAAAGCTACAAAACTTTATTTGAAAATTTTTTAAATTTTCTTGAAGTGCTTTTTTTTATTCAGTAATCTCTGATTTTTTGATATGTTGCGATTAAGTGATATTGTCTATTAAATATCGATAACAAGTCGACGTCTGCATGACATTGTCTATTCGCCACCAATGAACAAAAGTCATGAATACAGCAGACTGTTGGTGTTGCATGTGATTAAATTTAACAATATTAAATGTATAACTGTTAAGTCAATAACCAATACGAATCAGACTAAATAAACATTTTGAGGTGAGTAAACATGTTCTTAAAAAAAAGACTTTAAATAGTGCCATTATAATATAGGAATTTTGTACAGCGAAAGGCTGAGTATTCTCTTCAATTCCTTCTGTCGGAGTTACATGGATGCTAACGAAAAGGATTTCTTGAACACTTGCTCTGCAACTGTCCTACTCTATCTATTTCAGCTTTAGCTCAATTTATTTCATTTCTTTTCATTTCATTTCATTTCATTTCATTTTATTTCATTTCATTTCATTTCATTTCATTTCATTTCATTTCATTTCATTTCATTTCATTTCATTTCATTTCATTTCATTTCATTTCATTTCATTTCATTTCATTTCATTTCATTTCATTTCATTTCATTTCATTTCATTTCATTTCATTTCATTTCATTTCATTTCATTTCATTTCATTTCATTTCATTTCATTTCATTTCATTTCATTTCATTTCATTTCATTTCATTTCATTTCATTTCATTTCATTTCATTTCATTTCATTTCATTTCATTTCATTTCATTTCATTTCATTTCATTTCATTTCATTTCATTTCATTTCATTTCATTTCATTTCATTTCATTTCATTTCATTTCATTTCATTTCATTTCATTTCATTTCATTTCATTTCATTTCATTTCATTTCATTTCATTTCATTTCATTTCATTTCATTTCATTTCATTTCATTTCATTTCATTTCATTTCATTTCATTTCATTTCATTTCATTTCATTTCATTTCATTTCATTTCATTTCATTTCATTTCATTTCATTTCATTTCATTTCATTTCATTTCATTTCATTTCATTTCATTTCATTTCATTTCATTTCATTTCATTTCATTTCATTTCATTTCATTTCATTTCATTTCATTTCATTTCATTTCATTTCATTTCATTTCATTTCATTTCATTTCATTTCATTTCATTTCATTTCATTTCATTTCATTTCATTTCATTTCATTTCATTTCATTTCATTTCATTTCATTTCATTTCATTTCATTTCATTTCATTTCATTTCATTTCATTTCATTTCATTTCATTTCATTGAATGAATGGTGCTCGAGTTGTAGAGTTTTATAAATTTTCCATTTTCGATTTTTCGGGTTTGAAACCCAAGAAAAGTGGTCAAAATGATTTGTTTTTTTAAAAACGGTGGGTTGTTTTTCTTCCTGTTTGATTTCCTATCATAATCATTTTTCACAGGTCTGTGGGAACATCTGTTATCATCGAAATCAAGAAATTACATTCTTCTCTTAAAAGACATTTTTTAATAATGGTATGTAGTTTTGCCGATAAATATTGAGGGTATTCCTTAAAACAAATCAAAGCCTCAAAAACTTCGTAAGCTCGTAAAACTGTCAAAGTTTGTATTGATTTTGAAAACTATTACGAGTTTTTCTAGGATTTTACACGTTTTAAGGAATACCCTCAATATTTTTTTCTCTAGTGGTCTCCCATCGGTTTTTTTTTTTTTGTTGGGTTTGGTTAGTCCAACCTCTGCTTTATTTCCGATCAAAATTTAAAAAAATTAATGATTTTTTTTTTTAACTTAAATTTATAAATTTAGTGCGCTTTCGAGTTGAAATAATTTACCTTCAAAATAACTTTTTTCTCGCACGTTAGTGTCCAAAAGCGTTCCATCTTTGTCAAATTACACTGAATTTATTTGACTTTCTACACTTTTGAAATAAACTTGTACTGAATTTTTAAACTTAACTTTCAACTGTCAACCGGAATAACAAAAAGTCACAACAAATTTGTTGACAAAGAGAGTAGTAAGTAGGAGCTTCAAGAAATTGGAACCAAAACAACAAACAACAAAAACAACAATACAACAGCAATAGGGAGCAAAAGTAGCATTTTGTCAACATAAATACTGGGCGCCATTTTTATTGTGATTTTTTTATTTTTTTTTAATTTTCCTTGGCATCGCGATATTGCAATAAATTCAATTCAATTTAAGGTTGAAAAAAGTTGTATTTTTTCTATCTGGCACTTCTATTTTTATACTTTCACTGTCAGTTGCCATACTTCATTGCATTCTTACACCACAATTCGTGCGTGTAAGCAACAAAACTGGCTGACAGCAAATGTGACAGAGCAGCGCATGTGAAAATACAAATGCGCGTTGTTACCGAACCAAAAGCTGACATTGAGAATGTCCCGGAGAAAAAAAAATATAAAAAAATTTCCTCTAAGGAAAAAAATGCCCCTTTGTGTTTGCCAACAAAAGGCAACACCGAAACGAAACGAATAAATAGACTACATTTTGAACCGCAAATAAAACGCGTGTGAATTTTACATCCTGCAGCTGTTGTGGTTCGTGTATGGTTGTGTGAAATTGGCATCAAAAGGGATTTTTTTTTTTGCTGTTCAAGGTGTAACAAGAGAGTGAGTGATGGGAAAAATTTAACTTTACCTGGAATAAAATTTGTGTAAATCGAATTGCGCCAAATGAACCTTGGTCATGGGTCTTGGGTCTTGGGTCTTGGGTCTTGGGTCTTGGGTCTTGGGTCTTGGGTCTTGGGTCTTGGGTCTTGGGTCTTGGGCCTTGGGTCTTGGGTCTTGGGTCTTGGGTTTTGGGTTTTGGGTTTTGGGTCTTGTGTCTTGGGTCTTGGGTCTTGGGTCTTGGGTCTTGGGTCTTGGGTCTTGGGTCTTGGGTCTTGGGTCTTGGGTCTTGGGTCTTGGGTCTTGGGTCTTGGGTCTTGGGTCTTGGGTCTTGGGTTTTGGGTCTTGGGTCTTGGGTCTTGGGTCTTGGGTCTTGGGTCTTGGGTCTTGGGTCTTGGGTCTTGGGTCTTGGGTCTTGGGTCTTGGGTCTTGGGCCTTGGGTCTTGGGTCTTGGGTCTTGGGTCTTGGGTTTTGGGTTTTGGGTCTTGTGTCTTGGGTCTTGGGTCTTGGGTCTTGGGTCTTGGGTCTTGGGTCTTGGGTCTTGGGTCTTGGGTTTTGGGTCTTGGGTCTTGGGTCTTGGGTCTTGGGTCTTGGGTCTTGGGTCTTGGGTCTTGGGTCTTGGGTCTTGGGTCTCGGGTCTTGGGTCTTGGGTCTTGGGTCTTGGGTCTTGGGTCTTGGGTCTTGGGTCTTGGGTCTTGGGTCTTGGGTCTTGGGTCTTGGGTCTTGGGTCTTGGGTCTTGGGTCTTGGGTCTTGGGTCTTGGGTCTTGGGTCTTGGGTCTTGGGTCTTGGGTCTTGGGTCTTGGGTCTTGGGTCTTGGGTTTTGGGTCTTGGGTCTTGGGTCTTGGGTCTTGGGTCTTGGGTCTTTGGTCTTGGGTCTTGGGTCTTGGGTCTTGGGTCTTGGGTCTTGGGTCTTGGGTCTTGGGTCTTGGGTCTTGGGTCTTGGGTCTTGGGTCTTGGGTCTTGGGTCTTGGGTCTTGAGTCTTGGGTCTTGGGTCTTGGGTCTTGGGTCTTGGACTTGGTCTTGGTCTTGGTCTTGACTGAAAGCAAGAAATCAAGCAACCTTAATTTTTTGTTTTTTTTGCAGACTTTTTGACATTTTATGTACACCCTATTCTTTTAAAAGTCGGGATTTGTTCGCAGAAAGAGTTAAAATCGCAAAGCTTCCGCTTAAAGTCTTTGTTCTTTTATTTTGGTTTTTCCACGACAAATTCAAGGATGTTTTTCTTCGAATGCTTAGTGAGCAAATGCTTTTTGATTTATTTTCTTATAACAAAAAAAGAATAAAATCCGAAAGTGCTGCCAATTACGTTTTCAATTTTTAAGCCGTTGATATGAAGTTGATATTGGATTTATGTCGTTGACTTTGTCCTTGTTGCTGCCATCATGGTTTTGTCGCTTGAGTTTTATCTTTAACGCTTTCGTTTCCTGCGGTTTTTCACAATTCTTTCCGTTTTTTCTCTTTCCCTTGTTTTTCCTTTGTATAATTGACTTTTTCACAATTTTATCATTTTTCCACTTGAAGTTTCCTTTTGTTTTCATTTTGTAAATGCTTTCGTTTACAATTTATTTGAGCTGTTGTAAGAAGCTAATGTTGTTGCTTTTTCTTATTCGCTGATTCCTCTGGTTTATCCTTTTAGCCGTGTCCACCAAACCAGCACTTGCTTTGTTTGTTACTTTCACCAGCGTACAGTTGAAAGAGCACTGAAATTTAAATTGCAAACAAGAAAGAGTTGTCAGCCCGCTCCTTCAATATGAATTCAGAGTTTTGAATCCTTGAGCATTTACTCTTTCTCAGGTTTCTTGTTGAAACAACTCTGCTTTATAAATTGGTTTTTAATTTATTTATAAAACAAAGGAAACCATAGTCATGACGAATGCTTTTGCGTGGTACTTATACGGAAATGGAAAAGATTCGAAAAAAAATGTACAGCTTTTGTGGGAAGCGCAACGATGCGATTTATTTAGTTGTAATTGAGAAGATTTCTGGGATTAGAAATCACTAGAGAACCGAAACGGAAATAGGAAAAGGATGCAACTGATTTCCCAATTGTTTTGTTGCTTAATTCAAGGAAAAAATTAAAAAAAAAGTCACGATGATTTCTGCAAAATTACCAAATAAATACTACAGTTCCCTAAGTTCCCAACTGAAATGATACCAGAAAGCTTAATTCAATCTATATCATCTGTTCACAGAAACAAGCAATTTATTGTAGTTTTTTTGTACATCATTATTTTGCATGTACGCAACTGTACCCCAGCAATATAGTGTTTTGAAATATTTGCTTAGAATTCTGGTCATAAGACTACTTGCAACTCATTTATTCTTATTCATTTTATGTATTTGTAAAAAACTTGTTTAGATTATCTGCAGCAGACCTGTCATTATAGCGTCTCGAAATTGTATCTCATATGCAAACTTTCATGCCGACTTTATCTGATTTCGGTATAGACTTAATCAGAATTTTCGAGCGCAATTACAAGTATACAAGTTTTTCTTTTGTGTGAGATATCAAGCTTTAGTATCAAAATATTTCTCAGATCTTTTAAAGTGCTATCACATTTGTATTTGTGCCCAATAGTTTTTACTGTATTCGGTATCAGTAAAATATGGTGCTTATACCATTAGTGGAAGTCATATTATATCAATACGGAAAAAACTGTAAATCGGATATAAACTACGTAATAATTTTAAGTAAAAAGAATTTATACTATAAATAGTTTGTATACAGGGCCAAAACGACCACATAGAATAGAAAAAAGCTAGCAGGTATCTCAATGGTTTTCATTCAAATTTTGGGAGGATCGACCTCCTTTTTCAAAAACCTCCGCAATTTTTCTATCGCTTCATGCGGCGATGCAGTGGTCAAACGCCATGTCGATACAGTCGAAGGAGCAAACCAATCGATTCGCATTTCCTATCGGAAATCGACTCCAAAATGGCTGCAATTGAGGGCACGTGGGCGTACGATGTCATTGCTGCAAATCAAAGTTTCCAGTCGTCAGACTGTGCGACAAAAATGTTCCGCACTTGTTTCAATTTAGAAAAATTTTCGCGTTTGCAAACGAAATGTCAAAGCATCGTGAAAAACTGCTTCAAGATGACCTATAAAATTGCCGATATGTGACAATTTACACCTACGCTTAATGGGAGGGCTTGTATGGAACAGCGCACATAGGGTGATTTAACCCAAAAAGCTGGTTAAAAACGAATTTTTGTAATTGGTCCAAAATGCTCCAACTTTTGTTTAATTATACAGCTTATACTCCAAACTAAAGAAATCTGAGACCCGATTTTATCTAAATCAATTTTCCGCTGCATACTACGCTGTGAAAGTAGAAGCTTTGTAAAATATTTTAAAACAAAATTTTAAAGTTGTGAAAGAAGTGTTGATTTAAGTGCGTATATTTCTTTAAGTGCTGAAAAAAACAAAAAATTGCAGAATGAATTCTTCTACGACAGATGTGTTCTTAACAGTGAATATAATTAAAAAAAAAAATTATTTTAAGAGTCAAAACAGTGTATTGAATTCCTATAAGTAGATGAGTATTTTTTATTGAAAAATTGTAAATTTTTAATAGAAGAAAAGTAATGGATCCTCATGAGTCCCAATTTTTTCTACCAAAAATTCTCATAAATGAAATCTTTTTGTAACTAAAACTGCAAAATTTGGCTCTAAATATTTCCTATTGGCAAAATAGCTGCACTTTTTGCTGACGCCTATACATGTCATATTTTTATTTTTTAGAGATATCAAACGAAAAAAAAAAAAGAAATTGGTAGAATTTTTTATATAGGTTGGTTCATAAATACGCATACTTCCTGCAAACACTTAAATTTTGAAACAGACACAAGCACAAATGGTTGTGATAAAACTTGAAACCTTTGCCGGAATTTGACTAATTACTTACATTTTGTTTCAGGACCATTGGTAGTCAAAACAAGAACAAGAAGAGACAGAAACACAGAACGAATTTTCTTGAATTGCAGCAAGTACGTAGGTGATAAATTGGAAAACTATGGGGGTTATCGTGAATCAAGATTCCCGGGGAATTTTCTTAAACTGCAATAGAGAATGCACGGCAGTCTGAAGAAATTTTTCCGGGAATCTTGATTCACGATAACCCCCTATAAGAAAATACTTTCTAGAGAAAATTCTCAAATTAAGGCAATAGGGCATTGGCCCTATGCTCCTCCTAGGAGTTAAAGGAGAATACATACAAGGCAAAATTTGCTCAAGCATCTATTAAGGATGAATCCTGCCAGATGTGGCCTGTAAAATCATTTAATGAATGTAGCGAAATGAAATATATGAAATATAAAATAACTACAATATGTTTTTGAAAAGCTTGAGATTTTATTGTTTTCCAGAGATTATATGTTCGAAAATCGAAAAGTTGAAGTTTCGTTAAGTTATATTGGCTTCTATTATCAATTTGTTGAGAATTCAGTACTACAGTATTACTCCAGTTAACAATATCAAAAGAAAAAACCATATCTATTAAATAATGTACAGTGATATAGAATTTTTTTAAATTTTTTTGTGATGTGTTTGTCTACAGCGCCCTCTGTGAACAAATTTTCTATTGAATGTATTTGAAAATTTTAATACCATCCAACTGTCATTTTAGTTATATGAAAAAGAAAAACTTTATAGGAACCAAAATCGGCTCTGTTATACAGAAGCTAATATTTGACTTGTCTGCAGCGCCCTCTATTGACACGAGTCTGTGATTGTTTTGATCGTCTAAATAATCTGAATAAAATGGCACCTCAATTTCCAAAATCGGACCAGTAGTTTCGGAGTTATTAATTTCGACCAGGTTTTTAATTCAGATACCCCAATGTGCGGCGGTCATATATATTAATAATAGAGCTAGGCTATTAAAATTTAGTACAAATGTTTTCTACATTAAAATAATAAAAATCTGTGAACATGACCAAAGTCCACCGACGGTCACGCCTACCTCCCGTACAAAGTTGGAGCGTAGTCGAAATTTTTATACAAAATGGGTAGCATTTTCTGATGTCAAAAATGTTAAAAATTTTGAACTATCTTTTATAGTTTTCACATTATAAAAACTAGATTTCGTTTGTTTGTGTATTTTTCCTTTATTGACTCGGAAACTAACTAACCGTTTTTCAACGAGTTGTGACTTTGTGTTAATAAAAGGCTAAGTTATATGCTAAGAAAAATGGTGGTGCCACGCCCGACAAAAAAAGGAACTATTCATATATCCGAAACTCTTTGACGCAGATTAATGAGATATGGTAAATATGTAGAAATCAAATAATGTTCACTGGAAAAATGGGCGGTGACATGCCCTCAAAAAAATAAATTCATCATTTCTCTGACAATATTTGACGCACTTAGATATGATCGAGTACATATGCTAAGACAATTAGAACAAATAGTTCTCACTAGAAAAGTGGGCAGTGCCACGCTCCTCTGAATGCTGAGTCATCATATCTCAGAAACTGCTAGACGCGGAGAAGCAAAATCTGGAAATAATTTCCAATGAAAAAATGGGAAGTGCCACGTCCTACAAAAATTAAATTTGTCATATTACTGACTCTACTTCATGCAAATTATAAGATTTGCTAAAATGCTGCTCTAGGGTATGTCCAAATAAAGAAAGGTCAATTTCCAAAGTGCTTAAAAGTGGGAAATATACTACTACTCTTTCGTTAAAAAAAGCTTCTTCCGAATTTAAGCAGACTGTAGGCTTTAAATTGATAAATCCATTGTAAAACGTTGAAGAATATAAAGAAATAAAAATAATTTGTTTCTCAAAAACTGCAACAGGAAAAAATTCATAGAAAAAAAAGTTCTCAAAAAGGGCAGTAGGAACTTTGAATTTCAATTAAGCATACTTGGCCACATTTGATATTGGAATATCAAACTATGTATTTTTTTTTTTTTTTTTTTTTGTTAATGTCAAAATTTTTGAAATTTATCGATTTTGGCTTTTTGAGCTCAAATTTTCGAAAAATCCCCATAATTCACGTATTATATATATTGTATTGTATATATAGAAAAACTCAAAGAAATTTTTTTTGAAAGCTTAATACTTGTACTTTCTGCAAAAATGCTACCTTGACATATTTCAATGCAAACGAATTAAAAATAACGTTCTAAAAAAGTCAATTTATTTTGTTCCGTCAATACGAAAAAGTTCATTTATAAAATTTCAAAGTTTGCAATTTTTCCATTTTTTTTTTTTTTAATATTTAAAAAATCACTATAATTTACATAAGCTCTGAAGAAAAACATAGGCTATTTTTAACAAAGTAAAAACAATATACTTTCTAGCGATGTGCTACATAAGTATGTGCATTCGGCTTAAAACAAATTAACTAAAGCATTTATCCAGTACTTTGTTGTGTAAAAAGTTCCATGGAGCATTCTTGCTATTTAAAGTCCAACTTTGAGCCCACTGTGTAACTAAACCAACATAAAATTTTAAAATTTTATAGTATTTTTCTTCCGTCCCTAAGTAATATCTGACAATTGGCGTACACAATTTTTAAATGCATAGCGCATAAGGAGTGAAATCGAAAAAATCTTAACATATGTAAAATTCAATAATTTTTAAACGGTTGATCTTAGAGTTTTGATTTTTTTTATTTAATTGATAATATTTTACAAATTACAGAAAAATATAGCATTTATAGTTCTAATCACTATTTATGAACTCGTGAACCTTTTTTGGTAAGCCTTCCATTAGAGTTGTGATAGCTGTTTCAGATACCTTTTTAGAACAGTTTGCCCATCTCCTTTTAAAATCTTCGATATTTTGGGACACCTTTTTTTGTGCTCTTTAAGTTTTTTTTTTCACAAGAGTTCCGGACAATTTGGAGGATTGGCCTCTCTTGGTACAAAAACTATGTTATTACTTTGGTACCACTTTAGAGCTTTCTTGCCATAGTGACATGATGCCAAATTGGGCCAAAAATATGTGGACACATTGTGCTCTCTTATTAAAGGGAGGAGTCTTTTTTTCAAACATTCTTTCATGCATATTTCTCTATTTATATATTTTACTGTAACAAATGACTTGCTTCCTTTGCCGCAACTGCTTATAGCTTGCCATACCAGGAATTTTTTAGGAAATTATGTCTGCTTTTGGATTCTAAATTGTTCTTCGACATTTCCTCGAGCATCAGCAACATAAAAGTTTTGACTCGAAAGCTGCGTAAAATCTGCCAGTACATACGATCCGTCGTCCATTATACAACATGAATATTTTTGTATAAAATTCGATTTTAATTTCCGAGCCCTACTTTTGGCGTCTAAATTTTTTGCAGCATTTCTGTCTGGAACTTTTTGGACTTTGTATGTTTTCAAACCTTCATTAGCTTTAACTTTTCGCACCAAATAGTCAGAGCACTGGGCTAACCGGGCAGCTTTTCTAGCAGATGTGTTTGGAGATCTTTTCAATATGCTTTAAATTTTCTTGGCTTTCCCAATATCATGTGCTCTTTGTTTTCTCCCTGAACCAGGTTTCCTATCGATGGTCAAATTTTCATGAAACTGTTTAATAACATTAGACCTTCAATTCTTTGACCAATTTTTTGTAAGACCAATTCGGATTTTTTTTGAAAATTTTTAATAATTTTAATTCGTACTTCTTTTTCTTTACAAATTTTGATCAAATTCACAACAAATCAACGTGTTTGTCATTAAAAATAATAACTGACATATTTTTCAAAGATAACTATTGTAGATCAAAAGAATTTTAAAATTTTAAACCCAAAAAAAATTATTAGGTAAAACGTGTGTTAAGATTTTTTCGATCTCACTCCTTATGGCCACGATCTCCCATTGTGTGGCGGTGCATTACAAGTGAAAAACAATAAAAACTACAGGGTGGTTGATTCGAAGTGTTGCCAATTCAAAAGACTACATTTTTAGTTTCCATGCACAGATTTTATTGATAAAACGCTATAATTGTTGGGAAATGTTCAAGTTTTAAGAATCTACTTGAGATTTTCGATATGGCCACCTTTGGCCTTAACTATGGCCCGTAGACGGTCGAAGAACGAGTCGCATGCTGCACGAATTTGATTTTGTGGAAGTTTGCGCCATTTTCGTTGAAGAGCCACTTTTAGCGCATCAACGCTCTGGTATTTTTTAGTCAAGACCTTCCTGTCCAACATACCCCAGATTGAGAAATCCAGCGGATTCGCATCAGGCGAATTTGAGAGCCATTGTTGAGCAGAAATGAAGCTAGGAACGTTTTTTTCTAACCATTCTCGATTCACACGAGCTTTGTGTGACGGTGCCGAGTCTTGTTGGAATGTCCATGGCTTGCGACCGAAATGTTTGCGTGCCCACGGTAGTAAAGCACCCTCCAACACTGATTCACGATACACCTGGGCGTTTACTTTGAAGCCAGCGGCCAAAAAAACGAGTGGTGAGCGCCCATCAGCAGTCACTGCAGCCCAAACCATCACATGCGGTGGTGCCTGCGTTCTGGTGGCCAAACGAACATTCAAATTTTCGTAGAACCTCTCTGTCAAGTAAGCCCGATAATTTTGTTTGTTTACATATTGCTGGATACAGCAATTTTTCTCATCAGAGAAGACAATTTGTGACAGATTTCCGGCGGCGTGCAAGCGCAACAACTCCTTGGCTCTATCGAGCCTAACTTTTTTCTGAGCAGGAGTGAGATCATGCGGCTTTTGAAACTTGAGGGCCTTTAGTCCGAGCTTGTTTAACAATATGTTTTGCATTCGTTCACGCGATATTTTCAGCTCGGCAGCCATTTGTCTGCCACTGCGTCTCGGATTTCGCTCAATTCTGGCCTTCACCTTTCGAACCATTTCTGGTGATGTTGCAGTTATTTTCCGACCACCACCATGTCGTTTGGCAACGCTGCCGGTACCATTGTAACGTGTTATGGTCCGATACACAAACATTTTATTCACTTTTAAATGTTTCAGCTCACGAACAATTGCTGGTTGCGATTTTCCAGCCAAATAAAGAGCAATCACACTATTACGTTTGAATTCCATTTCGAAAATTTTTTATTTTCAATAAATTGACGCGTAAATGCTTTTGGTTAATTGTTGACATTAGAATGAACTAACATCATGCCAATTTTTAGACAGCTGTCATGTTCCATCTGTCAGATAAGTCTATCTGAAGTTGGTAACAGTTCGAATCAGCCACCCTGTATAACTTTTGCATGTGCTGCATTTAATTTTCTGCTATGATTCTCGTATTATTTACGCAGAGGGCTAAATCAAACGTGCTTGCAGAGTTCTTCGGTTGTCGGTAAATTTGTCTGATGATTCCATTTAGTTATGGATGAAACGTAACGAAAACTAGCCTTCCGATAAATATTTTTTTCTATGCATTTTGCCTTGTTTTTGTAATGTTGGTGTCTTTTACTTAAAAACATGAAACAGTTAGCTCCAACCAACAATGACGCTTGACACGTGCTTTGATTGTAGTTAATGAAAATTTTTTATTTGCTTTTTCAAAATCAATTTATTTTCCAGCTATCAATCTGCTACAAATCATAATCTTGACTAAATAGGATATTGAAATCTACACCGACAAAACACTGGACATTGTTTTCCGTCTTTTAGGAAATTCTCAAAAAGTTATTTTAATCTCTTGAAATCAATGTCGTTTTCGCGTAATAAGCCTTCTGTGAAGAATTAATTTCTTCTTAACTAAACAAAATCCAACACATTTTCTTTCAAATTCGCTTCCTCCATCTTACACTTTAATGTATACGAATTTGTTCATGTTTTAAATGATGACAATTATTTACACGCTGATAACCTAATTATTCAAGGCTAAGCAACCAAATTTATAGCCTTTCATTTATTTTACAAATTTTCGAATAGATATATCAAAAGCTACAAAATGAAGTTAACCAAAGATATCAAAATTTAATAAGAAATTGCGGCAAATGAAAGCATTAATCATGATTAGCCCACAATAAATAGTCAAGGGAAAAATATACGGAACTACAAGCAAAAAATGATATATTCAAATTAAAAAAAAGTAGCAAAAAGTCACATTTACTCAGTCTGTAGAAGCATGAAAGATGTGGGAATATAATGCTAAGCGCCAAAAAGCACACCACGAATATTGTGCATAAAAACAACAAGAGCAACCAAAATCAAATTTTGCTGTCATGACAAGAAATACAAAAAAAAAAAAAAAACAAAAACAGATCCAAATACAATAACAGCAACAGCAAGGAATCGTTAAAACAACAACAGTATCTCGAACATCCTCAGGGTTATTAAAATCAAATACTTTTTTAAGCTGATTCGGGTTCTTGTGAAAATGCTGGTGTTAGTAACACAACGACCATATTATGCTTAAAGAAACCAACGCAAAATGCAGAGGTTAAGCGAAATTTTCCTGAAAATTGAGAAGAGCTCTAGTCCTTATGAGCAATAACAAAAACAATAAATAAATTTTAGGCGAAAGCACAAAAATAACAACTGAGAAATTAACAAGCAATGTGATATTTTAAGTATGTGTTTATGTGCTATAGAGGAATTGAGACAGCGCTAAGTGGCAGTGTGAGCTAAAGGCTAATACAAAAGTTCAAACGCCAAAAAGTATGCAACGCTTTGTAGGCGTTCAATGTTATTCGACTATGTTATTTGACTTCAGTTGCTAGAATCAACTTTTTGGTCTATTTTTTATGCCAGCAAGAAATTTAAGAGACAACAATTTTTTTCTTTTTTTCTTTTTGCCTAAAAAAATTTACTAAAGCCCAAAACATATTCAGGCGGAAGATATTGCAAGATAAATAAAATGATGTGTCAGAGTTTTCCACGCAACACAAAACTCAAGCAGAGTAATTTAAATTTGAATTAAGTGCGGCATTTAAGGTGACATTGTGTTTCATGAGGCATTCACAAAAACAATGTGACTAACTCACAATGGTTATTTGATGTGACTGGAATTTTTAAAGATTGTTGAATACTGAGTGCAGGAAGCCACTTATTATAGGCCAAAAATGTTGAGAATTTTTGAGTATGCAATACTTACCATACTAATATGTATACTTTTCTGCACTAACCCTGAAAATTACATTAAAATCGGATAAAAAGCCAAAGAGCTATAAATTTTCATATAAGTATGTGAGAATATTCAAAAGTTGGATTGAACTTCCTATGGCCGCCATGTTGGAAGTTTTTGGAATTTTGGAAAATCATTTCACAGAAGTTATATGTATATTAAATACTTACTTTTCACAAATTTTTCAAAAAATCGGAGATCTTCCGATGGCTATATCTCCGAAACTAGGTCCGAGATACCCTTTTTGATCACATATTCTTTTAAAGGACTAAAGATTCATTAATAAAAAATTAGTTTCAGAAATTTTGCGAATTTATCACTAAACGACACATGACCTCCATATGACCTTGAAATATTTTTTCTCAGACGTTCTGGAAAAAAACGGATCCGGGATTCGGATTCAGGACGTCAAAGTCCTTAGGAAACACATAGTCTGGTCAAAACGCCATGACATTTTTTTATTTTGTAAACCTGTGTTATTTAAGCGATTGATAAATTATCGGGTTTCCAATGAGAACAAGCCTATTTTACAACTAAATGTTCATGCAAAATCAAATGTATTGAAGTAGAACTATTGCTCAAAAATACTTCTATCTCACGGTATGTCACATGACGATCTTGCATTATCAGTTCACGCACGGCATCAATGTTCTCTGGCACAACGGCCGTTTTTGGACGACCTTCACGGAATTCGTCTTTGAGCGAGCGTCGGCCACGACTGAAATCATTAAACCAGTTTTTGACAGTGCTATAGGATGGTGCTTCATCGCCTGACATTAAAATCAATGCAACAGTTTCGACATGAAAGCGTGTATTCCATTTACGTGCGAGGCAACCTACCCACCACGTAAAAATTATCAGCTTCAGGCACCACCCACATTCAAAAGCTCCTCTTCACAACCTTTCCAATAAAAAAACTAGTAAGGGTTTAACCTTTGGCTTAGTTTTGTGCCGCGTCCTCTTGTCTGATTTCACCCAGTTTTTGTTGAGAGCTTGCATTTATACATAGTTCTCAGTGTCTGAGGAAAATTAAGTTTTATTATCTCAAAATTCGCTTTCAGTGCAGAGAAGATTTTTCTTATATGGGAGGTGCCACGCCCTCTTGTCCAAATTCGCCTTGTTTTTTTCAGAGCTTGCGCTTACAATTCGTAATATTTATGTTTAATTTGGATGCATTGTCATGAAAAATACTCCTAAAGTTGCATTTTAAATATATTTTTTGTATGGGCGGTAGGCTCATTTTTAATCTCACGAGTTAAATTTGACGACAGAGGTAGTGTTACAAATTTCATTGAATTATCTTGCTCAGTTTCCCAAAAAATGTATTTCCATACACAGCCAGCCAGACAAACGAACATGGCTATATCGACTCAGGAGGTGACGCTGATCAAGAATATATCGCCGGTGCTTTTCTTCTCCGCATTTAGTAAAAAGTGATTTTCTTGTCCGCATTCGCACAAAAAAGATCTTTTTCGTCGCAGTTTGAAAAAAAAGATTTTCTTGTGCGCATTTAAAGAAGAGATAGTCTTCGTAAGCACCGGCGATATATACTTCCCTATATCTGCCAAGCCTTTTTCTCTGCATTACAAACGGAAGGACAAAGTAAACATACTCTGGGTGTACTGTATAAAAATCAAGCAAATCGGTTGAGATTTAGGTATAGAAACAGGGACTGAACCGATTTCGTTGGCCTATCTATGTATAGATTGGGAGTTAATTTTGAATAATGAAAAAACCACTTGACCTAACAGCAAGAAGGTCTTATGAAATTAATGCATACACAATGTAAAATATATAACATACAATTTTATACATATTTTTACGGACGGGATTTTGAGTAGATACAAAATCAATGTTGACCTTTCAATTGCTCCATTTATCGTTAGAAGCATTTACACACATTGGCAGATGAAGCGCGCGTTTCTGGTAAATAAAATACTTAGCATAAGCAGCCTACGTTTTGTTGTCTGCTTTTAGGCGTTAATTTGAAACGAAAATATTTATTGTACCCAGCAGGTTACAAAATTTAATATGGGAGCGACTTAAATTCAACAACTTGCCAATTAAAGCGCAAATCAAACTTAAATACACAGCACAGATACTACACTTCAAGGTAAACAAATTTGTTAGCAGAATTTCACTGAAAGTTTTAGAGAAGGTGTTTGTTACTTCCCAATTGAAATAAGAAACATTATTTAATTTTAAAGAGTTCACAAAGAGTCACATAACATTATGTTAGCATGAATCGGTGTGTCAGGATGCTTGATGCTTGTTCTCTAAAAAATATTGGCCAGCTGGATGATATTCAACAAAATCTAATTTTTAGACATTTTTCGGTATTTTGAAGGTTTTTTTAAACGCTTTATATTCGTGTTCCAAATAGAAGTAATACTTCCAAGAATACAGCTATTTTCCATACAGCTCAAAGTTTTCTATCATGACAGCGTTGTAAATGTTAGTAGTAGACGTCTTCACAAGATGTTTTGTTGCAGTTTTAAGACATTTCGTTTGAAATAACGTTATGTCTTTAATAAAAAAAAAATACTGCAGAGACCTTTCTTGTCTGATTTGCTTCAGTTGAGTTTATTTGATATAGTGTAGTTTAGTGTACACTATAAAATGCTAGTTTAGTGATAAAACTAGTTACTCACTATATTATTGAGCATATTATTAGCTTACGCTTGTTTTTTCTAGCATATTCTAAATTTTACTCTAGCTATTCTACTCGCAAGTGTATCACTGACCTGAAGTATTTGTTTCTATGATATGCACTACACTAAAGTACTTATTAGAAACAAGTTTTTTTTTTTTTTTTTTTTTTGATAAGACAAGTCAGTCTACTTCAGTGTCATAATGAAAACAGTGTTCTAAGAAGATTTGAATCTTGTACGTTTTGGATCAAATACCTCAGTTCAGTGTAAAATATACGAGTAAAAAATATTTTCTATATTTCAAAATCTCTTGTGCAGACGCTAATTAGAAGAAAAACAATAATATCACTGGTCGACAAATTTCGAAAAAAATTTCGACTGGAGAAGAATATGATGTTTCTTAAGTAATTTGGGTGCGCTAAATTCGAATCTGCAATCGGTTTTTTCTATCAGGTCAGGTTTTGGACATATTTTGAGAAACACAATTTCGATCGAATATGTTTTTACACTATTATAGAGTGTTCTTACGTGTTATTGAAACGAATGTTAATTGGTGACTAAAAACTTATATTGAGTAAGAGGCTTAAGAGACTGTACATTACTAAATAACACTTACGATCTAAGACTTACGATAACATACATTTATATTGGTATTTACATACATATCATTTTCTCCCAAATTTTAATGAATTTGATGTTAGTACGTTTTGCAAAAAGTTCTTAATACTACAAATATTATACAAAATATGAAGATCACAAATTCAGGTTTTATCTTCAAATTGTTTTCTAGTTTTAATTCGTTCAGAACGTCTTACAATATATTCAGCATCTATATTAGAGCTTTCAGTTCGTTTACGTTTTAAATTTGAATAAGAACTATAAGTTATAACTTGAGGATTAAATTTCACAACTTTTCCAACATATATTTTCATTTGATTTATATGCGCTACTCTCTTTCTTCCATTTATATCAATCAAATATCTTATACTACTAAGTTTCTTAATTACCTTTGCATGTATCCATTTACAATAATTGTTGAAAATATTTCTATAAAGTATTAATTCATTTGGTTTATATTCAATAATTTTATCCATATTTTTCTTATTAACTTGTTTACATTCTCTCATATTTTCTTTATTCACAAAATTGTTTTTAAGATTTGATTTACATAATTCATTGCATCCTAACTTCTCATATCCCATTTTGGGATTCACAAAATCCAGCAAGGTTTTTGGTTTATATTTAAATATCATATTTGCTGGTGATATTTTTGTCGTAGTAGTTGGTGTTGTACGGTATTTAAGTAAAAAATTATTTATCTTAAAATCCCAAGATTTATTCCTTAGTTTTGGATCAACTAAATACTTTTTCAAAGAATTTTTAACAATCTGCACTCCACGTTCCGCACTACTATTCGATTGTGGATGATACGGAGGCGATTTTAAACACTCAATACCACTCATTGTACAAAATTCAATGAACTCTTTGGATCCAAACGGCGGACCATTATCTGACACTAATTGCTTTGGCAACCCAAATGTTGCAAAAAAATTTCGCAAAGTTTCAGTAACTACATTGGCAGTGGTAGTTTTTAAAATTTTCGCGTCAATCCATTTTGAATATGTATCGAAAATTACCAAAATCGTAACATTTTCAATTTTGCAAAAATCAATATGTATTCGCTCAAATGGGTAATTTGGCTTCGGCCATGATGACAAATTTGGTTTACCTGCATTTTGAGTTACTGCACATGTATCACAAGATTTTGAAAATTGTTCGATATCATAATCAATACCTGGCCACCACACATATGTTCTCGCCAACGATTTCATTCTGACTATACCTATGTGATCACTATGTAAAAGATGTAGTACCTTACTAATAAGACATTGAGGTATAACTACACGATCACCATAAAACAAACATCCATTTTCCGTACCTAATGACAATCGCTTTTGATAAAATTTTATAACCGCATCTGGAATTCTTTTAGGCCAACCTTTCATAATAAAATCATACACCATCTTTAATAGTGCATCTTCTTGAGATTCATTACGTATTTCATCAATATTTAGAGGAATTTCGTCAACTAATTGAAACATATTTATACTATCAGTATCTTCATTTGTTATTTCTGGCAACGGAAGACGTGACAAGGCATCAGCATGACACATTTGAGAACCCTTTTTATACTTTATTGTATAATTATACATAGAAAGAAATATTGCCCAACGCTGCAGTCGATTAGACGTAACTGCTGGTAAATCTTTTCGATTTGAAAATATTTCTTTTAGCGGTTCATGGTCGCTTTTAATTGTAAAATTCAGACCATAAACATATTTATGAAACTAACGAACCGAAAATACAATAGCCAGAGCTTCGCGATGAAGCTGAGAATAATTCTGCTTAGCAGGCTTTAATGTGCTAGACACAAACATAACAGGTCGCTCTTGACCATCTATCAAGTGCGATAAAACTCCGCCAACACCATAAGGGCTTGCGTCGCAAGATATTATAATAGGCTTTGTAGGATCATAGTGAGCTAAAGTGCCCATATCCACAACTAACTCCTCTGACCAGCACCATTTTGTATTGGTCTTAGTAAGATCAAATAACAAATGTAATTCAGAAGACAAATTAGGTATACAGTGGTTATAATAATTCACCATACCCAAGTACGATTTTAGTTGCATTTTATTGCTTGGCTCAGGTGCTTCCATAACAGCTTTGACCTTCTGTTTTGATGGAGTCACACCATCACCACAAATTGAATATCCCAAGTACTCAATTTCCTCTTGCAAAAACTGACATTTATCAAAATTAACTTTAACGTTATATTCAAGTAACTTATCAAAAACTTTGTACATGTTTTCCTTACATTCTTCTAAACTATTTCCACCTATCAAGATGTCATCGCAATACACCTGCACTTTATTTAACCCTTTTAAAATTTCACATATTATTTTTGTAAATATTTGCGGTGCAGTTTTTAAACCATAAATAAGGCGTTTAAACTGAAATAAGCCAATATGTGTATTGATAGTCAAAAGTTCTCTTGATCTTTCAGAAACGTTTACTTGAAGGTATGCACCTGTGAGGTCAATTTTGCAAAAATATTTCCATCCTGACAAATTAGCTAGAATGTCATCTATTCGAGGAATAACATAATGTTCCATTTCAACAAAACGATTAATTGTTCTTCTACAATTTACACATAATCTAATAGATCCATCCCCTTTATTAACAATAACTAAAGGACTTGCCCACTTACTTCGTACAACTGGAACAAGTACACCTTCTTTACATAATCTATTAATTTCATCTTCTACTTTTTTTCTTAACCCAAATGGAACTGAATACGCTTTTGCGAAAATAGGGTAGTACTCATCTCTTAGAGTAGGGGAACTGATGCTATTGTGGTATACCTAATGTTTAGGTGGAATTTGAAAGTGAAACGTTGGATCAATTCCAGCCAAATTTTGTTATGCTTATCATTGAAGTATTGGCTACAGAATATATTTCAATAAAACGTGTGCAATTTCATTAAAAAAAGTTATTGAGCAAAATCTGAAAAAAGTCAAAAAAGCTGTTTTCAAAAAGTTGGGAGGTAATGTGGTATATATGGTGGCACAATGTGGTATATATACTGATCAGAACTTGTAAAGTGGGCTGGTAATGTGGTACATATAAGTAGGGTAATGTGGTATACTTAACCATACATCCAAATATAAAGTTTGAAAGGTATGAAATAGGTCCATAATAACATTTACATTGGTTCTCAAACTCATAGATTTTAAAAAAATAAACAGCAATCAAATAATGTTAAGAATAACAAGAAATATTCATATACCACATTAGCGAATCCCGACTATACCACACTGGCCAATTTTTAGAAATTACAAAATTGTAAAAATTAAATTGGAAACTTTGAGAATTTACATAGTTAAACACTTGCATTGCAATATTTTTCACATACCTTAATTGAATATAAATTGAACTTCACAAAAAAGCAACTTTTTCTTAACAACATTTTTTTGCAAAAAATCCGGAAAAAAAAATCAACCACACGCGATTTACGTTTCGTTCAACTGACATCAGAAAAATTTTGTTTGGTCCATGACAGCAACACATCCCTGGTTTTTCATGTTTTTCGACAGGATAAAAACAGTGACGTTCGCAGGTTCTTTCCCAAATCGGAGATATGCGACCATACCACATTGAAAAACTATACCACAATAGCATCAGTTCCCCTAATCTCTGCTTCATAATTTTTGATACAAGAATCGTTGTTTTTCGAAAATAAACTTTTATACTTTTCCATATCAAAACTCAAATTTGGCTCAATTGTTTTTACATTATTTATTTCACTGAATATTTCACGCCAACTAGGAACAAGTATATTCAACCAATTTCGACCTATCATCAAATTAAATTTATGGGGGGAATCCAACACAAACAATTCTAATTTAAACAACTCGTTTTTATACACAACACGCACAACAACACTACCAACAACAACAACATGGTCACCTGTAATAACTTTTAAATTTTTACACACTTTCTGTAACTCAATATGATCAAAAAATTTTAAATAGTCAGAAATATGACATACGGAAACGCAGGCTCCCGTATCAATTTCCATATTAAATAATTTTCCTTCCAGTGATATTTTAACTTCTAATGGGTTTGTAGAATTACATGTAACAATATTATGCAAATAACTACAATCATTTTGGTTACAATTATTTTCCAAATCTTCGCCTGAATAGCCTAAGTTACAATAATCAATATTATTAACAGAATATTTACTTTTTCTATTAAACACTTTTCTCTCATGAGATTTTTCTGAATTTTGTTTTACCTAACAGTTTCTCTCCATATGTCCAGGCTTTTTACAAAAATAACATACAATTCTATTACGGCTCTTGCTTCGTCCCCTATGACGCTCTTCTTGATAATTTCTGCTGCTTCTTCCTTTATTCTTCCAATCTGGTTTCGAATTTGTGTTTTCTTTTCTTTCAAAGTTTAGCTCATAGATCGGTGCAGTCTTCATCATCTCCACATTATTTCGAGTCATATCCATTGATAACGCAACCTGACATGCCTTATCGAATGTGTCAATACTCTCATTCAGCAATTTATTTTGAATGCTCTCATTATTCAAACCACATACAAACTTTATCAGCAATGCTCTGTCTAAAAATGTGTCAAATTCACACTCTTGCGCTAGTTGTTTTAGTTCAACGATATAATCGGATAACAGTTCTGAGCTTTGTTGATCCCGTTTGAAGAACTTAAAACTCTCGACAATAATGTTTTTCTTTGGCTTATAATGTGCCGTTAATTTATCTACGATCTCAGCATATTTAAATTCCCGTTCACTTTTTGGTGCCGACAATGATATTAATGTTTTGTAGAGATCAACTCCACCAAGGCTTATTAAAAATGAAATTTGATCACTGTCTTTGGTTATTTTATTAAGAGACAAGAGGTGGTTAATTCGATTTATATACATCGTGAAATTATCGCCTACATTATATGATTCAATGGAACCAATTATGGCTACTGGAACTTCTGTCATTTTGATCACTTTTCTTGTACTATAATTGTTTTACATTTATTTAAAAAAATGTCAATAAGTACCCGAGTTACTTTTATAAACTTAAACGAATTATTTTTATTTCTAACGAGTTTTACGAATTTAACTTTTATGTAACTATATCACGTATATATATATATATTATTCTTGCACGTGGAACTCGACCGAACGTGTTATTGAAACGAATGTTAATTGGTGACTAAAAACTTATATTGAGTAAGAGGCTTAAGAGACTGTACATTACTAAATAACACTTACGATCTAAGACTTACGATAACATACATTTGGTATTTACATACATATCATTATAGAGAAAAATTCTTAAACTTTCAAGAAATGTACCAATATCTAAGATCCAATTCAAATTGTCTGAGTTATAGCAACGAAAAGTTCATTTGTATAGTAGTTTTTTACACTTTTTCGTGTTCAAGCCAAACTAAACACTATTTGGTTGCTCCAGTCGAAAATCGTGTAGACCAGTGTACTTAATAAAATTAAAAATAAATTACCTTCATTATATCATAATATTTCTAATACTTTCAGACATCTATGCATATTGTCGATGCTTTGAGAAAACCCAGTTTCTAAACCCTACACCCACGGATATTCACTTTGTCCTTCCGTTTATAACGCAGAGAAGGAGACAAGGCAGATATAGAAAAGTATATATATTCTTGATCAGCGCCACCTCGTGAGTCGGTATAGCCAAATCCGTCTGTCTGGCTGTCTGGGTGTGCGTGGAAATACCTTTTTTGGGAAAACTGAGCAAGATACTTCAATGAAATTTATTTATTTATTTATTTTACTTACAAATTAAAATTAATAATTTGGTACGCTACCTTCCTCGTCAAATTTGGCTAGTGGGATTGAAAATGAGTGAAATCGGTCAAGAGACACGCCTACCACCCATTCAAAAATTATATTTAAAATACAACTTTAGGAGTATTTTTCACGACAATGCAACCGAAACACACATAAATACAACAAATTGCAAGTTTCAGCTCTAAAAAAAAACTGAGAAAATCAGACAAGAAGGCGTGGCACCTCCCATATAAGCAAAAGTTTCAAAATGCTATACTGAAAGAGTTTTTGAGATATCCCAACTAAATATAACTCTAATACTAACACGCTCTAAACTTAAAGTAGACAAACTCAGACACGTGGCACAGTGGTCAATAAGAGAGCGCTAGCCGGTCATAACTCCGAAAATTTGTGTATTAACAGTAATATTTTTATTACACAAATTTAAAGTTAAATATCTAGATAATATATTTCAAGTACCAGAATACCAAGAAATAATGCCATTTCTGAATTTTCGCGACTTAAACTTGATGAATTCAGAAAATGGTAGCTTTTCCCAAAAATCACTTAAAATATGTGAAAGTTGAAATGAGTTTATCTTTTGAACTAAGTAATATAACCTCATGAAACTTATTGTGAGAATAATTTGATATATTTTCTGAAGATTTGCATACTTAGAAGTTAGTTTTTTTAATACAAAAAGGATATCCGGATCATCACAAAAAATCTCTAATTTCAATTCGCAAATTTACGAATTTTGCACTCTGTAGACAATAACTTATATGTTTCATGAAGTTGCAACGGCTAGATAATTTAAGTGTGTAATATCAGGTTTTCTGAAAGTTCTACTTATTTATCTGACTCCCCCATTGCTCCCCTTCATGGACTTCGATGAGTTTTTCTTTAGCAACTTTTCTGTATTCTTGCAACGCTCCAGTTTCGTAAAACTAGTAACCACTAAAGTGTTTGAAGTAGAACAATAAAATTTGATTTCTGATATAGTATTAGTTGAAAATGGGCGTGTTCGGGTCAAGGACCCGCGCACCTCCTATATAACCAAAAATTTAAAATCACTATAACTTCGTAAATATTTCAAGTACAAAAATAATATTAAATATCTGAGTTCATATAGACAATATTAGGTCACTTCGTGAAATTGAAAGTGATCGGGTCAAGAACACGCCCACCTCCCATACTATCAAAAATTTGGAATCACTATAACTTCGCAAATATTTAAGGTAAAACAATATTATTTAATAACTGAGTTAGTATTGATAGCATTAAGTCATTTGGTAAAATGACCATTATCGGGTCAAGGTCACGACCACCTCCTATATAACCAAAAATTTAAAATCGCTATATCTTCGTAAATGCTTCAAGTACAAAAATAATATTTAATATCTGAGTTAATATAGATATCATTAAGTCATTTGGTGAAAATGGGCGTGATAAAATCAAGGAAAAGCCCACCTCCCATATAGGCCAAAATTTTGTCGTGATATAATAAATTTTTTAGAAAATTGTCCGCCATTTTGTTTACAAAAAAGATGATACCGAATTCGCAATCAGCGACCTCAAAAATCTCTTTGGCCACAATTTTGTCGTGATATAATCAATTTTTTAGAAAATGATCCGCCATTTTGGATCCGCCATTTTGTTTAAAAAAAAAAATGATACCGAATTCGAAATCAGCAACCTCAAAAGCCCCCCTAACCACAATTTTGTCGTGATATAATTCATTTTTAAGAAAATTGTCCACCATTTTGGATCCGCCATTTTGTTTACAAAAAAGATGATACCGAATTCGAAATCAACGATCTCAAAAAACTCCCAAGCCACAAAGTTGTTGTGATATCGTCAATTTTCAAGAAAATAGTCCGCTATTTTGGATCCGCCATTTTGTTTACAAAAAAAAAAGATACCAAATTTGAAATCAGCAACCTCAAAAAGCCTCTTAACCAGAATTTTGTCGTGATATAATCAATTTTTAAGAAAATTGTCCGCCATTTTGATTTATAAAGAATCGTTTTCAGATTTATTGTCAGCGACTCCCAAAACATAGAAATTGATATTTTTTTTTTTATAAAAAATAACCAGGAAAGAGTTATGGCCAGCTAAAATAGCACTCTAGACCACTGTGCTTGGTGTGGCACCTTTCATTGAAGCAAAAGCTTCAAAACGCTATATTGAAAACGTGATTTGATATAATTTCACTCAGACACAAAGAACTATAAATGCAAGCTCTGAGCAAAAATTGGGTAAGCTTGGAGGGTGTGGCACCTCTCATACAAGCTTTTTGGTATAATATCGGACAGAAACTGTATTTCAAAAACCCGAGTAGATGAGAATGTAGAGTTTATGTCTCTTAAATAATTATTTAATTATAACTAAGCACTAACTAATACTTTTCTTTTCTATGTTTTAATTGATTTATTGATTTTTTTTGTAACTAATTAAAATAACTTCAAACCTCAGACAAAATTACTCCGCAAAAATGTTGAAGAATGTCTGTGTGTTTATTTTTTCTGTGTCTGTATTAATTCTTGCCCTAAGCTTATATTGTGAGAAAAGAATATGAATATTATTATAAATTTAATGAGGTGCACGTAACATCGCATTTTTTTGAGCGTTCTCAAAATCTTAAATACAACTTAATCACTCTGTCAAGAACAGATATAACAGAATCAGAATATTTATCATGTATTTAAATGCTGTACTACTCGCACATAATGGCGTCTTTAGTTTTTTGCTTTTTATTCATTTTTCATGATGAGCATTTTTGCTTCTCTGCTTTAAGGCGCTTGTACTTAAAATCGCTCAACCATTGGAAGCTGCAGCGGCTATCCAAAATTTTGCTAATTTATTAAGTGGCATTAGTCATGGTTCAATTACTGCAATATCATTTCTGTTTTAATTCAAGCTCTCATTCTGTTTATAGTTTTCTCTTTTCAACACATTGGCTATGGCATAGCGTAGCTCGTCTGCAGCATTTGCAATGACGGCAGCAGCATTATGTATGATATTAAAACTTAAAGCGCTTTTAGGCGTAGTGCTGCAATAATAAATCATTGCCATTTTCAATGTGTAGCACACCCACTTAATGTTGCATACTTTTACATTCTGTCAACGCAAATGGCATTAAATTTTGTTTTATTTTTCTATTTTTAATATCAAAGTTATTTTTACTGTGTTGTCTCTACCATTTTAGCCTAATTAATACTTTAGAACCATTTGCTAAAGCACCTCAAAAGTAGGCTAATGTTATTAGTTGTATTTTGTGTCGCTGAGGAAACAATTTAATGGTTTTGTGAATCATAATATTTGTTAAGTGCAAATACACATTTTAAATAGAAGGACTGTTTATCCTTGAAAATGTACTTTAGCCTAAACAATACTTGATGAATGAACTGACAATGAGCAAACATTTTCATTTTAAAATTATACTGCTTCCATTTACATCACTAAATAACAGTTGACTCATTCAGTAATTGATCTTTTGCGAAAAAGGCTTAAAAATAGAATATGTATTTCAACAGAATTTTCATTAAAATGAAATATTTTCGGTAAAACGATTTTATCGAGACAAAATCATTGATGATTTCATGAAATTTCAGCTACAAATAATCAAAATAAAAATTTCCATTAAAAGTAACTTTCAGGTAGTGCTTGTTTAGTTAACATTTTTTAGTTTCAATTTAATTTCATAATTATACAAAAAATACGTTATTATCATTTCTTTTAAAAATTACATCGAATTGAAACAAGACAAACTTGAAAACATTTAAACATTGTACATTGAACAATAAACATTGAACATTGAACATTGAAAATTGAATATTGAACATTGAACATTGAACATTGAACATTGAACATTGAACATTGAACATTGAACATTGAACATTGAACATTGAACATTGAACATTGAACATTGAACATTGAACATTGTACATTGAACAATAAACATTGAACATTGAACATTGAAAATTGAACATTGAACATTGAACATTGAACATTGAACATTGAACATTGAACATTGAACATTGAACATTGAACATTGAACATTGAACATTGAACATTGAACATTGAACATTGAATATTGAACATTGAACATTGAACATTGAACATTGAACATTGAACATTGAACATTGAACATTGAACATTGAACATTGAACATTGAACATTGAACATTGAACATTGGACATTGAACATTGAACATTGAAAATTGAACATTGAACATTGAACATTGAACATTGAACATTGAACATTGAACATTGAACATTGAACATTGAACATTGAACATTGAACATTGAACAGTGAACATTGAACATTGAACATTAAATATTGAATATTGAACATTGAACAGTGAACATTGAACATTGAGGGGTAGTATCTTAAATAAATCATAGAAGAGCTTGTAGCAGTTCCAAAATCGGCCATGATGGATGAAATTTGATAAATATAAAAAGGTAGTGATGAGCAAATTCAGTCTCGGTCTTCAATCTTGGTGTAAGTGATTTTTCGGTCTCGGTCGTTTATAGTAGTATCACGCACCAGCAGGAATTGGCACATTAAAAATCCAAATGCTTCAAGAAAATGAGGCTGGAAAAATAGTGTTGAGTATGCAAAATTTTGCTTTTCTTTGATTAATTTTTTATTTGTAGGGTCATGATCCAGACCATAACTATGACCAATACTGACTACCCAAGATCAAGACTCAATATCGAAACCAAGACAGAAACACAAGCAGTCTTGGTCATGGTTCTTGCTTATCACTAGTTAAAGATAAACTTTCACTGAATGAAATTCGCTATATTTCTCAAATATATCGAAACGATACGCCAGGTAAAGAAATAAACATGTAGAGAAATGTGACAAGTTTCGTTATAATTGTTAGTAGCACCAGTGAAAATTAACCGCACTGATACTTTAACCGTTTTAGAGATTTGACGGATTATATTTTTGGTGGAAGTGGGACCGCTCATTTTTCTTCTGTTTTTCATACTTCTTTATAAAATACAACTCTTGTTTGTCTGTCTGCCTGTGTCTCCCTAACTCGATTTCGTCCGATATGCATGATTTTATCTTTTCGTCTTAGATATTTTGCATGGCAAGGCTCAAGGACAAATTTTATTTCGAAATACTCTCGGCTTCGTCCGGGATCTTAAAAATCCTATAATTCAAAAATCAGTAATCTGAGTTTCATGATTTTTTGCTTTTGAAGACATGCTATAAGGTGAAATTCCGAACAAATTCTAATTTGAAATACCCTCGGCATCGCCCGGAATATTTAAAAATTATAGCACCGGGACAAGAACATCCGCTGGAAAAATGTTCAATACAGCGATATATAAAATACCTTCTGAGGCTGTTTGATATATATGGATGAGATTAGGTACATACATTTTCAAAGGGTATCGGGAACGAAAGAACGAAGTCGCTCCTAAGTAGTTGTGTATAAACTAGAGCTGAGCCCTGCTTTTATTCGTGGCCCGCGGTTCTTTGCTCTTTGGCTACGGGCTCGAGCCTTGATATCAAGTTTAGCACGGTATTCTTGTGGGCCCAGGCCCAACCCCAAAAGCCCGAAAATTAGAAGCCCGTAAAGACCCGTAAATCACGGGAAGTTTGAGAAGCATGAACATGGAAACGGTTTTGTTCATACATAAAAATATGTAAAATAATATATAAATATGGGGCTTGGAATGACAATGAAGTAAGTCATGTCAAACAAATTGTCTTATTAGATTCTATCTAAAAATTCAAATAGCACTTCACGTATAATGTGCTTTTTCCTCATTTGAAAATCATTGGTTTAGCTTCATCAATAAGTTAAAATTTTTTTAAATCATAAAAAAGTGTGAATATTGAATAGTATCGTATTATCGGGCCGGGTCGGGCTCGTGCCTCAACAAACAATATTCGTGTTCATGCCCAGCTGGGCTTAAAAATTAGGACCGTGCCCACCTTTAATATGATCCAGATCTTAACCTATATAAAATAATTTGACAGAAATGAATTAAGTACGTTACACTTTTTCGCTCATTGGGCCTAGTTCGTCCCGGGACTGCTAAAATATTTTTCAAAATATTTATCCTTATATACTTGTATATTCAAAATCTGCAAAGACATAAAAACCATTAAAGATAACTTTGGATTAGTGTTTCAAGCTACGGTATTTTGAAGTCCCAGGATCCCGGCGTTTCTTCAAGTCACAATGTGGTACCAATCCCAGTTTGAAAATATTACAAAGGCTTGTCAACACTACTTTGGTCGGCCGTTAAATTTGTTTTCTATAAAAAATCTACTTGTGAAAAACAGTTAATTGGAAACCTCTAAAATTTAATACAAATAAGTTTCGTTCGTTTATTCCTCAAAGTTTTATTTTCATTCATTTAAGATTTTTCTTCAATTTACTTGATATTTTCCTTTTAACCATACAAAAAGGACTTTTCTACCGCTGACTTTAAGCTTAGTGAAAATATTAAAGCAAATGAATAGACAGCCGCTACGCAATTTGATTTAAACTTTATAAAGTTTTCCATTTTAGGTTTTTTTTTTTTTTTGTTTTGTTGTTTAATGGATGATATACAAAAAGTTTCAACACCAAAATTAACTAAGAATACCTAGGGCATTTTGTGGATCATAATTATAAACTGTATACAGGGTGTATTGCATAAGGTAACGAAGCTTTTGGAAGGTGATTGAAGAGGCCTAGACTAACCAAAAATTGCAACTAAAGGGCGTCTAAAATGTACCCCTGAGGAGTTTTAAGGTTAAAACTGATTTCCTGACTTGCTTAATGAAAAAATTTTCTTGAGTCACCCTAGCGCTTTAGAGAAAATGTTTTTAAAAAACTTTTAGCTGATTTTATGGGCTTTCTAAAAGTGTATTATAGGACTCAAAAAGTTATTTTCAATGTTCTGGACCTTTTAAGTTGATATTTTAAATTTTCTTTTCCTAGTTTTTGACTTTGGTGGCCATTTTACTATAGTATGGAAAAGCTCCTATTAATATGCCCTTTTATAATTTTGTTTTTGGAAAACTAGTAAATTTTCTATGTAACACTTTGGTTACTCGCATGCTTTTTTGACCCCAATTTAAAAAGTTGGTATGACAAATGTGTTACCAAATTAAAGAAAATTAAGCAAGGAGGCCATAAAAAACATGAATAGGTATGTTAATAGCATCGTTTCTTTCTAAAATGGCCGCCAAAACCAAAAAATAGGAAAAAAATATTAATATATACTTTAAAGCAGTGAAATCCAACTACTATGCCAGCAGGCATTTGAGCTTTTGTGTTTAAAAGCTCAAATTGACTAAAAAATCACTTTAGTAATATATAGAAATCTTTAGAAAAAACTTGAGCTTGTTATACCCTACACCCAGGGTATATTCATTTTGTACTTCCATTTGCAAAGCAGAGGAGGATGCGTGACAGATATAGAAAATAATCAGCGTCACCTCTTCAGTCGATATAGTCATGTCCGTCTGTCTGGTTGGCTGGCTGGCTAGAAAAACTGAGCAAGATAATTCAATGAAATTTGCTACATTGCCTTTGTTGTCATAGTTAGCTCGTGGGACTGAAAATGAGTGAAATCGGTCAACGGACACGCCTACCGCCCATACAAAAAATATATTCAAAATACAACTTTAGGATTATATTTCACAACAATGCAACTAAAATACTACAAATTGTAAGCGCAAGCTCTCAGAAAAGAAACTGGTCAAATTCAGACAAGAGGACGTGGCACCTTCCATGTTACCAAAAGCTTCAAAACGCTATACTGAAAGCTTTTTTTAAAATAGTCGAACTAAATTTTACTCGAACAATAAAAGCTATAAAAGCTTCCAACAAAAACTAATTGGAATCGGAAAAGAGCTTTAAAACAAAATACTGAAAGTGTTTTTTAAGACAATCGAACTTAATTTTACTCAGACACTAAGAATTATAAATGCAAGCTCTGTGAGAAAACTGGATAAAACCGGTCAAGGGGGCGTGGCACCTCCTACATAAGCAAAAGCTTCAAAACGCTATGCTGAAAACGTTTTTTGAGATTATCCAACCAAATTTCACTTAGACACTAATAACTTAGATCTGAGCAAAAACTGGGTGAACTCGGACAAAATTTTAAAAATACTGCAGTATATTTAATATTTGGCAAGACCAAAGGTTACACCTTTACTAGTTCTCATTAAAATAACAACAAAACATACCCCTAGAGAAATATTTAATTTAAAATAATTTAAAGCCTTTTCAAAGGTTTTCGATTTAAATATTTTCCGGAACTGTCACTCTAAAGCAATTTTGAAAAATATTCGAAAACAATTTGATGACAACATTGTTTTGATGTATTCTGTAGCTGCAAAGTTGTTTCAAAAACAAAACAATTGATAACAGATTTTTGAAAATGGAGGGATTGAAAGTGTTTTGTAAGACGTAAGCACCCAAAAGTGTGCAATGGAAAAGTTGTAGATAAAGTTTAATAAATACACGTATTTAACGCGTAACTACGTATTTCATTTTACCAGTTTCTCCGGGAAAGATTTCCGTTTTGTTTCCTCTTCCCAAAATGAAAAACACGCTGTTTGCAAAAAAAAAAAAAAAAAAAAAAAAACAATTTCAATGTAACTGACATTCAAATTCTTTTGATTTTTTTATCTTTGACCCCCATCTGCTTTCGTCTGAATTAAACTTTAAGCTGGCAGTGTTGCGATTGCAGCTACGCCTCACTTAACACCTGCTGCGTGCCTAAGCTCAGGCAATAAGGATACGACGTATACGATGACAATGGGAATGGGGATGATGAGCGAACAAGTGCTGCGCATTCAGTAAAAGTAGAGAACCCCCTAAGGATATGCAAACAGAAATATCTTTTTAAGCATATTGAAATTTTGTTGAATTTTGTTGTCATTTTGTTGCTGTTGTTGTTATTGATGTTGTTGTACTCTTATTTTGTGATTTGACATTAGAAAAAGATACAAAGTTAATGTTTTTTCCTTGAATGCGTGCAAAACAGCAATACATGGCAACAACAGTTGAGAATGTTCAAGAAATTGCAAAGACAGCAAATAATGACAGCAACAAAAGAAAAATGGCAGACATCAGCAGATTTCAGTGATTCCCTTTAACGTTTTTATCACACATTTTCATCACATGCACGACGACAGCCAGCAACTGTTGGCACTTTTTTTGCCATTTAAAAACATTTACTTTTGTAAGGCTGAGATTTTTGATGTTTTGAGGGATTCAAGTAACCGATTACTTTCCTGGATTATTTTATGAAGAAAACTCGCAAGTGTAAAGTTGAAATTACACACATAAAATAAAATTTTTAAACTTAATTATGCTTTGATACATTAATTTCAAGAAAATGTCAAGAAGTGGCTAAAACCATCGTTTAAAACAATAAAGTATCAAAAAAGCACTAGCGTGCATACAAAGAAATGCACCTAAATGTACCTAAGTGCATGATTTTCAGTACTTTCGCTGGAATAAGAATGGCCACAAACAGAATAAGACCATAGCTATTACACGGTCCGACACAAAAAAAAAACACATGAAAAAATCCAAAAAATTCTTAAAGTAGACTATACAAAAAAAAATACCCGTGTCTCGCCGTTTTTTTCACAGTAAATCAGATTTTTTTTATCGAGTTTTGAAGTTTTTTTAATCCACTGTATGTGAAAAAACCACAATAACGCATTCTTGTGTTAAATCGATGTATTTAACTATATGTTCTTTGCATCTGAGGTGTATCATGTTTTCAGTATTAAGAGGAATATTTTTGTAAACAATTTTAACTCTCTTCAACCTCCACCCTTTTCTGAAAAAGATAAGAAAATGACACCTAAGACAGGGGAATATAATGTTAGTAGGTACTACAAAAATATTTGCTATAAAATTTCACTACTAGTTGCTGAACACTAAAAAGTCAAAATTTTATCCTGAAATCAAAAAAATTGTTAAAATTAATAAGGACTTCTTACCATCAATATTTTCCAAATTTTACCCCACTGTAAAACTCTAAAATTATATTTTGGATAAAACTAGTTTTCACAAGATCATAACGAAATCATACAATGATCATTTTCCTAGAACATATTAACCCAATATATCCTGTTTTAATTGTCTTTTCGACTCCTTTTTCTAAGAACTGGGCTACAATGGATTAATGGCAGGGATGTAATAAATATGAAATGTAAAAATTGATTTTAACGATTTTTTGGGTTTCGGGATAAAATTTCGACTTTCATGCTTTAGCAACTAGCAGTGAAATTTTGTAGCAAATATTTCTATAGTACTGACTCAGTACGCTCCTACTTTAGTGTCATTTTTGTATCTTTTTAAAAAAAGGGTAAAAATGACCTACATGTGGGGGTTGTAGAGGGTTAAGATATTCTACAAAAACATTCCTTGCAATATCCTGCATAAGTTGACTGAACTCATAATACACTTCAGATGTAAGGAACATATTGTTAAATTCTTCGATTTAACACAAGAATGCGGTATTTTTGTTTTCTTCATGTACAGTGGATTAAAAAACTTCAAAAATCACGGGATTTTCTCATGTGTTTTACAAAAAATTTGAAATTATCGGGCAGTGCATTAAAAAAACTTGTATAGTTTTCGAGATATAACGGGATCTAATGTGTAAGTAAAAGTGGCGGATAATGTATTAAAAAAAAATGTGTCAGAAAATGTGCTTCCAAAAAAATATTACAAAATATATCGCCTAAAAAAAGTGTTGCCAATAAAAATGTCGCCAAAAAATGTCGCGGCCTTGAAATTTTGTCAATAAAACAGCCAAAGAAGTTTTGTTTCAAAAAGTAAATTCGACAAACAAAAAGTGTCGAAAAAATGTGTCGCCAAAAAGATGTTGAAAAATGTGTCCCAGAAAAAGTGTTGAAAGATGTGTTGCCAAAAAAAGTGTCGAAAAAGGTGTTGCCAAAATAATTATCGCAAAAACTTGTCGCCAAAAAAATTTCGGGGCCTTGAAATTTTGCCACTACCGCGGCCAATGAATTTTAACTTTGAAAAGCACATTGGACCTGCAAAAAGTTCGCTCCAGTATTGAATTTAGTACATTTCAAAGAAGTCTAGTTGCTTTCACTGATCTCAACACAATCTTTACTGACATGGTGTTTGTGTTTAAAATAAGCTTTTCTAATTTGTTTAAATAAGACAAAAAAAATAATTCATCAATGTTCAAAATAAACTTTACAATTCACATTAATCGTATTTTGCCTGAAGCCTTTTCTCCTTTAGCTTTTATTGAACGGAATAGCGCTGCTTTTTTAGATCCCTAGAATACGAACCTAGTTTAGAATACGCTTCTTTTTTTTGGAATCCTTACTATTACTCGCCTGGAGCGTGTTCAAAGAAAGTTTATTAAATTCGTCCTACTTTCATTGGATTTAACTGAGCCTTAACATTAGCATACAATGCTCGTTGTTTGCTCTTACTTCTTGAGAATCTTGAAAATCCGCGTCTTGTTCACAGCATTATGTTTATTTATGATGTAATTAATGGTTTTATTGATTGTCCCGAGATATTTCTAATAATTGGTTTTAGTATTCCTCCTAGGAGTTTACTATCATAAGAGTATGTTTCTATGAAGTGTCACATGTCGAACTTTGCCATTAATAAGCCCATTAATAGAACTCCTTTAGTCCTCTATAGATTATACAAGGATATTTTAATATGTATTTGAATAAAGCTCAATTTAAATCTATACAGCTAAGGCTTTTACCTGAGTTTTTTTTTGTATTTAAGTTAACTGTTCTAGTCCGTAATTGGTTTGATTATCCAAAGACTCAAATAAAAAAAAAATAAAATAAATTAATAACGTACAGTCAAAATAACATACTTTAAAATCTTAAAAGACAAAAATCTAACAAAACTCTATAAATGTTGTGTATTACTAAAATATGTACTATAAAAGGTCAAAGTTGACAATTGTCGAATAAAATAAACAAGTCGCTTAGTTCCCACAAAAAATTTTGAAACGTATTAGTCAAAAATTTTGTGGAAAACCGAAAATTGTACATAAAGTCAAAACTAG
The DNA here is from genome assembly GCA_951812925.1 of Calliopum simillimum. Classification (NCBI taxonomy): domain Eukaryota; kingdom Metazoa; phylum Arthropoda; class Insecta; order Diptera; family Lauxaniidae; genus Calliopum; species Calliopum simillimum. Next base: position 87,902,569 of record OX638369.1, on the reverse strand, counting down.
TAACAGAGTTTTAAAAACATGAAATATGTTGAAATAAAGCGATGATGCATTAATTCAAACGTATATATATTTCGAATTAATACACTGACAGAGCTATTTTAAGTATAGTAGAATAAACTATATATATACAAAAACTTTTGGCAAAAGCAAAGATAACACCGTTCCTAGTAAATCTAATACCCAAAAAAATGGTTCAGTGATGAGAAGTTACAAATTTTTTATTTTTTTTTTTTTTTTTCACATAACAAAAATCTTCTTGGCAACATTGTATTGAAATATTAAATTAAATATTTTTGCGCCTGAAATATTGTAATGGGCTATAAAGCGATATGAATAACAATATTGTTGCTCAGCGCTAATTTTATATGTAGCTTCACAAAGCCTTAGGGGAAAATTTCATATCTAACATTGAAATAATCAAAATTTTTACAAAAAAAGGATTGAAAAAATAACGCGAAAGAATTTTTATATTAAAAAAAATTTCAATGAAAAGAAACGACCGTCCAACCAATGTAAATGTGAGTAGTCTCACGCACATACAAAGGAATTTTTCGCATTGTCCTCGAAGGAAGCAACAACAATACCAAGAAGAAACAAGAAAGGATAATCATTGAAATTCACGATGCTGCCTGCTACTGTGACCTTATGTGGCAACTGTTACAATTTTATTGTGTGTCGGCGATTTTTATGTCGTTTTACACGCGCAAAATGATGTTTAATGGAAAAAGGATTGATAAAAAAGTAAGATTTTAATATTCTATAATTTAAAAAAAAGGTTTTAGAAAGCTGATTTTATGAACTTTGTATATATAAAAAAAAATGAATATCTCAGAAAAAAAATTCAAAGCAAGCACTGCACTTAGAACAAATGGTTTTTTTTCTTAACATTTATCATTATAAAAGGTGGGTTAAAAGTGATAGTACAGTGTGAATTGGTTGCCATTTCTTTGAAAATTAAAGATCTGGACCCTGTTCTCACATAAGTTCTTTTGAAGGAGTAAAATTGATGACATCAAGTTGAAAACATTATGGCTATTGTCTAAGAACAAACTAAGTAGTTGCGTTGAGTTTAACGTTTCATAACAGACTAATTTATTTTTGTCAAATTTCTTATGACTAGCTTAAAATGTTACATTGCTATGCGCCACTGAGAGTATTAGAATCGTATGATTTAACAGTTAGGTGAAAAGCAAAATAGAAAGAAGAATTACTCGAATGATTTTACGGTTCTTTAAATAGTAGAAAAAACAACCAGTGGCGGTGTAAACTAAATTATTAAATAGCAAAATTTTCAAAATTAAAGAATTCAAATTCTAGTCAAATAAACTTAGGATAAAACTTAATATTTTTCATAAACATAACCGCCAGCCTTGAACGGCGTTCAACATTCCTTTGGCAATTGATGAAGTTTAGCAACTGGCCTCTTGAAAGTTGAATTCTCAGTTTTGATAGTGACAACTCTGACGAGCCCATCGGATCCAGCATGGGTTTCGATTACACGGCCAAGTTTCCAGCAAGCGGGAGGTAGATTATCTTCACGTATCAGGACGACGTCACCAATAATTAGATTAGATTTTTCTTTCAACCATTTAGATTTTGGTTGAAGTGACAGCAAATAATCAGTTGACCAGCGAGACCAAAAATATTGAGTTAATTGTTGAACCAATCTCCATTTAGATAATAACCCAGTTTTGAGATGAGTTATGTCTGCTTCTGGCAACGAGTTCAGGGGCCTTCCAACTAAGAAATGTCCAGGCGTTATATAGGGGACGTCATCAGAATCAGCTTGGACTAAAGGCCTCGAATTTAATATAGCCTCAATTCTAGCTAGGAGAGTTGATAATTCCTCAAAGTTTAGTGTAGCTTGACCCATAGTTCTTCTTAGATGAAACTTCATAGACTTGACTGTAGACTCCCATAACCCACCGAAATGTGGCGTATTTGGTGGTATGAAGTGCCACTGAATACCCTTTGAAGATAAAAAATTCGAAATATCATTATTAGATTCAAAAGAAGTTACCATTTTGTGAATTTCATTCAGCTTTCTGGCAGCTCCTTGAAAATTAGTTCCATTATCGCTGTGTATATGACCACACAGACCACGTCTAGCAACAAATCGATCGAGAGCGGCTAAGAAGGCATCGGTACTCAAATCGGAGACAAGTTCTAGGTGAACAGCTTTGGTCACTAAGCAGATAAAGACTGCAACATATGCTTTGACTTTCGGGGCCTTTCTGCCACTGTGCTGCTTATACAATATAGGCCCAGCATAGTCGCATCCAACTTCGTAAAATGGAAAGGCAGCGTTGACACGAAATTTGGGCAAGTCGCCCATAAGTTGCTCTTGAGCTCGTGCACTAAAGCGAGTGCAAGCTCCACACTGGCGAATTACAGTTTTAACAATTTCACGAGCACCAATTATCCAATATTTTTGCCGCAGTGTAGCGAACAACAAAGTAATTCCGCTATGAAGATTTTTCACGTGCAAATCGTGAACAATTTTCCGAACGATTGGGCTGTCTTTATGAAGAATTATTTGATGCTGACTGTCATAAGGTAGGTCAGCTTTAGTTAATCTTCCGCCAACACGCAGCAGCCCATCAGCATCCACGAATGGTGAAAGTTTCCGTAGTTTTTTGTTAGTTAGGGTAGCTTGACCTTGCTGAATAGACGACATAATCTCAAAAAAGTCAACCGCTTGATAGTGTTTATACAATTTTAGTTCAGCAAACTTAAGTTCTTTGACTTTGAGAGGTGAGGTGTCTCTGCACTTATTTTTGAGAATGTTGACATATCGTATGCAGTAAGCTAGTACTCGCACCATTTTAGCCCAACTGGAAATTCTGTTGTTTATTCTGCTAACGGAGTCCGGATCGTAAGTAGCTGAAGCTAGAGCCACATGATTTACTGGACGAAGTTCTTCACTTGTAATATTATCCTGAGATTCGGATAGTGGCCACCAATTTTCCTCCATAAGCAACCACGATGGACCATTAAACCATAATTTATCATTAATTAAGAAGCTGGATCTTACACCTCTACTAGCAGCATCGGCTGGATTCTGTTTGCTGGGAACATATCGCCATTGCGCACTGGGAACAGTTTCTAAGATGTAGGATGTTCGATGACTAATAAAAGTTTTCCACTTCGATGGATGTGAAGACAACCAGGCTAAAACGGTTTTGCTATCAGACCAGCAAACCACTTCATTTAATTTCAAGTTAATGACAGATGCTAAATATTCAAACAGTTGAGTTAACAAATACGCTGCACAAAGTACCAGCCTGGGAATTGAAAGTGAGGCCATTGGAGCCACCTTGGTTTTAGATATGACGATGTTAGTTGACACTTGTCCATCTGCTGACGTTTTTCTACAATAAATGACTGCAGCATAGGCTAAGCTGGAGGCATCACAGAATCCATGAAAGGTTACAACTGGCTCTGTGGAAAAAATAAGTCGTTTTATATTAATGTTATTAAGTAAATAAAACTCTGAAAATAGTAGTTTGACTTCGTCTAAAATGTCAGCAGGCAACAGCTCATCCCATTCCAGTCTGGATAGCCATAGTCGCTGTATAATTATTTTCACAGCTATAATTGCAGGTGATATCCAGCCAAGTGGGTCAAAAATTTTCGAAATCTCGGAAAGCAGGTTCCTTTTGGTGTTAAGGCAATATTGATTTTCTTTTACCTTATACGAAAAACAATCAGTCATAGGATTCCAAATAACGCCAAGGAGGCATACTGTCATATCCGATGGCACATCGACCATGCTATAAATTTTCTCACTATCTGGAATCTTTTGAAGAATACTACTCTGATTTGTGGCCCACTTCCTTAAGTGGAAACCGCCAGCCGTAAGCAAATTATTTAATTGTTCTGCTAGCTCTTGAGCTTCTTTTAGGGTATTGGAGCCTGCCATACAATCGTCAACATAAAATGAATTTTTAACAGCTTCACTAGCCATAGGGTACCGATTATGCTCGTCATCACTCAGCTGTAGGAGAGTGCGAATAGAAAGATAGGGTGCGGGACGCGTGCCATAAGTTACAGTAGTTAATCGATAATGTTGAACTTCCTCATTAGGTGAATTTCGCCATAAAATGCGCTGATAGTCCTGATCACATTCTTGTACATTTATCATTCGAAACATTTGTTGAATGTCTGCCGAAAAGCAGTACTTCTTACAACGATATCTCAAAAGAACAGCTATTAAGTCTTGTTGCAAAATTGGTCCTTTTAGTAAATTGTCATTTAGCGATTTTCCATTAGATGATTTAGCAGAACCATCAAATACCACTCTTAGTTTTGTGGTTAAAGAATTTTCTCTAAGAACAGCATGGTGAGGCAAGTAATAAACGTTTTCGGACGGACGATTTATTTCCTCCTGGGGAACAAGTTTCATATGACCCAGTGACAAGTATTCACTCATAAATTCTGTATAGGATAGTTTTAAATCAGGATTAGATTTAAATTTCCTTTCCATAGACAGTAGTCGTCTTAAGGCCCCCGCATAGGATTTACCAGTTTCAGGATTTTTCACAAATGGAAGTCTGACTGAATATCTATCAGCACGGATAGTAGTAGATTTATAAAAGTCTTCAGCTTGCTGATCTTCAGCAGTCAAAGTAGTAGTCATCTGAGGGACGCTTTCAAGTTTCCAAAATAGTTGCAAAGTTTGGTTCAAATCAACTTCAGGTATATTTTGAGTCATTATGTGGCAAGTACTAAAGGTGTTTTCAGACGTACAACCTCCACAAACAACATAGCCAAAGATTGTATTTTGAGCTAGCAAATTACCATTTTTAACAATACGCCCTTCTTTTAATAGAGTAAAGAAATAGTCATATCCTACAAGGATGTCAATGTCCTTTGGAGTATCAAATTTGGGATCAGCAAGAGACAGGTTTTTTATATCTTCCCAATAGTTTATTGTAAGCGAAGAACATGGCAATTGAGATGTAAGACTCTTAAAAACATGGGCTAGCATGACAACACTTTCAGAATTATAAATAGATTTTACCTGAAGCTCGACTATACCCCGTGTTGCACCAGCCTTGTTATTTCCCAATCCGTGGATAAATATTTTAGAGGCAGATCGTTGTAATCCAAGTCTATTTGCACACCGCTCGGAAATCAACGTGTTCTGGCATCCAGAGTCCAATAGAATATTACAGCCTTGGAAGCAACCCATGTTGTCCTTAACAAAAACCCTAGCAGTGGGCAAAAGCATATTTAGATTTCTTACCTCAGATGTGGCAGCAAGATTGATTGATGTAGTTACAGCATCTATTGTAGCTTCGACTTTTTTAGGCAGTTCACTCGATTTTTTCTCATCCTTAGTGGGGAGAGAATCCACTTTTTTCACCATGGCAGCTGCGACCGTATTGTAGTTAGAATTTCGCTCTAGATGAATATAAGAATGATGATGACCTTTGCAAAATTCACAAAGGTGTTTAGATGGACAATTTTGTACTGAATGTCCCTGCTTCAAACAATTAAAACACAATCTTTTCTCTTTTACAAAATTTATGCGATTGGGCGTAGACATCTTGATAAACGTAGGGCAATAGGCAAGATGGTGGTCTTGAGAGCACGCAAAACAGGATCGTTTCATGTAGCCAGAATAAGTTCTGACGGATTTAATTTTAGATTGTGTTCCGCCAGCGCGTTGCTTTTCAATTGGAGTTGGAACACGTTCTAATGCATCACAACGTTCATTGATGAAAATGATAAAATTCTCCAGCGTAGGAAATGTAGTTTTACTACAATGCTCAGCCCAAGAATGATGAGTTTCTCTATCGACTTTTTTAAGTAAAAGATGTATCAGCCACGGATCGCGTTTCTCTGCTTCCTCGCCTTGCGCTCTAAGCCCACGTATAACTTCATCAGCAATATTCGATACGTTTCGAAGACCTTGAGAGTCATCTGCTTTAGATATAGATAAAAATGTTTCGATTAAAGAATCAATAACCAGTGAAGGCTTATCATAACGATCTTGAATCTTTTTTATGGCTTCCTCGTAGTTTTGATCTGACACAGCAAGATGTCGTATAAGCATGGCAGGCTCACCCTTTAACAACCCTTTCAGATATTGAAACTTCTGTGATGCAGTCAATGTATGGTTGTTATGCACTGAGCTGTTGAATAAATCAAAGAATGATCTAAATTCAGAGTAGTTACCTTCAAATATTGGAATATTCAGCTTAGGAAGTCGTATATCAGCAGCTGGGGCAGCGGTGTTCGCGGTAGGTGACGAAGTCGTAGCACCAACATTTGCTAATGGCGGTTGTAGCGCTGTCAATTTTTCCAAAAAAGATATTTGGGACTCCAACAGTTTCTGCATAGCATCTTGATGCGTTGTTGTTGAGTTGAGGGGATCACTATTAACATTTGCAGCAAGCAGCTTGCAATCAATAATTTCACTTAACCTAGCTTTCATTTAAAAATATTTCTCAAATTCTTTTAATTCAGTATCACGTTCCTGGAGGCAGTTCCCTTTAGATAGGTTATTTTATTCCGTAGAGTATCGATGGTAGCCATAATTACTTAGGAAGTTTTTTTTACCCAATTTAATTTTTATAATAAAATCCAGTTGAGGAGCACTTCAACAGTTAAAACACTTTTTTAGTTTTTATAACAAAATCCAGTTGAGGACCACTTCAATAGTTAAAACACTTTTTTAGTTTTTTTTTGTTTTTTCACAAGTTGTATGTGAAGCTTTATGCAGCTGGGCAAAAGAATTTGCAAACAGTTATGTTCGTATGTATGTTTTCAACGCAACAACAATATATATATACACAATGTTTTTTTTTTTATTATGCGCAGTAATAAGCAGTCACAATTAAAACACACAATTTTGTTTTTGTTTTTTACTATTAAGCGCGGTAATAGAAAATAAAATTTAACTCTCTTTAACGCGACAACGATCACGTCGGGGTCACCAAAAAATGTCTAAGAACAAACTAAGTAGTTGCGTTGAGTTTAACGTTTCATAACAGACTAATTTATTTTTGTCAAATTTCTTATGACTAGCTTAAAATGTTACATTGCTATGCGCCACTGAGAGTATTAGAATCGTATGATTTAACAGTTAGGTGAAAAGCAAAATAGAAAGAAGAATTACTCGAATGATTTTACGGTTCTTTAAATAGTAGAAAAAACAACCAGTGGCGATGTAAACTAAATTATTAAATAGCAAAATTTTCAAAATTAAAGAATTCAAATTCTAGTCAAATAAACTTAGGATAAAACTTAATATTTTTCATAAACAGCTATTAAAGGGTCACCTCCTTGTGCTCGTTTTATACTGCTCAAAAAACTTCTGGCGCAACTATGTTTGATGCTATTTGAGCACATTCTGCATGCAGTAGTTTCTGAAAAACTTCTTTGGTCAAAATAAATGACAAAATATCTGAAGTTTTTTTTGCTAATGCTCGTGTCTCACTTACAGTTATTTTAAGAAAATTTTTTACAAAAAAAGTTTTAAAAGCTTTTTCTCCTGTGACTCATGGTTTTGGAGATGTACCCATTTAAAAAGTGGATAATGATGTATAATGTGCGAATGTGCAGAATATGATAAGTCCGTTTTTATGAAGTTTTCAGGAGACGAAATTTAAAATTTAATTTGATGAGATAGGGCTTACAAAATCTGGCATATTATGTTATGTCATATCTTTTACCTTGGGAACCAGAGAGTGTCAAGATTTATGATTTTTTCAGTTCCAATATCACTCTCAGAGCTCTATTAGTAATAGACTATTACGAAAAAATCGCACATATCATATTTTGCACATTTAGTCAAGATAAAAAAATTGGATAATCGATTCTGGTTCAAAAGTTATTAGCAATATAGTGATGCCGTCTTTTTTCAATAGTGAAAAAAGTGTTTATGACAAAGAATGCTTGGAATTGTTCAAAAAACACGTGCGAATTTTTTCAGAATTTTTTGAGACTTTTCATAATTTTTCAAAAATTGGTCCGAAAAAAAAAATTATGTGCTTCTAAAACTCAATAGGACATGAAATTTACAATGGAAGATTAATAAGAAAACGAATTAGCATATTTAGATGCACTACTAGTAACGAAATGCAATGGACTCAACATAATCAACTGGTACCAAAAGGTCATAGCATCTGGACGTCTCATAAACTTTTACTCCAAACATCCAAGGATAATGATTTTCAACACGGCATAAGACTTTGTACTTAGATAGAGTTTTAAAAATCAGTGACAGTGTGTAAAATGCACAAAAACAAGTTCAAAATACTTAAAAGTGATTCTGCGAAAAAACGAATTAAGTCATTTTCAATAATTTTTTAAACTATGAGAATAAAAGATACCGGAAGGAAAATTGGTGTTTCTCAATACTTTGATCTTTTGACTATTCGAAAATATTTTTCACCACTTCCGTACCTCTTTCCAGTAGTAAGAGGGGTGGTTGAAAAATACATTGGTAAAAAAACTTTTTTTAAAAAAACTTTTAAAAATATAAGGAAATGACAATGAAAAATATTAATGATGAGGTTTTATAGCCAAAGAACTAATCTATCATTTGCAATCCAAAAATCAACACCTGTTAATACCTGATAGGCACAGGTACGAGTCAAAGTTAGTCTTCGATTAATCGAACGATTTTTTTGAAAAAGGGCTGCCTATAAACCTCGTGTCACTAAATTTCGCTAAAATGTTGCCCTTTACCACCGTTTCATCTATGTGACAGTTGGTTGGAGTACAAAAAAAAATATCGTCACATTGGCGGGAAGGGGGGACGTCAAAAGGAAAATTTTTTTAAAAATTAAATAATTTATTGGGTGTACAACTTAAAAACCGGAATTTGACGGTGGATGTCCGTACTAACAAATATCGTGAAAGCTCGAACTTTATATATATGTAATTTTGAAGGTACATTTGACAGCTGTCAAAATCAGTCAACAAAACAATTTTATCTTGTGTGCATCATTATTATTTTTCACGATGAATAACTTCGAAAATTGGAGAAAAAGACAGCATTTGCGGGGGGGTTCTAGTGGGTCATTTTTTTGCAAAGAAAACAGCTACCGAAAGTCATCGCATTCTTGTGGAAGTTTATGGGGACTATGCTCCAGCTGAATCAAGCTGTCGTGAGTGGTTTCGACTGTTTAAAAGTAGTGATTTTGATGTCGAAGACAAAGAACGTCCTGGTCAGGACCAGCTAGGTGTGATCCATTATGAGCTGTTGCCAGGTGGCCAAACCATTAATGCTCAACTCTATCGTCAACAATTGATCCGATTGAAGCAGAAAATTCAGGCAGAGCGGCCAACGTATGCGAACAGACACGAGTCAATCATTTTCCACCACGATAACGCTCGGCCACATATTGCTGCCCCAGTCAAAAATTACCAGGAAAACAACGAAAAACAACGGATGGGAAATTTTGCCTCACCCGCTTTATAGCCCAGACCTTGCACCATCAGACTACCATTTGTTCCGATCGATGCAGAATGCCCTATCAGGAATACGCTTCACTTAAGTTCAAGATATCGAAAATTGGCTCGTTTCATTTTTGGCCGCCAAGCCGGCGCAATTTTTTTGGGATGGAATTCATAAATTGCCTGAAAGATGGGGAAATGTTGTAGCTTCCAATGGACAATACTTTGAATAAAATATGTTGTAACATTTTTCCACAATAAAGCATCAAATTTCGCTAAAAAATTCCGGTTTTTAAGTTGTACACCCAATATAAAATTTTTTTATGACGGATTTGGAATCAGGAGGCGCCAATTAGTCTAAAAAAACCAATTTCTATGGCGCGGCAGAAAATGGACTAAGACATACAATACTTTACAACAGCTTTATAGTAAGACAAAAGGAACCAATTGACTAACAGCACCAATCCAAACTAGTTTAAAGCATCCCATGCAATATAGTAGTGCCGGAAACAATATATGCAATGAGGTATACATTGGCATAACAAAATCAAAATTTAAGACCAGGATATCCTCACATAAATCGGACATAAAAGCTGGATATAGAAGCATCAACAAAACTGCACTCGCGTCCCTTTGCTTTGAAGCGTCACTTACCAAATTTCAAAAATGCAAAAAATATTGCAAAAAGAGAGTAATTACACTTAACGCAGCAAAGAAAAGCATCAATTACAAGACAGACACAGAAAATTGTGCACATATATATGTATAGGTATTTAGTAACCCAAGAGAAAAAATTTCTAGCGCTTCTGATCCAAGCACTTTAAAAGCGCTTGCCCCATAGAAATTTAGAAGCACTTACACCATAATTTTTTGTAAGGCTGCAGTAAGAACAAAATGGGTTCGAACCCAGCCCGGGTAGTTTTTTTTTACATATTTTTTTGCTTTATTATTTTTATATTAAAACATTTTTTTTTTTCAACGTTTTTTAATTTCAATTTTCTATGTTGCTTTCTCTTATTTATTTACTTTTGTTAAATTGAATTAAAATTGATTACACAATGATTTCATGTAAGGCTGCAGTAAGAACAACATGGGTTCGAACCCAGTCGGGTAATTTTATTTTTTATTTTTTTTTTTTTTTTGCATTATTTTTTTTTTTTTTTTTATTAAAATATTTTTTATTTAACATTCTGTTATTTAATTTTTCTATTTTCCTTTCTCTTATTTATTTACTTTTGTTTGATTGAATTCAAACTGATTACACAATAGCCGTATTCACGATGTTGTTGCATCGTAGCATATGCAAATTTGCAAGAGTATATAATTCTGAGCGTAACTGTTGTAAATTGCGTTGCAAACGTTTCAGAACAGCTGGTGTTTGTTTTGCTTGTCAAACATAATTTGAAATTAGAAATTTTTAACGGTCAAATTTTGAATTAATGAAGTTTTATTGAATTTTTTAACTTTATTCAAAAGAAAAATTATGTTTTATTAAGGAATTAGGTGATACATTTCACAATTTTTACAAATCTTTTTAACATTTTGGAGGCTGTATGAATTTCGTAATACATAGATGCTCAACAGTCCTAATAACATTAAACTTGCTCCAAGAACTGTCGCAAGCGCAGAGTTCTTGACTTCTTCTATACCGATGTATACATTACATCCATGTTTACGATTTGCTTAATGTAAAATCCAACGAAGAATCCTTATTGAAGCGAAAAAAAACTTGGCAGATTGAAATATATGTGTTTGCATTAATTTTTGCATTTGTAATAAAAATCAATGTCAAAAACACAAATGTCATTAAACAGTTGTGAAAATGTGTTGCCAATCACACATGAACAAAGGAAAATCAGTCACAATAGAGACTTGCAAATCGAGAATGCAATAGGTTTTTGTCTTGCAAATTTGGTCTTGCTTACAAGACTCTTTCTTTTGAAAAATTAATGAAAATTGTTTTTGTAAAAGGAAATAACTTTGCATTTGCTACGATGCAACAAGATCGTGAATACGGCTAATGATTCTATGTAAGGCTGTATGAGCATTCGAATGTCAAATTCTGTTTGGACAACATTTGCTTAATATACAAATTTAATGCCTCTTCATATCATCGAGCATTGGTGTAGTGGTCTAAAGAGTTGGTGAATGTTAGTAAAAATAATCTGTTTCTATCTATAAACGGACGGTCGTGAATTTAAATCCAGGTGCTGCCAGTTTTTTATTTTTTTTTTTAATTTTATTGAAAAAACGCAAACCGCAGCATTACAAACAAGTGCTTCAAAAAGCTTTTCGAAGTAAGGCTGCGGTAAACTTAAGCGCGCTTACACCCTATGACATGCAATGTTAAAAAGAAAGAATAGTTCTTACGGAGCGGAAGCGGTTATTGGTGAAAAAGCCCAAGAGGAAAAATTTCTAGCGCTTCTGATCCAAGCACTTCAAAAGTGCTTGTCCCCATAGAAATTTAGAAGCACTATCACAATGATTTTTTATAAGGTTGCAGTAAGAACAACGTGAGTTCGAACCCAGCCCGGGAGAATTTTTTTTTTACTTTTTTTTACTTTTTTTTGCTTCATTTTTCTTTTTTTAATTAAATATTTTTTATTCAATATCTTTTATTTCACTTTTCTATTTTTTCCTTTCTCTTATTAATTTACTTTTGTTTAACCGAATTGAAATTGATTACACAATGATTCCATATAAGGCTGCAGTAAGAACAATGTGAGTTCGAACCCAGCCCGGGTGATTTTTTTTTCCGTTTTTTTATTTGCTTTTGCTTTATTTTTTTTTTTTTATTAAAATATTTTTTATTCAACCTTTTTTATTTCACTTTTCTATTTTAATTTCTCATTTTTATTTACTTTTGCTTACTTGAATTGAAACTGATTGCACAATGATTCTATGTAATGCTGCAGGACAGCATTTGCTTAATATACAAATTTAATACCTCTTTATATCATCGGGCGGTGGTGGAGCGGTCTAAAGGGTTGGTAAATGTAAGAAAAAAATATCTAGCACGCGGAGGGTCGTGGATTCAAATCCTGGCGCGGGCAGTTTTTTTTTTTCTTTTTTTTTCTTTTTTTTATTTTTATTGAAAAAACGCTTACCGCAGCATTACAAATAAGCGCTTTAAAAACTCTTTTTTGGTAAGGCTGCGGTAAGCTTTTGCTCGCTTACATCCTATGACATGCAATGTTAAAAAGAAAGTATTGTTCTTACGGAGCGGAAGCGCTTATTGGTGAAAAGGATGCACTTCAGAAGGGTTTTTGAAGCACTACTTTTCCCCTTGGGAGATCACAGAAGGGTTTTCGAAGCACTTATTTTCCCCTTAGAAAGTCAGGGGGCAAAAAGCAATAGAAAGAATTAGTTTAAGTGACACCGTGTGTAATAAAGCGTACGTATTAGTGAATTGTATTTTAATTTTATATAAATTGTGTTAAATAGTGTTTTTGTTTTATATCTAATTTTTAGCACGCTGATGATGAGTTGTAATTCAATTCGAAATATTGGAATATAAAGAAGTAATTAAAAAGTTTTTCAAATCTTTTAATTAAGCATATGACTGAAAATAATTAAAATTTTGATGAAATAATGCACCTTTTAATAAAAATAGATATTAAAGCTATAAAAAGAAAAAAAAATTTAGACACAAAATTGTTCTCTGAAATCCGCACAATCTATTTTTGAAAAAAAATTTGAGTGGTTTCAATTAATAAAAAAGCTACGCGCACTTAAATACCGCTACTATTTTCCTTGCCCATGGGATTCACGCATTTTCGCTCGCTACCCGTCTTAACATGCATTTTCAATTTCTGCACATATTATGATTCGTTGTTTTGGAACAGCATGCAGCGGTGAAATGAGAAAATCGCATTAGCAAGGCGCCTATGTAGCGGCATTTAAGTACACGAAACTTTTTTATTTTTTTATTTTTTATTTTCAAGAAAAGATTGTGCAGATTTCGTACAATAGTTCTGTGTAAAAATAATTACTTTTAGTCCCATTACAAAAATTTCATAAATTTTCGCTCAATATTTACAGAGAAATCGCAATTTACATGCTTATAACTTTTAAAAAAATTTAAATTAAAAAAAAAAAATACATATAAAGCAATAATCCTGATCAAAAACTCTTCAAAGTACTACCAAAAAAAGTTTTTACTGCGTGTTGCAGAAATCTTGTGAGTTGATAGTAAACTATTATTGCTTTGATTTTCAGCAGTTATGAAATGACTTCATCTAATGCAACGCTACCTCTCGCACTAAAACGTTAGGAATGATTTGATTTTCGAACGAAGAACGGGGCTCCTAGTATTCAATCAAAGGCTTCTACACGCTATGCTGACAGAGTTTGTTAAGGTTAAAGACTTTCATACGATTTTTTAATGTAATATTGGGTATTTCTTATTTAACTAGGGCAAAAATAACATCCTTACTAGCTATTTCTTTTTTTTTCCAAGTGTAGAAAGTAATAAAAGAAATATAGTTCAACGATAAGTGAAAATTGAATATACGCGCAACAATGCTGAAAATTTTCTTAAAAGAAAATTCTCTTTTTCTTATCACATGAGATACGGCAACAGCACAGTGCAAAATATGTATGTGACGCGATAACGTGTTGAATAATGCAAATGTCCTTCGAAGGATATACATACAAAAGTCGTTGTCTTGTGTGCTGCGTTGCGTTAAGTTGTTTGTTAAAAGTGAAAATGATTTGTGGAGGAAAAGAAAAATGGAAAATGTAAAATCAAATTGCGATTTTCTTGGAAACAACAAGCTAAATTCCAATTGACTCCAGCAAACAGGCAAACAGCTTGTCGTCCTGTGATAAATTGAAAAAAAAAAAAAAGAAACCAAATGAAAATTCTTAAGTGTCAAAGGGCGCTCATATTACTCTGAAAGGCGTACGAATTTTTGTTTAGTTATGGAAATTTGTATATTTTCATATTGCAACATATGTCATACATATAACAAATATTGTGCTTCAAAAATCTACACATTAATTTGACATTGATGCTGATTGAGAAACATTTATTTAAGATTGAAATAAATTGAAAATTTTTTGAAAATATAATAAAAATTACTTGTTATCATGGCACATAACTTTGCTTGCACGTGCAATAAAAGCGATATGTAAGTACATCTTCTCTTCTTATACGAGATAAAATTGTATTTTTGTTTTTTTGTTTTTTTTTTTTTTGTTTCTTTGTACTTATTTCTGTGCCAATATTTTTTCTCGAAAACGGCTACAGCGATTTTAATGAAACTTAGAGCAGTGCTAGATATTAGCATGCAATGAACTTTGTAAATGCCCACCAGAGGACGTGGCACAGCCTTAAATTTTAAATTTGATTTAGTAATAACTCGCAAACCATATAAGATATTTGGATGAAATTTAGTAAGCGGGTACGGGTTAATAATACCTCGTAACGGACAAAAAGTGGGCGGGATCGAAGAAGTGCCACGCCCACTTTTTAGCCATTGAAAATTTTGATTTAATATTACTCAAAAACGACTCCAACAATTTTGATGAAAATTTAGGAGATGTTACATCTGCAAACAAAGATTAATATGCAATATGCCGTTATATTGGAAAAACTCGTTGAAGGGCGTGGCACCACCCAAAAACTTATAATTCGGTATAAACAGAAAACTAATAAAGCATCTCTGATCTGAAGGTGGGCGAAATGTCGCCGTTGCGCATAGAATCTCCCATACAAGCAAAATACGTTAAATGCTATTTCTCGCAAATGTTACAAGATATTTTAATGAAATTTGGTGTACAGGTACTACTTATCAATTCCTTATAATATCCAAAAAGTGGGCGGAATCGAGGAAGTGCCACGCCCACTTTTTTGCCATTGAAAATTTTGATTTAATATTACTCAAAAACGACTCCAACAATTTTGATGAAAATTTAGGAGATGTTACATCTGCAAACAAAGATTAATATGCAATATGCCGTTATATTGGAAAAACTCGTTGAAGGGCGTGGCACCACCCACAAAATTATAATTCGGTACAAAAAGAAAATTAATAAAGCAATCAGTCTGAAATTAACTGTGGGGAGCCTACTTGCTATAAGGCATTTCTGATCTGAAAGTGGGTGAAATATCGGCGTTGTGCGTGGAACCTCCCATACAAGCAAAATACGTTGAATGCTATTTCTCGCAAATGTTACAAGATATTTTAATGAAATTTGGTGTGTAGGTACTACTTAGCAATGCCTTGTAATAACCGAAAAGTGGGTGGTATCGAAGAGGTGCCACGCCCCCTTTTCAACCATTAAGATTTTGATTCAATATTACTCGAAAACGACTACAACAATTATAATGAAAATTTAAGAGATTGTACCCCCAAAAATAAGTAATAATATGTTATATGTCGTTATATTAAAAAAACTCGTTGAAGGGCGCGGCACCGCCCACAAAAATATAATACGCCATAAAGAGAATACTACTAAAGCAATCTTTCTAAATTTGACTGTAGGGAGTCAACTTGCTATTAGGCACCTACGAACTGAAAGTAGGCAAAATATCGCCCGTGAGCGTGGAGCCTCCCATACAAGTCAAACACAATAAATGCAATTTCTCGCAAGTGGTACAACATATTTCGATGAAAACTTTGGTAAATAACTCAGGCACAAAAAAATGGAATGAACTTTTTATTCCTTACATGTCAGCAGAACTGTCATTATACCTGCAGGATTTTGAAATATCCTTGCTTGAAATTGAAGAAAACGCTGCGTTCAGTCTTACAGCGTAACTACAAGAAAAGGTGAAATTCTTTTTTATTAATGGCATCGAATAGCCACGCTTTTCCTTATCAAAATATCCTTTCGGATTTTTCCAATATGACTTTTATTTTCCGAGTTATGTTCCTTTGAAAATACGATATTTCAGCTTCATACAAAAGACGAACTATTTTGGGTGCGTGGCATATCCCATTTATTTATTTTGGGGCATTCTATTTCACCAAAAAAAAATTTGGAGTTTTTGATATTTTTTTATACCATTCGATACTTTATGAGTTTTTTCTTATTATTATTCTCATCGGTTAGTTATCATTTTGAAAGCATGAACATTGGAGGTGAAAAGGTACGAGTTTCATAACAAAAAATAGCTATGAATAAAAACAATCGACTAAAATAATAAGATCAGATTGTTGACCGAGCAGGGATCGGTCTCCAGGTACTAAGATATTATAGCTAAAAAAACTATCTAGACTCGAGAGGAGTTTACTTCCCTGCAGGACCACAGACTATTTCAAAACCAGTTTGTAAGCTGCTCCTTGGGGGCGACCGACTAGTCCAAATTCTGATCCCATCACATATAAAGTTCTATTTACGTTTTACATTGTTTGTCATAAGCTTTTCGTCACATCCCATTATATCTCCCAAGAAATAGGAGCTACTTTTATGAAATTTCGTAGGTAGGTAAATAAAGTAAATACCATTGAGTGAAGGTCACCCGAAGCCCTCATAGTCAAATCAGAAAATATCCAGATATATTTACAAGAGGGAAAAAATCTACTATCAAAAAGCTTTAATTCATAAATTTATAGGGATATCTAGACATACTAGAAGGAAAACATCCATAGTGGAGTGCAAACAAGCTTTATTTGATTTATTTCCAGGGACACTTGAAGGTTTCCGAAGGTCAACCGAAGCCTTCAGAGTCAAAACGAAGAATACATAGATATATTAGGGGGAAAACATCTATCGCGGTTTATGAAGAAACTTGAAAAGATTCATATCCTGGGATACCCAAAGGTTCTTGAAGGTCACCTTAAGGCTTCATAGTCAAAATTAAAAATATCTAGACATACTACTGGGAAAATATCTGTACTAACAAGCATTAAATGATTTATTTTCTGTGACAGTTCAAGGTTCCCGAAAGTCACGCGAAAGCTTCATTGTCAAAACGAAGAAAATCTAGATATGCTAAAAGGAAAACATCTATGGCACACTATAAACGAGCTTTGAGTGATTTATTTCCACCCGAAGTTCACCCGAAGGCTTCATAGTCAAAACAAAGAAAATCTAGAGAAATCTGGTAAAGACTTTCAAACATTTTTTTGAATAAAATTATATTTTTTGGCGTAAGCAACTGTCTCCTTATGCATTAAATTTGGAACAAAAAAAGGTCAATTGTCTCCTGATGCATTACATTCGGACCGGAAAAGAGACCAATTTTTTTTTATTTCATATATAAATTTCAACACATTTGATTTGAAATTTAAATTTAACGCAAAAATTTCAAAAGGCTTCATAGCAGAATGTGATAAAGAGTTTGTTATAAATATATTTCTGAGCAATGAGTTCCGGGTTCGAATCTCATTGTGGATGAAAATTCTTTTATTAATTTTTTATTATTTTATACCTCGGCTATGTTGGACATTTGTTTCATTTTCTGCTCGGAAGACTCTTCAGACAAATTGTGTACAAATTAATAGAAATTTAAAAATTGGAATTGAAAATCACCGAGTGCAGGATTTGAACCCAGGCCTCTCCACGCAGCGCAAGTCACTAGACCGATACACTATCGTTTGCTCTTCTTCCCAATCGACGAACTGCCAAACAGTACGTCGACAATAATGTTATGAGTATAATCGATACACAATTGGACCACTTTTGGTACTAATGAAGGATTATGCATTACATTTGTACCATTTTTGATGCAATTGACCGACTTTGCATTACATTTGGACCATTTTTGTTACAACTGATAATTTAAGTGAATTTTTTTCTAGTTTAAGATGTAGTCTATTATGGACTACTAACAAAAAGACTAGACCAAAGATTGGACTATTGAGATAATTGACTCTATTTGTCCTACAGGGTTACTTTTCGCTTTCATAGACAACGCCACGCTACTTTTTTTATTTGAAAAAATTATGTATAAAGTCCCTTTATACCCAGCAAAACATTTACATAAATTACTTTCCCTAGCAAATATTCTTGGGAAAAGTAATAACTCCTAATCGTTGAGGATTCTCATCGGACAAATAGACATTGGGAATGGTATGATATACACAATTCCTTCAATAACCTTTGATATGGATGTGAGAATACTTATAGGCATATAATCACCTAATCCAAAAGTTTACAGCATGTGATAATAACGTATTTAATTTCTCACTGGGTATGTAAAAACAAACAAAAATCTACCTACATATTTACATTTCCAAAAACAAATTACTTAACATGCTTTAAAAAATTTGATCTGAATTTGATATACAGATTTTCCATGTATACATTTATCTTTTTCCAAGTCCATTTCAATCATCACACCATAGATATAAAGTCAAATTACATTTTTCCCCTTAAACCACAAATGACAAAACAACAAATGACATTCATTTATTGAAATTCATGTGCGTGTACGGTACAGATAAGAAAACATATTTGTAGTTTTTACCTAAAAAGAGACAAATGTGGCTGTACGACATGACAAAGTGTTGTGTTGCAAAATATCTGAGATCTGTGACAAAAAAGACAACAAATCATTGACATAAAAACAACAAAATTTATTTTACAAAATGATTTCTTAAAGAAAATGAAATGGATTATCATGCATTTTGCTTTAAATAACAACATTATGGGTTTGTTTGTTAAATATATAAGTAATAACACCTTTCTATATTATTTTATTATGAAATTGTGATTTTGGTTGCTTATATTTCTATAGAATACAGCATCTACATGTATGTTAAAAAAAATGTTTTAACATATCGTCGGGTTAAAACTACAACTAGACATCTACATATATTGATGTTTTGAGTTAAATATACAGAAATATGAAGAATAAACGGCTCTATGCCTCAGTCTAGTGGGTTTTTTGAAATGCGGTTCCCTTCCAATTTTTTTATAAAGAATAAAAATCCAAAAACTGCCAAATCCCATACAAAAAACGAATTTCAAAAAACTTAAAACGCTTTTTCCTCTAAACATGAAAAATGTAGATGTCTAGTTATAGTTATAACCCGACGATATGGTAATGAAAATAAAGAGCTTTAGGTTATAAGGACTGTCCCAGAAGAAATTGATATTTCGTTTTTCATCAGTAAAATATACCCAATGAGATTTTTTTAATTTTTCTTTTATTTTTCTAATGAGTACTAAGTATACTCTTTAGTAAATGACGATAAAACTATTAAGAAATATTTTTTTCTGTAAAATACTTATTGTACCTTTTCTCAAAGCCCTAAATTAAGATTTGTCCAATTGTTTCGTCGAAAGAACCGTACGACCTTCTCATTTATTTCTGAAATCTGGTCATTTTTTTTTTTTTTTTTTTTTGCAACATTTTTACTCCTTTGAAGAGCCAATTTCATAAAAGCTCAATATCTCTCAAATGGTCGAAGCTCTGAGCTGGATTCGCCTTTTTTGAAACAAACTGTTTTTTATGCTCTTGTACCACTCTATGGTGGTTTTAGAGTAGTGAGAGATGGCTAAATCAGTCCAAAATATTACAATACCTTCGTGTCTACGAATAAATGGCAAAAGACGTTTTTCAAGACACTTGTCAATATAAATTTTCGATTTTGTTGTGCCCGGTGTTACAAAAAAACTGTTTCTCAAACCGCAGGTGCATATGGCCCCGCCAAATTTTGTGATTTTCTTTCCTCTTATTTTGCCCTGCATCTGCCTCCTTTCTATAAAGGTATAAAATTCGTGTCTCGATAGCTGTTTGAAATCTGCTTTAACGTGTGTTTCATCGTCCATTACACTGCCGTCAAATTTAGTTAGGAAGCCTTAATATAACTTTCGGGCTTGATTTTAAGCCACCAGCTACTATTCATCAAGACGATCTGTTACTTTTTGAACGCTGTAGGTCTTCAGCTTACCTTTCTTCTTTAACCTTTGCGAAGCATATTGCGATGTACATGTCCTTACATCAATATGTCGTATTGAAGTGTCGGAATTCTGCTTAATCCAGGTTTTTTACTTACTTGAAATATTTTTTGTACGAAGATAAGCCTTTGAACAATGATTTTTGATGCACTTGTTTTTTTTAACTAAAGCTATGGATTAATATTTGAGTTCTGGTTTTTTTAGGTAATTGGACAAAATGACTGTGCGCCTTTTCCTTTATTGCTAGACATCTTTATCGTTTGAAATGTTTTCACCAAGTGTTATATGTTTTTTTAATGTCATATTATATAAAAAAAAGTGGCACCCATATTTTGACCTGCACTATTATCAGCTAAATCATAATCTTAAGAAAGAAAAGTATCAAATTTTTCTAGGACAGTCCTTATGAACTTTCTAAAAGTTTATTTAGTTTTCAAAACTAAAAAGAATTTTTCAAAGTTCGGGACCTTTAAAGTTGTTATATTTAATTTTGTCGCCTACTTTTTGACTATGAAGGTAATTTTAACATGAAAAAAGTCCTTAAAGCATACAATTTTATAAGTTTTTTTTTTTTGAATCCTCCTTATATTTTCTTTAATTCTGTAGTACATTATTAATACCAATTTTTATACCCTTCACCCAGGGTATAAGTATTCACTTTGTCTCTCCGTTTGTAACGCAGAGAAGGAGGCATGACAGGTATAAAAGTGATATATTCTTGATCAGTGTCATTTGCTGGGTCGATATAGGCATGTCAGTCTGTTTGGCTGGCTGAGTGTTGCTGAAATTTGGTTCAGTGTCTTCGTTGTAAAAGATAACTCGTGGGATTGAAATTGAGCGAAATCGGCGAACGGACGTGCTTTCCACCCATACACAAAATATATTCAAAACGCTATATTACTTAAGAGTATTATTTGCCATAATGCAATCAAAATCTATATGTTAATAGGAAAGACAAAAATTTGTCCTACCTTTTTAACGATGTTAGAAATGGAGCACGACTTTGAATTATACAACATTCGAAAGATATTTGTGTGTAAATGCGCACAAAGTTAAAATTATTGTAATATTTTGCCATTAAGCCAGGTAAAATTAAATGCAAATTTTTCAATATTAACAACGACAAAATAAGCGGTCACACAGAGCTGAAAAGAATATACAGCACAAAGAGACAAAAATCTGACTGTCACTAACTTCATGTTTTTTGTTTTCTTTTTGTTTCACATTTTTCATAGTACCAGGGATGATAAATGAGCTATTCTATTTTGTAACAAACAGTAAAATAAGTACTGAAACTGTCTAAAAGCTATCAAAATTATTTACTTAATACATTTGTGGGCAAATTTTGACCATTGGACGATTCTTGTACACATATATACTGAAGATAGTAACCCCGAGTAAAAACTATTTTAATTCAGACAATAGGACGTGGCACCTCCCATATAAGCAAAAGTTCCAAAATCTTATACAGAAAGCATTTTTTGAGATACAGTAGACCCCGATTAATTGACCCCCTTTTAATTGACTTCCCCGGATAATTGAACTAAAAAAAGCCTATTGAAACTATCCTCATTGAAAAAGGCACCCAAATCCCCTGTTAATTGATTCCCGCTTAATTGGTTTCCCCGGTTAATTGATAGGAAGAAAATGGTTTCCAAATGAAAAATACATGTAAAATACCCCTTTTTAAAGATCAACTATATAAAAAGAACAAAAAATATAACGACGAAAAAATCTAAACAGTTTTCAATACAGCTCAATAAAAATTTTAATCCTACAAACTAGCTATGGCAGAGGTAAAACCGCTAAGGTGTCGTCTTTCGTAAAGTCCTTGGAGAAAATCTTCAGAAATCGCATAAGGTGCAAATGATTTCCCGGATTATTAAAGGGTTTTGATCAAACTAATATTTTATACGCCGACGAAAGTGGATTGTGCTTTGGTCTATAACTTAACTCGTGCGGTTTGCTAAGAGATGGCGTTACTTGATTATTATTCCATCGTTCCAATATTCCGAAACCTACTGTCATTGAGCGTCTTTTTTAGTATATGTCATTCATTTGAAGCGTAAACAACAATATTTTTTTTTCACTCAAATGAGTCGAACTTTGCGCCTGAAAAAGTGTTTTTGCAGGGAGTTCTTCTTCATTACTTTAGTATGAGGAAAACTGTTGCTTAAAGTAATTTTTGCATCGGATAGTGACTGGGGATGAAAAATGGATCCATTACGACAACCCGAAACGCAAACATTCATATGTGAAGGTCGGACAACCAGGACCTTCCCAGACAAAGGCAAATATCCATGGTGCTGTAATGCTCACTGGTGACCTCTATCGAATACAATTGATCCGCTTAAATAGAGCCATAGCCAAGAAACGACTGGAATATGCGACCAGACACGAAGTCATAATTTTTCAATATGACAACGCTCGGCCACATGTTGGAAGACCGGTTAAAACCTATTTGGAAAATATTGGATGGGAAGTTTTGGCTCACCCACCTTATAGCCCGGACCTTGCCCCGTCCGACTATCACCTATTTCGGTCTATGCAAAACGCTCCCACTGGGATACACTTCACTTCAGAACAGGGTATCAGATATTGGCTTGATTAATTTTTGGCCTCAAAACCGGAGCAGTTCTTTTGGCGGGGAATCCATATGTTACCAGAAAGATGGGAAAAAGTAGTGGCTAATGATGGACAATACTTTAAATAATACTATTTTACATGTTTTTCTTAAATAAACGTTCAAATTTTGAAAAAAAAACCGCACGAATTAAGTTATATACCATACTCTATCCAGAAAAGCAGATGGCCTTAAAGGTTATAAATAGTCAAAATCACGTCTGTTGCTATTTGTTGATATCTTAAGCTATCGATTCCCATATACATATCCATTACACCTAGTTTTTCCAAATTTATATGCTCAGCTAAAAGTCTACTACTGAAGGTACATTAAGCTAGCAGAGCAAAAATGGCACAACTGAAAAAAAAAAAATGGCAGAATTATAGGCTAATTATAGGCTAATTTTGGGCCCAAACGCCGAATTTTAGGCTCTTCATTTTTAAAAAAAAAAAAATAGATCTGCCAGCTTAAGTGTAAGCCAGCAGAGCTGTTTCGAGAAAACACATACGGGACGTATATTGAACTAAAGTAAGTAGTCAATAATTATAGGCTAATTATAGGCTATTTAAATGCCCCATTGCCAAAAGAAAAGCTTTTCATTAAAAAAAAAAAAAAATCTGCTAGGTTAAACTTAAGCTAGCAGAGCGATTTCGAAAAAAAAATATTTTGTACTAAAGAAAGTATTCAATAATTATAGGCTACGAGTATTTAAATGCCCCATCGCCAAAAGAAAAGCTTTTCATTTAAAAAAAAATGGACCAAATCAATTTTCTTGAAATAAGGAACTTCGAATAACAACAATTCCAGAGAAAAAAACAACAACAACAACAAAAAAACTACTACAACAACAACAAATTTACTACTACTACAACAACAGTAATTTTACATAAAAGTAGGGGTAAGTGGGCGGCCTGCGGCCGCTGCTCAGGATTTAAACCCGTCAGACATCCAATACCGGCTTCGCGGCGGCCTTCGGCCGCGGATCAGTCTATAATATATCCAACAAATATTTTTGCTAGTCAAATTGCGAGCGCAATTTTTAATAAAAATTTTTTTAAATAATAAGTAGCTACTGCGCTTGCATAAGACTGATCCGCGGCTGAAGGCCGCCGCGAAGCCGGTGTTGGATGTCTGACGGGTTTAAATCCTGAGCAGCGGCCGCAGGCCGCCCACTTACCCCTACTTTTATGTAAAACTACTGTTGTTGTAGTAGTAGTAAATTTGTTGTTGTTGTAGTAGTTTTGTTGTTGTTGTTGTTTTTTTTTCTGTGGCATTATTGTTATTCGAAGTTCCTTATTTCAAGAAAATTGATTTGGTCCATTTTTTTTAAATGAAAAGCTTTTCTTTTGGCGATGGGGCATTTAAATAGCCTATAATTAGCCTATAATTATTGACTACTTACTTTAGTTCAATATACGTCCCGTATGTGTTTTCTCGAAACAGCTCTGCTGGCTTACACTTAAGCTGGCAGAGCTATTTTTTTTTTTAAAAAATGAAGAGCCTAAAATTCGGCGTTTGGGCCCAAAATTAGCCTATAATTAGCCTATAATTCTGCCATATTTTTTTTTCAGTTCTACCATTTTCGCTCTGCTAGCTTAATGTACCTTACTACTTAACTACGCATGTCCGTCAAGTTAGCCCCGCCATTTTTGATTTTTCAAAAACAAATTGTTGTGCTGTAATGTGCTACACTTGTGCTATTATGTGCCGCTAATAAAATTTTTTTATTTCAAGCAGTTTGGTTTTTATAGCCAAAACTAATTTTTGGTGTAAAGTTAGCCCCGCCATTTTTGATTTTTTAAAAAAAAATTGTTGTGCTGTAATGTGCTCCACTTGTGCTATTATGTGCCGCTAATAAAATTTTTCTATTTCAATTAGTTTGGTTTTATAGCCAAATTTCCCTTTTTTCGAAAAAAAGTTAGCCCCGCCATTTTCGATTTTTCAAAAAAAAATAATTGTGCTGTAATGTGCTCCACTTGTGCTATTATGTGCCGCTAATAAAATTTTTCTATTTTAATTGGTTTGGTTTTTATAGCCAAAATTCCCTTTTTTGGTGTCAAGTTAGCCCCGCCATTTTCGATTTTTCAAAAAAAAATTATTGTGCTGTAATGTGCTCCACTTGTGCTATTATGTGCCGCTAATAAAATTTTTCTATTTTAATTAGTTTGGTTTTTATAGCCAAAATTCAATTTTTTGGTGTCAAGTTAGCCCCGCCATTTTCGATTTTTCAAAAACAAATTGTTGTGCTGTAATGTGCTCCACTTGTGCTATTATGTGCCGCTAATAAAATTTTTCTATTTTAATTGGTTTGGTTTTTATAGCCAAAATTCCCTTTTTTGGTGTCAAGTTAGCCCCGCCATTTTCGATTTTTCAAAAAAAATTATTGTGCTGTAATGTGCTCCACTTGTGCTATTATGTGCCGCTAATAAAATTTTTCTATTTTAATTGGTTTGGTTTTTATAGCCAAAATTCCCTTTTTTGGTGTCAAGTTAGCCCCGTCATTTTCGATTTTTCAAAAAAAATTATTGTGCTGTAATGTGCTCCACTTGTGCTATTATGTGCCGCTAATAAAATTTTTCTATTTTAATTGGTTTGGTTTTTATAGCCAAAATTCCCTTTTTTGGTGTCAAGTTAGCCCCGCCATTTTCGATTTTTCAAAAAAAAATTATTGTGCTGTAATGTGCTCCACTTGTGCTATTATGTGCCGCTAATAAAATTTTTCTATTTTAATTAGTTTGGTTTTTATAGCCAAAATTCAATTTTTTGGTGTCAAGTTAGCCCCGCCATTTTCGATTTTTCAAAAACAAATTGTTGTGCTGTAATGTGCTCCACTTGTGCTATTATGTGCCGCTAATAAAATTTTTCTATTTTAATTGGTTTGGTTTTCATAGCCAAAATTCCCTTTTTTCGAAATAATGTTTGTCCCGTCATTTTTGATTATTAAAAAAAAAAAAAAAAAATTGTGTTGTAAGGAGCTACTTTTGTGCTATTATATGCAGTTGAAAAAATTTTTCTATTTAATTAGTTTGATTTTTAGGGCCAAACTTCCCTTTTTTCGAAATAAAGTTAGCCACGAAATTTTCGATTTTTCAACAAAAAAAAAATATGGGTCTATAACGTCTAGTACGCCGCTATTAAAATTGTTTTAATTCAATTTGTTTTGTTATTACAGATAAAGTTCCCTTTTTTGTAATACATATATATATTTTTTTTACTAATTTCCTTCTAAAAGCTCAGTACGAAATATGAAAAACAGGATGTTTCAAAAACGAATATCGCCCCTTAAGATTATGCAATATTTTTTTTTTAACATTTGACATTCCAAACAGGATGCAAACAAATAAAAAAAAATAAAAAAAATATTGCATAGTCTTAAGGGACGATATTCGTTTTTGAAACATCCTGTTTTTCATATTTTGTACCGAGTTTTTAGATTCGCTATAACTTCTTCAATTTCAACAATTTGAGGAAACTTTGTAGAGATGAGTTTTATGATTTTTTGTGGTCTTCAATTCTATAAGGTGTCCTTGGCACATTAGGGTGGTAGAAACTGAGATAATGAGTACAACTAGTCGAAAAAAAACTGAGACTTCTTTGAATGAAATGTAGTCTATGTTGACACATTTACAACAATATACTATAGTTGTTGATCGGCCGTCAAAAGACGGAGATATAAAAAAAAACAAAACCACATCGAATTTAGAGGCCGGAAAAAGAAAAGTATTTTTTCTTAAAATTCTTCCAATGTTAGCTTTCAAACTGGTGGTGGTCATTCGAACTTTTTTTTTGTGATACTATCTAATGTACATTGTACATATAGTAGGTCGACCCAATAATAGCAGTTCGGTGATTGGATTAATTATGACGTCACTCAAAGTTCGAATAATCGAAAACAAACTTTAATTCTCTAACGAATTTAATTCAAATTATCCTTTACTGAATGAAATGGGTTCGCGCTCGCGCAGTTTACCCTTTTTTCTTCATTTCATTTTTGTGGTTTTGATCTTCGTTCATATGTATATGAGGGAATCCGCAATCAGTGATGCAAACTTTTCAGTTTCAAAATCCATTGAAATGAATAAAAAAACGCATTTTCCCCACTAAAAAAAATAAAGCAATAAAGGCAAACCCCTTTTCCAAATAATGTCCGACAAAGTTCGAATTCAAACTTTAACTCTCTAACGAATTTAATTCAAAATTGTCTTCTACGGAATAAAATGGGTTCGAGCACGCGCTGCTTACCCTTTTTTCTTCATTTCTTTTTTGTGGTTTTGACCTTCTTCTTATGTATATGAGAGAATCCGTAACCAGTGATGCAAACTCTTCATTTTCAACATCCATTGAAATGAATAAAAACCCATTTTTTCCAGAAAAACATTAAAACAAAAGAAAGGAAAACTTTTACAAAATAATGTCTGACAAAAAACGTTCTTAAATTAAACTAAAGTACTAAATTTTGCAGAATTTAATTTAGTATTGAAAATTATTGTACTTACTTTGTTTTTGTACTCTTGCGAAAACTTGTAAATGAAAATTATACAATTAGGGTATTCCTTAAAACGTGTAATGCCTTGAAAACCTCGTAAACTCATTAAACTGTCAATGTTCGTATTGATTTTGATACCTATTACGAGTTTTTCAAAGCTTTTACACGTTTTAAGGAATGCGCTCAATGTTTTTAAAATGGAATGCTGTTATAACGCAGAGATTTCCAATTTGAAGTCTTATCAATTTTTGGAAAAAAGTTCAGATGTTGAAAACATAATTTGCGAAATCTTAAAAGTAGAGAAGTTGCTTTTGCACGAAATTTCCAAATCAGGATAAAAAAGAAAAAATAAAGTCGTTATTATGTTTTAATCCCCTTCCCTTCTGGTTAGATTTCTTTTTTGTCTCAAGTGTCGCCTTTGTTAATTTTACCGTAGGATTCCGTGAATTTCTACAAACAAAAAGAAAATCTCTATAAGCAACTATTTACAAACGGTTGAAAATAAAACTGCGCTTTGAGTTTCATCAAACTTCAGTAATTCAAAAACGGTGAAAAAAAAGCATATCTTTTCTAGGAATGCAAACGATTCTTAAGCGAACTGCATACTTGAATTTGAGGCGAATTGAACAGTTCAAAAATAATCGTTTCAAATTTTTAAAAATCGCTTATAGCTTTTATTCTTTGAACTACAAACGAAGAGAAAATGTTTTTCTATGCTACTTAAAACCGATTAAATTTAAGTTGAATTCTATATTAAAAAGCTTCGACTTTTTTTTTTATTTTTTTTTTTATTAGCTATGTTCGCGTTCAAAAAATTGTCAACTATTGTTAACAATTTTTGCCTTAAAAGCGTTTTTGTACACAAAAAATTTTGAAATGAGAGCGAAAAAAATATGGCTTCCCATTTCCCCTCCAAACAATTTTAACAAATTTTAACAACAAAATTTCATGAGGCAAAAATTGTTCCAAGTGTCAAATAAATTAAATTAAAATAAATTGAATTTCAAAAATATTTCAAAAATCTGACAAAAATTGGAAGACTTGAAATATTTTAAATTCTAATGAATGGTTTTGGAACTTCAGTACAGTAATATTTAGCTAGTAAAATTATCTTCCAATTGTTATGTTAATTGTCCCAAAGGTTCGCTGAAAAAATAGGTTTTAATAAAACAAGAATTCTGGGCCGGCAGCAATTCTGTGTCTTAAGGGGAATAGTATAGGGAATTATAAAATAAATGCTATTTTTACAATACGGATTTATTTGTAATATCATAGATTTTTTTATTTTAATATAAAACGAATGGGAAAAATAACCAAATTAACAAACTGGTGGTGTTTAGAAATAATTTAAACACAACTTGAAAGTTTTAATTCTTTAATTAAGCACTAGTTTCAGTAATATATTTCGGAAGGATTTACCATGGTGTCCTAGTAATATTAATGACTTTGATTAAGAGTTTGTGATTTTCGCTATGCATTTATATTTGGCGATGAGGTTGAACGGATTTAGGAATCGGTACTATTGTATCAGATCTAAAGCTACTGACACAAAAATAACAATACACTAAAAATGCGGTGGTCCTTTTACCAATTCAGTATTATTTTATAGGGATTATCTTGCTTGGCCCGCTGCCCTTTTTAAAGTAAGCGCATATTTTTTTGAAACTCCTTTGCCTCCATAAAATAATTAATTTGAAATTTGCACAAACTTATATCAGAGGCATAAATTCAGGAGGTGCATGATCACATAATTAAATGAGAGGCACTTAAAAAACTAATCTGGGTTTGTTTGATATTATGATTTTTTGAGATAAAATGGCTTCTGTGCTAAATTTAACTGACGATTCACTTTCATTCCAGTTTATAGCTCTGTTGTGTTCTTTGGTCTCCTGACCTGTTCTTTGGTCTCCTGACCGTCAAATGTTCCTATTAAAGTTGCGAACTTACACTCACTTTTCACTCCCGATTAAAATAAGACGCACAACCTCATTAGTTTAATTTACTAATCAAAAGACAATTTTATTCACTCTAAATAAAGCTTATATAGTTTACAGATCTTGTTCTCATATAACAATCTTGAACATACCTGATCTTGACAATAGAATTTTGCTTATCTCACTAATTTATCTTGGAGGTCGGAATGCATCATATCTCATGGTTGAACTCTTCGTGGTCAACCAAAAGATATGCCTAAAACTATGCCATATTATTAATGCCACAATAATATAGCTTGAAATATTTAAAAGATGCCTCAACTGAGCATCGCATGTGGTTTTAACCCACAACAGCTCTCTCGTTCAAAGGATCCTTAAGATACAGGAGTGTTCCAGAATCCTTGCGATTTCAGTCACTTTTCGCTTTGAAACTTTTTTGATGTAAACGGTTAGTTACATTAGTGATGAGCAAACCAAGACCATAGCAGTCTTGACCGAGACCATAGCAGTCTTGATCTTGGTCTTAAAATTATATCAGCGTCTTGGTCTTGGTCTCGAAAAATTATCAAGACCAAGACAAAGACTAATTTTGATCATCACTAAATTACATGCTCTCTGAAGATTATGGATTTGTGTGTACGGAAAAATTAATGTATATCATTAAAAATCAGCAAAACCGCAAAAAATGCTCTTAGTTGGTTACTTTTTGGTTAACAAATAAAGTTATTATTTATGGAGTATAAGGTTTTGAACCAAACGGATCTATTTCATCGTTTTCATTAAAAAACTTTCAAAATAAAAAGTTATTGAAGCCTATCGGATTCTGCAGCAGGCCTAATAATTAACCTTTAGAACATTTCGTTTGATTATATCAGTGGCAATAAGGAAAAACAGCTAAGTAGATATTCGATAAAAAAGCAACATAAATTCAATAGAAAACAAAATTTAAACTGCTTTGTTTTCTAATCAAATATCGGGTTAAGCAGTTTTTCCTTCCAGCCACAGATATGACTCTGTTGTTATCATAGAAAGAAAAAAAAAATATATTGAATATACGAGTATTCCAAAGGCAGTAAGCCCCTTAATTTCTAACAATTTTTAACAATTTTTCGTTTTCGTACTTTTGTAGTTTTTTGTTTTTTTGAGAGTAAATTCTACTTACTCTCTAAAATTTTCTTGTTAACAATTGTTAACAATTTTTTGAACGCGAACAAAGCTATTTTGACTACATACAAACAAAATGAAAATCACTACACACGGTAGCAAATAAAACTACGTTTTCAGTTTCATCGATTCGGAAAGTACATCTACAACATAAATGCTGATAATTTATAAAAAAAAAAAATTGTTTTTTTTTAACTTGGGTGCTAATTTCACACAGCTAACACCTATACAAAATAAAGTCTTACAACCACATTTCTTCTTGAGTAAATTTTTTTTGATTTTATTTTAGAAAATGGTCTAAATGTTTTATTTTATTTGACAACGTATATACATAAATGTGCATGAATTGTGTGATCACTGCTGAAGGAACGCGAACATCCTTTTTTATTCATATCATCAAACTCCATCCAGAACTCTAGCATGTTCACATAGGCTGTATAGTGGCCGATGGAATTTGCCTTAAAATTTCCAGCACAAGAAATTACTCCTGCAAGTTTATATTTTTGGCAAAGATTCAATTTCAAAGGAATTGAATGTAATGGCGTTAAAACCTCTTTACCAAGATCTGTTTCGATTAAAATGTTTGAACCGTAACTTTTATTGACATTTGCTTTACCCTAATGTGCCAAGGACACCTTATAGAATTGAAGACCACAAAAAATCATAAAACTCATCTCTACAAAGTTTCCTCAAATTGTTGAAATTGAAGAAGTTATAGCGAATCTAAAAACTCGGTACAAAATATGAAAAACAGGATGTTTCAAAAACGAATATCGTCCCTTAAGACTATGCAATATTTTTTTTATTTTTTTTTATTTGTTTGCATCCTGTTTGGAATGTCAAATGTTAAAAAAAAAATATTGCATAATCTTAAGGGGCGATATTCGTTTTTGAAACATCCTGTTTTTCATATTTCGTACTGAGCTTTTAGAAGGAAATTAGTAAAAAAAAATATATATATGTATTACAAAAAAGGGAATTTTATCTGTAATAACAAAACAAATTGAAATAAAAAAATTTTAATAGCGGCGTACTAGACGTTATAGACCCATATTTTTTTTTGTTGAAAAATCGAAAATTTCGTGGCTAACTTTATTTCGAAAAAAGGGAAATTTGGCTATAAAACCAAACTAATTGAAATAGAAAAATTTTATTAGCGGCACATGATAGCACAAGCGTAGCACATTACAGCACAACAATTTTTTTTTGAAAAATCGAAAATGGCGGGGCTAACTTGACACCAAAAAAGGGAATTTTGGCTATGAAAACCAAACCAATAAAAATAGAAAAATTTTATTAGCGGCACATAATAGCACAAGTGGAGCACATTACAGCACAATAATTTTTTTTTAAAAAATCAAAAATGGCGGGGCTAACTTGACACCAAAAAAGGGAATTTTGGCTATAAAAACCAAACCAATTAAAATAGAAAAATTTTATTAGCGGCACATAATAGCACAAGTGTAGCACATTACAGCACAACAATTTTTTTTAAAAAAATCAAAAATGGCGGGGCTAACTTTACACCAAAAATTAGTTTTGGCTATAAAAACCAAACTGCTTGAAATAAAAAAATTTTATTAGCGGCACATAATAGCACAAGTGTAGCACATTACAGCACAACAATTTGTTTTTGAAAAATCAAAAATGGCGGGGCTAACTTGACGGACATTAACTACGCACATACCCGAATTTTGTATTAATTTTCATTATTTTATTTTAAGGTGAATTGAAGTTCCCTTTATGTACCTAATGCACTTCTTAATGTACAATATACAAACATAAAGAATATACAAAGAAATTCTTAAGGCTTTGAACACATAAAAAAACCAGTAAATTAAAACTAAAATCGTCGGATCATTTAACCGGGCCCCGCTTAATGGATTCCCCGGTTAATTGAACCGAAAAGTTTGCATTTTTCATGAAGTCAATTAAGCGGGGTCTACTGTAATCCAATCAAATTTCTTTCAGACACTAAGGACAGTAAATGCAAACTTAGAGCAAAGGCAAGGCGAACGCAGAGCAGAGGGCGAGGCACCTCTCATATAAGCAAAAGCTTCAAAATCATATAATGAAAGCGTTTTTTGAGATAGTCCTACCAAATTCCACTCAGACATTTAGACTATTAAGTGCAATAGGGTGCGGTACCACCCGTACAAGCAAAAATTTCAAAATACTGCAGTGTATGGTATTTAACTTTTGGCCAGGACAAAGGTAACACCCATTTACATTTTTTGGTTCAGACTAGTGTTTTTTTTTTTCTCTTTTGGATAGAAGATGTTTCTTTTTGAGGTTGTTTTTTAGTGGTTCCAACTATCGTAATTAAAATATAGTACCTGGAGACCGATCCCTGCTCGGTCAACAATCTTATCTTATCATTTTAGTCGATGTTTTTATTCATAGCTATTTTTTTCAATGAAATTCGTACCTTTTCACCTCCAAAGCTTTCAAAATGATAAATTAACCGATGAGAAAAATAATAAGAAAAAACTCGGAAAATATCGAATGGTATAGAAAAATATCAAGAACTCCAAATTTTTTAAGAGAATTAGAATGACCTAAAATAAATAAATGGGATATGCCACGCACCCAAAATATTTCGCCTCTTGTATGGGGGCTGAAATATCTTACCATCATGCCTCGGAAAGTTCATTAAATTTTTTTTTGTGCATGAGTTATTAACTAAAATTTTTATTTTGGTAAAAAGTGGGCCTTACCATTATTGAACAAAGCCCACTTTTCGTTATGCTTTAGATACTTGTAATCCAGGTCCGCATACCAAATTTCATCAAAATATGTTGTACCATTTGCGAGAAATAGCATTTAATTTGTTTTACTTGTATGGGAGGTTCCACGCGCACCGGTGATATTTTGCCCACTTTCAGGTCGTAGGTGCCTAATAAAAAGTAGATTCCCTATAGTTAAATTCAGAAAGATTGCTTTAGTAGTTTTCTTTTTATAGCGTATTATATTTTTGTGTGCGGTGCCACGCCCTCCAACGAGTTTTCCTAATATAACAGCACATCACATATTGATACTTCTTTTCAGGGGTAAAATCTTTGAAATTTTCATTAAAATTGTTGAAGTCGTTTTCGAGTAATATTGAATCAAAATTTTCAATGGTTAAAAAAGGGGCGTGGCACTTCTTCGATCCCGCCCACTTTTCGGTTATTACAAGGCATTGATATGTTGTACCTACATACCAAATTTCATAAAAATATCTTGTAACATTTGCGAGAAATAGCATTTAACGTATTTTGCTTGTATGGGAGGTTCCACGCGCAATGGCGACATTTCGCCCACTTTCAAATCAGAGATGCCCTATTGCAATTAGGCTCCTCACAGTTAATTTCAGAATGTTTGCTTCATTAGTTTTCTTTTTATACCGTTTTATATTTTTGTGGGCGGTGCCACGCCCTTCACCGAGTTTTCCCAACATAACGGCATATAACATATTAATACTTGTTTGCAGGGGTAACTTCTCCTAAATTTTCATTAAAATTGTTGGAGTCGTTTTCGAGTAATATTGGATCAAAATTTTCAAAGGCTAAAAAGTGGGCGTGGCACTTCTTCGATCCCGCCCATTTTTTGTCCGTTATGAGGTATTATTAACCCGTACGCGCTCACCAAATTTCATCCAAATACCTTGTATGGTTTACGAGTTATTACTTAATCAAATTTAAAATTTAAGGCTGTGCCACGCCCTCTGGTGAGCATTTACAAAGTTCAAACTTAGCTCATTCTTCATTGTATGCTAATATCTAACACTACTCCAAGTTTCATTAAAATCGCTGTAGCCGTTTTCGAGAAAAAATTTTGGCACAGAAATAAGTACAAAGAAACATACAATTTTATCTCGTATAAGAAGAGAAGATTCAGCAAATAGCACTGCTCAAAATTATTTCTGCTTTTAGTTTACTCTGAGGCATTTCACACTGAAAGTTTACCAAAATTATGGAAAATAAATATAAAACTAATTTTGGATTAATATTGTTGAAATTAAATGCATTAAATTTAATTTAAATTATCATAAAACTAGTGGATTATTTATTGTAATAAATTAACCAAATTTTTTAAACATAATTACATTGCACAGCATGGCTTTTCACTATGTTCCTTATAAAAAAAAGCGAAAGCTCATGTTAATCTTAGGGGTATGCAGCAAGATAAGTAAACGAACAAGGAAATCACTAAAATTAATATTGCATAAGGGTGTGTGTGTGTGCACAAAGTGTCTTATGAGTGCTATTAACAGACACAATTAAGCAGGCACGGCATATAAGCACACACTGACACAATGCAAATGTTATGAAAATTACCCACATAAGAGCAGAAGGAAATATTTTCGTTATTATACATAAAGTGTCATAAATTATCTCCTTATTTTTAATATAAATAGATTTAACACGGAAATATATCACCCCACACTATATACATATGTAAGCAGACAAAGGCTTGAAATATTGGTATGTATTTTTAGCGCTGAAGCATAAGAACTAATTAAACTTAAGGACACACACACACACATCTTCAACCCTTTTGGCGTATACAAGTGCCTACAAATGTTGGAAAAAGTTTGTTCTTCGCATTAACGACGCGCATAAGAAACGAGCGCGAAGAGCAGATAATTAAATTCAGAAAATGCATTCCCATTTCGTAAGTTAATTTAGGATTTTCCGGGAAAGTTTGGGGTTTTCCAGAAAACACTTTTGGTTTTTGATGAGCTCGAAATTAGCTCGAAATTTGTGTGTCAAATGATATGATCGTCAAATATCCTCATGGGTTCGTCTGGCTGAAAAAATAAAGCAAGCTCTTAAAAATTTGTTGGGGATTTTCCGGGGAAATTAAAGGTATTCCGGAAAACACTTCATTCAAGGTCAGCTCGAAACTAGCTTGAAATTTCTGCGTCAAAAGATTCCATCGCTTACTCTTCCCGCGGATTCGTCTGACTGAAAAAAATAAAGTTTTTTGGGATTTTCCGGAACATTGGGAATTTTCCGGAAAATGCTTTTAGCTCAAAATTAGCTCAAAACTAGCTCGAAATTCCTGCGTTAAAAGATTTCATCGCTAACTCATATCGCGGATTCGTCTGGCTGAAAAAATAAACTAAGCCATGCAGAACAATTTTTTCGCTTTTTCGAAAAATGGAAAATTTCCCAGACAGCTCAAAATTACTTACAATATTCAATTTTGAATGATTTTCAAGTCACATTATCTCATGAACGATAAGTCAGACAGAAAAACAGTTTGAAGAGAGTCTTATAGGAAATTAAATGTTCTGCAAAATGCATGAAACATTTTTTTCCAGGACGAACAGTTTTGGAGATATTTTGAAAAAACGGTTCTTTTCTAAATTTTAGGGTTGTTGAAAATATATCCCATCATACGAAAAAAAAAAACGATATGAGTGCAAGTAATAGTTATTATTACTTTAAACGTGTTACTTACCGTTCCACTATGGTTTTTTTTTTGGACAAAAAAGTGTACACAAAAATAATTCACTGCAAGGACACATTTTCTTTCAAATAATTAAGCGCGAAGTTAAAGGCTAAACATGTACCTATCTGAAAAGATGCCCGCTTTTTCAGCATATGATCTCTTGAATTTTGAAAAAATCGATATTTCTTTTTAAAAATTTTAGTCATTTTAAACGCAGGAGTGATATATGAATAAATTTATGTGCATTCAATCAAATCAAGTAAGATTAAATCAACTCAAAGTGAAAATGGGTGGTGCCACGCTTTACAAATATAAAACTTATCATATCTCTGAAACTACTTGAGCTATAGGGATGAATTTCGGTGTATATATAAAGGGTAGTGAGTCAAATAACATTTGTTGAAAAAAAGGGCGGTATCACACCCAACAATGAACATATCCTTATTAATTGCCACTCTGTTCTATAGGAAACAAGTTCATACATGTAGCTCTACTTGTGGGCGTGGCAATACAGCAGACATTATTTGTCTTGATGATTTGTGTATATAAACCGAATTTCATCTACATGGGTCAAATAGTTTCGGAGATATGATGTGTTTTATATTTTTGGGGCGTGGCACCGCCCACTTTTCTAGGAAATATTATATTATACCAAATCTTACCTATCTGCGTCTAATAGTAGAGATATGACGAATTTGCTTTTGGGACGTGGCACCGTTCATTTCATCTTAATTGATTTGATTGAATGCATATAAATTTATTCATATATCACTCCTGCGTTTAATGCGGCTAACATTTTTAAACAGAAAAATCGATTTTTTCAAAATTCAAAAGATTTCGACCCGTGTCTCTATTTTGTGGATCAGATGCTGGAAAAAGCGGGCGTCTTTTCAGACACGTGAATGTATAACCTTTAGTTTCGCGTTTAATTTTTTTAAAGAAAATTTGTCCTTGTAGTGAACTATTTTTGCGTACACTTTTTAGTGAAAAAAAACCATAGTGCGTTCATGAGTTAACGTAATTTTAAGCTCAACACATCACTGTGCCTACTCATAAGCGGCATGCACAGTTTACCAATTTTTTTCAAATTTTGAATTAGGATATCTCCTGAGTTGTAAGTCGTATGAAAACAATTTGAAGATCATTATATAGAAAATTTTATAAGCTACAATATTGTTCCACAATATTTTTTTCTACATGTAACAGTTTAAAAGTAATTTGTACAAAAATGATTTTGGGCGCCATTTTTCCAATACAGCAGCGTGAGCGAACACGATTCGAGGTAGCAAAGTTGAAATTCTGAAAGAGCACATCGAAATCTATAAAATAACTCGCTTGCAAAAATCCCGGAAAACTTTCGAGGTAAAACTTCCAAATGACTGTACAAAAAAATTCTGAAAAAAATCATAGGTATTCCAAAGACGACTTTAGGTACTTTTTACCTTATACAATTTTTTCGTAAGACTCCTTGGATTTGAGTAAAAGTCATTTTTCCGACCGCATAAACATAACAGGTCATTCAGTAAGTCCGTAGGATAAGTAAGAAAAAAACAAAATTTTGACCAAACCCTTCAAGGGCGATACAACGAGTATAGCGATTTTCCAACTTTTCAATTCCACTTTTATAGTACGATTTCTCTTTTTCGTCAAAATAGGCCTCAGCTCACTGCCTTTTGGACTCTGGTGTGTAAAAGTGAAGCTATGTTTCATTGATTGTCACATATTGACGATAGAATTCGATTTTATTGCGGTTTAACACTCCTCTGAAGCATCAATTCGTTGTTGTTTTTGGTCGACTGTGAGCTCACGCGGCACCCACTTTGCAGAGAGCTTTCGCATACCCAAATGTTCGTGTGAAATGGTAAAAACACTACCATCTGATATCTTTATAATGTCAGCTAGCTAGTGCACCTTCAGTTTGCAATCGTTCATAACCAATTTGTGGATTTTTTTAAAGTTTTCTGGAATAACAGCCTCATTCGCGCGTCCACTGCGCTCTGCATCATTTGTGCTGGTATGACCACGTTTAAATTCAGCAATTCATTTGTATCAATAGAGGAGAGTTCAGATATTGTTTATCAATCCATTGCTTGATTTCCACTGTATTTTTTTCATCAAAAAGCAATGCTTTATCAAAACTCGAAATTCACTTTTTTCCATTTTTTTTTTTTTTTTTTCACTAACAAAAGTAGCTTCAAACAAAATGCTATAACTCACGAATCAATAGTCCTATTCCTGTCACACGTATCGTTTAAAGGTTAGTACTAAATCAAAAACATATGGAAAAAATTCCAGTAACTCCGTCAATGTGTCATCCTACGGACTTATTGAATGACCTATTAATTTCCATGTTCGAGTGGGCATATTTTGTACAAAGAGAAATTTCTTAATAAAGCAATTTAAAGAAAATTTTGTCTGCTTTTTTCATGTTTATGTCTTAACCAATCTCTGCTCTTAACGAAGTTATGGGCGAAATAGCAGAAAAGCACAAGAATTCGAAATTTTTTGTTTTTTATTTTGGTTTCCACATTTTTCGCACAAACAATTTTTTTTTTAAATTTCAAATAAACCATTTCAATGGCGAAAAAGTTTTCTATAAGAAATATAGAAATTTTACTTTGTTCACTAGATATATTAAAAAACTGTTTTTTTTTCTTAAATGACCCATTTTCAAATTTCTGTAATAAAAACCTGTAAACGTCTTAGTTCCTTTTAAAATGGCATGATTAATAGTCTATAAATAATTGTAGTCGTTTTAACATCATAAATTTTGTCAAAACAAAATGCTGAATTGTTTGCTAAAAGGAATATCCATATCTATCATCAATAAAGCAACTGCAACGTGTAAATATTTTTTACAAACCTATCCACACGTAATGCTGCTGGGTTCCCTTACATTGTGTTGCCATCAGCCAAAGTCTTTGCTGATTTCACCATCAATTTTACGCCAATATGTATGTGTGTATATTAGGGTGGTCATTAAATGGTTTTATAGATTTTCAATGTTGATTGCGGTCAATTTGTCTCTCTGTCTGTTAAAATTATAATCGTGGCCAAATCAATAAAGTTACATGCATAAAATTTGCTGCAGATAATACTTAGGATCATAGTCTAACTTGAGTTGAAAATAATCATGATCGGTTCACGCCAACTTCCAATATAAAAATTTCAAAACATTGTACATATTCGTTTGGTCAACAGGGCCAATCAACGCTCAACATAAAAATCTAAAAAAGTTAGGCAGTTATTTTCAGACATTTGAAGCCGATCTGCTATCATCTATCAGAATCTTGCATTTATGTAACGACCCATCTTAATGTGCATACAAATGTCTGTGTTGCTGCCTTGTGGCCTAAAATTATGTAAATTATTACGTGATGCATTTCGCGCACGAAATTGCATATCATGCAAATTAGCAGCTGCTGTTGTTGCCGCACATTTCGCTTAAGTAGCGCCTTTCGTGATGAAAAGCCAAGTCAACTTTGAAAGAACGAAAAAAAGCCAACCAAGGGCTCCCGATGTGAATTTTGAATTTTGTTTTCATTTTGGCTGTAAAATGCAACAGTGCAGCTGTTGAAATCTGCAGCAATTTGTTGTTGTTGTTGCTACCAACGCATGTGTGTATGTATGCAGGCGCTAAAAAAGCTTTTAAGAATCACTGCCAAAATTAAGCAAAAGCTTACAAGGTAAATGTGCGAATTTAAGGAAATTCTTCCATTTCTGCATCCCATAAAAAAAAGAAATATAAGAAATTTATTGTCAACAGCCTAAGGGAGTGCTATAAAAATTAACGATTTTAATTTAACGCCAGCTGAAAAATAAATTCACAGAAGCGACTTAAATTTGCATTGGGGCTGCCTGCCTACTTGTATAATTTCTGACTTCTACTTTATTTACTTAACGCCAAAAGCCCTAAAGAAGACTTTAAAAAATTTATTTCAAGATAGAAATTTTCACTTTATGATCCATCAGCACTTTCTTTAAAAAACATCAAACTGCCCATCTCTGTCTTTTAATGTGCTTTTTTTATGCTGCTGAGTTATATTGTTGTTTTATTACCTTAATAAAGGGGATAGAGTAAAAAAAAAATTGCTATTTTTTATTTATTTATTGTCCTTTCACATCTAATTTCATCATACCATTTGATAATGTCACGTTTTGTGCAACGAAAAAAGTAAAATTTTCAAAATGAGCTACAGTTCATTGGTGATACTAAGAAATATACAGTGACATAAACGTCACATCGAAAGTGAATATTTATTGCACTCTTCGTATCATCTCATGCGAATTCGGAATGGTATCGTAGTTAGACGGAAATAAACAAAAGCAAATACCAGATGCGACGAGATGGTGCAAAGGAATGATTCGTGTGATACAAAGCAAATACTACGCATATAGCAGTCATAGCACTAGAGATAATTTGACAAATTTTTGAGGCAGCAATTAATATGAGTCCAACAACATATCAGAAATTGGTAGTATCAACCCATAGGGCGAAGGAAGTCTGCATTTTTTTGTCAACTAAAAAAGAACGAGTGCAACCCAGTATATGTAAATGAAATCAGATTTGTATTTGAAAGGTAGGTATAATTATTACGTGTTCCCAATTTTTTTTTTTTTAATGTTTGGAAAATGTTATTTTTTTAGAATTTTTAAAATTGATTTGTAAGGTTAAAATCAACAATTAGAAAATGTTTATTTCCAAATGTTTTAGTATGTAATCGTTTTCCAAACATTCGAAAAATTTTTTAGTTTATTGTTCAAAAACTTATCGAGCTACTAAGTAAAACACAAGTCATTTGAATCATAGCTGGTACGTTAGGTCAGTTGATATTGTAACATTGTCGACTCATAACTGGGAAGTCATAGGTTTGATTCTCAGTAAACATTAATTATTTTTTTATTTTTAAATAAATATCAAATTTTTTAGAAATTGTGGTTAAATAAACTTATTAAACACTTTAAAAATACTGCATAAAAACATTTGGAAAATATTGTATAAAAACGTTTACAATAAGCTTGTTATGAAAGGTCCAATTTTGATTATTAAATAATTAAAATTCAAGAATTTCCAAACAATATGTTTGCTTGAATAAGCGTGTAACAAGTTATTTTCCAAACGTTTTTGTTTGTTGGGAAGGAACTCATTTTGCTCAATATTTTTTGGGAATTTTTAGACCCTACACCCAGAGTATATTCACGTTGTCCTTCCGTTTGTAGCGCGAAGAAGAAGGCGTGGTAGGTATAGAAAAGTATATATATTCTTGATCAGCGTCACCTCCTGAGTTGATGTAGCCTTATCCGTCTGTCTGCTGGCAGGCTGTCCGTCTGTGGAAATATTTTTTACGGAAGAACTGCGAAAGATAATACAATGAAATTTGGTACAGTGAATTTGCCATAAAAGGTAGCTCGAGGGATTGGTCAACGAACACGCCTACCACCCGTACAAAAAATATATTCAAAATGCAACTTTAAGAGTATATTTCACGAAAATGCAACCAAAATACACATAAATAATTGGAATGGTTAGCGTAAACTCTGGGCAAAAACTACGCAAATTCGGACAAGAGGGCGTGGCAGCCCCCTTGCAAGCAAAAGTTTCAAAATGCTATTTTGAAAGAGTGTTTTGAGATAATCCAACAAAATTTCTCTCAAACACTAAGAACTATAAATGCAAGCTCTGAGCGAAAACTGGGTGAACTTAGACAAGAGGGCCAAAATTTTAAAAATACTGCAGTGTAGGGTATTTAGTGTTTGGCCAGAGCAAGCCTCACTAGTTTTTTTTTTTTGGTGTTGTGCTAACGCTTCGTTGGGCAGGTATGGGTCAAAGTATATCATTAAGTCATTCAATTTTGTTTGTATGTTAAGATTGTATTAAATTCCATTACTGATACATCAAATTACTTACGTAGGCTTCTCGATATATTTCTGGCCTAGGCAACACTAAGTGTTACCAAGTGCAATCTGATATTTCTATTGGAAAGTTTGATATTTTTTAGCATAAACGTACTCAGAACGTTTTGACGTACGACCATCATTTATGTTGTTTGCAGTGACTTGAAAAAATCAATTTGGCAAAAAAATGGAATTAACTCGTGAACATTTTCGTGCGATAATTTTTCACAACTTCCGACGTGGATTATCACGACAAGAGTGCATTGATGAACTTAAATCTTCATATGGCGATGAAGCACCATCTTATAGCACTGTAAAAAACTAGCTTAATGAATTCAATCGTGGCCGACGCTCGCTCAAAGACGAATTCCGTGAAGGTCGTCTAAAAATGGCCGTTGTGCCAGAGAGCATTAATGCCGTGCGTGAACTGATAATGCAAGAACGTCATTTGACATACCGTGAAATAGAAGCATCCTTGCATATTAGTTCCACTCCAATACATTCGATTTTGCATGAACACCTGGCTGCAAAAAAGGTTTGTTCTCGTTGGATCCCGCACAATTTGACAATCGCTCAAAAAAGGCTCGCGTCGATTGGTGCAAAGAAATGTTGAAAAATACGATCACGGTGCTTTAAAAGACGTTTGTAAGATTGTCACAGATGGCGAATCATGGATCTATGCGTATGAGCCCGAAACAAAACAGCCATCGACCGTGTGGGTCTTCGAAGACGAGCCAAATCCAACGAAAGTTGTTCGTGGGAAAAGCACTTCGAAGCAAATGGTCGCCTGTTTCTTCGACAAAACTGGTCATGTGGCGACTGCTCCGCTTGAGCAACGTAAGACGGTCAATTCTGAGTAGTACACCACAATTTGTTTGCCTGAAGTTTTCGGAAAAATTCGAAAAACGAACAAGAGAAGACGAATCATTGTTCACCATGACAATGTGATTTCTCACATATCGGCTCAAATCAGCGCCTTTTTGACCGGTTAAAACGTCGAATTGATGGGTCATCCGCCGTACAGACCTGACTTGGCACCCAATGACTTCTTTCTATTCCCGCACATCAAGAAAAAGATGCGTGGTCAATGATTTTCATCGCCAGAAGATGCTGATGAAGCGCTCAAAAACCATGTTTTGGAGGTGTCTCAATCGGAGTGGGAAAAGTGCTTCGAAAATTGGTTTGAGCGTATGCAAAAGTGTACAAATCATGCTGGAAAATACTTTGAAAAACAATTAAACCATTTTTGATGATAAATATTCGCATTTTCATTATTAGGCCAGAAATATATCGAGCAGCCCACGTATTGCTAACATTTAGAAGAAATAAATGAATTGAAATATGAGATACGATTTCAAACTTTACGTGAAAAGTTCGGCTAAAGAATAAAATTCAAGAAACAGAAAGGAAGGAGATAAAAATCATCGAAATTTCGAAATTTAATAAGGTCATGCTTCCAGAAGGAAAAAAATAATAATCAAATTGTAACAACCATCTACGACGTTACTTTGAAGTAAATCAGCTTCATCTTTTTTTTCTGTAAAGTTAATTTTGGTCAGTAAATTTTTATTTAATTCAGGAAAATTTCGCATTTACACAAATTTGCGCAAATTCCAATTCACGCAGAAGTTAAACAATGGAAATGTGCATATAAAACGTGAACTCATTTACCTGAAAGAAATTACAGTAACGGACATCAGCTGCAAGCGTTTTGGCGTGTGCCCCGGCGGCAGCACTTTGCACACAATGCCACACAACCCATTCCATCGCTCAGATTTTCACAGAGAATGCGGCGCTATAACCGACAACACATCGTCGTACCACCACGCACATTAAACATTTCCAATCAAGTCAAGCGAAAACTGCACGCAGCCAAGTTGGAATAATAAACGTAAATCTCACCAGGCAACAATGGCTGGACGGCCGGCTGGTGCAGGTGCCATTGCTGTTACTGCTGCTGCTGCCAAAGCGGCAACGACACCTAGCGGTAGCCAGCGAGGCATTCAGAGCGAACAAATGAAAAACCCAGTGAATAAGTGATGTGGTGCGAAATAAGCGCACCTTTAAATGACGACACGCCAATGTGGATATTTGGTATGAACACAAAAATTTTGCACGAAAATCTGAGCTTACACTGAGAAAAATCATAGCATAGCAGTACTGATCTCGATTATAGTTTAATTCTTCTTTAGCATTCTTTTAGTGTACTGCCCGAAATGAAGAAATTGGCAGGGTGGTGGTGGTGTTAAAGCGCATGGTACCAAATTGTTTGCTAACACTTTAACGAAGCCTTAACAAGTTTGTATTGTCTGGGCTTTGGCCATTCATTTCTGTGTCTTTACAATTTCCACACATTCATCCAATGGTGGGGTAGAGTTTTTGCCACCAATACAAATGGTATCGAGATGAGGATGAAATTTAGTGGTTGTAATATTCTTGAAGGCCAATTTTATTATTTGGCTTTAACAAACTTGCATTAACAAATACTAACGTATTGTACACATAAGCACATGTATTGGTATTTTAATATAAAAAGGTTATTTATATGCGTGCGGAAATAAGAAAACGCATTTCTGTGTGATTTTGGGGGGTAATGAAAGTTTATGAAATTCAATAAAAATAAATGGGGATTAAGAGAAATCATATGAAAGGTAAGGTGCTAAGTGTAATCAAGGCTGTATCTCATAAAGTTCTGTAATGTATTAAATCCTAAGAATATTTATACATAAGACGTTTTACGTCAACTGCGGACAAAAAATAAAGTCTCTGATATCAAAATTTTCGTTTTTTTTAGAAGCTTTCGAAATGGTGTTTTGAAAGGATTTCAATAAGGCGACGTTGTTACACGTGTATTACTCAGCGGTTTTCGGGGTCGCTGATCATGAATCTGAAGTCAGAATTCAAGAAATCTTGAATCCAAGATGGCGGATGCAATATAAAGCCTAATAGTGTGGAAAAATTTGTACAAACTTCCACTAGTTAAGAAATATTTAGGAATCATGCCTGCCTAGTTTGAGAGCTTCAACATTATTTTTCCGACTTATAGTCAGAATTTGCAAAATCAGGATTTTTGCACTACATATTGCATG
The DNA here is from genome assembly GCA_951812925.1 of Calliopum simillimum. Lineage (NCBI taxonomy): Eukaryota > Metazoa > Arthropoda > Insecta > Diptera > Lauxaniidae > Calliopum > Calliopum simillimum. Next base: position 87,857,674 of record OX638369.1, on the reverse strand, counting down.
GGATTTAAGAATTCTTGAATTCCGATTTCAGATTCATGATACCCCAAAAACTCCCAAGTGATGAAATTTAAGCCAAAATATTGGAAAAAATAATTTTCGCCCTTTGGGGAGTGTTACAACATTGCACAGCGGCGTAAAAGTGGCCTTTGTCAATTTTCAATGAAATTTTATTAGCCCATATTGGCCCAGTGTGGTAGTTTTCTGCCCCTAAACCAAAGCAGTGATTTGTATGAAACTAGAAACTCTTAAAATCATTTGTTGATATGTATATATCTGATCTTTCGAATGTTCGAATATGTTTCACGATGAGCTTGGGTTCACCACGCCCACACCGCCCCCTGACATTAACAAAAAGTCTCCAAGAAGACAATTTAAAAAAAAAAAAAAACTAAAAATATTTCAATATCTAAAATGATAACATCAGCATCCGTTTCATGTTGCCAAAGGATGGTAGTTTCAGCATGTGAAAAAATAGTTCAAATCCGGATTGCCGTATCTGATATCCAATGTTAAAATTACTGGGGTGGTTTTCTACCTCTTGGGCAAATGTGTATACTTTTCGGATAGTTTTGAAATTTTTTGAAAAAGGCGCCATATTTTGTGAGCAATAGGTATATGTCCAGATTCCGAATTATGAAAGTTTTTGACATGCTATAAAGTTACCAGTTTTGTTATATAACATCAGAGTTTGTTTTGTTTTAAAGTGAAAAAAGCAGTGTTTTGAGCATTCAGCTTTAAAGTGCACTATATGGCCATTTGGTCACCTGGTCATAGATTACAGGAACATGCATGGGTTTCGATGAAATTAAATGAGATACATAGAACATAAAACAGTTTTTGAAACAATGCATCTGTTTAGTGTAGTTTCTCTTGATAATGCCAAGATTTTGTCTTGAGCCCAATAAGGCCACTTGGTGACCTGGCCATGGACAACTGAAACATGAGTGGATTCCAATGAAAATAAAAGGGATTCAAAGAACATAAAATATTGTTTGAAGCAATGTGTCAGTTTGGTGTAGTTTATTTTTCCTAACCCCGGAATTTTGTCCTTGAAAATAAGGTATTTTTATACTAAGAACCCAATACGGCCACTTGGTCACCTGGTAATGGACCACTGGAACATGAATGGATTTCAATGAAGCCAAATGGAATCCATAGAACATAAAATAGTGTTTGAAACAATATATCGGTTTGGTGTAGGTTCTTTTTCTTAAAACCAGAATTTTATCTTTGAAAATAAGGACTTTTTTGTTTTCTGATAAAACTCGTTGTCACAAGATCATTAAGAAATCACACAAAAATCATTTTGCTAGAATTCATTACCCCATTATGTCTTGTTTTCAAGGGTTTTTGATTCCATTTTCTTAAGACTGGGCTTCAATGGGTTAAAGAATTCTACAAAAAAAAATGTACGGAAAATTTCACTAGGAGTTACCGAAGACGAAAAATTCTTAAAACTTTAGGAAAGCTCGTCAGGGAAGTAATAAATATTCGATGTGAGAAGTCCTAATTGAATTTAACGATTTTTGGGCTTCGAGATAAAATTTCGATTTTTTATTGTACAGCAACTACATACTTAGTGGTATAATTTTATGGCAAATATTTCCATAGTACATACAAACTCATTATTTACTGATTTTGGTGACACTTTTGTACTTTTTCAAGAAAGAGGTTAAAATGACCGTTATGTGAAGGATGTACAGGGTTAAAGTATTCCACAAAAATATTCCTCTCAATATACTGCATAGTTTTGATGAACACATGGTGTTTGGCCGGGGACCAAACTTTTACCTTTTTAAAGGTGTATTTGTTTCCAATGGCAAAGGGTTACCTGTTATGTCCCAGTGAGACGACGACTCTTGACGGCTGCTACTTGCAGTTGTCCTCTAAAAAACCCTTCCGGGAGATTGAGACTCCCCGTGGACTCGTACGTGCTGATGCGAAAGGAAAAAAAACCAAAACCTTTTTCCTGTCGCAGGTGTATTTTGCGAACAACTTTTATTTTGTTAAGAAAACACTGTTTTTAAGTTATCCGTAAATTTATTTAAGTTTAGTTTAAACTAGTTTAAAGTATTTTTAATAAAAATGGACGCGAAGAAAAAACACGAACCACGAGCTGCTGTTGTACCATGTATGAGGTTATAAAGGCGAGTCACGAGTTTTCTTATGTATCCAAATGACATTTATGTTTGCCAAGGGTATACCACACGAGTGAGTGAGACGGCAACACTTCAGATAACATGATCAATACTAGCGAGTACGAATTCGCCGCGCTAGTGGGTAGTGTTGCCATAGCAAAAGGGTAATTTTAAGAAAATTCTTATGCTCATACGGGCCTATTTTATAGTTTACGTTGCCGCGTAAACACATGGTACACCTCAGATGTAAGGATCATATATGTAGTTAAATTCATCGATTTAACATAAGAATGTGTTGTTTATTTCATGTGCAGTGGATTTAAGAACTTAACAAATCAATTTTAAAAAAATCGGAAATATTTGTTTAACGTTAATCTTAAGAACTTTTTGGATTATGTCATATAAAAACTGTGCCGGACCGCGTAATTGAATATAGCAACAAGTGCTCTTAACTAAGTACGGCAAATGGGCAAGTTTTTGAAGTTTTTGCAAACTTTAGTTCAAAGATGGATGCTTTCGGCTTTATGATAAATATGACAGCATATTTCAATCCAACAACAAAGAGATTTTTTATACCCCACACCTAGAATATATTCATTTTGTCCTTCCGTTTGAAACGAGGAGAAGGAGGAGCGAAACATTTTAATGTTTTTTGGGAGCATAGTTCGATGAAATTTGGTATACTGCCGCCGTCGTCCAAGTTAGTTCGTCTCATCGAAAATGAGCAAAATCGGTCAACGGACACGTTTTCCTTCACCACCTGATTAAGTAACTGGCGAGCGAAAACTGCGTGATATCCTCCTCACGGCTACCAAAAGATTTATCCCTGCAGTCAGATTTCCTCGGATTAAGCAGTGGCTCTAGATCTAGATCAAAGGCCTTCGATACTGTCGATCTTAACATCTTCCTTGCGGATCTTCCAAACACGACCCTTCCCGTGAGCACCAAAAGGTTTCTAGCAGCCTACTTACATAGTAGACGGGCTTTCGTGGAATTTAGAAGTGCGAGCTCTAAATTCCGAAAACTGAAGATGGGCGTGCCGCAAGGGGGCGTGCTTTTGCCTCTGCTTTTCAATTTCTATCTCTCCACCATACCACCCTCTCCTTCCGAGGTCATTTTGGTCTCATACGCTTATGATTGCACTACACGTATCAGCCAAAACATTTTCGGAGGCTGAGCAGCGGATCAATGCGTATCTTGTTGTACTCAAACAGTTGGCTGCAACTTGCTTCGCAAAAGTCTTCTGCGACGCTCTTCATATCATGGACTAGCGAGGTCAATAAATCCCTCAATATCCGTATAAACGGAGACTGAATACCAACCGTTAAATATCCGAAAATCCTCGGGGTGACACTCGATAACCTATACAAATTCTCAAGGCACGCAAGTGAGGTTTGCTCCAAATTAAGTAAGAGAAATCGGTCGCTGAGTGCCATTGCAGGAACCACTTGGCGTAAGGATAAGAAGACCCTGATCGCAACATATAAGGCAATCGGGCGATCCATCTTGAATTACGCCGCCCCAATCTGGTCCCCAGCACTCAGCGACACGCAGTGGAGCAACCTCCAGTCCAGACAGTGCCTTGCGTATAGCTACCGGGTGTCACCTAATGTCCGACCCGCACCATCTGCATGATGAAACCGGGCCTCCTTAAAGTCAGTGCACATAATACCCTGTTAACGCAGCTGTTCCTGCTGATCTGCTGCACACCAGATCACCTTACTAGTAGGGTGGTCAGTATGCCATTACCACACAGGTGTATCAGGGTAGATGTGAGGTGCTACAGGGAAGCCATATTAGACTTCTTGCCTGACTCTTGGGATCCTGGGCCTATGATCTGCATATGCATCTTGCCAGTACGGCTATTAAATCACTGACACTTAATAAAGTGCACAAATTCATCCCAGTGAAAAATCACTATCAAGGGAGGCAAGGTGCATACTCGCTCAACTTTGCTCGGCCTACTCGCTCATCCTGATGAGCTACAGAGCCCGGATCATTGAAGACACCGCGGATTGGTGCCCATCATGCAGTGGTAGTCCGCACGACAGTTCCCACCTTTTCAACTGTCCGTCCCGTGCCATCAACCTCTCTACGATTGACCTATGGTCCCGCTCAGTAGAGGTAGCCCAATTTCTGGGCCTTCCGGACTAGGCTCGACCTGTTTTCTAATTCCTTATCCCCAAATCACTAGTAGGCGAAAGGATTAATTTTGTCTTTCAATTTACAGACCAGGAATTGGAGTTGCTACAACAACAACAACAACCGCCCATACAAAAAATATATTCAAAATGCAACTTTAAGAGAATTTTTCACGACGATGATACCAAATGCTAGGAATGGTAACCGAAAGCTCTGAGCAAAAACTCGGCGAATTCGTACAAAAGGGCGTGTCACCTCCCATATAAACAAAATACTACAAAATGTTATACGTTTTTCGAGATAATTCACCAAGATTTTACTCAGATACTAAGGACTTTAAATGCAATCTCTGAAAAAAAACTAGGCAAGCTCGGACTAGAGGGCGTTGCACCTCCTATATAAGCAAAAGATCCAAAAATTCTATTCTGATAGCGTTTTTGAAATAATCCGACCAAATTTCACTCAGCCACTAAGAACTATAAATGCATGCTCCGAGCAAAAACTATGTGAATTTGGACAATAGGTCGTAGCACTTTCCGTACAAGCAAAATTTTCAATATTCTGCAGTGTAGGGTATTTGATAAATGGCCAGGCCAAAGGTAACGCCCTTACTTGTTTTTTTTTTTTTTTTCTTGAGTGACCAAACTTATTCGAAACTCTGTTCCACTTTTTACGCATCGCATAATTTTACTTGAATTCCTAAGCAATTAACTGTAATGATGGAGTCTTTGAAAGAGGGTACTAAAATGGAAAATTACTTTTTTATTTGAGTCAAGGTTCATTAAGCATAAAACTTTTTAAGGAGTTTATGTGAAAATTCAAAGTGAATCATAAATATACATAAAAAATGCATGATTTGAGATGGTACAAATAATGATGCCATTAAAAACAAATAACCACGAAAATACAAAAAAAACCTGTAGTAAACAAAAAAGGAAATGCTCTAACGATAGCTAAATTTTATTTATTTTCATAACATAAGTAACAAATGAACCTCAACATAATTAGCTTAAGAATAACTAAAGCAAAAAACATGGCACGAGTTTTACAGAAGGGACTTCCCATGCTATCGCCTGTTAAGGACCCATTGCAAACACGGCAAAGTAAAGCACGAAAGTATGTTGTTTTCCAAAAAAAACATAGAAAAAGCAGCAGCAAAGTAGAACTCGAACAACTGGTACATTAAGAGTGCAAACTGACAGCAAACACGCCAAAATGTATGCAACCAAATGTTGCGAAGACTGCCTGCCTGCTGTTGAAATATTTTCTTCGTTTTTTTTTTTTTCTATAAAATCTAATCATTTATTTATGCATAAAATTTTATGGCCGCTAGCGATAACGTTTTTATCATTGGAAAAGTTTTTGCGCTCAAAAAGTGTATTGTATTTGGAGAATTATGTTATTTGAATAAATACTACATCCATACTTACATAAGTACTAATATACGCATAGCGCCAAAAAGTTTGCAATAATATTTTTAACACATAAAAACTTTTGCGGCAGCCTAGTGCCAAAGAAAACAGAATACATAAAAATAAATAAAGAAATAAGTATGCACATACCAAATACATAGTATGTAAATAATGTAAGTATGTTAGTATTTGGCTTTAAATTTACATAGACATGATTTCGATTTCGGGCACATTAACCAACACGACACGTCTTGTGAGTTCCTTATGAAAATATGTAGCTCTAAGCAAAAGTTCCATACATCAAAATAAGGATATCCACTTTGTTATTAAATTACTTATTCGTTGTTATGCTTACCCTAGGGAAGATTCAGAGTTTACTTTTCTATCCTTAAGAAGAAAATTGCAGTTCATTCAACCGTATTTCACACAAATCAGGTCTAGAAATGGTTTGAAGATAAGCGTGCCACAAGAGTGAAGACGAACTCCCATTATTCTACCAAATGTATTTCCAACTTTTATTTCATATGGTATATAGTTTTTGACCAGGCTCTAGATAATACCTGTTCCGACATAATCTTACATAATTCTTCCTTTAACATAATAAGCTACGCCACCATAAGATTTAGAATGTTTTAAGTCAACTTTCCTTTAAATTTCTATTAAGAACTATTTTAATTGTACCAAAAGCAACATTGTCATTCGTCTTAAAAGCCTAATTAATCAAAGCCAAATTTATATTACTCCTTCGCAAAACTACCACGATAATCCGATAATTTTAAATTCTAAGTCCAAACAAGCATACCGCTTCCAAGACAATAAATTTTACTTCAAGTAGGAATAGTTAAAATAAGTTTTGCCATCAACATTACTTAAACATTATGTTAACAATACCCGCATATATTTGAACTTTTATTACAACTATTAAAATACAATACCACTTGAATTTATTTCTAAAGCAAATAAGCCATAAACATTAAAATACATATTCTGAAACATTTAATGATTTATTCTACTCTACCCTTTGTTTGGGATAAAACCAAAAACAGGAAGCCCCCATTTAAAAAAGAAACCAAATTGCATGCCTCATGCAAACTTAAAATACATTTTGCTTAACTAATTGGATCTTTAGCAAATTGTAATTAATTACAAATATTAGTTTGCGTGCTATGTAAGTGCTGAGATAATTTATTAGTTTCTAGGATAATGTTTAAGGACCTTCCATTTTGGTAGCAATGGCACACCACCATCATCAAAGCAAGCCAGCCATAATGAGTGAGTACTAAGTGAATGATTATGAGTTAATTAAAGTTGATTGCGTACCTGCCTGCTTACATAAGTATGTTTTCAATTTATATTGTGTTGGCATGGACTTTGCTCTAAAAATGTGTAGCTGTTTTATAAATAGGCTGCCCGCCTTAAAGTATACTACACACAAAACATTTAGTAATGTGCTACATACAGAGTTAAAAAATTCTTCACCACTTGTAGCATAACTATGAGGCAAGAGGAGGGAAAACTAAGTAGTAAGGGTGTTACCTTTGGCAACGCCAAACATTACATACCCTACACTGCAGTATTTTGAAAATTTGCGCGTACGGGAGGTGCCACGACCTTTTTTCCGAGTTCACCAAGTTTTTTCTCAGAGCTTGCACATATAGTTCTTAGTCTCTGTGTGAAATGTTGTTGGATAATCTCAAAAAATGTATAGCGTTTTGAAGCTTTTGTTTATATAGAAGTTACCACGACCTCATGTCCATGTTCACCTACTTTTTGCTCAAAGCTTGCATATACCGGCTGAGTGAAATTCAGTTGGATTATCTCAAAAAACGTTTTCAGTATAGCACTTTGAAGCTCTTGCTTATATGGGATATGGCACGCCCGCTTGGCTGAGTGCGACTAGTTTTTGCTAAGAGCTTCCATTTATAACTCTAAGTGAATTTTAGTTGGACTATCTCGAAAAAAGCTTTCAGTATTGCATTTTGAAACTTTTGCTTATACGAAAGCTTTTGCTTATACGAAAGGTGCCTATCTATCTCAGTTCGTCTGGTATTTGCTCAGAGCTTGCATTTACCGTTTCCAGTATTTATGTATATTTTGGTTGCATTGTCCTGAAAAGCACATCTACTGTTGCATTTTGGATACGTTTTTTGTATTGACGGTAGGCGTGTCTGTTGGCCGATTTCGCTCATTTTCAATAAAACGAACTAACTTTGATGAAGAGGCAGTGCGTCAAATTTCATCGAGTTATCTTACTCCAAAAAATATTGAAATTATTTCATTGGACGGAGAGACATACAGAGAGTTAGACGGACATGGCTTTATCGACTCAGGAGGTGTCGCTGATCAAGAATATATATATTACATAGTGTGTATCGAAAAACGAACACCCAATTCCACACTCAAATTATGAAAGAAGAGAGATAAAAAATTCAGGAATATAAACTTTTACTTTAAAATAAATTCCTAGCTGGCCAAATGGCCATTGTTTATAAAAACCGATTGATTTTGTACTAGAGCCTATCTTACAATGGACGATAAACTACAAAAATGTCACAAACGTGGCACTTTTTATCAGTCTGCAAAAAACATATTTCGCTATAAAGTTTGAGTATACAGATGTTTAGTTGAAGGCTATTAATTATGTTTTTAATACAAAAATTTTTCTACACCATCAGAATCCTGAGTTATCCTTGCTCAAAAGTGAAAAAATCACTGTTTTGACATCTACTTAAAGCTATTGAACAAAAACAACAACAAGTAAAATTAATTTTCGTCAATGGATTAAGACAGCCAAATTTATTGTCAACAAGACATAATTTACCGTTTTTCAATTGCATTCCCAGCTTTCGAGTTATAAGCGTTTAAAATAAGGACATCTTTCGATAACATACAAAAGATTTTTCGAGACCCAAAAGTTACAAAAAATCAAGTTTCATTATTTTTATCAATAACATATTTAATTACAAAAATTTTGAGACCTTTCAGACCATAATCGCATGAAAAATTACAGTTCTATGCTAGATTTAGTGAATAAGCCTACTAAACTACTGCTTTGCAAATTAACAGAATCAAAATTTCATCTGTTCATTCACTAAATCAACAATAGAGCCTTATTTTGTCATCCGATTTTAGTCTGCAAGGGCTTAAAATTTTTGCGATAAAATAAATTTTTGATAAAAATAAAAAAACTTACCATTTTTGTTTATTTTTCGGTGCAGAAAATCCTTTTTGTGCTATTGAGAGGTATCCTTTTTTTAAAGGCTTATAACTCGGAAACTGGGAATCCAATTGAAAAACGGTAAATTATGTCTTGTTGATAATAAATTCGGCTGTCTGAATCCATTGACAAAAATTAATTTAACTTGTTGTTGTTTTTGTTAAGTAGATGTCAAAACTGTGATTTTTTCACATTTGAGCAAGGATATCTAAGGATATTGATGTAATAGAAAAAATCAAGATCAGATTCGTAATTAGGAGATTCTAATCCACCATAAACGGCTATAAAAACAGAGGACAGGAAACCTTAGTTGATCTTTTGGGCGGTAGGGTATAAAAAAAAATGGACCACTGGAGGCATGACACCGTCGCAAAATTAGTCTTGAAGAGTAAATTTGTCATTATATGCAATATATCTCTCATCAAAACGCTTCAAAACCATCATTTTTCCATACAGTGGCTAAAATGTCACAAATGTGGCAGCAAAATTTCTTAATTTCGATCTCAAAGCCGTAAATTCACACTTGTTGTTGATTCACTTAAAAGGTGAGTTTTAAGAGTGTGTTTACACAAGATGGCATGAAGAAACTTGCAAAAATCCAAAAAAATTATCTGCCAATTTTACAACTCGAAAAAGCACAGTTATCTAAGAATCACCCATATAGCTCTTTTTTCAAAGTGAATGGCACTTTTGCAAACTAGGGCCGAAAAACCCATTTTTTAGCACTGTGCTCTATACTAAAACCAAAAAAAAAAAGTTGACTAAAACGGATACAAAAAAGAGTATGCAGAAAATAACCTGCTTGTCCGTAGATTAAAAAGCAGTAAACTGAAAAACCCTACAAAATATCGTTTCCGAGATATTGCGTTTTTACTTAATTTTTTGTGTTTCTATTAAAAAATTTAATTTTTGCGTACAAAAAAAATAATAATCAATATATAGAAACAAAGATAGTCAATTCTAATGTATTTTTTGATGTTTAATCCGAATCTGGTCTTAAAATTGCTCTATCATTTCTGATTTTTGAGATATCCTAACATGAAATTTTGGCATGTACGGTTTTTTCACCACTTTTGAGGTTATATAACAGGAGCAGGTAATTGTTTATCATAAAACTCGATAAAGTTTTTAAAAGTACTATTCCTGTTCTTCAAAATTCATTATAATTTATATCGATACCTTCTTTTTTCTCCGAAATATCGTAACCTTAAAAAAGTTCAAAAAATGCACGAAAGACGCCATTGGCAACATTGGTTGATTTAAATAAAAAGTTGTTTCGGAGAAAAAAAAAGATATCGATATAAATCAAAATGAGTTTTGAAGAAAAAGAATAGTACTTTTAAAAACTTTATCGAGTTTTATGATAAACAATTACCTGCTCCTGTTATATAACTTCAAAAGTGGTGAAAAAACCGTGCATGCCAAAATTTCAGGTTAGGATATCTCAAAAATCAGAAGTGATATAGCAATTCTAAGACCAGATTCGGATTAAGCATCAAAAAATACATTAGAATTGACTATCTTTGTTTCTATATATTGATTATTATTTTTTTTGTACGCAAAAATTCAATTTTTTAATAGAAACACAAAAAATTAAGTAAAAACACAATATCTCGTAAACGATATTCTGTAGGGTTTTTCAGTTTACTGTTTTTTAATCTACGGACAAGCAGGTTTCTTTCTGCATACTCTTTTTTTGTATTCGTTTTAGTAAACTTTTTTTTTGCTTTTAGTATAAAACACAGTGTTAAAAAATTAGTTTTTTGGCCCTGGTTTGAAAAAGTGCCGTTCACTTTGAAAAAAGAGCTATATATGTTTGATCCTAGAGGCATTCCGCATATTTTCCCAAAAAAACATTTTGGGTGCAAGCACTTTTTATTTAAAACACGTGGGGACAGGTGTGAAGAGGTTCTTCTAAAAGAAAAAAATTTGATATAGGGTATATTTCAAAAAATAATTTTTATATAGTCATTTGAAAAAAAAAATCAAAAAATTTTTGACTTGAAAAATTTCGAATTGCATCAGTTTTTTTTTCTTCATATTTTTTTTAAATAGCCAGACATATGGGTAATTCTATTCTAACGCGTCAAATCATGTAATCGTCCACTAAAACACCAATATGAGGTTCTAAAATTATAGCAAAATTTTTTTTATATACATTTAAATAGCCTTTATAAGATCCACCACTTAGTATATCGCTTATTTTACATAGCTCTCGTGGAAAACCAAAAATATGAGTAAAAAAGTAACTCCCCTGGCTGTAATCATAAACAATTTTACTAACTTAACGTATATAAGACAAAATATAAATAGAATTTGCACTTATAAATGACCAAAATTTACCTTTCAGTATGCCTGAACACATTTCAGAAAAAAATTTAAAAAAAAAAATGTTATTAACTTTATGTAGCTACTCAAAAGTTGGTACTTTTTTTCAATACAAAAAGCAATCAAATTATGAAGGCCTATATCTCGATTTTATTAGGATATAAAAATTTCCTATCATACCTAATTTCTTTTATTGTATGCTAACTTCAATAAAACATTGATATATTCACAACCCAATACATGTTTTTTACGTTTAAACATCATTTTTATCAGGAAAGAAAACGTACCTTTTCTTAAGTAACTCCCCTGGCGACAAACATTTAGTTGTACCAACAAGATGAAAACCAATATTCAAATAAATAACATACGTTTGAGTTGTAAGTAATATAGGGCTACTATAATATCCTTGTATATTAATAATAAAGATTGTTTACTACCTGGAAATCGCACTCAAACGCCATAGTAACCTCCCCTGTCAAAGTAACTCCCCTGGCATTTTTATGATGAATATACATATAAAAATGTATGTATATATATAAAAATGTATGGACAGCTTGCCCACTTTAAAATATTACTTTATGAGGTACAACAATAAGAAAACGTATGTAAAACTTCGAGTATTAATAACTTTATTTTTTTTCATTTCGAAATTTTAATTTGACGCGTTAGAATAGAATTACCCATATAAACAATATTATGAAGCAGCCTCTATTATCCCAAATTCGTTGTGTGGGAATTATGATTTTTTGAAAAAACAGTCCCAATTATTTAGTAATTTTGGGCTTCATTCATGATATCTTCTCTTCTTATACGAGATAAAATTGTATGTTTCTTTGTACTTATTTCTGTGCCAAAATTTTTTCTCGAAAACGGCTACAGCGATTTTAATGAAACTTGGAGTAGTGTTAGATATTAGCATACAATGAAGAATGAGCTAAGTTTGAACTTTGTAAATGCTCACCAGAGGGCGTGGCACAGCCTTAAATTTTAAATTTGATTAAGTAATAACTCGTAAACCATACAAGGTATTTGGATGAAATTTGGTGAGCGCGTACGGGTTAATAATACCTCATAACGGACAAAAAATGGGCGGGATCGAAGAAGTGCCACGCCCACTTTTTAGCCTTTGAAAATTTTGATCCAATATTACTCGAAAACGACTCCAACAATTTTAATGAAAATTTAGGAGAAGTTACCCCTGCAAACAAGTATTAATATGTTATATGCCGTTATATTGGGAAAACTCGGTGAAGGGCGTGGCACCGCCCACAAAAATATAAAACGGTATAAAAAGAAAACTAATGAAGCAAACATTCTGAAATTAACTGTGAGGAGCCTAATTGCAATAGGGCATCGCTGATTTGAAAGTGGGCGAAATGTCGCCATTGCGCGTGGAACCTCCCATACAAGCAAAATACGTTAAATGCTATTTCTCGCAAATGTTACAAGATATTTTTATGAAATTTGGTATGTAGGTACTACATATCAATGCCTTGTAATAACCGAAAAGTGGGCGGGATCGAAGAAGTGCCACGCCCCTTTTTTAACCATTGAAAATTTTGATTCAATATTACTCGAAAACGACTTCAACAATTTTAATGAAAATTTCAAAGATTTTACCCCTGAAAAGAAGTATCAATATGTGATGTGCTGTTATATTAGGAAAACTCGTTGGAGGGCGTGGCACCGCACACAAAAATATAATACGCTATAAAAAGAAAACTACTAAAGCAATCTTTCTGAATTTAACTATAGGGAATCTACTTTTTATTAGGCACCTACGACCTGAAAGTGGGCAAAATATCACCGGTGCGCGTGGAACCTCCCATACAAGTAAAACAAATTAAATGCTATTTCTCGCAAATGGTACAACATATTTTGATGAAATTTGGTATGCGGACCTGGATTACAAGTATCTAAAGCATAACGAAAAGTGGGCTTTGTTCAATAATGGTAAGGCCCACTTTTTACCAAAATAAAAATTTTAGTTAATAACTCATGCACAAAAAAAAATTTAATGAACTTTCCGAGGCATGATGGTAAGATATTTCAGCCCCCATACAAGAGGCGAAATATTTTGGGTGCGTGGCATATCCCATTTATTTATTTTAGGTCATTCTAATTCTCTTAAAAAATTTGGAGTTCTTGATATTTTTCTATACCATTCGATATTTTCCGAGTTTTTTCTTATTATTTTTCTCATCGGTTAATTTATCATTTTGAAAGCTTTGGAGGTGAAAAGGTACGAATTTCATTGAAAAAAATAGCTATGAATAAAAACATCGACTAAAATGATAAGATAAGATTGTTGACCGAGCAGGGATCGGTCTCCAGGTACTATGTTATTATTTCGTCAAAAGTAGCTCAATCGTTATGATATTTTGTCTGTCAACAGTCAAAGGTCCGTTCTAGAAGAAAGCATCATGAAGTGTAGTACATTTTTTTTATAACCGTCTTTAAAATAGAAAAAAAATCAAATGACTTTTAGCCCAAAAATTTTAGCATTGCGACAATTTTTCCATTCTTTATTACTGTGTTTGTATATCAATTTGTAAGAACACAATTTTCAGAAGCATACTCCTAATGTGGCTGTCAAATTACTTCAAGCTCGTGACGTACAAAAGTTCAGAAAGACCAAGAAGACCCAGTGGAACAATGTTGCAGCAATAATCAAATTACTCGAATAAATGTACCTACTTGCATGGAGTTTGAAAAATAATATTGAATAAAAAACAAAACTAAGGTATGAATAAAGCTTTTGAAAATTGTCTACTTACAATTTGATGTACAAAAACAGTAATAAAGGATGGACAAATCGTAGCAATGCTAAAATTTTTGGGCTAAAAGTCATTTGATTTTTTTTCTATTTTAAAGGCGGTTATAAAAAAAATTTACTACACTTCATGATGCTTTCTTCTAGAACGGACCTTTGACTGTTGACAGACAAAATATCATAACGATTGAGCTACTTTTGACGAAATGATAACATATATCATGAATGATGCCCAAAATTACTAAATAATTGGGACTGTTTTTTCAAAAAATCATAATTCCCACACAACGAATTTGGGCTAATAGAGGCTGCTACATAATATTGTTTATATGTCTGGCTATTTAAAAAAAAAAATATGAAGAAAAAAACCTGATGCAATTCGAAATTTTTCAAGTCAAAAATTTTTTGATTTTTTTTCAAATGACTATATAAAAATTATTTTTTGAAATATACCCTGTATCATATTTTTTCTTATAGAAGAACCTCTTAGCTACAAACATAAGAAAAATTACGAAGATCGGACGTTTTTTCGCAAAGTTATCACATTTTCCGTGAAAATTGACATGCGACAATAGCGCAAAATCGATATTGTAGACGAATTTTAAAAAATTCCCCACGACGAAAGAACTCAAAATCAAGCAAAAGGAAAAAATACGTGTCTCATCGATTTCAATGTAGAAACTATTAAAAAAATAATATGCAAAAAAAAAATACTGCCTGGACGATTTGAGATGAAATGACCCATATGCAATTTTTCAGAGAGATTGTATGACGTGCAGGAGTGTCAGAAAAGAAAAAAAAGCACTTATTTTCAATCTAACGTTTAATTGTTGTACTAGAGTCCATCTAACGGTACATTTTTTTTCAAAAAAACTTGTGGTACTTGATTCATCATAAAAAATAAACTATGCACCCAAATTTTAAGATTGATGGAACGACGTGTGGAAGTATCAGCGAAGGAGCAAAAAATGGAATACAGCCATTTCATGCCTATCGTAACAAGATCTGCCACACCCCTTCCGATTTCGCTGAAGTTTGGCACATGGTTTCGTTTCACGCTTAAACTTTGAGAAATGGCAACAAAAAATTTTGCGATTTTTTTTGTGGCTTGTGGAGGGGTGCAAAAAGTCGAAAAATAGGTAAAATGTAACAAACTCTCCTCAAATAATTACCAATAACTTGGCCCTTTCTTAACCGATGTTTAGACCTGTTTTGGAAAGGCATTGAATCAGGCTATAAGCTGATTCGACGCACAATGGCACTTTTTAGCTATATCTCACGAAAAAGGGCTATAAGATGGTATTGGTGGCATTTTCAAACAAAATACTTCAAGAGCAAGTTTGCAAAAACCTCACCAAGGCCAAATAACTGATGCCAAGGCACCTTTCGAATGGGCAAATAGTTAAAAGTCCGACATAATTTATCGATATTGTGCAATTGCTGAATATGAAGCACCTGCATTGCAACTCTCCACTGTAAAAGCCATACCAGGGACCCAGAAATTTCATAGTTTTGTTCCCTTAGGCCGTAACCGTATTGCGCATTTCATTTTCAAAATCTTTCGAGGAATTTAAAATGATGTAAATTACAAAAAAACCTACATTATACGAAATATTGCATGTAGAGTAGAACGGGGCAATGTCGTGCACTCAACTTTGACATGCTCGTAAAGCCGTACATCTCAAGCGAATGCGACGAGTAAGCATCCGATCGAAAGATAATTTCATTGGTTACATCCATGTGTGACAACATTTGTGTAGCGAGAAATTGTGTTTGTGTAAGTGAAGAACAAAAAAATGTGCACGACATTACCCCCCTCAAAATTTGTGGGGTAATGTCGTGCATTATTTTCCGAGTATAGTAAAGGTACCAAAATGTGTGAGAAATGATAGGTAGTGGTTCTATTAGAGGAGATTTAGCATTATCATGTATTTATTCATTATTATACAAGTGTGAAGTACATAATATGTTGTGTAGAGTAGAACGGGGCAATGTCGTGCACTCAACTTTGACATGCTCGTAAAGCCGTACATCTCAAGCGAATGCAACGAGTAAGCATCCGACCGAAAGATAATTTCATTGGTTACATCCATGTGTAACAACATTTGTGTAGCGAGAAATTGTGTTTGTGTAAGTGAATGTCCACGACATTACCCCAATGGTCGTTTTAAAGGTCAACTTCGATAACTCGGTGAAGCCCAAAATTTTTTTGGAAATCAAATACTTCTTTTCTTTGGCAGGATATTTCGTTTCAGAAAACACTTACCTGGTATATTTTCCCGCAGGGAAAATTATTCTTCTGACTCGATGAAAAAACACTTTTATCGTCCCGAAAGCGTGCGTTTTGAAAAAAAGGTTACACTGTAGAGACGAACTGGTGAAAATTGCTAGTATTGTATGCATAAGCTCAGTAGGTCAACAGGTCCCTACCTTACGAACAGTTGGTAAATCATTCAATTCCTTGGGCTAAAACAGCCAGTGCACGACATTACCCCCTGCACGACATTACCCCGTTCTACTCTACTGAAATGTTCAAAAAATCATTACTCCTATACCATTAATGGTACCATTCAAATTTTAGATTCATTTGAAAGGTAATTTTCTTTTCTTTTCTTAAAAATATTTTGGAAGGTCGAAAATCAGTACTAAAGCGTTTTTACTAGTTTAGTACTAAAATAGTAGTAAATTTAGTAATTTTTACCAAATACAAAAAACTTTTACTTGTACGCATAGAATGATTCAAGCCCTTTCTAAAAATGATCCAAACATAAAAATGAGATAAGAAATGTTCCAGCTATGGGCCATTTTCTGATCGGACCTTTTTTTAAATTTTCAAAATATCATAACTTTTTAGCCTCGAGACTTACCAATTTTCTCTCTTTTTTGACTGAAAGATTTTTTTTTTTCTTTCCAAAAAAAAATTTTTTTGTAAGGTAACAAAAGTGTACTCGGACACGTTTTTTGTAGTTTAGTACTAAAATAGTAATAAATGTAGTACTTTTATCAACTACGAAAAATTTTATTTTGAGCTTATAGCCTTATTCAATGCCTTTCCAAAACAGATCTAAACATGAAAACCGGTTAAGAAATGGCCAAGTTATTGATAATTATTTGAGGAGAGTTTGTTACATTTTACCTATTTTTCGACTTTTTGCACCCCTCCACAAGCCACAAAAAAAATCGCAAAATTTTTTGTTGCCATTTCTCAAAGTTTAAGCATGAAACGAAATCATGTACCAAATTTCAGCGAAATCGGATGGGGTGTGGCAGATCTTGTTTCGATAGGCATGAAATGGCTGTATACCATTTTTTAATCCTTCGCTGACACTCCCACACGTCGTTTCATCAATCTTAAATTAGAAGTAGAAGTAAAAGTAGAAGCAGAAGTAGAAGTAGAAGTAGAAGTAGAAGTAGAAGTAGAAGTAGAAGTAGAAGTAGATGTAGAAGTAGGTGTTGCGGTAGGAATAGATGTTGGTGTGGAAATATATGTTGAAGTAGATGTTAAAATAGAAGAAAGATAAAAATAGAAAAAAAGTAGAAGTAGAAAACGAAAATGAGGCTAAGTAAAAGTGGATGCACAATTAGACATAGATGTTAAAGAAAAAGTAGAACAAGAATTAAAGTAGAAGAAGATGTTGAAGAAAAAGTGGAAGAAGTAGATGTTGAGTTAGAAGTAAGTAGAAATAGAAGAAGCAGCTGTTGAAGTAGAAATAGATGTTGAAGTAGATAAAAAGTGGAAGTTGATGAAGAAGTAGAAGAAAATGTTGAAGTAAAAGAAGTACGAGTAGATGTTGAGGCAGAAGAAGAAGTTGAAGTGAAACTAGAGCTAGAAGAAGAAGCAGAAGTAGAAGTACAAATAGATGTTGAGGTACAAGAAGGTTTTGAGGTAGAAATAGATGTTGAAGTGAAAATAGAAGAAGTAGAAGTCGAAACTCTAAATTTTCTTAAATGTTAGGCATTTCTTGTCTTAGATGACTCCATTAGACTATGTCACAGAAAGTAATTTGAAATAAATAACTGTATTATAAGTAAAAGATGTAGCAGTGTCGCGTTCGGAACAATACCACAGCTTAAATTTAATGCATCTTAAATAAATCAATTATTTTGATTAGTCTCCTTCTTCTTTTTGGATTTTTCCACATAAAAACATTTACTGATTGTTAGTTATTCATATTGAAGCAGTTGAATATTTGCATATGTTATAACCTACTAATCTCTCTTATCGTTCCTAAAGCACGTACATTCAAGATGAGTAAGAAATTGATTACAAGCAACAAAAGGTCATGAAACTACTACGTAATAATAAATTGTCGTGAAATTTTTTGGCATTATTGCTGAATAATATTTATCTTAAGCATTTTCAGATCCTTGATATTTATTATTGTACTTGTAATTGCATTAACATGAAATTTTTAGTTTGACCTCTATTTTCGAAGAATATCAACGAAAAGTTTCCCATTGGTTAAGCACATGTAGAAATGTCACATTTGAGGCGTTTCTTTGCTTTATTTTTTGTTGCGGAAATTTCTATTGATGGCAGCTGTGACGCTTACTACGGGATGCCTCGGTGATTTTTTAATTATTTTTTTTATGATTTTGTTGGATTTATTCGCCTTGTAGTCTGCGGGCTTTCAAAAGCATTCTGCTTCGCTTGCGAGATCATTTGTAATTTTTCCTTTGTTTTAATTGCACGATTACTTATTAGGAGAGTTAAGGACTTTGATAAAATGGAAACGGTTTTTTTAACCTTTAGGTGAGGAAATCTCGTGGATCCATTATCATAAAACCTTTTTTGTTTTTTCTAAAAAAATTGCCATTATAACGCAGAGAAGGAGACGTGGTAGGTATGGAAGAGTGTACATATTTTTGATCAACGACGCCTCTTTCGTCGATATAGCTATGTTCGTCTGTCTGTCTGTCCCTTGAAATCATTTTAATATATTGTTGGAGCAAGACAATTTGATGAAAATCAGCACACTGACACGGGACGGTAGGTGCAAGCTCAGAGCAAAATGGAGGTGAATTCGGATAAGAGGGTGTGATAACTCCCATATAAGAAAAAGTTTCGAAATGCTATATATAAACCAATTATGTTTTAATCAGACACTAAGGATGGTAAATGCAAGCTTTAATAAAAACTAGAACAAAAGGGCACGGCACTTCCCATACAAACAAAAGTTTCAAATTGCTAACTAAAAGTGTTTTTTGATTATCTGAAAATTTCACTGAAACACTTGGAATAGTTAAAACAAACTCTGAGCGAAATCTACATGAATTTGGACAAGAGGCAGTATATCAGTTTTGGCCAGGCCAAAGATAACACAGTTACCAAATTTTTTTTTTTTTTTTTTGATTTTTGAGTAACAGCAAATTTAAATTTTATCATAATTTGTTGATTACAACACAATCCAAATACTATGAAACTATTTCAATAAGTATTCGTATATACTTATGTTACCTTTTTAAAACCACACAGTTGCATTTAAAATAACCCACTCTAATCGGCAAAATTTTCTTCGAGTAAAAAATTTCATTAAAATATTTATCCACCTACAAAACCCCACATGACAGTAATGCGCTACTAAAAGCTCATCAAAAAATTAACAACATCCGCTCTACTCTACGATATCTTCCGCACAATATTTTCCCATTTGTTTGTATTTGTATTAAGTACATCGTGCTCGTATGTGTGAGTTTAAGTGCTTGCGTGTTTGCGTTGCAGCAACAATTCCCATTTTGCATTTTGTTGATTTTAATCACGCAATTTTTTTTTTTTAAGTTTTTTATGCTTTTTAGAATGCGCGTTGAAATTCTATGCAAATATGTGTTTGCTAATTTTTACACGCACACGCCCATAGACAATTGTGCGCAGTAATGCAGTGGCATTTACTCGCTCACACATCAGTGTAGACTTTGGTGCTGTTGTGGCTTGAATTAAGCCTATTAATTATTCCTACACGCACACAGTGCTCTCTCTCTCTAGGTGCGCATTGCTTCCTAGCAACGGAAGTGATTGGGATTTATCAGCTGCTGTGTAGTATGCGTCACATGACATGTGGAATTTTAATGATTTTTCAATTTAAAAATAATGGAAAATTTCGCAAATTTTATTGATATGCAAAGCAGACTTATTTTACCTCAAACCACATCAAAATTTCCAAAAGACTATGTCAAAACAGTTCTATACATCGAATATTTTAAAAAAATAAGCTCTAGAGGGTATCTAAAACTTTAGTACAAAATATTTAAAACGGAAATTTAACTTAAGACTTATAACTATGCAGTATTTTCTTATTTTTTAATACAACAGAATTCTACCACACTTAACGATTTAAAATTATTTGATTATAATTATGATGCCATTTTATCATACGAACAATAAAAGGTATTCAGTAAATAAAATATTTTAAACCGAATATTTATATTTACACAATTATTCATAGGGGAAAGTGGGAAGTGGGGTAAAGTGAGAAATGTCCCTTTTCGGGCAAACTAGCAAAGTTTAGCTGTCATGCGCTTCTGACATGTACTTGCAATGACCGTAAGCAAATATTTATGGTATAGCGACGCGTGCATACGTATTTTTGTGATCTCTGGAATCATGTAAAGTTTTTAAGTGATATTTTTACTGTTTCTGCAGATAAACCGATTGTAAGTACACAAAAATATTCTTTGTAGTCTTAATTTTGATAACGCAAAAAGATTTCGTGTAATTCATAGAGTGAAAGGATGAAGCTCACATTTTTTGCAAAATGTTGTATCGGGTTAAAGTGCGAAATTTTTTATGGGGTAAAGTGGGAAATGTTATTTCACGATTGCTAGTCCCCACTTGTCAACGTATTATACTATTTCATGATCCAAATAAGTGTTGTACATTTATATTGTGAGTAAACACTCCGGAAAAGCTAAGCGAGTTGCAAAAAGCAGCTGAGAAACAGTGCTGTCGTTTTGAAAAATTTGAGCGAAGTGAAATTTTGTAAAAAGTGAAGTGTTGCGAAGTAAAATTCTGAAAACGTGAAGTATTAGCGAAGTGAACACAAAAATCACAATTTTATTTATTGAATTGACTAATTTTTATGCTATACGTAACAAAATTTGAAAATATATTTTAAAAAAATATGAAAAAAATAAATAAAAAATTTCTTAGGTCGAAAATTTACCGAAATATGGCCGGCCACTCGAACATGGAAATTTTGTTTATGCTGTCGAAAAAACGGTTTTTACTCAAAACAAGGCATCTTACGAAAAAAGAGTATTAAGCAAAAAATGCTTAGAATAGTCCAAGAAATACGTGTGAATTTTTTTCAGAATTTTTTGCAACTTTTTTAATTTTTTTTTTTAACAATTTTTTAAAAATTGTAATATGTACTCAAAAATTAAACGTATTCTTTAAATGATTCTAAGTATTTTAGGCATTATACACTTTTCTCTCCGACCACTTAAAAAAAATTTAAATGTTCGAGTAGCCATATTTCGGCCAATTTTTCACCTAAAAATTTTATAAAGAAGCGTTTGAAAGGAAATTTTATCCACTTTTATGATATTCTGCTGTATCTTTACCTATCTCTGACCCTAAAACAGTTATAGACAAAAGAGTAAAAACACAAGAATTCGAAATTTTTGCTTTCTATTTTTGTTCTATAATTTATTTCGATGGCAAATTTAATTGTTTACAAAAAGTTTCCTGTGAAGTACATAAGTATATCGAAATTTTGCTCTGTTCGCTTGATATATTGAAAATACAAATTACTTTTCAGTCTGGGCAGGCTTCGGGCATACAAAAAAGTTTGTTTCTGAACTCTCATAAAAAGAATAGACAAATTTTAAGGCAAATTTTGTATTCAAGAAAAAGTGAAGTGATTTTATGAAAGGGGAAGTGGCGAAGTGTTTTTGATAAAAAAGGAGCAAAATACTTCAATTGAAGTGTAAACGACAGCACTGCTGAGAAACGTTTAGCAAATAAACGGAAGAAAGAGGGAAACGAATCACAAAAAATAGAGTACCAGGAGCAAAAAATCAACACCAGCAAAGAAAGCGTCAAAGCAGAAACAAAGAAGTTCTAGCTCAGATGAAGATCGTGATTTTTGCACCATTTGCATGGAACTCATGCCCGAAATCATGACCAGACACAATACCATCAAATGCAACCTAAAGGATTGTCAACGCCCATTTCACTTGATATGCGTTAATCTCACTACACACAAAAAAAAGGACATAATATTAATGAAAAATGTATTATTTCTAACGAAAAAATTCATCGAATATGAGCCGAGTACAGCATTCATTGATAATAAGTATTTTCAATCATACGTTAAATAACGCATACGTTCGCTTATGAATTACTCATAAAATGTAAGAACTTTTCTTAAAATCTAAGAACAAAATACGTAAATTTTTTTTTATGAATCATTTTTAAAACGTAAGAACACGTTCATAAAATCTATGAATGAAATTCATAAATTGTTTTTTTTTTTTTTTCAAAACAAAAAAATTCAATCAAACTTTAAGATACAA
Organism: Calliopum simillimum; assembly: GCA_951812925.1. Taxonomy (NCBI): domain Eukaryota; kingdom Metazoa; phylum Arthropoda; class Insecta; order Diptera; family Lauxaniidae; genus Calliopum; species Calliopum simillimum. The sequence continues at coordinate 87,835,150 of OX638369.1, read as the reverse complement.
ATTTTACACAGAAACGGCAGAGGAGTCTGTAGCGTATGTGATAAGGGAGCCAGTAATATTTCTCTGCGATTGGGTTCCCGGGTTCGAACACCAGTGCGGGTGAAAGTTTTTTTATTATAATTTTTTTTTTTTTATTAGGAGAACGCTCATGTTCCAATACCAAGGACATACAATAATAAAATAAAGTAGTGCGTCTTAAAGAAAGTAAGCGCTTGATGCTGGAGAAATCTTTATGAAGCGCTACTGTCCCATTGGACAAATAAATACTTACCATAGCATGAAACTATGCTTAGGAATCCCAAGAGAATACATAGCATGATGTTAAAAGCGACATAGAAAGGAACTTTCAACAATACTTTATTTGAAATTTACCATAAACCAGTCTAGAACCAAAAGGTGTTGATGAAATACAAACTGAAAATAATATTTTAAGTTGATGAAACCTTTTCTAAAAAATTATGAACGTTTCTTTAATTTTATGTAAACATACATAAAATATTTGATCTGTAGTTTTATGAAACATCTTACGCATACGAAAAAGTTCTTAAAATTTAAGAACGGAAATTCATAAAAAATTCTTCATAGAAAAATATTTATGAATTCATGTTCTTACGATTAATCGTTCTTAAAATCAAAAAATTTTAATGTAAAATTCTTATTTGAAAATCAATGAATTTCGATGTATGAATGCCGTTCATAAATATTATGTTAAATATTTTTTTGTGTGTACAAGCTTCTTTTATTACTAACACTGTGACTCGGACTTTGATGTTTCATCAGAGAACGACGAATAAGCTACTATTTCACAAATTTTTTTAAGCATATTTTTTCATATATTTTTTTCCAGCAAAATCATTATTTCTTTTCATATTAAATCCTATGGGTGTGTTCGTAGAACCTTTTTTGTACTAAACAGAAAATCCATATTTTCGGTTCGTTTTTTCGGCAAAAATATAGCTTATTTAATTTTCTTTAATATAGGAAGTTGAAACATTAAAAAATAATAAGTTTTGTTCATTTTATGGAGCTTTGAAAAAAAATTTCCCACTTTACCCCACTTTCGCCTATTGATTTTGGAAGAATTCGAATAGTAAAAAAGAATATTGCATAGGTTTAGGTCTTAGGTTTAAATTCTGTTTCCAATATCTTACGCTAAAGTTTTAAATTTGCTGTAGCTTGTTCAATATCAACAATTTGAGAACACTTTTTAAATATTAATTTAATGATTTTTTACAGATTTTATTCTCATGACGTGTCATTGGTACTTTAAAGCGGTAGAAGTTAAAAAAATGTATATAATATATATAATATAATTCCATGCAAAATCTCTGTTAAATGACCTTTTTAACCAATGAACAGGCACACCATAAAAAGTTACACGAGCAAACAAAAAAAATTGAAATAATTCATTCTTCAATAAGATCCTTAGATATGTGACTCCCATTTATGTACTACACATGAATGTCACGTGCTCGGTGCAGAATAATTCACTACACATAGTACACGCTTATTTTGAGCTCCAATTTTTTCTTCTGGGACGTACTAAATATACCCGACATCGGTCGTTACAGCTTAATATTGATCTGTATTTGTTCCGTGAAGGCTGATTATACATGATTGGTCGCTTTTAGGGCTTTTCCACGATTTTTCTCTCTTTAATCAGGATCCTTTACCAATTTTTCGTAAAAATCGTACTTTTCTAGCCACGGACAAATTGGAAAATTTGTGTGCTCATAATTATAAGAAGTTATTTGCAATATATGTTTAGTGCATATAAACATTTAAATAGAAAAAAAAAATTGTAATAAAAGATAAAATTCCATATAGTCACTAGAAAAAAAAATGCCTACGCGAGAAGGCGCGTAATAAGCAAAATGCCGCGCCATAAGACAAACACTTCGTAGCCACAGTACAACAGATCCACGCGGAAGTTGGATCATAAGATAGAGGATGAAAAGTAGGGTAGGTACTGTGAAGGTGTTTATAGTAATATGAGCTCAATGCTCATAGCGTGCCTTCTCACGCGTTAATGAAATGTAGCGCACATTGAGCCATTAACAACCATATACTTACTTTACATGATGAACGGACGTCAAATAGCAGAGCTATAAACAAATCAAACAGCTACTTATTCTGAGATTTTCGTTAAAAAATCAATTAAGATTAGCTTTCAAAATGGACCATTATAGTCTTGCTCTTGGACAATGGGCTTTAATCTTGGTTATGGTCTTGAGTCTAGGTCTGTGGCTTGGTCTGGAAAAAATATCTTCAAATTGTTGAGTATTCAAAAACTCCCAACTCAGGCCGTAGCAGTTCTGATCTTGGTCTTGAAGACAAAGACTAATTTTGCTCATTCCTACAATATGCTCTATAAGAGTAGGGGAACTTCAGGTATTGTACTATTGTCGGTAGTGATGAGCAAATTAATCTTGGTCTTGAGTCTTGTTTTTGGTCTTGGTAATTTTTCGAGACTAAGACGAAGATGCTGTTATCTTTGCAAGACCAAGATCTAGAACATAGCAGTCTTGGTCTTGGTCATGAAAATCGTCAAGACCAAGACTGCTTTTCGGTCTTGGTAATTTATAGTTAATAGTTGTTGCTCTCCCGTTTTGAGAATAAAATCATCTCTCAACTTGAAATTCGGTATCTACTTAAATAACCCAACTTCCTTGGAAAAATAAGGTATCGAAACTTTAATACTCAATAATTTCTAGAAATTTTTATAACAACAAAATCTTGGACGGAGACCAAGACTAAATGACCAAGATCAAGACCAACCAAAGGGAAAAAAAAAATTTTAAATTAAAACCGACTAATAAATTTTCAAAAATTAAGGTCCACCTTTTTCCAAAAAACCAAATTTTTTTTTAAGTCCAAAAATGCATTAAATTCAGTTTAAAGTCGACTGCGTTATTGATTTTATTGTAATTTTTTAAAACTGGATTATGGAGTTCGAAGTAACGCATACCTGCTGATTAGTCCAATTTTTAAAACCCTCTACCTCGTCAACCAGACTTTGTAATGTAAAAATATTTTGCATCTGTATCGAGGACATATATAGGTATAACATAAACGTGTTCCAAAATATTACATTTGGGGCAATCTGAACACCATGAACAGTATTATACATACCATCATAATGCAAATTTCACACAAAAAATTTTCTTCCATTTGTTTTAAAAAAAACAAAATTGTTCAGCGTTTCTTTGTAGTTTGTCAAAAATGTATGATCTGATGTCACCACAAATGCTTAAGATAAGGCTTTCCTATTGATTGGATGTGATGTTCCACCTAAACTCAGACATGAGCTAAGGGAATCGTATTTTTGATTTCAAGCTAAGCATTATCCTAAGGATATGTAATGTAAGCAATTAATCTGCCTTCATCACTAGAAAGAGGAGGTTCTGGATATAAAAATAGTCTCTGAGAAAATTTTTCCCCTTTACAGAGCAAAGTGAAACAACCCTGGTAGAGTACCGAAATTTCGGAAGCACTGTAATCTAACGAAAAAAAGCTTGAAAAATAACATAAAACATACATTTGCCCCATTTAGAGCAAAAGTCCATAATTTGTGATATTTTTATGCTCTCATTATCTTTTTCAAAACATAAACTTTTATAGGCCATCAAATCAATTATTCATACTTGGCTGAATCCCAAGAAAAAAATACATTTTATTCATTTTCATGTTTTTTTGATCGATTTTCATGGCATTACAAACCACAAATCGCTGCATATTATTAGAAACCACAAAAGACACATAAACCTCCGTTTTTTTTTTTTTTTTTTTTTTTGTTTTTAATTTTTATTTTTATTTGAGAATAAAACAAATCTTTTTCATTGCAATTGATAGGACACTAGCATCCTTGTGGTTTATTAATTGAACATATTTGTTTATAAGTCACACATACGAACACATAGCATCAAAAACGCAAAACATCGAAACGTAAGTATGTATATGTAGTTATAAACAAGACGAGCACCAGAAATAAGAAATGAAGAAAAAGCAAAATTTCAACAAACAGGAAATGGAAAACCACACACGTATAAGAGCGAATACAAACATATACCCCCATGTATATGCCCAAGGGGAAAAGAAGCGCTTTAAAAGGCTTTCTGAAGTGTTTCTTTTTCAGCGATAAGCATTTCACTCTGTAATTTGCATTTTTCATTTTTAACATTGCGTATACTAGAATAAAAGCATTCTCGAACTTACTACATCCTTCCAGAAAAAGGCATTTTGAGAGCATATTTATAATACGGCGCTAAACGTTCTCTCTAACTGACCGCACTAGGATTCAAACCATTCGTGTGATTGATAGAAACATATTATTATATTAAAATACAATCCTGTTAGACCACTGACCTATATGATGTAGAGGTATAAAAAAATTATATGAATTACATTTTTAAACATACCAAAAACCGAAAAAATAGAAATTTCTCTCCAAGCAGAATTTGATATTCTAATGCTTACTTCAGCAGTACAAAAAATTATTGTGTAAGTGCTTTTATATTTCTATGGGAACATGTACTTTCTCAAGGAGCGCTTCATATTTTTTCTTTTGGGTGTCTAAATAAATACACCAACTGAACAGGTAAACTTACACACACGTAGAACAATGCAAACAAAAATAGAAAAATGAAGCATGGTAGAGAGCACACATATAAAATGGGGAAAGCAAACCTTTGCTAAATCTGGAAATAAACATAGTAGGTACGCAGAAATATTGCTGGGGCTCCCGAAAGACTGCAATAATATTTCATTTTTGCAATAGCCAAGGGAATGGAAATAAGAAAGGAAGTAACGATAGCGTGAACAGTGGATGCTGGAGTAGGAATTGCAGTATTAGAGCATACAAAAGGTTTGATTTTGTATTTATTTTTGTGTTTCCAACATAAATTCAACCCTATTTTGAACTAAGCTTTGTGTTCGAAATATTTTAGCAAATATTTTTACACCATATTCCTTTTCAAACTATTTTCTCATACTCATACTCATATTCATACTCATACTCATATTCATATTCATATTCATATTCATATTCATATTCATATTCATATTCATATTCATATTCATATTCATATTCATATTCATATTCATATTCATATTCATATTCATATTCATATTCATATTCATTATACTAATTTTATGAACTTTTAGTCAATGTTTTGCAAGAATCGAAAATTCCATGCATTTTCCAACTTAGAATATTATGACAATTAGGAGAAGAGAAAAAAACCACTGAACATGGCTATGGTGACATATGTTTCGGTTACCGCCACGTAACCATCATCAGACCAATTTATGTTTTTATTTAATTTATTTAAATTAAATGAAATAACAATTGAAAAATTTTTTTTTTTTTTTTTTTTGAACTTTTTCGTCTGAGGCCGGGATCGATCTATGAACCTTTCGAAATCAATCTCTCTACATAGCGCATTTATCAACGGACTGCGCTGTTTGCCCTCGGAAAAATTGGTAGCTTAAGTGCCTTTATGCATGTAGCGTGGTTTTCATTCTCTATACTCCTTTGTCATCATTCATGTTGCGTTTGTTTGGTAAGGCTCAGCCATTGGCTGAGAATCAATACCGTTATATTATATGACTGACAAGTGTTGCCAGTTGCACATATTTGGCGTGTTCTCCATGATTACTTAAAATGGTTTATGTTGACTATAATATTCATAATATTCTAAGTTGGAAAATGCATGGAATTTTCGATTCTTGCAAAACATTGACTAAAAGTTCATAAAATTAGTATAATTTTCATATAGTCAACATAAACCATTTTAAAAAATTCATATTCATATTCATATTCATATTCATATTCATATTCATATTCATATTCATATTCATATTCATATTCATATTCATATTCATATTCATATTCATACTCATACTCATACTCATACTCATACTCATACTCATACTCATACTCATACTCATACTCATACTCATACTCATACTCATACTCATACTCATACTCATACTCATACTCATACTCATACTCATACTCATACTCATACTCATACTCATACTCATACTCATACTCATACTCATACTCATACTCATACTCATACTCATACTCATACTCATACTCATACTCATACTCATACTCATACTCATACTCATACTCATACTCATACTCATACTCATACTCATACTCATACTCATACTCATACTCATACTCATACTCATACTCATACTCATACTCATACTCATACTCATACTCATACTCATACTCATACTCATACTCATACTCATACTCATACTCATACTCATACTCATACTCATACTCATACTCATACTCATACTCATACTCATACTCATACTCATACTCATACTCATACTCATACTCATACTCATACTCATACTCATACTCATACTCATACTCATACTCATACTCATACTCATACTCATACTCATACTCATACTCATACTCATACTCATACTCATACTCATACTCATACTCATACTCATACTCATACTCATACTCATACTCATACTCATACTCATACTCATACTCATACTCATACTCATACTCATACTCATACTCATACTCATACTCATACTCATACTCATACTCATACTCATACTCATACTCATACTCATACTCATACTCATACTCATACTCATACTCATACTCATACTCATACTCATACTCATACTCATACTCATACTCATACTCATACTCATACTCATACTCATACTCATACTCATACTCATACTCATACTCATACTCATACTCATACTCATACTCATACTCATACTCATACTCATACTCATACTCATACTCATACTCATACTCATACTCATACTCATACTCATACTCATACTCATACTCATACTCATACTCATACTCATACTCATACTCATACTCATACTCATACTCATACTCATACTCATACTCATACTCATACTCATACTCATACTCATACTCATACTCATACTCATACTCATACTCATACTCATACTCATACTCATACTCATACTCATACTCATACTCATACTCATACTCATACTCATACTCATACTCATACTCATACTCATACTCATACTCATACTCATACTCATACTCATACTCATACTCATACTCATACTCATACTCATACTCATACTCATACTCATACTCATACTCATACTCATACTCATACTCATACTCATACTCATACTCATACTCATACTCATACTCATACTCATACTCATACTCATACTCATACTCATACTCATACTCATACTCATACTCATACTCATACTCATACTCATACTCATACTCATACTCATACTCATACTCATACTCATACTCATACTCATACTCATACTCATACTCATACTCATACTCATACTCATACTCATACTCATACTCATACTCATACTCATACTCATACTCATACTCATACTCATACTCATACTCATACTCATACTCATACTCATACTCATACTCATACTCATACTCATACTCATACTCATACTCATACTCATACTCATACTCATACTCATACTCATACTCATACTCATACTCATACTCATACTCATACTCATACTCATACTCATACTCATACTCATACTCATACTCATACTCATACTCATACTCATACTCATACTCATACTCATACTCATACTCATACTCATACTCATACTCAAACTCAAACTCAAACTCAAACTCATACTCATACTCATACTCATACTCATACTCATACTCATACTCATACTCATACTCATACTCATACTCATACTCATACTCATACTCATACTCATACTCATACTCATACTCATACTCATACTCATACTCATACTCATACTCATACTCATACTCATACTCATACTCATACTCATACTCATACTCATACTCATACTCATACTCATACTCATACTCATACTCATACTCATACTCATACTCATACTCATACTCATACTCATACTCATACTCATACTCATACTCATACTCATACTCATACTCATACTCATACTCATACTCATACTCATACTCATACTCATACTCATACTCATACTCATACTCATACTCATACTCATACTCATACTCATACTCATACTCATACTCATACTCATACAGAGAGTATAAATAAGGTATAGAGGTGGAGTTCGATCGAGCATGTCAATCAAACATAAAAACCACGAGAATTTATTGAGGTATGAGAACTCTCTACTTCAAGGTTAAATGATTTTTTATGAGTGCAAAGATGTGGCACTCTTTTAAGCGAAATTCATTTTTTAGCTGCCAAGTGATCATAAAAATTAGCAAGTGGATTTCTTTAAGAAAAACCAAAATATGTAAAAAAAAATAAACATTACCTAACTCATTCACACATGCGCAGTTTAACCTGCAGACCATTCAGTTGTTGTTTTTGAAATTGTCTTTTCTTGTTGTTGGTATATTTTGTTTGCAGCTTTTTTTGCTATGATCGTAAATGGTTTTTTTCTCAGAAGGAGTTTGTATTTTCATTTTTTGTTGCTTTTTTTGTCTGTTGATACGAATCCTTTTGAAGCCAAAAAACAAGTTTAACCGGCTCGCAGGAAATTGAATAGGGTCAGAATTGATAAATTAAACATTATTTTTACATTTAGTTTTCTCGTTGCTGCTGCAAAATTTTTGTTTTTTCAGAATTTAACAATTTAACCCTCTAGTGTCCAAGTTTTCGTTTCAGATTAACAAATTTTATTAAAAGGTTATTTTCGATATAAGAGGTGAAAATTAGATAATGCATTTTTTCTAACAATAAAAAGATGGTTTTAAGGGGTTGAAACATGGACAACTAAAATTTTAATCTGAGCAAGAATATGTATATTCTGTGTTTTATGAATTTTAAACTATTCTACTGATTTTAATGGAATATCGCAATGTATCAGTATCTTCAAAGAGAAATGGTCCTAGGCTGGCCGTCCAAGAACCAAGTTGTTCAAATGTCATATCAGTAAAAATATTAGACACAAATGAATGATATTTTTTGCATACCATACTCGTATGTAAATAGTATCGGGAAGAATAACATTCTCTTGAAAAACGTGACACGACTGCTTCACGTTCTTATTATTACAAATATCTGCTTATCGGTATGCCATATATGCATTGGAATCTAATGATCTCAAAAGGTGGTCATGGGCAATAAAGGGTTAAATTTCATTTTTGCTTGGATTTTGAAAATCTCTTTTAGTTCAATTAGCATCGTTGCCAAATTTTGAAAAGCACAAAAAGGAATTTGTTTTAATTTTTAACTTCAGGCTCATATTCTGAAAATGGTCTAAGTGATATATTAATTTTTTTAAGAAACACATCTAAAAATTCACGTTCAAATAACAAAATGTTACATATAATTGCTAACGTGTTAAGTTACTACTGAAATTAACTTTACATAAATTGCTATTTTACCAAAATAGCTTATTTCGATTTAAGAAAAATCACGAAAAATTTAAATTTTCCAGTATTCCTGGGTGAAATTTTCCTCTTTATTTTAATGTAATTGTTAATTTCTTTTCTGCAAAAATATATTTGTTAAAATTATTAGATTAAAAGTATTTTCAGATATGCGAGACTACGTAAGTACTACCGCAGTAGCATTATTTATATTCACATAGTGTACCTTCTGGGAACACTGTTCTAATCACATAGTTATAAATGCAACAATTGAAGCGCAATATTTAAGCAAAAAGCGCGGTAATCGGCTTAGTGTTGAGCATTATACTATGCGATGCACAGTGCAACCAAGTTAAGTTGCATTTCCGAAAACACCTTATATGTTATTTTACTGTTTAGAGTTACATATCTGTAGACATTTGACAAAACAACCTAACTCGAAGTAAGACAATTTTCTAAGATTTTAAACATATGTATAAAAATAAAATATCTCTATGACTTTTAGTTGCAGAGATATAGAATCGAAAATCAACCTATCTCAATGTACAAATGCTTTTCACAAAACAACTTAAGTCGACATAAGAAAAGGGTGTTTTTCTTCACAAAACATCTTAAGTCGAGATAAGATACAGGTTAAATGACAAAAAAGTTTTTGACAAAAGCACTTCTTCGAAATAAGTTACTTTTCCTATGGAAAAACCTGAATTTCTTAAATCAAAAAATATTTGACAAAAACATCTTATTTCAACCGTATTAAAAATTATTGCCCATGGAGCAAAAAAAGTTACTGGAAAATATTCATTTAGTATTCATGTATAATAAAAAACTTTTACATTTGTTCCAACTCTTACACAAACAGAATTGAGAAGCATAAAAGTAGTTTTTTAGCTCTCCTGAAAAGTTGTCAATTTCGAGTAAGGTTGTTTTGTCAAAAGTCCACATATATTATCTTTGCAAATTGACATAATTTGGTCTATATTTAATAAAAAAAAAGGTTTTTTGTGAAGGCCCGGGAAATGGTTTGTTTTAGACAAAATTACCTGAAACCATTTAGCTGGAAAATTTTGAGATCTAAGACTTTCACTTCAATTACAAAGTTCGTCGCTAAAAAAAACAAGATATTATGAAAAAGCCTATTTTTATTAAAGTTGGATCAAAACTATATCATTTTGTAAAGACAATTAGGGTATTTCTTAAAACGAGTAAATGCCTCGAAAACCTTGTTAACTCAGAAAACTGTCAAAATTCGTATTGATTTTCACAACTATTTAGTACCCTAAATATGTTTTTTTAACACTTAAATAAAGTACCTATAATCTGCGAAATTTAACCATCCTCTAACATAAAGTAAAGTAAAATTCAGCACTTCATGCATCAACAACTAAATATTTTATAACTGTCATATATTTATCTTTTAATTTATTTAATGCAAGTCTTTAAATATCTTGAAACAAAGAATATATCACATAGACCATTTTTGTAATATGAGCATGAAATCAAAATTTTATAAATTTTTTTCTTTGTTCTTTTCGAAATTTGGCAACATAGTTGCAAATGAACAAAACCATCGTTCCAACAACAAAATAAAAAAAACCATTCATAGAATCAAAAAAAAAAAAAAAACAATCCCCGCAGCTGCAAACAAAAAATGAAGAATAAAGCGAAATATTATGTACCCTATACCGCACACAATAAAAGTTCCGTCTACCTCTGAAAATTTGCATTTTAATTCAAACGATTTTTAAATGAGTATATACAGGTTAAGCGGGAATCGGTAGAACACCGGAAAATGTAAAAATCTTGGGACTATTCGGAACTACTTTTCTTAGTACCATTTTCCGAAACGGAGATATAGCCATCGGAAGGTTGGGACATAGCTTTATCAAAAACGGTTTCAGTTGCGAATCCCTTAATGGATTTTAATAATATTGGTGTCATATGAAAGTTATTTTAATTGGCTATAAAATTGTTGCAGTTAAGTTTTAAATCCGAGTCAAGCTTTTTGCGATATGGCGAATTTTCGAAAATTTTGACAAGTTTTTTTTTCAAAAAGTCTTATTAACTCATAACTTTGGTAACAAAATATGAAAGCTTAATCTATTTCTTGTCATTTGATATGCAATTTGTCTTTGATTTCTTTCATTAGCACATTTTTTTATAGAAAAACTAAAAAGTAAAACAAAGATATTTTCATGAGAATTCGCAACACATTACAATAACACCGAAAATTCGCTGTATTTCGAAAATCACTCGGATTTTAAACTTTTGAAGCCAATTAAAATACCTTTGATACGATACCAATATTATTAAAATTCATCAAGGAGTTCTGAACTTATACCGGTTTTCATAAAGCAATTTCTCGATCTTCCGATGGCTATATCTCCGTTCGTTTTGGGAATTTCAAAAAAAGGGAATTAAGAAAAGTAGTTCAGAATCTTACATTTGACGGTGTTCTACCGATTCCCGCCTACCTTCTATAATTTTCTAAACCTAAAACGGCTCATTCTCTGCGTCTCAAACGATTGGACAAAGTGCATGTAACCTAAGTGTAGGGTGTAAAAACAATGTTTAGTTTATTAATTTTGACCCTATTCAATTTCCTGCGCGCCGGTTATATTTGTTTTTTGCTTCAAAAGGATTTGTATCAACAGACAAAGAAAGCAACAAAAAATGAAAATACAAACTCCTTCTGAGAAAAAAACCATTAACGATCATAGCAAAAAAAACGTGCAAACAAAATATACCAACAACAAGAAAAAACAATTTCAAATACAACAACTGCTACGTAGGAGGGAATGAAATGCAAATGGTCTGCAGGTTAAACTGCGCATGTGTGAATGAGTTAGGTAATGTTTATTTTTTTTTGCATATTTTGGTTTTTCTTAAAGAAATCCACTTGCTAATTTTTATGATCACTTGGCAGCTAAAAAATGAATTTCGCTTAATAGAGTGCCACATCTTTGCACTCATAAAAATTCATTTAACCTTGAAGTAGAGAGTTCTCATACCTCAATAAATTCTCGTGGTTTTTATGTTTGATTGACGTGCTCGATCGAACTCCACCTCTATACCTTATTTATACTCTCTGCAGAGAGTATAAATAAGGTATAGAGGTGGAGTTCGATCGAGCATGTCAATCAAACATAAAAACCACGAGAATTTATTGAGGTATGAGAACTCTCTACTTCAAGGTTAAATGATTTTTTATGAGTGCAAAGATGTGGCACTCTTTTAAGCGAAATTCATTTTTTAGCTGCCAAGTGATCATAAAAATTAGCAAGTGGATTTCTTTAAGAAAAACCAAAATATGTAAAAAAAAATAAACATTACCTAACTCATTCACACATGCGCAGTTTAACCTGCAGACCATTTGCATTTCATTCCCTCCTACGTAGCAGTTGTTGTATTTGAAATTGTCTTTTCTTGTTGTTGGTATATTTTGTTTGCAGCTTTTTTTGCTATGATCGTAAATGGTTTTTTTCTCAGAAGGAGTTTGTATTTTCATTTTTTGTTGCTTTTTTTGTCTGTTGATACGAATCCTTTTGAAGCCAAAAAACAAGTTTAACCGGCTCGCAGGAAATTGAATAGGGTCAGAATTGATAAATTAAACATTATTTTTACATTTAGTTTTCTCGTTGCTGCTGCAAAATTTTTGTTTTTTCAGAATTTAACAATTTAACCCTCTAGTGTCCAAGTTTTCGTTTCAGATTAACAAATTTTATTAAAAGGTTATTTTCGATATAAGAGGTGAAAATTAGATAATGCATTTTTTCTAACAATAAAAAGATGGTTTTAAGGGGTTGAAACATGGACAACTAAAATTTTAATCTGAGCAAGAATATGTATATTCTGTGTTTTATGAATTTTAAACTATTCTACTGATTTTAATGGAATATCGCAATGTATCAGTATCTTCAAAGAGAAATGGTCCTAGGCTGGCCGTCCAAGAACCAAGTTGTTCAAATGTCATATCAGTAAAAATATTAGACACAAATGAATGATATTTTTTGCATACCATACTCGTATGTAAATAGTATCGGGAAGAATAACATTCTCTTGAAAAACGTGACACGACTGCTTCACGTTCTTATTATTACAAATATCTGCTTATCGGTATGCCATATATGCATTGGAATCTAATGATCTCAAAAGGTGGTCATGGGCAATAAAGGGTTAAATTTCATTTTTGCTTGGATTTTGAAAATCTCTTTTAGTTCAATTAGCATCGTTGCCAAATTTTGAAAAGCACAAAAAGGAATTTGTTTTAATTTTTAACTTCAGGCTCATATTCTGAAAATGGTCTAAGTGATATATTAATTTTTTTAAGAAACACATCTAAAAATTCACGTTCAAATAACAAAATGTTACATATAATTGCTAACGTGTTAAGTTACTACTGAAATTAACTTTACATAAATTGCTATTTTACCAAAATAGCTTATTTCGATTTAAGAAAAATCACGAAAAATTTAAATTTTCCAGTATTCCTGGGTGAAATTTTCCTCTTTATTTTAATGTAATTGTTAATTTCTTTTCTGCAAAAATATATTTGTTAAAATTATTAGATTAAAAGTATTTTCAGATATGCGAGACTACGTAAGTACTACCGCAGTAGCATTATTTATATTCACATAGTGTACCTTCTGGGAACACTGTTCTAATCACATAGTTATAAATGCAACAATTGAAGCGCAATATTTAAGCAAAAAGCGCGGTAATCGGCTTAGTGTTGAGCATTATACTATGCGATGCACAGTGCAACCAAGTTAAGTTGCATTTCCGAAAACACCTTATATGTTATTTTACTGTTTAGAGTTACATATCTGTAGACATTTGACAAAACAACCTAACTCGAAGTAAGACAATTTTCTAAGATTTTAAACATATGTATAAAAATAAAATATCTCTATGACTTTTAGTTGCAGAGATATAGAATCGAAAATCAACCTATCTCAATGTACAAATGCTTTTCACAAAACAACTTAAGTCGACATAAGAAAAGGGTGTTTTTCTTCACAAAACATCTTAAGTCGAGATAAGATACAGGTTAAATGACAAAAAAGTTTTTGACAAAAGCACTTCTTCGAAATAAGTTACTTTTCCTATGGAAAAACCTGAATTTCTTAAATCAAAAAATATTTGACAAAAACATCTTATTTCAACCGTATTAAAAATTATTGCCCATGGAGCAAAAAAAGTTACTGGAAAATATTCATTTAGTATTCATGTATAATAAAAAACTTTTACATTTGTTCCAACTCTTACACAAACAGAATTGAGAAGCATAAAAGTAGTTTTTTAGCTCTCCTGAAAAGTTGTCAATTTCGAGTAAGGTTGTTTTGTCAAAAGTCCACATATATTATCTTTGCAAATTGACATAATTTGGTCTATATTTAATAAAAAAAAAGGTTTTTTGTGAAGGCCCGGGAAATGGTTTGTTTTAGACAAAATTACCTGAAACCATTTAGCTGGAAAATTTTGAGATCTAAGACTTTCACTTCAATTACAAAGTTCGTCGCTAAAAAAAACAAGATATTATGAAAAAGCCTATTTTTATTAAAGTTGGATCAAAACTATATCATTTTGTAAAGACAATTAGGGTATTTCTTAAAACGAGTAAATGCCTCGAAAACCTTGTTAACTCAGAAAACTGTCAAAATTCGTATTGATTTTCACAACTATTTAGTACCCTAAATATGTTTTTTTAACACTTAAATAAAGTACCTATAATCTGCGAAATTTAACCATCCTCTAACATAAAGTAAAGTAAAATTCAGCACTTCATGCATCAACAACTAAATATTTTATAACTGTCATATATTTATCTTTTAATTTATTTAATGCAAGTCTTTAAATATCTTGAAACAAAGAATATATCACATAGACCATTTTTGTAATATGAGCATGAAATCAAAATTTTATAAATTTTTTTCTTTGTTCTTTTCGAAATTTGGCAACATAGTTGCAAATGAACAAAACCATCGTTCCAACAACAAAATAAAAAAAACCATTCATAGAATCAAAAAAAAAAAAAAAACAATCCCCGCAGCTGCAAACAAAAAATGAAGAATAAAGCGAAATATTATGTACCCTATACCGCACACAATAAAAGTTCCGTCTACCTCTGAAAATTTGCATTTTAATTCAAACGATTTTTAAATGAGTATATACAGGTTAAGCGGGAATCGGTAGAACACCGGAAAATGTAAAAATCTTGGGACTATTCGGAACTACTTTTCTTAGTACCATTTTCCGAAACGGAGATATAGCCATCGGAAGGTTGGGACATAGCTTTATCAAAAACGGTTTCAGTTGCGAATCCCTTAATGGATTTTAATAATATTGGTGTCATATGAAAGTTATTTTAATTGGCTATAAAATTGTTGCAGTTAAGTTTTAAATCCGAGTCAAGCTTTTTGCGATATGGCGAATTTTCGAAAATTTTGACAAGTTTTTTTTTCAAAAAGTCTTATTAACTCATAACTTTGGTAACAAAATATGAAAGCTTAATCTATTTCTTGTCATTTGATATGCAATTTGTCTTTGATTTCTTTCATTAGCACATTTTTTTATAGAAAAACTAAAAAGTAAAACAAAGATATTTTCATGAGAATTCGCAACACATTACAATAACACCGAAAATTCGCTGTATTTCGAAAATCACTCGGATTTTAAACTTTTGAAGCCAATTAAAATACCTTTGATACGATACCAATATTATTAAAATTCATCAAGGAGTTCTGAACTTATACCGGTTTTCATAAAGCAATTTCTCGATCTTCCGATGGCTATATCTCCGTTCGTTTTGGGAATTTCAAAAAAAGGGAATTAAGAAAAGTAGTTCAGAATCTTACATTTGACGGTGTTCTACCGATTCCCGCCTACCTTCTATAATTTTCTAAACCTAAAACGGCTCATTCTCTGCGTCTCAAACGATTGGACAAAGTGCATGTAACCTAAGTGTAGGGTGTAAAAACAATGTTTAGTTTATTAATTTTGACCCTATTCAATTTCCTGCGCGCCGGTTATATTTGTTTTTTGCTTCAAAAGGATTTGTATCAACAGACAAAGAAAGCAACAAAAAATGAAAATACAAACTCCTTCTGAGAAAAAAACCATTAACGATCATAGCAAAAAAAACGTGCAAACAAAATATACCAACAACAAGAAAAAACAATTTCAAATACAACAACTGCTACGTAGGAGGGAATGAAATGCAAATGGTCTGCAGGTTAAACTGCGCATGTGTGAATGAGTTAGGTAATGTTTATTTTTTTTTGCATATTTTGGTTTTTCTTAAAGAAATCCACTTGCTAATTTTTATGATCACTTGGCAGCTAAAAAATGAATTTCGCTTAATAGAGTGCCACATCTTTGCACTCATAAAAATTCATTTAACCTTGAAGTAGAGAGTTCTCATACCTCAATAAATTCTCGTGGTTTTTATGTTTGATTGACGTGCTCGATCGAACTCCACCTCTATACCTTATTTATACTCTCTGCTCATACTCATACTCATACTCATACTCATACTCATACTCATACTCATACTCATACTCATACTCATACTCATACTCATACTCATACTCATACTCACAATAATCATGGTTAAGTCAAAAAATGTTTACTTGTTACCATGGCTGGATTGCTTAATGTGGTGTTAATTTGGCAGTGGTTCAAAAAACACCTCAGAAAATTCAAGAAAACGGTAAGTGTAGCACCAACCCGAACAAAAAAAACGAATCTATTACTCGCTATAACCTAAATTTGATTAAATTAGATCCACCCTTAAATATGTATTGTGTTCGGTTTCTAGTGTTATGTACCTATTGCATGAATACACCTTTACAAGACTATCATTACAAATAACGTCGCTATTGCTGCTCTAGCTATTGCCAATGCATACAATTCTATATACTGTCGCTTATCCTTGCAAGATTTATGTGACAGATTTTGCAGTATTTTTTGGTTCAATTTTATATTCTGAAAACAAGAGAAAAACACAGCATACCACAATGAAACTTTATTGCAAAACTTTTGGTTGCTATTGGTAAAAGCACCATACTAAAGCAAATACCACAAAAAAAAATGGATATCCTTTTATCCTTGATATTGCTGGCTTTGTTGAATTTTTGACTAAAATTTTTAGTTACGGAAATTTGCTGCTACATAAAATAAAGCAGTTGCTTTTAATTATGCATATGTCTATTTTGAATGCCCATCAGATATTTTCTATTGTGCAAATGGGTCACATATTGTCATATCTTATATTTGCAAAAATTCAATTTATTTCGATTTTTCATTCCTCTTTTATGTTAGATTTTCCAATTATATCCTTTGAAAATCATTTTTGAAATATTGTAGCAAAAAAAAAACTCAATTAAATGTTGAGTGAGTAGAACTCTGTAAATTCTTGCTGGTCACACATTGTGTCCTAGTTTTATATAGACGGCATGCTTATGTTTGCCTTCCTCCCTGCTCCCACTGTGAATTCGTCCCTTACCATTCGTTATTTCTTTCTTCCATTCTTCTTTTACTTTTGTGCAATCTTTCGTATGCAATCAATAATGAAAAGTAATGTTCTGCTTCCGTTTCGTTGCTTTGTGGTAGAAAGTTTGCTGCTCATACATACGAGTATCTTCATATGTGAATGTATGTGTATTGCTTTGCATAGACAGACATATCGCAACGCAATGAGTTTCGTTTAAAGACCTCACTTGGAAATGGAGATATTTGTGGACTTGAATTTTTTATATGGAAATCGTTGTTTTGCCTTTACTTTAATGATGAAAATAATCACTTTATAACAGAGATATGGTTAATTGGGTCTTATTAAAACTGAGGAGTGATTTTTCAAAAGGGCGTAAAACCACTTCCAACCTCGAACAAGCCTAAAGATGCCATCGCCATTACCATGCTAAAATGCATCCTCTAGTCCAAAATTCATCACAAAAAATGCATTTTTCTAAGATAAAATTGTGATTAAAATTCGCGTTTCAGAATAGAAGGGCTTATATCCATATAATTTCATAGAAATTTTTAGAGTTTGATACAAAAAGACATATTTTGAATAGTTTCCAAAAAAACTTTTAATATTTTTTACATATCCCAGGCTCCATAGGTGCTTACATACCATGCCTTTGGACATCGAAATGAACTTCCAAATGGTGAAATAAGAGTGATTTTGAAACAAAAGGGCTTATTTCCAAACGTTTCAGAACAAAAGGGCTTATTTCCAAATGTTTTTTACTTTTTGCAATTACTGCAAATATGTTACAACAAAAATGTTGAGGGGATTAAAATCTTTGGTCAGCTCACTATAATACAGAAGACATTAAAAAAAAAATATGTTATTGTAAACAGCCTATAAACTTTTTTCTCATTACTGAAAATTTGTTTAGCATGGTTTTACGCCCTTTTGAAAAATAACTCCTCAACTATAATATTTTGAACCAGAAATATCAAATTACTCAAAACTAGAAGTTTGGAGTTTTTTTATATATTTTCTAATCTATATGTCTCTATATCCATACACAATGCAAGCATACTATACATCTTAATACGCAAGGCAAAAACTTGTCCTCCGTTTTAAACTAAGTATGTTGAAATAGAAGTACAACTTTGAGTTATATACATGTTGCTTTTAAGCCAGGAACTAATAATTACTATTAAATACAATTTTTTCAATATCAAAGCACGACTTCGATTTCCGTTGTCACTTGATATGACAATGTTTTCACATAAAATGACTCAAAATACTATAAGTCGAAAAAATTAAATTAAGTGTTTTTCTTGATTTTTTTGTTTGTCTTTAACCTTTTAACGACCAGGTCTAAATACGCGAAAGAATTTCAAAATAAAAATACGACAAATTCGAAGTAATGGGGGTTAATAAAACTTTCATTCAAGCAAATGGGGTTCTGGCAAACATACTTGCCTTAAGTCGTTAAGGGGTTAAAAGGGTAAAAGGGCTTTTGTTGTTGTTGGTTCTTTGTGGTTGAATTTTTTTAAGTCCCAATATCACGAAAATGAATCGAGAATCAAAAAACTTTATAAATTTTTTCGACATATTTTGTGTTTTTTTACGTGAAAATATGGTGAACTTTTATTGAAAATAACTTTTCTTGAAATTTCTTCCGTACTGTCGTGTCATTTAAGTTTTGATATCTCGAAAACGAAGCAGAATATCGAAAAACTTTAATTTTTTCGACTTATTTGGGTCGTTTTGTGTGAAAATATCATCATATCTAACTTCTCTTCAAAATTTCTTCAGTTTTATGGTATTCTTTTAACCTCAACATCTCGAAAACGAAGAAAGATATCGAAAAATTTTATTCCATATTTTCGAATTATTTAAGGTTGATTTAAAAAGAAAAGCGCAAAAACCAAAGCATTGATTTTATGTTTTTTGTTTTGCTAATGTTTCGTTTGACATTGTACCAGGGATGATAAATGAGTTATGTATTTTTTAGCAAAAAACGTATTTAAAGTATCTAAAATATACTAAAATTATTTAATACATTTGTGGTCGAGTTTTGTCCACTGGGCGATACTAGTAACTTGAAAACTGCAAGAGATATTTCACATCTTGTAACATTAATTAATGGAAATTGATACGCATTTTGAAAAAAAGCTTCAGCCGTACCCTAAGTTTGTTTGGGAGGGAGCCATCTCTGTCGGTGAATTTTGTTCGTATTCACAAATTTTTTATACTTTCGCTACTTATATTATTACTATTTCCGACAGCCGTTCCATACAAGCCCATTCCTTGGTTTTACCGCTTTTCGCACTAGAACATTAGGAAACCTAACAAGGACACATTTTTTCAATAATTATGTATATTAATTTCAGTGTTAAATAGCATTTTCGAAAATTTCATTTTCTCCCAGAATCATGTTCTAGTAAAAAAAAAATTTTTGAAAAAAAAATGTTCAACATTTTAATAGGATTCAAACACTATATCATTTATTTTAATTTACTCAAAAGATAAAACAAAGATTTTGTTCGCACATTCTTATTATTTGGATGTAACTTTTAATGTCCTTATTAGTATCGCATTATACTGCAATCTGTAGCCAAAAAAATCTTTTTAATTTTAATACATAAATTAGGATTCGAATTAATTACCTTAATGTCAATTTATGACAAATTTTCTCCAAAAGAATATGAAATGGAATTTTGTAACAGTATTTAATAAGATATCACCCATTAATTACTTGAATGAATGTCATGTAAGCATTACATTAATTCAACAAAAATCGACATAAAAGTCAATATATCGTATCCCGATTTATGTATTCTTAATAGAAAAAAAAAAATATATTTGATGCGAAATTATGGCCTCATTAGAAGTCATTCACGAAAAACTACATCAAAGAAAATCTATTGCTCTAACTGTTCTAGTCATATTAACAATAGTTGAACTAAATATACCTTTTTCTATAGAAATTGAAGTCAACGGTTGCTTTTGTTCTTCAGAAAACTAGATCTTATAGTTTTCCTTATTTCATTCAGAGAGCATTTATGCATGTATATTGGACTAATTCAAAAAAAAAAATGTTTCTGGAAATTTCAATATTAAGGCCAAATATCCGAAAGCGTGAGTCAAAATAGTGAAATGCATTTTTTTTTTTAAGTTTTTTTAAAGAAAACTTTAGCCCATTGTAACCATTTAATAAATAGACAAAATTACCCATAAGACAAGTATATAATGGGTTAAGATGTTCTTGAAAATTGTTCCTTACGTGTTTTCATCATGACCTTGCAACAGATTTCGAGCATTTTTGAGATCATAATAAAATAAAAACCGCGTCAGCCCGATATTTGCCATAAAAAGATATTGAGCAGGTCGCTCAAATGACCTTCAAAAAAATTGGAAAAAATCTCAGCCCACTTCTTTGACTTCTCAGATTTCCGCAAAGTTTTTATTTTATTTTTGAATCAGTCTAATTTATGGAAGCATAATTCTGTTTTTCAGCAAAAATTAAAATGAGCAGTGAAATAATCAACCAGATATAGTTACTATTCTCCGTAAAGTTACTTAATTGTAACCTAATCGCCTTTACATATATACATACGCAACTAAGCTT
Source organism: Calliopum simillimum (assembly GCA_951812925.1). NCBI lineage: Eukaryota > Metazoa > Arthropoda > Insecta > Diptera > Lauxaniidae > Calliopum > Calliopum simillimum. The sequence continues at coordinate 87,813,685 of OX638369.1, read as the reverse complement.
ATTTAAATTAAATCCTACTATACTTCTAAATCAAACACAATTTCATAAAATAGCTAAGGAATTTCGCGTAATGAATTGCATATACTTTTATTTAATTTACTCACAGGTGAAAGTTTTTCTAAGTAAAATTTTCTTTGTGCCATTGAATTGCAAATAATGAAAAAGTTACCTGTAATAGGGAAAATTATGGAGGAAAGTAAAAGTAGTCGCAAAAGATACCATTATGTTGGAAAGCTTGTTTTAACCCAATGCTCCCTCTAAAAGTTACAGGATTTTAAGAAGTTTGAAATTTATATTCTCCACAGGGCTAACCTTGCTCCAATCTTGATAATTAATATCTTTCCCAAATTACAGCCGAATTGGACCAGAGCTACTTTTATTTTTGATTTACATAGAATTTTTATGAAAAAGGAAAGCGACTAAATTAAATGATTTTTTAAACCATCTATGTATAGTAGGGTGGGCCGATTTGAAAACTGATCTCGGCTACGCCCCTATGTGAAAGTTCATTCAACTCTATGAATATTTGCCCAAGGAACTATACCTCTGCGTTCATTTTTAGTTCGGCGCATTTTTGATCGAAAATTGTACCTTTCATCAATATTTTTTTTTATTTTCATACTAAATTCTAAAAATTTTTATAAAGACAAAAGTAATGTCATTATATGATTTGGCTGGTAATTAAGGTAAAATTTTCAATCGAAAATGCGCCAAACTAAACTTGAACGTAGAGGTATGGTTCCTTGGGCAAGTATTCATAGAATTGAATGAACTTTCAGCCTAGGTTGGTGTTTTGTTTGAAAAAATTCATCCAAAAATGTGAATCGTTTATTTTGAAAGTCGGTCATAATAATCGGCTATTTGAACCATATCACTTTTTTAAATATACAACATCAATTCCACACCATCAAATAAACTTTTTATGTAAACAGAACCCAATTTAATTGATGACTAACAGAATACCAGCCAAATCATATAATGACATTACTTTTGTCTTTATAAAAATTTTTAAAATTTAGTATGAAAACAAAAAAAAATATTGATGAAAGGTACAATTTTCGATCAAAAATGCGCCGAACTAAAGTTGAACGCAGAGATATAGTTCCTTGGGCAAATATTCATAGAATTGAATGAACTTTCACATAGGGGGGTAGCCGAGGTCGATAAAATTTCCTCCATACAATTTGGCCCACCCTAATGTATAGTGATGCTATTTTTGTATAAACCAAGATTCATGAAGATTTTTGTATAATGAACACTATGGCGTTTTCCGAACCACTCAATTTTGTTTTGCTGTCGAGCTATTATGGCCTGATTGTGATCAAAACAAGGTCTTTTTTGCATTTTGAAGTAAGGCTTTCTCAAAATTGTGACATCACAGAGAATAACTGAAAACGCAACGCCATCGTGTTCATCATACAAAAATCTTTAAAATTCTTGGTTTGTACAGAAATAGCATGACTGTAGATGGCTTAAGAAATCATTTAATTTAATCGCTTTCCTTTTTCATACAAATTCTATGTAAATCAAACATAAAAGTCGCTCTAGTTGAGTGAGCTTCTATATATGATCCTGTAACTAACCTTTTTGCAAATAGCCGTGGTGCAGCCGTCGGTTCCCAGGGTCCACTTACAAAAATTTATTCCACGCCAAGGAAAGAAACAACTTCACAATTTTCACTGGTTTTGTTACACAATTTTATCTCACTGATGTTATTCCTCCTGAGAAGCACTCTTAAAATATAAAATGGGTAAAACGAGAATACTAGAGTCAAACGAACCAGGATTCGTGCCACCACTACCTTCCCGTGAACTTATCTCGTTCGCGTCGCCGATCTGCATTTCCGTCCAGTCGTCAGAATTCAAGAGAGTCGCGCCACCGCTGCTTCCCCGTTTTCCACTGCCAACCTGTCCTTGTTTGTTCACGAGAGCCCGTGCCACTGCTACACTCTCGGGTTAGGTCAGGAAATTCTTCAGGTAACAAAGCCATTCTTAGTCACTGTCTACTGATACGTGTGTATTGGTTCTCACTTGAAAGTCTCAGTTTCGTCCACGGATGGTTGAAATATTTCAAGAACACATCTTATCTCGTTGACCGGTTGGGTTACTAGAGAACGATACCATCGCCAGAACTTACATTCCACCATTCCGTTTTCATCCATGATCAGCTGTTTCCTTTTATTGATAAGATTTGACAATTGGCACTCACTGTTTCGGGACCAGGGTTGCTGCTGCATGCCATAATCATGCAATTCTCGTCCAACTGTTTATCAAGCGGTTGCTCGATACTTTGTCAAGCTCGTTGGATGCGATTGTTCTAAAACTATCTGTTTACTAAAAAATCCTTAGTTTTAAATTAATTCTAGACTTATGCAATTAGAAATTCATTACTTATTTTAACCCAAATTAGTTCTTAACATAATTAATACTTAAATACAAGCAGTTAATATAAAGATGTGGACGCATATGAGTGTTCCGATTTGTGTCCTCAAGGTCCTATTCGAATAGTTAGCCCTGTAGAGAATATACTAAATTTCAAACTACTTGAAAAATGGACCTCCCTGAGGAGTATAGTATACATATCTACATAACATGGACTTTTCCCTTGTACAAATATTTACTTTCGTTTTAGAGAATGTCTTGACATTTTTGTGTAGATTTTGGTTTCCTTGAAATACATACATCCAAAGTTAAACGAATACAGAAAAAAAAACAACTTCCAGATACAGTGAATTTATATATCGTCACTCTTAAGCCAGATTCACGAAAGTGCAAATTTTTCAGTTTTGGACTAATGTGGTTTTCTTTTACGAAATAGTTCAATAAAGATATGCTAGAAGTAAGAAAGCGATATCTTAAGTAGTTTAGCAACAAATGCTTAGTTTATAAACCAAAAAAGCAGAATTTTCATATAATTTTAATATTTTAAAAAATTTCAAATAGCAATAACTAAAAATAAATAATTTTCACTTTCGTGAATCTAGCCTAAGAGTGACGATATATATCGTCGCCCGAGTTCTCATTTGCCCCATACGCATATTTGTTAAAAAAACAAAAGTAAATAACTTGCGTTTGTTTCGACAAAAGATATATTATTTTGCTTTTTTAACGAATATGCTTATGGGGCAAAAAAGAACTCAGACGACGATATTACAGTTCAGTGTTTGTTTGATTGAAGTGCGTGAATGTTTAAGTTAAATTACTCCACAGCAATGCTTTGAAAATTCAAGTAGTAATTAATGTGAAGTTTATAACAATATGTACTTAAGTCTAAACAGAAATCAAAAAGTTTGAAAATATTAGCAATTTTGATTGTATAATCATACTCCGAGGCTGAATTCTTAGTGTAAACGATAGTTGAAAGAACCAATTTTGTAACAATTTGCATTCGTTTCTCTTTTTTCATCTGATTTTTAAACTTTTTCACCAGATTTTTTAATTTATCAAAATGTTTTTTTTTTTTTTTTGCCAAGTGGCTTTTTGTGTCACACATAATATTTAAAAGTCACTTAAAAAAGATTTCCTACTGAGCATGCATATGTCAATAGACACAGTGGTCTCTTCTTCCATTATATTAACATTGTTGTCTATGTGTGTTTGATTATTTGAAAGAAATTGAGTTTTTTGTGGCTTTTTTATGACAATTCTAGGGTCATTACAACTAAAAATATGCAAACTCATGAAAAAAGCAGAAAATTCTTATTCCAAAAAAGGATATGCAATGCATAAATTCCGGTCGTATGCTATAAGACAAAGTTTATTTTTTTTCTACTTTTCGCGTAGAAAGTCGTAAAATAAATTTTCCATAAAAGTTTATTAAGTGCAAATTATAGTTAATTTCGCAGTTAATATAATGGTATGTCAAAATTGTTAAAAAATTTTCTTTTATGTACTTAAGTTTTTAATAACATTTCTACAAATGGGTACTTAATTCATTCAAATTAACTTCAAAAAATTTCACACAATAAATTTTACAAGAATTCCTGCATGCATAGTTGCTTCAAATACAATAGAATAAATTTTTTGTGCTCTGGCAAAAGAACCATACCACTATACAAATAAGTTTTTTCTTACATATAAATGAATCCATCTGACAAGTGTATTTTTTGCTCTCTATATTGCTATGTAAATTGCACACATGCTACAATCAATAATACGAAACTGTCATTAAATTCCAACCATTAAAACCACGTTCAATATATTTCAGTGCATGGCACGCGATACTTCAGAGGAAGCGCACAGAAAAAAACCCAATAAATATAAAATTCCAAACGATTTGTAAGAGACTGCAAGCATGCAACCTTAAAGTTTTGCAGAATTCATTTATGTCTATGTAACAAGAAAGAAATATATTTTTCTCAGTACATTTTTCTTTGATGCTTCCGTATTGTTGCTATTCTGAATGCTACATTTACTGGGATGGTATATAAAGGTCTCTTATTAAATGGAAATCAATATACTTGAAATATTTTTGATTTCATCGAAATTCGTTAGCATTTAGCATACTTCTCGATATTATTCAATTCGGTCATCTCCGAACATTTATCATCAGTACAATTGAACAAATAAATTATGGACAATTTTCATAAATCATTTTCAAATTATGTTATCTATGATCTGGCCAAAAGCTAAGTACCCTACATCGAATATTTCTATCAATATACTCATATCGTACCATGGTTGAATTACCCTGGTTGCAGCGATAGCAAATACTGCTTCTTCTTAAACTACGAAAATGTCAAAATTATCTAGTCTTTTGACAGATAGCAAGGCAAAATCAGGATTAAATTTTTTTTATTTTTACAACTCGTACTAAAGTTTTATGAGTACACAAATCGGAACCCTCATTTGCGTCCACATCTTTTTATTTTATTGTATTTAAAGTATTAATAATATTAAGAACTAATTAAGGTTAAAATAAGTAATGAATTTCTAGTTAATTAAGTCTAGAATTACTTTAAAACTAATGATTATTTTATAAGTAGATAGTTTGAAGACAATCGCATCGAACGGGCTTGACAAACTATCGTGCAATCGCTTGACAAACAGTTGGATAAGAGTTGCATGATTATCGCGTGCAGCAGCAGCCCTGCTCCCAAAACAGTGAGTGCCAACGATCAAATCCTATCGATCGTGGATGAAAATGGAATGGTGGAATGCAAGTTCCGACGTTGGTATCGTTCTCTAGTAACCAAACCGGCAAAGAGGTAAGACGTGTTCTTCAAATATTTAAACCATCCTTGGACGATTCAAGACTTTCAAGTGAGGACCAATTCACAAGTATCAGTGGACAGTGAACAAGACCGTAGGCTTTGTTTTCTGAAGAATTTCCTGACCTGACCCGAGATGTAGCGATAGTGCGGGCTCTCGTGAACGAACAAAACAAACAAAGATAGGTTAACCGGTGGCGCGACTCTCTTAAATCCTGACGTCTGGACGGAAACAAAGACCGGCAACCGGGAGGTAGTGGTGGCATGACTCCTGGTTCGGTTGACTGTGATATTCACGTTATACCCATTTTGTCATCATCAGTACATTGCCCATTTGTCACCCGTATTACTAAGCTTATAGTTAATATATTTTAAGATTGCTTTTTCGAATACTGGTGCTACGTTGGAGCAAGAGCGAAGGTCGGAGATTCTTAAAAGCAACTGCAATGTGAAAAGCAGAATTTTTTTGGACAATCAAATGACTCTTAAATGATTAATAACGTTTGAATACATTGAAAACAAGTCTGGGATCTCCAAACCTTATCCAGAAGGACTGGACACGAGCTAAATGAAAGCAATAAAAGCACACAGTGCTAAGACTATAGAGGCGTACTTAGTACCTAATTTTATATATCTAAAACCCTTCTGTGGAGTAAATAACAGCTTTGTAAACAATTTAATTCGGTTTTCTTTCGTTACTAATCGTTATTTTTCGAGCATCAGCAAATTTTTGTTTTCTTTTCTAACTATTAAGATCATTACCCGCGTTTGCTCAACTGAACAAACTATGGTCTTCATCCGTTATATCCGAATGTGAAATCGGTTTTGTTATATGGATGCGAGACATGGCTTGTTACTGAACAACTAATGAACAAGCTACAAGTATTCGTCAACAAATGCTTAAAGCGTATACTAAAGATTTGGTGGCCTCGCACTATATCAAATGCCGAGCTACATCAAAAATGCAATCAGAGCGCTATAGCAAACGAGGTTAAGCTGTACAAATGGGGATGGATTGGTCACACTCGCCGGAAAACACACAGCGAAGTTTTTCGCCAGGCTCTTGAGTGGAGTCTACAAGGCAATAGAGGACGTAGAAGACCCAAAACCAACTGAAAAAGGTCGCTGGAAAAGGAATCCAAGAATCGGGAAAGTCATGGCAAGAGATCAAAGTCATCGCAAAGGATCGCGACGAATGGAGATGTTTCATATTGGCCCTATGCTCCTCCTAGGAGTTAAAGGAGAATACATACATACATACAAGATCATGTCCATGAGTTTTTAGTACTTTCCCATTGAAAAATAATAATAGTAATTAGCGTATTTCTTCAAACGTGTGAATGCCTCGAAAACCTATGTAGTAAACTCGTAAAACTGTTAAAATTCGTATTGATTTTGAAAAGTATTGCGAGTTTACGAGGCACTTATGCATTTCAAAGAATACCCTCAATGTATGTAGTTCGTATACCATCGACCATAATTTTTCCAATTTGTTTTATATAAAACTTTAAATGCTTCTTGTACATTCAAATTGCTTAACTTGAATTTATTTATTTGCATCCTTTGACGTGTTGTACTGTTGGTCGTAGTATCTGTGTTGCCACTGTTTCTGGAATTTTATTTTGACAGCTGTTTCTTGACTTTGTAAACTTTCAGGCGCTGGAATTGCATTTTTTTTGTAGTGTTTTAGTGTTGTTTTATTTTACACTTGAACTTTTAGTGCATAGTGTTTTTGTGACTATTTTATTTAAAATCATTTTTTTTTTTCGCGTTAAAATCAAATTCTTACAGCAGTAACATTTTGTAAAATGCCGCAGCAATTTTTGGCTGAGAAAAAATTTATTAGCAAACTTTTTGACAACAAGCAGTTTCATTTTCAAATGATACACTGAAAAAAATCGATGAATGTATGTATGTATTTAATGCCTGTATTAAACATTTTGTATTGCAAAACATTTATTAAAATGTTTCATATAAATTAAAATGCAATGCTTAAATGAATTATGTTAATTTTTGTGCATTCTTCAGAGTTTCGAGAGCAATTATTGGACATTTTGCTGGAATAACTGGTGTAGTTTCTGAAACATTATTTAATGTTTTTTTTTTTTTCAGTGTCTTTGAGTTCCTCAAAATAAAAAGCAAAAACTGCCACTTGCGTGCAAATGTCTTACAAGAAAAGGGCAGTAAAAACACAACAAAAAAATCATAAACAAAACTTGAAGCATATTTTTAGGCAAAGATTATACAAACAACCGCAAGACGTCGCAACAACCAGCAAAAATGTCAAAATATTATGGTCACAGGAGCAACAGACAAAAACGACGAAAAGTTGCAGAAACAGAGAGAGAGCGCAACTAGCGACGTACCAAGCTGACTTTGATTTTTTTTTTTTCTTTGGTGTGGTGGCACGGTTTGTGCTGCATGTTCGCAAGCACGAAACAGCACAGCATTTTAAGTATATGCTGAGTGGTGCCACTGGAGATTCGCTCGCGTGCAAGCCTATAAATATGCAGTAGTTTTTAACATAAATTTCCAAAACTTTACTGCCACTGGCTGGTAGGTATTGGGTAAAGATTTATTAACAACATCATTTCTAGATATTGGAAAAGGAAATATTAAAAAGGAACTTCCTTCATTTTAATGAAAGACATAAATCAAAAAGGAAAACAGAAAAAAGTAGTTTATAACTAAATTCTGCACATAGTCTTTAAATATTAAGTACTTTATGGAGATTTTCTAAATTGATAATTTTTTCAATGCTGAAACCGCACTATTACTCTATCAGCTTCTATGAATCATAACCTAAAAATCATCATAACCAAAAAAACACTTAATAAAAAAAAAAACACTTGAGTAAATTGCCCAACCATGTATTGATGTAACCTTAATATTTTATTAGGTTACCGGACATAAGCCCAGCGGACATAATCCCCATTTTGGTATTGGGGGTTATGTCCGACAAATTTAATAAAGATTAAACAAAATTTTTGCAATGATCCATTTAAAAAATTCATATAATTAGTGTTGGATATAGATTGATCCGCGGCCAAAGGACGCCGCGAAGCCAGTGTTGGATTTTCGGGCTGAAGGCCGCCGCGGAGCCGGTGTTGGATTTTTGGGAGTTTCAAATCCTGAGCTGCTGCTGTTGTCAATAACAAAATAAGGCATTAGGAAATATCGTTATGGGGATTATGGCCGTTTTTTCTGGGGATTATGTCCGCAAGCTTTTCTTAAATAATTCAGACATAATCCCCATTCACGAATGGGAATTCACGAAATGGGGATTATGTCCGTGGAGATTATGTCACGGCACCATTTTATTATAGTAAGCATATTATTATTATATATTCATTATTGTAATGCAGCATAGACCAATCAAATTTGGCCGAAAACTATGTGATAAAATCGAACATAATGGAATAATGCAACACACTGTTCCTTATTGTGGTTCTTCAATATATAAAAATACACTAAGCCAACGTAATGAGCAAGTTCTAAGCGACGTTTCCCGTTGCGGAATGGATCCTGAAATGTCTTTCCTTGATTAAGGTATCACAAAAATGTAGAATTTTCGCAATGAGAACCTTTCAGGAAAACTAAGTTTCTAAACTAATGGAAAATTTTTACAAAAATAAGTTCCCTAATGCTGAATTATTATTTTTTAAAAGCAGTCTTGAGACATTCAATAAGAACATATCAAACGGTTTTGAGATATGTATTGTATTTTCAACAACACAAAGCCGCATTCAGGTCAAACTGCCGGCACCCAAACAATATACAATAGATATATTTGTATTTTGGCTAGTGTGATGAGTTTCTGTCAGCATACAGAACCAAAACCCGCCCGAGAAATTGTTGGTGGCCATTCATTACGTGCAATATGTATTCTTTAACTCCTAGGTACCAAGGGATCAAAACCATTCATTGTAAGGGATGTCCAGGTGTGATCAAATTTCACCGAAATAGAAATCAATGTTTCACTTGCAGAATCTAAAATTAAGATCCCTGCTTTTGTCAAACAAATTAGTAAACATAATATGTTCTGACGGAAAGGACACTGTTTTCAAAAAGGTATGGCTGTAGGGGAACTGATGCTATTGTGGAATAGTTTTTCAATGTGGTATAGTCGCATATCTCCGATTTGGGTAAGAACCTGCGAACTTCACTGCCTTTATCCTGTCGGAAAACATGAAAAACCAGGGATGTGTTGCTGTCATGCATCAAACAAAATTTTTCCGATGTCAATTGAACGAAACGAAAGGCGCGTGTGGTTCATTTTTTTTTCCGAATTTTTTGCAAAATAATTTTGTTAAGAAAAAGCAGCTTTTTGGTGAAATTTTATTTATATTCAATGAAGGTAAGTCCTAAGTATTGCAAAATAAGTGTTTAACTGTGTAAATTCATAAAGTTTCCGATTTTATTTTTAGAATTTTGTAATTTCTAAAAATTGGCCAGTGTGGTATAGTCGGGATTCGATAATGTGGTATATAAATATTTCTTGTTATTCTTAACATTATTTGATTGCTGTTTATTTTTTTATAAAAACTATGAGTTTGAGAACCAATGCAAACGTTACTATGAACTTATTTCATACCTTTCAAATTTTTTATTTGGTTATATGGTATAAGTATACCACATTACCCGCCCACTTTACAAGTACTGATCAGTATATATACCACATTGCCCTACTATACATACCACATTACCTGCCAACTTTTTGAAAACAGTTTTTTAACATTTTTCAGATTTTGCTCAATAACTTTTTTAATGAAACTACACACATTTTATTGAAAAATATTCCATAGCCAATATTTCACTGATCAGCATAAAAAAATTTGGCTGAATGTGATCTAACGGTTCTCTTGCAAATTTCAAAAAAAGATTACCTATACCATAATAGCATCAGTTCCCCTAAATACTACAAATACAAAGGGAGCGAATAGTATACATTGCTTTTGTGACAAAAACGCGTCGCCATAGACGCGCCCTCCTGTCAGAGTTCATCTTGATTTAGCTCAGAGCGTGCAATTCATAATGTTTAAAATTTGAGTAAAATTTAGTTTGATTGTCTCAAATAACGTTTTCAGCTTATATGGGAGGTGACACGCCCTCTTTTTCGATTTCACCCAGTTTTTGTTGAGAGCTTGCTTATCTCAAAAAATGTTTTAGTATAACGTTTTGAAGCTTTTGCTTATATGCGAGGTACCCCGCCCTCTTGTCCGAATTCTCCCAGTTTTTTTCAGAGCTTACGCTTACAATTTGTAGCATTTACGTGTATTTCGGTTGCATTGTTGTGTAAAATACTCCTAAGGTTGCATTTGGAATATATTTTTTGTATGGGCGGTGGGCGTGTCCGTTGACCGATCAAGAACATTTATACATTTCTATATCTGCCACGCCTCCTTCGCTGCGTTACTAACGGAAGGAAAAAGTGAATATTTCTTGGGTGTAGGGTATAAAAATAAACTTTATAGCTGTTTTGCTAACATTCCTACTGCCACGGTATAGAAACTTTAATTGCCACTCAAAAACACACACTTCCAAATTTTTTAAATTTGCAAATGCGGATTTGTTCCTAGACTGTTCAGATTCATTCATGAGCAATTTTGTTTTAAAATATCAACAAAATATTTACGGGCATTAAAGAGTTTTACAGTACATATTAAACAATAAAGCAAATGTTGAAATATGAATCTTGAAAGATATAGAAAAAAATTACTTCAATAAGTTTTGTATTGGTCTTACTACTACTGTATTCCTAGTGGGTTTTTATTTTTTGGCCTGAAGAGAAATAGTTAATGGCCCAAATAATAATTAAACAACCCATTAGCCCAAATGAGAAAATTTTCAAAAGTAGAAATAACATCTTACATGAAATGTTATTTTTGTAATTCACGACTCAGTACTTTTTAAAACCAATATATCAATTAATAAAAATCGTAGACACTGGCCTTTTGCTGGAAAATTGTATGAATATAACTTTTTACTTTTCTTTGGCAAACCTTTGAGCGTAGCCTTCCTGCATTAGTCAATTCTGTGCTGACTTGGCCAAAAATCTTGCAACATAAATTACGCCAATAAATATGCAATACTTAGCACGTTCCGCATGTGTAGATTTAGTTGGCTGCCAAATTTGCGAAATTTGTTGCGATAAACTTGCAAGCACCGAAGAAGAAGCAACAGAGATGCATACATATGTATGTATGTATGTAAGGGTGGGTTACTATGTAAACTCTAAATGGTTAAAGCCATTAAATTCTCCGCTCAATACACTTGAGAGCAGTTTGCTTTTACAGAAAAAACTGAGCGGAAAACATGCACTAAAGCAAAACACAACAAATTGAGTTTTAGTTGCTTGCGCTCCTAAAATTATGCAATGTAATGTAATTTGTTGCTTTTAAGCGTTGTTTGCTTATTTTTCCCAAGCACAAAATATTGCTTATGGTTTTCCCGACGACGCACACACACAGCAAAGAGTTGCTGATGTGCCGCCGACACACTAACATACTTATGCTTATACATATACTCTAACAAACAGACATCGAAACGCCACATTATTCGATTTTAATGTATGCGTGTCGGTGTAACATCGTCGTCGTCGTCGTTCTAATGCAAAAGTGTTGGAATTTTGGCAAAGTGGCTTTTGTGCTGTTGTTGAAGTGTTTTGCTGCCTTTTGATTCTGTGGTTGTATTTGTTGTTTTTGCGGTTTTATTGTGCTGCTCTTTGATTGTGTTGTTGTTTTGTTGTTGTTGTTAAAGTGTCGGTTTCATAGTAAAGCACATTTTCAAATGCACCGTCGGGAGATTTTTGTTGTCCTTATCGCGCTCCCCAACGCTTTGATCCTGTCGTTAAAATTTGTTTTCGTATCCTTTCTTTTTTTTTTGCTTTCTTGTTGTTGTGCCATTAAGTGAATGAATTAATTTTTATTGGGCTTTTAGTCAAATAGCTAGTGGGTGTGTTTATGTTTTTTAAACATTTATTGTTGCATACAATTAGGCGCAGGTGAATGCTGAAGATTTAGACCAATACAATGTCGTTTTGTTCAATTTTACATCACCATTCAAAGTATTTCTTTCCAAAATGTTGTTATCTTAAAAAAGTTACTTTCACACAGTGTTTTTATTCAGGTAAAATATCTCGGACAATTTAAAAAAAAAAATCTCTAAATAAACGTGATCAGACAGATGCTGTGGAGTTTTACCAATTAGTGCTTTTGATGAACCCATAGGAAGGCCGATGCAAAAAAAAGGCCACGAATATCATGACGCTGACTGTTTAAAAATTATGTGTCCAAAATCAAAGCCAATACCAAACATGAAGTAATGGAACTTTCTATCCGGTTTGGAGTTATTTAATTGATCTATGCTGAAAACAATTTAAGATTGGTTTTCGTAGTCGAACACATATCGGCTCTTTGAATATCCGAACAGCACCAAGCTGTAAAAGACATTCATTAATAAAGTTGAATTTTTATTAAGTATGAATTCAGCAAAGGCGGAATGTAAACCCCTTAAGCGTAAGGCTCAATTAGGGATAGACTGTTTCTACCTAAAAACTGATCAGACTTTTGCTCTTTAATATGGGACACAGTATTTGTAAATATCAAACTTTATTGCCATTTTGTATTTGTAGACATTTGTTTGTACAAATTTTTAGGCCGATATCTCTTTACGTTTTCTCCACACATATATATAAAATATAGTTCACTTTGTATGGGAAGTAGGCGTGTCCATTAACTAATCCCGCCCATCTTTCGAATTTTCTTTAATGTAGCACCAAACAGCTTCTATTTTTCAGGCGGAGGTCCACGCTTTAGAGTTGTGTGCTAGAGAATGTCTAAGAAGGGGCACTTCCGGCACCGACATATACATTTACTCGGACAGCCAAGCAACTCTAATATCACTAATGGCTTTTTCAATGCACTCCAAGCTTGTCTGGTAGTGTTTTGAACTTCTTCAAGCACTAGCCATGAGGAATGAAGTTACTCTAGTTTGGATACCAGGGCACGAGGGGCATGAAGGCAACGAAAGGGCAGACTGCTTGGCCAAGAGGGGCGCACTCAATACTTTCATAGGCCCAGAACCCTTCTGCGGAGTAAACAACATTTTTAAAAATAACTTAATACGCGAATGGGAAAAGGAAAGCCTCTCCGATCACTGGAGAGCCAAAGAAGGTATGCGACAGGCGAAGAGGCTGATCAATCCAAAACAAGTTAAGGCTGAAGCTGTTCTAAATCTCAGCAGAAAAGATATAAAAACGTACAGTGAAATAATGACAGGTCACTGTAAACTTAATTATCACCTAAAAAAAAATGGGTATGGTAGACGATGACTCCTGTAGACTCTGCTTAGAGGACTTGGAAATAGCAGAGCATGTGCTATGTGTATGCCCTGCTGCGTTTATACGCAGAATTAAGTATCTAGGAGCTGAGATTTTAGATCCAAGTGACATAGGTAAAATTAATCCCATGGCATTAACAAGATTTATAGATAGTCTGGAACTGTTTTGATTAGGGAAAGAGGCTGTACAAAAGATCTTTTAGGTCGCAGTACAATCTAGAGCCTTTAAAATAATAATAATAATAATGTAGCACCAGTGTGCTGCACATAGTTAACGAGTACCTCTTTTATTTTTTTCTAAATAAATGTCTGAAACTGGTGCCAATTGAAGTAAAAGCTGGCCAAAAAACCGTGAAATCAACTTGCGATTTCGATTATTTTTTCAGCCTAGTTTTGTAAAGGGAGCACCAGCGCATGATTTGGCGTTAGAAATATTACGTAATATCAAGTTGCCTCTTTTGTACCTTAACGCAAAGTCGTAGTTCCTAGCACAGATCATTTTTCTTCTTTGCAAGAGTAATGTTGTATGCGTTCTTATTGGCTTTCAAAACAAAATAATGTCAAAAAAAACGTCATTGGATAGATAATATGGAGGACACCCCCCAGGTACGTAAATAATGATTATCGATATTGAATTGGAAAATATTAGCGGTTTTTGAATACATGATGTAGGGTTAGCCGCGAGAGATACAAATTACAGAGTCATAGAGCTACATAAAACTACCACTCTGGCGATAACTTGCTCGCAGTCAGAGATTTAGCCAGTCTGGATGCTCTTAATCAAATTGCAGCCGTAGTTTGAAAGATACCTTTTTGAAATTTAGTCATATGAAAGAATATTTTTTTTTCCTTTCCAAAAAATATATTTTGAAAGGTACAAAAGGTGTACCTGGGCACGTTCTTTGTAGTTTAGTACAAAAATAGTAGGAAATTTAGTACTTTTATCATATACGAAAATTTTTATTTTATAGCCTAATACCTTTCTGAAAGTAGTCTGAGCATGAAAATCGGTTGAGAACTTGGACATTATTGACAAATATTTGAGGAAAGTTTGTCAAATTAACCGATTTTTACACTCTTTGCACCCTTCCACAAGCCACGAAAAAATCGAAAAATTAGTTTTTTGCCATTTCTAAAAGACTAGACATAAAACGAAACCATGTACCAAATTTCAGCAAAATCGGAAGAGGTGAGGCAGATCTAGTTACGAATAGCTGTGTTGTATTTTGAAATTTTTATTCATATGGTCAATCTCAAAATCTGCCACGTGACATTCGTACGCTGTTTTTTGGTCATATCTATGTTAAATAAGTGAAATGTTCATGATTTAAGAATTTTATATTATTAAGCTTCTTGAGATACACATTTCCTTCGAACAAAGGATTGTAATGAATTGTGTGGTTTTCGTGTTATTAGCAGTCAAACTTCTCTGCCACGTGACACAAATTTGGAAGTCATTTTAGAGGTGCATACATTTATCGAAAATTCTGCGCTTCTACCCAACCGATTGATCACAAATTTTTATGTGTTAGAAATGAAAGATGAATTAAGAGAACTGCATTCATGATGGTCTTTTAAGCTTATGTGGAAATGATTTAAGAGCAAAAACATTGTCTCTGCAACGTGACATACAAAATCTGCCATGCTACACCGTCTGAAAAATTGTATAAAAAAATGTATTCATACCCTTGTGAATGTTCGTAACAACAAACAGAATGAAAAAGAGCATTGAATCATGTATGCCTACTTCGCTTAACCTCACTTAAGCTTCATTTTACCCAAGTTTCCCATTAGGTTAGACGCCAGACCGACTTGAGTATAAAAAATATGAAAACCGAAATCTGAGCCTAGATTCTTATTGGTAGGACCCCAAGTGACTAAAAATAGGATGATGCCAGAATCAGCGACGGTCCATTTTTTTTTAAGTCCCCTACCCCCATCTTGGTCTACCATGGTTTTCCGTCCGAGTTTTTTTATAGCCGTTTATGATGGACTTAGATTTGCTTATTACGAATCTGAGTTTGGTTTTTTTTTATCACGTCTGGATCCTGAGTTATCTTTGCTCAAAAATGAAAAAATCACTGTTATGGGTTCTACTTAAAGCTACATTACAAAAGCAGAAAAGGGTATCATTGATTTTTTTCAATGGATTTGGATAGCCAACTGTATTCAAAAGAAGCCATACTGACGCTATTTTTAGATTGTATTACTTTTTTACGAGATATGAGGAATTCTCAAAAATTGTGGAATTCTACAGTTTTTGAGGCACATTCACCAAACTTAAAAGTAAAAAAAGTTACGCATATATATATGAAGCAAAACACGTCAAGTGTACCAGCTGAAAATTTTTTTTGTCTCCGATTTCGCTCAAATTTGGCAATATAGTAGTCCTGATATACAAAAACAATATTCCGGGAGGATTTGGTCCTAGTACCATTAATTGTTAAAATACAGGGTGTTGAAGTTGGCGTTTTTAGTGATTTTCGTGAAAAGGTGTTTTTTCAAAAATTTAGAGCTTACACCAAAGTTTGTAAAGTAACTTATCCCATTCATTTTTAAATGTTCTTTTTATAAAAAAATATTACATGGTGAAAAAAATTTTTTTTCACCGAAATATTTTAAACTTAAAAATACTTTTCAATTTTTTTTAAAAAAAAACCCTCTTAAATTTTTTTTAAAATTACTTCAAATTAAAGCATAATTTAAAAGCTTTAAAATGATGTGTGACTCAAGATGGTATTCGGTCGTTGGATGAGAGTTTTTGGCATTTAAACGCTTTTTTCGTAAGATGCCTTCCTCTTGAGTAAACAAAGAGTTTTGCCTGCTGTGGGCGTTTAAAAGCCAAAAACTCTCATCCAACGACCGAATACCATCTTGAGTCACACATCATTTTAAAGCTTTTAAATTATGCTTTAATTTGAAGTACTTTTAAAAAAAATTTAAGAGGGTTTTTTTTTAAAAAAAATTGAAAAGTATTTTTAAGTTTAAAATATTTCGGTGAAAAAAAATTTTTTCACCATGTAATATTTTTTTATAAAAAGAACATTTAAAAATGAATGGGATAAGTTACTTTACAAACTTTGGTGTAAGCTCTAAATTTTTGAAAAAACACCTTTTCATGAAAATCACTAAAAACGCCAACTTCAACACCCTGTATTTTAAAAATTAATGGTACTAGGACCAAATCCTCCCGGAATATTGTTTTTGTATATCAGGACTACTATATTGCCAAATTTGAGCGAAATCGGAGACAAAAAAAATTTTCAGCTGGTACACTCGACGTGTTTTGCTTCATATGTATATGCGTAACTTTTTTTACTTTTTTTTTTTTGACAAGCACCCTTCCAATTTTTGATTCTTATATAAAAAGTGACCTCTCCACCAAGTTTGGTGAATGTGCCTCAAAAACTGTAGAATTCCACAATTTTTGAGAATTCCTCATATAGGCCATTACAAAAAAGGGTTTTTTCAACGAGATACAAAGGATTAATGATTACATGGTTTTAGATTTTAGTACATATGTCACAAACTATGCGAGCGATTTTGATGAAAATTAATGGAAGGATGGCGAATATAAATACCATACGGTGGGTGGAAAAAAAGTGAAATTAAATAAGTGCCACGCCCACTTTTTCACTTATTAAGTTATACGATCGCATGGCAGCGGCTCTTTCTTCTTGTATTGCTCAAATGTTACATCTTCTTTGAGCTTTTCGGTGTAATTTTTATTCGTTTCAGCCTTGGTGAGGCGACCCTGTACGACAAATTGGCGATTGAGATCAAAAAACGAAATATAAAATTTACTGTGACAAATATCTGTCACGTTACACATATATTATGGTCTTTTAGAGAAGAAGGCTTCTAAGAATTGCTAAAACTTAAGTGTAGTCAATATGTATCCATAGTCTGTTCGTCAGAATTGCAGTTGCCGTCAAATTAGATCGCGGTTAAAGTGCCACTAAATACTTTTTCCTTTTTTGTATCTGCCACGATACCTTTAAATTGCGGCTGTTTTCATTGTCATAAAATCGGCTTACCAAAACATTTTTTTTTACATTTTATTATTTATTTATTTACATAACTAGCCACCATAAAACACCACGTGAATTGAGTTTAGCGGTTCTTACTTTTTTTCCGGAGCTCTGAATTTTTTATATTTTTTTTATATTTTGTTCACTTGGAAAAAACAATGGAAGTGCCACTTTATTCCACATATATAGAAATATCTCCTAACGCTAGATAGTACAAAACATGATATTTCGACACATGCAAAAAAATTTTTAAAAAACTTGAAACAAAAAATTTTTCCCTGGTTTACTTTTTTGTGATTTTGACCACATGGGAGATGCCACGCCCTCCTGTCCGAGTTCGTACTTTTTTGTGATTTTGACCACACGGGAGATGCCACGCCCTCCTGTCCGAGTTCGCCAAGTTTTCGCTCAAAGTTTTGCTTTAATATTCTTAGTATCTGAGTAAAATTTGTACTTATTATCTCAAAAACGATTTTGGTATTGCAATTTGGAACTTTTATTTATATGGGAGGTGCCATGTCCCCTTGTCCGAACTCAACTTATTTTTGTTCAAAAGTTGCACTTACTATTCTTAGTGCTTGAAAACTGATTTTCAAAAGTTTACGTTCAGAATTACATTTTTTGGTCAGCTTTTAGTTCGATTGGCGCCAGTGCGGACCAGTTCAATTTTGAATGAAACAAAAAAACATCCCGAAAATGACTCACAAGTTAGAACGACTCTTAAAAACCATATCTGCATTCTAATTTTTTTTTTTTTTTGTCATTCCGAGAAAAACCAATGGAGCAATTTTGATTCTACTGAAGTCCCATTTTGGCTACAAAAACATGTTTTTTATTATGCATTTTTTTTTTTTATATATTATATTCTCGTACCAAAACCGATTTTTTTCGTTTTTCAATTTCGCCAGCCGGAAATACGATTTTTTACTCAAAAGCAAGGTATCTAACGAAAAAAGTATGTCGGGCGAAAAATGTCCGATACATATTTTTTTTTAACCTACAAAATTGACGGGGCTGTTGGTTGTTCTTTTTTAAATTTAAATAAAAATTTTTTTTTTTAATTTTAGCTTTGCATTTCAAAGAGCTTTTTTTGGATGTATAACGTTCAGGACTTAAGCCTGGGAATCCCAAGGGTTCTACGATACGCATGTTAACGAGCTCAGCCAAAGTTCTCATTGTTGAGTAACTGGCTGAAGACCTTATTCTGAAACGAATAGCATAATAGCCCGCTTAAAAATATGTGAATGCTGGAAATGATAACAATAGATGCATTAATAGCTTGACAATGAATGATCTCTATGGATGGTGCGGAAAAATAGGATATCAACTCAAGAATCTCAAAAACGGATTGTGCGTTTTTTCAACAAAATATGAGCATCCAAGGTTATCTTCACCAAAAGGAAAGTTCGCATTTTTGACCCGAATGTGATATTTTATAAGTGCTTAAGACGTTCACTGTAAATTTCACTCCGAATTTCAAAAAAAATTTTCGAAACAAATGTGATCAAGCTGCGCAAATGGAGATGGATAAGACATAATTCACGTAGACCATACAAGCTCTTTGGTAAAATCTACAAGACAGTAGATGCTATGGAAGACTAAAACTCAAGTAAAAATTTAGTTGAAGAGGAAACTCGAAAAATCAGGAATGAAAATAGGCACGTTGCGATACCTTGCAAGCGGGGAAGACGTTTCATTTTGATCCTGTTTTCCAATGGGAACTTAAGGATCATACAATACACAGATAGCTTCTGCTGCTACCTTTCAGTTAATTTGCAAAATGTTGTACTTATGTACCTTTATGATATACACTTTTCGAATTGAGTGATACAGAATCAAAGGTGACAGTCTTCATCTTGTTTTAATTCACGTATCTGATCCATCTAATTGATGTATTTGATGAAAACTTGTAATCAAACACTTTCATGGAAAAAGTGGAGATTGTCACCTTTGTTTCTACACCCCTGAATTTCTTTCTCAAATTTCCGATTTTTTTTAAAAAAAATTTCGAATTTTACCCAAAATACACAGTTGTGCTCAATTTGCTCATTAGCTTAAATTAATCGCATTAAAAAGACATCTGTGTACGAAAGAAAAAACTTTGCACTACACCTTAATTTTTTTTTTTTTCTAAGCTTATTAGCTCAATGAAGCCAAGCTCTTATCTAAAAAAGCAAATTTTCTAACTAAAGAGAAAATTATGCTTTTATATATGGAAAAATATAAAGTTTTTCATCATTACCGGTTTTTCTGTTGGATCATTTGCATGAAGTGAAGCAACAAATTACATCACTTAATGCTTGGCTAGCAAAACTACTGGCAACAACATGTTTTGTACAAAGTAGCAGTCATCTATCTAACAACAACAGCAACAACAACTAAACTGTCAACTCACTTGCTAAATGTCATGTTAGCGAATGACATCAGAGCTTCTTCTACTCTCTTAGACTCATATTACTACTACTGAATGCCCTTATGTTCAATTTAGCATCCATGTTCAACTTTAAATATTTCGTTGCTGTTGCTGTTGTTGTTATAGTTGTCATTGGATTTAAGCAAAAGAACTACCCTGTTGATGTTGTTGTTGTTGTTGTATGTTTGTTGGCACAATGACAAGCAAGCTGCTTCCTTCCTACCCAAAACCCAACATGAAGGCATCAAATTTAACACGGCATCTCATGTTGTACTTATGTTGGCTTGGCATATACGTACATAAACACTGACAAAAAAAACCTCAATTGTGAAAGCATCAAGTAATTTTCATAGTAAGTTTTTTCTTGTGAGAGTCATCATGTTTGGAGATATTCTGGAAAATTAAAATTTTTCATTAACAACTTTAATATGAATTAATATTTTTTTTTTTCGGTGTACTTTAGCACAACGCAATTTGAGACAGTGAAGACAGTGCATACTCCACCACCTACCCAGGTCAACTTTATTAAACGATGCGCAACGTGAATTTACTGAAAACTATTCCGCTTGAAGGTAAGCAATTTAAAAACCTTTTTCGTTACAGGTTGTTTAAGTTTTGGCAACTTCGCATTTTTGTTTGGGAGAGGGAAAAAGTTTAAAAGTAGAATTGTTTTGTTTTACTCTTTGATTTTTAGCAACACAATGATAGACATTTTGATAAATGGTTTTTAAATGGTTTTAATGGTTTTTGGCTTGGAATTGTTGCAGCTGTATGCATCTGCGTTTGTAAAGTTTTTGCCTCACTTTTAGCTAGCGCATATGTATACAAGATACTCTGAGAAATAATTGCACAGTGTTAGTCAAAAATTCAGATATTTACAGTTCTTGGTGTTAAATAGAATTCACAACTCATCTCGATGCAGTTTTCGAGATATTCACTTTTAAAAGTTAAAGTATTTTAAACTTCTACTAAGCATATCCGATTAAAAAAATATGTCGCTTTTTTTAATAGTAAAAGATTTTATCTTTTGGTGAAAAAAAAGGAAATTTATCGAAATATTTGCTTAAGTCATTTTAAAATTATTTTCTACTTAACCAAGTGCAACATATTGTATGAGTTACATTTAATGATTATGGAAATACTTATAAAGTTCCTTACTCACACTTTCTGTGCAACTATATAATCCGACAGTATGTTGGGTTCCTGAATACAGCGATTTCTTTGGGAATGAAAATGCTGACGGACTTGCTAGAAAAGGAAATACTATGTACATTCTGACACAATTTTTGAAATGTATGTTATTAAAACATTTTCATTAATTAGTGCCGAAATTGATTCAAAATGTAGTTTTTGGTCTAATTTTAGATGGTCGAACTTAACGACACGTTGCACTTCGAGGGTGATATGGCCTTTTTATGTCGCAAATAGAACACGAAAAATTATCCTATTATACAGGTGAACGCTCAGAATCCTAATTGGTCATTATTTTAGGTGCGTATGCCTCAAGGTAAGGGCTTACCGACCTAGGAGATCTTTGTAGAAATTATAAAAATCTTGACGTCGAAAACTCTATTATTTTTTTATAAATGCCCAGCGTTTACTAAGCAACGTCAAAAGGTATTCGCAAGTCACTTCCGTTGAATAAATCGCTCAAAAGAGTCTCACTTTTTTTTTTGGATTTTATGAAAATACCAAAATGGCTCCTATGCTCCGACAATAAAGTTATAAGCTGGGCTTACAATAAATGCAATTTCGGTCCAAGCTATGATGATAACTGTCATCTAATCTAATTTAACCTTATCTGACTTGACCTGATTTGATCTGACATAACCCAACCTTAGCTTATCTTATCTAACTCAAAGTTACCTACCTGACACTTGATCATGAACACTCAATAAATTAAAAAAAAAGGTTTAATCGATCTGTTGTTTTTTTGTTATAAGAAAATGGTCGAAATACCCAAAATATATCCAATTTTTTAGGTATTTTTATGTAAAATTTTTCAATTCCGAATATTTCGTTATTTAATAATTTACTATTTTTTTTTTTAGAAATTTATCACTATTTTGTGCTTTAAAGAATATTACAAATATATCGATACATCCAACGTAAAATTTTGTAACTCAAGTTACCAACTTCTTACGGGACAGTGATTTTTGGTATCTCTAGCTAGCTTGCGTCGTTTTTCCATTTGTATCTTCCCTAGCCCCAAGGTTTAATACATGGAAAAGCAAACTACGCATCTCTGATAACTAAGATGAGACCCGCCCATCTGATATCTCTTTAGTACAGCTTCGATGTTCAACAGAATATGTAGTTAGTATACATATACATTGAGCCAGCTGTCTGGGATGACCATTGTCCTCACCCACCAAACGTGTTACTGCGGTTTTTTCCATAAGAAGTGACCCAGGTGTGTGAGTAACACAATGTGTTATCTAACTCTTCAGTAGTACTCGTTTTCAATAGACTAACCCTAGCTCCAAATAGATATTTAGTTCCACCTTTAGTTCAGATATTAGTGGTTTTATTCACATTTTGATGTAATTTATTACAAATAAACTGTTTTGATTACAATAAGATTGCACAAGTGTGAGTAGAGCTATTGTTATTATGGAACGATTTATAAATGCCTCTACACTAACATATTTATTTAGAAAGAGTTAGGAGTTCTGTCGCGGGGGCATCCTTGTTCTTGTTCAATAAAGATGATTTCTGACCCACTCATTTTTGACCCTTCTTATCTTTTCTAAGTGTACTGTGTTGCGGGTCTGTGCAACCCGTCTCATATGTTGGGGGAATTATTGCTAATTCAGCTGAGTTATCACAACTTTAGACTCAATATATATATATCCAGCATTAATATTCTATAATCAAACAACAAATGATTATGTCATAAAAATATTAGTTTTTATTTGACAGTGCTTATTATATTTTTTTCAGTAACAGTGCTTGTTTTCCCTTTTTGTTTTGTTTGTTTTCTTTTAATAATTTTAAAAAAAGTTTTAAAATGTATCCCGTTCATAAAGTTAGAGCAGAGATGGGCACAGCTAGTTACTTTTGTAACTTGATACATTTTTGTTACTTGTTACTTTTGTATCAAGTATCAAAAATTTTTTTAGTTACTTGTTACTTTTGTATCAGTATCAAAAAAAAATTTTGTTACTTGTTACTTTTGTATCAGTATCAAAAAAAAATTTTGTTACTTGATACAAAAGTAACAAGTAACTAAAAAAATTTTTGATACTTGATACAAAAGTAACAATCTCATGAGTAACTATTGTTATTGATACATATATGTATAAATTTACATTTTTAATGGTTTTCAGGACTGCCAACTGTTATTTATTTTTATTTTGGTTAAATGGAACTTTTTTAAATTTAATTAAAAAAAATAAATTTAGGTCTTAAAAAATCCAACACATATTTTTAGGGTTGCCACCTGGTTATTTTCTGGAATTTTGCTAAAATCATACTTTTTGTGGCTTAATTCAAATTTTTACTTTAGGACACGCTCAGATAAATTTTTTTAAAACTATACAAAAACTTTTAGGGTTGCCACCTGATTTTTTTCTAAATTTTGCTTAAGCCATATATGTATTTAGAAAAAAAATTTAATTTTAGTCTTAAAACGCTTAGATAAACTTTTTAAAAACCAAGCATATTTTTGGGGTTGCCACCTGGTTTTTTTAATAAAATCAAAATTTTCTTCCAAAAAATTCCTTAAAACACCATTTTCTCTCTATAAATTAACATATCGGGTCCAAAAACAAAGAAACAAAAATTTAGGGTTGCCATATTAGGGTTGCCAGACGTTTTTTCGCAAAATTGCCTTTCTTTGTCAACTTTCTTTATTGAAAAGTTATAAGATCGACCCAAAAACTCATAGTAAATTTTTAGGGTTGCCACCTGGTTTTTTAATAAAATCAAAATTTTCTTCCAAAAAATTCCTTAAAACACCATTTTCTCTCTATAAATTAACATATTGGGTCCAAAAACAACGAAACAAAAATTTTGGGTTGCCATATTAGGGTTGCCAGACGTTTTTTCGCAAAATCGCCTTTCTTTGCCAACTTTCTTTATTGAAAACTTATAATATCAACCCAAAAACCCATCATAATTTTTTTAGGGTTGCCACCTGGTTTTTTTAATAAAATCAAAATTTTCATCGAAAAAATTCTTTAAATCAAAATTTTCACTCTATAAATTGACACAGTGGGTCTAAAAATAACAGAACAAAAAATATGGCAACCCTAAATTTTTTTTTCCTTGTGTTTTACTCAAGATGTTAATTTATGCAGAGAGAATGTTGATATCAGTAATTTTTCGGAAGAACATTTTGATTTTATGAAAAAAACCAGGTGGCAACCCTTAAAAAATTACTATGGGTTTTTGGGTTGATCCCTTAAATTTTCAAAAAAGAAAGTTGAGAAATAAAGGCAATTTTGCGAAAAAACGTCTGGCAACACTAATATGGCACCCCTAAATTTTTTTTTCGTTGTTTTTGGACCCGATAAGTTAATTTATAGAGAGAAAATGTTGTTTTAAAGAGTTTGTTGGAAGAAAATTTTGATTTTATTAAAAAAACCAGGTGGCAACCCTAAAAATTTACTATGAGTTTTTGGGTCGATCCTATAACTTTTCAATAAAGAAAGTTGACAAAGAAAGGCAATTTTGCGAAAAAACGTCTGGCAACCCTAATATGGCAACCCTAAATTTTTGTTTCGTTGTTTTTGGACCCAATATGTTAATTTATAGAGAGAAAATGGTGTTTTAAGGAATTTTTTGGAAGAAAATTTTGATTTTATTAAAAAAACCAGGTGGCAACTCCAAAAATGTGCTTGATTTTTAAAAAGTTTATCTTAGCGTTTTAAGACTAAAATTAAATTTTTTTTCTAAATAAATATATGGCTTAAGCAAAATTTAGAAAAAAAATCAGGTGGCAACCCTAAAAGTTTTTGTATAGTTTTAAAAAAATTTATCTGAGCGTGTCCTAAAGTAAAAATTTGAATTAAGCCACAAAAAGTATGATTTTAGCAAAATTCCAGAAAATAACCAGGTGGCAACCCTAAAAATATGTGTTGGATTTTTTAAGACCTAAATTTATTTTTTTTAATTAAATTTAACAAAGTTCCATTTAACCAAAATAAAAATAAATAACAGTTGGCAGTCCTGAAAACCATTAAAAATGTAAATTTATACATATATGTATCAATAACAATAGTTACTCATGAGTTTGCTACTTTTGTATCAAGTATCAAAAATTTTTTTAGTTACTTGTTACTTTTGTATCAAGTAACAAAATTTTTTTTTGATACTGATACAAAAGTAACAAGTAACAAAATTTTTTTTTGATACTGATACAAAAGTAACAAGTAACTAAAAAAATTTTTGATACTTGATACAAAAGTAACAAAGTATCAGTAACAAAAAGTTACAATTTTGCCCATCTCTGGGTTAGAGTATATTTTTTTCGAAATAGTGTTCGCTGGATTGTATCTTTCCAGTAAAAACTTACTTGTAACCAACACAACATATAGAAATATGTGATATCCAACTCACCATCTTTGGACAACATTTCATATGGTAAGTACTCTATGTCATTACTTATATTTTCTAAAATTGATCCATTCAAAATTGAACCATTTCACTACATCTCACCCATCATATTCTTAAAGCCAACTGAAGATTCCTTAAGGCAAGGATAAAAAACGTTTATTGGTAGCCTATTCTAAATCCTTCACGGAGACTTCATCTGTTATTGAACGAATTTAGTATACCTTCACGGTGCATTAATACCTTTCCAATTGATTTCTGACCCAAAACCCCAACCTTTATTATTGTTCTTTTCGTTTCAGTTTCACGTCGTCGGCTCCGATGGACAACCTGTAGATTGGCCTGGTGGGTGATTGGCTGTCACTGATTGCTTCATATTAGCCACAGAGTACTGCTCCTTATACCATACATATAACAGTGTATCCATTGTTTCATAATTATATGCTTTTTGGGAAAACAACACTGAGAAATAACAGAGCACAGGGTCTTGAGTGGTTCACACAGATTTTTCAGCCGGTATCTGGGGAGGTTTCTGCGACAGTACTCTCAATACTATGCATATATGTTGGTCCACCAACCTATATGTATGTATAGTGATATTTTTATATTTTTATTTTTATTTTTATTTTATTTTTATTGACACATATCTGTTACATATATGTTGATTCAACGACATATATATATATTTTATTAAAAAGCTTACACAAAATTTTAATATCAGGTGTTTATATTCTGATTATAGCCATATTAGTGAGCTCGTGCCTTCAGAAGATTTCACTAACTAGTTGATTAGGTTATTTTTTATTTTTTTTTATAAAAAGTCAAATAGGTTTTTTGAAATGTTTTACCTCCACTTTTATAATATTATATTTATTCAAATATTTGTATGTACAAATTAATTATTAAGTAGAGAAAGAATAATTCTTGAACTCTTTGAATTATTATTATATGTATAAACCATTTGTAATGTTATATTAATAAATTAAATTAAATTAAATTAAATTAAATATATATTTTATCATAAGTATATATAACAAATATATATAGAATAGGTATATATGGATGATGATTTATTGTCTCCTTTCACATACGATTCAACATTATAACAGTTAGATTGTATACGTATAATAGCAACTATTTCTCTTCAACATATCAAACAAGAACACACACATTTCACAGAACACACACACCACACAACAGTATAACGATAAAGTTGTATTAACAATTAGAGTTTGTGTTATAACCTACCGTATAAGGACATAGCTGTGCATAGGGTTTCATATAGTGATCAGGTTGCGTCCCCATAGGTAGGGATATCAAAAGGTGAGACTACGTCTCACAAATTACCCATTAGTCCCCCAAAAATGACTAGCACCTTTTAGATATTTGACCCATTGACCTTATTTCGACTTATATAGACAAAAATTTATACAAAACAAATTAAAATCGGTTTATAAGAAGGGCTGGGAACTACAACCTAAGTACATTTTAGTTCGGTGTCCATGCAAAAACTTGGCAACATAAGTTGATAACTTACGCACGGGACAAAAATAACAAATTGAGTTGGTAACTTGACTTACAAAGTTTTTACTTTATTTTTCTTTAAAAATCACTGGTTGTAAGTCCTACATACCAACGTAATGTCCGTAGAACATACAGCGATTTGACGAATAGCGATTTCGAGCAATAAGAGCGAGGAGAATTTACAACCAATAATTTTTCAAACAAAGGAAAGAATTGGTTAACATTTATTTAAACTAACTATTTGTATTACAAATTTTAGGCATTATTCTAAAGTCTTAGGCATTTTTAGTCCTTGATGACCCCTGAAGAAATTTTTCATCAAATATTTTTGTGGAACACTTTAACCCATTATAACCCAGTTTTTTTTTAAAAGCAGTCAAAAGGACCCATAAATACAAGATATAATGGGTTAATATGTCTCAGAAAATTGTTCCATGCATGATTTTATGGTGACTTTGCAACCAAAAGTTTTATACAAATCGTAATTTTAGAGTTTTACAATAGAATGAATTTTCGAAAAAAACGTTTTTTGCGGGAATTTCATTTAAAAAACAAAATTTTATTGATTTTATGTTTGAGAAATTAGTTTTTTGTATACTTACCTTGATTCAAGACAAAATAAAAACCGCATCAAGCCAAAATTTTGCATAAAAAGGCGATGAGCGACTTCTAAATGACTTTCAAAAAAATGTCAGCTCATTTTTTTGACTTTATGTTTCAGATTCTTGGGGGTAATCGTGAAATTTCCAAAACAGCAAATAAGTAGCATTTATAGTCTAAGCTTAATCAACCAAGCTTTGAAAGACCTATATTGGAGTCAATTTATAAGCAAGTGTTTAAAAAGGACTCGATGTTTTGTTATTCCATTAAGGTTTTATTCTCTCATTTGGTTCATGACTGTACTGGGAAAATTTGATTCATGTCAGAAAATTTTTTATAGCTCACAATTATGTCGTACATTTTGATTTTATCATCCTTTTCATTTAGATCATTTTATTACAGCTGGTCAAAAAATGTCAATTATGGCGATGTTAAGGTTTCTGCTTTCAGGCTTTAATTAGCTTTGCATGTGCGCATGTAGCACTTACAAATTTACAAAATCAGATATAAAGTGATTTAAAATCTACATTTGAATTTCAATTTATGTATTTATTTTTAATTTCCACAATATATCAACGTTACGTTACGCCAACAGAAACGCACATACACCCATGCGCACGCTCGTTAATTTGAGGACAACTGCAAAAGCTGCTTAACGGTCAAATTAACAATGCAAATAAACACACAGATACAAATAAATGCAGGAGACTCACTACATAAATATCAAATGCCACCCTGTTATTTCCCAACAGAAAATTTCGATGCGCATCCCCAAGATGCAATAGCGATGCGCGTCCTTCTCGCATCTAAAGAGCTGATTTGTATGCGCATATTTTCTGCGCTATAGGTAGCGAGAGCGAAGCGCATCCAAAGAGCATTTCTGAATGCGAGAGCGATGCGCATCCAAAGAGCATTTCTGGTAGCGAGAGCGATGCGCATCCAAAGAACATTTCTGGATGCGAGAGCGATGCGCATCCAAAGAGCATTTCTGGTAGCGAGAACGAAGCGCTTTCGGTCACGTATTAAAGTACAAAACAAAATAAATCAATAAGTCGTCTTCGTAAGAGCGCGATGATAGAGCAGTGGTCTAGCGACTGGCACTGCGATTGAGAGTTGTAGCAACCGTGAGGTCCTCGGTTCAACTCCGGCCCAGACCTAACACAAAAGTTTTCAACTAGCAATTTTTCAGTTAGAATTAATTTAGTATTGTAAAATAAAAATAAATATAATTACATCAAAAAAAAAAAAATAATAGTCTGATGTGTCTTGACGAAAGACGTAAAATTTCAATTAAAAATTAATTTTTTAAATATTTTTATTGTCATCCAAAAAGCATCCAAAGAGCATTTCTGAATGCGAGAGCGATGCGCTTTCAAAGAGCATTTCTGGTAGCGAGAGCGATGCGCATCCAAACAGCATTTCTGGATGCGAGAGCGATGCGCATCCAAAGAGCATTTGTGGTAGCGAGAGCGAAGCGCTTCGTTCCAATGACATGCCAATGTTAATTTCAGCGCTTTTGGCAACGAGAGAGATGCGCTTCACTGCTGCTTTAGAGCGCTTCAGAAGCGCTATTGATGCGCTCCATTCCCCATTGGGTTGAATTGACAAACACATGCATGCATTGCGCACAAACACACGCACATACACACACTACAAAAATAAAACTTAATTTTCCTTTTAAAATTCTCTATTTATGTCATTATCCCTTGAGCACCCCTTGTGCATGCAAAGTCACAGCGTAAATTGCTTTGTGCCGGTATGTAAAAGCGAAAAAAGTTCCAGTAACTCTTAACGTTTAAATAAAATGAAATAACGCGTTCATAATTGGATTAAAGGCTTAAACAAAGCTTTTTATTCATTGATAAGCTCCTTTAACTTTTAAAAATTGCGTGCGTGTGGTGTTGACAGCGCGTTGCCACCACCATTGCACTGTGAATAATGACATAACTTGCACAAATTTCACTGGAATGTGTTGGAGACTTTGGCATTGGATTAAAAATGAAGTTTTCAACAGAAAAACATATTTTAAGGATTATCTGTACTGCCATGACTTACGTGGATAGTTATATAACTGAGCACATATGCTGCTGCAAGGTGATTTTTCTTACCTGAAAGAGATAGAAAAAGAATAAATGAATAAAATTTATATGATTTATGTAAACATTTTACAGTGAAATGAAAGTTGGGATTAGTCAATTACAGGGGGCGTAAATATAACCAAGCAAACTATCTAAAAACATTGAAAATCTAGACATTGCACAGTGCACTGCTTCATACACTCAGGACATGATAAATTCAAAACAAGTTTTTAAGTATGCAGAACTTTTAAAATATGTCCATTGACCTCGCGAAGTACGGTGAAATGGTTTTGAAGTTGGTGTGGGGTTAGCTCCCTTACGATAAAAATTAACGAAACGCTATAGCTCTGCCCCTGCAGCAGTTCTTATACCGAAACTTTGTACACGGAGATAAATACGCATCATAATTTTTGCTCCACTCGGTTGGTCGAAAAATTAAAGTAATCAACACTAAATTTCAAGAATAACACGGCGCCATTGGGCCGTGCTTCTTCCGTGATGATCAAGACCGGCACGTTACTGTGGATGGAAATTGCTACCGTTCAATGATAACCGAATATTTTTGGCCCGAATTGGATGATATGGGCTTGGAAAATATGTGGTTTCAACAGGACGGCGCCACAAGCCACACAGCGAATGTCAAAATCAATTTATTGAAAACCAAGTTTTGTGAACGTGTTATCTCACGAAATGGCCCATTCGATTGGCCGCCTCGGTCGTACGATTTGACTCCGTTAGACTATTTCCTGTGAGGCTACGTCAAGTCTATAGTCTATGCCAACAAGCAGCAGTATCGGCCGATTTATGCTTGAAAACCGTCGAAAGTTGGGTTCAGCGTCTGGACTTCTGCAAGCGTGCCCGTGGTGGCCATACAAAAGAAATCGAGTCCCATACATAATGG
Organism: Calliopum simillimum; assembly: GCA_951812925.1. NCBI lineage: Eukaryota > Metazoa > Arthropoda > Insecta > Diptera > Lauxaniidae > Calliopum > Calliopum simillimum. The sequence goes on along the minus strand of OX638369.1, from coordinate 87,783,033 downwards.
CATTGAATGTACTTTTACAGGAATAAAGAATTTCATTGATATCCAAAACCGTTATTGTTTTATTTTAAAATACTTTCGTAGCGCTCTTATTCAAAAACCCTTTATTACACAGTGCAACATTTTTCAAGTCATTGAAGGTGAACTAAAGTCCATTATAAGGATCGAAAGTACTCGCCGAAACAAGTAATTCTGCCAGAGCGTTTTGCAAAGTTGGCTCATATAAGGATTTTATGGTCATTTTTGCGATTTTAAGGCACTAGATGAATTTTTTTCGGTTAAGTTTGTTCGGCATTTTTCTTTCTTTTATTCAATAGCTATAACATTGCTGAAGTCATCAAAACAATATTTTTGGCTCGTTATCGAGATATAGCCATATGAAAAAATCGAAAAATCGCTCAAAATCCAATTTGAGGCAAAAAGTTGCAATTTTCAGCTGGATAATTATAATAAATATAATTATGTATGTATGATTTTACCTTAATTTTCAATTGAAAATACGCCGAACTAAAGTTGAACGTAGAGGTATGGTTCCTGGGGCAAATATTCATAGAATTAAATGAACTTTCAGCCTAGGTTGGTATTTTGTTTGAAAAAATTCATCCAAAAATATGAATCGTTTATTTTGAAAGTCGGTCATAATAATTGGCTATTTGACCCATATCATTTTTTAAAATATATAAAATCAATTCCACTCTATCAAGTTAACTTTTTATGTAAGCAGAACTCAATTTAATTGATTACTGACAGAATACCAGCCAAATCATATAATGACATTACTTTTGTCTTTATAAAAATTTTTAAAATTTGGTATGAAAACAAAAAAAAATATTCATGAAAGGTACAATTTTCGATCAAAAATGCGCCGAACTAAAGTTGAACGCAGAGATATAGTTCTGTGGGCAAATATTCATAGAATTGAATGAACTTTCACATAGAGGGGTAGCCGAGATCAGTTTTCAAATTGGCCCACCCTAATATACATATATAAAAGAAAGTCGTGTTAGTTACACTATTTATAACTCAAGAACGGCTTTACCGATATAACTGAAAATTGGTGAGGAGGTAGCTTAAAGCCAGGAGACGGACATAGGATACTATTTATTCCGTTAGGGTGCATATTAAGGGTGGCCCTCATACAAAAATTTGTTTTAAATCGCATTTTCTCAGAGACCGATCATCCGATTGCGTCGAAACATTATGAATTGGTTGAACATGCCCGCGAAGATTTCTAAGAAAAAAAAAAAATTGTCAGGGTGCATACTAAGGGTGGCCCTCATACAAAAATTTGTTAAATTGCATTTTCTCAGAGACTGCTTCATCGATTCACCTGAAATTAACACCAAATCATCCTTAAATTAAATTGCATAGCTTAGGCTATACACGAAGGTTTCCGAAGATCACCCGAAGGCTTCATAGTCAAAACGAAGAATACCTGGATATACTAGAAAAAAAACATCTGCGGCACACTACCAACAATCCTTAACTGATATTTTTCTTTGACACCCGAAGGTTCTTGAAGGTCACCCGAAGGTTTTACAGTCAAAACGAAGAATATCGAAGTTTTCGAGAGGGAAAAAGTCTTTAAAAAAATTTTAATTAACAGTTTCCCGTGACACTCAAAGGTTGCCGAAGGTCACCCGAAGGCTTCATAGCCAAAACGAAGAATATCTAGGCATATTAAAGGCAAAACATCTGTGGCGAACTATCAACAAGCCTTAATTGATAATTTTGTGGAATAATCGAAGGTTCCCGAAGGTCGCCCGATGGTTTCATAGTCAAAACGAAGAACATCTAAATGTACTACAAGAAAAGCGAACTTTCAACAAGCCTTAATTGATGGATTCCTGGGACACCCTAGCTAAGCTATTCGGAATCTTTAAGATGGTTTGAAATGAAATTAACTTTCCTTCAATAACAAAATGGGTGGAACATGCCCCTTTTCCATGCATTTCATGGTAAAAGGAATCAACATTGGTTTCGCAATCTTCTAAACGTTTATTTTTTACATTATTCTCGGTGAATTTGTGAACACAATCAAGAGTAAGAGAGTAGCTTTTTTGAATTCATTCAAAATTTTGATTGCTGATCAACTCTCAAAAAATTTAAATTAATTTTCAATGCCATTTGTTGATCAACGCTCAACATATTTAAATTTATTATCAAAACATTTCAACGCAATTTCTGTGCAGATATGCCTGCCAAAAAACGAGCGCTCGGTCGTTCTACGTCTCAAGCACGACAGAAAAAGGCAAAACGAAACTCAGAAACAAACGAACAACGAGAAGCAAGATTGAAATCCGACCGAGAGCTTCACGCTCAAGCGCGTTCATTGGAAACTAACGAGCAACGAAATGCAAAATTAGAAATCGACAGAGAATTTCATGCTCGAGCCCGTTTATCGGAAACAAATGAGCAACGAAATGCAAGATTGGAATCCAACCGTGAAGTTCATGCTCGAGCCCGTTCATCGGAAACAAACGAGCAACGAAATGCAAGATTGGAAACCGACAGAGAACTTCATGCTCGAGCCCGTTCATTGGAAACAAACGTGCAGCGCGAATCCAGACTGCTTACCATCCGAATGTACACTGCTCGAGCCAGATGAATTACTCACGCTGACTTATGTATATCTCAGTGCATTCCATTACAATGCTAGACGAGAAGTTGTTGCTGCATTACAAACTTTATTCGATCAACACAACGAATTGATTCAATTGTTTAGAACTGCCCTTGACCAAATGCCAGCAGATGAGTACAGAGTTATAATAAGAGCAGATAAAACACCTGTCGGACAACACGAAAGACGATACAATGCACCAACAATTGACAAAGTGGCGATCGTTATAGTTGGCGAAGAATTAAACGCACGTGATATAATTCTTCATCGCAGAAATGGTAATGTTCAGCGAGTCGCAGATATTTTTTTTTTTTACAGAATGAACTCCTTAGTAACAAATTAAAAAAAATGAACAAAAAATTTAAATCATTAAAAGAAAACACAAAGCAGACGCAAAACACAAAAGAGAGACCACAGCTTTAGCTAAACATTTAACAGCAACTCAACACACAGCTGATTTCGAAAATATTAGACAGAGAACAGAGATATAATGTTAGAATGACGTTGGAGAGCCTTAGAATAAGGCAAAATGCAAAAACAGCTGTGAACGATAGGGAGGACTATAATAATATTAGTCAGTGTTATAGTGTGATCTTGTAAAGTCATAAATGTTTTAATGTTTAATGTTTTTATTGTGTTTTTATTAAAAATTTGTTCATTAAATCAATTCATTTCAATGTAAATTTTAATGTAAGTGCATTTTTCTAAGTGTCATTTGTTAAAAATGTTAAAAAATTTATTTTCATTGTAGTTTTTGTTCCAATAAATATACCCCTGAGGAAGCCTAAAACCAATAGGCGAAACGTTGGGAAATAGCGGAATGAAATTGTTTTAATTTTATTTAGCGTTTTAAAAATCTTGTGACCATAAAGCTCAATGCAACAAATTGATGCAAAAAACACTCATTAAAAGAAAACATTTATAAATTACAAAATAAATTAAAAACAAATTAAATTTTAAAAATCATTCCCATTGATTTACTTTTATACTAAGTCAGAAAGATAAAAATTGGGGAGGGCAGAACTTGGTAGAACTCGCAAACTATCGATAGTGGACGATAGTTTGAGATGGTTTAAAATGAAATTAACTTTTCAATAATACACTGGTATAAATGAACGCTTTTATCCATATCTTTAAGCTATTGGGAATGAAAAAACAAAACAAACATGCCTAGCGAAGCGGGCAGGGAATGCTAGTATTCAATAAAAAATCTCAAACATAACAATTCTCAAACATAACAATTCTCAAATTATTTAATAGTTTAGTTTCTGACAATCTTTACATTACACATAAATTTCACTTCCATTCGTCCCTCCTACTATTGACACGTCCATAAATAATTTACTTATTCACTTTTGAGCATTATAAAATCAATATCTAAACAAAGCTATTAAAGAAAATTACGGCATAATTGTCTCCTGCTGTCTTCCTAAGGTTCTAAATGTACATATGTCCAAGTAGAAAAACGACACGCACTTCAGACAACACGCAAAATATACGTAATTTGACGCTTAAACGTGAAGGCTATGAATATCTAAAGAATAGAGGTTAATGACAACAGTGACCCTTAATAAGTGGCCATACAACCTTGAGTTTACGCTAAACGTACTATTGTAAGAATATTGTAAATATAGATAATATCTACACAGAAAAAACAACATTGTCAAAAGTGGCAGAAACGTGTTTATTTTAACTATGTGGCCACCCAAATTTTGAACATGGCTCGTTTGTGACAGTTTTAACAGTTTAACGCGCATTGCTAAATGGGTTTCAACTAAGTTTGTGAGTGATTTAGCAACTCACCATACAAGTATGATCTTGGAGCTCTGTGTACAAAGTAGTTAGTTAAAAGTACTACATTGAGTTAATACACCAAAACAAAAAGTTATTTATTAATGGAGAACTAAGTGTAACTATTGTCTTTACTGAGGCATGCATTACACAAAAATTACAAATTGCGTTGGTAACTTAACTTACAAAGTTATAAGTTAATTTTTCTTCAAAAATCAGTGGTTGTAAGTCCTACATACCAACGTAATATCCATAAAATATTTTTAATGTTAGTTGGCAAGTTAAGTTATCAACTTTTCTCATGGAACTGAAAGAGAATATTAGTTGGAAACTAGAGTTACAACTCATATGTATTCATTTTATCCAAATTTATCCAAATTATAAGTTGAAATTGTAAATATCTCCGTAAATCAGTTTGGAATAGTGACAACGATTTAATAGTCGAAAAACCTTTATTTTTGTCTACAGATTTCAAAATTATTTATTCAATTTTTGTTTTTGGTTTTCTTGTTTTAACGAAAACAATACAAAAGAGATCATAACTAAAAACTACGATTTTTGAGTTACCAACTTTTACATTGGACGTATCGATATGAACAATCCAAAAATTTCATTGGTGGTAGTGATGAGCAAACCAAGATCAAGACCAAATCAGTCTTGGCCTTGGACCAAATCAATCTTGGTCTTGGTATTGGACATTGAGTCATGATCTTGATCTTGAAAAAATTTCTTAAGATTGTTGCGTATTCAAAATTTCCAAAGCAGTTGGGACTTAACGATGCCAAATTTCGAATTAAGAAAAGATCTTACGCTTGAAATGGGCTTGACACATCTATTTCCTCTAAATTGTCAAGACTAAAAAGCAGTATTGGTCTTTATGATCATAGTGACGAAAAATTACCAAGACTCGACTCAAGCCAATTTGATTATTACGTATGTTTTTTCACCAAATTTACAAAATTCAAGATGGAGAATACAAAATGGTGGACAAAATTTCAAAAATCAACCGTCTGTCATATTGGGTCCGCCATCTTGAATTTTTTAAATTCAACCTCGGATTCGTGATCAGCAACCCCAAAAGCCCCAATATACCGAATTTCAGGAATATCGAATGATTTTAAAAATTTTGTCCGCCATTTTGGATCCGCCATTTCGAATTTTATAAATTCGACCTCGGTTTCGTGATAAGCGATCCAAAAAGCCCCATGCATGAAAATTGGTTCACATTAGATAATTTTTAAATAAAGTCCACCATATTGAATTTTTGACCGCCATATTGGAGTATTGAGTATGGGAGGCGTCGCGTGAATTTCAGGGGTTTTTCAAACTACTTATGATCCAAGCGATGAAATCCATCGGTTACTGGACCATTTCAACAACTTTTCAAATTCAAATTTTCATATCCCGAAATTACGATATTTCGTGACATTCACCCATATATGTATATTTCTGACTTAGCTAAATACACATCTCTTAAAAAAATCAGTTCAGTTAAAGCTAAAATTTTTTACTTAGAAATAGTATATGTATATGTACCATAGACTTTATTAATGATGAGATAACATTTGACTTGCGCTTTATTATAGAAAATAAAAGCAAAATCTGCATTTTTGGCATCTTAATATAACCCAAAAAAAAAACAGTCTACTTATCTAGATTAAAATCAATTTATGCATATTCTACAGTTGCCCTTGTGGAAATTTATCGCAAACGTTGTACCTACGCTAAACAAACAGTACCTATTAAATAACAACAAAAAAAAAACCAGTTCTTCAAATTCTGACAAACGATTTACATAGAAATTGCAAGATGCTGAATAAACGCAAAAAACAACCAGTGAATTATTACAAAGAATCAGAATTCCAAATAACAACATTTTGCTTAAAGCCAAATAAACATTGGGTCAAATGAAGGAAACTTTGGAATGGCAGCGCTAAAACTGTTGACTTTCAAACTCAGCACAAAATAAACAAATTAAATAAATTATTTTCATACGAAAAACCAGAGGAGTAAACTAAAACACTTTGATAAAAATTTAAGTCAACAATATCGGAATCCATTGGTTAGAAATTTAAAAGTTAAAACAAGGAGAAACATTTTTAAAACTAAATGACTTTGTGCCAAGAAAAATTGGAAATTCTTTATAATGATTCAATTAGATATATTTTTTTGAAATAAGAAAAACAACGAATGCTATTATTTTTGTATTTCACAAAAACCAGTTTGACAAAAAAAAAAAAAACAAAACTTCGCACGGGAATTGCCGGACTAAAATCTTCATACAGATAATAATGCAAAATCGACAGCACAAGCATACATTCCTACACATAAATATCTCCAAAATTGTATAAGTTGTTGCAAACTTTGTACATTTCCTTCAAGCTCAATTAAGCTTTTTGTAGTTCAAGCATTTTGAAAACTTTGGAAAAAACTATTGCATTAAGTGAAGAAATAAAAAAAAGATTTCAATAAATTAGAGCTAGTTGCAATTTTTTGGCTGTTCTTAGAATAGATAGTAGAATAAATTTTGTTTAAAAAAATTTTAATAAAATACATTATGAACTAAATTTCACAAAATTTAAAAATTACTTGTTTCAATTATAAAAATGAAAGTACTTAGATCATTGATGGAATATTCAGTAGATACAATTGAACTTTTTCAGTACATTCCGGCTGTGAAGAATACTCAAGTAAAAATGATAAATTTTCAGTACTTTTATTGAAAAGAGACTTCTTTGAGCACTTAGGAGTAAAATTTTGAGGCCACTACACATTTTTAGGACAATTTTTGGGGGTCACATTTTTTGCGACAATTTAATGGCGTAACATTTCGTTACTTCTCGTTAGAGAATGAAAATATGATTTTTTTGGTCTGTTAATTTAGTAGGTAACAGAGACTTGCACGAGGACCCTTGTTTGTACTCTCAAGTCACTCGCTATAATAAGAGTCAGAGTGTAGCTTTGGCTTCTAATAAACGAACGAGTAAAATAGTCGTTCGTTTGAATACGAGCGTCAGTGAGTTCCACACTCGCGATTAACATGCGCACGAAACTTAACGAATTACTCGTGCCACTTGCGAGATACTCTTAACATGCGCCACTTTCGGTTGTATGTTAAAAAAAAAAAATTCTTACCATCCCAGTCGGAGAATGTACAATGCCTGCTGATAACAATGCCTTCTTTCTTGCCTTCTTTAAGATCTTTTAAGCATCCTACAATGTTTTCCCAAAACAGCCCTGTTAGAAAGCTTGACACTTTCTTTACTACCGAGCCTCTAAACATACTATTGTCCTTTCATATTAGAAGCAATCGTAGAATGCATTCAATGTTCCCTTCTATGTGGAAGCAGGCGTGTCTTGTAAAAAAAAAAATAAAGAAAGAAGAGAAAACAACATGCCTACTTCTGTCCTTTCATATAAGAAGGCCACATTGCTTAGTTTTTTGTACACAGTAAAAATTTTAAGTTTAATATTAATACCAAAAGAGCATTCACATAGAACAATGGCAAAAAAAAGTATTAGTTTAAAACTTTTTTGAGATAAATATCAAAATTTTTTTAAAAAATTTTGAATTTTATACCAAAATAGTTCAAAATTAATAATAAATGGAATCCAAAGTCACAAAAGTAAACTTTAATTTTTAGTCTGTAGATTTTTTTCAGATATTATAATTCTCAATATATTTAATTAAGGTAATACTACTTAAAGTAGCTATCAATGACATCCAATATACGTACATGAATACCACACAAATAAACCTTTTGAAAATTGTACCTAAATAATGTTTTAGTGTTGCCACCTTGTTTTTTTCGTAATCTTAGCTTAAAACAAATTTTTATGAAAACATTTAAATTTTTGTCCAAAACGCTAAACGCTTAAATTTTTAGGGTTGCCATCTCGTTATTTTTCAGAGATTTCTTTAAATCATACTTTTTTGGCCAAATTTGAAACTTTTGCTTTCACAAACGCTCAGATAAACTTTCTGAAAATTGTTCATAATATTTCAGGGTTGCCACCTGGTTTCTATGTAAGTTTTGCAAAAAACATATTATTTTACAAACAAAACTTAATTTTTTTCTAAAAAATATGTTTTAAGCAAAAGTATTAAAAAACCAGGTGGCAACATTGAAAGTTTCTGTACAATTTTCAGAAAGTTTGTCTGACCGTTTTTGGATTCAATAAATTTAATTTAGTCAAAAGAAGTTTGATTTGAACAAAATTTTAGAATATAATGAGGTGACAACCCTTAAAGTGCAGTTGGCTTTTAACCCTTTAATGACTAAAGGCAAGTATGTTTGCCAGAACCCAATTTGCTTGAATGAAAGTTTTATAAGCCCCCATTACTTCGAAATTCTTTCACGTATTTAGACCTGGCACCTCTGATAAATTATGTTCCATATTCTAGTTATATAGCTTCAAAAAATAGCAAAAACGATCTATTTTGCTTGCTTATGTAAGAATATCTCAAAAATCATATGAGATAGTACGTACTTATATAATCCCAACACCGTATTCGGATTCCGCATCGCAGAACACATTGCAAATAGCTATTTTAATATTTGTTTTTTGTATTTTTTTTATTTAATATGGGATATGTATTTTTGCGATATTTCGCGGAGACAATCAGCTGCAATTTCGAGGCTTGCATTTTTTGGACTACTAAACTAGTATATATAAATTCACCAATTTTGTACACATTTTCATCAGACCTTTCAACTTTTCAAGTCAATCGTGTAGGCTCATTGACTAAATCTAGAAAAGAGCTGTAATTTTTCGCCCAATCTTAGTTCGCAAGGGCTTGAAATTCTTGTTTTTAAAATGTGTTGTAAATCAAAATAATTGAACTTGAACTTTTTTATTCGTTCGCTCCATAAAATGTTGATGGGTTGATGCTGAAAATTATTGCCTATTTTTTATTTGATTTCGGCAAGGGAATTAATAGCCCTTCCAACGAGCTATTTACATGAGGGATAGGAATTATTTCAAATGATTTGTCTACGTTAAACGTCTTCACAATCCATTCCTTGAACTCTTTAATAACGATAATTTAAGGACAACAATTTGTAAAAAGAAAACAAAAGTTGAGTATTTGCAGCGTACTATAGTACTACTTAATATGAATTCAAGCTGAAATCATATGAACAACATACATATCGATACATCCAATGTAAAAGTTGGTAACTCAAGTTAGCAAATTTTTACAGGACAGCGTTTTTCGAAATCTGCACATTTGGTTCCATCTATTGTCAAATTTTGGTACCTTTAGCTTGAAATTTGAAGGTCTGAGAACTCTATTTGAAGTCACAAGCTAAATTTATTTTACGTACAATATGTATAGGTTTTCATAAAAAAAAAAGAAGTTAAAATACAAAAATGCTCATGACTAAAAAAAAAAACTACGATTTTCAAATTACCAACTTTGATGTTGGACGTATCGTTATGATACTTCCGTAATACAACTTATGTATGGAATTCATCTCATTGTTTTTTTCTCAGAACGCTAAAAGAGCTAATTAAGTAGCTTCACTTAAGCTTTTAGTTTTCGGACAGAGCGTTTGCTTTTTACACTTGAAATTTGCTTTGTTTGTTTTTCATTTTTATTTATTTTTTTTTTCTTGATTTTTTTATTTATTTTTTTTATAATTTTTTATTTATTCAGTCAAGTGAACTTGACATTATCAACCCAAACACCAACAATTTTGTTAGTTTATGAAATAACGATTAAGTGCTCACTTAAGGCACACTCGTGAAGTGATTTTATTTTTTGTTTTGTAGTGTTTGGGAGCTAATTCGAAATAAGGTACAGAAAATGTGCAAAAAATTGTTGGGTATTGAAAAGCATTGAAATGTTATCGCTTATCGCTAAGAAAAATTTACCCAACATTAATTGAGTGCGACCTTTTTACACACTTGTAAGCAGACTTTCATTTATTCTGAGTTTTAAAACTTTTTTTTTTTGTTATGTGGTATGTTACGAACAAACAACAAATTAGCTATATTTGTAGCGCTCACTTAAATCTAAACGGAAATGTGGTGCAAATATATTGATGCAGTAAGCAACTCTAGCCTCTTCTCTTAAAATTCCCGCATTTCGCCTGTATATTGGAAGCTCTGCTCTAACAAACTATGTGAAAGATTGGGTTAAAGATTGTGAAGATTGTCATAAAACAACTTTCTAGGCAACATGACTGAAAATCAAATCGATCATTTCAGCATTAAAACAAAATTAAGAGATTACTCCCTGGATGGGTCTAACACTAAACTAATTTGTCTTTCCTCACTCACATTATGTTCGTTATGAAGGACATCCTTTGATTAGGGCATTATACCTAAAAGATACAAGCCAACTACTTACAATAATTCATGCAGGATTATAAAAAGTGATTTGTATCTCAGAGAAAAAATTCCAAATGCAAGTACGAAACACAAAATAAAATGCTGATCATATTTTTAATTCCGGCGACTAACTGTTGAAATAAAGAATTTTTCCCAAAAACTACAGGATGGCTGGGCCCCATATGTGCTCTATACTCAGATGTGGTGCATATTACATAATAAAATATTATTTTTATTGAAATTTTCAGAGCAATAAATATTTTTTCTCTCAGCATTTCATGCCAAAGACATAAAATCGTCATTATTAAGTTTTATATCTTTCGGTTAAATTAATACCAAACTTTTCCAGCAAACTCATAAAGTTAGTGTTGCCAACTCTGCACAATATTTCAATGTGAAACATTGGCATAAATATTTTAACGTATAGTAGGTGCTTAAATCTCGTCACTCAATTGAAATAAACGGGTGAAACTTTATTAAAATTTCATGTAGAGCCGTTTTAAGTTCAGACTCATCACACGTAAGAACTAAACATATACACAGATATATAAATAGATACACATGTAAGCTTACACACGCACTTACGCACACAAATACTAGTAATATACAAAACCATCCATATACATACGTATGTATTTAGCAAGTCATCAGCACAAGTTCCAAGTTCACGACTTCATCATCATTTGTAGCGATTTTAATCAGTGAAGGGGGACTGTCTAGCGAAAGAGACTTAATACCAAATCGGCGAAGTGCTACGTGCGAGTTTGTGCCTTTCTTGCTTTGATGTGTGGATTTTCAAGTTTATGTTTATCTTGGACTTATTAAATAAATTTTAGCAAAACTTTTGCCAGGAAGCCGGATTTTGTAAGCAAAAAGTTCAAAATGAATTTAGATACTTAACCTTCACGAATGAATATGCTCGTATTTTGTTAGATTGAATTTTTCAACATTTGCAATGTGAAATATTAAATGAAAGCTTAGATGGAGACTTACTGAAAATACTATTAGTGGAAGATACGAATATGGAGCGAATTGCAGCCATCTGTTTAATGAATAAAAAGAGTAACTTATATATGAAAGATAAAATGTTAAAAAATATATCACGCGTGGGTTGCCTAAAAAATTCCTGTCAAGGGTGTAATTAAATAATAGTGCCATATTTTTAAACATTGCACTCATTTGTTTAAGAAATAAATTATATATCAATCGAAAGTAGAAAGCCGGTAAACATCTAACCTCGAAAGAAGTCACCCCAAATAGAGGCAACTTAAAACACGTTTCAATATTATCAATTAAAATTCGATGCATTCCATATTGATGCTACTGCAATGATCTTTGTAGTAAAACAAAAATTGTTCTTTTTGAGACCAAAACCTCGATACATCATGTTTTAAAACCCTTCTCTAAATACCGAAGATATCAAGCAAAAATGTAAAAAAAAAGTTGCGCGTTCGGCAAAAAAAAATCGAGAAATGTTTTAAAGGGTGGTAAGAACTCAGATCTGGTGGGTGAGTATTAGAAAGGGGTGCTTATAGTTATTGACATTTGGAGCATTCTTCAAGATCGGACTGTAAATGGCAAAGATATGATAACAAATATTATTAAGGAAGATAATTCAATGAAATTTGGTACGCTGCCTCCGTCATCAAAGTTAACTCGAGGGATTGTAAATGAGTGAAATCGATCAACAGACGAAATACTTGGGATAGCATTTAAATACAAGCTCCGAGTAAAAATTAGATGAATTTGGATAAGAGGGCGTGATAACTCATAATAAACAAAAGTTTCAATATCTTACAGTAAAAACGTTTTTTGAGACAATCCAAAAAAAAAAAATTCACTCAGACACTAGGGACAGGAAATACAAGCACTCAAAGTTTTAAAAATGCTTTAGTGCAAGCGTTATTCGATGTAATGTAGTAGCACAGATATTAGAAACATTTAATGGAAGTTCTGGGCAAAAACTATGCGAACTTGAAAAACAAGACGTGGCACCTCCCATACAAGCAGTATTTTCATAATGCTTTAGTTCAAACATTATTTGAGGTGATCCATTTAAATTTCAAACAGGAATAGTTATCCTCAGCAAAAATTAAGTGAATTCTGACCACAAGGCGTTGCGCCTCCCATAAAAGTAAAATTTTCATAATGCTGAATTATAGGGTATTTAATTTTTGGCCAGGCCAAAGATAACACCCTTACTAGTTTTTTTTTTTTTTTGGTACTGTCTTGTGTACAGACATAATTAGCAAAACTTCAGCATGAAAGCCTGTGGTGCTATGAGTGGTTAATGGCTGAAAGTGAAGAGGTTTTTGAGTAAGCTCACAGTAAGTCAAAAGTTACCAGAATATGAATGGGATTTGGAGCAAACACATATGGCGCCTAGGTCAATCTTTGTGTAATCGTTTAAGATTTGGGTTGACATTTCCGATTTGTTTTTGAATTGTTGAAAAGTTTTTATTTGACATTCATATGTCTCTGGTAAAATGATTTTCAGAAATTCCAAAAAAAATCAAAGATGGCGGCTTTTGAATACTCACATATTTGAGATTTCATAGCTAATTTGCTTTTTATCCGATTTTGATGAAATTTTCAAGGCTAGTGTAAAAAGTTTGGGTTTTTGAAAAAAAAATTACACCAAAAAAAAAAATTTATTTCATTTGAAAAAAAAAACTTAATTTCTTTTTTAAAGCTACGTTTCTATTTTTTAAAATATTTTTATTTAAAAGTAAATTTAATTGTAATTATTTTGCAACCCTCATAATCGTGGTAACTTTTACAGTTTTGAAGTTATGAGTTTTGAATTTTGTGTTTTTCATGAGGCACTGGTGCACGTGCGCTACCATGTAGGGTTGCCACCGTCCGAATGGTATTATTTTTTCGGTGGCCCCCAGTGAAATTTTTTTTTTATAATATTTTTGTACACTGAGAAAAGAGTATCTTATATTTATCTGATTTAACATTTTAGAAAATATTTGTTAATAATTAACAAATTTCGATTAATATTAACGTGCCTTTAATTGGACCTTGAAATATTGTTGATTGGGCCAAAAATTATATCTGTTTGATGGAATGTCAAATATTTGCTATAATTTAAAAAAAATCTTGTCTGGGGTTCGAGTGCATTCAAAAAAATAAAATAATACAATAAAAAAAACATCATAATATATAATATACGCTATAAAAGTAAAAAAATAAAATAATTGTTAAAAAAAAAACACTTTCTTGTCTGGGATTCGAACATACAACCCCCAGGTTATCAGTCAAACGTCTTAAGCATTGAGCTACCTCCATCTAAGTACAATAATTTAAAAAAGTATTGAAAAACTGCAAATTTATATAGATAGAGTTTGCTGAATGTATAAGACGTTTGACTGATATCCTGGAGGTTGTATGTTCGAATCCCGGACATAATTTTATAATTTTATTTATAATTTTATTGTCATTAATAAAACGATTAATATTAATACAGGCCTTAATAAAAACTAATAAAGGTCTTTATATTCAAATATATATTTGGTAATTATCAACAATTATACGATTGAAAAATAAAATTGCTCAAATATGCCGCTCATTAAATAATATCAAATATTCGATTCGCCTATATCAAATATGTATGTATGTCTGTATGTATGTATTCTCCTTTAACTCCTAGGAGGAGCATAGGGCCAATATCAAATATATTATTTGTTAATTATTACCAAATTTTGATGTATATAATCATACTGTTTTCTCAGTGTAGAATAATTTAAGCCATTATAACCAGGTTTTTGCAAAAAGGGTCAAAAAAAGAGGGATATAATTGGTTGAGATGTTCTATTAAAATTGTTGCTTGATTGATTTCACGTTAATTTATATGAGAATCCCAATTTTTTGTAGTTTACAAAGAATTTATACGTAAATTGAAAAAAAAAATCAGCTTGTGTTTCAGTACATGAAAAAGAAAACCAGATATAGGATCCATTTTTTATGAAAACTAGGGTTTTTATATTTGTAGTGGACTCAAAATGACGTCAGCTGCAATTCTAACTTAGTTTCAAGAGTCAAACTCACAGAAAACCTTTGGAAAGCATGTATAAATAGCATAGGTTTCTCAGTCCAGATTCAAAGCAAGTTATATTACAATTACAAATCACTAATAAGCTCCCTATCTCTCTGTTTTTTTAGCCCCAAACCCTTTATTTTCAAGTAGTAGGTACTAAGTGAGTTTTTCAGCTGCTCAAAGTTTGCAAATGGCTGACCAGTAGTTAGAAAAAGCAGATACCTGTTGCAGATGAAAAACTGGCTAAGCCGAAATTTTAAGTTTTTTACAGAAATAAATGTTGTTAAGATTTTGCAAGCCAACTCCAAAAATTTTTTTCTTAATTTTTTAATAAATAAATGTTTTTGTAGTTCTCACTTGAAATCAAACTATCTGGTTTTGCAACTAGCCTGCTCGTATGATTCCACCTCTAATCAAAAAACGTCATTTCACGGCCAAAAACGTCCAAGCGTCATGTGGTTGAAAAAACGTCCACCTGGCAATGCTGCTCGAGTACAAACATAAATGAGAGCGTTAACACAAGCCAAGCCCATGTAGTGAGAAAGTGCTTACGGTAACAGGAAAGAGTTCGGTTTTTGATTTAACTACCGTGCTGTGAAGATTAAGTACTCTAAGCGAATGTTAACAATTGTCTGTCATTGAAATACACGTGAGTGACTTGTACGCAACTTTGTTGAAGTTTTAAATAAAGTTAACTAAACAAAGAGATACCACAAATTAATTGTATCAACCATATGTAGAAGTTAATTTAAAAACTAAATTTCGTATTAATATATTAAATAAAATCCAAAGTTCTAGTTAAATGTTCAACTTTAACAAATATAAAAACGATGTAAAAAGAGAAAGAATAACAAATAGAATGAGAAATTGAATATTTGAAAGTATTTAAAGCAAGCAACAATTTGGTAATTTAATACAATTTATCAAAAATGTATATCATAACATAAGAGTATTAATATCTTAATAGATTTTCAAGATATACAGTCACATACACACTGAAACTTTTACTAAACATCTAAAGTCAAATTCACACACATTTTCGCACAAGACAAATACATACGTATTCCAAATCTCTTGGCAATGTCAGACATTGATTAATAAATTATGGTCATATGAATTTTATTGTAGTATAATTTGAGGCGACACACATAGGTTACACTCAATAATTTCTGGCACATACATAAAGTTTTGTCAACCTTAGAGTAATTTGCTGAGATATGTTCAAACATATACATATGTACATACGCTTGTACATAAATACATACATACTCAGACACGTAGTGTTCTAATAAACTTTGACGTAATTTAAGTGCACACAAATTTCAACACCAAATATCGACATGTCAATACAGACAAATGGGGCTTTTATTTGACGCACGTGGGAAAGATATTGTTTTTGTGCCTACAAATATTAAAAATGCAAAAGGTCAGTTGTTTCATTAACACAAAAACACAAAAGTTTTGTTAAATTTTTTCTATTTTGTACATTACACACATATTTTGTTTTCAATTTGCTGGAGTTGTTAAGCCATTCTGGAATGTTCTAATCAATAGCTTTATCGATGTATTTTGGTTAGAGGAAAAAGATTTTAGATGGGATTCAACTCTTCAATTTACTAAAGCAGTTTTTTTTACGCTTCTTTTATTTAGGGTATTCACAAAGGTGTGTTAATTCCACTCTTAATGTTGGTGTATACCATGTGTGAACGATCAAGAAATTTGTTCATGGAATCCGATTTGACTATAAATTGGCATAAGCAGATATGGGACCTTGAAATTTTTAGGTTAGTTTTTTTTGAGAAGCTATAACTTTAGTTGCAGTTATGCAATTCTCAATTTTATGGTATCAAATGATTTGTCTTGAAACAGGCTTTAAAATAAAAATTAGCAAAAATTATTTTTTTTTCATATATTGTTTACACTGAAAAAAAAAATTTGAATTGAGTTTCCCAAAATACGTCATTTTTTATATTTTTTATATTTTTTGCAAAAAAAGCTACAGGTGTAACCTACCAGTCCTCCAAAAATTGGAGTAGGCCTGCTAGTGGTTATCCAGAAAAACAATTAAATGTAGTATCTTCCGCAATTTTTCAGTACATTTTTTCAATTCAAAATTTTTATTAAATAAAATTTTCAAATGCTGAAGTTAGTTTATTGACTGTTTTTTTGCTTGTATAGCAGTAATGAAAGTACTTACGTTCGCTGTAAGGTCAGACATATGCAAAAAGCCTACAATAATGCAAAAGCATTGGAGAACTCCACCGGAGCAAATTTTTCCTCTTCGTGCATAGTAAAAGACAATCTCCGGATACACAGAGGATGCGCTTCATACTGCCATTATGGATACGGAAAACGAAGAATTTCTTGGAACGAACGCACAACAAACCCCATGTTTGTAGAAGTCGACATTGACTGTGACAGATATTTTGACGACGAAACATTTGCTCAAATCGAGTCGAACTCTGCAGTTGAAAAGGATGTGGTTATTATAGAGCCTAGCCAACAAAGTGCGTCGCCAGATTCAGAAGGTGTCAAAAAAAGTTTCAAGCGTGGCCAAAAAGGTATTTACTCTCAAACTGGCCAAATGTATTGCAGGCCCAATCTAAAATACTTTCAATCAGAAAAGAAACTAAAGCAATTGAACTGAAACTAAAAGAGTCTGAGCTAGAGCTGCCAAAAGAGAAGTTCTTTTTAATTAGATTAGATTAGATTAGATTATGGGATCTTTTTATTAATTAGCGCGCAAAAGATCAAAGGAAGGGTGGGTACAGAAGCTAAGGGTCTAACATACATCAATTGGCTCTATCGATGGGTGAAAAAGAAAGATGCAGTGCATTTTCAACATATCCGTTTCCGGTTGTTAGTTTCCGTTTTGTTATGCAAGCCTATGCAGGAATATAAATTAATTAGTTGTGATTTTTCGTTGTAAGGAACTCTGAAATAAAAAACTAGTAAGGGTGTAAATTTTGGCCTGGCCAAAAAATAAATACCCTACACTGCAGTATTTTGAAAATTTTGCTTATATGAGAGGTGCCACGCCCTCTTGTCCGAGTACACCCAGTTTTTGTTCAGAGCTTGCATTTATAGTTTTTAGTGTCAGAGTGAAATTTAGTTGGATTATCTCAAAAAACTTTTTCAGTATAGCATTTTGAAACTTTTGCTTATATGGGAGGTGCCACGCCCCCTTGTACGATTTCAACCAATTTTTGCTGAGAGCTTTCATTTATAATTTTTAGTGTCTGACTCGAAGTTGGTTCGAATATCTCAAAAAACGCTTTCAGTATAGCGTTTTGAAGCTTTTGCTTGTATGGGAGGTGCCACGCCCTCTTGTCCGAATTCGCTCAGTTTTTTATCAGAGCTTGCGCTTACAATTTGTAGTACTTATGTGTATCGTGGTTGCATTGTCGTGAAAAATACTCCTAAAATTGCATTTTGAATATAATTTTTGTATGGGCGGTAGGCGTGTCTGTTGACTGATTTTGCTCATTTTCAATCCCCCGAGCTAACTTTGACGACGGAGGCAGTGTACCAAATTTCATTGAATTATCTTGCTCAGTTTTCCCAAAAAGTGTATTTCAACACACAGCCAGCCACCAGCCAGCCAGCCAGCCAGCCAGCCAGCCAGCCACCCAGCCAGCCAGACAGACGGACATGGCTATATCGACTCAGGAGGTGACGCTGATCAAGAATATATATACTTTTCTTTTCTTCTCTGCGTTACAAACGGAAGGACAAAGTGAATATACCCTGGGTGTAGGGTATAATTATGACTGAGTTCCGTTAGGACAAAGGTTAAGAATTCCCCCACGACTGTTAGCTAGTAGGCAAAGACGGGTTCCGCCCAGCCTGACCTCCTTTCAGATAACGGCTCAGTCGGTGTTACTTGTAGAGTTAGTAAACTCTAGTAGAACATTACAGAGAACAAAGCGAAAGAATATGAAAAGCAAAAGGAACGGTTGGTCTATGAAAAAGAAAAGCACGATATTGAAATCAAGCGCAGGGATAAGCAATTGCAAATGGAGCGCAAGCTACACATACTGAAAACGAATATGAAGAAGGAGGTAGCGCTCAAAAAAATTTAATTAAAAGAAAGAGTGGAAGTGGAAAAACTTAAAAAAAAAGTTAGAGACTGATTGGTTTTCATTACTTTATTACTATATTGTTTTTGTTATTATAAGCGTTGAAGTGCTTTCATGTTTTTTTAAAGAAGTTTTTGTCTTTTTTTTTAGTTTTAGGAGTTATTTAAAATAAACTGAACCAAAGCTGCCAATATTTCATTTGTTGAGTACATTTCTTGAGGGTACTCCGCATGATAAGTTACGTCAGGGTCTCCTGTGCTGTTGATTTCAATTAAAATGTTGTACAGGATGCAGCATGCAAGTATCCAATTGCAACAATCTATATGGTTTCTCTCATTATGTAAACGAAATCGGAGTTCCTTAAGACTGGAAAATAATTTCTTCAGTTTACTAAAGCAATTTCAACTCGGACTCAAAATTTAGCGAAGTGCTCATTGAATCTTGCTCTTATGTCTTCTGTGAAGTCATTGCTGTTTTGTCGAAATGGAGTTACAATGTATTGCGACAGGTATTGCTTTTCACATAAAAATCTTTCAGGTGTTTGACCTATAGAAGATTCAGTGAAAATTCTGGCATCGTGCGCATCGTGCCTTATCCATAAAAGGTAATCGCACACTTTTATTGAATATTGTTTTTTTTTCTTGAAAAGTACAGCTCGTGACTTACAATTGGACCTTCTGCCAATCGGATTTCTGTACCATCGATGTGGCCAGTGCACCCCGGCAACTCATGCATGGTTTGAGCAACCATTTTTTCACGTTCTTCTGTTTTTGGCCAGAGTAAATAATTTTGCTTCAAGTTAAGTATAGCATGGGTGACACGTTTCGTAACAATAACCACAGTTCCTCCGTCACCTACACCAAAGATAGTTGCGATCTTTCTAATTGAAGCGCTGTCTCCATTCGATCCTAATCAAAATAGGGCGATCTTGTGATGTCATATAGATTATCATTTCATTTTCAAGTAAAATAAAATTGATAGTCTTAAACATAATTATGCCATAAGCAAATATTGAATAATTTATTGAGGACCACCCTAAATGATGCATTAAATTGCCAGAATTTAACATATATGTTTAATAAACATTGAACATACTCTTCAAAAATAATTTACTAGCTAAGTGACTAACTTCACTTTTCTCGTTCATTTCCTTTTCCTTATTGTTGGAGGTAACATTCTGTTAAGCTGCCGTAAGCAAAAATTTCGTTATACAATTTCCAATAAAATTTGATTTGGCTAAATGGTACAACCTTTATTTTCATTCATTTTGAAGGATTATTCAAGTTTCAGAAGGATTGGAAATTGAAATACAAATATCGTGAGGTCTTAAGAGTCGAAGACAATTATTTAATTTTCTTGAAATTTAATTCCTAATTTCAATAATCACACGGTAAGCTTCCGAAAATTCATGCATTTTCTCTCTTCTGATATATACATTTTATTTGCCAGATCCAAAACACGAGTACACATAATTATATATATACCAGCTTTGGTTCAGCTTCGCGTTGTCTCACTGCCAAAACCTCAGTTCCGTGGGTTTTGGTGAAAGGTGAAGGTTGTGACGGACAACATATTTTCTATCTAATCGGAGTGCATTTTCGCCTTTAAATAATATGGGAAAAATCCTAATAATTTTCGGAAAAGACAAAGCCTCAACATCTGGTTTTAATCAGAAAGCTAAATCTATAGTTTAATAGATTTTAAAATACATAAATTATTTAGTGCTGTGAGGGAAAGAAAAAAACCTATATATATATAAAATAAGTATATATGTGAATACATATATTCTATGTATTTTCCACCTAAAGGCTAATTTGAACAAATTTGATCTTAAAAATAATGGTTTGAATACTAAAATTTAAAGTTTTAAAATTGAATAATAATAATAGCTTAAGCCTAATATGTAGAAAACAAAAATTAAAGAAAATTATAAAGAGTGATTTTCTTTTGCAAAAAACTACATATATATGCACCTAATCTAACATAACATACATCATAGCAACTATATACCTATTTACAACAACATATGATGATGCAACATAAAATATACATATATACTTATATGATATAAAAATATATGTATATATGTATTGTAATTTAAGAAAATGAATTCTGAATAAATTTTGCTAATTTTGCTAATACATAAAACTTAAAACTAAAAATTAAAATGAAGTAAATTTTAGAACCTTACATAAATCATTAAAATAAATATACATACATAAAATTGAAGACAAAATATATATATGTACATATGTATAAATTGCAATAAAGTAGAATTCTTAATTTTAATAATATATAAATATATACATATGTGCATACACACATTTATATAAAAAGAGGAAAACTTGTACAAAATTTAAATTTTCTCAAATAATTTTTATAAATTTAATATGATCATATAAATTTGATTATAAAATACTGAAATTTTCGCTCTGTGCACATGCATATCAGTGTACAATATATAAGCATGCAAGGGTTAATTTCGATTGGCTCTGCATTACATTGTAAATCATAAGTTAAGTTTCATTTCCAATGTGTTCCAGTTTCCATATTCTATTTTTGCGTGAGAATTGCCGCAATGAATAAACACTAAGCTTTTTTGTAATTTGCGATTTGATTTTTGAGCGCTAGTTTCGGAATTGGTTGGGTTGGTGAGTAAATAAATATTACTCTGCTATATGGTTGGGACAGAGAGAGCAGATGAAGCAAAAACAAAATCATTATGCTTCAATTAGTGTAGAGTTTCTCTTATCCCAAGAGGAAAAATTTCTAGCGCTTCTGATCCAAGCACTTCAAAAGTGCTTGTCCCCATAGAAATATAGAAGCACTATCACAATGATTTTTTATAAGGCTGAAGTAAGAACAACGTGAGTTCGAACCCAGCCCGGGAGATTTTTTTTTATTACTTTTTTTGACTTTTTTTTTGCTTTAGTTTTTTTTTTTAATTAAATATTTTATATTCAACATCTTTAATTTCACTTTTCTATTTTCCTTTCTCTTATTAATTTACTTTTGTTTAACCGAATTGAAATTGATTACACAATGATTCCATATAAGGCTGCAGTAAGAACAACGTGAGTTCGAACCCAGCCCGGGTGATTTTTTTTTCCGTTTTTTTATTTGTTTTTGCTTTATTTTTTTTTTTTTTATTAAAATATTTTTTATTCAACCTTTTTTATTTCACTTTTCTATTTTAATTTCTCATTTTTATTTGCTATTGCTTACTTGAATTGAAACTGATTGCACAATGATTCTATGTAATGCTGCAGGACGACATTTGGTTAATATACAAATTTAATACCTCCTCACATCATCGGGCGTTGGTGGAGCGGTCTAAAGGGTTGGTAAATGTAAGGAAAAAAATATCTAGCACGCGGAGGGTCGTGGATTCAAATCCTGGCGCCGGCAGTTTTTTTTTTTTCTTTTTTTTTCTTTTTTTTTTTTCTTTTTTTTTCTTTTTTTTTTCTTTTTTTTTCTTTTTTTTTTCTTTTTTTTTCTTTTTTTTTAATTTTATTGAAAAAACGCTTACCGCAGCATTACAAATAAGCGCTTTAAAAACTCTTTTTTGGTAAGGCTGCGGTTAGCTTTTGCTCGCTTACATCCTATGACATGCAATGTTAAAAAGAAAGTATTGTTCTTACGGAGCGGAAGCGCTTATTGGTGAAAAGAATGCACTTCAGAAGGGTTTTTGAAGCACTTCTTTTCCCCTTGGGATGTTTTGATTTGTTTTGATCGGTGATTTCTGCCATTTTCCTATTTTTCTGATCTCTCTATAGGTCAGTGAACTTTGCTGTTGAAAACCACAAAAATACAAAAACAATATACAAAGTGCATGAGTATATTTTTTTATGTAACTTGGTTTTATATACTACTTTTTATTGGCTAACAAGATCCCACCCTCCGACGAGTTAAGAACAGGCTTCCAACAAGCATGCACTTACAGTTGGCCAACATTATAAGACCAGTCTATTACAATCTTTAGTTGAACATAAATCGGTATCTGTGGGGTCACACATTTAGTATGGAAAACTGAATCGTTTTCTATTGGCGGCATGATGCCATCATGATTGCTCGCACGCAGCATTTGGAGCATTCTGCCTTCATCCAAATTAGGAATCACTTCTTCAACCCAATGAATTGACTTGGGTAAATTTAAGTGAGTGCTTCTGCGATTTTGCAATATAAGTGCAGCATTCACAGTGAAGTCCACAATTACGTCCTCTTCATCGTCACTGTCTAAAAGTTATTTAGTTAGTTAACTTTTAAAATGTATCTAAATTTCTTAACTCACCTGAAACAAGTTGAATTTTTCGCTGTCTTTTGGCATTTTGTAGAGGCAAATATTTTTAATATGCTTTTTAATGCTTTTGTTTTTTGGGGGCATTCACAATTAATTTTTTAAGATGTCGCAATGTTGCCACATTGTAATTTTAAGATGCCATTTGTGAATACGCTAATTGTAAACTTTAAAATTTAATAGGGTTTCAAATGTCATTTTGAGCGGCAAAGCTGTGCGAATCGCAAGTGAATATACATTAATCTTTTTCAGATCTAGTAAGTATGTACATATGTATATGTTTTTAAGGTAATTTCAACAAGAATACTATGAGAGTGCTGGGGTATTTGCTTTTGGCATTGCAATAGTCAAACTTTCCCGATTCCTCAAGGCTTAAAATCTTTCAATTAGTATACATTACTTCCAAGATAAATGTCATAAGTAATTCATATTTCTCTTATATCGTTTGTCTTACCAAATGAAAAAAATAAATATACATTTTTCAATCTAAGTACTTATAATTTAAGCATTATTTATGCTTAGTATTCGTATAATTCCTATTAAATTCTCTCTGTTACTTCAATGACAATTTTTCATCTCTCTGTATATTTCTTTCATTAATTTTGTACGAAAAATTTCGCTTTTAATACCGTTGTTAATCTTTCAGTTGTTTGTTTAATATTCCTCTTGTTGTTGCTTAATCCTTGTGACGTTGTCTTTTTAATCTCCAGAATTCTTTCTTTGGTTGCCTTTGCTGATTTTTGTCAAAAAAAAAAACAAAAAAAAAATCTAATAGGAAATAAAAATCCTCGTTAAAGTCACATGGGAAACACAACAAAAAAAAAAAGTCAAGAAAAGTTTAGCAACATTTGATTTTGTTCATTTTGTACAAGATATAGCAGTGGTATAGACAATATACAGCCCACACCAAGAGAAAAAACTTTGCCTATTTTTGTGCGTTACTTTGAAGAGTTTCTTTTCTGGAAGCATATACTTTTCTCTCTTCTTATGAAATAATTACACAAAAAAGTTTCACTTTTGATTGTAATTTAAGACTTCCAATCCAACTTCATTCTTAAAATTACATTAAAGCAATAAAGTTTCAATGAGAAAATTTCGTGAAATTTTCAGTACCGAATAACTGACATGAAACCCTAAACCATTTGAAAGGTATTTCAAACTAATGTTACATATCAAACGAACACTAAATTAGCTCCAATTCATTTCTGTGGAATTTCATTAATGAAAAATGGAAAGTGTGGCTTCTACTTATTTAATTTTCTGTTCGTGTTATTACAAATTCGTAGTAATTTCTTCGGGTTAGATAAAAAATCAATAAGACAATATGGATTTAGTAGCCAAGCGTACCAGCTGAAAATTTTTTTGTCCCCGATTTCGTTCAAATTTGGCAATATGGTGGATCCGGTGAACAAGATCAATAATCCGGGAGGATTTGGAGGATTATGAAGGATTTTTCAGCTGATACACTTGTCATGTTTTGCATCATATAAATACATATTTAAATGAATATATAAACTAAGTTTGCCTTTTTTTTACAATGTGGCTAAATGAATATCTTAAGTTTTGACTCTGTTTTTATGTATAGTCCTTATACAAATCAAAAATACTAAGTCAGTTTTTTAAGTTTTGAGTTATTAAAATTTAAATATTTAGTTTTTTTTTTTTTTTTTTGTATGGAAATTAATATTTTACTTAATTTTTTATGATAAAAAGAACAACTTTTTAGCAGACATACAGCTTAATGGGTTTTTTCACTTTAAAAGCTTTAATTGAGTTACTTTTGTCTACTAAAGTTTTGAGTCAAATTAAAAAAAAGTTACAAGATAGAAAATACTACCAAATTTCAAAATTTAAAAAGTGTTTTGAAAGAAGAGATTGATATTTTTCCACAAAATTATATTTTGGAAGATCGAAAATGTAGGCCTTGGAGAATCTTTTGTAATTTTAGTACTAAATTTAGTACTTTTCGTTGAATAGAAAAAAGCTTAGCGTGATTCAATGCCTTGCCAAAAATGAGCTGATGCATATTCATCGGTTTAAAAGTGTCCAAGTTATGGACAATTGCGTAAAGAAATTTATAATTTACCGATTTTACCACTTTTTGAACATCTCCAAAATCCAGAAATAAATCAAAAATTTTATTGTTGTTTTCATAGAATGAAATTATGTACCAAATTTCAGCAAAATTCAAGATTGTGTGGTCAGTTCATGTTACTTTAGGCATGGACTTTAGGTATTTAAAATTTCACCTGAAATTATTTTTATTCCTTTATTTTAATACCCTACACCCAGAGTATATTCACTTTGTCCTTCCGTTTGTAACGCAAAGAAGGAGACGTGGCAGGTATAAAAAGTATATATATTCTTGATCAGCGTCATCTCCTGAGTCCATATAGCCATGTCCATCTGTCTGTCTGGCTGGCTGGCTGTGATTGGAAATACATTTTTTTTGAAAAATAAAGCAAGATAATTCAATGAAATTTGATACGCTGCCTCCGTGGTCCAAGTTAGCTCGTGGGATTGAAAATGAGTGAAACCTGTCAACGGCCACGCCTACCGCCCATACAAAAAATATATCCAAAACGCAACTTGAGGAGTATTTGTTACAACAATGCAACCAAAATACTCTTAAATACTACGAATTGTAAGCGCAAGCTCTGGGTAAAAACTGGTAGAATTTGAACAAGACTGCGTGGCACCTTCCGTATAAGCAAAAGCTTCAAAACGCTAAACCGAAAGCATTTTTTAAGATTATAGAATTAAATTTTACTCAGACACTAAGAACTATAAATGAAAGCTCCAAACAAAAACTGGGTGAAATCGGACAAGAGGGCGTGGCACCTCCCATGTAAGCAAAAACTTCAAAACGCTTTACTGAAAACGTTTTTTGAGATAATCCAACAAAATTTCACTCAGATACTAAGCACTAAAAATGCAAGCTCTGAACAAAAACTGGGTGACCTCGGACAAGAGGACGTGGCACCTTACATATAAGCAAAATTTTCAAAATACTGCAGTGTAGGTTATTTAATGTTTGGGCAGGCCAAAGGCTACACCCTTACTAGTTTTAAATAAAGTATATTTTTATAGTAATTACCACCCCCTGAATCCAGCATTCGTCATCAAAAAGTTTTAACCCCATCTCATTTTACCGTTATGTCGGAAAATCAAGTGTTCGAAAAATCGGACGTTGGCCTTTAGATCATACCACAAGATTCCATACAAATACAACCAAAAGTTAAATATCGTCGATGTAAGTTGAAAACGGGCTGCCCCTAAGCCCATGACGCTAAATTTCGCAAAAATGTACCCACTTCCCCTCCCCTGCCCCTATGTGATGGTATTTTTTTTTTACTCACCGCTATCGTCACATAGCGGAGGAAGAGAGTACATTTTTGCGAATTTCAGCATCACGAGGCTTACATAGCCCCCTTTTAACTGGCATCGATGATATTTACCTTCTGGTTGACGGATTATAAGGTGCTCACCAATCACGCTTGGCCGTATTTGAAAGGGATCTTGTGGTATGGGTTTACGACCAACGATCGATTAATCTAACACAAATTTTGACCCATACCTGGGCCTATCAGGCATTGATGGGTGGTAAATAGTATTTTTGAGTAGACAAAAGATCAAAGTAATATAAGGCCTGAAATATCTCTCTGATGCATTTACTTTAATACAGGGTCCGGCGCTCGAAGTATAACCAACTTCAGACCGTTTGCGCAGCTGAATAAACTAAACGACAATTTGGATTGTTGTTTACAACCGCACAAAAGCATTTTGCCAAAAGTGAACGCAAAAAAGTGATCGGGGAGGATGGATTTCAAACGTAAGTGACAATCAAATGGAAAAAGAACTGAAAACATCCGACTGTAGCATCCGACGCATACTGAAAAATGAGTTCAAGGTTAAGCCTTACAAGATCCAAAAGGCGCATGATCTAACACCGAAGCAGCAACAAGTGAGACTTCAGAGAGCGCAGGAGTTGCTTCGCTTGGCCGAAAGCGGTTAATTTCCGAACATTGTGTTTTCTGACGAAAAAATTTTTCCAAATGAGCATCTTGTGAACTCTCATAAGGATAGGATTTACTTGGCGGACCATTCATACAAGAATTTGAGTCATCGATTCGCCACCAGGAGGCAGCACCAACAACAGGTAATAGGTGGGCAGCTGTAACCGCAGATGGGCGCTCTCGAATCGTTTTCATCGAGCCTGGCGTCAAGATTAATGCGAAATATTGTCGGGAGAGTATTCTGGAGGCTGCTTTGAAGCCGTGGGCAGACAAACATTTTGGTGGTAGATCATGGACGTTTCAACAGGACCCGACACCGTATTTCATAGCTCGAGTGAAAAAAGAATGACTGAAAACCAACGTTCCATACTTTATTACGACCACACAACGGAGAGCAAGGTCCGAACTAAAAAATACACCAGTCTTGAGGCACTGAAGACAGCCATTGTTCGCGAGTGGGCCAAAATACCGGCAAGTTACATTCAGGCTGCTTGCAATTTGTTTTTGGACCGTCCCAAGGCCATAGTCAAGGTAAAAGTTGGTCATATCAAGCAAAAGTGAATTGATTCTAAATTTTGTATTATTTTCACACATTCTGTACTTTAAAATAAATAAAAGTAATATTCCAAACTGAATTTATGGCCGCACCCTGCAGCTTAAAAAATGTTTGAAAGTGGACAATCTTACTGTTCTATTAATCAATCAGCGGCCGAAAATAGTAGTATTTAAAAAACAGCATTATATCGTCTCTATACAAGTGAAAAGTACTAAGTCAGTTGTTCAAGTTTTGAGATATTTGATATTTTGATGCAAATTGTTGTTTTGTTTTTACTCTTATAATGAAAAAAATACACCTTTTAAAAGAGATTTGGCTAAATGGATCATATCAAACTTAAGACTAAAATATTTTGGACCAGAAATTCCAAATAACACAAAACTAGAAAAAATTTACTTAGTACTTTTTACTTGTATGGGGGCGATATTTTATATTTTTTTTTTAATATTTTCTTCAATGGTTACATTGCAAAATTTTGCTGGAAATATTTAACCATCTACTGGCTATTTAAGTGACAGCTGCTGCATTTTGAACTGCTAACATTTTTAATAAATATTTCGTTGAAATACCTCATTTTGTTGCATACTTTTGAGCGCATTATTGAAAGCTGGCAACAACTGCTGCCTTCTTCTGTTGCTGTAAAAATCTATTTGTTGTACTTATCCAGCCCTTATCAAAACATTAGACGAAAACAAAATTGTTCACACACCAAAATACTGTTTTCACTTTAAATTTTTCAGCTTTTTAAGACCAATAAACCCAAAGAAGGAGCAACTTTTCAAACCCGGATATTTAATGTGGAACAAAAGTTAAAAATTTATTGATTTAGCAATTGAATACAGGAAAATTTTAAAGAAAAGTTTTCCCTTGCGTTGGTGGAGAACAAAAAAGAAAAGGAAGCAAACAAAGAAAGTGTGAGGCGATATGACTTGAACCGGCAGTACGTTGTACTTACAGTACAGCACAACCACAACAACAGACACATACCTACTTACTGCATAAATACAAACATTGACCAGGCGTTGCGTTCTGCTAATGGTAATGGTGCTAATGTCTGTGTGTGTGCTACTCGACAACTTTAAGTTTGCTTCAACAGCTAATTTGTGGTTGTGGTAAACTTTGTGGAAGTCCTTATTTCCTTCTTTAGAAACTTTTAACTTTGACGATCGTTAATGAGCACATGGAGTTAAATGAAGATAATGGGTAGCCTAATTTTAGCTGCTGCTATCGAAGCACTAATCGAAAATATTTGAAAATTATAAATGAAACTGAAATATAAGGACGCCTGTGTCATGAACTAAAGGTTTGAGAAAAGAAAAATAAACAATTTCGTTCTCATGTGTACTTTATTCGATATTGCTCTGTCGATTACCGAGAATTTTATATATTGAATGAATGTGTGTGAAAGCTTCCTTATGTGGAAAATTCAATAAATCCAATTGTTGTTTTAGACCAAAAAAAGAAAAGCAAACAAACAGCATCTACATGCGCAGCAAATTCTGTTGAAATACCGCATAATATTTCAATAACAAAAGTAAAGAAATGCGCAGATAATACAAATCGTTTCCATATAAAAAACAATAAAGGATATACAAATAACATTGTACAGGAATCAATAAAAACTCCACTTAATTCAAATTATAATCGATGTAAATTTTTTGGAATTCTATTTTTTTCTACAGAAAATATGGATATTGTCAAGGGAAGCATTAAATAATGGTGATAACGTACAATGCAACGGTTCATGGACATTTGTTTGTAAATCTTAAACAAAAGACATTTACTTAGTTTAGAGGTTTCCTCAACCAGAAATTTTGTCATGTGAAGAATAAAACCATTTTCTTTCGGGCTAACCAACACTTCTCTAAGCCAAGGGAGTATTTAAGCTAGCATTAAAATTGTGCGGCAGAACCCCAAATTCAAAGTTCTACACATTAAATTTTTTCTTGTTTAATCAAAAAGTACACATACCATTTTGCTTTAAATTGAAAAAAAAAAAATTATGTGGTTTTAATGGAAATTGAAGAAATTTTCGTGTTGTTGGCAGTGAAGGTTTTATTTTTCAAAACCAAATTATTATTAATGTTTGCAAATTTTTCTTGAGCTGAAACTAACAAAGCTTACCGAAATTTACCTTGATCTTATACATTTAACAATATGAGAATTTCTTGGACCGTTTCTAAGCATTTTAGCCCTGAACCAGTTTATCGTAAGATGCCTTCCTCTTGAGTAAACAAAGAGTTTTACCTGCAGCGGGTGTTCAAAAGCAAAAAAATCTCATCTAGCGACCGAATCACATCCTGAGTCATACGTTATTTTAAAGCTTATAAATTACACTGTGGAACAAAATTTGGTCAACAAAAGTTTACTCGGATCTGACGCTGTGGGGTGAAAATATCGGCCAAAACAAAAGACCATTTGGCTCAGTTTGTTCAAATTGGCTCTAGTTTTCGAGAAAAGGCCGAATTTTGCACCTTGAACTATGTAGTTTTTTCGATATATATCGTAAGTTAACTGAGTTTTATTGCATTTAGTGGTGGGGTTTTGTTCATCTAATCTATATCTACTCTTTCACTACCAAATCAGTATTTTTGAATGCACTTTTAGCAAGTTAGAGCACAAAATTCCCAAAAAAGTGATATTTTTCGCCTTTTATGACATTCGGCTCAATAGTAATCACCCGAGTGGTAGATTTATGCCTTTTAACCTATAGCTGAGATCCATACGAACACTTTGATATAATGTATGTGGCATATGGGCAAAAATTTCTCGAGTGAGCCACCTAAGAAATTAAACGTAAAAAAGGCTTTGACAAAATGATGTTATATAACATCTAGTAAAGATTTTGTAAAAATGTTTTTTTTAGAGATATTTAGCATAGGTCGGGGAATAAAATGGTGTTTTTGATTTGTAAAAAAATGTTTCATTTATTATTGAAAATCCCTATTTCAAATAGGTACATAAAAATAAAGCGACTTCTTCGTCTCTGAGAAAACTATAAAAAATAGGTAAGCACTCTCCACTACAGTTTCAGAAATTTTTTGCTATTTGGTACAAAATAAAAAAGCTCATTTATCATTCCTGGTACTATGAAAAATGTGAAACGAAAAGAAAATAAAAAACATAAAGTCAATGTCAGTCAGCATTTTGTCTTTCTCTTTGTGCTGTATCTTCTTTTCAGCTCTGTGTGACTACGTTTTTTGTCGTTGTTAATATTGAAAAATTTGCATTTAATTTTGCTTGGCTTAGTGACAAAATACTAAAGTAATTTCAATTTTGTGCACATTAACATATAAATACCTTTCTAATGGTGTATAATTCAAAGTCGTGCTCCATTTCTAACATAGTGAAAAGGGTAAATTTGGCTGAAATTTGATCATTTCGATTTGACTTTAATAGATCACCCAACTGTTAACTTAAGAAAACAAATATCTGTGCATTTTCTCTTTATAGGCGTAGCAAAGCCGACTAACAAATATGAAGGTCATATTATCATGCCTTAGTGTTAACCCAATCTCCATACCAAATTTCATGAAAATCGATGCAGAGACTAAGGCATAGAAACAGGGACTGTACCGATTTTGTTTATCCCAAGACCACCTTCCAATGTTAATCACCAAATGCAATTTACCACTTGTCAGCAGTCAAATACACAATATGTGTAAAGGCAATAGTTCAAGTGATGCGCATGAAGTTGGACGCAAGGTGTCGCTGTAGTAACTAATATTGTCAGCCCTAAGCAAATTAAAACTGCTGAACTGTAGAGCGGGAGTAATACGACGCACAGTGGAGTTAAAACCGCCCGCCGAATAGTGCCAACACAGACAACAAATAAAATAAACTACATTCCAGAAAAAAAAATTGGGAAAATCGATATTGGTTCAAAAGTTATTAACAATATAGTGATGTCTTGCAAGTCTTTTTTACGCATAAGAGGAAAACAAGGCATCTTACGAAAAAAGTGTACATGGCATAAAATGCTTATAATTACCTAAGGAATACGTGTGAGTTTTTTTGGCACAAATCAAATTTTTTTTTCGGACCTTTTAAAAAATTATAAAATGTCTCAAAAAATTCTGAAAAAATTCACACATATTGCTTAGATAATTCTAAGCATTTTATGCCATGTACACTTTTTTCGTAAGATGCGTTGTTTTTCTCTAATGCTGAAAAAAGACTTGCACGACATCACTATATTGTTAATAACTTTTGAACCAATGTCGATTACCCCAATTTTTTTTCTATGATATAATTTCTTGACAAGTGGAGAGTGCTCACATATTTTTTATAGTTTTCTCAAAGGCGGAGAAGTTGCTTTAGTTTCATGTACCTATTTGAAATAATGATTTTCAATAATAAATTCAAAATTTTGGTCCAAAAAAAAAAGTACCATTTTATTTCCCAACCTATGCTAAATATCTCTAAAAAAACACATTTTTCCAAAATCTTTACTATGTAGTTGTTATAAAACATCATTTTGTTAAAGCCTTTTTTACGTTTAATTTCATAGGTGCCTTACTTGAGAAATTTTTGCCCATATGAAACATTTATTATATCAAAGTGTTTGTATGGATCTCGGCTATAGATTAAAAAGCATAAATCTACCACTCGGGTTATTTCTATTAAGCCGAATGTCATAAAAGGCGAAAAATATCACTTTTTTGGGAATTTTGTGCTCTAACTTGCCAAAAAAAGCATCTAAAAGCACTAATCTGGTAGTGAAAGTGTAGATATGGACGAGACAATCAAAACCCCACCACTAAATGCAATAAAACTCAGTTAACTTACGAGAAGTATCGAAAAAACCACATAAATCAAGGTGCAAAATTCAAACGGCCTTTTCTCGAAAACTAGAGCCAATTTAAACAAACTGAGCCAAATAGTCTTTTTTTTTGGCCTTTATTTTCACTCCGCAGCGTCAGATCCGAGTAAATTTTTGTTGACCAAATTTTGTTCCACAGTGTTATGCTTTATTTTAAAGTAGGTACTTTTAAAAAAAATTTAAGGGTGGGGTTCTTTTAAAAAAAATCAAAAGCATTTTTTAGTTTAAAAATTTTGGTGAAAAAAAAAATTTTTTCACTTAGTAATATTTTTTTTATAAAAGGAACACTTAAAAATAGATGGTACCAGTTACTTAGATATATCAATTTACAAATTTTGGTGTAAGCTATACATTTTTGAAAAAACACCCTTTTCATCAAAATTACTAAAAACTCCAACTTCAACATTCTGTATTTTAACTACAAATTGTACTAGGACCAAATCCTCCCGGATTTTTGTTTTTGCAAACTATCAAACTTGAGTGAAATCGGAGACAAAAAAATGTTCAGCTGGTACACTTGGCATGTTTTGCTTTAAATATGAGAATAGTTGCCCAGGAGCGGCTTCGTTCACCCATTCCCGTTACTCTTTAAAAATGTATATAGCTAATCTCATCCATATCTTTTACAGTCTCAGGTCTTGTTTTTATATCGCTGTATTGAATATTTTCTCTAGCAGATGTTATTTGTCCCGGGTATTTTGAATTAGAATTTGTCCTGAAAACTCAATAACTGATTAGCAAACCAAAACCAAGACCAGAACTGCCTTGGTCTTGGTCTCGATCTGGGACAGCGAGTCTTGGTATTGGTATTGGTTTAGATATTGAGTCTTGGTCCTATACTTGATCTTTATCATTAAGTCTTGGTCTTGATTAAATTTCTTAAGATTGTTGAGTATTCTTAATTTCCAAACTTTATTTTTACAAAGCAGTTGGGTTCTTAAGATGCCAAATTGAGATGTGATTTTATGCTTGAAAGGGGCGTGACACACCTATTAACTATGATTTCGCAAGACGAAAAACCAGTCTTGGTCTTGATGATTAAGACCAAGATCATAGCAGTCTTGGTCTTGACCTTTCATTGATATCAGCGTCATGGTCTTGGTCTTGCAAAATTACCAAGACCAATACCAAGAATCAAGACCAAGACTTATTTTGCTCATCACAAATCTCACCAGATAGCGAGTCTTCGAAAGCAAAAAATAATGCAAATCGGATAGCTGAGTATTTCGAAATAAAATGTATCCCTAAGCCTTGCCATGTAAAATATCTATAAAAGAAAGAAAAAATCATGCAAATCGAACAGATGGTTCTCGAGTTATGGAGACACAGACAGACAGTTGCGTTTGATGTATTAATATGATGAGATATCACCGTACGGGGATGAAAACTGGGGCATGGGGGCTTTCAAGGATGTTGATTGCAAATCTGTGGTCAAACCTCTGAAATTCAAATGTCGAATCAAAAATGGTGTCAGAAATTTTAAAATATCTTCTGACATACCAGAAAATTGGAGGTCAAAGGTTTTGAAGGACGCAGATTAAGAATCTGATAGTAAAAATTTTAAATTTAAAATGGCGGAGTGCAGATTCTCATGAAAATCAAAAAACATTTAAATATGTATGCCGCCATTTTGGATTCGCTATTTTGAATTACATATTTTTACTGTCAGATTTTTAATCAGCGTCTGTTGACACCCTTGAGTATCATTTTTCTTGTAAGTCAGATGATATATAAAAATTTATGCAGCCATATTGGATCCGCCATTAGAAATTTTGAAGATTTGACTTCAGGCTTTTAGTCAGCAACCTTAAAACCCCCCTGTATACAATATGGCACATGATTCCGGAAAAAATTATAATATCAAGACAATTGTGGCTTTTTTGAGCTCGCTGATTCTTAATTTGGGATCAAATTTTTTGAATGGTGTCCTTGTCTTTCATCCGACCAAGACCGTTTTCGAGTAACAGCTAGATGCTACAAATGAAATCTCAGATATTAAATATTATTGTTGTAATTCAAATATGCACTAAAAATAATTAATATATAATCTTTTCAAAACAATTCCTTAAAAATTCTAAGTCAAATTACTTTTCAAATTAAAAAAAAAAAAATTTTCAAACAGGCAAACAATTTTAATTAAGAATCATACATAGAAAAATTGCACATATGAATTTCTTTATTTCTTTATTTCTTTCAAGACTGTCAACGTTTAAGCGATATATAGCCATTATAACCACGGCACGTAGGCGGAGCCTTCTATTCCTTTTTAATGTCAGCAATTTTAATGCAATCGTTGATGGAAAACACAATGGCGTGCAGTACGAACCTTAATGAGCTCAAGTAAAGTTTAATTACATACATAAATACATTCGTTTCGAGAAGGTGTTGGTAATTGTTTGCGAAGCACAAACGAATAGAAAAAGAAATAAATTCAAAGGCGCCATAAGATTCTCAAGTACAATTTAATGCCATTTCAAAACAGCAATTACACAATCGCATAAATTGTGTGTTTTTTTGCACAAACAAATTAGGGCTGAAAGGCTTTTGTGCGTTGAAAACAAACTTGTTTTTATATTTATTTTTACTATAAATTAGGATTCTTCTTATTGCTGAAACTGTCAAAAAATGAAAACTGAAAGAATTCCAAAATATTTTGCGTATTGCAAAAAATACCAATAAATGTTGAATTAGAACAAAAATATTAAAAACATCGAAAAAATGCTGAAAAGTCGAAGAAAAACTTCAAAAGTATTGAAGTTTGTATATTAGACCGGTTCAATTTTGTGGGAGGCAAAAACAAAATCATCCTGAAACCGACTCAAAGGTTAAAAGGACTCTTAAAAACAATATCTGGATAATTTTTTTTTTTTTTTTTTTTCTTCCCGAGAAAAAGCAATGGGTTTTGGTCACAACTTTTTTTCATTACAAAATGTGTGCTCTAAAAAAATTACAAAAATTTTGGCGTTGGGGGTATAGATAATATTCGCGTCACAAAATCGATTTTTTTACGTTTTTAAATTACCCGGTCAGAAAAATTATTCTTTTACTCTAACGAAGAAAATATGGCAAAAAAAGGTAAGAAAATGCTTGGAATTGTCTAAAGAAAACGTGAATTTTTTAAGATATTTTATAGTTCTGGAAAATTTTATCAAATCGAGTTCTCAGCCGTTAAGCTTACGTTTGTGAGAAAAATGCTAGGCTTACTCAAGACCAAGGCATCTACGAAAAAGTTTCATAATACGTAAAAAGCTTAAAATCCCTCAAAGAATGGGTGTAAGTTTTTGGAAATTGTTTTTTATATTTTTTTTGGTCAAGTTTTGAAAAATTATAAAATATCTCAAAAAATTTTTAAAAAATTCACAAGTATTTGCTGGACAATTCTAAGGACTTTTGTCTCAAACACTTTTTTCGATAGATGCATTGCTTTTGAATAAAAAATCATTTTTCCGACAACGTAATTGAAAAAAGTAAAAAAATCGATTTTGGGACGCGAACATTATTTATACCCCCACCAAAGAAAAATAAAAAGCTCAAACGCCAAAATTTTGTAAGGAGACAGTCCTTATTTCTAAAGTAGCCT
This sequence comes from Calliopum simillimum, assembly GCA_951812925.1. Taxonomy (NCBI): domain Eukaryota; kingdom Metazoa; phylum Arthropoda; class Insecta; order Diptera; family Lauxaniidae; genus Calliopum; species Calliopum simillimum. The sequence continues at coordinate 87,746,897 of OX638369.1, read as the reverse complement.
TGGGTATTCACTTTGTAATGAAAAATAAAATTTTGACCAAAAAACACGTTTCTTTTAGCCAAAATGGGCATCAGTAGGATCAAAATTGTTCCAGTGATTTTTCTCGGAATGAAAAATAAATGATGCAGATATCGTTTCTAAGAGTCCGGTCTAACTTCTGAGTCGGTTTTGGGACGAACTTAAAATTCGACGCTATCTAATGTATAACCATTGTCTTTACGGGAACATCCTGCGCAAATATGCAAATTTTTAATGCTTCCCTTTTAAAGCTTTAAAGTTTTAGTCTACTTGATTTTGAGAGGAAATGAATTCAAAACTAGTAAGGGTGTGTTACCTTTGGCCTGAAGGGCTGGAGATTGGTCATACTCTCCGGAAACCACACACCAAATTTTGTCGCCAGGCTCTTGATTGGAATCCACAAGGCAGTAGAGGACGTAGTAGGCCCAAAACCAACTGGGAAAGGTCACTGGAAAAGGATAACCAGAAATCGGGAAGTCTTGGCAAGAGATCAAAGTCATCGGAAAAGATCGCAACAAATGGAGACATTTCATATTGGCCCTATGCTCCTACTAGGAGTTAAAGGAGAATGCATATATACCTTTGGCCTGGCCAAAAAATAAATACCCTACACTGCAGTATTTGAAAATTTTTGCTTGTTCGGGAGATGCTATGACCTCTAGTCCGAATTCACATAGCTTTTGCTCAGATTTTGCACTTAGCGTCCTCATTTCCTGAATAAAATTTTGTTGGATTATCTCAAAAAAAGCTTTCAACATATCATTTTGAATGTTTTGCTTATATAGGAAGCGCCACGCCCTAATGTTGGAGTTTAGCAAGTTTTTTCTTAATTTATTGTTCTTAGTGTCTGAGTGAAATTTAGTTGGACTATCTCAAAAAAAAACGTTTTCAGTATAGCCGAGTTCACCTATTTTTTTGTCAATGCTTGCATTTATTATTCTTAGTATTTGTGTGAAATTTTGTTGGAGTATCTCAAAAAAGTGTGCTACCTTTATGCGCAACTCAATACCAGCAGCAACAAATATCCTTGCAGGCTTTAACTTTTTGCTAAACTCTCTACCAAACAAACTACCTGTCGTCATAACAAAGCCCATAATCCCAGTTTCGTCGAGCCTAAGGTAGGAAACAAATTGATGCCGGAGTTTGAAGTTTTAATTAAAATACCTCATTACTGAGCGACCAGTATTTTATGTGTCATTTTCAAATATTTTATACAATTTTCACCGTTTCGTTTAAAGCTTAACAGCAACATCCCCAAAAAGTATGCTATAAAAAATTCAAAAAAAAAATATTTTAGTATTCAATGCTACACACAACTATAAGAATGTACGTCCTACATAATCATATTTAAGCCATCAACAACAGCCTTTACAACAACAACAAAAACAACAGCGGTAACATTATCATAGTGTATGTACAATATGAAAATCATCAACATCATAGCAATAACAACACCAACAACAGCAGTTGTAACACGACGACAGCATTTGCCAGGTTTAAAGCGAAAGGATACTCATGTTGTTAAAAAAGGCGGCAGTTATAATGGTGTTGAATTTGTTGTTGTTGTTGTTGTTGTTGTTGTTGTTGTTGTTGTTGTTGTTGTTGTTGTTGTTGTTGTTGTTGTTGTTGTTGTTGTTGTTGTTGTCATTAGAAACAACAACAAAAACAACGATGAAAATGGAAGTGAAAGGATGAAGAATAAAATCAACTAAACGAAAATTTGTTAAACACAAGAAAACCTGGTTAATACTTCGCGAAATTGCTGCATCTTGCTAATAAAAATTACTGTTAGGCATTGTAAAACTGCTTGCTAACATTGATGTTGTTGGTTGTTTGCTGACAGCCTTAGCAATATGAATAGTGTAGGTATATAAAAATAAAATTCCTGGAAAACTTTAAAAAGAATTTCCTTTAGGCAATTTTCGTCCCTTTTTTTGTCTATCGCTTATTAGTTCAAGTTATTGAAAATAACTGTTTCAATGTTGCGCGTGGTATCAATTGTTTTGTTGCTGTTGCCCCTAGTGCCGACATCTTTATTTTAAAATTGGCAACATAATTAATATGGCCACAACAGTTATGAGTTGCATGAAAACAAATGTTTAATTATAACGATGTAACCAGACAGATTCGCTTGAAAAGTATACTCCATGGTTTTTGTCAGTTGTAAGCCACGTACAGAGACATTTTGTTTGGTTTTGTTTACGAGACATTTTAGAAAAGTTTAACGTTTGAAAAATGTTGACCTGGCTAAACGTTCATTTACTTAAACTGAAGACTTTATTATCTTAAGCTTAGGATACTCGATGATTTCACGTCATGACTAATCAGAATATTTTTCTACATACATAATTGAGCTAATATAATTGAGAATTACACAAAGCATTGCTTGGGTAGTATCAATAATGAAATTGAGAGAACATTTACTTTTTCAATGTTTTAATATATTAATGTATCAAGGGAACAAAGTGGGCGTTACCCAGACGCCAAAATGACATTTTATGGCGCGCTAAATTAAGTTCTACATTGAATACTTCTTGTTTTTTTTTGTTCTATTTTTTGGGCAACATAATTATAATTCGCACGTCGGCAAATATCCATGCTATGCTACTGCCTCACTTCCGAAAACTCAGTCTCTAGATTGAATAGTTTGAGAGATACATAGCTAAGAAACATTTATACAGAATAATAATTTTGAACAAATTCATTGATATTAATATTCTTATAGTGGTCAAGTGCCATTTAGTCCGTTAAGCCATTGACATAAAATGAAATAAGCAAATCATCTTACGTGATTTTGGGCAAATAAAAAGTAATTTTGCAGAGAAACCAGAGCCCCGGTACTTAGCGAAAACAATATCACGACGATGGAATGGCGCGTTCGATCCAAACACACGTGTTCAGTTGAATTCTTGTAGAAGGTTTTTATCTGAGGTTTGTTGAACACTGCAGAGAAGAAATTAAAATAATCCGTCTGGCTGTTTTTGAGAAATCTTGTACTGAAATTTCCATATAAGGCGAAAAAACTTTTAAAATAAACCAACAGATAAAAACAAAAATTGTTATCCCGAATCCAGAATCAAAATGGGCTATATTGTCAGAATTTTGAGATATCCTAACCTAAAAGTGAAAAATTTGGTTTTTGTTTTGTTTTATATCTCATGAAAAATGGCTATGCGATGGTATTGGTGGCTACTTTAAGCAAAATGCTTCAAGAGCAAGTTTGCAGAGACCTTACAAAGGCCAAATAACTGATGCTAAGGCACTTTTCGAATGGGCAAATAGTAAAAAGTCCGACATAGTTTATCGTTATTGTGTGATTCGTGAATATGAAGCATCTGCATCGCAACTCTCAAAATGTAAAAACCAGGGACCCAGTTATGGTCCATTTTGTGGCAGAACTTTCAAAAAATCATAACTTCTAAGCCTTGAGATATCGTCATTATTAGGCCAGATTCACGAAAGTGTAAATAATTGATTTTTTGTTATTGCTATTTGAAATTTTTAAAAATATTAAAATTATATGAAAAATCTGCTTTTTTGGTTTATAAACTAAGCATTTGTTGCTAAACTACTTCAGATATCGCTTTCATACTTCTGGCATATCTTTATTGAACTATTTCGTAAAAGAAAACCACATTAGCCCAAAACTGAAAAATTTGCACTTTCGTGAATCTGGCCTAAGAGTGACGATATACCAATTTTCCCACTTTTTTATATAAAAGATTATTTTTGCTTCTTCCCAAAAAATATATTTTGGAAGGTAAAAAAGGTGTTCCTGAGCACGTTTTTTGTAGTTTAGTTCTAAAATAGTAATAAATTTAGTACTTTTTATCAAACACAAAAATTTTAGCTTGAGCATATAGCCAAATTCAAAACCTTTCCAAAAGTGGTCTGGGCATGAAAATCGGTGAAGAAATGTCCAAGTCATTGACAATTATTTGAGGAGAGTTTGCCACAATTTACCGATTTTTCCACACTTTACACCTCTCCACAAGCCAAAAAAAAAAAAACGCAAAATTTTATTTTTATTATTTCTAAAAGATTAGGCATGAAACGAAACCACGTACCAAATTTCAGCGAAATCGGAAGGGGTGTGTCAAATCTTGTTACGCTAGGCATGGAATGGCTGTATTATGTTGGGTATGTGCATTAATTTCCATCGTTTTTTATTTTTTTTATTTGAGACTTTATTTAAAGAAAATGGTACAATGTATTTTACTCCAAGTATTGCCCATCGCTAGTCACTACTTTTTCCCGTCTTTCTGGCGATTTATGGATTCCATCCCAGAAAAACTGCGCCGGCTTGGCGGCCAAAAACGAATTGAGCCAATTTCCGATATCTTGAACTGAAGTGAAGCGTATTCCTGATAGGGCATTCTGCATCGATCGGAACAAATGGTAGTCTGATGGTGCAAGGTCTGGGCTATAAGGCGTGTGAGGCAAAATTTCCCATCCGTTGTTTTCCAGGTAATTTTTGACTGGGGTGCAATATGTGGCCGAGCGTTATAGTCGCATACGTTGGCCGCTCTGCCTGGATTTTCTGCTTCAATCGGATCAATTGTTGACGATAGAGTTGAGCATTAATGGTTTGGCCACCTGGCAACAACTCATAATGGATCACACCTAGCTGGTCCCACCAAATACAGAGCATTACCATCGACATCAAAATCACCACTTTTAAACCGTCGAAACCACTCACGACAGCTTGATTCAGCTAGAGCATAGTCCCCATAAACTTCTACAAGAATGCGATGACTTTCGGCAGCTGTTTTCTTTAAAATATAGTAGTGAAGTAAAACTTCCCGCAAATGTTGCTTTTTTCGGCACGAACGCGGACATTTGGAGGACAGTAAAATTTATGATGCGGATGAAAATTTTGCAAATCTAATGATGCAGAGTTGTTGACAGATGCCTAAGCTTTAGATATGACGTTTCTGATCTAACATTTAAGTCACCATGTATTGATGGCGACATCTTTTGAAAAACGTTGGGAATTAATGCACACACCCAATATAAAATAGTTTTCAGTTCTGCGCGATATCAAGTTCACTTCCTTAGTCTTTCGCGCAGAGTGGAAGAGAGAGAACTTAAAAGAAGGAGAGCTACGCGGGGGTTGGTGAGCTATGTATAGCTATGTAAAAATAAATTATTTTTTTGGTAAAAATTGGTTGGTGTACATGAGGCCACGCCAATTTTTCGTGAAAATCATTACTTATTTTTATACTCTTATTTCACTAAATTTAAACATTTTCTGATGAAAAATATAAGAGTGATGATCAAAATTAATTTTAAGTCATATGGGAGGTGAACGTACTAGATTTTTGACCACGCCGATTTTTTGTACATATTATTAGTTATTTGTATACTCTTATTCTACCAAATCTGAACAGTTTTTGTTTAAAAATGTAAGAGTTATTGTCAAAATTGTTTTATATGAGAGGTGAGCGTGTTCGTCAGTCAGTTTCGCACAAACTCACACATATTGTTAAGGAACTTTTAAGAATTACGTCCACTTAGTTTGAAAATTTTAGCATTATTTGTTCGACTTTTAGCCAGAAAATTGGAATATTGCAGCACTGTGCGCCGTGATATGATTGCATACACTAAAATTTGGTAATAATAAACAAATTGTGTGAATGCGTTTGTATCCCAGACAAGAAAGTTTTTTTTTTTAATTCTTGTTTTTAGATATAGTAAATACACACGGAAAAAATCGGTGTCATAATTTTTTCTCCTCTCAGATATTAAAAAAATTAAAGTAATTAACACTTAATTTCAAACCTAAATTACTTCACCGTATAATTTTTGTGTTTGAACCTTACAGTAAGTTAGATATCACAAAAATATAATATATATTATATATATATAGTACCTGGAGACCGATCCCTGCTCGGTCAACAATCTGATTTTATTATTTTAGTCGATGTTTTTATTCATAGCTATTTCAAAATCCTGCAGGTGTAATGAAAGTTCAGCAATGGAGACGGATTCAGCGTCAAAAAGTACATAAAGCTGCATATAAGAATTAAAAAGTTCATTCTAATGTTTTTTTGTACCAGAGTTATTAACCAAAATTTTTATTTTGATAAAAAGTGGGCGTGGCAACTATTGAACAAAGCCTACTTTTCGTTATGCTTTAGATACTCCTGATCCAGATCCGCATACCAAATTTCATCGAAATATGTTGTATCTTTTGCTAGAAATAGCATTTAATGTGTTTTACTTGTATGGGAGGTTCCACGCACACCGGCGATATTTTGCCTACTTTCAGGTCATAGGTGCCTAATAGCAAGTAGACTTCCTACAGTTAAATTCAGAAAGATTGCTTTAGTAGTTTTGTTCTTATAGCGTATTATATTTTTTGTGGGCGGTGCCACGCCCTTCAACGTATTTTCCTAATATAACGTTATATCACATATTAATCCTTGTTTGCAGTGGTAACGTCTCCTAAATTATCATTAAAATTGTTGGAGTCGTTTTCGAGTAATATTAAATTAAAATTTTCAATGGTCAAAAAGAGGGCGTGGCACTTCTTCGATATCGCCCACTTTCCAGTTATTAAAAGGAATTGATAAGCAGTACCCACATACCAAATTTCATTAAAATATCTTGTAAAATTTGCGAGATATAGCATTTTACGTATTTTTCATGTATGGGAGGTTCCACGCGCAACTGCGATATTTTGCCCACTTTCAGATCAGAGATGCCCTATAGCAATTAGACTCCTCACAGTTAATTTCAGAATGTTTGCTTTGTTAGTTTTCTTTTTATATCGTTTTATATTTTTGTGGGCGGTGCCACGCCCTTCAACGAGTTTTCCCAATATAACGGTGTATTACATAATAATATTCGTTTGTAAAGGTTATACCTCCTAAATTTTCATTAAAATTGTTGGAGTGGTTTTTGAGTAATATTGAATTAAAATTTTCAAGGGCCGAAAAGTGGGCGTGGCACTTCTTCGATCCCGCCCACTTTTTGTCTGTTACAAGGTATAATTAAGCCGTACCCGTTCACCAAATTTAATCCAAATAACTTGAATAGTTTGCAGGTTATGACTAAATCAATTTTAAAATTTAGGGCAGTGCCACGCCCCCTGGTGAGCATTTACGAAGTTCAAACCTAGCTCATTCTTCATTGTATGCTAATCTCTGACACTGTTCTAAGTTTCATTAAAATCGATGCATCCGTTCTCGAGAAAAATTTGGGCACATATATATTTATAAATATATAAATTTATAAATAAACATACAATTTTATCTCGTATAAGAAGAGAAGATTATATATATTATGTATCTCTTTTGTTTTCAAAAATCTAGTAAAAATATTTATGTTGGGGCAGACATTTGCTTACTGGACCAGTAGTGCAGAGGATATGTTTCTATCTATCACACAGAAGGATCACGGTTCGAATTCTAGTGCGATCATTCCGTTTTTTTTTTAACTTTGTAGTTAGGTAAATATTACTTAAATTTTTTTTTAAATTTACTAGGCTGTAATCGTGGTTAAAAAAAATCTGAATTTACTAAAACATTAAGGTAAAATTCACTGCAGAGGGTAGTTGTCACTATTTTGACTCGAAATTCTTTTAAAATTTGTTAGAAATTGAGTACTACGTACAATTTTTTTTTTTTTTTTTTTCTCCGTGCACCTATGTATATCATTTGAAATTTTGTAAGATTTTATGTATGTTATTTTGCCTACAACATGCCCTGCGAAAATTGGGAATTGGGAGAACCGTGGCAACTTTTTGCCAAGGTAGAGGTCAAAATGTTGGACTCCAAATAGGCAACATTTTTTTTTTTTTTTTCCAAATCGCTATTTATATAAAAACTTCTTAACAATTGCTTACACATCAGAAACATGAGCGTCTTTTATATTTACTAAGTAAATATGTATACATAGAGAAAATTTTTCTTTCGACCATGCATTTGACCTTATGAGTCTTTCTTTCAACACAAAAACTGCATTTATTTGTCAAAAAAAAAATTCTTGAAATTCACTTCCTTAAAACATATAACAATAACTCCTGATTTTCACAATGAAAACTGCTTTTAATAAAATGCGAAATTCTGCTCCCACATTGTGGTTGTAAGAAATGCTTGTAAGAAATGCTTAACCTAAAAGTATGCAACACAACACATAAAAACAATTTAGCCCATTAACTTTACAGGGACCTTTTTAAATTTAACGCAACGCTGACGACTGACAAGCAAATGTCATGTTGAAGCATTCCTGTAGTCCTGCTGTTGTTCTTTTTGGTGAATTTCCTTAATGTTGCATACGTGCACTTGCGCGTTGAATTGTTGATGCGTATTTTCATCGCAACGTCACGCTTAGAATTTTTTTTCTTTATTTGAGGTCCTTCCTTTCACTGGCTTTTTCAATTCACTCAAATGCCAACGTTCAGTCAGTTTAAGTACTGCGGAAAGTGTGGAAACATAAAACATTTAAAATGTAACGAAGTGTTGTAATTTATAAAATTAAAAACGGAATTGTGCTGCTGCTCTGAATGCTGCGGCGGAAAAAAAAGCTAACAAGGTTAAGCAAAAGAAATTGCTATGAAAATGCGTTATTACTTGCATGGGGTAACATAACAAAAGGAATGCGTTTTAAGGGTCGAGTTTGTATGAAAAACCCTATGTAGAGGTTTTGTTTTATGTTTCGAGAGGTAGAGGGCATTCAAACTTAGTTACTACTATGTAATCACTAGCTTTGATTTATTCGCCAACACGCTAACGTTAGTCGAAAAAATAACATCCCAACGGGAAGAAATGAAGCTGTTTCAAAAAAACGCGCAATAGAAGCACATCTCTGGAAGCATACAAAATTTTTCAAATTGTATTTTTTTTTATTGCTTATAAAAGTTAATAATTCTACCAAAAGTTACAGAAAAAAAGTAATTTTAGTGAAATGGAACTTAAAATTTTGAAAAACTTCCTCGGAAGCGTACATATTTCATATGCTTCCAAATGTGTGTTTCTACGGAAGCGTATTTGAAGCGTATTTCATGTGCTTCTGAAGATGTGCATCTCCGCTAGGGCATGCTGTGTTAAAAAAGATAAGCAGTGAGAACAGCACTGGAAGCAGCTTCTTGCTCCTCTAGAAGCGCAACTGAAGTCGTTTTAATGCGCTTCCTTTTCCCGTTGGGATGTCATGAATAGTACTACGATACATAACTTCTCTTTCTTTTTTGCTTTTCTTTCTTAAATGTCCTTCAATTTGAAAGTGTGATTGTCAGCCATAAAACAATTATCCGCTCATGATTGTAATTAAAAACAAACGCACACACAAACCACAATACCGAATTCAAATGGATAAACGGCGAGGTCATAAAGTCAATGACTTTGCATTGTCCAGCCTGATAATTGGTTTCACGGAATCCTTAAAATAAACTTTTGATTTCAAATTATTTTTGCTGAGACGACACCAAATTTAATTGATTGGCCAGCAAAATGCAAGAAGGAGCGTAGGCTAATAGTTTTAAAATAGTAGTATTTTTATGTGTTAATTATAAGATAATTACACTTAAAGTGGCATTTGTTACCTCTTTATTTTTATTAAAATTTAGAATAATCCATTTTTAGCAGCAAAAAGAAAAATATTCCATTTGAAAATAAAAAATCTAAAGAGTGTGTGGGAAAAAACTTATACACGCTTAAAGTGAAATAAAACTAAAGCCGTTCAATTTTAAAATTCTTAAAAATATGTGGATTTATTAATACTAGAGTTCGCCTTTTGGCCGAAGTTGAACCATTTCGATTTGACCATAAGATAAAGCAAATAGTTTTTATACCCTTCCTTGGTCGATAAGAAACAAAAAGCTTTAATATTCTTCCTTAGAGTTTAAGTTGTCTGCATCAGTGCAGCTGCTAAGTTGCAATATCGTGCTTTCTATTAAGAGGAGTGTAACTCCTTCCTTCTGTCCCGTTAATTTTTTGCCCATACCACAATTTATAAAAATCAATCATGCTATCGGTCCTTAGTGCTAACCCTATATCTATACCAAATTTCATAAAAATCGTAAGCAGTAGCTTAGCCGTGAGAGCGTTTTTTCTATTAAGGGGAGTGGTACTGCCCACTTAAAAACATAATGGTCATATTATCGTTCCTTAGTGCTAACCCTATCTCCATACTAAATTTCTTTAAAATCGATGCAGCAGCTTAGCTGTGAGAGCGTTTTTTCCATTTAGGGGCGTGACACCGCTCACTTTAAAAACAAATATAGTCCTATGCAATACTCCTTTTCACAACCTTTCCAACAAATCAAAAATCAAGCAAATCGGTTGAGATTTAGGTATAGAAACAGGGACTGAACCGATTTCGTTTGCCTATTTATATATACAGTGCTGTGCATAACATTTGCACCCAAAAAAGCCTGAAAATGAGCAACCAATTTTCGGGCACTAAAGCAGATGCAAATAAAATACTTGGTATGAGGTTTTATGTCATTTATATTGTTGTTTATAAATAAAAATAAAAAGTCCATACATCACTAATACAAAACTAAAACTTAAGTGTAATATAAAAAAGTATCGGTATTGGATGTGCAAAACATTTGCAACTATTAATCTAAATTAAAAATTAGCAACTAAAAAAATCAATATTTAATGGAATAACCCCTGTTTTTTATAACAGCAGTGCATCTTTTTGGCATGGATGCGATAAAACTATTTTTAAATGAGTGCGGAATGTCCTGCTACCGTTTTTTAACTTTATTAAACAACTTAGTGCTTAAGGTTGTTATCATGCAGTAATATCCATTTTAATGGCATTTTCCAAGTTGCGTATGGTATCATAGTATTTTGTAGTATGTCTTTATAATCACTAGACTTCATTATGTCCTCAACACTTTGAATTGGACCGATTTCTTGCGCACAGAAGCATCCCCTGACCATGATACTACAACGTCTATGCTAGACAGTTCCTCTTGTATATTTCGGGCTTAGCCATTCTCACCTTGGTCGTCTCACAAGACTTTTACCATCTTGCGGATCAAGTGGTAACAGTCTTATGAGAAGACCAAGGAGAGAAACGCTAAGCCCAAAATATACAAGAGGAACTGTCTAGCATAGACGTTGTAGTATCATGGTCAGGGGATGCTTCTGTGCGCAAGGAATCGGTCCAATTCAAAGTGTTGAGTGCATAATGAAGTCTAATGATTATAAAGACATACTACAAAATACTATACGTTTTAGTGGCCAAAAATTGGTGATTCAGTTTCAAGTGTTTTTGGTTGCAAATGTTTTGCACAGCACTGTAGATATATAGAAATTCATTAAAATATTGGAATATTAATCGGAATTTATAAATCTATCCACCTTTTCCGGGAATCCTGTGATTAACGATTTTATAGTTGTTTCCGGTATCTTTTTGGAGGAGCCGGTCCACTTACGCTTAAAGTCAGACATATCCTGGGATAACTTTCCTGTGTTCTTCAATTCCCTTTTCACGAGCGCCCAATATCTCTTCACAGGCCGGAGTTCTGCACAGTTGGGTGGGTTTGCCCCCCGTCGTACAAAAATTTACATTATTATTTGCATACCACTCAAGGGCCTTTTTTCCATAGTGGCATGATGTTAAATTGGGCCAGTATTATGTAGTCTATTTTAGGAAAGGCAAAAGCCGTTTTGAAGACACTCCTTAAAATACTTTTCTGTCACAAATGGATTCTTTTGCCACAACTGCAGATGTCTTACCACACAAGAAACTTCTTAGGGAATTTTGTTTGCTTTTTTGTCCGGTATTGATCGTCCATCAGCCACATAAAAATCTTGACCCAGAAGTTGTGAAAAGTCTTCCAGAACATAGGTTTCATCATCCAGCAAGCTAATTTTTTTATAAAATGAGCTCGTTTTTTTGCTTTTAAATTCTTTACCGCATTGCGATCTGGAACTTTTGAACACAAAAGAATCAGAACATTTAACTACACTGCTTTTCTGACAGAAGTGTTTGGAGCTCTTCGAAAGAGTTGTTCGACGTCTTTTGCCTTACCAATATTTGTTGGACCTTTTCATCTTCCTTATCCAGGTTTTCGTGGAATGTTTACAGTGTGACGATGCACTTTGAGATCTGTTGCTATTTTTTTGAAAGTACAGAATGGTTTTTTTTTTAAAGTTTTAATAATTTTTTCACGTATTTTTAATCCGCTGTCCATTTTGAAAGAAACAACAATTGATTTTCTGATCAGTCCGAGGCGTAGAATTTTAAGTTTAGGAAAGACCAAAGGCAATACCTATACCAGAATTCTAATGGTCGCAGCTGAATTGTCTGCAGCAATCCGTTTATTCGAGATAATTTTCGATGACTTCATCGAAAATTTGGAGGGCTATCATGGTTACATCTTGGCAGATGCTAGTATAAAGTAAGATAAGGTTTGTTAATATAGACGCATCTCTTAAAAAATCCCAGAGAAAAGAATTTAACGACGATAAATGGAATGCTTTCGGTCTGTTGACGCCACTCTCACATCTAATTAGAGCTTGCAAAATATCTGTTTACGCGGAGAAAAGCGTTAACTTTTAACTCCCAAACTTCAGTGTAATTCTTTGACGAACGGCAACACTGTTCACTCGCGCAATCTGTAATTACTCGCTACAGTCTGTTGTCAAAGTTTTGAATAAGTATGTTTATACTTGTAAACGCTAACGAGTGTTGCCGTCTCGCTTACTCTTATGCAGAATAAACGGCTGTCAGAAGCTGATTATTATGTCTCAACTTGACACTTTAGAAAGTATTAAGTTCAAGTTAGAAATATCATCACTCGTTGCAAATAACCCAAGAAGCAAGCAACTGCAGGTCTTTTTAGTTGCAATTCTTCTTATTAATTTATAATTTTATAATGTTTATTTTTCAATAAAAGTAAAGTTAACTCAAAACAAAGTGTTCTGAGTTATCCTTTTTATGCAAATTTCCTAATTGCTCACGTAAAAGCAAAGACAATTCATCGCTTCCCTTCGAAGTGTCATTGTCGCCAACAACGACGATTCCAGCACATAAAAGGCGACTTCTAAATTGACTCCAGGTCTTTCACAGCGACTCCTGGTCTGAAGAACAGACTCATGATCATCGCCAGAGACTTCCTATTGCCATCGTGTGTATGCTCAGCGGGCAAAGAGCATGGCTACAACCATAGTAGCAGCAGCAGCAAAAGCGGAGTCTCATCAAAGGTATACCATTGAAATTTTACGCATAGCAAAAACTATGCATTTGGTTTCCCACCAAATATTATCAATGGCACTATCGCGACTATCGATGGTTAATGGCAGACTGTCGATTGTAATTATTTACATTAATTTTTCATCCTATAGTTGTTTTCGTACTTTTGATAATATCGAATAACGCAAATTTTTCAGTGTTATTTTCATATCTTCAAATTCGTTTGAATTTGACAACTTGGCAACGTTATTTTCTTATTCTGTGAGTGAAGTTTGGAATATGGACGTGAAGTTTGCTCTAGATTGCATACTATCGTTAACAATCGTTAGTTAGTATACAAACTATCGTTCACTATAGATGGTTGCAGCTATCGATAGTTTGCTAGCTAATCATCCTCAATCAAGGTGTATTAAAAAAATAATATATTGAACTTAAAATCAACTATATATTGTTTTTTTAGCTTAAATTCCCGCACAAAATGTTATTATTTATTATACGAGGGTTGCCTTTTATATTTCGGGATTGGGCAAAATTAATATCAAAAGCTAAAATCTGGCAACACCATTATAAAGTTTGACATTTTTTAGCATAAACGTACTCACAACGTTTTGATGTACAAGTGCTATTTGTTTTGTGTACAGTGAGTTAAGAAAATCAATTTTTACATTGATAATTTAAGTGATTGATAAATTATGGGGTTTCCAACGCGAACAAATTTTTTTGACGGTCAAATGTTCATGCAATATTGAATGTATGCTGGTCCCACTAATGCCTAAGGTTGTCTCAATCTCACGATAGGTCACATGACGATCTTGCAATATCAGTTGGCGCACAGCATCAATGGTTTCCGGAACAACAACTGATTTTGGACGACCTTCACGAAATTCGTCTTGGAGTGAACTACGACCTCGGTTAAATTCAACGATAAACACTGGTCCTTGATGGAGTTTCATCGCCAAAAATTGAATTAAGTTCATCGATGCACTGTTGTTGAGTTAATCCACGTCGAAAGTTGTAAAAATTAATCGCATGAAAATTTTCACGATTTAATTCCATTTTTTGGGCGAGATGAATCTTTTAAGTTACTGTAAACAACACAAATAGCGCTCGTATGTCAAAATGTTCTGAGTACATATAACCTCAAAAATGTCAAACTTACAACACTAGGGTTGCCCAATCCCGAAATATAAAAGGCAACCTACGTATTAACAAAAAAAAAAATTGTACTCTAAGCATGACGGTAACACAAACTCCCTTCCACCCTCGGAGCTTCAAGAGGCTTATAGATAGCCTCTCACGATCTCATTTACGAGCTCACAATACAGACTGTCTTGTTGTTTTGTGAAGTGTTCCTGATACTGCAAGTTCTATTTTATATTATCCATTCATAAAATAGACAAAATATATTTTCAATGAGATATTTAATGGTACAATGATTTTTCCTTTTTACATCACGCTGTCTGAACTTTTTTGCAATGGCGTAGTTGATATTTGCCGCACGGGGAGACATTTTTCACACTTTCTTTGTTAAAGTCGGAAGGAAAAATTTTTAATTATTTTAAGATTAAAATCGCTTTAGTTAAATATTCTTTATTTTATAAAAGGCTAAAACACATTTTTAAGTAAAACATAAAGTACACTGTTTCAAAATCATAATCATCTTAACTTGGAAGTGAAACCACTCCTTGCTTACCAAATAATTTTTTATCAGCAAAAAAACAAAGATTCTCCAGTGCACATACTTTTCACGCATATAATAAAAAGTATCCATTCGCATCTAATTTTTTGTCCAGAACCCTACTCAGTCCCCAATTGCACTTACACTCTTTCTGCATTATAAGGCGAATTGTAAACTCAAATTTTAGCTGAATTGAGTTCCGTTTTCTACAGAACAATTTCCAAATGACATATTAAATATTTAATTTGAATTTTGCAGGAAACGTTACAACCATCGTTTCGCATTAAATTCAATTATTTAAAATGAACATTGCTTTATTTTCAACCAACCAACATCCAGATAAGTTTCGGAGAAGACAAATTTTGTGCGGTACATGCATATTTACAAAGTTCAGGTGGACTTGTAAATTTTGTCATTTTTCATTTTATTTTCATTTTCATAATTAATTTAATTTACTTGTTCAACAACAAATTTAATTTTCCTTTTCTATTTTTAACTTTTCAAATAAAAATCACACAAAACGTTAAGATACTTATATTATGTGAAAAGTAGTCCACAAAATAAAATAAAAAGAAATGACCAATAAACGGACATTATGTACCTTTTTTCATGGAATTTGTGTGGATTTTTGTGCGCCCCAAAGAAAATTCAAACAAATAAACTTATAACTAAAGTGCCCAATGAAAAGGATCTTAATCTCAAAGAGATTTTCTCATCTGCGGCAAAGTGCGAAAATTGGTTTTTACCTTTTTTGCAAGATATTTGTTTTTTTTTTTCCATTGCTTCTTTTATCATTTAAAAAAAACAAAAAAATACTGCTTTCCTTGCAAAAAAAAAAAAAACATCCTTTTATCTATAACAAGCAAATTATTATTATTAACCTTAACGAACTACATAAATATTTTCAGTCTATTGATTTCTCATTCCCATATCCGACGTTCAAAACCCTTTGAAGGAAAACTGTTTACTTTGTTGCAAAAGTTTTTTTCTACTTTTCTTTTCAGGTACATACCCACTGCATTAGTTAGACTAAATAATACAGACAAACTCACACATATATATGTAGGTACTTATTTACATAAATCAAATCAACCGTTTGTTAACGTTTATCAGCGTAAAATGACACAACAATATGAAATACGAAATGCAAATCATTACATTAGGCCCATCCCCCCCGACTACCCAACATACCCATATCCGAAAAGGTTGATTGCCTCACTGTCGCTGTCATATACAATATTTATAAACATGTCAATAAAAAGATTGAAATAGCAAATGGAACTGTCAAGTGTCAATAAACTTTCACCATTTCCAATTCAATTCCAACGACCGCCACGCCTCCATTTAATCCAATTGACAATCTAAACATAAAGGAGCCAAGAGCAAATGTACAAAGTTCAAGTCAGCCACTTGAAGGTACATATCATGTGACATTGCACTTCAATTTCCACAATTTTTTTTTTTTTTTGTCTCCATTTTACCTCTGCGCTTTTATCTCTATTTCTCAATCTATCGCTTGTCAGCGACACAACGAAGTAGCGTTTCTCGTTGTCAATTGTCAGTTCTCTTTTTATTATTGGAAAATAGATATATTGGTCCCATTGTGAAATCTAGCATGATAACGAATGTGACAACACTGTTGTTGTCCTCCTTTCTCTGCTTGACTGACTGACTGACTGTCTTTTGTTTCATCAGAGTTTATTGTCAAATGTGATGCCTTCTCGCAACGGGTGATGGGCATGGGAATGTCGATTTTGACAACAAAAACTGTTCAATTGAAAAAATAAAATTGCTTTGAATCTTTCTACAACAGGTTTGGGATTGAAGTGTTTGTCAAGTACAATAAATTGGAGAATTTCACAAGAAGGCTAATTTACTTATTAATCTATTGAAACATTTCGGTATTTAATTTTTTATTTTTTTTTTTGTTTTGCTTTTAACAAGAGGAAATTTCACGAAGATACCAGAACTTTGGATCAACTTCATAGATGGCATTTTTTCTGGAAGGACAAGCTAGGTCGCTTTTGTGCGCATATCAAAGTAATGAAGTAAACCTTATTCATACGTCTTTTTAATGGGTAAGTAGTGTGAAAATTTTAAAGGGTCCGAGCCCCCTAAGTTCCCCTCATAAATACGATTCTGCTTTGCATATATACGGCAAATTCAGTTCGGGGAGCTCAGCGTCTCTTCGCAATATTTCACCATTTTTGTAAGGTGTTGGATAAATACTATTTAAATCTATTAACCAGGGTTTATAACAATTGTTGCTATGGGTGCGGAGATGTAGTGTTGTAAGTTTTTTTGTATGGAAGGTGCAACAGTCATTGTGTAAACCACCTCAGTTTTTGCACTGCATTTAGAAAATACTACTTATTTAACATATGTACATCCATGAATCAAGTTGCATAACGATAGCTGATACAGGTGCGGAAATATAGCATGCTTAGGGCTTTTTTGTATGGTGGTAAAACGCTCCTTGTCTTGCATGGCCTTCGGTGGAAACTACACTGCAAAATGTTTAGGGATAAAGTATAAGCTTATTTATACTATTTGTTTTTATAAACTTATGTGTTCCAAAATGAAAATGTTTCGGTCATAATCCCCATTTGCGGACATAATCCCAATAGGGGTTATATCCTAAAAATTTAATTAAGATTGAACAAAATGCAATAATCCATTTAAAAAATTTATATAGTGGTGGACGTTATAGAAGCCGGTGTTGGATTTTTGGGAGTTTTAAATCCGCGGAAACGGTATTGGAATTTTGGGGAGATGTAAATCCTGAGCTGTGGCTGTTGTCAATAACAAAACATCGTAATGGGGACTATGTCCGTTTTTTCCTGGGGATTATGTCCGAAAAGCTTGTGGACATAATCCCCATTCACGAAATGGGGATTATGTCCGTAGGGACTATGTCACGACACCTGAACAAATACCTGTAACTATTGTAAGATATTTTTTTATTATCGAATTTACGAGTATACTGCGTAAGTATCAATATCATTTTTTAAATCCGAAATATTTCGGCCATTCCACGGCAAATTTTTCTATTGTGGGAAAATTAAAACCTGTCATGTTACAAATTTTTTTTCATAAACTTATTGGTTATATCCGTAAGTATTTCAACAACTTTTTTTTTTGTCTTTCACAATCGCCTTAGGTAAATTAATTAGCATTTTACTCAGCTAAGTCAAAATATTATTTTTATATGAAAAAATCTATTATGTTGCACAGTTGCCCATGATGTTAATTATTTTGTTATCTATGTCCTCGTTGATAAATTTTATTATATTAATGCAATCTTTTCTCAGTCTGACCAAATTCTGGTAGGAACCTGGTTTTTGTCCCGTCCATCCCAAAATAATCATTTTTTTATCATCATTACTGTAAAAGAGGTTTCTTTAGAATAGGGTTCCGTTATATGTAAGTAAGGATAGCACACAACACTTTTTTGTCATGATATGATATTAAAAATAGTTACTGCGAGATATAGTTACACTACGAAATCTGTCCCGTCCATCCCAAATTATTTATAATTTTATAACTTTTTAATTATTGCATTTTATTACGTATTTTACGCATTGTTCTTAAGTTTTAAACATTTTTCGGCTTTGGAGACCCCCAAAGAAATTGTCCGTAGAATATTTTTCTAGAACGCACTAACCCATTATGACTTAGCTGTTGGAAGAAAAACAGGTGTCAAAAAGACCCACAAAAACAGGGTATAATGGGTTGAGATGCTAAAGTGAATTGTTTATGGCGTGATTTCGTGGTGTCTTTGGAATAACAAGTTTTATCCAAAATGAAGATTTAGAGTTTTACAGTAGAGTGAAATTTCGAAAATAAGTTTTTCGCATGTATTTTATCTAAAAAAATAATTTGTGGTTGATTTTGGGATCAAGATTTTATTTTTTTATATACTCAATACAAAAAATTTGAGATATCGTACAACTGATTCCAAGCATTTTTGAGATCGCAATAAAAAAAAAACCGCATCAAGCCGAGTTTTTGCATCAATTGACGTTGCGTGATCTCTAAATGACCTTAAAAAAAATTTTAAAAGTTTCGGCTCACTTATGTGGCACACTCTTTCATATTTTTTGGGTTAAAAGGGGTTTTTCAAAAAAAAATTTTTTTTTTGAATCAGTCTATTGTTGATGCACTTCCGAAAATTGAATCCAAGCAACTCAAATGTTATATTTTTGTAAGCCATAAATTTATAAATAAATTTTGGCACAGCTATTTTTTGTTACAATTTTGTCCCGTCCATCCCGTCCCGTCCATCCCACACAATTTATCGCATAGTTAATTTGTTAGCAATGATCCCAAAAATTTATGAACATTTCTTGAAAATATGATGCATTGGTAATAAGTAAACATTTATTTTGTTAACCCTTTTTAAGTCATTTCGTAGAAATATCAAACCGAAAATTTGTCCAAAAAGAAATAAAGTTTTTGTGTCCCGTCCATCCCAAACTTTCTGAGCAAATTCTTCGGAACACAGGCTTCATTATAAGCTTATATGTAGACTAATATATTGTTTGTTAATCTGAAAATATACTCCTTTAAAAGAGAAAACAATATCGTGGTGCATAACTCTAAATCAGTACTTTTTATCAGTATATCTCTACGAAATGTCCCGTCCATCCCCGTGGAATGGCCGATTTATTCAAAAATTATGTAAATTTGGTTTATATAGCAAAATATGAATTTTATATAGTTTAAAATACTTTCACCTCTATATAAAATTTATACAAAAATAGTATAAAAGATTTTTGTATCGTGATACTATTGAATTTAAACCAAAATAGTGTAAATTGTGTTAATACTTTATTTGTATAAATTTTATAAGAACAAGTATAAACGGTTTGTATACCAAATCTTAACATAAATTTAATCCCAAATTTGGTGTGGATTTGTATTCATTCCAACTTGGTTTAAATTTTACACCCAAACTATTTGCTATACATGTATCTTCGTGCTTCAAGTTTCAGAATGGTTTCATATGGGGGAGCGACACCCCATGATCCAACCCCTATATTTTGCGTATGGTTCTTTATTATATCTTATGCATCCACGCTACGTAGATGTACAAGTTACGAATTGATACCTGGCAAAGTTGCGTAGCGTTTAATTTTAAGAATTTTTTTTTTTTACTTTTTATTAAAAAAGTAAATTTAAAAAAAAAAAAAAATAGAGACAAAAACAAGTGAATCCAAATCCGGTCTCAGAATTGCTATATCTCTTTTTTAAAAAAAAAAAAAAACTTTTTCTTTGTAAATATTTGGACGCCAGTGAATAAGTTTGCATAAAAACAATCTGGAGTATAAGGACATCGAAGTAAAACCAAGTTAACCCTCAAATCTACACCATGGGTAAAATTTACACATGCGAAATATATTTTCAAAATATTTCGTTAAAATACAAACAAAACACGAAACAAATGCATAAATGCATGGTTTTCAAAATTAAGAGAAAGTATAAATGTGTGTGTGAAAATAGATAGGAGATATAAAAAGAAAGACAGAGACACATAAGTAGATATAAAATATTGATCTTAATTAAGCTATGCAGTGCCGATCACTGGTGTAGAATGCGCTAAGGAATGCCGCAATATGGTTTTTTTTGGACTAAAAAGTGCACACAAAAATAATTCACTACAAGGACCCTTTTTTTAAAAGAAAAATCAAATGCAAAATTAAAGGTTATACATTGAGCTATCTGAAAAGATGCCCGCTTTTTCTAGCATTTGATCCACAAATTAGGGACAGAGGTTGAAATCTCATAAATTTTGAAAAAAACGGTTTTTCTGTTTAAAAATGTTAGTCGCATTAAACGCAGGAGTAATATATGAATAAATTTATATGTATTCAATCAAATCAAGTAATATGAAATCAATTCGAAGTGAAAATGGGCGGTGCCACGCCCCAAAAACAAATTAGTCTTATTCGTCTTATCTCCGAAACTATTAGACGCAGATAGATAATATTCGGTATATTTGTAACAGGCACAGAGAGAAATAATATTTACTAGAAAAATAGGCGGTGCCACGCCCCGAAAATATAAAACACATCATATCTCCGAAACTATTTGACTCATGTGGATGAAATACGGTTTATATATAAAAGTTATCAAGACAAATAATGTCGCTCAAAAAATATGTGGTGCCACGCCCACAGGCAGAGTTATATGAATGAACTTGTTTCCTATAGAACAGAGGGACAAGTAATAAGGATATGTTCATTTTTGGGTGTGGTACCGCCTTTTTTTTCAGTAAATGTTATTTGACTCACTACCTTTTATATACATACCAAAATTCAGCCCAATAGCTCTAACAGTTTCGGAGATAAGATAAGTTTTATATTTGTAGGGCGTGGCACCGCCCACTTTTTCAGTGGATTTTATTTCTTTCTGTGCCTGTTACAAACATACCGAATCTTATCTATCTGCGTCTAATAGTTTCGGAGATATGATGAATAGACTAATTTGTTTTTGGGGCGTGGCACCGCCCATTTTCACTTCGAGTTGATTTCATCTTACTTGATTTGATTGAATACATATAAATTTATTCATATATTACTCCTGCGTTTAATGCGACTAACATTTTTAAACAGAAAAAACGTTTTTTTCAAAATTTATGAGATTTCAACCTCTGTCCCTAAATTGTGGATCAAATGCTAGAAAAAGCGGGCATCTATTCAGATAGCTCAATATATAACCTTTAATTTTGCATTTGATTTTTTTTTTTAAAAAAAAGGGTCCTTGTAGTGAATTATTTTTGTGTGCACTTTTTAGTCCAAAAAAAACCATAGTGTGCCGACCTCTAAACTTTTCGCTTTTGTTATTTATTTTTTTATTTGATAATTTGTTTGACGTTAACAATTTCTTTGACGCTTTCAAACTAAGATACATAAGATAGTATAAGTTTAAAGTTGAAGTTTTTAAAGTTTAAATTCCTTTCAGTTTCGCCCAAGTTTTGCATCAAATATTTTAATTTTTTTTTTATTTAACTACAAAACTGAAAATACTTTATGGAGACAGTTAAATTTAAAAGAAGAAAATAATCGTTATAATTGTTATGAATTTTCAACCATGCTATTTATATAGAGCACTTGCAAGTTGATGGTACTTAATGAGCAACAAATTTAAAACTTCCTTTGTCTTCTTCATTAAAAAAATTTCTTTTGCTTCCTTAACGCAAACTTTTAGCTCATTATCTTTTGCAACTTTGCAAGTCGTAGTTCTTAAAGAAGTCACGATTCTCCCGCCAAGTAAGTCCATGGTTAATAAGCAGTATTTTCTGATATTGCAAAGTGACAATTTCAAACTTGGCCAACTTGCAATTTGCAGAGCGTGGAACGAACGCTCATTGCATTTTATTTATTTAAGATTTTTTAATTCCTTCCTTTTTGCACTCAGTACGTGTGACTCGCCTAAGAAGATACTTTGCTTTTTTAAATTTTAATGCTCTATGTATTTTTTCTGTAATAAACTTTCAAGCAATATTTACAAAGACACTAGGAATGGAATAAATGGGATATATTTTGGTCTACAATTTGGAGATGAATTTTGTTTTCTATTTGGGTATACTATTGTTTTATAAACGCTGTGATGTCTCATTCGGTTTTCGATATATTCCACCAAAACCAATCAATTTCAACACAAAACCATACAAATTTTGTTGCTTAAAAGAAATCAGTTCAGATTTTGTGGTAATCTTCTGCGTGGTTTTTGGAAATTTATTACACATTTGACGAAAGACTGAAACTTGCCTCGCAAATTGCGATGCAGAGATAGAAGCGGCACAAACAAAGTTTCCGACAGCCTACAAAATGAGAATGATATGAGATAGCCATAATTTTAATCCGTTATTTAAAGATATTTTTAATAAATAGTATCGCCGTTGGCCAAATTTTGGCGATTCAATTCATGATAGATACACTTTCCGAATACCGTTTTGTATAAAAGAAAGCCAGAATTGAATTCCGTCAATACCCGTAGTAACCTTTTTTGGATGCAGAAGGCTTAAAGTATCTCCAAACTGAATTAAAAAAAAACTGGTGCAGTGCTTTAGCCGTGGTAACCTATTTCCTTTTGCGAGACTTATACAAAACAAAATCGTTATTCATGGACATCCAAAATATCGGCAAAAGTCCAAAAGTATCGAAAAACATCTAAAATATCGGTAAAAGTCGTAAAACATCCAATAATTTGGTAAAAGTCGAAAATATCGGTGAAGGTCGAAAAGTATCGAAAAATATCTAAAATATCGCCAAAAGTCGAAAATTATTGAAGAACATTCAAAATATCGTTAAAAGTCCAATAAATAGTATGGAAAAACATTCAAAATAACGCTAAAAGTCGAAAAGTATCGAAAAAAATTTAAAATATCGGTGAAAGTCGAAAAGCAACGAAAAACATTTAAAACATCGGTAGAAATCGAATATATTGGTGAAGTTCAAAATATATCAAAAAACATCCAAAATATCGCTAAAAGCCCAAAAGTATCGAAAAGAATCTAAAATATCGGTAAAAGTCGAAAAGTATCGAAAAACATTTAAAAATCGGTGAAATTCGAAAAACATCCAAAATATTGGTAAAAGTCGAAAATATCGGTGAAACTCGAAAATTATCGAAAAAAATCTAAAATATCGCTAAAACTCGGAAGTATTGAAGAACATCCAAAATATCGGTAAAAGTCCAATAGTATCGAAGAACATCCAAAATATAGCTAAAAGTCCAAAAGTATCGAATAACATCTAAAATATCGGTTAAAGTCGAAAAGTATCGAAAAATATCCAAAATATCGCTAAAATTCGAAAAACATCCAAAATATCGGTAAAACTTGGAAAACATCCAAAATATTACTAAATGTCCAAAAGTATCGAAAAACATCTAACATCTAAATTATATTGCCTTTTTATAAAACCCTGTGTTTTCATCTCTAACTTTAGAATATCTTGATGTTTTAGGGATATTCTGATATCTAATTTGAATGAAGCAAATTGAAAGTGTTCATATTCATGGCATTTTTATTTAAAGAAGAATTTCATACATTGCCCGCTTTCGGACTTTTTAAAATCTTTCGATATTACGCTCTAACACTGATATGTTTGGGATTGTTTGATTTTTGTCAACTTTTTCAAAACTGTTTGACTATTTCAACTTTAGTTGACCTTTGTCGAATATTTCTGTTTTCAGTAGAGCTCGACGTTTTACGAATTTAATTAGATCTTACCCTTTTTGAATTTACCAACTATTCTATAAAATTGAAATATTTAAAAATTATGAATGGATTTCTGTTTTTTCAAAACTTTAAAAAGCTTTTAGATGTTTTGTCGATACTTCAAAACTCTACTCGATACTTTGCTATATTGGTTGATACTTTTTTATATTACCATAACGAAACATTACTTAGTGCACAAGTTTTGTAAAGAGATTTTTTTTCTACTTTTTATTATTTACTTTATTGAAATACCAACGTAAAAAGTTAAATAATTTCGTTCAGAATATATTTACTCTCAAAAATACACAAAGTAAAAACTATTAACCTTCCAAGAGAAAGAATTTGGTGTTTACACCCACACCAAAGCTTGAGAGAAAATATAATTAAAACGAAAATTGTATTAACATAACGCAGTTTAATCTCATAGCTTGCAATTACACGAGCTAAATTTATTTTAAAAATATTTTTAAATAAAACTTTTAAAAACTTAAAACGCCACACAACCCTTTAATTTTACATTCATTTCAAACCGCATCATTCTTTTGGACGTACCATTAAATTTAGAAAGGACTGATTAAGGACAGTTTTGTAGAGAATTGGAAATTATTTGGTGAATATTTTTGTCAAAAGCATAACATTCTTAAAATATATAGTTTGCAAAACTTTTGTTGCTACAGGAATTGTTTGTATTTAAGGATATCAAGAGAATTAAAATCTGTAATATTATTTTTTTTTTTTAATTAGCCAGAAAAGGCACAAAAACATTTTATAATTCCTCATTTTTCATAAACATACAAAAACACCAGAGTGTAGGTGTTACCACAAATTTAAAAAGTAAATTTTAGACGAGATTGAGATAAACAAAACCAACTATTTTATGCAAATGATAGCTCTACACAGTGTAATATATACAACGTACCAAAACTTATTTTAATTTAAGCCATAAAAGTGAGTTGGTCAGACAGAAAATAAAATCATAGTATAGAGAAAGGCTTTACCCTATTCAAGGACAGTAAGGAATAGACAATATTTGTTTTAAGAAAAACAAAAAAAAAACTCTTACCCATAGAACTTTTACACATTAAACAAATTACGTAAAACAACTGAAAAAAATTATATGTTAAGGAAATATGTATATTGTTTAAGGATGCCTTTGGCAAGCTTAATCCAGCACTGGCCCCCTCTTTGCTCAACTAGCTCTGGTTATTTAAGGCAAATGATATTAGACATGTGAAAAATCCACTTTCGCTAACGAAGTTATTTTAAAAAAAAAAAATTTCGTTATCAAACTTTTTTTAAAAACTCAATTAAAATGATATAGCACGAAGATATCCAGATAATCTGAACTTTTCATGCAGTTCCAGGAAAAAGCGTGGCTCCATTTTTTTTTTAAGTTTTAAGCATTTCTTGACTTCGGTGACCCCTAATGAAATGTTTTGTAGAATATTTTGGGTAACGTTTTAAACCATTATAACTCGTTTCTTGGGAAAAGGGGTCAAACAGACACACAAAAACAGAATATAATGGGTTAATGTGTATAAAAACTGTTCCTTATGTGATTTGGACAACAAGATTTATTCAATTTCGAAAATAAGTTTCTTGTGCGTAGTTTAACTAAAAAAAAAAATTTGTTTCTATGTTTAAGCATCAGATACAATTTTTTCTATACCTTGACTCCAGGTGAAAAATTTGAGATATCACACGGTTCATTACGAATATTTTTGAGATCGCAATTATAAAGACCGCATCAAGCCGAAGTTTTTAATAAAATACCTTGGTTTATATTTAATTACGATCTCAAAAACACTTGGAGTGAATCGAACGACATCTCAAATTTTTCACCTTAGGTCAAGGTATAGAAAAAAATTATATCTGATGCTTAATATTAGGCATTTATTGTTTTTTTAGCTAAAATAGGCAAAAGAAACGAATTTTCGATATTTCACTCCACTGTAAAACTTTAAAACCACGTTTCGGATAAAAGTTGTTCTCTCAAGGTCATAACAAAATCACATAAGGAACAGTGTTTTAAGCACATTAACCCATTATATCCTATTTTTCGTTGTCTGTTTGACCTCTTTTACAAAAAACAGAAACAAAAAAAAACGGCTTATAATGGGTTAAAATATTACACAATATATTCTACGGAAAATTTCATTAGGGGTCACCGAAGTCAAGAAATGCTTAAAACTTTAAAATAATACCTTAACAAAATTAAATTAGCATGAAATGTGTGAGGTCATTATTGATATTGACGATTTTTTGGCATTCGCGGTGAATTTTCGACTTTTTAATATTGATACAAATTGATTCATTATTCCCCCGTTTAAGGGGTAATTTTTTGTGCCTATTTGAGAAATGGTCAAAAATTACCCATTTGTGGGGGATTAGGGGGTTAAAGTTTTCTACAAAAATATTCTCCTTAACATCCTGCATAAATTTTCAGAACGCGTGATATACATCAGATATAAGGATCGTAAAATTTAGTTTGTCGACTCTACACATGTATGGAAAGCTTCAAGGACCGATTAAAAAAAAAATTCGACCTGTTCCAGAAAATCGGGAAGTCACTTATGACTTATTTTTAGCCATATTTTCAGAATATATTGGTTTTTTTCATTTGTGCAAAGTCGTGTAGAACTGTGATATAATCTCTTATCAAACTTTACCTCTAAACTTTTTCGATTAGAGTCTAACTTTCCGAGTTACCTACCTTTGAAATAAAGGCATTACATTTTTAATTGTTTTTTAGCCTTTAATCGGTTTTCCGCTACAAATATAATGTAGTCATTTGTATGAGTATGGGGGTTGACTTGTGTTTACTTCAAAGAGTAATACCTCAAAGAGTCCAATTGGAAAACAAATTTTCCTGAAACCGTGCCTAAGGCTTTCAAACAGAGCTTTCAGCAACTTCAAGCAAAGATTCTCGAAATCAAGCAGGTGTATAAGCAATTCTGACCTTAGATTCGGATTCAGCGTTAAAAAGTACGTCTAGTCAAATGTTTATTCCATTTTTTTATTTAGTGTGCCCATGTAATTGATATATGTATTTTCTTTTCTCTTGACTTTTTCATAATTTCCTATGCTAATACGTCAAATTTTGACTTTTATACGTTCTTCTTTTGATATTTTACGACTTTTTTGATGTTCTCGAATCACACACAAAATCATTACAGGCGATTTGAATTAACTTAAATTTACTGAAATTTTTATAATCTTTTGGCCCATAAGGCGAAATCAAATTAATTGAGCACAAGACTGTTTTAAGATCTTAAATCAAGACAAAAATACTCGGCTGTACAAACTCATCAAGTTTCTAAAAATAAATTTACTCTACAGAATTTATTGACAACACATTTTTTCAAGTGCTTTCTTACAACACCATTAAAGAAAATTTTTCGCTTCAATACAAAATTAAATTCAAAGTGCAATATTTAGAAAAATAAATAGAATCGCTGAAAAACGTGGAAAAAAAATCACAAAAATAAATCTACGTACTTTACAACAAAATCGCGTATTTGAACACATTATTTAGAGTTTTTTTTTTTTTTTCATTATTTCACTTATTCCTTGGTAAATGATACACCCAAAGGAAATACGTATTTTTTAGAATATTTTGATGCCCACTATGGAAAAAAAAATGGAGTTCTCTAACGGCTTGGTGTATTTTGCCTGGTTCATTTAGAGTTCGGACATTCCAAGAGCCGATGCGTGTTCGAGTTTTCATTGAAAGGATTTTAAAATTTTGAGAAACCATATTGGTTCCAGTTATAGGAGCATCATTCCTAACTATGCATGTTTCTTGCACCTCCAAATCCGATGTGCATGCTGCCGAGGCAGGTGGATTAACCACACTCTGGTGGGTACCACTTGGAGAGTTATTTCCCATCGTTTTTCGATCCATGCTTCATTAGTATAATCTTCTCGGCAACGCCCCACGCAGTAAGTTATAAGCTTAAAGCTGGATCCGGCAAGCGCTGCAAATATAGTGGCCAAATTCACTTTTAATTTCAGCCGCCCAATCTGGAACAGACGCTGACCTGGGAGCCGCCCACTCTGGATCAGACGCTTCAGGATTTCGACAAGATGCTTATTTTAAGGCGGCATCGACTCGCCTTGTCAGTGCCAGTTACGGGCATTGTGGGTTTTTCTTTCGAGGCGCAACGCTGTCCAACGCTACACCCTTCCACACCCTGGCTGGTCACCCGCTTTTAGTCGCCTTTTACGACAGGCATGCTTACCTCGGGCATATTCTGACCCCTTACCCGCAGGGTAACTCCTAGGAGTTAAAGGAGAATACATACATACATGGAAAAAAAAATGATTCATTTGTCTTACGAAAACTTGGTTATAATTAAAATTGGCGTAGAGTAGGAAGCCTGAAAATTCCATCGAAAAGAATTATGTTCTCGATGCCGCTTACGAAAAATGCTATGTATGGTTTAGTCTTTTGACAAAATTCAGGATGTGTCACACTGAACGAACAAATAATGAGTCATCCTATTTTTCGTAAGAAGCATCGAAATAACCTAGTTTTCGTCGGAAAACGGTATATAAAATCTGGAGCATTTTACTATTAAACATAAGACCTCGAAAAATTCTACTTTTCGTTGCACATAATGAAACATTCCAGTTTTCATCGCAAAATAGGTAGGTTAGGTAAGGTTCAACTGGAAGCATTTGTCAATGCTTCACATAGACCAAAAAGGACCATAGCGGTACCACAAAATATTTGTGACTTTTAATCGTGCAGATGAATATATTGTTTTACTGTAAACAGTTTTTAGTTCTCAATTAGCTTGAGCGAAAAGACTCCGAGCCATTGCAAAGTCTTTGAGTGATTTTAGATTGACCTCCGATAGTTTTTCTATATTGTTGAAAAAAATTTGTGCAAGAATTTTGAATCTAGTTCTACCGTGGGCAGGACAGTGACATAGTAAATGTTCCAAGCTCTCCTCTTCGTCGTCATCACACCAGGCCCATTCTGTGAGCATGATATACGATCAGGCAGTGACTAGTGGTAGCTTCTGCAATGGTTCTGCATGTTTTACGAGTTAGAGAATATAGTCTGTTTTATCTTTGGAAAAAGTCGGGCAACATTTTTTCTTGTATTTGAGTTAGAACATCTCCGGTTAACCTCACCGTAAAGCTTTTTTTGAAATATGTTAAAATCAAATCAAATCTTTTATGAGAACTCCTGCTTTTGCTTGTTCATCTGCTATTTCGTTTCCATCTATTCCGCTGTGACTTGGTACCCAGATGAGGTATGTAACAAATTTACTGCCTACGGCTTGAAGTAAGTTGTAGCATCGAAGGACTAAGTTTGATTTAATTGTGCAGTTCAGCTTGGCTGTCCACATAGAAATTGATGAGTTCAAAGCCAACTATTATCATCACTTGTTCCGCCGCTTAGCTAATCACCTTGAGCTCAGCTTGGAATATGCTGCATTCAGGAAGTAATTTATGTTTTAGTTTTGAGTTATAAGTGGGAATGAAAATTCCAGCTCCTACCCCTGAATCTTGCTTAGAGCCATCCATGTGTATATTTATAGAATAAGGTGGCCCCAAAAATTCGGTTATCCCAGGTTTCTCTCGACTCTATAAATATAGAGAATTTCCTGTTAAGGTGAAGTGTTGCCCTACAGCAGTCAGTCGAGTATTTGCAAACACGTTTCATGTTGCTATGCCCGAAATTACTGAAGCCAACTAATTCATCTTTCTTAAGTCGAATTGCTGTCTTAAATGCTAATCCTTTGCTTGTTATTCAATAGGTAGCATGTTAAGGATAACATTTACTGATTCTGCTGAAATAGTTTTTAGATCATCAAACACATGAGATGCTGAATTCATTCTAGTAGTTTTAGGAGGGATTTATTTTCAAATTCGTTCTACCAGACAAACTCTCCATATTGTAAAATTAGCCTTACAATGGAGCAGGAAATCCAATGCGCCACGTTAGATTCTGAACCATAAGTACGACTGACTTTGGAGGAATAGAAAGCATTGTTAGCTTTTGCTTCAATATTTTCCAAGACCATTCTTATCTCCTAGGTGACTGTTGTTCGGTCTCGTTAATTTATAAGTAATAGGGATGTTAGGCGCCTTTCGAACATTTCTCTAACAATCCAACTGCTTCGAAAAAATGAATTTCGGAAAAATTTGCATACTCAGTACCCTTAAGCGTTTTTCAGTAATTTTTTTTATTTCTAAGTTCAGGATCAAGGCCGAGACCAAGACTTGATGCACAAGATTTGCTAATCACTAGTTCTAGTAACTCCTTCGTTGAGTTTTAATCCACAGTACCAAAAACGGTCAAAAAAAACTCGCATTGTGATCTCCCATCGATTGTGTTTTGGACCTTGGGCTTAGATTTCACTTTGAAAGCATAACAAAGTAGGGTGGAGCTACTAAACTAAAAATTTGCTTTTATCAAAAATAACACAAATATAGTTAATTCACGAGTCTAAACTGCATTACTGAGACAAAACGCTGATCAAAATGGAAGTACATATGTATTCAAACAAATCTAACCATAATATCCGATGAAAATCGAAATCTGCCAAAACCAAAAAAATGTAATCACAGAATCAACATTCAATAGACTTAACCCATTTTCGGCCAAGAAATTAGAACTATTTTATTTTTTGATATAAAGAATATTTTTAGTGAAATTAGCACCCCTGATGCCAAATCCGTCATCAAAAAATTTTTATGAATTTCTTTTTTTGGGAATTTTTTTTTCGTTTTCACCACCCCTCGCCCCCTAAGTGACGGAACTATTTTTCTTACATCATGCCATCGTCACATAGGTGGGAGCGGTGGTAATGGGAAAACTTTTTGCGAATTTTAGCGTAGCGAGGCTTATGGGCAGCCCCTTTTCATCGAAAACGTTCGATTAATCGAACACTAACTTTGACTCATACCGGAACCTAACAGGTAAAAACAGGTGTTGATTTTTGGATTGCAAGTCATAGCTTGGTCCTTTGGATATAAAACCTCATTATTAATTTTTTTTTATTGTGATTATTTTATATTTTTAATAATTTTTTGAAAAAAGATCCGTCGACAAGGCATTTTTCAATCACCCATCCGAAACAAATGTAGGGGGTGGGGAAGTGGAAAATATTATTTTCGAACAGCCAAAAGATCAGCGTAATACAAAGCACTAAAAATCTTTTTGATATCATTTACTTTCATTGTTTAAAAAATTATTGAAAATTGTCAATTTTACTGTACGCACGCGAACAGCGACCGAAAATGAGTTAAGGTAACAGAGCATTTCCTTCAGGTTCTTGAAAGTATCGCAAAGTTTTAAGAAGTTTCGAAAAATCTAATGGTACTGAAAAAATGTTAAGATTCGATTAGAACGAAGAGAAAAGCTTAAACTACACACAATAGACTTTTAGTAATGTGAACATTGACTGCAGACCTTGGAATACATTTACTCCAGAGACAGTTCTTAGGTTTTTACTATTTTCTTTTTTCCACTGTACAATCATCATCTTCATGGATTTCAATTGTGTACTTTTTTATTTTTTTTGCTTCTCTTGCAAAAAGTAAACATATTTCTTACTTTTCTCCAATGCCAAAACTTAACTTTACTGCGTTGCGTACCAAATAAGCGAAAAGTAATATAAAAAAAAAGAAAAAAAAGTACAAATTACAAAAGTAAAAATGACTCTGAGAAGGAAGGCGAAAAAACGGCAACACTGTGAAATACACTAAGAATAAGCTAGACAGAGTCTGTGCTTGCAGCAGCGCCATTCATTATTATTGATGCACCAATGAACCGAATGATGGATAGTTTTTGAATGAACCTAGTTAAATGTTGATCCTTTTAGGGTTCGTTGCACAATAAAAATTGCAACAATTTTTTTTCTTATTTTTTTTCTCCTATCGCATTTCCGTTGCTTTTTTCGTACTTTCTACTTGAAGAATAATTAATAAAATGATGGATGTTAAAGAAAAAGAGAATTATTGCCAATATACTGCCAGTGTTAACTGAAGGATTTTGCTTTTCGTTTTCAAGGACAATTTGTGATATAAGGGGAAGAAGAAATTCATTTTATATTGTTTACAAAAACTAATTGATTTCTTCGCCTGGAAGACGAAAACGAATCATAAAATGATTTTTAATTTTATTAATTAATATTTGAGGCGGAAGGAAATTCAAATATTAACATAACAATAACTATGATTTCCAAGTGTTGATATCTGGAAATGGCTCTTAATATTTGCTGTAAGCATTGCTTACAAAGCAGGATCATTAATGATTAATGATTAGAGCACATAAACGAAGGCGCTATATGATTCTCAACAAATCTATGCTAAAGGTAACTATACATAACTTGTCAGTTTGATTGTGATAACACAAACACAAAAAAAAGGATACATGCCAGAGTGGAGACCCCCTACACCCATTTTTGGGGCGCTGAGCCCGAAAATAAAATTTATCTGATAGCCCATTTTTGCGCTACCGCCCTCTTCTACCCCCCTGTGGGTCGAAATTCCCCTTGGTATAAACTTTCGAAATTTGTGTATTCGTTAGATTCTTGGGTAATCAAAAAGAATTATAAAAAATTGTTTCAGCCACAAAGTCACCCCCTAGCATTCCTTTTAACCGCCCAAAGGGGGTTGGAAGTTAATTTTTTATGAAAATTAAAACTTGTTGTTCTAAGGTCATCATAAAATCACGCAACAAACAATTTTTTAAAACATCTTAACCCATTATATCTTGTTTTTATGGTTATTTTTGCCCCTTTTTCCAAAAACTGGGTTAAAATGGGTTAATTATTTTGCAAAAATATTCTACAGAAATTTTCACTAGGAGTCGCATAAGATAAAAAATGCTTAAAAAAGATGTCTGCTTATATTGTTAAACCTTTCTCAAGATATTGTAGCTCTGGTGAAAAATTTATGTGTGCGGGAATTTTTTGCGTGGAAGAATGTATTTTTTCTTCATATAAAAATTAAACTGGTTAAAATTTGTATCGAAAATATCAAAGTTGGTCGGAATTTCATTCCCCGAAAGTTTCACTTGATGTAAATAAGCAAGGTTTGTTCAGTTTTAGGGAACATTTGTTGGACATTTACAAAACTGAAAAATTATCCTTAAAACAAAAAATTACAAAATCAGCGACAGAGATCTTTGCGAGAACTACAGAGCTAACGCGAAAATAAATTCAGCTTCGCCTTAAGTTCTAAGCTTAAAGCTTAAAATCTATTTAAAAAATTGAACATATGAAATACAAAATTTTTCCATCATCTTTCGGTTTTCTAAATGTTGGTGATTTTACAATCTAACAGGGCTATTCAACACGTCTTAAGTAACTTAACAACGCAAAAAAAAGTGATATCCAAACCTTCAGGACCCCCGTCACTCTTTAGTTTTAGCGGAGGAATAAGAGTCTTATAGATAAGATCTTTACAAAGTTAAAGCTAAGGTTGGCTTTGAAGTCCTACAACCATATGTAGTGCTCAGCAGTGGCTAGAATTTGTTTTCAAGGCTAGGGGCGATAGGGCGTCTATCGCCCTATGGGGCACATTCATTGAAGCGAGAAAATTTTCTGTTACGGTAAAGTAAATTATATTCCAGCAAACTGGAAAAAATTGTCAATTTGATGACAAGGAATATAATTAATTGTACGATTTAAGTGTTGAATGCAAATTGTGACAACTAGGGGTGCATTATTTAAAAAAAAAAATTAGTGAGCTTATTATAAAGAAAGCAATGTCACTGTTCTGTACAAATCTTTATTGCTACTCGTATATTTTGACAGTTTATGAAGTAAATTAAATGACATCCATGAAATACCATTTTTCACATTTATTATGCAAAAACAAGAAACACCGAGCAAATACTTGTACAACAACAAGAACAACTGGTAAAAACGAGAGCAATATTACATGTTTACATTAAGTGCATTCACACAGTGCTGCACATTGTTTGCTTCAATCCACTCCAGCTACACCACCTACGCTTCACCACCGCCGTCATCATCTCTAAGCACAACTTCGACACCAGCCTGGGCCACCCTATAATTTGATATGTCGTTTGGCATTTGTTTTTCTTTTGGGAATTCATTAAATGGAAAAAATGTTTTCTCTCACACCTCCTGCTTTTTGTGCTCCTTTCAAATATGTACTTATTTTTATTTTTTGCTGGGCAATGTATTTTCATTTCAATACCCTATACACAGCATAAACGGATTAGTGGAAATTATAGGAGAGTGCAGATTTGCATTCTTAAACAGCATCTGTTTCTGTGAAAATCCCTACATTCTTTAGTCAAATAACTTAACACGTTGAGTGCCACCATACAAGCAAAATGTCCTCCGCCAGGTGCCACGTGAACAGTCGGCGGTACACACTTAAACTTCAATACTTTAAACTTCACGCCATTTTATGGAACAAATAACACTTATAAGCACAAATCTCTTTCCACAAACTCATTATACATATACCCCTATAGATCAATATTCAACAGTTATTAAAAGTCGCCATTTTTTCATACATATTGAATTTGTATGGTGGCACAGCGCTACAAGTAAAGTGTGTACCGCCGACGGTACACATGGCACTCAACGTGTTAAAAAAGTAGGAAAAACCTTCCCAATAAAAGTAAGAAGTATCAATTTTTGCACAATTTAATTAGCTGTAAAACTTTGAGACGTTGAAAAGTCATAGTCAAAATTGTTCTGTATTTTTTTAATAATTTCATAATTTATTAGTATTACTTTTTCCCTTAAAGTGAGCTATTATTGGAAAGTTATGATCATCCTAAGACGACATCTTGAGACCCAAGGAATGTGATTATTGATTTATAACAGCGCAAGGTTGAATCTCATTATGATATCTTAAATTAGCTATAACTTTCTCTGAAAAAATTCTAGATAATCATATATGTAAGTAGTTCGATTTGAAGAAAAAAAGTAGTATTCAATCATGAAATTTCTAGGAAATAGCAGAAAAATTTGTTGTATCCTTTATTTAATTTGAAGTGTATAAATAAGTATCATAATTTTGATGATCAACAGTAATTTTGTCGAAAAATATATTAATAATTTTTTTGAGATCTTAACCGTACCTAAATGGCGTTAATCAAACAATAGTTCTGAGTTAAATTATGAAGTACTAAAAGTGTATGAAAAATTAATATTTTGGCTCAAAAAAAAATATATTTTTCATATTAGATAATTTTGGTTAGCAAATAAGCTTTACAAAAATCACTGAGCCGAAAACCGAATTTCACATTTACAAAATCCAATTCACCGAGAAACGTCGAAGAATTAAAAAAATTACCTCAAAAATCAATGTTTTTGAGTTGAGCGACGTCTACAATTAGACCTTATTTTATGCACAGTATATTATTTTTGCAAAAAACAAACTTTCAAAGGCTTTAAGTAAATCCATATTTCAAAAGTTAATGATTTTTTTAACACCCCTTTTTATACCCTACACCCAGGGTATATTCACTTTGTCCTTCCGTTTGTAACGCAGAGAAGAAGGCTTGGCAGATATAGAGAAGTATATATATTCTTGATCAGCGTCACCTCCTGAGTCGATATAGCCATGTCCGTCTGTCTGGCTGATTGGCTGGCTGGTTGTGTGTTGAAATACACTTTTTGGGAAAACTGAGCAAGATATTTCAATGAATTTTGGTACACTGCCTCCGTCGTCAAAGATAGCTCGGAGGGTTGAAAGTAAGCCAAAGCGGTCAACGCACACGCCTACCGCCCATACAAAAAATATATTCAAAATGCAATTTTAGGAGCATTTTTCACGACAATGCAACCAAAATACGCATAAATACTAAAAATTGTATGCGCAAGCTGTAAAAAAAAACTGAGCGAATTCGGACAAGAGGGCGTGGCACCTCTCATATAAGCAAAAGATTTAAAACGCTATACTGAAAGAGTTTTATGAGATATTCAAAACAAATTTGACTCAGACACTAAGAATCATAAATGAAAGCTCTCAACAAAAACAGGGTGAAATTGAACCAGGGGGCGTGGCACCTCCCATATGAGCAAAAGTTTCAAAATGTTATACTGAAAGAGTTTTTTGAGATAATCCAACCAAACTTCACTCAAATACTAAAGACTAAAAATGTGCGCTCTAAGCTAAAACTAGAAGAACTCGGACATGAGGGCGTGGTACCTGCTATATAAGCAAAAGCTTCAAAACGCTATACTGAAAACGTTTTTCACTTTGACACTTAAAACTATAAATGCAAGCCCTGAACAAAAACTGGGTGAACTCGGACACGAGGGCGTAGCACCTCCCATTTGAGCAAAATTTTGAAAATACTGCAGTGTAGGGTATTTAATGTTTGGCCAGGCCAAATTTTACACCCTTACTAGTTGTATTTCATCTACTACTTATATAAAAATTAGATTTTGTTTATTTATATGTTTGTTACTTATGGACATGAAAACTAATTGACCAATTTCAATGAAAACTTCACAGTATCTTCGTATTAGAAAAAGCTAGATCAAAGGCTATAAAACTGGGTGGTGCCACGCCTCCGTATTATTAGTTCGTAATATCTCTAAAACTAAGTACTTGACGCAGATAATTTAAATTTGGTACATGCAAAAAGAGTGCCAAGACAAATACTGTTCATTAAAAAAAAGGGCGGTTCCACTCCTTTAAAAAAATGTCGTCATACCCCTGAAACTATTTAACGAACACAGATGATATTTGGTACACTAAATGCATCGCGACAATTTACATTCTTTGCTGATGCCCCGCTCTCTGTACAAGACAAGGTGAAGCAACGCACACCGGGAAATGCTAAGTAGTAGTATATAGATATATGTAGATATTGGCATATTTCAACAGTAAGTAAGTACGTAGGGTATTAAGTTTTTAACGTTGCTGCATATAACACCCGTAGGTTCTATTTATTTTTACTTTAAAACGATCCTTGTGATGTCGCTCTGCCGTTTTCTGGACGTGTGGCTAGAGGTGGTGTTTGTATTTGTACAAGAGTGTATGTATTTATTGTGTACGTTGCGTATCAGTGTAGCTTTAACATTTCTGTAATTTTTTTGTTGTCTTTTCTCCGCTTGCATGACTTTTCCATGCCCACTACATTTTTATTTGTTGTATATATATTTTTTTTTTTGCATTGTTACCAAATAATTGATAAATTGATTGACTGACTGCGTATTTATTTCAGTTATTTAAAAGCAAATAAACAAAAGCGTATTATTTCGTGCGTCAATAAGTTAATTTTTGCGTTTGTTTGCCAAAAAAAGAAAATATTTCTTTAACCTATTGTAGACCTTGTGGAATCTGTTTGTTTAGTGGTTTTTTTTTTTTTTTTTTTTTTTTTTGTTATTTTAAATATCAACAACAAAAAAATGTCCGAAATATACAGTGGTATTTTATTGCAATCGGTCTGTTTAAACTTTGAACCGAATAATATTTTTTTTCGAAAATGCTCTTTTTTGAAATGTTTTATTTGTATTAAAGTCTATTGTAAATTGTAATATTATAATTTTAATCTTACCAGCTTGCCGCTGCTATTGGAAAATAACTTTTCTAGTTAAGAATTAGAAATATATCAAATATTCATTTCGTGAGGAAAGAAGCATAGCTATAGAATTATGGTTCCGATTATCTCTGAGTAAAATATCAGTCAACAAGGTATCAACGAGAGCACATCGGCAAGTAGTAATTAATACTCAAAATCATCTTATTACATTACATCACGGATCTTATAAAGATTGAAGGGAAGATTAAAAAAGCTCAAGCTCATTAGTATTATTTTTTCCTCTTTTTTTAAGACATTTATATTTTGTTTTACTAGAAGTCTCTAAAGAATGCTGCTTTAATGGGATAGATATGAAAATGTTAAAAATAGTCTAGCAATTTCTTGGTTCTTTGCCTTACTTGAGGTAATCTTGTACGCAAAACATTGCGTTATAGTTATGATAATTAATAACCTAAAGGAACTCAAACCACTTTTTTATAATTTCAAAAAAAAAAAATAAAAAATTTGTTCTATTGTAATACAAAAGTTCCGAGTATTACCGCCCAGCAAATATTTTCAATATGTTCACGAGATTGCATTCTTATCCTCCGCGATTCTTTGCTCGGGAGAAACTGTTCGAAAGTTTCGAATCTTCTAAAAAAAATCCACAAATAACTCCACAAAATTAATCCGCCAATGCTATACAGGAAGAGTCAGCAGACAACTCCCCAAATGTTTTTTAAAGCGACAAAATAAACTATACAGTTTTTTTTACATTTTTATTTGACGTTTTGACTTATTAAAAAAAAAAAAATTTAAATAAATATAAAATGGCGTGTCTATCGTGTAGCTTGACATTTTGCTACGTGAAAAATACCGGGCCTCCAAAATATTGGCTTTTAGAATAAAACCTTATAAATTTTTTTGAAATTTCTCAGCAGCTGACCTCATGGCATAGTCGGCCATCTTGTTTCGTGTAAAACTCGTTTAGAAGAATTATAGTTATTTGCGAAACCATCTTCTACAAGAGTCTTAAGAGAATATTTTTTTTATTCGCCTGGAAGAGCATTAAGCTTGGCATATAATGATCCTCAGAAGAGAGCTTAAAAAATATTCTGTTATTCGCGCTGAAGCTTTGTCGCGCAAAACTCGAGTAGAAGAGTTGAAAGTTCATTGCCAAGATGTCTGTTTTTTAATAACACTAGCTTACAGCAGAAATGTGATTTGGTTGCCACTATAAAATTCTGTAAAATGACTCCCTGATTCCGAAAATAACTTTTTTTTATTTTCCACGGAGACGTTTACGAGAAATCCACCTTTTCCTGTTTTTGAAGGGGGGGAAATATAATCTCATATAATCACATATATTTCGTAAACCAGTTAATACGGAACAAGATCGGATGAAAAATGACAGCTCTATTCGAGATTTAGTGAATAAACTTACGAAATTTTTGTTTTGTTAATTAAATAGACAGTTATTTAGTAGGTTCACTCACTAAATCTAGAATAGAGCTGTAATTTTTCATCCGATCTTGGTCCGCATTGGCACGAAATTTTTGTAATAAAATATATAAATGACAAAAATAATAAAACTTGACTTTTTCTATATTTTCGAACAAGAAAATTTTAACGGCGTTAAAGAAAGATTCTGAAAATCATCGAAATTTGAAATTTGGTTTACTATAGATTAGCTAATTTTCATCTGATATCAACAAATGACCCAATGTTAAAAAGGCATTATTTTGCCTTTTTTAGCCATTTTTGGTTTTTAGGTCATTTTCCATTGTATACGTCATTTTTTCGAGGCATTTTTGTGGTTTTTTATGCTTATTTTTAGTTTTTAGGTCATTTTTCAAAGCTTACGCCATTTTCTGAGGCAATTTAGTGGATTTTTATATTTTTGTCACTTTTCTACAATAAGTTTTAGATTGAGATCGTTGCATCTTTGTTTTTCGAAACAGTAAAATCCAAAGCAGTTGGAGAGGATCTACAAAATTTTTCCAGAAACAAAATAAAGGGTTGATTAGCGTACATCAAAACTAGTTCTTAATCCATACCAGAAGGTATAGAATCTTTGTAGACAACATCATTGTCTTTGGAAAATGGAATTGCTTTGATTAGAAGTGTAAAAGAAAAGCTTAACGCGTTAATGCTGGTGGGAATGTTTTTAGAAAATTTATTTACGTGCTGGATAAAAAGGTTGAATATTAAAGTTTGTGTCATATTGTTGAATTATAAAGTGGCAACATTTTTGGAAATAGCCAACTAAAATCAAATCTTTCTTTTAAACATGCCCATTTCATCAGTTCAAAAGTAAAAAGAAGTTTTTCGGTGTACACTGTACAGCAACATTTTAACTGAGAGTATAGTAAAAGGTCGTGTTATTTGGAAAATTTAAAAATTTACGTTGTAATTTACTGGAACGCAAATTAGTAAATTTTTTTTAACAAAAAAGACTAAAAATATACAGTAATTTTAGTTTTTTAGGGCATTTTTTCATTTTTATGGGTAATTTTTTAGGGTTTTTAAGGGCATTTTGTGATTTTTTTCGGTCATTTTTCGATGTTTTTAAAGGCATCACAATCCGAGCCCTGATTATAACTCCGTTATTTATCCATCGATTTTCTAAATTAGTATCTTTTTTTTACTGGGGTTCTTTAGACTTTTGCACAATGAAGTTTTTTAATTTTTACCGAATTTTTTTTTTTCAAGAAAATATATGAGATCATATTTTGCCCTCCCTTCAAAAACAGGAAAAGGGGGATTTCTCTAAAACGTCTCCGTAGAAAAAAAATTAAAATTATTTTTGGAATCAGGGAGTCATTTTACATTAGAATTTGATAGTGGCACTCAGATCTTTCGGAAAGAGAATACTTTTTTATGTGCCTGAAAGAATGATATTTTTGATTTGTAAAGATCTTCTAGAAGAGCGTTAAAAGAGCCTTCTGTTACTCACGGAAGTAAGTTCATCCTAAAATAATGAAAGATTTAAAGATTTTCCAATTTTTTTCTGATTGAGCTTTAATCAATGAGAGACACACGAATGAAAATTATTTTCAAAAATAGTCTGACTACAGCCACTGGCCTGATAATGCTTCGTGTTTTCAGTTTAACACGATTCATTCACCTTTTGCTTTCAAAAATTATCAGAATATATTCTCAAGTTAACAGCGAATAATATAAAACGATTTTCAAAAAATTCCCTTTCATAGAAACCTTTAAAATTATAGGCGCATAATCATAGTCAAAATAAAGCACACTTTAAGATCAGTAAAATATGTTTTTAAATAGAGTATGCTTTAAGTCAATCATAGTCGATTTAAAGCACACTCTATCGCTAAAAGTATACTTCAACTTTAAAATAGGAAAAAGCTGTTGCTAAAACAGTTAGCAATCTCCAAAAGCAGAAAAATGTCACTTTATGAAAATTTTCAGTGTTTTGAATTTATGATTTTGTGTTAAAAAATATCAAAACCTTAAATTTTTGAGAAACTGCAAGAGATTTCGAGTTTGTTGTATTTTATTTCATATTGGGTAAAGATTTGGAAAAACCACAGCGCATTGTTAAATTGATGTTTAATATAATATTAAAGGTGTTCCTGTCCCGATAATCATACAAGCCCTCTCTACCATGTGATTTTTTGGAAGCAACCCTTTTCTGCACCGCTCGGGTTCTGCTTACATTTATTTTCTTTAGTAAATAATTGTATAGTTATATTATTAATTTGCTTACTTTTATTTCATCTATCATTGCCAAACAGCCATTCCATGCCTAGCGTAACAAGATCTGCCACACCCTTTCCGATTTCGCTGAAATTTGGTACATGGTTTCGTTTCATGTCTTTGGCAAATGGCAAAAAAAAAAAAAAAAAATTGCGATTTTTTTTTTGTGGCTTGTGGAGGCGTGCAAAAAGTGGAAAAATCGGTAAAATGTGAGAAACTCTCCTCAAATTATTGTCAATAACTTGGCCAATACGCATTCGATTTTCATGTTTAAACCTGTTTTGGAAAGGTATTAAATCAGGCTATAAGCACAAAATTTTTCGTGGTTGATAAAAAGTACTAAATTTACTACTATTTTAGCACTAAACTACAAAAAACGTGCCCAGGTACACATTTTTTACCTTCCAAAATATATATCTTGGAAAGAAAAAAAATAATCTTTCATACGAAAAAGAGGGAAAATTGGTATGTACAAGGCTTAGAAGTTATAATTTTTTGAAAATTTGAAAAAAAGGTCTGACCACAAAATGGCAAACTGGAACATTTGTTAACCTATTTTCATGCTTGGACCATTTTTAGAAAGGTATTGAATCACGCTATGCGCGCAAAGTAAATGCTTAGTGTATGGTAAAAAGTACAAAATTTACTACTATAGCTCCTGTTTTCGACCTTTCAAAATATTTTTCTGGAATAGAAGACAAAACCACTTTTCACATGAATTTAAAATGAACATCGCGTCTTTTATGGTATACGAGTAATGTTTTTTTGAACATTTCAATAATTCGTATTATGTAAGTTTTTTTGTAATTTACATCATTTTAAATTCCTCGAAAGATTTTTTAAATGAAATACGCCATGCTGCAATACGGTTACGTCCTGAGGGACTTAGAAAAAAAATTGGTATCGACGCGGCATGGCAGTTTCTCACCAAAAAGGGCCTTGCATTCGTATTTGCGGTTCCTTTAAGCAAAATGCTTGAAGAGCAAGAAAACAGAGACCTTACCAAAGCCAAATATTTGATGCTAAGTTACTTTTTGAATGGAAACACAGTAAAAAGTCCGATACAGTTTACCA
This sequence comes from Calliopum simillimum, assembly GCA_951812925.1. Taxonomy (NCBI): domain Eukaryota; kingdom Metazoa; phylum Arthropoda; class Insecta; order Diptera; family Lauxaniidae; genus Calliopum; species Calliopum simillimum. Next base: position 87,704,543 of record OX638369.1, on the reverse strand, counting down.
ATATTGTACAATTGATGCATATTAAGGAACTGCATCACAACTATGTAACGCTTTTTTACTAGGGACCCAAAAATTTCATAATTTTGTTCCCTTACGACGTAACCGTATAGCAGCACCGCGTATTTCGTTTTAAAAATCTTCCGAGAAATTTAAAATGATGTAAATTACAAAAAAACTTACATAATACGAATTACTGCATTTACTGAAATGTTCAAAAAACAAAAGACATTTGAATTTTTTCAATATCAATAATTTTTTTTTTTTTTTAATTTGACATGAAAATACAAAAAAACTCGCTCAGTTGATTTTTTTCTCTCTATTTTTGCAAAGAGTTACCATATTGAATTGTTTTCTGCTCAACATAGTCGCATCTTCGTAGAAGCATGCTCTCAACTGACTATGGTAGTTGCAGAATTAAAGTATACTCTATCTTTTTAGTATTTTGCTAACAGAAGCCGGCTTTTATGAGGGACTATGATTATGCGCCATAGTTTTTATTTTTCAGTAGATACAAAACCTGGTTATTATGTTCAGAATTATCCATATAAATTGAAATTTAACCACTTAAGGAAAGCTTTTATCAATTGCAACAGAATTTAGGTTATTTATTTAAGAACAGATTGTAAATTTTAACAGCCTTATTGAGATATCTTATATTAACATTTTATATTAAAAATCGATTTATTCGTATTTGTATTGTGTATTCGAATAATAAAAATTTCTCACGTACACATGGCTCTTTTTTGTATTTTTTTTAATTTTATTTGTTTTTCCATTTTTTTGTTATTTTTTAGGTTACGTTGATATATTTCCTTGGGCATTTTAAGTTTTTATTTTATATGTATTTTTCGTTTGGTTTTGATTGACAAGAAGTATAATAAAATTTATCCTTAGGTCAAACAACAAAGATACGGCAGGATTTTTTTTTTTTTTTTTTTTTTGTTTATGTTATATTTTTCACTTATATTCTCGTAGTTACAACAATAAAATTTTAAATAATATATTCATATTAATAAACAAGTTGTTTATACAGATGCTGTAATATTCTGCTTTATGAAAGGACAAAACATTTAGTTATAAAAGGATGAGCGTTCTCCAGATAATTGCAAAAAAAAGCAGAGAACAAAGGAAGTGCAAATAATGAAGTCCACTGTATGTGCATTGTAATTTATGATAAATTGATGATGCTATTCAAAATTTATTACAAAATCAAAACAGAAAAAAAAACAACAAATTATTCATTAACACTAAAAAAACTTCATAGCCAGTATATATTTGCCACAGAGATAATACAGGCAATTTTGTTCTATTTTTAGCGAGTTCATCAGCTTTTCCTTATACTTCAACACCTCGTTGTCCTGACTTGCCAACTTCTGAGATGTCTCAAGAAAAATAAAATATTTTTTTTAAGTGTTTTTGGATTAGCATTTGTGTAAAAAAACAGTATTTAACGGATTATCCAATGTTCACTATTCGTATATGAAAGGGAAATCGACATAAACGGCTTTAAACGATGCCGTAACTGTCATTGAAAAATCTCTCTTTTATAAAGAATTTGCTCTTGCTGCTTTTACTGATATAGAAGGAGCCTTCAACAATATTTTTCCTAGTGCTGTTATTACGGCACTCGACCGCATTGGTACAGAAAAATGTGTTCAACTTATTGTTAAAAACATAGGAGCAACAGGATAATTTCGTCTGAATTAGGAGGATTTTCCCTTATCAGATCGGTATCAATGGGTACACCACAGGGTGTGTTATATCCCCGCTACTTTGGTTTCTTGTTTGTAGATGATTTGCTGCGAATCATAAGTCGACAGGGTGTCAAGGTGGTAGCTTATGTTGATGATATTCTTTTGCTTGTGTCAGGATGCGACTTAAATATTTTAAGTGACATAATGTCTTAAGCTCTTAAAAACATTACATTGTGGACCGCAAAGTGTGGATTGAGCATTAATGCTCAAAAAATGGTTCTTATGGTGTTCACGAATAAATACAAAATATCAAGTTCTCGGCATCCAACTCTTAATAACGTTCGTTTGCTTCGCAAAGAAAGTGCCAAATATCTGGCCGTAATACTCGATAGAAAATTGTCTTGGAAAATTAATAAAGAAGAAAGAGCACGCAAAGCATGTGTTGCTTTTTACACATGCAAAAAGATGTTTAAAAAAAAAGTAGTTTTGTGGATGTACAAGGCCATCATAAGACCAATTCTGACCTACGGAATTCTTGTATGGTGGTATGGCGGAAAGCCTTAAGCAAGCAAACCTTTTTGGCAATCGTATCAAAAATTCAAAGAATGGCAAGTATAGGAGTTAGCGGAATTGTTAACACTGTGCCCTCTGTAGCTCTCGACGCTTTGCTTCATTTAGAACCTCTTGATATTTACACTATAGGAGTTGCAGCAAAGAGTGCTATCAGGTTGAAGGAATCTGGCGTCTGGACGTCAAAACCTTATGACCATGGTAGTATTTTTGCACAATTCCCTTGCTGCGATATTGATAGTGGAACTGATTACATCACTCCCACTCTCATGTTTTCAACCAATTTTCAAGTGAAAACACCTGAAAGAAGTGGTTGGACTCCGATTCTGGGTTTTTCCAAAAATTTGTGTAACAGTAAATCTTTTGCTCTACCTCGCTACTGTAGTTTATTTTAAGCAGAAATTCTAGCTGTCTAGAAAGCTTGCCAAATTATTAAACCCAAAATTTATGATCGTAATGACATTTACGTTGATAATCAGGCAGCTATTTAGGCTCTTAGTGCCAACACTACTACTTAAGTCTAACTTAGTCCTAGATTGCAGGAAAGCCCTATGTGAAGTAGGGCTGCTAAGTTATCTTATAATATCTTAGGTTCTTCGACACAGCAATTTCATTGGCAACGAGAACGCTGACGAACTTGCTAGGAAAGGGTCTTCAACTGACACAATTTCTGAAACCACTTGCATTAATTAGAGCCAACATTGGCTCAAAATGTATTTTGTGGCCTAACTTTAGATGGTTTATCTTAACAATATATTCTACGTCGAGGGCGATATGACCACTTTATGACTCTAATAGAACACGAAAAATTATCTCATTAGACAAACGAACCCTCAGAACATTAATTGGCGTCATTACAGGGCACTATTTTATTGGTTGGCACGCCTCAAGGTTGGGGCTTACCGAAAAGGGAGATCTGTAAAGATCCTGATGTCGAAGAGTCTATTTTTCATTTCCTTTGTGAATGCTTGGCGTTGGCTAACCGACGTTATAAAGTGTTCGAAAGTCACTTATTCGACTCTCTTGAAGATATCGCTCAAAAGAGTCCCAAATCCATTTTGGAGTTAATAAAAATTTCTAAATGGTTCATATAGGTTGACAACGAAGTTATATATCGGATATACAATGGGCCCAATCGCGGCCTAAGTTATGATAACGACTGCCATCTTCCGTGCTAATCTAACCTAACCTATAGCCATTTGAATAATATAACCTATCTAATCACGTACAACATTTGACTAACATTTAACTAACATGAAAAATATACTTCCTCATGAACTCTTGCCCGCACTTTTTGCAGTCGTAAACACTGAATAAGTTAGAAAAAGTGGACAAAATTTCATAAAACGAAGGAATTTGATCAAATAAAGAAAGGTTAGAAATAGAAAAAAATTCTAGTTTTTTGGAGTTTTTTATGTAAAATTTTCGATGCCGAATACTTCGAAAACCAAATTTAAATTGTTCAAATTACTGACTTTTTGCTTTATTAAAAACAGAATACTCTCAAAAGAAGAATATTTAAGGAAGATTTTCCCAGCAGAAAATAAAATGACCATCTTCAGAAGTGGAGTATTCGTTGGATGTTCTGAAAAGTAGTGAAAGAACAAACTACTCCTTTTCACAATGTTTTCGTTTGATTTCGTTCTTATTTCAGTAACCGACCACGCTCGTGTTTTTATTTTCATATCATAACTTTTCCAATCGAAAGTATAATGATGTTCTGTTCAGAATACGCCTTTCAATCGAAGGCATAAAATGATGTTTTAGCGCAAAGAAATACAAAAGACACACTTGCGTTTCCCATAGCCTAAAAGAAGAAACCCGACCCCCAACTATTCCGATTGCACCTTCTTTTAGAAGGCAACAAAGGAATGATACGATGGGCTGCCAGCGCTGAACAAAAGGAAAGTGTTTTCTGTATTGGCAATGGAATGATTCGAACAACGAAAGGAATATGTCAAAAAGCTATGTTTGGATGATAAAACATTCTGCTCGATTGCTGCTAAAAGATGCCTGTTCTCCTGAAAAGAAAACAGTTGGCTCGCCTGCCTGGTACCCAGCAAATAGTAAGGAATGAGTAATGGCTTTAAGGTTAAAACTTTTAAAATGTATCAATTAATTGTTGCCATATAAATTATGTTAAATAAAGAATTTCTTGCAAACAAATTTTTTAAATATTAAACTCAGTTTTCAGAAGTTTTGCTTGATTCATGTATTGACTCTTTGAAATGCTTTATAGCGATATTTCTTCTTTGTTTTTATACATGAACAAAATTCTATTCTTTGTCACGCACAAGGACTCAAATATATGTATATATAGTTACAATATAAATCAATTAATTTTTCGTAAGAGAAAAATAATTGTTTGTATTGGTTTGGTGTTTTTTATTTATTTATTTATTTTTTTGTTCGTATTTCATTTCATTGCCTTAAATATTTGTGTAAAGAAATGTATCCTTCAGCATATACTAAGATGAATATATTTTTTTTTTTTTTTTAGAAAATCAATTAAGTTTGCATGATGGAGGTGTAGAGTGTTTTTGCATTTTGGTTTTTTCTATACCGACAATGGTTTAACAAGAACTGATTTCTACCATAAAGGAATGATTTTTTTTTTCGCGTTTACTTTGTTACGGGTGGATTAATTTTATTATGCTTGTTATATTCACAACTCAGTAAACTAAAGGAAAAGTACATTAATTTCTTTATCCAGACGGCTTTCTCATTAATTTATTTTTATCTGGCTTTGGTCTTGTAACTTGTAACCCTCTAACAAAAATGGCCATCTAGATTATAACTTAGCTAAAAAAGGGAACTTTGTTGTTATTTGGCTGAGTCAAGGTCATATTTAAACGTGTTTAAAAGATTTGAAAATAATTTTTAATTATTTTTTTATTTTGCTTTAAGATTTTGGTGTATGTCCTGGAAAATAAAACATTATTTATGTATCAGAAAATTTTTGTAAAGATATTTATGTAAGTGTTGTAGAAAAACAGATGCCAATGAAAATTTGCAGTGCAGTTAAATGTGCAAACATAACTTTCAATGAAGTGGTTCCCGAGTTTTACTCTTATCTTTAAGGCAAACTCGGGATTTTTGTCAATTCTAACGTACTTGTTTTAAGGGCGTAGATGGTAAACAAAGGGTGTTGAGAACATAAAAAAATGATAATATGGTCTCTGTCATATTTAGAAAAATCCGTTTTATTTTTTTTTAAATGAATAGCAATGTATAAAAAATTACAAAAACCTGCAAAATGTACCTAATAATTAACAAAAGTACAAGCATGCAACGAAAGTTTTAAAAATTGGAACTTTTCACCGAAATATGGTACAAGCTTCTTCTTATAAACTATGTTCTAAAAGTTTTGGCGTTCCTGAAAAATTAGGCCAAATTTTTAAATTTCGAATTGATAAATCGGCTCCAATTGTCCAAAAATTTCTTTTCAGATTTTTGAGATTTTAATATTGAGCCCTGATTTTTCCCTACGGCTCATTAATCCGCCTGTCTTTGATTCGTTTATCTGTTCTCTGTGATCATTTACGTATGTAAAATTCTTAAAGCCGTTGCAAATGAGGAAGAAATTAGAAACATTTGAAATATTTTAAAAACAAATAACTGTCGCCGTGAGCAAGATGCTGCAAGGTGACAAAACGGAATTGGGGAAAGTTGTTGCTCAGTTCAGACAAGCTAACAAGTTTAATTCAAGCTACTCGTGTAGCATTTCATCTCTATAAACAAAAATTTATCTCTGAAGATATTTAACATCCAAAAATATAAATCACTAGCTGGCACGGTAGCGATTTTGTTCGCCTGTTCCCGATGACCCTTACATATGTTCCAAGTCCCTGTCGTCCTTCTCTTCTAACCCCTCAGGTTCTTCAAGGTGAATAGAATATATATTTATGTACCAACTTTTATAATGATAGCTACTATAAGCCTAGAAATACAGCGTTTTGAGTATTTTTACTGTACGGGGGGTGCAAATCCCTTTCGTTCAATCCCTCTTAAGCTTTTTATGCTGAATAGTAGACGCAATAAACATCTATGTATGTACCAAGTTTCATAATGATAGCTGATATAGGAACACTTATATAGCATTTAGTATTTTTTATTTTCATATGGGGTGCTCAACGTCCCCTGGTTCAATCCCCCTCAATTTTTTCTTGGTTGATGGTAGTTACATTATGCATAAGTTTACTAACTTTCATAATCATAGCTTGTATAACTGAAGAGATATAGCAATTTTTGTAGTTTTTTCGTATGGGGAGTGCAGCCCCCGTCCCCCGCAGCGGCATCTCATCCCCTTAAGAACCATCTACAGACCATAACAAACCATTTACAAAAAAAAAATTATTTAAATCGGCCGTGTAGTTTCCGCGTCCATAAGCTACATACGGACACCATTTCATTTCAAGAAATCCACTTTCGTGAGTCAAGAATTTTATTAATCAAGAATTTTCAATTGAAAAAGATTGCAAACAACAGTTTAGTACTACTCAAAATTCGAAAAGTTTTCGAAATTCGATCGATGGTACACATTCGAAACGTTCTTGTACCGTGAAAAGTATTGGTTCAATATTTCTAAACAAATAAAGATAACGCTCAATGCGCTGGATATCTGGATAGCTTAACAAATTTGAAAAACTTGAAACTGCTTGCATTTCTTCGCTTTTTTTTTTTTCGTTCCAGTGTTTCCAGTAAAAATGACACTATATCGTTAATAACTTTTGAACCAATATCGATTACCCCAATTTTTGTTCTGAAATATAGTTTCTTGTCAAGTGTAGAGTGCCTACTAATTTTTTATAGTTTTCTCAGAGGCGATGAAGTCGCTTTATTTTTATGTACCTTTTTGAAATAGGGATTTTCAATAATAAATGAAACATTTTTTTACAAATCAAAAACACCATTTTATTCCCCGACCTATGCTAAATATCTCTAAAAAAAACATTTTTGCAAATTCTTTACTAGTTGTTATAAAACATCATTTTGTTAAAGCCTTTTTTACGTTTAATTTCTTAGGCGGCTCACTTGAGAAATTTTTGCTCATATGAAACATTTATTATATCAAAGTGTTTGTATGGATCTCGGCTATAGGTTAAAAAGCATAAATCTACCACCCGGGTTATTTCTATTAAGCCGAATGTCATAAAAGGCGAAAAATATCACTTTTTTGGGAATTTTGTGCCCTAACTTGCCAAAAATGCATCCAAAAGCACTAATTTGGTAGTGAAAGTGTAGATATGAACGAGACGAACAAAACCCCACCACCAAATGCTAGAAAACTCAGTTAACTTACGAGATATAATAAAAAAACCACATACTCCAAGGTGAAAAACTAAAACGGCCTTTTCTCGAAAACTAGAGCCAATTTGAACAAACTGAGCCAAATGGTCTTTTATTTTGGCCTATATTTTCACCCCGCACCGTCAGATCCGAGTAAGCTTTTGGCGACCAAATTTTGTTCCACAGTGTAATTTGGGTGGATTTTTATCATGCAAAAAGTCATCTCGACGGTGTCTCAAAAGTTCGACTCTTAAAATCAATATTTGTTGTGTTTTTTTTTCCTTTCATCATAACTTTTTTTCCTCACAAAAAAAATAACTCTAGAGGGGGGCATTGATAGTAGTCTGAAGCAAGTGTTATGACTTTGAACTTCATAACACTTCAATAATCATCGTTTAGAACAAATAACGTGTTTTCTTACCACAGTTAGAAAGCTCAATGTGGCGCTAATTTGGATATAGTTCATCAAAACCTTAAGAAAATTAAGGAGAGTATAAAGAAATACCTAGGAACAAAGGAGAATTAGAAAAAAGGGAAAGTGTATTTACATGCCCGAACCGGGAAAGGAACCCGGGACCTCGTGGTTGTAAGGACAATACGCTACCACAAGGCGTACCATACTTTATGTTTTTTCTTTCTAAAACGATTGACATGGTCAATTAATTTCGACAAAAAAAAATTTCTAATAGTACCTAATAGATTAACTTACAATTCAAAATGATTTTACTCTCGAATTTCGTTGCTCTTAATAAAACTAAATGCAGATTTTCCTAATTTCACTATATTTTTGTATTTAGATTTGGTCTGGTATCAAAAGTTTTATATAATCAGATGGCATTATCACTAAAAAAGTTAAATAAAACCAGCTCATAAGTGAAAAAAAAAAATATTCTTAAAGAAGTAGCGCCTTCTTTCGAAATACTGTCAACCATTAAAAAAATGCCTTCAATTTGTGACCACATATTCTTGGAAAATTTTTATTTCAGACTCAAACACAAACATGTACCATTGAACACGTACAACTTTATTTCTAAAAAAATTTACCAGAATCTCAAGTCAAAATAGTGACAACTTCCCACTGATGTAAATTTTACCTTACAGTTTCAGTTGATTCGGATGAAGCGACAAAAAAAAAGAAAAGAAACAAAAAATAACGAACTGACCGCAATAGGGCTTGAACCGTGCTACGTCCGTGTGATAGATATAAAAATATCATATGCGCTACTGGCGCATATGATGAAGAAGTATAAAATTTGTATAGAAATTTTTACAAGAATTTTAAAGTCAAAAGTGTTAAATATTTTCATGATATTCACCGTCAATTTCAAACACAAAAAATTATAAAGTCAAAATGGTTACATAAAGCAAGGTATTTTATGTTTGAAATTTAGTGTTAATTTTTTGAATATTTGAGTGGAGTAAAAATTATGACACTCATTTTTTTCTCGGTGGGCGTGTTAGTGAAAAATATAAAATAGTTTTCACTAGAATCATAAATTGAAAATACATTTCATGGCTGAGGCTATAATTTACTCTGCATATAGTCAAATGTGGGCAATTTATTATTTCACTATATTTTATTTGTAAAAATTACTTTACGGAACCAGCAAATACTCATAGTTAATACATAAGGTAATTTATGACCTCAAGCCAGATTACAAAAATATAAAAGTAGGTAATTTATGTTTGAAATTTAGTGTTAATGATTTTAATTTTTTTAATACCCGGATTGTTCACCGTATAGAAAGCTGGCTTTTATTTTTAACTTTAAATTGAACCAGATGACCTTTTTACTTTTTCTTTGTCATAAAATTTCTTTTTAAGTTCATGGTCGCTAAAAGTTCAACACGGGCAGAAAATATGGTCGCTATGAAACTGGCTGGTCACCTTTTTGTTAAGATTCATTCGCTCGACCTGTAGTTGCGCATTTGCTTTAAAGTAATTTTCAAAATTTTCCTAACATTCGCTTCTTATTAATGACGATAAACTCCTATTAATATCAACTGAAATTTAAATCAGCTTAAGCTTCAAAAATATAACGAAAATGAACGTTCAACACGCATAAGTTTGCACTTACAAACCACCACCAGCAGCAGCAGCAGCGGCAAAAAAAAGTGACGCAAAATGTAATTTGCATAGAAAATTTCCAAGAAAAAAACTAAGAAAAATATTTCATGGCAATGTAAGTAAATACAGTTAAGCTAAATTTAGCATAAAATTGTGGTGCTCACCTTTCGCCAACAGGCTTTCTAAATATGCGCTCATACACACAAACACAGATGCGAATACAAGCACAGCGTAATCCAATTCAGAATTTTTTTTCTTGCGCGCAGTACAGGGATGCAGCACAAGGATACCGAACGACCGTCGTCTTCGTCATTCACATTAGCACTGACTGTATGTAGTACGAGAATCCCAACATGGAATTGAATTTTGAATTTTAAATAAAAATCACTTAATTCAATTTTTTTACCACAAACACAAAATTTCTCATTTTAAATTTTATTCTTTTTTTTTAGTTTTTCATAAATTATTTTCAAGTTAACAATTTAAAACTTTATTATGGTTTATAGTTGTGACACAATAGCGCAATTTTAATATCGTCTAAGCTTTGGATTTATTATTATTTATTTTATTTTCACCTGGATAAATTTTGTTTTTTGTTTTGACACACCGCCCATGGGTTATGCAGCACTTTTTTCACACTACAGCATACGGTTGTGGTGGTGATGTTTCACAATAACAATCCAAAATTTCATTTTCATTTGTTTTCGTTTAATAAATTCATTTGTTTATGCGTTAAGCTTTTTAATTCCGGAAATATCCATTAAAGCAATCAGTATTTTGTGAAGTGACAACGTTTTACCGCGTATAACAATCAAAATGGATTTCACAGTAACGTTGGTTTTTTACCTGTAAAATACAATGAAATTTTTCAGAAATTAGACTTTATAATATTACAAAATAAAAAAATTTTAAGAAAAATTTAGTTTTTTGCCAAATAAAAATTTAATTCTTAATTTTAATTTTCAGCTTCAACAAAAGTTGTTATGTCAATGAAAATTATTCGCATCTAAATAAATTGATGCTTTATCTAAGTAAATAAATAGGTAAATTCATAAATAAGTAATAATTTGGGAACCTCCTCACTAACGCAATGGTTACAGTATTTTTCTGTAATTTTAAGAATTTTTAAGTGTGTTACTTAATGACATTTAAGTATATATAGAAAATTGATTTTTTAATTGAACTTTTAGTCATATATTTGCAAAGATCGATTTACATATAAATCTATCAATGCATTTTTCTAACACATAATTATGACAAATCAAGGAACGGATTAAAAACACGGCTATAGTGACATATGTTTCGTCTTTCGCCACAAAGACTCATCAGACTATTTTTGTTGTAATTATAATTATATTTATTTTACTAAATTAATTATAATTGAAAAATTGCAAGTTTGAAAACTTTTTGTGTTTTTGGCCTGGGCGTGAGTTGAACCAAGGAACTCGCGGTTGGTAGCAGAAGTCGTTACCACTGCACCAGCCTTGCCCGGTATGGTAACTTAATATTTACCATATATTATTTTAAATTATATTTTTAACAGAAGGAGTTTTCATAAAATTTTCATCTTCTTTTATTGAATATCAAATTTGAATGAATCTAATTTTCAATTTTTGAAAATATAACAAAATGAAATTAAATATAAACATAAGTTTTAAAGTTAACAAAATCAAAGTTCTTAAAGTATAAAAACATTCAATTAAATGTGAGAACATTATATTTAATGGACCCCACATTTACTCCCCCTCCAGTATTGAATAGGAATTATTTAAATTAAACCTAACGAATAAATTATTAATTCAAATTGAAAGTAACTTTCTTATTAAGTTTCAATGTGCTTTGTATTGTGTTGTCGTTGTTTATGTGTGCAGGTTTTAAGTTGTCTATTGAAATGATTTGTGTGGAATTGCCTTTTTGTATTTTAAAAGTATGTTTGTTTTTGGATATAACTTTATATGGTCCTTCAAATGGTGCTTGCATTCCAGAGGTTCGGTTAAGTTTGATGAAAACATATTCACAAGAATGTAAATCTTTTGGTATAAATGATTTACATGATGAGTGATGCACAACTTTTGAGCGAACTTGTGAAAAATAATTCTTGAGTTTTTGTAAACAATCAATTGGTGAAGATGCTTTGTAGTTAGAAACAATTAATTCTCCAGGAATACGAATTGGTTGTCCATATACCAGTTCAGCTGAGGAAGTTTTCAAATCTTCTTTTACAGTGCTTCGCAAACCAAGTAAAACTAATGGTAAAACTTCAGTCCAGTTAGGTGAATTGCCTGAAGAAATTAGTGAAGTCTTAAGTTGACGATGAAAACGTTCAACCATGCCATTTGACTGAGGATGATATGGAGACGTGTGAATTTTGTGTATACCAAGAATTTTTGTAAGTTCATTAAAAATTTTTGAAGTAAATTGACTTCCTTGGTCAACAGTAATTTTTAATGGAATACCAAATCGTGATATATAATTTTGAATAAATGTGTTTACTATTGTGTTGGTTGATATATCTTTAATAGGGTAAGCTTCAGGCCATCGTGTGTATCTATCAATTATTGTTAATAAGTATTTAAAACCACTTGAAATTGGTAAAGGACCTACGATATCCATATGGATATGTTCAAATCTTCCCGGTGGTATATCAATTTTTTGAATAGGTTGTTTTGTGTAAATATTTATCTTTGATTTTTGACAACTAATACAGCTTTTCGTCCATTCATTAATGTCACGACGCATATTAGGCCAAAAGTATTTATTTTGAATTAATCGTCTTGTTGGACGAACCCCGGGATGAGATAGATTATGAAATTTGCTAAATACAATTTTTCTCATTGAAATTGGAATATATGGTCTAGGATTTTTGTTGGATATATCGCACCAAATTTTCAAATTATGTATTGGAACTGTAATTTCTTTAAGATTTGTATTTAAATTAGTATTATTAATTATTGATTTAAGATTTTCTTCAGATTGTTGTTCCGAATACAAAGTTTGAAAATTAATATCTTGTGTGGAAATTGCATCAATTTCAGGAATTCTTGACAATGTATCCGCAACAATATTCTCTTTACCAGATACATACCTAATATCATTAGTATATTGTGCTATATATTCTAAGTGTCTTATTTGTCGAGGTGACCTTTCTGTTTTCGAGTTGAGAGCATATGTCAAAGGTTTATGGTCTGTAAACACTATGAAAGGTCTACCTTCAAGATAATGTTTGAAGTGTTTAATTGATTTATAAATGGCCAATAGCTCTTTATCAAAGGTTGAATAATTGCTTTCAGTTTTGCTGAGTTTTTTGGAAAAATATGCTAAAGGTTTATTTATACTGTTTACAGCCTGTTGTAAAACAGAACCAATAGCAACATTAGATGCATCTACGTAAAGATTTAGCTGAGCATTTTTATCGAAGTGAGTTAAAAGTGTGTTTTCAATAAAAAATTCTTTAACTTTTTCGAATGAACTTGAAGCACTTTCAGTCCAAATAAGTTCTTTATTTTTTGTTTTATTTGCTAAAGTAATAATGTCATGAAGAGGAGTTATTTCTTTAGCCAAATTTGGAATGAATCTATGGTAATAATTTACCATTCCAACGAATTTTTGTAACTTCTTAAGAGTTTTTGGTTTATCAAATTCATTTATAGCCTTAATACGATCTTTTGACGGTTTAATTCCTTCATTTGAAATTTGTATACTTAGAAAATCGATAACTGGTACACCAAATAAACATTTTGAAGGTTTAATATTTAAACCATAGGAGTCTAGTCTTTTAAATAAAGTTTCAAGGTGTATTAAATGTTGATTTTCGTTTTCACTTGCAATTAAAATATCATCTACGTAAGCTATTGCAAAATCAAGACCATGGAGAACTTCATTCACAAAGCGTTGGAATGTTTGAGCACTATTGCGTAAACCAAATGGCATACGGACGAACTCATACATTCCAAAAGGAGTGGTAATAGCAGTTTTGTGAATGTCATCGGGATCCATCGGTATTTGATGGTACGCTCGCACTAAGTTTAATTTAGAAAATATAGTTTTGTTTTTAAAATCAATGTTTATGTCGTGAATATGTGGTAACGGGTATCGGTCAGGTATAGTGCTACAGTTTAATCTCTTGTAATCACCACAAGGTCTCCAATCATTTGGGTCTTTCTTTGGTACCAAATGAAGTGGAGAAGCGACAGAGGAATTCGATGGTCTACATATGCCTGTTTTGACGAGGTATTCAAATTCAGTTTTGGCTACTTTAAGTTTAATCGGGTCCAAACGTCTTGGTTTTGAAAATGGTAAAATACCTGTAGTCTCAATTCTATGAACAGTGGTGTGTTTAACTGATTTATTGTAATCAGGTTCACTTGTCAAAGAAGGAAATTTATCAAGAATTTTTGAAAATTTATTTTCTATTACATTAATTTTAAGTGAATAAATATCAGAGTGACCTGAAATACCACATGTTTTTAATTTGGTTGTGGAATCAATTATCATTTTATTTTTGATATCTACCATTATCCCAAATTTATCTAAGAAATTAACTCCAATTATGGGAGTTGAAACTTCGGCTAAAATGAAAGGGAATTCAAAGTCTCTTCGAAGGCCAAGATCAACTTTGAATAACTTGTATCCAAAAGTTTGAATAGTTGAGCCATTAGCTGCAGTTAAAATAGTGTCAGAATTTTTCTTAAAATTTTTGAATTTGGAAATTGGTACAACAGATACTGATGCACCAGTATCTATTAAAAAATGTAAGTCATTTAATTTATCGTAAATAAAAAGGCGGCTTATTTGTTTGTAGTTTGATCCATCATTAGCCACTGTCATGACGGATTTTCTTAGTTTAAAGTTAAAGATGTGTTACTTGAAGAGAAATTGCATGGTTTTATACATTTGTATGCATTATTTCCAAATTTTGAGTGATAAAAACAAAAATTATTATTTGTGTTAGAGTTTTGTTTATTAATTTGTCGCGTGTTATTTGAATAGTCTCTATTTGATCCATTAAGTGATCGATCTCTAGATCTATTACGAGACTTGAGATCTGTTAATTCGCGTCTGATTTCATTTAAACTTTGACAAAGTGTTGTTGTTGTTTCTGTCAGATTTTTCAAACATTGTTCAATAATATTGGGAGTCAACGCAGAAATTTGTTGTTTGTTGCTTACTGCAAAAATTTTATCAGCGAGTTTAATTTTTTCTTCTAAATTTTGTATATTTGAAGATGCTAAATGCATCTGTACTTGTTGTGGTAACTTGAGTATCCACAATTTATAAAGAAGCTCGTGATCAATAAAAGGATTGCTTTACTTGCATATAAAAATATTCTTCAAGTAAAAATTCCTCGTTTTCGGTGTGTTTGATATAAATTTCCAATAAATTTCCAGTTGTTGTAGTTTTTGCTTTAGTTTTGTGCGAATTTCAATTGCTGAAACAATAAATTGCAATTTTGAAGTTTTCTGCACATGCACAATTGGAGATATTGTTCCTTTTGTAAGTATGTCTCAAATTCTTGTAAATATTAGTTGATAGTATAATTTGAAGATATTATTTATAATGTTGTTCAACTTCCAGGTTCGCAGGATCGCCAATATGGTAACTTAATATTTACCATATATTATTTTAAATTATATTTTTAACAGAAGGAGTTTTCATAAAATTTTCATCTTCTTTTATTGAATATCAAATTTGAATGAATCTAATTTTCAATTTTTGAAAATATAACAAAATGAAATTAAATATAAACATAAGTTTTAAAGTTAACAAAATCAAAGTTCTTAAAGTATAAAAACATTCAATTAAATGTGAGAACATTATATTTAATGGACCCCACACCCGGCTGCGAAGCCGACTTTTGCCAGTTTTGTTTGTGTGTTAATACGTATTGATATATCATAATTGTTGTTTTGTGTTATTTATTGATATCTGGTATAGTTGTTCCTTTGGAACAAATTCAATACCGATTGCAGGTGTTTCCACCATTCTGTAATACTGAATCCCGCGTCAGCCACATTCCCTCAACTAGAATCGCTAACAACCTTTGCCATAAAGAATCACATGTAGTCGAATGCGTTCAATCCAAAATTCATCAGTCTATGAAATACTAAGAGCGCTATTAAACAAATTACAGCTGAGATACTAAAAGCGACATCAGCATAAAGTACCCATTCTTTGTTCTTAAAAATCTGGAGCGAAAAAAGTTTGCTGAAAGAATATTTACATGGTGAGCTTTTCAAGTTACCAGTTTGAGAGTGCCGAAACTATAAGGTCATAACTTTGCTTCCTTTTAAAGTAATAGCAAAGAGTATTCTGAATAGAGTAAGCGAAAAACGTGATTCGTTCATACTGAAGCCGCAAGCAGGCTTCCGACGAAACCGATCATGCGTGAATTATGTTAACACGCAAAGAGAAACACAGGCACAACAAATAAAAACTAGTAAGGGTGTAACCTTTGGCCTGGCCAAACATTAAATACCCTACACTGCAGTATTTTGAAAAATTTGCTTATATGGGAGTTGCCACGCCCTCTATTCCGAGTCCGCCTGTTTTCAGCTTAAAGCGTGCACTTGTAGTCCTTAGTATTTGAGTGAAATTTAGTTCGATCATCTCAAAAAAAACTTAGTAAAGCGTTTGCAAGCTTTTGCTTATATGGGAGGTACCACGCCCTCTTGCCCGAATTCGCCCAGTTTTTCTCAGAGCTTGCGCTTACAATTCGTAGCATTTATGTGTATTTCGGCTGCACTGTTGTGAAAAATACTCCTAAAGTTACATTTGGAATATATTTTTTGTATGGCCGGTAGGCGTGTCCGTTGATTGAATTCGCTCATTTTGAATCCCATGAGCTGACTTTGATGACGGAGGCAGTGTACTAAATTTCATTGAATTATCTTGCTCAGTTTTCCCAGAAAATGTATTTCCACGCACACCCTGCCAGCCAAGCAGCCAGACAGATGGACATGGCTACGTTGGTTCAGGAGGTGACGCTGATCAAGAATGTATATACTGTTCTATATCTGATACGCCTCCTTCTCTGCGTTGCAAATGGAAGGACAAAGTGAATATACCCTGGGTGTAGGGTATAAAAATGAAATGAACATTTGACCAGCAATACGGATATATATGAAGCAAGACACGCCACGTGTACCAGGCTTAAATTTTTTTGTCTCCGATTTCGCTAAAATATGATAGATCCGGTGTGTAAGAACAACAATCCGGGAGTATTTGGTCCTAGTACCATTTGTTGTTAAAATACAGGGTGTTGAAGTTGGCATTTTTAGTCATTTTCATGAAAAGGGTGTTTTTCAAAAATTTTTAGCTTACACTAAAGTTTGTAAATTTATATATCTAAGTTACTGGTCCCATTCATTTTGAAGTGTTCTTTTTATAAAAAAATATTTTTCAAAAACTTTTCGAAAAACAAAAAAATTTTTAAACTTTCCAAAAATTTAAAAAAAAAAATCACACGTATTGGTTTGACAATTCTAAGCATTTTTTGCCTTGTACACTTTTTACGTAAGATGCTTTCCTCTTGAGTAAAAAAAGATTTTTGCCTTCAGCGGGCGTTCAAAAGCCGAAAACACCCATGTAGCGTCCGAGTCCCATCTTGAGTCATACATCATTTTAAAGCTTATAAATTATGATTTAATTTAAAGTATTTTTTAAAAAAAATCTAAGGGGGGTTTTTTTAAAAAAAAATCAAAAGTATTTTTAAGTGTAAAAAATTTTGGTGAAAAAAATATTTTTTCACCGGAGACAAGAAAATTTAAGCCTGGTACACTTGGCGTGTTTTGCTTCATATGTATGTACCAATACGTACTTTTCGCTGAAATCAATCCGAGGTCAGAATTGTTTAAAGTTTCAGAAAGTCCAGTTTTCAGGCTTATGGAACAGTTCCAGGAGAGCATGTATTTTAATTTTTTCTTCATGCCACCGTATAGCCATATTCTTCCTTATCAAATTAAAATATCTTAATCTTTTCCAATTGAAGCATTTTTTGTCTTTGGCTATCCAATGCCATTAAATAGTAGAAAATACATAGGTTTAGGTTTAGGTTTAAGTGGCGGCAAATTAGCCACACATAGACCAAAAAGGTCCATAGTGATGCCACATCATCCCGGACGTAGAGTCACGTAGATGTAATTAATTACTTAGATGTAATAATGGGGTTTCAGCCCTCTTCAGGCTTAAGCGTGAAGGCTTTAGAAGCTATTGCGAAGTTTTTGATTGGTTTTAGACCAGTATCTGAAAGTTCTTCAAGATTGTTAAAAAACATTTGTCCAAGGGTTTTAAATCTGGTTCTGCAAAGCGCTGGACAAAAACACAGTAGATGTTCCAAATTCTACTATGCAACTTCAAGTAAGTACAGGTGCGCTCCGCGCCAAAATGCAATTTTTGCGTCGCACGCGGGTGCCAAGCCATTATATTTTAAGAACTAAAAACTTTTAAAACCTAAGAAAAAAAGTTCGTCGTCTAAACATATCAGTGCGAGTTCACAAGAAAATATCAACTAAACGGTCAGAAATTAGGAATAATTTTTTTAACATTTGGGCTTACATATCGAGCCCTAACCACATATGGGTGATTCTTAGATAACTGTGCTTTTTCGAGTTGTAAAATTGGCAGATTTTTTTTTTTGATTTTTGCAAGTGTCTTCATGCTATCTTATGTAAACACACTCTTAAAACTCACCTTTTAAGTAGATCAACAACAAGTGTGAATTTACGGCTTTGAGGTCGAAATTAAGAAATTTTGCTGCCACGTTTGTGACCAAATTGCCACGTTTGTGACATTTTAGCCACAATATGGAAAAATTATGGTTTTGAAGCGTTTTGATGAGAGATATATTGCATATAATGACAAATTTACACTTCAAGACTAATTTTGCAACAGTGTCATGTCTCCGGTGGTCCATTTTTTTTATACCCTACGGCCCTAAAGATCAACTATGGTTCCCTGTCCTCTGTTTTAATAGCCGTTTATGATGGATTAGGATCTCCTAACGGTGCCGTGACATAATCCCCACGGACATAATCCCCATTCACGATATGGGGATTATGTCCGCAAGTAATTCGGACATAATCCCCATTTTTTCAATGGGGATTATGTCCGCAAGTGTTTCGGACATAATCCCCAGGAAAAAACGGACATAGTCCCCATAACGGCCGCGAATCAGTCTTTAATATATCCAACACCTAGTTTGCTAGCCACAGTAATTTTTCATAAGAGTAGGGGTAAGTGGGCGGCCTGCGGCCGCAGCTCAGGATTTAAAACTCCCAAAAATCCAACACCGGCTTCGCGGCGGCCTTCGGCCGCGGATCAGTCCATAACATCCAACACTATATAAATTTTTTAAATGGATTATTGCAAAAATTTTGTTCAATCTTAATTAAATTTTTCGGACATAACCCCCATTGGGATTATGTCCGAAAAATTTTCGGACATAACCCCCATGGCCAAAATGGGGATTATGACCGAAAAATTTTCGGACATAATCCCCATTTACGAAATGGGGATTATGTCCGTTGGGATTATGTCCGGTAACCTCTCCTAACTACGAATCTGATCTTGATTTTTTTCTATTACATCAGTATCCTTAGTTATCCTTGCTCAAAAGTGAAAAAATCACAGTTTTGACATCTACTTAACTAAAACAGCAATAAGTAAAATTAATTTTTGTCAATGGATTCAGACAGCCGAATTTATTATCAATAAGACAAAATTTACCGTTTTTCAATTGGATTCCCAGTTTCCGAGTTATAAGCCTTTAAAAAAAGGATACCTCTCAATAACACACAAAGGACCGAAAAATTAACAAAAATGGTAAGTTTTATTATTTTTACCAGAAATATATTTTATCATGAAAATTTTAAGCCCTTGCAGACTAAAATCGGATGAAAAAATAAGGCTCTATTGTAGATTTAGTGAATGAACAGATGAAATTTTGATTCTGTGAATTTGCAAAGTAGTAGTTTAGTAGGCTTAGTCACTAAATCTAGAATAGAGCTGTCATTTTTCATGCGATTATGGTCTGCAAAGTCACGAAATTTTTGTAATTAAATATGTTATTGATAAAAATAATAAAACTTGATTTTTTGTAACTTTTCGGTCTCGAAAAATCCTTTGTATGTTATCGAAAGATGTCCTTAATTTAAACGCTTATAACTCGGAAGCTAAGAATCCAATTGAAAAACGGTAAATTATGTCTTGTTGACAATAAATTTGGCTGTCTGAATCCATTGACAAAAATTTATTTTACTTGTTGTTGTTTTTGTTCTATAGCTTTAAGTAGATGTCAAAACAGTTATTTTTTCACTTTTGAGCAAGGATAACTCAGGATTCTGATGGTGTAGAAAAATTTTTGTATTAAAAACATTATTAATAGCCTTCAACTAAACATCTGTATACTCAAACTTTATATGAAATATGTTTTTTTGCAAACTGATAAAAAGCGCCACGTTTGTGACATTTTTGATGCGCCACGTTTGTGACATTTTTGCAGTTTATCGCTCATTGTAAAGCACGCTTTTGAGTTCAAGATTTTTCCGAAAGAATTTGGGGTGATGTCTGCAAATCCTACAAAAAAATTGTTTCATGCATAAAATAAAATGTCCTACCTGGGAGTGCCGAGTGCCACGTTTGTGACCATAATTTTTAGAAAAAATGGTTTTTGTTTATAAAATGCCCTATAAAACGCAAACAGATTTCTTTTTGGACGCGTTCGGACATGATGACGTTTGGGTGATGGATAGTGATCAGAATTAATGCATGTGTATTGCAATCTATTGACTGAAACAGTAGTACCATGCAGTAGTAGCATAATACTTTTAAGAAATTTTTTTTTTCCAAAACTAGGGGACAGTTTTCAATTCGAAATTGTGCCCTCTAAAAATTGTTTAAAACTGCAGATGAGCTCAGAATATTGTAGCCTTAAGTATTTACTTAATATGTGTAGTAACTTGTTTTCTGTTCTATTTCCGTTTTTTGATCGTTTTTCATCGTTTTGTGTATAAAAAGTAGGGGTAGGACATGCCACGTTTGTGGCATTTGGGGTATATTTGCAAACTTTCACAATAGACCAATAATTATTTGGTGGTAAAATTGATCCGCTCTATTAGAAAAACATAGTTTCTAACTTATAGCGTAATTTTTTGTGAAAAAAAAGCCTACTGTATAGGTGAAATCTCCAGAGGACACAAAAAGTACAGTTATCTGAGAATCACCCATATAACGTTTGCGCCATTTTTTCGAACAAGTTTTTTTAATGCAAATATGTTCTAAAGTGTCATTCACATCTATGCCTCAAATATTAAAAATTAATTATACACCTACCTATATATTTACGTAGATATCGCACTTTCAATTATATCGAAACAATAACATATGTTTTTTTCTTGACCGCAATAATAACGTAAGCACCTCAAAAACCAATAGAAGTAAACGGATAAGCACGGATTGACTGAACCGATAAGAGTGCGTTTGCATTTTGATGGCTGTCTCTTGGACCGATTTTATCAAAGGTATACTCTATACTCAGGGATTATTCACTTTGTCCTTCCGTTTGTAACGCAGAGAAGGAGCCGTGGCAGGTATTGAAAAGTATAGGTACGTATATATTATTGATCAGCGTCACCTCCTTGGTCGATATAAACATGTGCTTTTGGCTGGCTGGGTGTTTGTCTGTCCGTGAAAATATTATTCACAGGAAAACTAAGCAAGATACTTCAATGAAATTTTGTGCACTGGCTTCGTTGTAAAAGTTAGATCGGCTTGAAAATGGTTCAAATTGGCCAACAAATACGTCCACCGATCGTATAAAATAATTTTAAAATGTAATTTTATGACCATTAAGTATTAACGATAACCCAATCAAAATACATACCAATTCTAGGAATGATATCTACAAGCTCTGAATAAAAACTTTGTGGACTTAGACAAGAGGGTACCTCCCATATAATCAAAAGTTTTAAAATTCTATGCTGAAAGCATTCTTAGAAATAATCCGACAAAATTCCACTAAGATAAAAATATAAGCTCTCAACAGAAATTTGGCTGATTCAGACAAGAGGTCGTGGCATCCCCATACAAGCTATATTTTCATAATGCTTCAGCGTAAAGTATTTAATTTTTGGCCAGGTCAAAGGTCAAACAACCTTACCTTGTACCTTAAAAATGTTCACTCAAAATTTTTTCTAAAATTTGCAAATGTTCTTATTGTTAAATACTTTAACGTTTGACTATTACACAGAAAAAAATCAATTCAACCAATGTGAACAATAAAAATGTACTAAGTCGTAAAAAAAAAAAATTACTATGGTATTTTGTAAGTTTTCAATACTAAGTAGTACAACAATATTACGCTGAAACTGGCCATTCTTGTGGAATGTTCCTATTTCAACCGTTCAAATTGTTAAACAAAATTTCTGTGTAAATAAATAAAACAAATAGGACAAGATTCCAGGGTCGCCAGACATTACTTATTTTCTAAGTAACAAAATATGTCGGGTTGAGTAGTTTTAGTATATACTTTGAAGCAGGCATTGAAAGGTGCAATAATGCAATATTTCTACAGTAATGACTTTAAATTTGCAGTTATGATTTCAGAATATTGTAAAAAATCGTATTAATGATTTTAAGCCAAATTTATAATACTTTGTTGAGCGTTCATTTTTGAAACCAAATACACATTTTATTTTGCATATATTTTCTAAATTGAACTGTTTTTTTTTCGTGTTATCCGTTACTTAATATTAAGATTTATTATTATTAATTAAAAAAATTTTGTTTTAAAATTGCCAGTTAAAAAAAAAAAAATAATTTCTTCAGTAATGATTTTTTCTTATTTCAACCCCTGCTTTGAAGGTATACATACCTGCTAATTTGGGCCGTGGGCCAATTTACAGGTACCAGGTGCTCACTTTTCTTATAAACTGAGTGCTGATTTTTATGTATGTTTTACAGAATATCATTAAAAATTAGTAACCAATATTTCCGGACACTTTCCGTTGGCGGTAACTTCTGTCAGATACTTTAAAGTTCGGAAAAAAATAACGCAAGTTAAGGTATAGTCTAAGTCCTAATATTTATATACAATATAATTCTTATTTTTTTTATTTAATTGAACTTTTAGTCATATATTTGCAAAGATCGATTTTACATATAAATCTATCAATGCATTTTTCTAACACATAATTATGACAAATCAAGGAACGGATTAATAACACGGCTATAGTGACATATGTTTCGTCTTTCGCCACAAAGACTCATCAGACTATTTTTGTTGTAATTATAATTATATTTATTTTACTAAATTAATTATAATTGAAAAATTGCAAGTTTGAAAACTTTTTTTGTGTTTTTGGTCTGGGCGGGAGACGAACCAAGGATCTCCAGGTTGGTAGCAGAAGTCGTTACCACTGCACCAGCCTTGCCCGGCTGCGAAGCCGACTTTTTGCCAGTTTTATTTGTGTGTTAATACGTATTGATATATCATAATTGTTGTTTTGTGTTATTTATTGATATTTGGTATAGTTGTTCCTTTGGAACAAATTCAATACCGATTGCAGGTGTTTCCACCTTATCAATATAATTCTTACGAAACCATTTCAATATTATTTGTAAAAAGCCAGACAAATCGTAAGGGCCAAATATCCCCCAGACAAATTTAAAATGACGTCGTACATCCGCACGAAAACATACGAAAACATTTTCACCGCCAGAATAAAAAAAAATGTCAAACGATGAAGAAAATAGCGGTGATCACACAAATCTGAAGAAAATTTTTAAATCGGTTTTTTAAAATCCCGATTTATTGAAAAAATTAACAATTTGTACCTACCACTTTTGAGCGCATTGATTCAAGATTGGACCAGACAGATAAAACTAGACAGTTTTTAAAAAAGAAAATCAAATACAAGTAATTCCTGCGTTTTAGAAGAAGGAAAACTGAACTCTTCCTTAAATGCTATATATCTCGGAAAATTTTTAAGCTAGAAATAGTAAAATTCCGCCATGCATGTTTGAAAGAAAAATACTAATACTAATGCCTAAATACTAAAATTTAATACTGACTGTATTTAATACTGACTGTATTTAATACTGACTGTGTTAAATTTTAATACAACGTATGAAATAAAAAAAAAAATTGTAATGAAAAACTTTTATCAAATCAAATTTACGTTTCTATTTTTTACCCTGCGGTAAAAATATGAGACAGTCTACAAAAAATACTTGTTCACGAAGTAACCCGAAACTAGTGAATCAAGTGTACTTACAAATATAAAAAGCAATATTATTATTTAACTTTGCAAGAATTTTCATAAGGTTCAGCATTATTGAGCAGAGAGATCATTTTTGAAGTTAAAACTGTTAAGAAATTACCTACGCTCAACTATGAGCCATAAAAAGTTGACAAATTTGGCAATGATTTCTATACACGCCATGTAGGAAGCAATTTATTAGCCTAAAATATTTGAGTATGCAGTGTTTTTTACAACCTTTTACAATGAAAATTATGTATCTCACAAAATCGTAGGTACTCACTTTAGCACGAGGTTACCGGACATAATCCCAACGGACATAACCCCCATGACCAAAATGGGGATTATGACCGAAAAATTTTCCCCATTTACGACATAATCCCAATGGGGGTTATGTCCGAAAAATTTAATTAAGATTGAACAAAATTTTTGCAATAATCCATTTAAAAAATTTATATAATGTTGGATGTTATAGACTGAGCCGCAAAGCCGGTGTTGGATTTTTGGGAATTTTAAATGATGAACTGCGGCCGCAGGCCGCCCACTTACCCCTACCTTTATGTAAAGTTACCGTGGCTAGCAAACTAGGTGTTGGATATATTATAGACTGATCAGCGGCTGAAGGATTATCTCAAAAAATGTTTTCAGTATAGCGTTTTGAAGCTTTTGCTTATATGGAAGGTGCCACGCCCTCTTGTCTGATTTTATCCAGTTTTTGCTTAAAGCTTGCATT
Source organism: Calliopum simillimum (assembly GCA_951812925.1). NCBI lineage: Eukaryota > Metazoa > Arthropoda > Insecta > Diptera > Lauxaniidae > Calliopum > Calliopum simillimum. The sequence continues at coordinate 87,679,935 of OX638369.1, read as the reverse complement.
TATAATTCTTAGTTTCTGAGTAACATTTAGTCCGATTATCTTAAAAAACGCTTTCAGTAAAGCGTTTTGAAGCTTTGGCTTATATGAGAGGTGCCAAGCTTTCTTGTCCGAATTTGCCCAGTTTTTGTTCAGAGCTTGCGCTTACAATTCGTAGTATTTATGTGTATTTTGGTTGCATTATCGTGAAAAATACTCCAAAAGCATTTTGAATATATTTCTTGTATGGGTGGTAGGCGTGACCGTTGACCGATTTCGCTCATTTTCAATCCCCCGAGCTAACTTTGGCGACAGAGGCTGTGCATCAAATTTCATTGAATTACCGTGCTTAGTTTTCCCAAAAAATGTATTTCCACACACAGCCAGCCAGCCAGCCAGACAGACGGACATGGCTATATCGACTCAGGAGGTGACGCTGATCAAGAATATATATACTTTTCTATGCCTGCCACGCCTCCTTCTCTGCATTACAAACGGTAGGTCAAAGTGAATATACCCTGGGTGTAGGGTATAAAAATTGATTATGCAGATGTATGTACAATGTTATTCAAAGTTTAGGTATTTGTATAAGAAGGAAAGCACGCTTACTGTGCTAGTTAAAAAAGTTTGTTGTGAACGATTTAGCTCGAATTTGGGAATGTTGTAGTACCGATGCCTGGCATAAATAATGCAAGAGGATTTTGTCCTAGTATAAAAAAAAAAAAAAAAATTTTTTTTAAATTTTATAAATTTAAAAATCTTTTTTTTTAACCACCCCATAAGTTTTTTTTTAAATACTTCAAATGAAAGCTTAATTATCAAGCTTTAAAATGAAGATCTTCATAATGCCATTCAGTCGAAAGCTAGGCATCTTACGAAAAAAGTGTAAGAGACATTGAATGTTTAGAAGCGTAGGTGTGTGAAGTTTTTGAGACATTGTGTAATTTTTTTTTGAAAATTGATCACAAAAATATATTTAAAAAGTTCAACAAAATGCTTACGTATTCCTTAGACGATTCTAATCATTTGATGACTTATTTACTTTTTTTTGTAGGATGCCTTGCTTTTGAGTAGTAAGTCCAGACCGCTGGTGTTCAACAGCCGAAAACTTTCAATTAATATGGTATACCATTTTAAATCTAAGGGATTGGGCTTTCAGTTGAAGTATTTTAAAAAAAAGAGGGTGATTTAAAAAAAAAATGCAAAAGTGTTTAAAATTTTGAAAATTTTTGCGAAAAACATGTTTTTTTTTAATTGTATTTTTTTATAAAATCAACTTTTAAAAATCAACAGAATAAGTTAACAACAATTATCAAATTACAATGATGTAAGCTATGATTTTTTGAAAAAACAGTCTTTCCACGTAAATTATAAAAATCGTTAATTTCTGGGACAAAATTCTCCCACATTATTTATGCCACCCATTGTTACTCCAACATTTCCAAATTTCAGCAAAGTCGTTCACATCAAAATTTTTTAACTATATTAGAATACTAAGGCCCGGATTCACAGTCATTAGTTAACCAATAAGATAACTAAAATGATGGCAATATTTTAACCAATGTTTCATATTCACAGTGTTTGTGATTTATGTTTGTTTATAGTTGGGAAAGCAAAAACTATGGAAAACGCACGTGCAGGAGTGAATTTCCTCATAAAATTAGCTACACAGAAAAAAAAAATATCGGTCAATCCAACCGATTTCAACGATAGAAATTGCACCAACCCGCAGTAAAAGTTGAATTGACTGTGCAGTTCAGTTAAATTACTGTAAAAATAGTACTGTACAGTTGCTGTTAAAATGTTTAGGTACTATGAAAACAGTTAATTTAACCAAGATTTTCGATAGAAATTGCACCAACCCGCATTTTCGGTATTTGGACCGTTGAATTCTGTAAATTTACAGTTTGCTCGGTTTGCAAACCATTCAAAGCAGTTACAGTAAAACTAACCTTCTAAAAAGGTCAGTTAACAATTTTAACTGTTACAATACAGTTAAAACTGTTTTGCAACGGTTTAATAGTTAGCACCCCAGAAGGGCTGTAACTAGCCGTTTCCAAAAAGCCGTATAAATTGGAGGAAACAACTTCTACGGCGGCACCATTTCAAATGGCAAAATATCAGTACAACTCTAGTAAACTTATGTTGATTTATTCTTAAACAATGTGAGAATTTTATGAACCTGTTTAAAACTTAACTCAAAATGTTATTCATATGAAAAAAAAATGTATGGAATACAAAATGTACAGTTGAATTCAACTGTAGAAAAGTAAAACTAATTCTGAAGTTTTGAATTGTTGTTTTTGTTTGCTATAGAAAATTGAAAAAACTATAGAATACAAAATTTATAGTTAATTTTACCGTCAGCTTTTTTTTTTGTGTAGACACGTATTTTTTTATTTTGCCCGAAACCGGCTTTCTTGACTTGTAGGTCATGTGGCGTCTTCGTGCTAAGAAAAAAGACGAGTTCAGCAAAATGCTCATAACTTCGTTTCCTGTGGGCGAATTATAACAATTTGTTTTTTGAGTTCTGCAGATCAGTTTTCAAAGAATATAAGATCTATTACACAATCTTCTATAGAAGGGAGGATGTTTTGGAAACTTGGAAAAAGTAAAACAAAAATATGCATCTCTAAAAGCACTGTCTTTTTTTTACATTTCAATATGTTTTACAAGACATTAAGGACTACAATTGGGGTACAAAAAATTATTAATGCCTGTTTTTCTGGCAAAAATGTTAAACGAGTTAGAAAAAACTATATTTGAGGCGTTGCGTGCATTAACGCCCTAAGTCGACTTAGGGCGTTTTTGCGCCCATCGCTTTTTTGAAAAGCTTGGGTCCTCAAATGTATGTGTACTTAATTTCAACTTCCAATTTCGATCACAGAATATGGTAGAGCAATATATATATACTGTTTAAAGGGTTGCGTGCAAGAAGGGCGTAGTGCGACTTGGGGCGTTTTTGCATAAATCAATTCGCGGTAGGAAAAACGGTTTTTACATAAAACCAAGGAGCTGAATGAAAAAATTTTGTATGGCAAAAATGCTTAGAATTGTGCAAAGAGTACGTGTGATTTTTTTTAGATTTTTTTTTTTTTAGCCAAATTTTGCAAAATTATAAAGTGTTCGAAAAAATTCTGAAAAAATTCACACATATTTTTTGGACGATTCTAAACATTTTCTGCCTAGCACACTTTTTTCGTAAGGCACCTTGCTTTTGAATTAAATCCATTTTTCCGGCCGGGTAAAAAATTGCTATGTTTGAGTGGCCATATTTCGATAAATTTTTAGCTTAAGAAAATTTTCAATAAAGCATTTTAAAGGAAACTTTATCTCCTTATTTTTTATCAAATTTTGTCTTTTCCTATCTTTGATCTAAAAAAAGTTATCGTCGAAAGAGTAAAAAAAAGACAAGAATGCGAATTTTTTTTTTTTTGATTTCAATATTCATTAAAATTCATTGCGCCGCTTTTGTGTAATATTGAATCAAAATATTCAATTCTTTAAAAGTAGGTGTGACACTCTTGCCATCCCATCCCATTTGTTTACCAAACTTAACCACCGTTTGCGAAATATTGCCAAATAAATTCTAATTTTAAAGCATTTGCTACGCCTTTCTATGATTATCTACAGGGTTAGAATTGATCCCAGTCTTAATGTTATACTAATATAGAACATTGTACCAAATTTCGTTAAAATCTCTATAACCGTTTGCAAAAAAAATATTTACCAAGTGCAAAACTTAGATGCAAATGTATGCATGCATTTTATAAAATTAAAATTTTAAAGAAATAAACAAAAATGCACATTTATAAATAATTACGGTAAAAGTATATATCATTCCCATCATTTTAAAAAAAAAATCATTAAAATCGGAACAGTTTTGCCGGTTTCCCAAGCAAAATGCTAACGTTACCAGGTGCAAAACTTAGATGCAAATGTATGCGTGCATTTTATAATATTAAAATTCTAAAGAAATAAACAAAATCGCACATTTATAAATAATTGGGGTGAAAGTATATTTCATTACCCTCATTTTAAAAAAAAAATCATTAAAATCGGAAGAGTTTTGCCGGTTTCCCAAGCAAAATGCTAACGTTACTCCAGTGACAGTCAAATGGATTTATGCAAAAACGCCCTACAATTTAAAATTTTCCTTCTTCGATTATTCTGTCAATATGCGTTAGTATTATGTGTTAGCGGTAATTATTTACTCATTTTATTAGTTTTAATTGAATAAATTTGTTTTTCAAGGTTTAAATGATGGTTTGTTCTTTTTATCAGCATTTAAAAACTTTAAATTGAATTATCTCGAAATGCCATTTTTCGACTTGGGGCGTTATTGCACGCAACGCCTCATTTATAATGTATTGAGTTGCATGAAAACCTCCGATTGCAATACATTCCACATAAACAAATTATTGATGGTCGTTTAAGGATGGATAACAGTTTTGCTACCGACTGTGTCCACATTAATCAGCATTCGATTTGTTGTTGTTGTTTATTACTATCATAAGTACAATATTTACATTAATAGTTACAAACTTTGAGATTTAATCCTATGGATTTTACAGCAAATGAGTTCAAATTTAATAATAATGATTAACAATTGAATAAAATTAAAATTAATAGGAAAATGATAGTTAAAAACCTATAATAATATTACAATTACACTAGATAAATGAAATTATGAAGTCAGGTTATTCGTTCCACTATAAAAAATAGAGGAACAAAAAACCTGCTTATTGTAAACTCCGTATAAGCGCGTAGTTTGAAAACCTGCATTTATTAAAAAATGACATGCTCAAATCATTAATGATATTTGAAATCGTTTTTTCTTGTGCTATCGTATCCAACTCTGATGTTGAAAACCTTAGCGGTAAACCAAAAATTGTTTTTAAATTCTTATTTTGTATAACTTGAAGTCGTTTTAAATGAGTATTTGCACAATTTTTCCAAACTGGACAAGCATAAGTCAGAATTGGCCTAATACATAATTTGTAAAGCAGCATTTTGTTTTTAATGCTTAGCTTAGATTTTTTGTTCATAAGCGAATAAAGACTTCTGCTGCATCTAGTTGCTTTAATGCAGATGCTTTCTATATGCTGTTTAAATATGAACTTCTCATCAAGAATAACTCCTAAATACTTGACTGAGTTAGAGAATGGTATTAAGTTCCCTTGCACTGAAAACGGTCTAGTGGGAATTCTCTTAGGAGATTTGTTAAATGGAAATATTATAGCTTGGGTTTTTTCACTATTAACTTTAATTTTCCACTTGTCAAAATATTTAGTAGCTTTGGACAGAGCACCCTGCATTTTTTTACAATAGCATTAGATACTTTACCCGATATTATCAAAGCGCTGCCATCTGCATAAAAAGCTAAGTCAACATAAGGAGAAGATTTAAAGTCAGAAGTGTATAGAGAATATAAAAGCGGTGATAATGCTGAACCCTGTGGCACTCCGGCAGGAATTTGCCTTTCAGAGGAATTAAAACCCTCCACTTGCACGATAAAGAATCTATTAGTGAGAAAACTTTTTATAATTTTAATTAGGTACAATGGACAGTGTAAAATATTTAACTTATATATTAAGCCATCATGCCAAACAGAGTCAAAAGCTTTCTGTATATCTAAAAACACAATTCCAGTAGACTTTCTTATTCGTTTGTTTTCTTTTATAATATTAACCACTCGATTTGTTTACTTTAGCGTCAAAAGAAAAACTGACCTAACGCTTTATTTATTTATTGAAAATTATACTTAAAAAGGTCGTAAAATCATACAAATTATCAATGTTTTTTCTTGAATTTTCTTTAAAAAAAAAAAAAATATAACTAAAACATCGTCATTTGATAAAATGTCACTCATACGCCACGTATTATACGAATTAATAACATGTTAGGCAAACAGTTCATTAAATCGGCAAAAAAACTCTTTAAAGTAAACAAATCGTACCCTGAATAATATATTCTTAGCAAAAAAAAAACATATTTTGATGAGAAATACTTGATTGATTAAAAAAAAAAACTTATTAATTTTAATTAAAAAAAAAAAAATAAAAAAGAACTATGTTTAATTAACTAAAAGCTTATACCAAGATATAAATAATTATGAAAACATATGGAAGTTTTCAAAAATAAATATTTATCATTACGAGTATAACAAAATCGGCTTATCCTTGGAAATTCACCTTTATCTAATGCAATCCATTTAAACGTTGAGATTTTTATTATTACTTTATTTCATTGAAATCTTTGTTTTTGTTTTAATTTTAATTTTTTCTAGTTCACTCACTTAAAGACAATTTCTTTGTCGACATTTTAATTTCTCTTAATTATTTTTCGCTTAATCAGCATTTGTTATTTTGACAAACTATCAACACCAAACGAATAAAACACACTGTCAAACGAAAACATTTTTCATTTTCAATTCAAAAACACTCACAAAAATAACAACAAAAAAACAACAAAAATAAACAAATGGCCGTATACTTTCAAAGTGTGGACTGGTGGAAAAAGCACGTCCGATAGCATCGACGCGGCAAAACTAACTGACTAACGATTTGCGTCAAATGGAGCCGACAACAACGAAAACGAATACAACGAGGACCCATCTCCCCACCACAACAGATGCCGACTAAAAATATTCGGCAATAACAGTAACAGCCAAAGCAAAAGCACAACAACACAAATGACGATGCGTATCCTTGTCCTAACAGTGACAACAAATGTTAGCAACAGCAACAGCCAATGTTAAAGACAACAACAAGTAGCGCGCTTCCTTAGCGTTACGCCCGCCATGCTTTGCTAACAACACCAACAACAACATGATGCCGATAATAACAAAAACTTGGGGCAGGCTTCACTTTGTCACGTGCTTTACGAGTATTGCATTGGGTTCATCGTTGGCGTCGTTAACGTCGTCGTCGTCGTCGTCGTCGTCATCGCATGGCATGGCGTTTGTCACTTTGCTGCTCTGCTCAACGCATTGCATTGCATTGCGTTGAACTTGAACTAGAGAATGAAGAGTTTTTATTCATTCAGTCACTAGGTTTGTTTACACTATCACACGCACACACACACACAAATGCTTAAGATTTTATTGTTGTTTTCATAAAGCGCTTTCATGAGTAAAAGCATTCAAATGCACTTTTTACTCTCACCGCTCGTGCGCAGCAAGTAATGAGGGCGTTAAGTTTTTTGTTGTTTAGGGTAACCAGCTTGCAGTAGAATTTATGTCCTAAATCAATTAATAACACAGTGCAATATTTTTCAAGTCATTGACGGTGAACTAAAATCCGTTATAAGGCGTCGAAAGTAATCGCCAAAACAAGTAATTCTGCCAGAGCGTTTTGCAAAGTTGGCTCATATAAGGATTTTATGGTCATTTTTGCGATTTTAGGGCACTAGATGAATTTTTTTCGGTTAAGTTTGTTCGGCATTTTTTTCTTCCATTCAGTAGCTACAAAATTGCTGCTCGTTACCGAGATACAGCCATATGAAAAAATCGAAAAATCCCTCAAAATTATAATTATCCAGCTGAAAATTGCAACTTTTTGCCTCAAATTGGATTTTGAGCAATTTTTCGATTTTTTCATATGGCTATATCTCGGTAACGAGCCGAAAATATTGTTTTGATGACTCCAGCAATTTTGTAGCTACTGAATGGAAGAAAAAAAATGCCACACAAACTTAACCGAAAAAAATTCATCTAGTGCCCTAAAATCGCAAAAATGACCATAAAATCCTTATATGAGCCAACTTTGCAAAACGCTCTGGCAGAATTACTTGTTTCAGCGAGTAGGTACTTTCGGCGCCTTATAACGGATTTTAGTTCACTTTTTATGTGTCGCACTGTGTAATTGAATCTAAAAAAGAGCACCTGATAAAGAATGTTTTGAGTTGATATGTGAGCGTCCACTGGAGAAGGTGCCTTATCTTAACTCACAAAAATTACCAGTTCAGCTGAAAATAAGAGATAGGGCCAATTTTACCGGTTTTCAGTTTAAGGTGGAATTCAGTGCTCTGAACATTTTACAACTGACTTGAGGTCGATTATCAAATCACAAATACCAATAAAAGCGGTCTTATCGAACCTCTATCCTGTAAAAATTGATAATTGACAAACTTTGAACTTCGATACACACAAAACTGAATTTTTCATTTTACGATTTCAAAGTGCAATAACTCAGTCAATTTTTGGAATTTTTAAGTGATTGAGGTGTCATTTTTTTAAAAATACATAGTACGTAGTTTTTGGAAATCGTGCAAATTTATTTCGAAAATAATGGTTCAGTTCGCGAAGTTTACCGCAAGCTCCGTCCATTTTATGGTCGACATAATCGTCCATCAGAGCAATTAATTCGGTTAACCATGGGTCGTTTTCGCACTACGTTTACTCTGTGATAATACGCATCCGCAGAGACGTCGAACAGTGCGCACCGAAGAAACAATAGCAAAATGTTAAAGAGGACCCGAATGAATCGATTCGCCACCGTGCATAGCAATTGGAGCTTTGTCCATCAACTTTATGGAAGATTTTGCGCAAAGATCTTGGCTTGCGACCTTACAAGATCCAGCTTGTGCAGCCGCGGGACCATGCAATGCGTCGTGATTTTGGTGTATGGGCCGAAAATGAGATTGATCTCGATGCTGATTTTCATCGCAAAATTTTGTTCAGTGATGAGGCTCATTTTTGGTTGAATGGCTACGTCAACAAGCAAAATTGCCGCATTTGGAGTGAAGAGAATCCACATGAGACCCTTGAGACGCCATTACATCCACAAAAACTGACTGTTTGGTGTGCTCTATGGGCTGGTGGAGTCATTGGGCCATACTTCTTCCGAAATAATGCTGGAGAGTCAGATACCGTTAATGGAGACCGGTATAGAGCCATGATAACCGACTATTTTGTTCCCGAATTGGATGGCATGAATGTGGATGAGTTGTGGTTCCAACAAGACGGCGCTACATGCCACACAGCGCACGTCACAATCGATTTATTGAAGGAAACATTCGATGAGCGCATAATTTCGCGGAATGGACCTGTCAATTGGCCACCAAGATCGTGTGATTTGACACCATTGGATTATTTTCTTTGGGGATATGTGAAGTCGCTCGTCTACGCCAACAAACCAGAAACGTTAGGGGACTTGGAAGCCAACATTCGTGGCGGTTTTGCCGACATACGGCCCCATATGCTCGAAAAAGTGGTTGAAAATTGGACCTGTAGAACTGGCTTTATTCGAGCCAGCCGCGGCGGCCACATGCTCAAAATCATATTTAAACATTAATGGCATAAAATTATCCTTCCAATAAAGCCAAATTGGTGGACATTAAAACGATTTTCTTGTGTTTTATTTCAATTCGAAGTTCTATACCTCTAAAAAAAACACCCTTTACTTTAAATTTTAAAACTTTTTAATTAGTTCTTAAAACACAAAAAATAAGTCTATTCACAACGTACTCACACCGCACTTGCTATCAGTACACGTGCTCTCACTTTGGATGCCATTTTCAAGAAGTTCCGTTAGAATCCAACAAAAAAGAAATTATTTTTATTAAAAAGCTTGTTTAAAGCAGAGTTTGTGTATATGCTTTTCATTCGAAAATTTTGAATTCGATTTTTTATTCTTGGCCTATGGCAGGAACACTGTGCATTGAGGGGAATACAATCTGAATTTGAACTCGATGATATTTTCTGAATAATCATTCCGAATCTGCACGGAGAAAAAAAATAGTACGTAGGGTAACGGCACCTAAGTTCGGCCACCTCTAGTAGTTGGCCACTTTGCCATAATTTTTAGTAGTCGGCCGAGTCGATCCTGCTTACGTAGTCCAGAAATGAGAGGCCGACTTAAGTCAACCAGTTTTCTAATATCTGGCGTCTGTATTCAAGCTCATACATTGTTATCATTTGTAAAGGAATGGAGGAAAGGTAAAAATTTACTTGCTGAATATTTGCTTGCATTTCTCTCGCCTTTAAAATACGAGTCTATTGAGTGAACATTGTTTAACCTTATCGCTATCATTTCCACGCGTTCTTAGTAACACGCAGACCATCGCCGCATAGAAATCATAGATATTAAGGGCCAGTTTTTCAGTGCAAGTTTAAACTTCGTTTAAACTAAATTTTATTAAACTCGTTTAAATTGTTAAACTATGAAATGACTTTTTCAGTGCGAGTTTAATTTAAACTTTTTACTTTGATTTTTTAGTAGGCATTACTGAAAAATGACAAGCTGTTGACGTATAAATATTAAATTTTATTGACAACTCTCAACGAAAAATTTAATTTTTAGAAAAGTTTCCATAAAATCCTGCTGATTCCTCTGGAAAGCCGACAAAATATCAGGAGCAGCATCAGCAACAATAAAGCAGTGGAACGCGGAACGTCGTAATCTCGATGCTGATTTCATGAAAAATGTGCCCAAGATTGTTTTTATGAAGTTGATGTGCAATTTGCTAAAAAATTAGAGTGAAGTTTGTGAATTTCTTATTTTAAAAATAATAAAAGACGAAAAATAAACTTCAGTACAACTAAAATAATTTTTTCTCTTCCAAATTATGGCCTTTTTTCATTCATTTATTGATTTGATACTTTTTTCGTTTTTTTTTTTTTATTATTTCAATTTTGATTTGTTTATCAACAGTTGTCAAAATAAAATTGTAGGTTAAACAGAATTTAAACGGCCAATATCGCTCAGTTAAACTAAGTTTAAACTACGTTTTACATTCACTGAAAAACTCATTGCTGAGTTTAAACTTAATTTAAACCAGATAATGAGTTAAACTTGCACTGAAAAACTGGCCCTAAGACAACAAAATCGACGACGACAACTAGTTCGGTATTACTCGAGTAGCGATCCATCGGGCAATCATCGCCGAATATCCACGATGAATACACGAAGGCTTATGTCAACACAATCCATCGCGGCGAATTTCATCGGATGAACAAAACCCGATTAAGCATCGTGGCAGTCAAACGTCTATAAAACCAGAGCACCATTACAAGAAGTTGCTCACATGGGAACTAGAGTTCCGACCGTCAACACGTTAAATGGCTTGCACTGCTTGGTGAGATATTACATATGGGGCATTCCACACGAAATAAGCCGCCAAATTTTTTTTTTTTTTTTTTTTTGTAAAACATTTTTTTTACGAAACAGAACACACTGGGCTTGAACAGTCATTAGGTGTGATGAAAATGTCGACAAAATCGGTGAATGGGGTTTCATTTGCGCTAGCTTAGTGGCCTAAAAAATGCAAACCCCGAAATCGTTACTGCTCATCTCCGCGAAATATCGCAAAAATACATATTCCATATAAAAGGAAAAGATTAGAACTTTCAGATATTGTATCGGATTCTACGTATGAATGCTCTATATTCTAGTTATATAGCTTCAAAATAAAGCAAAAAACGGTATTTTTTGCTTGCTTAGGCTAGGATATCTCAAAAACCATATGAGATACAGCATTTCCAAGGACGGATCAGGATTCAACATTGCAAAATACATTTAAAGTAAATACTTTTATATTTGTTTGTTGTGTTTCTTTTTTTAAGTTTTTTTTTTTATTTTATATGGAATATGTATTTTTGCGATATTTCGCGGAGATAAACAGCTACGACTTTGGGGTTTGCATTTTTTAGGCCACTAAACTAGTACAAATGAAACCCCATTCACAGATTTTGTCGACATTTTCATCACACCTATCGACTGTTGAAGCCCAGTGTGAGCAGTCGAAAATATTAGATACGTATTATTTTTATTTCAATATATTACGCAGATTTTTTGAGAAAAAAATTTTTGAAGTTTGGCGGTTGTAAAAAGTCCTTTTTTCAATCGCTTCTACTGCAATATCAAACGAAGTAATAACTAGTAAGGGTGGTATCTTTGGCCTGGCCAAAAACTAAATACCCTACACTGCATTTAAAGTATATTATTAGGAGAGTATAAGAACAAATTGCTTATATGGGAAGTGCCACGCCCTCACCTCCGAGCTTACGTTGATTTTGCGTAGAGCTTGCATTTACTGTTCTGAGTGTTTGAGTAAAATTCGGTTAGGTTCTCTTTAAAAAATCTTTCAGTATAGCATTTTGAAACTTTCGCTTATATGGGAGGTACCACGCCCTCTAATCCTACTTCGCCTACTTTAAGCTCAGAGTTTACAATTAATGTTTTTCGTGTTTGAGGGAAATTTGGTTTGATTATCTCAAAAAACACTTTCATTATATAATTTTGAAACGTTTGCTTATATGGGAGGTGCCACGCCCTCTTGTCCGAGTTTACCTAGATCTTGCGTATAACATGCATTTATAGCTCCGAGTGTTTGAGTGTAATTTGGTTAGGTTATCTCAAAAAACGATTTCCGTATAACATTTTGAAACTTTTGTTTATATGGGAGGTGCCACGCCCTCTAGTCCGAATTCGCCTAGTTTTTGCTCAGAGCTTATGTTTACTTTTCCTAGTACTTATGTGTATTTTGCTTCTGTTATTGCGAATAATGCTGTTATTATTGCATTTTGAATATATTTTTTGTATGGGCGGTAGGCGTGTCCGTTGACCGATTTCGCTCAGTTTCAATCCCCCGAGCTAACTTTTACGACGGAGGCTGTGCACCAAATTTCATTGAATTATGCTGCTCAGTTTTCCCAAAAAATGTATTTCCACACACACCCAGCCACCCAGCCAGCCAGCCAGACAGACGGACATGACTCAGGATGTGACGCTGATCAAGAATATATATACTTTTCTATATCTGCCATGCCTCCTTCTCTGCGTTACAAACGGAATAAAGAGAATATACACTGGGTGTAGGGTATAAAAATGTACCTTCAGTATAAAGTTGACAATAAGCCAATCACCCCGATATTTTGCGAAAAACAGTTCAAAATGCCATAAATCAAGTAGAAATGTGCATTAACTCAGGAGGTGGTCATTTGACCGACACAATTTTTTGAACTAAATGTCGTCAATTCTACACCACTGAGTAAATTTTTTGGTTGAAGAAAGCACAAATAATTTCGTTTTTAGCAAAATTGCAGCCAATTCAAATTATGACATTACTTTTGTTTTTCTTTGTATAGGCGAGTATAGTAGGTAAAAATTCCCACAAGTTAATTAATCAATTAATTAAATTCCTCTAGATTAAAAATTAAAAAAAAAAATATAAAAAAATACATACATGTACTTTACTTTAAGTTAATATCATAAAAGTACATATTAGGGCTGTTCAATTTTCGAATTTCTTAGATATACTTTGACATCACGTTCTACATCATGACAGAATATCCCATGAATTTTTTCAGATTTTTAAATGCATTTTTAAAGGTGGCTCAAAGCAAATATATATTTTTATTATTTTTTTTTTTAGCAGTAAGGTTGATATCAATTATTTTTTTTTTTCAAAAAAAATTACTAGACTGTGAAGTCATTCGAAACTTTTAAATTGACTAAAACAGTATGGTAAAATTTACTTTAGTGAGGAATTGTCATTATATTGACTTAAAATTCTGGTAAAATTCATTAGAAATAAAGAAGTACAGTAGACCCCGCTTAATTGACTTCCCCGGATAATTGAACTAAAAAAAGCCTAGTGAAACTGTCCTCATTGAAGAAGGCACCCAAATCCCCTGATAATTGATTCCCGCTTAATTGGTTTCCCCGGTTAATTGATGGGAAGAAAATGGTTTCCAAATGGAAAACACATGTAAAATACCCCTTTTAAAAGATTTACATTATTAAGCTCAATAAAAATTTTAATCCTACTCCGAACTAGTTTTAGCAAAGGCAAAACCGTTAAGATTTGATCTTTTGTAAAGTTCATGGGGAAAAATCCTCCGAAAACGCAAAAGGTGCAACTGATTTCAATAACTTAATTCTTCCCGGATTATGAAAGGGTTTTGAACAAGCTTATATTTTTAACGTTGACGAAAGTGGATTGTGCTTTACATACTATGTCCAGAATAGGTGATGGCCTTAAAGGTTTTTCTGCGGCGATTTTTATTTCTAGTGCCACTGGAAATTATAAAAAAATTTTAAATTTGACCCTGAATAGCTTTTTATATTCACACAATTACAAAATTATTCCAATATTTTTCTATAGAAGTCATATGCTTAGGCATCCGATTCAGCACGGCAGTTTGATGGACTCGTATTAAACATATCATTAGCTATCGATTCCTACATACATTTCCATTACACCCAGTTTTTCAAATTTATATGCTCAGCTCTAAGTCTACTAAGCACATACCCGAATTTGGTATTAATTTTCTTTATTTTAATTTAAGGTGAATTTAAGTTCCTTTTATGTACCTAACGCACTTTTTAATGTACAATATACATACATATTTTTGTATTAGTTTTCTCCTTGTGGAGTTTTTGAGTTAAGGAAATTCTTAATGCTTTCAATACATAAAAAACCATCATATTAAAACTAAAATCGCCGAATGCTATTTTTTCCTATGCTTAATTGACCCACTCGATCAATTATCCGGGATTCTTTTAATTGATCAGTTGGATCAATTAAGCGGGCCCCGCTTAATTGATTCCCCGGTTAATTGAACCGAAAAGTTTGCATTTTTCATCAAGTCAATTAAGCGGGGTCTACTGCACGTACTATGTTTTTCTTTTCTCCATTCAGACCTCAATAACGAACTGTGTATCTTGGAAGTAGGGGAACTGATGCTATTGTGGTATAGTTTTTCAATGTGGTATGGTTGCATATCTCCGAAGTTGGAAAGAACCTGCGAACGTCACTGCTTTTATCCTGTCAGAAAACATGAAAAACCAGAAATGTGTTGTTGTCATGCACCAAAAAAAATTTTTTCGGCGTCAGTTGAACAAAACTTAAGTCACGTGTGGTTGATTTTTTTTTCGGATTTTTTGCAAAAAAATTTTGTTAAGAAAAAGTTGCTTTTTGGTGAAGTTTTATTTATATTCAATAAAGGTAAGTGCTAAGTATTGCGAAAAAAGTGTTTAACTGTATAAATTCACAAAGTTTCCCATTTTATTTTTAGAATTTTGTAATTTCTAAAAATTGCCCAGTAAGGTATAGTCGGGATTCGCTAATGTGGTATGTATATGAATATTTTTTGTAATTCTTAACATTATTTGTTTCCTTTTAATTTTTTTTATAAAAACTATGAGTTTGAGAACCAATGTAAATATTATTATGAACTTATTGCACACCTTTCAAACTTTATATTTGGTTGTATGGTTAGGTATACCACATTACCCTACTTATGTGTACCACATTACCAGCCCACTTTACAAGTACTGATCAGTATAAATACCACATTGTGCCACCATATATATCACATTACCTCCCAACTTTTTGAAAACAGCTTTTTTGACTTTTTTCAAATTTTGCTCAATAACTTTTTTTAATAAAATTGCACACATTTTATTGAAATATATTCTGTAGCCAATACTTCAATGATAAGCAAAAAAAAATTTGGCTGAAATTGATCTAACGGTTCTCTTTCAAATTTCACCTAAACATTACCTATACCACAATAGCATCAGTTCCCCTATACGTCGCACAGTGAAAGGTTTTGTCGAAATTGGTGAATAAATCGTAGAACTTTTGAAAGAAGTATGCTACAGAAATCTAGTAAACGGCTTTGTAAAGCTTATTTATCAGCATCATTGCTTTTTTGATTCTTTTGGAATTTTTTTTACTTTTGTCGAACTTAACCATTATGTTCGATGCATTTGTATTTTGTGTCAACGAATATTTAATTACTTTTATATAATGTTCATTTTGACTTTTAATATGTACCCTCCAACAATAATTTTCTATGTTTGTTTTACTCAATATGTAACCAAAAAGCTTAATATCTGCAGTACTGAGCTCAGCTCCATTATTATTTTGTTGAGCTCTCGTTGATTTCACTGAACTTGTATGGTATTTCTTTTGGCTTTTCTTTGAGAACTTTCGAATTTTATTATATTTTTAATACCTTTCTATTTCTATATGAAAAGTGCACCACTAAACAATCATTGGTTTTCTGAGTTTTTGTGTGTTGTTTCACTTTGAATTTCGTTGCATAATTCAGAGCACCACAAGTTTTTCATAAGTTTTGATTGTACAAAATATTTTGTGTGCATTACTTGCAAAGTTGCTAAAAATTTTAATTTCAACTGCTTTATGTGCAGCAAACAATTCATTTGTTCCAGTATTTCAGTATATAAATTTCATGCAAAATTGCCTTAGACATACAATATTCCCAAGTAACAATGTCAAGTGTCACCACACGAGAAATATTCTTTTTCTAAGCTTTTTTTTATTAAAAAAAAAAATTGATAAAAGAGTATTATAAAATTTCTTGTATAAGTGATTGGTTGGTTCTCAATGCTTTATAAAACTTTTTGTTCTTCCGCAATCCTTCAGATGAACTTCTTGCACAACATTTAACTTTTGTTTGTTCCTTAACATGTTTGTATTTGTACTTGTTGCAAAAAGCAATTTATGCGTATGTGTGTTTGTACTTCGATGTAATCGATAAAGTTTTTAAAGGATTATATATGTATGCTTATGGGTGATTCTCAGATAACTGTGCTTTTTGTGTCTTCTGGCGATTTCATTCATAAGTACGACTTTTTTTTCACAAAAAACGACTAAAATGAAAGTTTGCAAGTATACCCCAAATGTCACAAACGTGGCATGTCCTACCCCTGCACTTAAAAAACATAACGATGAAAAACGACCAAAAACGAAAATGGAACAGGAAACAAATATTGTAGCCATAATGTGTATAATTGCTACAATATTTTGAGCTCATCTGCAATTTTAAATAATTTTTTGAACTCACAATTTCGAATTGAAATCTGTCCTCGAGCTTTGGAAGGAATAGTTTTCATGAAAGCATTATGTTACTAATGTAGTCAATTGACTGCGGTACACATATGTGAATTCTAATCACTATCCATTATCCAAAGATTACTATGCTCTGACGCGTCCGCGTAAAAATCTGTTTTCGTTTTATACGGCAGCTTATATACAAAAACAGGTTTTTTAAAGACCTATGGTCACAAACGAGGCACTCGGTACTCCTAGGTATTATATTTTATTAAATGCATGAAATCATTTTTTCGTAGGTTTCGCATACATAACCTTTAAACCGCTCGGAAAAGTCTTGAACTCAAAATGATGCTTTATAATTAGCGATAAATTGCAAAAATTTCATAAAGTTTGAATATAGAATAGTTGTGTAGTTAACGGCTATTAATGATTTTTTTAATATAATAATTTTTCTACAACATCAGAATCACTGTTTTGACATCTACTTAAAGCCATACAACAAATACAACAACTACTAAAACTAAGTTTTGTAAACGGATTCGTATAGTCAAATTTATTACCAACAAGTCCTACCTTAACCGTTTTACAACTGGATCTTTACATTCCGAGTTATAAGCATTTAAATTAGGGATATCTCAATATCATACAAAGGCTTTTTCCAGACCGAAAAATTACAAAAGTTCAAGTTTTATAATTTTTATCAATAGCAGATCAAAATCGCATTAAAAATGACAGCTCTTTCTAGATTAAGTGAATAAGCCTACTTAATTACTGCTTTGAAAATTAGGAGAACCAACATTTCAGCTATTTATTCACTATTTATTCTAGAATACAGCTTTATTTTTTCGTCCGATCATAGTCTATAAAAGCTCAAAATTTTTATGATAATATATATTATTGATAAAAATAATAAAACTTGACTTGATTTTTCGGTCTAGAATAATCTTTTGTATGTTATTGAGAGGTATCCTTACACTTTAAAAGTTCATAACTCGGAAACTGTAGATAATAATTTTGTTGATAATAAATTTGGCTGTCTGAATCCATTGATAAAAGTAAATTTTGTTAGTTATTGTTTTTGTTACATATCATTAAGTACATAGCAGCCAAAAAAGTGATTTTTTCACATTTGAGCAAGAATAACTCAGGATTCTGATATATATCATTATTATATAATAGAAAAATTCAAGATCAGATTCGTAATTACGAGATCTTAATCCACCTTAAACGGCTATTAAAATCGAGGACAAAAAACCATAGTTGGCCTTTATGGAGGTTGGTCGAAAATTAATCTTGAAGTGTAAATTTGTCATTGAATGCTATTTATCTCTCATCAAAACCATCATTTGCCCGCACTGTGGCTAAAATTTCACATACGTGGCAATTTGGTCACAAATAAGGCAACAAAGTTTCTTAGTTTAGATCTTAAAACCCTAAATTTACACTACTACTTAGTTAAACTACTGAAAATGTGAGTTTTAAGAGGAAACTTTCATAAATCGAAAAAAAACTATCTGCCAGTTTTATAACCCAAAAACTCAAAGTTACCTGAGAATCACCCATGTATTCAAATTGTGCGGATATGTAGCTGAAAGCAAGTGAAATCAAACATTAAAAGAAATAAGGACACAAAACATCAAACTTTATCATAAATTGACTTTGAAAAATATTTGAATGTCAAGATCGTCACAATTTAAATGCAGTCTAGTTCGAAATTCAGTCGACCTCTATCATTTTTTCTGTGTGTTTTTATACCCTACACCCAGGGTATATTCACTTTGTCCTTCCGTTTGTAATGCAAAGAAGTAGGAGTGGCAGGTATAGAAAAGTATATATATTCTTGATCAAAGTCACCTCTTGAGTCGATATAGCCATGTCCGTCTGTCTGGCTGGCTGGCTGGCTGGCTGGCTGGCTGGCTGGCAGGCTATCCGTCTGTGGAAATATCAACGGAAACGCCTACCACCCATACAAAAAATATATTCAAAATGCAACTTTAAGAGTATTTTCTCGAAAATGCAACCACAATACACATATGTACTAAAAATGTTTACGCGCAAGCTCTGGGCAAAAACTAGGCGAATTCGGACAAGAGGGAGTGGCACCTCCCATATAAGCAAAAGTTTCAAAACGCTTTACTGAAAACGTTTTTTGAGACAACCCAACTAAATTTCACTCAGACACTAAGATCTATAAGCGCAAGCTCTGAGGAAAAACTGGATGAACTCGGGCACCTTCCATATAAGCAAGATTTTCAAAATACTGCAGTGTAGGGTATTTAGTACTTGGCCTGGCCAAAGGTAACACTCTTACTAGTTTGTTTTTTTTTTTTTCCATAATTCCATAATTTTCTAGTGGTACACTGTTCAGGAGGTTAAGAAGGAAAATATGTGCATTGAGAAAAATTTTTTCCATGCTTATCATAAATCTATATATAAATAGGCAAACGAAATCGGTTAGGTCCCTGTTTCTATACCTAAATCTCAACCGATTTGCTTGATTTATTTTTTGTTGGAAAGGTTGTGAGGAGGAGCAGTGCATAGGACTATATATTTTTTTTTAAGTGGGCGGTGCCACGCCCCTAAATGAAAAAAACGCTCTCACAGCTAAACCGCTGCATCGATTTTAATGAAATTTGATATGGAGGTAGGGTTAGCATAAGGGAATGATAATATGACCATTATGTTTTTCAGTGGGCGGTGCCACGCCCCTAAATGAAAAAAATAGTCTCACGGCTAAGCCGCTGCATCGATTTTAACGAAATTTGGTATGGAGATAGGGTTAACACTAAGGAACGATAATATGACCATTATGTTCTTCAGTGGGCGGTGCCACGCCCCTAAATGAAAAAAAATGATCTCACGGCTAAGCCGCTGCATCGATTTTAACGAAATTTGGTACGGAGGTAGAGTTAGCACTAAGGAACGATAATATGACCATCATGTTTTTCAGTGGGCGGTGCCACGCCCTTAAATGGAAAAACGCTCTCACAGCTAAACCGCTGCATCGATTTTAACGAAATTTGGTATAGAGATAGGGTTAACACTAAGGAACGATAATATGACCATTATGTTTTTCAGTAGGCGGTGCTACGCCCCAAAATGGAAAAACGCTCTCACAGCTAAACCGCAGCATCGGTTTCAACGAAATTTGGTATGGAGGTAGGATTGGCACTAAGGAACGATAACGTGACCATTATATTTTCAGTGGACAGTGCCACGCCCCTAAATGGAAAAACGCTCTCACAGCTAAACCGCAGCATCGGTTTCAACGAAATTTGGTATGGAGGTAGGATTGGCACTAAGGAACGATAACGTGACCATTATATTTTCAGTGGACAGTGCCACGCCCCTAAATGGAAAAAACGCTCTCACGGCGAAAATACTGCATACGATTTTTATGAAATTTGGTATAGATATAGAGTTAGCACTATATTGCACGATAGCATGATTGATTTTTATGAATTTTGGTATAGAAAGATATCAAAAACTGTTTGCTCTTTAGTAGGAGTTACACGCCTCTAAATGATGGTCGAATTTCGGCCACAAGGCGAACTCTAGTCATCACAATTCCTTATTCTAAAATAGTTGGATAACATAATTTTTTTTATTATACGATCTCAGAAATACTCCGAATGAGTTGTACGATATATCGAATTTTTTGTCTTGAATCAAGGTATGTATATAAAAAAAAACCTAAAATGAGCCTTAAATCAACGACATATTTTGTTTTTTTAGCTTAAATACTTAAATAAAATGTTTTTTCGAAATTTCACTCTACTGTAAAACTCTAAATCTAAATTTTGGATAAAACTCATTCATATTTTTTGGCAGAAAAAATCAAATTTCGTCAAGAACCCGTCGAAAAAAAAAATTTTAACACAAGTGCTTATATAGAGAATATAAAACTTTTTGGAGAATTCTCAATGTATCTCGAAGGTAGCTCTATATGTCACGTAAAAAATATTAACATTTAAAAAAAAAACTTGCCTTTTTTGATGACATTTCAGTTTAAAAAATTTTGTCTCTCTTCAGCATTTTCAAAATTGCTAACTTTTTGTAGAAAATAATAAAATAAGGTTTTCTTTGTTTCAAACCTGACTAAATTTTAAATATTTAAAAAAAAAATTTATCATAATTGGTTCACAGAAATCGAAGTAATGAGCACTTTTCTCAACAAGTTATTTCTTAAAGTTCAACAACACAAAAATCAGGACACATTTGGCATATGTCCAACAGATCGAAGAAATCGGTTTGGAGCAAAACTAAAAAATATGTGTCCAATTAAATCGATTAAAGTACTGCGTACCGAAATTTCAGCGCAATCGGTGATTTTCTACCAAAAATTTGGTTCATTCTCTTCTGGAATAGGTCATATACAATGAACTATAGGTCAAAAAGAACATTTTTCTAGCCAAAATCTATAACATCCGTATTATCATGTTTTATGTTGACTCTAGACTAAAAGAACAATTCTGACAAAAATCTTAATCCTTTAATATGAAATCTTGAAATCCCAAGAAACGGGTAAAACGATACAACTTTGGATTTCATGATGTCTATATACAAATAGGTAAACGAAATCGATTCAGTCCCTGTTTCTATACCTAAATCTCAACCGATTTGCTTGTTTTTTTTTTTTTTTTTGTTGGAAAGGTTGTGAGGAGGAGCAATGCATAGGACTAAATTTTTTAAAAGTGGGTGGTACCACGCCCCTAAATAAGAAAAAACTGTCTTACGGCCAAACCTCAGCATCGAATTTTACGAAATTTGGGCGGTGCCACGCCCCTAAATGGAAAAACGCTCTCACGCTGAGCCAATACATTGATTTTTTTAAAATTGGGTATACAGATAGGGCTAAAACTAACTGATTTTTGTGAATTTTGGTATGGGGATAGAATGAGCAGTACGGAAAGATATCAAAAACTTTTTGCTCTTTAGTAGGAGTAACACGCCTCTAAATGGCAAGCACGCTGTTGCAACTAAGCTAAGAATATTAAAAGCTTTTTATGTTTCAACGACCAAGGAAGGTTATAAAGACTTTTTGCTTTATAGTCAAATCGAAATGGTCGGATTTTGGCCACAAGGCGAACTCTAGTCATCTTAAATCTGCAATAACTTTTGAAGAAAGTATTGTAAAGCACTTTTTAAAAGCTCGTTTTGAAGGTAAAAAGTGATAATTAAAATGAATTATGCCAAAAAAAAAATATAAAAAAATGTTGTGCAGTCTACAACTAACCCCAAAAGTAACAAAAGTACTAATTTTTTTTACATTAAGCGCAAATATCTCTATTTTTCAAAAAACCTAATGCAAAAATTATGCGCACTTTTACCCAAGTAACTTGGACTAGTAGTATCTTCAGTATTTTCTAATAAGAAATTGAAAAACAGCTTCTTCGTTTTCTTTTTTGTCTGTCTTTTGCAACCAGACTTCGAAGGAATCGGAATTGTGCAAGAAAAGTTACCTGACAAAAAAATTCATTAAAAAAAAACGGGCAAAATCGAGCGTCTATATTTCTAAATAACATTAACAATAGCACCGTCTTACTAGTTTTGGGTTTCTTAGGACTAACAAATACCAAAAAAATTTTAAAAGCTTACGCGAAGTTCAAAATTTAAGAGAAATATTAAAAGTCAGGGGTCTAATTTGAATTTTGGAAAACCAGAATATATTTTAATGTTTTGAAATACATTGCATTACATATGACATCATCAATTTTATACGTTTTTATTTAAAAAAAAAAAAACAAATTATTTTAATTACATTTTATTAATTGAAAAAAAGAGTTAAAATCACGACTTTAATGCAAATGCATCAACTTTGACACATCGCTGAGGAACGGAAAATTATTTCGCCCCAAAACAAAAAACACTTTTGTTCGTATTGAAGTATTCTCCGTTACACTGCATCAGCGAAACTCAATAACAACACTTGTAAAAATTGAATTTTGGCCAAAAGTGTGTGCCTTTTGACCTATAGTGCAATGTGAAGATTTGATTCAGATTCTTTTCGGAAAAAATGTACAAAGTACATATGCTATCTTTATCTTGACCAACAATTAACATTTTAAAAATGTTTTTTGTATGCACGGAGAAAAACAATAGTAATTGCTACTTTATTTCTCATAAATTTTACCAGAATTTCAAATCAGAAAAGTGACAACTCCACACCGAAGTAAATTTCACTTTACAGTTTTAGTCAATTCAGAATATATGATTGCTAATAATTTTTTTGAAAAAATTGACGTGATGTTTACCTTAATGTAAAGTTCTAACAAAAAAAAAAGAAAAATGAACTGACCGCACTTGGGTACGAACCCTGGCTCATCCGTGTGATAGGTAGATACACTTCCTCCTGCGCTACTTGCGCATATGATGAAGAGGCATAAAATTTCTATATAAAGTAAATGTCTGTCTAAAAATAGAAATTGTTACTAAAATTATAAAAGTCAAAATGATTCTATGTTTTTATAATATTTACCTTGCTCGAGTGGAGTGAAAATTATGACACTCGGTTTTGTGCTATGCGTTTTTATCCGAACTCACAAAGGTTTTAAAAATAATTTACGAATATGGCTATATTGATTCAGGAGATCGCGCTGACCATGAATACCTATATGTAGGGTAAGCGTATATATATCAATGCATATATATCATTTACCGTTATTCATGTCGAAACTTAACGCCAATACTTTGAGCTTATGTCAGTGTGATTTTAGCGTTTAGCGAAGTCGCATGTTTCTGTGGAGTTGTTTTTTCTAAAAAAGTGTTCAGTGATTATTTTTTTTCTAGTCAGTAAATTTCATTATTTCACTTTAAAGACATCGTGTTTTTAAATAAATGATTTATTATATAAAGTCAGTGAATATCTTCTCTTCTTATACGAGATAAAATTGTATGTACTTATGTACTTATGTATGTTTGGAACGGGCAAAACTTTTTCTCGAAAACGGCTGCAACGATTTGAATGAAACTTCGGATAATGTTAGATATTAGCATACAATGAAGAATGAGCTAGGCTTGAACTTTGTAAATGCTCACCAGAGGGCGTGGCATCGGATTAAATTTTAAATTTGATATGGTCATAACTCGCAAACCATACAAGGCATTTGAATGAAATTTGGTGAGCGAGTACTGCTTAATAATACCTTTTAACTAAAGAAAAGTGGGCGGGATCGAATAAGTGCCACCCCCACTTTTCAACCCTTGAAAACGTTGATTCAATATTACTCGAAAATGACTCCAACAATTTTGATGAAAATTTAGGAAATGTTACTCCTGTAAACAAGTAATAATATGTGCAATGCCGTTATATTGGGAAAACTCGTTGAAGGGCGTGGCACTGCCCACAAAAATATAAAACGGTTTAAAAAGAAAACTAATAAAGTAATCATTCTTAAATCAACTTTGGGGGGCCTACTTACTATAAGGCATCTCTGATCTGAATCTGATTAAAATATCGCCGTTGCGCGTGGAACCTCCCATACACGCCAAATACGTTAAATGCTATTTCTCGCAAATGATATTGAATAATGAAATTTGGTATGTAGGTACTGCTTTATAATACCTTGTAACTAAACAAAAGTGGGCGGGATCGAATAAGTGCCACGCCCACTTTTTAACCCCTGAAAATTTTGATTCAATATTATTCGAAAACGACTCCGACAATTTTGATGAAAATTTTGGAGCTGTTACCTCTGCAAATAGGTATTAATATGTGATATGCCGTTATATTGGGAAAATTCGTTGAGGCGCGTGGCACCGCCCACAAAAATATATTGCGCTATAAAAAGAAAACTACTTAAGCAATCTTTCTGAATTTAACTGTAGGGAGTCTACTTGCTATTAGGCACCTACGACCTGAAAGTAGGCAAAATATCGAAAGTGCGCGTGGAACCTCCCATACAAGTAAAATACATTAAATATTATTTCTCGCAAATGATACAACATATTTTGATGAAATTTGGTATACGGGTCTGGATCAGGAGTATCTAAAGCTTAACAAAAAGAAGACTTTGTTTAATCATTGCCACGCACACTTTTATATCAAAATAAAATTTTGGTTAATAACTCATTCACAAAAAAAAAATAGAATGAACTTTTTAATTCTTATATGCAGTCTTATTTACTTTTTGACGCTAAATCCGTCTTCATTAGCAGAACTGTCATTGTACCTGCAGGATTTTGAAATTTCCTTGTTTAAAGTTGAAGAAAACGCTGTGTTCAGTCTTAGGTACAAGAAAAGGTGAAATTCTTTTTTATTAATAGCATCGAATAGTTACACTCTTCCTTACCCAAATATCCCTTCGGATTTTTCCAATAGGATTCTTATTTTCCGAGTTACGATCCTTTGAAGATAAGATATTTCAACCACCTACAAAAGTCGAAATATTTTGCGTGCGTGGCATATCCCATTTATTTAGTTTGGGGCATTCTATTTCACCAAAAAAAAAAAAAAATGAGTCTTAGATATATTTCTATGCCATTCGATGCTTTCCGAGTTATTTTTTATTATTTTGCTCATCGGTTTATTTATCATTTTGAAAGAATGACCGTTAGAAGTGAAAAGATACAAGTTTCATAACAAAAAATAGCTATGAATAAAAACATCGACTAAAATAATAAGATTAGATTGTTGACCGAGCAGGGATCGGTCTCCAGGTACTCATTTATTATTTACAATATTAGCAGAGGAGTTTTTGATACAAAACCATTTATTTCACCAATATGTACCAACAAAAAAAAAGTCTCTTCTTTCGATGGAGAATCGAGTTTCATGCTGATGATTTGGAATTCGTAAGCCTCAAAGACAAGGAAGATGAAAAATACATATGCTATAATACCCTTTACTCAGAAGATCGCAATGACGTGGCTTGGGTTGAATGTGTAATTCGGCGTTCATGGAGTCCTGAATAATGCACCGAATGTGGAAGACATTTTTATATGCAACTTCTGTACCATATAAGTAAATGAGGCAATATGGACTGTATGGTCCATATTACACTACACATTTTTTCCCTCTTCATTTTAAGTATTTTTAGTTTATTAATTTTGTTTCTTTATTCTGATGAGATATTTATCTGAAAGTGAATTGAATTGTTTCCTTTAATGAATGAAATAAAATCAATTTTTTTGTTGTTGTTTATTTAAAAAAGAAAGATTTTTTGTTAGACTGCTTCAAATTTTTGTTTTTGTTTCCTTTTTGCTTTCAAACAGCTTTAATAGTTGAAAAGATAGAAAATAATAATTTTGTTGCAAGGAGTACCCATATATTAATATTAACTGGTGGCGCATTCTCTTTTTTGTTTGTAGTTTCGAAAAGACCATGACAGTTTTCTGGACTGTTCTTATAAATTACTACGGGGTCGGGTAGTGGAAAATTGTCACATAAAGAAAAATAGTTCTTGGTTTAATGTGCCCAATATTTTCTTAGTCATCAAGAATGTAGGAATGTATCTTCACAGACTTTTGGGCATTTCTAATTCACTCCAAAAAATAAAGCTTTTATTTATAAACTTTTGACTTGACTCAAGCCTCAGTCATATTAAAATCAAATGCCTGGTTATGAAAGGGGCATACAAAGTGAAACACTAATGAAACCAACTTAAAATGTTTATATGTAATGTAATTATAAGAATCAAATTCTGCATGCAAATAGAATCTGTAAGCTATGGTCTTTGATATATTACTACATATATAAAACGTAAATCTTTCCCAGTATGCTTCACTTTTGGTATTTAATAAAAGCAATAGCTCAGAATCGCTTGGACAAGTTTCGTTTAGGATTATTAATCGATGTTCATTCAATATAGGACTTCGATCGACTGACATTAACATTAAAGCAATTGACCCAAAAACGATCCAGAGTTTTGTATAAATGACTCTGGTAATTTCCAATGGAATGGTCTTCATCTAGATAGACCTGCAATAAAAAAATTTTAAAAAGTTTTAAGCAATCTGATGTGCCTGGAAACTTACCATCTCTTGGAAAAGTATGTCATTTTGTTGCAACATTTTAGCCAACAGCAGAGATTGTTGTAGCGGTACATTATCATCTGCAGAGCCATGTATTAGCAAAAAGTCGTGCGTACGGAAATTCTTCAAATCACTAAAGACAGCGGTCTTCACATAATTGTTAAGATTGTCTTGAGCAGTTGGTAGGCCCATATAACGCTCAGTGTAAATGGTGTCTAAAGAAAATAAAATCAATTATTTTCAATAAATCAGCGCACAATACCTAACGCTCATGTTAAATCCTACCAGAATACAACCAAGATGTTACCGGTGCAACAGATATACCACACTGGAAGACACGTTCATCATCAGCGGCCAATATGCGTGCAGTCAAATAACCACCATAACTCCAGCCCCATATGCCAATGCGTTCACGATCAATGTAGGGGAACATTTTTTGTAATTCTTTTGTAACGAAAATTTGATCTTCCACCTCGAAAATGCCCAATTTGTTGTTTACTGAAAAAAGCATTTTCTTTCCCTTATTACCTGTACCACGTCCATCTATGTAAGTATAGATGACTTCACGATTTGTTGTCATATAAATGTCAAAATCACCAACAAAATCATGTGTAACACGAACTGATTCTGGACCACCATAGACATCAACAATCATGGGATACTTTTTGTTAACATCCAAATTTGGTGGCAGTTGCATTTTCGCATAACCAACGGTACCATCGGCCAGTGTAACATTTAAATATTTAACAGTAGGACGCAATTTCTTTGATAACTTTTCACGGAATGCTGAATTGACTTCCCAAGTTTTTACCGCAGAGTTTGTCTGTGCATACAAAAAATTATTAGGAGTGTATACGACGTTAACGTAATTTATTATCTAGACTTGCCTGCGTATCAAATATTATTGTATAACGTGGATTGGGTCCCAAACAAGACACTGTATAGTAGGAATAATCTTTACTAAATGATGCAGATGTGCTGAGACATAAATCATCATCAACATCGCGCAAATTACATGTCAAGCAGTCATCATTACGGAAAATGTGATTTACTGAAGGATCCCCAGGTATGGTAGCTCGATAGTAACTGTTACCAAATGTCAATAGTAATTATATAAAGTAGTTTTTATAAAGAAATATGTATGTATATATATTAGGCTGACCCAAAAAAAACTAAAGGTGTTCCGATTTTAGGTGCTCAGCACTCAAAATGTTCGGTATGGTCTAGAAACTACGTATGTAAATTTTGGTAAAAAAATATTGAGTTTTAGCACTCGCGCAAGCTCGATAAGTAGCGCTGCCTTGATCGTACGAGAACGGGGTTCTTTCAGCCCGTGGAAATTGATAAAAAAGGATTGGAACATTTTTTTTTTCTATCCTACTTTATGTTTTCGAGGTCGCAGAAGACAATGGCATTGCCAGTTTTTGGAAAAGATTCCAAGATTTCAAGATATTTAAGATATCTCTCGAAAAAAAAAAAAAATTTGAGATTTTTGTTAGATTAAATTGCCATTAATCGTAGGAACATTTTTTATTTTTGTTTCTTGGAATGTTGTCTTGTAGCCTAAATTGTGACAAACAAAATGAGTGGTCGCACAATATTTTCTGAAAAAATCTTCTCGAGATATCGGCCACAGACTGAACCGCCGTCCTGCCGAATTGCCGGTCACTGGGGATATCTGCCGATTTTACGCTATTTTCATTAATTTTTGAGATCCTACCTTGTATTTTCGACATCGCTGGAGATGCGGGAACATTTATTTTCAAGATAAAATGTAAGTGTTTCAAAACATTCATGATATTCCTATGATAAATTTCCCTAGTGGGATTTCCAATGAAAAGCAGAACTAGCTCTAAAACCTCGACATAATTTTTCCGCGCATGATTCATCTGGAGCTAGTGATTGATGTCCATCGCGGTTTTCTTCTGGAAAGGTGCCAATGTCTCCCAAATTTTTCAGTGGAAGATAGAAAAATTACTTCAGTGGAAGATAGAAAAATTTGGGAGACATTGGCAGCTTTCCAGAAGAAAACCGCGATGGTCATCAATCACTAGCTCCAGATGAATCATGCGCGGAAAAATTATGTCGAGGTTTTAGAGCTAGTTCTGCTTTTCATTGGAAATCCCACTAGGGAAATTTATCATAGGAATATCATGAATGTTTTGAAACACTTGCATTTTATCGTGAAAATAAATGTTTCCGCATCTCCAGCGACGTCGAAAGTACAAGGTAGGATCTCAGAAATCAATGAAAATAGCGTAAAATCGGCAGATATCCCCAGTGACCGGCAATTCGGCAGGACGGCGGTTCAGTCTGTGGCCGATATCTCGAGAAGATTTTGTCAAAAAATATTGTGCAACCACTCATTTTGTTTGTCACAATTTAGGCTACAAGACTACATTCCGAGAAACAAAAATAAAAAATGTTCCTACGATTAATGGCAATTTAATCTAACAAAAATCTCAATTTTTTTTTTTTTTTCGAGAGATATCTTAAATAGGTGCCGTGACATAATCCCCACGGACATAATCCCCATTCACGATATGGGGATTATGTCCGCAAGTAATTCGGACATAATCCCCATTTTTTCAATGGGGATTATGTCCGCAAGTGTTTCGGACATAATCCCCAAGAAAAAACGGACATAGTCCCCATAACGGCCGCGAATCAGTCTTTAATATATCCAACACCTAGTTTGCTAGCCACAGTAATTTTTCATAAGAGTAGGGGTAAGTTGGCGGCCTGTGGCCGCAGCTCAAGATTTAAAACTCCCAAAAATCCAACACCGGCTTCGCGGCGGCCTTCGGCCGCGGATCAGTCCATAACATCCAACACTATATAAATTTTTTAAATGGATTATTGCAAAAATTTTGTTCAATCTTAATTAAATTTTTCGGACATAACCCCCATTGGGATTATGTCCGAAAAATTTGCGGACATAACCCCCATGGCCAAAATGGGGATTATGGCCGCTCCTTATCGAGCTTGCGCGAGTGCTAAATCTCAATATTTTTTTATCAAAATTTACATACGTAGTTTCTAGACCATACCGAACATTTTGAGTGCTGAGCACCTAAAATCGGAACACCTTTAGTTTTTTTGGGTCAGTCTAATATATATATATGTATGATTTCGTAAACTCACAGTTTATCATTGACTTCATCATAACCATAAACATCTAATACGGTAAAATCACCACAAGACTTCCATGCATTTTCTCCAGTAGTCAGATTAAGGTACCACGCTTGATACCAATTACCGATCCAATTCAAGAAATAGCATCCCTGACCATTTGCTAAACACCACGGGGCAGCCATTTCCAATATCCAGCCATCAGGCTCTTCAAATTGTATTACCTTAATGAGGGAAAAAAATAATAAATAAATATTTGAAAGTGACTTTTGAGTACCACAGTAGTGATCAAACTGACTGGTAAGAAGGGTTAGCTTACTTTTGATTCCCTTTGTTATTAAATTCCGATTTTTTTTGAAAGAAGTTTGAAATTTATTCCAAAAAAGTATGAATTTAATCTCTTAAAGTTATCCAAATATATCCAGTTTCATTTTCAATAATCATGCCGAACCATTAATGTATATGATTTTATGTGTATTTCAGTTATTTATTAACATGCATGTCAAAAGTACTGTTTTTAAATATGAAAACCTGTCAAATGATGATTTTTGCTCAGCTTTTCCTGAGGAATCGGGCTGACTGACCCCGATTATACTGAAAAATCACACTTTCCTCCACGAAATAAAGAAAGATAAAGTGAAAATCTCTTCTTACCTCACGACAATCGCCAGTGACAGTACACGATTGTAGTATGCTAAGATTTTGGCGACGATTTAACCAAGTGATCAATACATCTTTATTATTAGCCCATCCAAAATTTTGCAATAAATGATCAGCCGTTACAATCGCGACGGGAGCCTTAACTAACACCGAACTTGGCTCGACTTTACCCAAATCAAATATTCTCACAGCCACCACAGGATTTGGTGTACCAGGTTTTGGATATTTTAATTCGACTACCTCAGGATATTGACCATCGCCATACACAGTGTATTTGAATGTTTTGACCTCGGTATCATTAAAGAAACCGACAGCCAATTTAGTGCCGTCAGGTGACCAACTCATAGCGCTATCACTGCTTAGCCCATTTTTCTCATAAATCCAATCAGGTACACCATTATAAACGATGCCATCAACACCACTTTCCGTAATAGCTAATTCCAAACCAGTTTCAAAATGTATATAAACATTATTTTTGTAGACATAAGAGAGACGATCTTGAACTGGTGACCAACCGCAGTGTTGCAGTTTTGCACCACCATGTATATGGATAGAAGTTCTGTAAAGAAATATCACAAATGAAATAAAATGAAATATGATACATACGACTTTATAAAGCCTTTTTATCACCTGGTCTCAATATCGAAAACATCATAGTTCGCTATGTTGGAATGGTGAAATGATTTAGTAGCATTAAAACGAACCAATATTTTGGTTTTATCTGGTGAAAGTGTAAATGTAACATCCCCATATAATTCCAAGAATTCATTAGACACAAATTCACTACCAGTACTGGTGCGAGCATTGAACGTTCGTATGGATTGATCAGAAGCTATGTAGTAGAATTCTTCACCTTAAATTAGAGATTAGACTTTAACTTCATAACTTAATTTCCTAAGCCATAAATTACTAAAAAAAAATGTTTCTGCACAAATAACCGTTAGTGAGATATTTGCAAAAAACAGCTTGGTCATGGTTTATTCATTACCTAAAATCGAGCTCATAATTATGCCTCATTGAGCTGAGTTCGTTAAAAAGCATGTACTGATTTTTCACTGACAGTTGCAATACATCATGAAATTCGCATAATATGTTAACCCCAATTTATATGCTAAGCTCAGTTTCATATAGATAAGAGTCCAAGTCACATGAAAGTGGATAATGCCAGGATCTGTGGCAGTTCAGTTCAACCATGGTTTTCCTCGTCTTTTATAGCCTTTTATGGTAGAATAAAGCCTCCTAATTACGAGTCTGAACTAAGTTTTTGTCAATCGCATCAGATTTCTGAGTTATACTTGATCAAAAGTGAAAAATCACTGCTCTGAGTTCTATCTAAAGCTACTTAGTAAAATTTATTTTTGTCAATGGATGCGAATAACTAAATTTTTTCTGAATTTTGGTTAAAATTATCTGTTAATTTTAATAATGTACTTGAAAAAATTAATATTCATAAGTATCTAAATACGTAGAGCACTATTTATGTTTCGGGAACTGGCAACACTAATGTAAATAGCTAAAATCTGGCAATACCATAATAAAGTTTGATATTTTTAAGCATAAACGTACTCACAACGTTATGATGTACAATTTCCATTTGTTTTGTTTACAGTGAGTAAATAAAATCAATTTAGCGAGCCTTTTTTGAGCGATTGATAAATTTTGGGGTATCCAACGAGAACAAACATTCTCAAAAACTGAGACATAATATGTGCTATATATAATATATTAGGAGGTCCATAACAAAATGCAATAACTCCATCTTAACATTTTTTTGGATAAATGCACAAAAGTAACTAAAGTCAGAAGGATATATATTAAGGTGCAGCAAAATTCAAAAAAAATTAGTGCCACAAAAATTATCATAGATTAAGATCTTAAAACAAAAACTGCATACTTAGTTTTGGTCAAAACCACCGAAAAGATGGCCCGCCCGGGGCTTAAATGAAGGTCTAAACGACAAAAATCATTGTTTCTTGCAGTTTTTTTATTTTATCTCAAAAACCACGAAACTATTGGTAGTAATTCATCCTAAATCTTTGAAAGGGATTAATTTTCTACATTTTTTGTATGGAAGTCCAGGAAGATGTTAAAATTTTTTGATTCAAAAAACGGTTTTTTCCTATAACTTAAGATACAAGAGACACACAAAAACTTTAGAGCTCAATAAATGTAGGAAATCTGCTTTCCTATAGTTTTGCTTTGAAATCTTGATTCCAAAAGTAAACGGTTTTCCGCTAGAGGCCGAAATTTGTTAAAAATAATTGTGTATCATGAAAAAGTGACCTTTTATTGTTTTGTTTTAAACTATACCCGAAAAGTTGATTAGAAACTAATGAAAAAACTAAAAGCTTTTAAACATGGTCTTTAGAATGGAAATCGGATTGAAATTGCGCGAGATATGAAAATTCTTACATACTTGGTATTTTTTGTAAAGTTCTGATTTTGGGTATTTTTGTTTCACAGTGTGTTTTGCATCCACAACTTAAGATTTTTTTATGATTATTACTTTACGTTAAAGGACGATAAACAGCGCAACTTCCAGGATCAAGAATATCAAAATCGGTTTGTAGTTTCCTTCCGAATTTCAGCCTGAAAGTTTGGATTTTTTCCATTTTTGTCAAATACGACTTTTTTTGAGTATGAGCGACTGTATACCCTAAATACCGTAAAAAATGTGTACTATTATATCCCAAAAACTGTAGGAAATATATTTTGCTATATTTTGGTCCTGATAGTCATCTTTCCACAGCTAACAGTTTGTGCCCTAGAGGCCGATTTTTGTGATAAAAAAGATCGAATTTTTAGAAATTTTTATTTCGAAGCGACCTTTTGATGTTTTTGCATGCAAATTTTCCCAAAATTTTTATAAAAAATTTAAGATAAGTTTAAAAGCTTTCAAACGTAGTCCTTAGGATAGAAATCGGTTGAAATTTACGCGAGATATGACAGTTTTTATATACTCTGTGCTATAAAAAAAATAACCAAAAATCATATCTGCACAATAAAAAAATACTCTTATGTCACCCTCTTATAACTTTTATATCTTGCGTAAATTCCAACCGATTTCTTTTTTAAAGACTACGTTTGAAAGCTTTTAACTTTTTCTTAAGCGCCCTTTTAAAATTTTTGGAAAATTTGAAAGCAAAAACATCAAAAGGTCAATTCGAAATAAAAATTTCTAAAAATTCGATTTATTTTATCACAAAAATCGGCCTCTAGGGCACAAACTATTAGCTGTGGAAAGATGACTATCATGAGCAAAATATAGCAAAATATATTTCCTACAGTTTTTGGGATATAATAGTACACATTTTTTACGGTATTTAGGGTATACAGTCGCTCATACTCAAAAAAGCCGTATTTGACGAAAATGGAAAAAAATCCAAACTCTCAGGCTGAAATTCGCAAGGAAAGTACAAACCGATTTTGATATTCAGATCCTGAAAGTTCGCTGTTTATCGTCCTTTAACGTAAAGTAATAATCATAAAAAAATCTTAAGTTGTGGATTAGGGGTGTTTTTTTAGTGCACGAATTTTGGATTTTGATACTTGACACCCCTCAATTTAGTGAGGTTAGAGAAAAAAATGAGTTTGGAAAAAAAATTATGGGGGTGCGGTGAGGGTAAGGGTTGGCGCATCGAGGTCAAAAATGAGAGAAAAGGAAAAACAATTAACTTACATCCCTACAAAAGGGGCGACCTCTAGAGGGTCCAAAGTTTCACAGCTTACCTACCCCCAATTTCCAATCCTTAAGGGGGCTCCCATACAAAGATACTGTTTTTTAAAAACTGCCCCCACTGCCCTAACTGGACCATGGGTACCTCTAGAAGGGTCAATTGTATGACCGACCCCATTATATGTAGGAAAATTCATAAAAAAAAAAAATTGTATGGCAGCCCCTTTCAGGGTTGAAAATAGGGGGTAAGTATGTAAGGGAAAATATAGGTCGTAAAAAAATAATGGGGGTCGGTCATACATTTGACACTTCTAGAAGTACCCGTGTGCCAGTTAGGGCAATGGGGGCATTTTATGTATATAAAAACAGTAATTTTGTTTGGGAGGCCCCTTAAGGATTGGAAATAAGGGGAAGGCATGCTAAGAAAAAACTTTGGAGGGACTGTAGGAGTGACTTCTGGGCAGTTATGGGCCTATTTGACGATTTCCTTTCCATATTTTTTAGTCTATTACATCTATTTTGTATGAGAGTCCCCTAAAGAGTCAGAGATACAGGGTAAGTATGCTGGGAAAAAATGTTAAGGAGGAAAAAATGTTAGGGACCAGTTTTACATTTGACCCTTCTAGGGGCACACAGGGAGGGGTGGGGGTCGATTTCCTAAAAATGTCAATTTTGTATGGGAGCCCCTATAGTGGTTAGAGATAGGGGGCAAGTATGCTTGGTAAAAATGTTGGAAGGGGAAAAATAATGTGGGTCGATCACACATTTGACCCCTCTAGAGGTGACCCCTAAACATTTGTACGGCTGTATGTAAATTTTTTCTCTTTTTCTCTCACCTTTAACCTCGATGCGTTAACCTTTACCCTCACCCCACCCCCAAAATATTTTTGCAAACTCATTTTTTTTTTCCAACCTCACAATATTGAGGGGTGTCATGTATCAAAATGTTGTTACTAAGAATCTCCATACATTCTTAAAACACCTCTATTGTGGATGCAAAACACACTGTGAAACAAAAATACCCAATATCAGAACCTTACGAAAAATACCAAGTATGTAAGAATTTTCATATCTCGCGCAATTTCAATCCGATTTCCATTCTAAAGACCATGTTTAAAAGCTTTTAGTTTTTCCATTAGTTTCTAATCAAATTTTCGGGTATAGTTTAAAACCAAACAATAAAAGGTCGCTTTTTTATGATACACAATTATTTTTAACAAATTTCGGCCTCTAGCGGAAAACCGTTTACTTTTGGAATCAAGATTTCAAAGCAAAACTATAGGAAAGCAGATTTCCTACATTTATTGAGCTCTAAAGTTTTTGTGTGTCTCTTGTATCTTGAGTTATAGGAAAAAAACCGTTTTTTGAATCAAAAAATTTTAACATCTTCCAGGACTTCCTACCCTTCACTGTAGAGCAATGAGAAAAATACAAAAAATATAGAAAATTAATCCCTTTCAAAGATTTAGGAAGAATTACTACCAATAGTTTCGTGGTTTTTGAGATAAAATAAAAAAACTGCGAAAAAACAATGATTTTTGTCGCTTAGACCTTTATTTAAGCCCCGGGCGGGCCATCTTTTCGGTGGTTTTGACCAAAACTTAGTATGCAGTATTTGTAATAAGGCCTGCTCCTAAGATAATCTTTGATGCAACCTATAATTTTCCTATTGTTTCGAAAAAGTGCTGCACCCGAATATATATTTTTTTAAAAACAGTTGTTGTGGTATGGCAGGGTACTAGGGAGAATTCAAATCATAAATAATTTAATTTATCTGGCAATTAAATTTTAAGTTATTTAGATTACAAATTTGGAAATGTTGCGTTTTGGTCCGTCACATAGTAATTCTTACTTTTGGTATTGAATAACGATGAAATTATTGACCCTTGCTATGATTTATGACAATAATTACATAGATTTTAAAATATAGAATTGAGTTCAGCCAAAAAATTTAACAACTTATAAAGTGAAATTATTGCATTTTGTTCTGGACCCTCTTAGGTGTTGCAGAGTTACCATAACAAAAAAATTTATTTTTATTGTAGAGTTAGGATAAAAATGAAATAAATTTTTATAATTGACTTTTCACTAAAATATCGAAGTTATTTATTGCATAAATTTGGAAATGTTTCATTTTGGTCTGAACCATTATTTTTGGTATTGAATAACAGTAAAATTATTGATGCCTAATGTGTTTTATAACAATAGTTACATAGATTTTAAGTACCTGGAGACCGATCCCTGCTCGGTCAACAATCTAATCTTATTATTTTAGTCCATGTTTTTATTCATAGCTATTTTTTGTTATGAAACTTGTACCTTTTCACCCCTAATGGTCATGCTTTCAATATGATAAGTAAGCCGATGAGAATAATAATAAGAAAAAACTCGGATAGATCAAATGGTATAGAAAA
Organism: Calliopum simillimum; assembly: GCA_951812925.1. Taxonomy (NCBI): domain Eukaryota; kingdom Metazoa; phylum Arthropoda; class Insecta; order Diptera; family Lauxaniidae; genus Calliopum; species Calliopum simillimum. Next base: position 87,643,296 of record OX638369.1, on the reverse strand, counting down.
ATATCAAAAACTAAAATTTTTTATGGTCAAATAGAATGCTCTTAAATAAATAAATGGGATATACCACGGACCCAAAATATTTGGTATTTTGTATGGCGGCTGAAATATCTTATCTTCAAAGGATCATAACTCGGAAAATAAGAATCCTATTATAAAAATCTGAAAAGATATTTGGATAAGGAAGAGTGTAACTATTCGGTGCTATTAATAAAAAAGAATTTTACCTTTTCTTGAAGCTACGCTGTAAGACTGAAAACAGCGTTTTCTTCAACTTCAAGCAAGGATATTTCAAAATCCTGCAGGTATAATGACAGTTCTACTGATGAAGACGGATTCAGCGTCAAAAAGTACATAAGACTGCATATAAGGATTAAACAGTTCATTCCATTTTTTTTTTTTTTTTTGTGCCTGAGTTATTAACCAAAATTTTTATTTTGATAAAAAAGTGGGCGTGGCAATTATTAAACAAAGCCTTCTTTTTGTTATGCTTTAGATACTCCTGATCCAGATTCGCCTACCAAACTTCATCAAAATATGTTGTATCACTTGCGAGAAATAGCATTTAATGTGTTTAACTTGCATGGGAGGTTCCACGCGCACTTTCGATATTTTGCTTACTTTCAGGTCGTAGGTGCCTAATAGCAAGTAGATTCACTACAGTTAAATTCAGAAAGATTGCTTTAGTAGTTTTCTTTTTATAGCGCATTATATTTCTGTGGGCGGTGCCACGCCCTTCAACGAGTTTTCCCAATATAATGGCATATCACATATTAATACTTGTTTGAAGAGGTAACAGCTCATAAATTTTCATCAAAATTGTCATAATCGTTTTCGAGGTTTAAAAAGTGGGCGTGGCACTTATTCGATCCCACCCACTTTTCCTTTGTTTCAAGGTATTATTAAGCAGTACCTACATACCAAATTTCATTAAAATACCTTGTAAGATTTGCGAGAAATAGCATTTAACGAATTTTGTTTGTATGGGAGGTTCCACGCGCAACGGCGATATTTTGCCCACTTTCAGATCAGAGATGCTTTATAGCAAGTAGGTTCCCCACAGTTAATTTTAGAATGATTACTTCATTAGTTTTCTTTTTATACCGTATTTTATTTTAGTGGGCGGTGCCACGCCCTTCACCGAGTTTTCCCAGCATAACGACAAATCACACACATATTAATACTTGTTTGCATACGTATTACGTAACAACTCCTAAATTTTCATCAAAATTTTTGGAGTCGTTATCGAGTAATATTGAATCAAAATTTTCAAGGACTAAACTTTTTGTTTGTTACAAGGTATTACTAAGCCGTACCCTCTAACCAAATTTCATTCAAATAACATGTATGGCTTGCGAGTTATGACCACATCAAATTTAAAATTTAATGAGATGCCACACCCCCTGGTGAGCATTTACAAAGTTCAGGCCTAGCTCATTTTTCATTGTATGCTAAAATCTAACATTATCCGAAGTTTCATTAAAATCGCTGCAGCTGTTTTTGAGAAAAAGTTTTGCCCGTTCCAAACATACATAAGTACATATGTACATAAGTACATAAGTACATACAATTTTATCTCGTATAAGAAGAGGAGATATGTAGAATTGAATTCAGTTGTAAAATGCAAAAAATTCAAAAATGGAATTATTGCGTTTGGTTATGGACCTCCTCATATCAAGTCCTAACCGCAATAGAAGCGTATGCGTCAAAAAGCAAATTTTACAGGAGAGAGTTTTTTTCATTTTTTTTCGAACATGCATGGCGGATTTTTTTAAAACGTTAAATGTAGTCTATATTAGACCAAATATAAATAATAGACGCATTTTTAAATTGATTTTGTGCATATTTCACTCATTTATAGCGCATACGATATTTTCGCAGTCATTCTTGGCGAATATTGAAATTAAAATGTGGCGTATACGTTTTTTGGAATTACTTGGTTTTACCTTTGAAGAATACATTTAATTCATTCATTTAATACACAGAAAGAAATTTGCAACAATTTGAACGGTTGAAATTGTACCAACCCAGTGTGCCAGACGGTTCAAATTTCCGCTTTTTTATCCGTTACGGATCCGTTACTGATCCGTTGGCGGGAGAGATTCCCAAAAAAAAAGCGAATCGTTTTTTTTTTGGAATTTCTCCCGCAAACGGATCAGTAACGGATCCGTAACGGGTAAAAACGCAAAGATATGAACCGTGTGGCACACTGGGAACCCACAAAAACGGTCAGATTGACTGTAATATTGTTAATTTACAGTACAATTTAGTATTAAAAACATACAAAATATCACACACACACATCTTTTGAACTGGGTTTTACTCCGATGTCGTCCCACTCCAGGTTTTTTTTTGCAAAGTTGTTCATAGGGGTTCAGATATACAGAAAAAGTTTTTTTTTTAAAATCGGTCAGCGAGCTAATCAATTTTCCGGGTCGAATTTCAGTTACCAAATGGTTTTCACATTGTTTCTGCATTAAACGAAAAATAATGCAGTATGCACTTAGTTTTCTGTTTATTTGTAGATTCAAAAATATTATTCTTGAAAGTTCTCACTGAACAAGGAAATCCTTAGTCTTCAAATCTTAAAAAACAGCTTGAAACCCTATTATTTTGCTTCAAAACCCAGCTTAAATTATATCGATATATTTTTTCTTCTTCGAATTATTCTAACATGAAAAGGTGAAAAAAGAAAAAAACCACGTTTTTTCGATATTTCGAAGACAAAAAAAGATGTTCAAGTAAAAGACTGGGGCTTTAAGCTTCATTTTCAATCCTTCGAGCTAATTTTTACAACGAACCCTCTGTACAAAACTTCGTCGAATTATCTTAGTTTTCCCGTGAAAAATATTTCCACGGACACACAAACATCCATTCAAACAGACGGACATGGCTATACCGACTACAGAAGTGATTCCGACGAAGAATATATATACTTTTCAATAATTGCCACGCCTCCTTCTCTGGTTTTTGAGGTGCTTACGTTCTTTTTGCGGTTGTTGTGCGTGTATATTTATTTTATATCACGCCACTGTACTTTCAAATTAGTACTCACAGTTGTACGTACGTATGTATGTATGTGCATTATTATGCACATGCGTTCATGTACCCACATAACCATAAAGCTACTATTGTTGTTGTTATTCTTATTTGTTAAGATATTCAACATAAGAGGTTACTTTATAATTCTTCTTATATTTATGATTTTTAAGCAATAAGATATCTTGTAAACCTTAACGATGATGTTCAAGGAACAATATTGAAATAATATTTGGAAAAAGCTAACTAAATATTTTAATTAAAAAAACCCTAGAAAGCCTTAGTCTACTTTGCTTTAATTTATTGCAAGTGCTAAGCAGCTAAGTAGCGATATCAATATCGCACAGCTGTTCAGGATTAGGTAGGGCCTAATTCTATTAAGCGAATATACATTTCGTTACACGGTCAAAACATATGCGGCTCTTACGACATAATTGAAAGTGCGATATTTTCGTAAATATGCATACAATAGAACGCCGATTATCCGAATTAATTGGGAGGTCGATTCGAATAATCGAAAATTCGGATAATCGGACATAGACTCGTAATAAAGAAAAACGAACTGTCATACATAGAATAAACTTTATTAAGTTTAACAAACACAGTTCTACCATCACAGTTGAAATATATCTGAACTCCAGCGAGTTCCAACTTGTTACAACAAAACAAAAATTACATTACTTACTTACAGTATATATGTATGTAGGGGAGATGTGTGTACCTTGGTCCGCTTTTTAGTTTTTTCAATGTGCAGAATTTTCCAAAAAAGTTTCTTTAGTTCTTTGATAAAGTTATATTTCTACAATGCTTGCAGCATCAAATGACGTGACAATGATTTTTCTGTGTCTTACCATTGAGTAGAAATATTACTTTTACCGTTGCAATCTCAAATGGTCTAAGGTACACCATGCAAGTGTACCTTGGTCTATTAAAAGCAAAAGAGAATACATTTTATTTAGGTAATAAATTATGAAAGAACCATTTATTATGTAATCCAAAGTAACATTTTTTTCAATAAAAAAAAAAAATTTTCATAAACAAAAATTATAACAGAAAAAAGTGCATTTAGTAAAAAACAATTAATTAAACAAAAATGATTGCAAATAAATACATTAATCACGTAAATAATATTAATACTATTATATTGAGAGGCGATTATGGCGTCCAGGTTGCCCGCCGAAAAAAGCTTCCTGGTCAATAAGCATAGGTCCAAGGTACACACAGACAGCACGTTTTAAAAACTGTCAACACCCATAACATATATTAGTGAAAATATATCTAAAACACACTAAAAGCTTAAAACAACAACTAAACTTCCTTCCTGATGTTGTAAAACTGAAATATTTCAAGTAAGTTTCTCACAAAACGTTTCGTAGTTTACTCCAAAAACAAATTTTTACACACAAAAAACACTTTTTTCGTCGCTTTTTATACACGCATGCAGCTTGACGGTCTGAAGTCAACTAATATGAGTCACCGGTATGAGTGGAAAATTTCATAGAAAAACATTATCGTACACGTGCAGCTGTTGAGTGGAAAAAGGCACTTGGTCCGAGGTACACTTGGACCAAGGTACACACATCTCCCCTATTCTCCTTAAACTTGTAGGAGGAGCATAGGGCCAAAGGCTTACTTACAGTACTTGGTTTCAATTTTTTATATTACGCTTAGGACCGATTCGGATAATAGGCGATTCGGTTAATCGGTTTTAATATTCGGCATATAGATGTGAATGACATTTTAGAACATATTTGCATCAAAAAAGACATTTCGAAAAAATGTCGCATACGCTACTGTTGCGGTTAGGGCTCGATATGGGTGATTCTTAGATAATTGTGCTTTTGGAGTTGTAAAATTGGCAGATAATTTTTTGGATTTTTGCAAGTTTCTTCATGTTATCTTGTGTAAAAACTTTCTTAAAACTCATCTTTTAAGTAGATCAAGTACAATAAAGAAATTTTGATGCCACGTTTGTGACCAAATTGCCACGTTTGTGACATTTTAGGCACAGTACGGACAAATGATGATTTTGAAGCATTTTGATGAGAGATATACTGCATTTAATGACAAATTCAAACTTCAAGATTAATTTTCCAAACAGTTCCATGTCTCCGGTGGTCCCTTTTTTTATCACCTACCGCCCTAAAGGTCAACTATGATTTTCTGTCCTCTGTTTTTATATGGTGGATTAGGATCTCCTTATTACGAATCTGATCTTAATTTTTTTCTATTACATCAGAATCCTGAGTTATCCTTGCTGAAAAGTAAAAAAATCACTGTTTTGACATCTACTTAAAACAAACAACAACAAGTAAAATTATTTTATTGTCAATGGATTCGGATAACCAAATTTAGTATCAATAAAACATAATTTAACGTTTCTCAATTGGATTCCCAGTTTCGGAGTTATAAGCCTCTCAATACATACAAAGGACTTTGATGGACCGAAAAACTACCAAAAATTTTAAGTTTTATTTTTTTATCAAAAATATATTTTATCTCAAAAATTTCAAGCCCTTGCAGACTAAAATCGGATGAAAAACTAAGGCTCTATTGTATGCAGACCTTATGAAGCAAATCACACCAAGCGTACCAGCTGAAAATTTTTTTGTCTCCGATTTCGCTCAAATTTGGCAATATGGTAGTTCCGGTTCCGGCAAGAACAATAATCTGGGAGGATTTGGTCCTGGTACCATTTGTTGTTAAAATACAGGGTGATGAGGTTGGCGTTTTTAGTCATTTTCATAGCACCCTTGAATACTTTTTTCACACTTTTAACTAAAACTAGTAAGGGTGTAACCTTTGGCCTGGCCAAACATTAAAGACCCTACACTACAGTGGCAGGGAGGTGCCACGCGCTCTTGTCCGAGTTCGTCTTGTTTTGAGCTCAGAGCCTGCATTTATAGTCCTTAGTATTTGAGTGAAATTTAGTTGGATTATCTCAAAAAAATCTTTTAGTATAGCCTTTTGAAGCTTTTGCTTATATGGGAGAAGCCACGCCCTCCGAATTTGCCCGGATTTTTTTAAAGCTTGCACTAACAATTCGTAGTATTTATGTGTATTTCGGTTGCATCGTCGAGAAAAATACTCCTAAAGTTGCATGTTGAATTTATTTTTTTTATGGGCGGTGAGCGTGTCCGTTGACCGATTTCTCTCATTTTTCAATCCCACGAGCTAACTTTCACAACGGAGGCAGTATACCAAATTTTATTGAATTATCTTGCTCAGTTTTCCCAGAAAATGTATTTCAACGCACACCCAGCCAGCCAGACGGACATGGCTATATCGACTCAGGAGGTGACGCTGATCAAGAATATATATACTTTTCTATATCTGCCGGGCCTCCTTCTCTGCGTTACAAACGAAAGGACAAAGTGAATATACTCTGGGTGTAGGGTATAAAAATGAATTTCTGAAAACACATTTGATTAGAAAGAAATCATTCTACCTGTGATCCATGTACCATTAAAATCGCGTATCTGTGATGATATTTCCAGAGCTTCTTTCAACTCCCATTTGGTTTTAGTGTCATTTTGATCACTGATGATCGCAGCATCGGCAGAATGCAGTGCAACACTTAGAATGATGCCAATAAAGATCAGTAATCTTTGAGTCATTGCCATTTTTTCCAGTTTTATTATTTAATATTTTTTTCTGTGTTCTAAAATTTTTATTTATTTGATTTTTGGAATTGTTTTAACTGTTCCGTTTTTACACCGCAGAGCGTCATTGAGATCTTTCCAGCTCGGCGTTGCGTTAATAAGTGGCGCAAAGATTTTTAAAATTTAAAATTTTCAATTTAGTCAAACTGCATGCGGTTTAATTAAAAACGTTTGTTTAAATTGCGCTAAAAAATAAATTCATTTAATTAAATATAATTAATACAACACAGCAGATGTACATCTAATTTGTTTGTCTGCTCTCTGAACAGTAATCAAATGCATCAAAATTGCATTGTGAACAACTTTTTAGTAAATATTCAAAATCTTCAGAGCTGTATAAGTAACATCGCATATAAAGGAGTCTTCTTGAAAGATTTTCCGCAAAATAATTATAAAACTAAAAGTCGCGCATCACTATTAGCCCTTTTTTTTTTTTTTGAGCAGCTGAGGTTGAATATGGGTCATTCCATATCAAAACGGGAAATGGGAAAAAACTATATTTAATTCAATAACCTCGATTTTAACAATATCATAATATAAAATGTCCATTGTTTACTTATCTCTAAAAGAAGTTTTACCACAATTCAGCTCAGCTTACATTTCATAATTAGGATTATAATCAAACATAACATTTTTATTTCTTATCAGACATGGTTTTTCAAAACTTATCATTACGATGGACTGATTTTTGATCAAAATCAAATTGGTCCAAATTCGATGTATCACCACATGGCTTGTGCGGCTTTGATTTGTGACCAAAGATTATCTTAAGCAGTAATTGCTTATTATCATAGACGTCATTAAAACACCCAAAATTCGATTATACACTACAAGAATTTCACTGATATCATTCTTGTGCCGTAATTCAGAGAAAATATCCCGTCGAGTCACAAATTCAAAATGTTATATTTTCTTCATCAAAATACATAGCTGGCTTTTATTCTTAAGTCTTCTATTGAAGTCACATATTTCTTCAATTGAAACAAAAAAAAAAATTCATAAAGTAGCTTGGCTAAAATTCTTTCTGGAGTTATTGGTTGTACAACTTAAAAACAGGAATTTGACGGTGGATGTCCGTACTAACAAAAATCGTGAAAGCTCGAACTTTATATATATGTCATTTTGAAGGTACATTTGACAGCTGTCAAAATCAGTCAACAAAACAATTTTATCTTGTGCGCATCATTATTATTTTTCACGATGAATAACTTCGAAAATTGGAGAAAAAGACAGCATTTGCGGGAGGTTCTGTTGGGTCATTTTTTTGCAAAGAAAACTGCTGCCAAAAGTCATTTTTGCATCGGATCGTGACTGAGGATGAAAAATTGATCCATTACGACAACCCGAAACGCAAACATTCATATATGAAGCCCGGACAACCAGGACCTTCCCAGCCAAAGGCAAATATCCATGGTGCCAAGGTAATGCTCTGTAATGCTCACAGGTGACCTCTATCGAACACAATTAATACGTTTGAAGCATGCCATCATCGAAAAACGCCCGGAAAATGCGACCAGACACGAAGCAATAATTTTTCATCATGACAACGCTCGGCCACATATTGCTGCCCCAGTCAAAAATTACCTAGAAAACAACGGAAAAAAACGGATGGGAAATTTTGCCTCACCCGCTTTATAGCCCAGACCTTGCACCATCAGACTACCATTTGTTCCGATCGATGCAGAATGCCCTATCAGGAATACGCCTCACTTAAGTTCAAGATGTCGAAAATTGGATAGATTCATTTTTGGCCGCCGAGCCGGCGCAATTTTTTTGGGATGGAATTCATAAATTGCCTGAAAGATAGGGAAGTCCATTCCGTAAAAATATTATTTTTGCAAGGGAGCCCGCCTAAGGGATAGAGATAAGGTGTTATAATGTTGGAAAAAAATTTTCAGGAGTAAAAAATAGTTGGCGTTGGTCTTAGAATTTACTTATCTAAAAGCAACACCTGGATAACTATGGCTCTATTTGTCGATTTACTTTACATTTTTTTAAATTTTGACCTTGAACATTTTTTGGCTCATGTATTTTCTTACCAAACCTCACGAAATTAAGAGTTCCAACGTATCCAAATCCCATTACTAAGAATCTCCATATGTCACTGAACCATGTCTAATGGAGACAATCGTGCCCTTTTGTAGTTCAGTTATCCCTGCTTGAGAGTCAAATTTATGAGAAAGTATAAAAAGTCGTTGAAGAGCTCTCGCTTTTGAAGAAATCTAATTGAATTGATCTGATAATGTACGCTGTACTTTGTACGATTTTATTCGGCAAAGTGTGATTATTGTTGTAAAGTCATTTTGCAGCTCTGGACTTGCTGAAAGTTCATAATTTAAAGACGTTTGAGGCTGTCACTTGCTGCTCCCGTCAAACACGACACGTAGTTTGGTTGTCGTACTGGCGTCCTTTCTCTCAGCATACAATTTTTAACTAAGTCTCTAGGCACGGCGGGCAGGAACAAGTCATAGGTATCACAAAAATTACGAATAAAACTGAAGAAGGAACTGTGTTCGGTTTCGATGATAGATCAAAAGTCGTTTTGAATTAAAATCCTAGCTGATCCTTTCTGCAAGATATTCCTTTATTGCTGTAGGAATTGTAGGCTTTTTTATGTCATTTTTAATAAAAACACACAGTTCTTATTATATTATTTTATTTTACAATATTATTCACATATTTGTTCTTCTTTCTTTATCAGTTTTTCTTTAGCATCTTTTAAACTACATATTCTGTTCTCAACTTCAACTGATCTGTAGAGATATCGTTAGGTCCGATTCCTATTATGAAGACTTTGCTGGAAGAAGAAATAAATTACTTACCATCCTACTAGCTAGCCATGTGTTGAGATCGAATGAAAGATACCCGAGTTGTAGTGAACCAAAGTTTATGTTTTTTGCAAAACTTCTATGTTTTTCAGATTCTTACTTCAACCCCGCTAAATTTTTTCGGACCGTGCAACTAAAAATGTTTAAAGTTTATTACATTTATCAATAATATACTTTAGTACAAAAATTTTGGGCTCTTGAGCACCAAGCAAGACTTAAAGAAAGATGACAGCTGCATACTAGATTATCCCTGAATTAAGATATGGTTTAAGATTTTAAGCTACCTCTGGAAAAAAAATGTAGAGAGCCTAGTGCATCGTATTCATTAGCTTTGACTTAGGGACTAGCTATTGCCTTCTTCCTCAATCTAATACATGAACAAAAAGAACAAATCAATATAAAGAAGAAAACACAGATTTTACGAAAAAATGATAAATAAAATGTTTATACTTTTTATTACATCGCACATATACACGTTGCATGTATGTATATAAAAAAATTAAGTACATTCTAAATACTTTATTTATCTAACGAATACTTTTCGAATTTCAGAAGATAATCAAAAACCAATTAGAAATCAAACTTATCACCGACATCAATATTTAAACACTTGGCCCAAAAGCGATCATGAGTTTTGTAAATATGACGTGAGTAACTTCCAATTCCATGGTCTTCATCCGGATAGATCTGCAAGAAAAAAATTAAAAATTTAGGGAAATATCCGTAATAAATATTTAAAATCATTTGGAATTCTAGCAAACTAACCATCTCTTCGAAAAGTGTTTCATTTTGTTGCAACATTTTAGCGAGCATTAAGGATTGTTGTAGATGCACATTATCATCAGCAGAGCCATGCATTAACAAAAAGTCATGTGTACGAAAATTCTTCAAATCACGAAAGACCGAGGTATTCACATAATTATTAAGATTGTCTTGAGCAGTTGGTAGGCCCATATAACGCTCAGTGTAAATAGAGTCTAAGGAAAATACAATCAATAATTTTCAATAAATCAGCGCAAAATACTTAACCTACCATAATACAACCAAGATGTTACCGGTGCAACAGATATACCACACTGGAAGACACGTTCATCATCAGCGGCCAATATGCGTGCAGTCATATAACCTCCATAACTCCAGCCCCATACGCCAATACGTTCACGATCAATGTAGGGGAACATTTTTTCTAATTCTTTTGTAACGAAAATTTGATCTTCCACCTCGAAAATGCCCAATTTATTGTTTACTGAAAAGAGCGTTTTCTTTCCCTTATTACCTGTACCACGTCCATCGATGTAAGTATAGATGACTTCACGATTTGTTGTCATATAAGTGTCAAAACCAGCAACAAAATTATGTGTAACACGAACTGAATCTGGACCACCATAGACATCAACAATCATTGGATACTTTTTGTTAACATCCAAATTTGGTGGCAATTGCATTTGGGCATAACCTACACTACCATCAGCCAATGTAACATTTAAATATTTAACAGTAGGACGCAATTTCTTTGACAACTTTGCACGAAATGCTGAATTGGCTTCCCATGTCTTTACCTCAGTATTTGTCTGTGTATACAAATACAAAAAATTATTGGAATTGTATACTATACATGTAAACGACATTTACGTGAATGTATTGTCGAGACTTGCCTGCGTATTAAATATTTTTGAATAAGGTGTATTGGGTCCCGCACAAAACACTTGATAAAAGGAATAATCTTTACTAAATGACGCAGATGCGCTGAGACAAAGATCACCATCAACATCGCGCAAGTTACATGTCAAGCAGTCATCATTACGGAAAATGTGATAAACTGTAGGATCTCCAGGTATGGTAGCTCGATAGTAACTGTAATCAAATATTATCATTTGTATTGAATTAAATTACTGATTTCTACAACTTACAGTTTATCATTGACCTCATCATAACCATAAACGTCTAAGACAGTAAAATCACCACGAGACTTCCATGTATTTTCTCCAGTAGTCAGATTGAGGTGCCACACTTGATACCAATTACCAATCCAATAAGTGAAATAGCACCCCTGGCCATTTGTTAAACACCGTGGGGTACCAGTATTTATCCAACCATCAGGCTCTTCTAAGCGTTTTACCTTAATGGGAGGGAAAAATTATTATATAAATATTTGAAAGTGCTATACAAAAATGGTTCCAAAGTTTTCTTCGTAAGATTGGTAAAACTTTGCTCCGTAGAAATGCCACGTTTAAGCGTTTATTAATGTTTTGAACCTTTTAAACTGCGATAACTTTCGAACTAATCAGTCGAACAAAAAAATTAAATAAAAAAAAATTATTCTCTACAAAATATTTCATCATTAATCTCGGAGATAGTTCTCTTGAGCTTTGAATGTTCTAAAAAACCGGTTTTGCATCATGTGATTTTCCAGAAAAAAAAATATGTTGTTGCTTTTTACGGTTAAATATTCTTCAAAAACCAGTTTTTTCGAAACTTTAAAGGGTTTTTTGAAATATCTTCTAAGCCTCGACTCGCCCAAAAAAAAACATTAAAATATAGCAGGGATAGAAAAAATAAAAATTAAGAAGAGTCCAATATGGTGAAAAAGACTTCGAGAAAATCTTAGAGGTTCTCATTATCGGATCTCTTCTCTTCTTATACGAGCTAAAACGGCTACAGCGATTTCAATGAAACTTGGAATAGTGTTAGATATTAACATACAATGAAGAACGAGCAAGGTTTGAACTTTCTAAATACTCACCATGGGGCGTGGCACCGCCCTAAATTTTGAATTTGATTTGGTCATAACTCGCAAACCATACAAGGTATTTGAATAAAAAGAAAACTAGCAAAACAATAATTCTAAAATTAAGTGTGGGGAGCCTACTTTCCATAAGGCATATCTGATCTGAATCTGATTAAAGTATCACCGTTGCGCGTGAAACCTCCCATACAAGCAAAATACGTTAAATGCTATTTTTCGCAAATGTTTCAAGGTATTTGAATGAAATTTGGTATGTAGGTACTGCTTAATAATACCTTGTAATAAGCGAAAAGTAGACGGGATCGAAAAAGTGCCACACCCACTTTTTAACTCTTGAAAATTTTGATTCAATATTACTTGAAAACGTCTCCAACAATTTTGATGAACATTTAAGAGATTGTACCCCTGAAAACAAGTATTAATATGTGATGTGCCGTTATATTGGAAAAACTCGTGAAGGGCGTGGTACCGCCCACAAAAATATAAAACGCTTTAAAAAGAAACTACTAAAGAAACCTTTCTAAATTTAACTGTAGGGAGTCTACTTGCTATTAGGTACCAACGATCTAAAAGTGGGCAAAAAATCGCCGGTGCGCGTGGAACCTCCCATACAAGTAAAACACATTAAATTTCTCGCAAATGGTACAACATATTTTGATTAAATTTGGTATGAGGGTCTGGATCATGAGTATCTAAAGCATAACGAAAAGTGAGCGTTGTTCAATAATTGCCACGCCCACTTTTTGCCAAAATAAAAATTTTAGTTAACAACTCAGGCGCAAAAATAAATGGAATGAACTTTTTATGTCTTATTTACTTTTCGAAGTCTTCATGAGCAGAACTGTCATTATAACTTAAACAAGATTTTGAAATATCCTTGCTTGAAGTTGACGAAAACGCTGTGTTCAGTCTTACAGCGTAGCTACAAAAAAAAAGGTGAAATTGTTTTTTATAAATGCCATCGAATAGCCACACTTATCAAAATATCCTATCGGATTATTCCATTAGGTCTCTTACTTTCCGAGTTGTGATACATAAAACGAAAAATTTTAAGTGCGTGGCATATCCCGTTTATTTATTTTAGGGCATTCTATTTCACTAAAGAAAAATTTTAAGCTTATGATATTTTCTATACCATTCGATACTTTGCGAGTTTTTTCTTATTATTATTCTCATCGGTTAATACATCTCAAAAAAAAAAATTGAGCGCAATCGAAAAAGTGCCATGCCCACTTATTAGCCATTGAAAATTTTGATTTTCATCAAAATCTGTATTCGAGTAATATCTAAATCAAAATATCAAAATTTTCTGTGGTTAAAAAGTGGGCGTGGCACTTTTTCGATTGCGTTAAATTTTTTTCCATTATAACGCATCGATAGTCAGTAGCTGTGCACTAATTTTCATCAAAAAATTTTGTACTGTTCAAAAGATATGACCAAATCAAATTAAAAGCTTGGGGCGGTGCCAATCCTCTTCATAAATATATACCAAGACAAAGTCTATTTCATTCTTTAGCAAATGTTAACGCGTATCATTTTCCAAAGTTTTATTAAAATCGCTGAAGCCGTTCTTGAGAAAAACATAGCAACACTTTATATACACAATTTTAGACCCTGTAAGAATAGAAAAAATCTCAGAAACCATAAAATCGCCAATTACATATAAAATAACTATTTTGATTTTTGTTTCTTACATTTCTTAGAAAAATTTTTTTTTATGAAAGTACAACTTTTTTAAATATTGTTTAAAAACTTATATACTTAATTCCGACCGCGCTCCAAAATGTCTCTGATTTTAAATAAAAAAAAACAAAATTTAAAAAAAAAATCATCAAAATCGGAGCTGTTCTTGAGGACTTCCATCTAAAATGCTTCATTGACTCCAATATATTGCTTAGGGGTACTTTTCACAGCTTCAGGATGCAACCTTTCTGGGTATCGCATTCATCATCTTTAAAAAGGATGTTACTACAACTTCCATTATACCTACGTCTTAAGGCATCAATATTTGCGGAGACGAAAGCGGAGCTGGAGGTATGATTTCATGCGGAAGTTCTACTCTTGTGGATATGGATGAAACTTCAATGTCACATAAAAGAATAGCATTTTTCCAGCCTCTATTATGTATTTTGAAATTTAGTGCAAAAAATAACATTACTATTAGATTCTTTTGAAGTTGTCCCTTTGAGAACCATGCTAGAAAACCTTAAGTAGCACAAATTGTGTAGTATCGACAATTACGTTGAGTTCCTTGAAGGAAGTCCATTCCTCGACTATGTATTTTTTTTTTTTTTTTTATTGAGTACAGCGATCTGAGAGCGGCCTTTGCGATACTGAATAAAATCTTCTGGATATGGCCAAATCTTCTTCCTAAAAACACTAGCTGCACTAAATAAGCAAATGGATTGATATAAATTGGGTTACTTTGAACCCACGCCGCATCACGCCATCAGAGCATCTTGGATTCGAAATATAGATTTGCCTTGTTATTTTCCCATGAAAATAAGTAGGAAAACCCCATAAGAATATTTTTTTAAAAATAGGGACAAATGAATATACTTATGTACATATTTGGTTGGCAACTAAGTAATTGCGGATTTCAATCATAGATGGCTTTAGTTAAATTTTTAGGTTTGCTGACGTAATCGAAATGTCAAACACATTTTTTTATTTGATAGTTGGTACTTCAACTGTTAATCAGTAAAAAAATTTTTTTGATCGGTTGTGTAGTTTTTGTTTGGCGTCTGTTGAAAAATGGAAAATCAAAACAAACATTTTCGTCATATTTTGCTTTTTTTATTTCCGGAAAGAAAAAAACGCATCGCAAGTTTTAAAAGAACGGCAGTGTCAAAATTGGTTTACCAAATTTCGTTCTGGTGATTTTTCACTCAAAGATGAAAAACGCTCTGGTCGTTCAGTTGAAGTTGATGACGACCAAATCAAAGCAATAATCGATTCGGATCGTCACAGTACAACACGTGAGATTGCAGAGAAGCTTCATGTATCAGATACATGCATTAAAAATCGCTTAAAACAACTTTGCTATGTGCAAAAATTCGATATATGGGTTCCTTATGGACTGAAAGAAAATCATTTAACACAACGCATTAACATGATTTGTTAAAGAAACGTAATGAAAATTATCCATTTTTAAAGCGATTGATAACTGGTGATGATAAAGGGGTTGTTTACAACAATGTTAATTGGAAAAAATCGTGGAGCAAGCCAGGTGAACCAGCGCAAACAACATCAAAAGCTGATATTCATCAAAAGAATGATCAATTCAGATGTCTACATTGAACAACTAACAAAATTGAACAATGCAGTTAAAGAAAAGCGGCCCGAATTGACAAATCGAAAAGGTGTTGTATTCCATCATGACAATGCAAGGCCACACACATCTTTGGTACTAGTATGTAAGGGAGCTGAGAAGTTTGACCGACAAAGCGTTGATTTGTAAGTTGCACAATAAGAGGTTTGTGCGTTCGCAGGAACGCTACTTACATTAATTCAACATTTTTAATACGGTATTGGCTCTATCTGAATTTCCCGCGAATACTGCTAAACCAAATTTCGCTTAGAAAAAAAAAGATATCGATACAATGAAAGTGAAAATCTCATCTTACCTCATGACAATCGCCAGTGACAGTACACAATTGTAGTGTGCTAATATTTTGGCGACGATTCAACCAAGTGATCAATACATCTGTGTTATTAGCCCACGCAACATTTTGCAAAATATGGTCGGCCGTTACAATCGCGACGGGAGCCTTAACTAACACCGAACTTGGCTCGACTTTACTCAAATCAAATATCCTCACAGCCACCACAGGATTTGGTGTACCAGATTTCGGATATTTTAATTCGATTTCCTTAGGATATTGACCATCGCCATACACAGTGTATTTGAATGTTTTGACCTCGGTGTCATTAAAGAAACCAATAGCTAATTTAGTGCCATCAGGTGACCACCACATTGCTTTGTTACCAACTAGCACTTCTTCCTCATACACCCAATCAGGCACACCATTATAAACGATGCCATCAACACCACTTTCCGTAATAGCTAATTCCAAACCAGTTTCAAAATGTATATAAACATTATTTTCGTAGACATATGAAAGACGATCTTGAACTGGTGACCATTCGCAGTATTGCAGTTTAGCACCACCATGAATATGGGTAGAAGTTCTGTAAAGAAATATCACAGATGAAATAAAAATTGTTTTGTGAAATAAATGCTTTTCATCACCTGGTTTTAATATCAAAAACATCATAACGCGCTATGTAGGAATGGCGAAAGATTCGAGTAACATTAAATTTTACCAAGATTTTGGTATTATCTGGTGAAAATGTAAATGAAACATCTCCATATAATTTCAAAAATTCTGCGGACACAAATTCATTGTCTGTATTGGTGCGAGCATTGAACTTTCGTATGGACCGATCAGAAGCAATATAGTAGAATTCTTCACCTTAAATTAGAAATTAGAAATTTAAAGTTAACATATATAGTGAGCGCCAAAATAAAGTAAACACTTTGCTTTCTAATTTTCAAAATCTACTTGCAACAAAGCAATAAACTTTCAATAAAAAGTGATCGAGAGTTGAACTAAACATAAAGATAAAACAAAACCAAAACACAGCCACAAATAATTCACCAAAATTAAAAAATTTACCAGTTTTGACGAGTCAAAAAAATGTAAGCAGATATTAATATAATTACAAAAACTGGCTTTATATAATAGTTTAGTTTATGATTTGTTTTCCTTAAGCCTTAAACACCACATTCAGTCTTTCAGGAACAGAATCGACCAGATCTCTCGTAATATCAGGAGTGATTTCACTCCATTATTCCCTAAACACCTGTTTTAGACTTTTCTTGATAGAATTGGTGCTTTCTCTGATTTTTCTGTCAACATTTTCATGCAAATGTTCACTAGGGTTACGATCTTGAGACTGCAGGGTCGTAGGAGTGTGGTTTAACTACCATTAATTGATAATTTGGGACTTTTGCTTTATATTGTTGACCTGTTGGAAGATTCTGTTACAAGCCCAATGGCTTTACATTATTGGCAATATTGTTTTCTAGAATATTCAAATAACCTGTTTAATCCTTTGAAGAATCAAAAAAAAAAAACAAGATTACTGACACCGGTGTCGTCATATAGTCCCATACCATTTAAAACCTAACATTTATTATTTCGATACCTTTATTTTTTTCGTCAAAATTCATTTGAGAGAAAAGTTGCTGCCGTTTTCGAAACTTTTGGTCAAATATTATGTATCTTCGAAAATTAAATATAAAAATCCAAAGTTTTTTTCGTACGACCCATCGTTTAGGAGATAAGCCAGCATGTTGTAAAGCTTAGAGACCCATAAATGCCAAGTAAAGGGTGTTTTTTTAGAGGTATAGAACTTCGAATTGAAATAAAACACAAGAAAATCGTTTTAATGTCCATCAATTTGGCTTTATTGGAAGGATAATTTTATGCCATTAATGTTTAAATATGATTTTGGGCATGTGGCCGCCGCGGCTGACTCGAATAAAGCCAATTCTACAGGTCCAATTTTTAACCACTTTTTCGAGCATATGAGGCCGTATGTCGGCAATAACGCCACGAATGTTGACTTCCAAGTCCCCTAACGTTTCTGGTTTGTTGGCGTAGACGAGCGGCTTCACATATCCCCAAAGAAAATAATCCAATGGTGTCAAATCACACGATCTTGGTGGCCAATTGACAGGTCCATTCCGCGAAATTATGCGCTCATCGAATGTTTCCTTCAATAAATCGATTGTGACGTGCGCTGTGTGGCATGTAGCGCCGTCTTGTTGGAACCACAACTCATCCACATTCATGCCATCCAATTCGGGAACAAAATAGTTGGTTACCATGGCTCTATACCGGTCTCCATTAACGGTAACTGACTCTCCAGCATTATTTCGGAAGAAGTATGGCCCAATGACTCCACCAGCCCATAGAACACACCAAACAGTCAGTTTTTGTGGATGTAATGGCGTCTCAAGGGTCTCATGTGAATACTCTTCACTCCAAATGCGGCAATTTTGCTTGTTGACGTAGCCATTCAACCAAAAATGAGCCTCATCACTGAACAAAATTTTGCGACGAAAATCAGCATCGAGATCAATCTCATTTTCGGCCCATACACCAAAATCACGACGCATTGCATGGTCTCGCGGCTTTAATTCTTGCACAAGCTGGATCTTGTAAGGTCGCAAGCCAAGATCTTTGCGCAAAATCTTCCATAAAGTTGATGGACAAAGCTCCAATTGCTGTGCACGGTGGCGAATCGATTCATTCGGGTCCTCTTCAACATTTTGCTCTACAGCGGCAATTGTTTCTTCGGTGCGCACTGTTCGACGTCTCTGCGGATGCGTATTATCACATAGAGTAAACGTAGTGCGAAAACGATCCATGGTTAACCGAATTAATTGCTCTGATGGACCATTATGTCGACCATAAAATGGACGGAGCTTGCGGTAAACTTCGCGAACTGAACCATTATTTTCGAAATAAATTTGCACGATTTGCAAGCGTTGTTCTTTTGTCTACCTGTTCATGATGAAATGGCAAACCAAACTGAACATAAATGACATTAGAGTTGCCAGATTTGACCACAAAATGCCAGTTTTATCTCTATTCGAAAAACAAATCTCTAAAAAAAACACCCTTTATAAGCGTATATTGTTAAGTTGAACTCTTGAAATTATGATAACTCCCGACAAAAATTACAATATATCATAACAGTTCAAAAAATTAACAATAAGGATAAAATATAAATTTTTAATGTTTAGTTTCTTAGACCGAACCCTTAATTTAAGGGCTAATAAATTGTAAAGTAAACATCCAATTGAAATATGGTAAAAGCATAGCGTGTTACGAAAAATGTTTGCTATCCGAACTACACCTTTTCAAGTTCAAAATGAGAAAGTGTAAAATCATAATGAGAATATGTAAAATTATATTGAGAATATATAAATTGATATTGAGAAAGTATAAATTGATAATGAAAAATGGAAATTCATATTGAGAGCCTATAAATTAATAAGGAGAAATGTAAGCTCATATTGAGAAAATATAAGATGATAATGGGAACCTGTAAATTGATAATGAGATAATGTAAAAACAAAATGAGAATATTTCGTAGGAGGGGATCATTCACTACCAATACATGTGGTAATTGGGCTGGAATGGTCATAGAGCGATGACAAGAAAGATACAATAATGCACGAGACTTAGTTGTACATAGTTTGCAATAACGCCCCAAATCATTAGAACATAGGCGCAACAGTAGTGGAGCATTCGGCAGGAGAAGCAACAGTTTTGCGACTGGATCCTTATTCGCCTATGCTCATTCCTACTAAGAACATTTGTGCTAAAGTTAAGATGAATGTCAAATCGAATCTTCATATACCCACTGATAATTCCCTCGGTGTGTGCGAGCAACGGCTGCATTATTGGAGAGCTGTACAACACACAACCACGTTTTTGCGGATTTGCATTTAACAATATGAGTGCTCGAGAGTAGATATTTTGATGCACTTAATAAAAAAATTTTCCAGCTTCTCATTTTGAATTTTTATATTCCAATTTTGATTTTACATATTCTCGTTATGAATTTATATGTCTTCTCCTTAATAATTTTTATTTTCTCAATATGAATTTCCACTTCTCGTTATCAATTTACAGATTCCCATTATTATTTTACTATTTCTCATTATCAATTTATATATTCTCATTATAATTTTACTCATTCTCATTTTGAACTTGAACAATGTCTATAATAATGTGAACTCAGTTTTTGGTACTCAGATTTTGCATACTTAGCGCCATCTGGTGCCTGAACTATTTATCGAAAGTACACATTTTTATCAAGTTTTTTGATGCAGTGTATTGAACAAAAGTTCAAGTTGAAAATGGATTTTTGACATTTCAAGTTAAGTATCATAATTATTGGCATTTTGAATGTTCAGACTCCAGTGGCATTCCAAAGAATATTATAAGTTATAATTTTAAGGAATGCGGCACGTCAGTAATTTAAGAGATTGGTTATTGATAAGTCCATAGACTCAGAAATAATTATAATACTAATTATAACAAAACAATGATAATAATAATGATCAATGCGCTTAATTATATTTACGATTGTTAAACTTTAAATTGCTTCAGTTAATTAAGATTTAAAAAACAAATTCCTTCATTTAAAAAATTGCGGCTTATAAAGAAGAGAGAGTTATGACATAATGTAGAGGGGTTGAGAGGCGTCTATAAAAATTAAACTTTAAATGTGTGTAGGAATTATTAGTCTGGCAACCCTTTTATATTTTGAGTTTATCCTCTCGTTTGTTAAAAAGTAGTTTTAAGTATTGAACTGTTTGAAGTAAGTAGTCAGTCGTTGTTTCACAGAGCATAGCGTCGTTGTGTTTTCGTAAAAGTAAAATCTAAGATTTAAAAATAACTAAATGTAAATGTACAGTGTTATGTAAACTCAAAAGAACTTAATTGAAAACATAAACTATTATATATGTGAATATAAATTTTAATAAAAAAACATTTAAAAATATAAAACTAAATTTGTGTCCTACAAATTTTTGGGGGCTCAACCGGGATAGTGAAGTTTGAGTTTGTGAGCGTCAGAGTTTACGTCACGAAGAAGCCCAAGCCGCAAACAGCAACAACAAAAGATTTGAGAATACCAGAACACATGCATCATCGTATTCCTTAAACGCAGCAAGTGAAATTTTGTTAATAAAGGGAAAAATTGGAAATCGACTAGTGGTCATAATTACTATTTTGTTGTAACACATAACAATAACGTAGAAAGCAGCCCCTTGCAACGCAACGTCGTTTGTGAAAAAAAAAAAAAAAAAAAAAAAGAAAAGTGCAAAAAGCAACGCACGAAACAGACAAAAGGAAGAAGAAAATTTCACATAGAGTAAACGGCGAAAATCAATTTGAAATTTTGCATGGAAGCAGAGGGAGAAGCGACAAAGCAACAGAAATCAGTTTGAAATTTTGAATAACTGCAGAGAGAGAAGCGACAAAGCAACAAAGACGCCGTGTGATTAAACATCATTGTGAGACGCATGACAACATGAGAAATTGAGCAGATTCACCGCAATAGCAGTTTTGAGCAGTGAACAGAGTTGGAGAAGTTGAGTGAAGCAGTTACTACAGAGGGTAGCTGAGTGTTGATCATCGGTTTTGCAAAGAGGCAAAACGATAATAAATAAGTTGAGCCAAGTCACTACAATAGCCGGTTTGAGTGGTGAACTTTTTTTTGAGTTGAAGCAGTCGTTACGGAGGTTGACTGAGAGTGCGAAGTTGAGTATTGATAATTGAGTGAGTATCAGGAGAAGTCAAAGTTGACAATAGACGAAAATTCTATAAGAGGAGAGTGAAATAAAAACAAAAGAAGATTTATTTTTTTTTATGAAAGATAGACAAAGTACTTGATACAAAATTGAAGTTTTAAGATTTGGCTAATACTGAAATTTTGTTCGTCTTGTTTTAAGTAAAATTTGAATTAAAGAATTAATGAAAAATAATAAAAAAAAACTCTACTTGTAATAAGAGAAAACTTATGTTGAAAACGAAATTAAAGTGTTAAACAAACAAGAGCTAAACAGAAACAAGCTGAATATAATATTTATCCATTGATTACTTATAATAAGTTATTACTTCAAGTTTGTTGTAAAAATTTTTTATTATTTAATTTTTATTGATTTTTATTCTATCCATTGAAATAAAAGCAAAACGATGGAAGCTCAAGATATAATGCTTTTGAAGGTCAACGAGCTGAGAGATAAACTTAGAGAGTTGAAGCTTGCCACAAATGGTAGGAAAGTTGAACTTCAGAGTCGGCTTTTAGAACATTTTGGGATAGTTGACTCCGAAGATCAAGAAGAAGAACCTGATGAAGCATCAGTTTATGAGGTAGCACAGAATGTTCCAGAAAAATGCTATTTTACATTGAAAGATGTAGAGGAGAGTTTTACAAGCTTTTCAGGAGATGATACAGTTGATATTAAACAGTGGTTGGGAAACTTCGAAGAAAATGCTTTCACTTTTAATTGGGGTAATATTCAAAAATATGTTTACAGTAAACAATTGCTCAAAGGAGCAGCTAAGCTTTTTGTTATAAGTCAAGCTAACATAAAAGATTGGTGTTCATTGAAGGCTTCACTTATTGAGGAGTTTGAAAGCAAAATTTCAGATGCTGAAATGCATCAGCGTTTGGCAAACCGTCGCTATAAGCCAGGAGAAACTTTACGTGAATACCTGTATAGTTTGCAAGAGATTTGTCGTACGGCATCTATTGATGATCAGAGTTTAATTTCGTATTTTATAAACGGTATTTCTGACAGTCGATCGAATAAGGCAACGTTGTATCAGGCAACATCAATTGCACAGCTTAAACAATTGATTCCAATTTATGAGAAAGTGCGAGGGCCTTCTACATCAGCCCGAAATATTTCTGATAATAATAAAAACTTTAAAAAAGTTAGTGATGATCAAAAGAAATTTAGCACCAATACGCGTAAGTGCTTTAAGTGCGGTGAAGAAAATCATTTAGCTAGAGAGTGTTCGATGAAGAATATTAAATGTTTTAAATGCAGTGGTCAGGGACATAGATCATTTGAGTGTACGGTTAAAACTGAAAAGACCGAATCGACAACGAAAGACAAAGTTCACAGCTTAGACAATGTTGAAACCAAAAGTGAGGAGTCCATAAATCACAAAAAATGCAAAGTCGTGCGTATTAATGGTGTACAAATGGTTGCGTTAATAGACAATGGCAGTGATGTATGCTTGCTACGCGAAGATATTTTGTTAAAAGTAGGCATATCAGAGCTTGATGCCGAAATTAAAAAATTGCATGGTATAGGTGGGAAAGCAATTGTCACTTTAGGTAGTGTTGAGGTAGAAATTTCTGCTGACAATTTTAAGTTGACTAATAAGTTTCATGTTACCAGAGTTGATGACATACATTATTCAATCGTGATAGGTAACGACATTCTTGAATACATTGACATTCACCTCTCGAGAAAAGGTTCTAAGTTTGTACAGATGACAAAAGAAAATTCAGAACATAATTCACTTGCAAATTCGAATATTGACGTTGTAAAGGAGCTTGAATCATTGAGCATGATATCGGTGGAAGATATACCGGAAAATATTATTGAGTCGAAATTATCTCATTTGCCCGTTGATATGAAAAGTGAAGTTCAAGAGTTAGTTGAGGGTTATAAAGCTTTTCGTCCGGATAACTATCCTGTTTCGATGAAAATAATTTTGAATGATGAAATTCCAGTGTATGAAAGAGCTAGGCGTATTTCATATGAAGATCAAGCATATGTTGACAAACAGGTTGAATGTTGGCTGGAAGAAGGGATTATAAAGCCGAGTTCCTCCGAGTACGCAACACCAATAGTTCTTGTTCCAAAGAAAGATGGTACAAAACGTCTTTGTTGCGACTATCGCAGGTTAAATAAAAAGATAGTGAGGGATCATTTCCCCATGCCAATAATGGAGGATGTGCTAGACAAATTACAAACGGCTAAGGTTTTTACTACTCTTGACCTTAAAAATGGATTCTTCCATGTGCCTGTTGACTCTGAGTCACAAAAGTATACTGCTTTTATTACCCATAGGGGTCAATATGAATTTTGTTTTGTACCGTTTGGTATTTCAAATTCACCTGCAGTTTTTGGGCGTTATATTCAGGCAGTTTTTAGTGATTTGATTCGAGATGGCATAATAATTGTTTATGTTGATGACATCGTTATACCTTCACTTGATGTTCTCGAGGGTTTAGCTAAGTTGAAACAGGTGTTGAGTGTTGCGTCTAAACATGGTATTCAGATAAAATTTTCTAAGTCGCAATTTCTGCAAACGAAGATAACGTTTTTGGGTTATGTTGTTGAGAACCATGCTATTCAGCCATCAAAGGAGAAACTTTTAGCTGTTGATAGGTTTCCCATGCCATCTAATCATAAGGCAGTGCAAAGGTGGATTGGCTTGACATCTTATTTTCGCAAATTCATAAGAGACTATGCTGTTATAGCTAGACCACTTACAAATTTGTTACGTAAATCAGTTTTGTTCAAGTTTGGGGAGGAAGAGATTGCGTCATTCTTGCAACTGAAGTCAGCGTTAGTTAATGCACCAGTTCTTAAATTATATGATCCTTCAGCGGAAACCGAGGTACACACAGACGCTAGCATGCATGGTTACGGTGGTGTTTTACTGCAAAGAGATGCAGATGATAGAGAGTTCCATCCGATTCAATATTTTAGTCGCAAAACGACGTCCGCTGAAGAGAGGTACCACTCATATGAGCTGGAGGTGCTCGCTGTCATTGAAGCTATGAAAAAATGGAGGGTTTATCTAATTGGGAAGCGCTTTACCATAGTAACTGACTGTAGTGCCTTTACAAAAACGTTAGATAAAAGGGAAGTTCCTTTGAGGGTTTCACGTTGGGCTATGTACCTCCAGGACTTTGATTATAAGATTGAGCACAGGCCTAGCACTCGCATGAAACATGTTGACGCTTTAAGCAGGGTTCACTGTTTGTTGATAGAAGATACGTTTAAGTACAGATTGAAAGAGGCGCAAAATAACGATTCTTGGATAAAGGCGGTCAAAAAAGTCCTCGAAAGCGAAGAATATGAAGACTTTTTCATGAAAAATGATATTTTGCACAAAGATAGTAAAAAGCAGTTGATTGTGATTCCGAGTCAAATGGAAGAAGAAATAATAGGAATTGCCCATAAGCAGGGACATTTTTCTGTTAGGAAAACTCAGGAACTCATTGAAAGGGATTATTTCATTCCTAAGTTGAGCTCAAAAGTGGAAAAGGTAGTTCTGAGTTGCGTTCACTGTCTAGTAATATCAGCTAAATCTGGAAAGAAGGAAGGATTTCTTAATCCTATTGAAAAAGATGATCGGCCATTATTGACATATCACATTGATCACGTTGGTCCTTTAGAGGCTACTCAAAAGAGATATAACCATATTTTAGTTATCATTGATGCTTTTTCTAAATTTGTGTGCCTTTACCCCACGAAGAGCATGAATGCTGAGCCAGTTGTTGATATTTTGAAAAGACAGTCGGCAGTCTTTGGTAATCCTGAGAGGATTATCACAGATCGTGGGACAGCATTCACCGCAAATATGTTTGAAGAATACTGCCAAGAGAATAATATTCGACATTTATTAATAGCCACTGGGGTTCCTCGAGGAAACGGACAAGTAGAACGTATCCACAAAATTGTAATTCCTCTGTTGTCAAAATTGTGCCAAGAAAACCCTGGTTTATGGTATAAGCATATCGACCGAGTTCAACAACTAATAAATAACACAGCACCGCGTAGTACAAAGTATACTCCGTTCCGCATTCTTACAGGCCTAGAGATGAGGGCGCCGAATCAAGTAGCATTGAAAGATTTATTAGATAATGAGCTTATCAAAGAAATAGACGAGGAAAGAGATGGAATACGGCAAAAAGCCAGAGACAATATAAAGTGCATTCAGGAGGAAAACAGAAGGAATTTTAATGCTAAGAGGAAAGAGGAAATATCTTACGAGATTGGAGACTTAGTTGCCATTAAAAGGACCCAGTATGGAGTAGGACTGAAGCTAAGGCCAAAATTCTTTGGACCTTATAAAGTAACTCGCATTCTCACTCACGGCAGATATGAAGTAGTAAAATTGGGTGATCACGAAGGGCCCGGTAGTACCATAACTGTAGCGGAGTATATGAAACGCTGGGAAACATCATCAAGTTAGATGTTTTCGGGGCGAAAACTAGTCAGAATAGCCGAGAATGTAGGAATTATTAGTCTGGCAACCCTTTTATATTTTGAGTTTATCCTCTCGTTTGTTAAAAAGTAGTTTTAAGTATTGAACTGTTTGAAGTAAGTAGTCAGTCGTTGTTTCACAGAGCATAGCGTCGTTGTGTTTTCGTAAAAGTAAAATCTAAGATTTAAAAATAACTAAATGTAAATGTACAGTGTTATGTAAACTCAAAAGAACTTAATTGAAAACATAAACTATTATATATGTGAATATAAATTTTAATAAAAAAACATTTAAAAATATAAAACTAAATTTGTGTCCTACATGTGTTTTCTGCAAAATCAAGTTTTTTGACTTGCACCGTTATTCTAGTAAATGAGCGATATAAGTATATGTAAATAATTCAGTTGGATCAAGAATAGCTTTACCATTTTGACTATTTTATGAAATTTTTTGGACGATTCTAGTATTTTTATCCCATAAACACTTTTATCGTTCTCCACTACTGACAAAAGACTTAAATGGCGTCACTATATTGTCAATAACTTTTGAACCCATACCGATTACCCCATTTTTTTCAGAAAATGAGGAGTGTCTTTTGATATGAGGAGAGTGCGCACATATTTTTTATAATTTTCTCGGAGGCGGAGAAGTTGCTGTAATTTATATTTATTTATTATACCATACACCCAGGGTATGTTCAATTTGTCCTTCCGTTTGTAACGCGGAGAAGGAGGCTTGGCAGGTATAGAAAGTATATATATCGACGCATGATACGAAAAGTAGGATGATTCAATTCGCCTAAGAAAAGTAAGTTGTTTTATATTCTTGGAAGAAATGTAGGACGTTTCAGAATTTTTAAAAGAAAGTATGATGTTTCATATTTTTTATGAAGAATAGGATGTTTTACATTCTTGGACGAAAAGTAGGATGTTTCATAATTTGTTACGAAAAGTAGGTTGTGTTAAACTTTTAGATGAAATATAGGATGTTTCATATTGAACGACAAAAAAAAAGGATGAATCATATCGAAACGTCCAACGTAAAAGTTGGTAACTCGAAAATGTAGTTTTTAGTTATGATCATTTTTGTGTAGTTCAAATAAAGGTTTTTCGACTATTAAATCGTTGTCACTATTCCAAATTGATTTACAGAGATATTTACAATTTCAACTTATAATTTGGATAAATTTGGATAAAATAAATACATATGAGTTGTAACTCTAGTTACCAACTAATGTTCTCTTTCAGTTCCATGAAAAAAATTGGTAACTTAACTTGCCAACTAACATTAAAAATATTTTATGGATATTACGTTGGTTTGTAGGACTTACAACCACTGTTTTTTAAAGAAAAATTAACTTATAACTTTGTAAGTAAAGTTACCAACGCAATTTTGTCCCGTGCATAAGTTATCAACTTAAGTTGCCAAGTTTTTGCATGGAGACCTCACTAAAATATACTTAGGTTGTAACTTCAAAAATTGCTCCCAGCCCTTCAAATTTCAAGCTAGAGGTACGAAAATTTGATACAAGATAGAGTCTAATACGCAGATTTCGAAAATCATTGTCCCGTAAAAAGTTGGTAACTTGAGTTACAATCTTTTACGTTGGATGTATCGATATCAAAAGCGCATATAAAAATTTGTTAACTTGTTTTATGTATTTAAATGAAACTTAACCTTCCCCGTGAGCTTCTTTTAGTTTATGCATGACATAAAATGCTCGTTTCATCAACAAATCTGCCGTAAAGTATAACCCTATTTCTATCCTTGGATACTTGTTGTGTTTATAGCAAACCGTCTAAAAGAGCCAAAAATTAGTGTTTGACGTGAAAACGTGTATTCTATTAAGGGGCGTGGCACCGCGTATCTAAAACATTATGGTTATCGTTCCTAAGTGCTAACCCTATCTCCATACCGAGTTTCATAAAAATCGATGCGGTGGCTTGGACGTGAGAAGGTTTCTTCTATTTAGGGGCGTGGTACCGCCCACTTAAAAAAAAATATCCTATGCACTGCTGCTCTTCACAGCCTTTCCAGCAAAAAAAAAATCAAGTGAATATGTTGAAATTTAGGCATAGAAAGGGACTGAACCGATTTCGTTTACCTCTTTATATATAGATATGTTATATTTTCTCATCGTTCTTTCACTTAATAACTTATACCCGATATTAATATTTCATTGACACAAGGAAATTGATGTAACAAAATAAGAAACACCCTAGTTTTTGCCAAAAATACGCTGCAAGAATCAACGCCAACCTAGTTTTCGTGCAAGGCATCGAAACGTCCTAGTTTTCGTCCAAAATGTTCAGACATCCTATTTTTCGACATAAAAACTTTAACGTCCTACATTTATACACAAAACTTCGAAGAAACCTAGTTTTCGTCCAAATAAGTTTGAAACGTCCTACTTTTCTTCCAAGAATATAAAACAACCTACTTTTCGTAGGAGAATTGAATCATCCTACTTTTCGTATCATGCGTCGATATATTCTTGATCAGCGTTACTTCCTGAGTCGATATAGTCATGTACGTTTGTCTGGCTGGCTGGGTGGCTGGCTGTGTGAGGAAATATTTTTTACGGGAAAACTAACCAAGATAATTCAATGAAATTTGGTATACTACCTCCGTTATCAAAGTTAGCTCGTGGGATTGAAAATGAGCAAAATCGGTTAACGGACACGTCTACCGCAGATACAAAAAATATACTACAAAAGCAATAATACGAGCCATTATTTGTAATACGTGTAACGCAAGCAAAATACACTTAAATACTACAAATAATATACTCAAACTCCGAGCAATAAATAGGCGAATTAGGACTAGAGCGCGTGGCACCTCTCATATAAGCAAAAGTTTCAAAATGTTATACTGAAGGCGTTTTTAAAGATAATACAACCAAATTTCACCTAAACACTAAAAACTTTAATTGAAAGCTCTAAGAAAAAAACAAATTAAAAAAGACAAATTAAACAAAAGTTTCAAAAAGCTGTACTGAAAGCTTTTCTTATGGTAATGAAACCAAATTTTGTGGAGACACTTGGAATTGTTAGTGCAAAATCTCAGCAAAAACTAGTAAGGGTATATCCGTTGGCCTGGCCAAACATTAAATGCCCTACACTGCAGTATTTTGAAAATTTTGCTTATGTGGGAGGTGCCACGCATTTTGTCCGAGTTCACCCAGTTTTTGCACAGAGCTTAAATTTATAGTCCTTAGTGTCGGAGTGAAATTCGGTTGGATTATCTCAAAAAATGTTTTAAGTTTAGCGTTTTGAAGCTTTTGCTTATATGGGTGGTGCCGCGCCCTCTCGTCCGTATTCGTCTAGTTTTAGTATTCGAGTGAAATTAAGTTGGATTATCTCAACTCAACTCTTTAAGTTACGGCCTTTAGAACTTTATTTCCGCATCGGATTAAGCAATTTTTTATGTATAATTTAGTCCAATCGCCAATTTTTTACGTTTTCCACTTCTCTTGCAAATTGCAAATAAAAAAATGTAAGCACTTCACCCTGTTTTCATATTTTTCATAATTCAAATCATGAAAGGCAGTAACTCCATACAAAAAGATGAAAAATGAAATAGATTTTATAAGAAAGAGAAGTTGCTGCCTTTTCTGAATTAAAATAAAATTTCGATTTTCTCAAAACTATGAAAAACTAGTTGTATCTTTTTATAACTTTACGGCAGAGTTTCACCAGACTTTTTCTAGATCAATAATGCGGGAAAATCAATTAAAAGTGGGTCAATTAAGCGGGGTCTACTGTATATAAAAATGTTCGAGACCAATGTCGATTGACAACGATTAATACATACGTTGTTTTTTATACACCGTTTACTCATATATACGTAGTATGTACATACATAATTAAAAATTGAATTGATTGAAAATCGAAAACTGGGAAGTTGTACTAATTTTAATGTCAAACTTCTGATTCGCTTACTTGTGATCCATTTACCACTAAAACTGCGTGGTGACATCTGAAAAGCTTCTTTTAACCCCCATTTGGTTTTGATGTCATTTTGCTCTCTGATGATAGCGCCATCTGCCGAATATAGCGCGACACTTATAATGATGCCAACAAAGATCAGAAATGTTTGAGCCATTGGCATTACTTTAATGTAACTTTATCCTGATTTATTGTATACTATTTTTTCTTTCATATAAATTTCTAGTTGTGTCGGTAAATTATTTAGCTTGTCCGACCACTGGATAAATCTTTAAAAGTGTTTTGACTGTGACGCTCTTACACCTTTGATCCACTTTTATATCTTTCCAGGTTGACGTTGCCTTACTAAGTGAGAACGAATTTTTTTTAAATTTAAAAATTTCAGTGTTGGTAAAGCTAATCCAGTATTGTCTTTTTAATTTTTTCGTACTAAACTTAGCTGTAAAAATTTTAATTTAGCTGTTAGCGTTATTTTCAGCTTTTTATTTAAATTAAAATTTTTTATGTGTATTTTGTAAAAAATGTCTGGAATTTTTGGTTTTAAATACACGGGGAAAAAAAATGGTACTTGCTAATTTATTTCTCATAAATTTTACCAGAATTTCAAAACAGAATAGTGGCAAGTAAGTATTTGAAATTTTTCGACTAGCCGAGTGGAGTAAAAATTATGATGCGTATTTTTCTCCGTGTATTTTCATTCTATTTTGCCGGTACTGCTTATTTTTGTCGTATGTTTGATTTATGGCCCTAGATTCTGTTACTAATGGCGTTGTATGGAACCAGAAAGTTTTAATTAATTTGTTATGTAAACAATACTCTGGCCTTAAAGTGAAACATTTTAATGCCAGGAGCCTATCTAAATTGGATTATGACATGTACATATTTGCAAGCTCTGCTATTGACGTCATTTGTATCTCTTAAACGTGTTTTGAAAGTGAAATCAGCGATAGTTACTTTAAAATACCGCAAACTACAAGCTTTTTAGGAACGACAGGAATTGTAGAAAAGGAGGAGGGTTATAGATTTATTACAAATTTCATATTACCGCTAGAGTTGTCAGGAGGAGCTTTCAATAATGTAACAAAAGAAGCGCTAATAAATACCGTTGTGAGTGCGGGGGTAGATTCCAGTATTTGTAGATGGATCGATACCATGCTCAGCAACCGCATAATCAGAGCCGAATGGGGACAAACTAGTACCCAAAAATTTTCAACAAGAGACACTCCACAAGGCGGAGTTTTGTCTCCTCTACTATGGATACTCGTTTTAGATCCTATACTTAAGACTCTTCAAAGCAGGGGGTCAAAACAGTGGCCTATGCAGATAATGTAGCTATTTTAGTAAGGGGTCGTTTCTTAAATGAATTAAGTGAGCTACTTGAAAATGCACTCACAATCATGTGTAGATGGGTTTCAGGTAAAGGACTAAACATTAATGCTCAAAAAACGGAGCTAGTCCTTTTAGAAGAAAATATAAAATACCCACGTTTAGGGATGTATGTTTAAATAATATTAAGTTACCAGTTCTTAATCAAGCCAAATTTCTGCGAATAATTCTCGATAAGAAATTGACTTGGAAAAC
This sequence comes from Calliopum simillimum, assembly GCA_951812925.1. Lineage (NCBI taxonomy): Eukaryota > Metazoa > Arthropoda > Insecta > Diptera > Lauxaniidae > Calliopum > Calliopum simillimum. The sequence continues at coordinate 87,611,670 of OX638369.1, read as the reverse complement.
CAACATAGAAGAACAATTAAAGAAAGCTAATAATGCCTTCTATGCATGCAAAAAAAAGTTTGGTTGTACTTGGGGACTAAACCCAAGAGTGACACACTGGATCAACACCTCTACTGTAAGACCTATCTTATTATATGGGGTGATGATTTGGTGGAAAGCTCTTGATAATGAGGGAAACCTGAAAAACTTAGAAAAAGTACAACGCCAGCTTTGCATAGGAATTACAGGAGCGCTTAAAACAGCATCAGCCGATTCACTCAACATTATTCTAAACTTACTACCAATAGATCTTTTTGCCAAAAGTGTGGTGTATAGAAATGCCCTTAAACTGAAAGAAGCGAATCATTTCAAACACCAAATTTTTGGACATAGCAATATAGATGATATTAAAAATATCACAACAGATTATTTACCACCAACAACACGGTTCGACAGGAAGTTTTCAGTTAAATTTCCATCCAGGGAATACTGGACATCGCATCACCTAGACCCACCAAATGAAATAAATATATATACAGATGGTTCGAAGCAAGATGAGGGGGTTTGCGCTGGATTTTTTGTACTGAACTCCAATACTTGCGAATCCTACAAGCTACCTACTGACTGCAGCATTTTTCAGGCAGAGGTAGTTGCGATTCAAAAAGCCGCAGATATTTTAGTAGGAAATATTTCTTATAAAAAAATAAACATTTGTGTTGATAATCAAGCAGCTCTTAAAGCACTTAAAAGCAACACTATTAAATCTAAAACGGTATCAAACTGTTACAAATCTTTGCAAAGCCTGAGCAATAATAACTCAGTACGATTACTGTGGGTTCCTGGTCACTGCAACATTGTGGGAAATGAAAGGGCTGACGAGCTTGCTAAACAAGGTGTGCAGTTACTCAATGATCCCTTGTTTGTAAAAGTACCACTTAAGTTCCACTATACGCAAAAGACTAAGCAACTAGAAATTTTAGCGGAAAATAGATGGCTAAACAACACAAAAAACAAAACGGCCAAAAAATTCTGGCCCTCTTACAATAATAACAAAACTACGTATGTACTCTCTCTTAGCAAAATTAATTGCAGACTGTTGATTGGTGTTACAACTGGATACTGCCTGATTAGACACCATGCATACAGGATGGGATTAATATCAAATAACTGGTACAGAAACTGTTCCGAACCCGATGAGGAAGAAACGGTAGAGCACGTCTTGTGCTATTGCCAGGCGCTAACCAGACGCAGAATGGCAACTCTTGGGCAGGCTTTGTACGGCTCCATAAATGAGATAGCTGGAATAGCATAATCGAAACTAATGAATTTCGCCATAAAAACTGGAACCTTCGATATAGATGAAAATCATGAAGCCAGAACACTGCTATTCTCCTAACTGAAGGGAGTTTTGTGGTAACGCTATAGACCTAGTTGGTCTATGTGAGGTTTTGCTTACGCAATTACCGCCACCCTAACCTAACTAACGAGAGTTGTCAGTAAATCAAGTAATAATAAGATTGAGTATTTAAATGTTAAATTTTATGACAACAATAATAAATAGCTGGTGTCATGTCTGCACAATCCTAGTAGGTCAAATAACCGTGAGTCTTTCTTCTCAAGAGGAATTGGTTGTGAGTGTTACTTGATATGCAGTGGTTTTAACGACAATCTTTTGGTAAGTGCCAATGTCACTGCTACGTTATATGATCAGATTTACTCCAATGAACTTCCCGTAGTAAATACTACTATGCCAACTAGATTTGGAAATAATGCTAATGATAGGGTGCTATATCCTTTTATCATATCTGATAACACTCATTTACTTGCTTTTGATCAAATCAGCTTTATCTCTGATCACGATCTAATATTCTGTGCTCTAAACATTGATTTGTGTCCTAAAGACGAAGTTGTAACGATATCATGCCGTGACTTTGGCGCTCTTAATTCTGTTATGCTATTTAATGATGTAATTCAGATTCCACTGGCTCTTCAGCTCTTTATATGAGAAAATTCTTATCCGTGGTTTATTTTCCATGTCAAGCTGCACCTCAAAAAAAAATATAAATTATATGCACAGTGTTATACATCAAGACACTAAAAAAAAACTCTTTTTTTTTATTTAATTTTATTTAATGTGACATTAACACGGTCCGACATAAAAAATAAAAAACAAGAAAATGCAAAAAATTCTTAACCCTTTAGCGACTAAAGTATGTTTGCCCAGAGGTTTAAATTCTTTTTTAATTTTCTAGTGATATATACCCAGCAAATCCTGTAACCGTTACCAAACTTATTACGTAAAAGTTACAAATCTCGTATTGTACCAGTTACATTTCTTCTAGCATCGGGAAAAAAATAACCACTTTTGCCCTATACGTGTGACCTTGCATCCCTGTCGTACAAATAATGAAAAAACTAGTTGTCTTTTTCCTTTTTCTATTCTTTTGAAAATACATGTGAGTGCATCCCTATCTTATCAATGAGATTTCCTCATAAGACAAATGATGAAAAAAACTAAGGTTGTCCCTTTCTTTTTCAAATTCCTTGTTGACATTCTTCTTTCAATAAAAATAAATAATACATACAAAAATAAAACAGAATTCTTTCACTTTTGCTTTTTTTTTTTTTTTTACATAATTTAAACAAATTATATACACACAGGATTGATATCGGTTGCACGAAATTGAATCAAGGAGCTTCTTGATGGCTTCAATCTGTATATAAATCTGCAGCAGGAAGTTTTCTTGACAATTCGAAAAATTGGGAAAATTGCACGTAGTACTCGTACATACATACATACGTATTTTGAAAGAAAAAAAATTGTATTAGTTTTTGGTGGGGCTAAAAGCTTAATTCTATTTACTTTACCTTTTCGATGCTGATGTTGAATTTAAATTTGTTCAATTTAACCACTTCAATTGATGGATATTTTTTTCTGTCATTTTGATATAGTTTTTGGGTATGAATGAATACAGAACATATTTTTTATACCTATAACTATAGTTAACACATTCTTAAGTTCTATGTGGTAGTAAATGAGAAAAATGTATCATGGTATGTGTTTAACGGGTCAGTTCATAATTCAATATGGTTATGTAGGATTTGCTGGGTAGTGAGTTGCTGTACTCGTATATACATAGGTAAAATGTAGAGGAGACTTATGGCTATAAAAGTTGTGTAGTGACATGGGGTCTAGCTTATCTCTTAAAGGTTGATAATTATACCGTAAGCTGGTCGAAATGTCAGTTTTACACTCATAGCTGGGGGGAAGTGCAGGGGGCGTACCAATCTGGCGATTCACATTTTTGTAGACAAGCAGACAAGCATCATACCTTGTGAACGCGCTTAGTTATAGTCTTCAGCGATTACAAATATGCCCACCCGGCAATCGGGTATGACTGGCAAGTATATTTGCCTTTGGGGGATAAGAACTCAAATTTTGCGAACCTTTTTTTTTTTTTTTTTTTCCAGAAATTTCAATGTAAGAGCTGTGTATATTTTTGTGCACTAAAATATTAAATAAAAGTCATAATAACCGGAAGATGAACATGTTGTCATCATTAACTTAGGCCTCGAGAAAGGGCCCATTGTATACCCGATACTAAGAGCTTTAGCAGAGAAAGTCTAAGAGAACCACTTGGATGTACATATATACTTCCATATGGATTTAAGACAAACCTCAGACAGTAAGTCAAGCGATTCCAAATTGAAATGACCAAAATTCTTTCTACGTCTATGCGCAAGCGCTGGACATTCACAAAAGAAATGAAAAACTGTTTCTTCCATATCAGGGTGTTTACAACTTCTACACAGGTCGCCAATGTTTGAGAAATCTAAACGAGATGCATGGATTCCCATGGCACAATGTCCAGTAATAGCACCGATTAAGATCCGTACATTATGTTTCTCCATTGCTATTAAAAACTTAGTATGAGTTATACTATATGATGGCCAAATAGATCTAATATGATTGCAAGTTTGAAGGTTTGACCATCTAGAATTAGCAAGCTGAATACATTTATGTAGGATCACACTTTCCGATTAAATTTAACACTCAAGTTATTTTTAATAATGTTTCTTTAATGTTTAAAATAAAATAAAGTTGTTTAATTCAATTAATACATTTAGAATGAATAAAAGTTTTACAATGCGCACTCGAGTATACGTCCGTTTTCCAATCATGTTCAAAACCAACTCCCCGTTCTTTCTGTTTGTTAGCGTCTGTATGCCTAGTCATGTCTCCCTCTTATTATGTAGTCTATACGTTTGTCTCTGTCCATTATGTCATAAGTCAAGAAACCCAGGTAACCGTCTTATTCGTACATTTCCCAGGTCACCGTATTGTCAGTTCGTCACATCCAATCCCACATTTATTTTCGATTTTTTCCTTGATTACGCTAATGGGTTTTTTTACTGAAAGGTCAGCCAAAAGGGCATTTTGGTTTGACCCTATTTTAGCCAGTTCATCTGCAATTTCGTTGCCCTCGAAATTACTATGACCTGGAACCCAGCAAAGTGTTAAATTATAGTCCTCGCTAAAATCGCAAAGGACATTTCTACAGCTTAACACAAGTTTCGACGTGATATAATTTGATGAGATTGCTTTGATAGCCGCCTGACTATCAATGTAAATAACAACGCTTCCAAGAAATTGGGACCTCTGCCTGAAAGACACTACAGTCGTTCGGCAGTCTGTAAGACTTTGCAAAGTCTAAAGTCTTAGAATAAATGCCTGGTCCAGTGCCTGTATCCAATTTTGACCCATCCGTGTATATTTCAAAAGATGTGTTTAAAGCAGCCCAGTTTTCTCTTTCAGGTATTACCACCTTGAAGTTCGTTGGGAAGAGAAGGTGTGGTAAGGGGTAGTCAGTACCACCTATTACATCACAATCCATAAATTGGAGTAAAATACTATTATGACCAAAAGATTTCGATTTCCAGAAACCCAATTCTTTAAGTCTGATAGCACTTTTTGCGGCCATGCTTCTGGCAAAAATATCAAGTGGTTCTAGGTGAAGAAGAGTTTCCAGTGCAGCAGTGGCAATAGTTTTAAAAGCCCCAGTAACTCTGAGACACGCAACTCTTTGAACCCTGGACAGAATAATCAAATAACTTTGTTTATGTAAAGAGTTCCACCACAGCAAAATTCCTTACATGAGAATCGGCCTGATGATTGCCTTATACATCCAAAAAAAAATTATTTTCGGTTTAAGGCCCCATCTCTTACCAAACAAGCGTTTACAAGAATAGAAAGCAACGTATGCTTTCCTAATTCTATTTACAACATTTAACTTCCATTAAGTTTACGGTCAAGAACAATACCCAGGAAAGGCACGCTTTCCTTTATAGGAAGACTAACGCCATCCAAAATTGGATGCCTAAATTGAGGTATTTGATGTTTATTTGAAAAAACAACAACCTCAGTTTTTTCGGCATTAATACTTAAGCCTTTTGAGCTTGTCCTTTTGAGTAATCGAATGCTTTTCCGACCACGTAATTGAAAAATATAAATAAATCGACTTTTGGAACCGGATATTATCTATACTACCTGCACAAAAAATTTTGAATTTTTTAACGCAGCATTTTTTGCAAAAACATAGTCTTTAGTTTTAAGCAGCTTTGGGTATCCCTTCTGAGAAAAAAAAAGTTATGATCAGAAAACATTTTTTTGTAGGTACCTGTTTATTTTTCGATAAAAAAACGAATAGTCCTACTTCATTGAAACCTTAATAACTTTCTGAAATATTATCCGATTTTACTTCCAAATTGTTTGCAATTAAATAAATAAATAGTGTAGTAAAGATAAAAAAAGTGTATTTGTATAAACTATTGTCCAAAAAATCGTGTTTTATTTGGCTTTAATATAAAAAGTTGTAAAAACTACTGTAAAAATTAATGAATAAGTTATATTTGTAACTCTAAAACTAGAGCTAGGGGGGCAGCTGCCCTCTGCCCCCCCTTGCGTACGCCCATGTAATCATTTTAACTTACATTTTCAAATCTAGTAAACATGAGGGTTCAAGGTTAGAATAATTAAGCTATCTAAATTCTTTAAGCTCTTCTAAAAATTCTGTATTTTCAATTTTTAAGATGAGAATATTTAAAAATCCAGACAAGCTAGTTTAATTCTGATGCCGGATTCGGATTCAGCATTGAAAAAATACATTTTAAACCACAATTTTGGTTTTTGTTTTTTGATTTAAGTTCTTTTACTTTTTTAATTTGATATGGAAAATTTCATTTAAGTTGGGATTTCTGAAAAACGGCAACACGTACGATTTTATGGAAAATGGGGTATTGTACCTGAAGGTCCTCAGATACCAACTCAAAAAAAAAACAAGCGGGTGATATCCCTTAAAATAAAAATCCGCTCTACCTAGCTGTGTATGGCCGGCGGAACGATACGTAGTAATCGGAAACATATTTTCCGGCTGATAAAACTATGAATCGAGGAGACAGCCTATTTCACATTCAACTTAACTTCTGTGATAAAATGTTGGATAATCGTGCTGTTTTCTGGATCCAAGCACCACCAGTACTGTGTAGCGTGATGCAGAAAAAAAATTAATGTGAATTGCCTACTCTAAGCTCATTGCAGCAATGATCAAAACATGCTAATCAAACTTCAACAAAATATCATATGGGTATTTCTTAAAAAAAGTCTACCGAGTGTGAAAAATTAAATATGTTATAAAGTTTGATTTAACAACCAAATAATACAAATAGCTTTTCTCAATTGTAGTCCATAAAAAATGGCTGCAAAAATTTAATTTCTCCAATTTAATTTTTAACAAATTTATTAGTCTTTTTTCTTTATGCGGTAGAGAAGCTTAAGAAAATTTAATTTTGTATTAGTTTGCCTTTAAATTTGCCTAACAATACCAATTATACAAATAAAATGTTAAAACTGCAACTGGAGTCCAAATAACGGTAATTTTTCGGATTGTCTTAAGTAAAGTTCTAATGTCGCGTCCGTAATCCAAAAACATAATTTTTAATTACCATTAATGTATTAGCAGTCATACCTGATCGAAACTCTATATCTTCAGTAAGATCATAGTCCGCTAAAAAAATACGTAATTAGTAAGTCTAGACAAAGTATATCTAGAAAGTTATAAATGTTTGAAATGTGTCACGTCCGCAATTATATGTTATAAATCCATATAAATAAAACTGAAACTTTGTATGTATCTTTGGATATCCCTTACGATTTAGAAAATGTGCAGTTGAATTTATCAAACGTTTACAGTGCGTTTGCTAGTATTGGATAATGCTCGATCATAGGTTGAAAAAATGGGCGTTGTCACGACCTCCTCCTAATATAATTCGTCATAAGACTGAAACTATTTAATGCAGATGGATGGCATTTGGTACATATGTAAAGAGTATTGAGAGAAATAACATCCACTGGAAAATTGGGCTGTCCACGCCCACAAAATCAAAATTCATTACATCACCTCAATATTTTGGTAAATTTGTAATTGAATTTGGATATAAATACTTAGATTTCGTTATTTCGCATATGTATGTACTTAGATGCAGACGATAAAATTGGACACGTACAAAAAAGAAAAGTTTGACAGAAACGACTTAAAAGCCAAAAATTTATTTTACAAAATGCTTTTGTTTTTCGAATGCTCTAAATAATCATAACACTCATGAAGTTAATTGGTTTTATATTCATGTAAAGGAGGTTAGACACTTTTCATCAATAGCTACCTTAATATCATTAAAACAACTAAAATTATGTATTTTACTACTTGAATAATTGCTAAGGAAAAATTTGTCGCGTCCGGAATGTCACGTCCGTTATTACATTTTAGCTTATATAACTGAAACTAAAGAGGATATTTTATTAAGGAAAAATGCATTATGAAGAAGGATGTTTCAGTATGGTTTTCACATTATTAGAAAAAAAAATTTGCTTACATATTTCGCAGAATTTTTAATTTTCGTACATGCACCTCAAAAGTACTTCCATTTTATGTCGCGTCCGTATGGAATTTTATTAGCTAGTATTTTGGTACTGCATGCCCGACCGACCTCGTGATTTTTTCGAATAATAGTCCTCCCCTAATACTTAATTATGCACCAAATAAAAAGTCAAAGTTTCCTCTGGACTTGATTATTTTTAAAAAATATGCATACGAATGTCGCGTCCGTAACCTGTGGAAATACCCATATACAGTTTGCGAGATGTCATGTTAAACGTTTTCTAGCTATATGGGAGGTGCACACCCGCTGTTGGTATTTCACTTACTTATATGTATCTGAGGATTCCCTTAAGGCTAGTAAACTCCAACTAATTAATATCAGAGAGTTTGCTTTATTAGCTTTCTTACAATAACGTACATGTAATAGTTTTGTTGGCAGTGTCACGTCCTTTAACGAGATCTCCCAATACCGTAATATAACACATATTAAATCATCATTATTAGTGGTAATGCTTCCATAGATTTCATCAATTACTCATTATTCTTATGCTTAAAGCATTTCTCGTCTTTAATGACTCCTAACGAAACTTATCGCAAAATATTTTTGTGGGAGAATTCAATCCTGTTTTTTTGATTGGGTGGTCAAAAAGACCCATAAAAACAGGCCATAGTGGGTTAAAAGGTGCTATAAAATTGTTCTTTGTCTAATTTCATGACAACTTAGGAACATCAACTTCTATGCAAAATGAAGATTTGGAGATTTGCAGTGGAGTGAAGTTTCGAAAAAACGTATTTTGAGGGTAGTTTAGCTAAAAACAAAAATGTCGATGAATTTAGATTCCAATTTTTATCTTTTATATAACTTGATAAACGAAAAATTTTAAGCATCGCGATGCATCGTTCGACTCATTCCGAGAATTATTGGTATCGTAATAAAATAAAATCTGCATCAAGCCTAGATTTTGCATAAATCGACGTTGCGCCACCTCTAAATGATCTTTAAAAAAATTCATAAAATGTTTTTTATATTTGTCATGTTGCCTTCTTTTTTTATCTAATACATACGGATACACAGCAAGAAAAATCAATACCAAACAAGAAAGCACTTTTTATAAAATATTTCTTTTTTTATTACAAATCTCCTATGCATGTAGTACGAGTATTTAAACAATGCTACGAATATCGAAATACTGTTTGTATCCAAAAAATACTTTTCAGTTTTCGAATTAAAATACTTATTTCTGTAAATAATCAATAACCATTTAGAACTCAATCTCGTCCATCACTGACATCAATATTTAAACACCTGACCCAAAAACGATCCTGGGTTTTGTAAAGATGACTTAAATACTTCTCTATGGAATGTTTTTCATCTGGATAGACCTGCAAGAAAATAATTAAAAAAATGTAATTTAAAGAGACAAAACGTTGACATTATCTGATATGCTTAAAAACCTACCATCTCTTCGAAAAGTATTTCATTTTGTTGCAACATTTTAGCCAACTTTAGGGATTGCTGGTAATGTACATTGTCATCCGCAGAGCCATGCATTAACAAAAAGTCATGTGTACGGAAATTCTTCAAATCACTAAAGACACTGGTATTCATATAATTATCAAGATTGTCTTGAGCAGTTGGTAAGCCCATATAACGCTCAGTGTAAATGGAGTCTAAAGAAAGTAAAATCAATAATTTTCAATAAATCAGCGCACAATACTAAACGCTCATGTTAAGACCTACCATAATACAACCATGATGTTACCGGTGCAACAGATACACCACACTGGAAAACACCATCATTATCAGTGGCCAAGGTGCGTGCAGTCATATAACCACTATGACTCCAACCCCATATGCCAATACGTCCACGATCAATGTAGGGGAACATTTTTTGTAATTCCTTAGTAACAAAAATTTGATCTTCCACCTCAGAAATGCCCAATTTGTTGTTTATTGAAAATAGCGTTTTCTTTCCCTTATTATCTGTACCACGTCCATCGATGCGCGTATAGATGACTTCGCGATTTGTTGTCATATAAAGGTCAAAACCATCATCAAAATTGTGTTCAACCCATACCGAATTTGGTCCACCATAGACATCAACAATCATGGGATACTTTTTGTTAACATCCAAATTTGGTGGCAGTTGCATTTTGGCATAACCCACAGTACCATCGGCCAGTGTCACATTTAAATATTTAACAGTAGGACGCAATTTCTTTGACAACTTTTCCCGGAATGCTAAATTGGCTTCCCAAGTTTTTACCTCAATATTTGTCTGCGCATTTAAAAATTATTAGAATCATATAATCATTAATCATTAATGTATAATCAAGATTTTCCTGTGTGTTAAATATTTTTGTATAACTTGGATTGGGTCCCGAACAAGACACTGCATAGTAAGAATAATCTTTACTAAATGACGCATATGCACTGAGACATAGATCACCATCAACATCGCGCAAGTTACATGTCAAGCAGTCATCATTACGGAAAATATGAAAAACCGAAGGATCCTCAGGTATGGTAGCTCGATAGTAACTGTAATCAAATATTAATAGTAATTATATATAGAAGTTTTTATAAAGAAAAATGTATTTGATTTCCTTAACTCACAGTTTTCCATTGACTTCATCATAACCATAAACATTTAAGACAGTAAAATCAGCACGAGACTTCCAAGTATTTTCTCCAGAAGTCAGATTGAGGTTCCACACTTGATACCAATTACCAATCCAATATGTGAAATAGCACCCCTGGCCTTTTGTTAAACACCGTGGGGTACCAATATTTATCCAACCATCAGGCTCTTCAAAGCGTTTTACCTTAAAGGAGAGGAAACAAATTAATAAAAAAACATTTGAAAGTGATAAACAATTTAGCGAAAGAATTATTAGCCTTAAAATGGCAGATGAAACGAATCGAGCGACGGATAGTTAATCGTTATTATCTGCCAATTGAAGCTTTTCACGAAGAACTTAGTTTGGTTAAGTGTTCATTTTAGGTCAAAGAATAGAATTTATAAACAAAACTTTTCGTTTGTGGATTTTATGGAAAGACAACTCGCGACCTTAGAACAACAGGGTTCTATCTACACTCACATCACTCTCGAGAAATCTATGTTTGAATATTTCGTGTCGTATAACTTTTAGGAATTGAATTTAATCACAATATTATTTATATTACAAGCATTTAATTGTAGCGAGGATTTCATTGATACTAAAATAATAAAATTACGTTGTCTAATTAAGAAGGAATTTAAGTTTAAAAAATCGATAGAACTTTGTTGCTAAACGATAAGGTACTTGAAATTGAGAAACAAGGTTCTAACTGCCAGATAGAACTTTGTGTTTCTGTAAGATTTTTTTTTTTTTTTGCAGATAGAACTTTGTGTTTCTCTAAAAAAGCAGGCAAATTAGTTAAAATCGTGTAATTTTGTTAAACAAGTCCCGATTTTGAGCCGACATGGCTTATTTTGTTAGTAAATGGACTTACAACAAACAAACACTTAAGATTTATGTAGTTTTTAAAAAAGGTCGAAAAAGGGTTTTTGAAAAATAGACATACTTTTATGTATCATTTAAAGCGAGTATAACTTTTTAAAGAAAAATCACACAAGACCAATTTATAGCTCATTTTGAAGACAAAGAACAGTACTAAAATGTTGCATTCAATAGAAAAGAATAAAACAATTTTGGACGTCTTCGAAACAACCTCAAAAATCGTGTTTTTGATCATTTTTGAACATTTGGGGTAGGATATCTCAAAAATACTATAAGATATAGCAATTCTGATGCCAGATTCGGATTTAGCGTTGGCACGTTTATCGAAAATGACTATTTTTGATTCGAATTCTTCAATTTTCCAAAACCGTTTTTCGACCTTTTTTTAAAAACTGCATAAATCTTAAGTGCTAATTTTTTCTAAGTTCAATTATTAACAAAATGAGCCATGTTGGTTCAAAATCGGGGCTTTTTTAACAAAATTACACGATTTTATCTAATTTGGCTGCTCTCTTACAGAAGCACAAAGTTCTATCTGGCAGTTAGAACTTTGTGAAATTAATTTTAATTCGAAAATGTGTAGATAGAACCTTGTGCATCTAAATTTCATTAATTATCTCAGAAACCATACGAGATAGAAAAATTAGAGTAGCGGTAATCGAAAGAGCGTAGTCTATCTAGTACGAAGCAATATATAACTCAATTTCACAAAAAATGTCAGTTAAAACCCTGTTGTTCTGAGGTCGCGAACTATTGAAGACGAACGCGCATCGAATTTTAGTGAAGAAGAATTTTCTCATGAAATTAGTGAAAAGCACACAAATATAATTGAGTGAAAAAAAAACCGACACTCCATTCATTTGCTGCATGCGGGCGATTTCTAAAGACTTGTTGCCGACGATCAACCACAATATTACAAAATTTCGCCATTATCTGCGTCGCTTTCGTTATCAGACTCAAAATTGGTTTTGTCAATTTTGTGTCAAAAATGGATATCAAAATGATACACAAAAATTGTATTTTTTAATATCATTGTGATATACGCAAGGCATAACATTCCGTATATCACTGTGATATCCTTTTTAAGTATGTCACTGACAAATTTTGGATATTATTTTAATATATTTTTGATATACTTTTCTTGATCGGGGGGTGCTGCAGCTTTACTGACGCGAATTAAGAAAGTAAAGTAATCATAGAATCGTTTTTTTCGACTCGGATCGTGGATAGTATACTCGATATGCCGAGTTGTATGTATCAAATTGTGTTGCGGCCAGTCATCTGGCAAGTTTTTTCGTTTAAAATATATTTCTTAGGAGATTTTTATTACAATTATAGAATACAAATCTATAGCATTTAAAAGTAAAAATCCATATTTTTGGCGTTGATCGTTGTATTGACGATTTATTGACTGAAAAGCGAAAAATTCTCAGTCTTCTGTTCTCAGTTTGCTGGAAACTAAAAGATTTAATTTTTGTTTCTTAGTAGTAAAAACGATTGAGTTTCAACAAACAGCGCTTATTAAGATTAGTACCTGGAGACCGATCCCTGCTCAGTCAACAATCTGATCTTATTATTTTAGTCGATGTTTTTATTCGTAGCTGTTTTTTGTCATGAAATTGTACCTTTTCAACTCCAATGTTCATGCTTTCAAAATGATAAACTTACCGATGAGAATAATAATAAGAAAAAACTCGGATAGCATCAAGTGGTATAGAAAAATATCAAAAACTCAAATTTTTTTTGGTGAAATAGAATGCTCTAAAATAAATAAATGGGATGTGCCACGCACCCAAAATATTTCGTCTTTTGTATGGGGGCTGAAATATCTTATCTTCAAAGGACCAAAACTCGGTAAATAAGAGTTCTATTGGAAAAATCCGCAAAAATAATTTGATAAAGAAGCGTGTGGCTATTCGACGTCATTATTAAAAGAGGATTTCACCTTTTCTTGTAGATACGCCGAAAGACTGAACACAGCGTTTTCTTCAACTTCAAGCAAGAATATTTCAAAATCCTGCAGGTATAGTGACAGTTCTGCTGATAAAGACGGATTCAGCGTCAAAAAGTTCACAAGACTGCATATAAGATATAAAAAGTTCATTCCATTTTTTTTTGTGCCTGAGTTATTAACTAAAATTTTTATTTCCGTAAACAGTGGGAGTGGCAATTATTGAGGAAAATCCACTTTTTGTTATGCTTTCGATACTAATTTCCAAGATCCGCATACCAAATTTCATCAAAATATGTTGTACCATTTGCGAGAAATAGCATTTAATGTGTTTTACTTGTATAGGAGGTTTCACTCGCACCGATGATATTTTGCCGATTTTTAGGTTGTAGATGCCTAACAGCAAGTAGACTCCCTAAAATTAATTTCAGAAAGATTGCTTTAGTAGTTTTCTTTTTTAGCGTATTATATTTTTGCAGGCGGTGTCACGCCTTTCAACGAATTTTCCCAATATAACGACACATCACATATTATTCCTTGTTGGCAGTGGTAACATCTCCTAAATTTTCATTAAAATTGTTGGAGTCGTTTTCGAGTAATATTGAATTAAAATTTTCAAGGGCTGAAAAGTGGGCGTGGCACTTATTCGTTCCCGCCCACTTTTCGTTTATTACAAGGTATTATTAAGCATTACCTACATACCAAATTTCATTAAAATACCTCGTAACATTTGCGGGAAATAACATTTAACGTATTTTGCTTGTATGGGAGGTTCCACGCGCAACGGCGATATTCTGCCCAGTTACAGATCAGAAATGCCTTATAGCAAGTAGGCTCCCCACAGTTAATTTTAGAATGATTGCTTTATTAGTTTTCTTTTTATACCGTATTAAATTTCTATGGGCTTTGCCGCGCCCTTCAACGAGTTTTCTCAATATAACGGAATATTACATATTAATCCTTGTTTGCGGAGCTAACACCTCCTAAATTATCATCAAAATTGTTGGAGTCGTTTTCGAGTAATATTGAATCCAAATTTTCAAGGGTTAAAAAGTGGGCGTGGCACTTATTCGATCCCGCTCACTTTGTTTCAAGGCATTATTAAACAGTACTTGCTCCGCAAATTTCATTCAAATACCTTGAATGGTTTGCGAGTTATGACCAAATCAAATTTAAAATTAAGGGCGGTGCCACGGCCCCTGGTGAGTATTTACAAAGTTCTGACCTTGCTCATTCTTCATTGTATATTAATATCTAACATTATCCGAAGTTTCATTAAAATCGCTGTGGCGGTTTTCGAGAAAAAGTTTTGCGCGTTCCAAACATATATAATTACATAAGTACATAGGTACATGAGTACATAAGTACATACAATTTTATCTCGTATAAGAAGAGAAGATTTGCTTAGATACTTAGCCTCCTAAGCTCATTTTTCTTTTAAATGGTCATAAAATTATTTTTTTGACCGGTGCGTTTTAGAAAAGACCAAAAAAGGCCCAAGCTGAACTTAGATTACTTGCCTGAAATCAGATACAAACATAAAATTTTGCCGACCCGTTTTAAATCGAACGTCGTAGCACATCAAATTTTTTTCCAGATTCTGTTTACTTATCGTTCAAATGATGTATAAAAAAATTTTCACCCGTGACTCCTCGACTAAATTTTGAGATAATCCTTTTTCCAATTGGGGCATTTTCCCATACAAAAAAAAATAAACTATAATCAAAATTTTGAAATGAACATGTTTAAAATGTGAAAGAAATTTTAATTTCGTTAAGTCTGGTAAGCAACTTGAAAGTCCTAATTTTTGTCTTTAAAACCTAATTTAAATTATGTTGATAAATTTGTTTTCCTCAAAGATATCCTAATCTAACGACTTTTTTTGGTTTTTAGGTTAGAATATCTCAAAAGATATACACGATAGAGCAATTCTGAGGTTGGATTCGCGTTAAGCATCGCAAAACACATTGAATGTGATTATTTTGGTTTTTGTTTAATGTAGTTAAAAAAAAAATTTTTTTATGGGAAAATGCACCAATTGGAAGAGGGATTATCTCGAAATTTAGTCGAGGAGTCACGGGTGAAAATCTTTTTATACATCATTTGAACGATAAGTAAACAGAATCTGGAAAAAAATTTGATGTGCTACGACGTTCGATTCAAAACGGGTTAAGGCACGCCGTGCCACATATCCGTATCTACATTTAAATTTTAATTTCTTAATATACATATATGTCTAGTTATCCTGATAATGAATCTGAAAACGGTTTTTATCTAATACTTGAGTTATTTTTACTTCAAAGTGCAGAGAGCCTTATTTTTAGGCACATGGCGCTCTCCTAGAAAATTGAAAATTTCATTTGCCTTTTGCCTTTAAAACTTAAGCTGGATTGAATAAACAAAAGGACTCATATAAATTCAGATAATTTGCAGCCGTCATTGTCTCTTCAGATTCCGAATCGGGTTGTTATTTTCACATTCGAATCTGTGTAGAATCCACACTCAAAGATTTTCTAAAAATTGGGATATGGGTGATTCTTAGATAACTGTGCTTTTTCGAGTTGTAAAATTGGCAGATTTTTTTTTTGGATTTTTGCAAGTTTCTTCATGCTATCTTGTGTAAACACACTCTTAAAACTCACCTTTTAAGTAGATCAACAACAAGTGTGAATTTACGGCTTTGAGGTCGAAATTAAGAAATTTTGCTGCCACGTTTGTGACCAAATTGCCACGTTTGTGACATTTTAGCCACAGTATGGAAAAATTATGGTTTTGAAGCGTTTTGATGAGAGATATATTGCATATAATGACAAATTTACACTTCATGACTAATTTTGCAACCGTGTCATGTCTCCGGTGGTCCATTTTTTTTTATACCCTACCGCCCTAAAGATCAACTATGGTTCCCTGTCCTCTGTTTTTATAGCCGTTTATGATGGATTAGGATCTCCTAAATACGAATCTGATCTTGATTTTTTTCTATTACACTAGTATCCTTAGTTATCCTTGCTCAAAAGTGAAAAAATCACAGTTTTGACATC
This sequence comes from Calliopum simillimum, assembly GCA_951812925.1. Taxonomy (NCBI): domain Eukaryota; kingdom Metazoa; phylum Arthropoda; class Insecta; order Diptera; family Lauxaniidae; genus Calliopum; species Calliopum simillimum. Next base: position 87,595,261 of record OX638369.1, on the reverse strand, counting down.
TACTTAACTAAAACAGCAACAAGTAAAATTAATTTCTGTCAATGGATTCAGATAGCCGAATTTATTGTCCACAAGATATATTTTACCGTTTTTCAATTGGATTCCTAGTTTCCGAGTTATAAGCCTTTAAAAAAAAGGATACCTCTCAATAACACACAAAGGATTTTCTGGACCGAAAAATTAACAAAAATGGTTTGTTTTATTATTTTTATCAAAAATATAATTTATCACAAAAATTTTAAGCCCTTGCAGACTAAAATCGGATGAAAAAATAAGGCTCTATTGTAGATTTAGTGAATGAGCAGATGAAATTTTAATTCTGTTAATTTGCAAAGCAGTAGTTTAGTAGGGTCATTCACTAAATCTAGCATAAAACTGTCATTTTTCATGCGATTACGGTCTGCAAGGTCTCGAAATTTTTGTAATTAAATATGTTATTGATAAAAATAATAAAACTTGATTTTTTGTAACTTTTCGGTCTCGAAAAATCCTTTGTATGTTATCGAAAGATGTCCTTACTTTAAACGCTTATAACTCGGAAGCTGGGAATCCAATTGAAAAACGGTAAATTATGTCTTGTTGACAATAAATTTGGCTGTCTGAATCCATTGACAGAAATTAATTTTACTTGTTGTTGTTTTTGTTGTATAGCTTTAAGTAGATGTCAAAACAGTGATTTTTTCACTTTTGAGCAAGGATAACTCAGGATTCTGATGGTGTAGAAACATTTTTGTATTAAAAACATAATTAATAGCCTTCAACTTAACATCTGTATACTCAAACTTTATATCGAAATATGTTTTTCGAAGACTGACAAAAAGTGCCACGTTTGTGACATTTTTGATGCGCCACGTTTGTGACATTTTTGTAGTTTATCGCTCATTGTAAAGCACGCCTTTGAGTTCAAGATTTTTCCGAAAGAATTTGGGGTCATGTCTGCAAATCCTACAAAAAAATTGTTTCATGCATAAAATAAAATGTACGACCTGGGAGTGCCGAGTGCCACGTTTGTGACCATAATTTTTAAAAAAAACTGTTTTTGTTTATAAACTGCCCTATAAAACACAAACAGATTTTTTTTTGGACGCGTCTGGACATGATAACCTTTGGGTGATAGATAGTGATCAGAATTAATGCATATGTATCGCAATCTATTGACTGAAACAGTAGTACCATGCAGTAGTAGCATAATGCTTTCAAGAAATTTTTTTTTTCCAAAACTAGGGGACAGTTTTCAATTCGAAATTGTGCCCTCTAAAAATTATTTAAAACTGCAGATGAGCTCAGAATAATGTAACCTTAAGTATTTACTTAATATGTGTAGTAACTTGTTTTCTGTTCCATTTCCGTTTTTTGGTAGTTTTTCATCGTTTTATGTATAAAAAGTAGGGGTAGGACATGCCACGTTTGTGACATTTGGGGTATATTTGCAAACTTTCACAGTAGACCAATAATTATTTGGTGGTAAAATTGATACGCTCTATTAGAAAAGCATAGTTTCTAACTTATAGCGTCATTTTTTGTGAAAAAAAAGCCTACTGTATAGGTGAAATCGCCAGAGGACACAAAAAGTACAGTTATCTGAGAATCACCCATATATGTATGTTAGGGCTGTTCAAAAAAAAAAAATTTTCGAATTTCCAAGATATACTTTGGCATCACGATCTACATCATGACAGAATATCCCAAAAAATTTTTCAGATTTTTAAATTCATATTTAAAGGTGGCTCAAAGCAGAAATATATTTTTATTTTTTTTTTTTTTAGCATTAATTACAAAATGTTGTCAAACAATTTGAAAAATTTGTTTTAGAGTTATTTAAAAACATGTATTTTGTTTGTTTTTTAATGAACTTTAAAACCTACGTTGTAATTTTGACAAAAAAAAATTTGACACTTCTTAAAAAATGAAAAACTGCTCTAAGAAGGCGAAATTTTACGGTTTTTCAAAGGAAAAAGTCATCGTGCTTTAAACGAAATGAACATTTTTTAATTTACAAGATTTCATTCAAAAGAGCTCTTAAAAACCTTCAAGACCAGACATGTTAAGACATTTTTGGGCCAGCAGGCTCGATGACAGAACGTTTGAAACATAGTAATGCAGCCCTGTGAAAGGCAAAACGCTTTTTACTCAAGAGGGAGGCATCTTACAAAAAAGTGCCCATGGCATAAAATGCTTAAAATCATCCAAGGAACAAGTGTGAGTTGTTTTTTTTTTTTTTTTTGAAAGTTTATTAGAAATGACGTTAAAAAAATTTTTTTTCTAAAATTAAGTAAAAAAAAAAAAAAACAATTTGCACTTGTTCCTTGGATGATTTTAAGCATTTTATGCCATGGGCACTTTTTTGTAAGATGCCTCCCTCTTGAGTAAAAAGCGTTTTGCCTTTCACAGGGCTGCATTACTATGTTTCAAACGTTCTGTCATCGAGCCTGCTGGCCCAAAAATGTCTTAACATGTCTGGTCTTGAAGGTTTTTAAGAGCTCTTTTGAATGAAATCTTGTAAATTAAAAAATGTTCATTTCGTTTAAAGCACGATGACTTTTTTCTTTGAAAAACCGTAAAATTTCGCCTTATTAGGGCAGTTTTTCGTTTTTTAAGAAGTGTAAAATTTTTTTTGTCAAAATTACAACGTAGGTTTTAAAGTTCATTAAAAAACAAACAAAATGAATGTTTTTAAATTACTCTAAAACAAATTTTTCAAATTGTTTGACAACATTTTGTAATTAATGCTAAAAAAAAAATAATAAAAATATATTTCTGCTTTGAGCCACTTTTAAATATGAATTTAAAAATCTGAAAATTTTTTTGGGATATTCTGTCATGATGTAGATCGTGATGCCAAAGTATATCTTGGAAATTCGAAAATTTTTTTTTTTTGAGCAGCCCTAATGTATGTACACTATTTCTGGAATTATCTTCATCACATGAATTTAAAAAAACATTACTTTCAATTAAAAAAAAAAAAAAGATTAAATGAATGTGACAATATCCACTTACCTCATGACAATCGCCAGTGACAGTACACAATTGTAGTGTGCTTAGATTTTGGCGTCGATTTAACCAAGTGATCAATACATCTGTGTTATTAGCCCATACAACATTTTGCAAAATATGGTCGGCCGTTATAATCGCGGCAGGAGCCTTAACTATCACCGAAGTTGGCTCGACTTTACTCAAATCAAATATCCTCACAGCCACTTCAGGATTTGGTGTACCAGATTTCGGATATTTTATTTCGACTGCCTTAGGATATTGATCATCGCCATATACAATGTATTTGAATGTTTTGACCTCAGTGTCATTAAAGAAACCAACAGCCAATTTAGTGCCATCAGGTGACCACCACATTGCGCTGTCACTGCCTAATACTTCTTCTTCATAAACCCAATCAGGTACGCCATTATAAACGATGCCATCAACACCACTTTCCGTAATAGCTAGTTCCAAACCAGTCTCAAAATGTATGTAAACATTATTTTCGTAGACATACGAAAGACGATCTTGAACTGGTGACCATCCGCAGTATTGCAGTTTAGCACCACCATGTATATGGGTTGATGTTCTATAAAGAAATGTCACTCATGAAATAAAAATTGTTATATGAAATATTAAAGGCTTTTTATCACCTGGTATCAATATCGAAAACATCATAGTACGCAATGTAGGAATGGCGGAAAACTTCAGTTAAATTAAAACGTATCAAGATTTTGGTGCTATCTGGAGAAAGTGTAAAATCACCATCTTTATATAATTCCAAGAATTTTTCAGATAGAAATTCACTGTTGGTATTAGTGCGAGCATTAAATTTACGTATGGACCGGTTAAAAGCAGTGTAGTAGAATTCTTGACCTTAAAATAGAAACCAACTTTATAAGTGCATTGATATTATAGATAAGAAATAAATATATGTGACCGTCCGCATGAAAACACACCTTACCTTCGCTGACAAAATTTAGCAAGATATCTTATGTCAACTTTACCGGTATTCAATTTAAGGTGGAATTTCGTTCTTAGATATGCTCTGAACATTTTACAATTGATTTGAGGTCGATTATCGAATTTCAAATACCAATAAAAACGGTTTTACCAAACCTCTGCCCTGTAAAAATTGATAATTGACAAACTTTGAACCTCGATATCATCATATTTTATATGGGAAAAATTAAGAATGAGAAAAACCTTGCTCGCAGGGGTTAAAAAGTTTTCAATTGGTATAAGTATCAAGCATACAAATTTTGGTCCCGATCGGAAAATATTTGACAGTGCTGGAAAAACGCTATTTATATGGAAAAATGAGGGTTTAATCGCAAGAATCAGTCCTATCTTTGAAACTATTTGACATTAGTGAATGAGACTTGGTACGTACATAAACAATGCTTGAGTTAATTGCATCCAATAAAAAAATGAGCGATGCCACGCCCCCTTGATCCGAAATTCTTGTATCTCTTGAAATATTGGGCTCAGGGGAATGAGATTCGGCACTTATGTAATTGGTACTGGGAAAAAATGTTTTAATAAAAAATGGGCGGGGTCACGCCCCTTCCTTCTAAAAAAATCAAATTTGTCAAATCTCTAAAACTATTTGACACATATGAATAAGATTTGATTTCAGGTAATGTGAAGCGAACGGGATATGGCACTGTAAAAATGTTAAACCAATTTAAGATACTTAGTTGATATAGAAGCAGTATTTTTTCAACTCTTAGTTTGGTCTACTAAGTATAGACACCAGCAAGAAAAATTTGGTCCAGATCAGAACATATGTGATCGTAGGCGCTTCAAAATAAAAATTTTTTAAAATTCGATTTTTTTATCACAAAAATCGGCCTCTAGTGCACAACAACAAGAAACAAGATTTTCAGTAACAAAATATAGCAAATTATATGAGGAATTCTCAAAAATTGTGGAATTCTACAGTTTTTGAGGCACATTCACCAAACTTGGTGGAGAGGTCACTTTTTATATAAGAATCAAAAATTGGAAGGGTGCTTGTCGAAAAAAAAAAAGTAAAAAAAGTTACGCATATATATATGAAGCAAAACACGTCAAGTGTACCAGCTGAAAATTTTTTTGTCTCCGATTTCGCTCAAATTTGGCAATATAGTAGTCCTGATATACAAAAACAATATTCCGGGAGGATTTGGTCCTAGTACCATTAATTGTTAAAATACAGGGTGTTGAAGTTGGCGTTTTTAGTCATTTTCATGAAAAGGTGTTTTTTCAAAAATTTAGAGCTTACAGAAAAGTTTGTAAAGTAACTTGTCCCATTCATTTTTAAATGTTCTTTTTATAAAAAATATTACATGGTGAAAAAAATTTTTTTTCACAGCAATATTTTAAACTTAAAAATACTTTTGAATTTTTTTTAAAAAAAAAACCCCCTTAAATTTTTTTTAAAAGTACTTCAAATTAAAGCATAATTTAAAAGCTTTAAAATGATGTGTGACTCAAGATGGTATTCGGTCGTTGGATGAGAGTTTTTGGCTTTTAAACGCCCACAGCAGGCAAAACTCTTTGTTTACTCAAGAGGAAGGCATCTTACGAAAAAAGCGTTTAAAAGCCAAAAACTCTCATCCAACGACCGAATGCCATCTTAAATCACACATCATTTTAAAGCTTTTAAATTATGCTTTAATTTGAAGTACTTTTGAAAAAAATTTAAGGGGGTTTTTTTAAAAAAAATTGAAAAGTATTTTTAAGTTTAAAATATTGCTGTGAAAAAAAATTTTTTTCACCATGTAATATTTTTTTATAAAAAGAACATTTAAAAATGAATGGGACAAGTTACTTTACAAACTTTTCTGTAAGCTCTAAATTTTTGAAAAAACACCTTTTCATGAAAATGACTAAAAACGCCAACTTCAACACCCTGTATTTTAACAATTAATGGTACTAGGACCAAATCCTCCCGGAATATTGTTTTTGTATATCAGGACTACTATATTGCCAAATTTGAGCGAAATCGGAGACAAAAAATTTTCAGCTGGTACACTTGACGTGTTTTGCTTCATATTTATATGCGTAACTTTTTTTACTTTTTTTTTTTTGACAAGCACCCTTCCAATTTTTGATTCTTATATAAAAAGTGACCTCTCCACCATGTTTGGTGAATGTGCCTCAAAAACTGTAGAATTCCACAATTTTTGAGAATTCCTCATATATCCTACAGTTTTTGGAATATAATTGTGCACACTTTTTACGGTTTTTAGCGTTTACAGTCTCTCTTACTCAAAAAAAGGCGTTTTTGACAAAAATTTAAAAATATCGGAACTCTCAGGCTGAAATTTGCAAGGAAACCATAAGCTAATTTTGACGTTCTTGGTCTTGAAAAATTTGCCGTTTATTGCGCTTTGACGTAATGTAGCACGTATGGAAAAATTTTAAGGTTTGGTTGGAAAATACGCTGTGAAATAAAAATACCCAAAATCACACCTTTACAAAAAATACAAAGTGTATAAGAATTGTCATATCTCGAGCAATTTTAATCCGACTTCTATTTTGAAGACCATGTTTGGAAGCTTTTTATTTTTTCATTATTTTCTTATTAAAATTTTGGGTATATTTTAAAACAAAAATATAAAAAGGTCGCTTTTTCATAATATACAATTGTTTTTAAAAAATTTCGGCCTCTAGCGGGAAACTGTTTACTTTTGGAATAAAAATTTGGAAGCAAAACTATAAGAAAACAGATGTCCTCCTTTTATTGAGATCTAAAATTGTTGTGCGTCTCTTGTATCTTGAGTTATAGGAAAAAAACAGTTTTTTGAATCAAAAAATTTTAACTTCTTCCGGGACTTTCACTGTAGAGCAATGAGAAAAAACAAAAGATGTAGAAAATGAATACCTTTCAAAGATTTACGATGAATTACTACCAATAATTTCGTGGTTTTCGATATAAATTAAAAAACTGTGAAAAAACAATGATTTTTGTCGGGCGGGCCATCTTTTCGTGGGTTTTGAACAAAACTAAGTATGGAGTCTTTGTTTTAAGATCTTAATCTATGATAATTTTTGATGCACTCATTTTTTTTAAATTTTGCTGCACCCTACTACACATATATGAACAATGCTTAACTTAATGGTATCCAATAAAAAAATGCGCAGCGCCGCGCCCTCTCCACCCCGAAGTTTGTCGTATCTTTGGAAATATTTGACTCTGGGAAATGAGATTTGGTACATATTGGAAAAAAATTTTCAATAAAAATGGGCGAAGCCACGCCCCCTCATTCTAAAAAAAACAAATTTGTCATATCTCTGCAACTATTTGGCATAGGTAAATAAGATTTCATTTCAGATAAAGTGATGCGAACACCTGTGTCAAATAGTTTTAGAGAGAACACGCCCTGATAAGGAGGTAACACTTGCCACCGACTAAACGGTATTGAATCTAAATCCAGTGGAATAGCTATACCATATATCAATAAATAACACAAACAACAAATTATGGCATTTTTCTGTGACGTATTAACTCACAAACAAAACTGGCAATAAGTCAGCTTCGTAAGAGGGCCAAGGAAGGTGCAGTGATCTGGCTACTGGCCCTGCGATTGAGAGTTGTACCAATCGTGACGTCCTCGGTTCAACTCCTGCTCAGACCAAACACAAAAGTTTTTTAACTTGCAATTCTTCAATTTGAATTAATTTAGTAAAATAAATAATTATAATTACAACAAAAATAGTCTGATGGGCCTTTGCGGCGAAAGACGAAACATATGTCACTATAGCCGTATTTGAATTCGTTCCTTAATTTGTCATTATTATGTGTTAGAAAATGCATTGATAGATTTATATGTAAGTCGATCTCTGCAAATATATGACTAAAAGTTCAATTAAAAATTAATTTTCAATATATACATGTCATTAAGTAACATACTTACAAAAAAAAAAAAAACAATAACTTTAATGGATAAAATTTTTTTAAAACTTTTATCATCGAAGTTTCTATAAACTTTTATGCAAAAAGATTTTCAAAAAATTTCATTTGTAAAACTTTTTGAATAAAAGTTTCATGGCCTGTTCAAAAATATCGAAAAATAACTCAAAACTTCGAAGAAATCGGTGAAAGTCCAAAAGTAACGATAGTGGAGTGCCTGGGGCTTTTAACCTAGGATTTCTACAAGACTGAATGAATTTATATGGTTGGGATGGGATTTTGTTTTAAATGCCATAAAAAAAAAAGTTTACCCAAAATTTTTTTGTGCTTTTGATTTGTGTATTAACTATAAAAAGTTAGTATAACACTAGATTAAAAATAATTGTAACAATTTGCAAACCATTTTTTCTAAACTAATTTGAGGTCGCTGAACACGAAAAACGCAATTTTTTTTTTTTCCTTCTAACCGTTCCCGAGTTATTCGGCCATTTTTATTTTCGAGATTATAGCATCATATACATCAATATATTTGTATAACGCCAAATCCGATCGATTTTATTTTACTACGATTACAAAGAATGACTAATGGCGTTTCTAACGGGTGTACCAATGATTATGCTCCGAATAAAATTAACTGAGTTATAGCACGAAAAACTTAGATTTTTTAAAAAATATTTTAAATTTTTCATACTAACGTCAAATGAAAAACTTAGTTTTTCGCATATATTTATTTAAAAAAACAACAATTAACAATTTTATTCAATGGCACATTTAATTCCAAACATATTAAGCTAACTTTGAGTAGAGTGGAATGAAATCTCGTGAAGATATTAAGGTTTTAGTGCAATGAAGGCATATCGTTTTCTTTCAAAAATTTATATTTTTGATGCAATTGCAACCCGGTCCGAAATGTTCTTCTACAAAAAATGATGAGAGCTTCTTTAAGATGTTCAATGAGTGTAGAATGGTCGATGTGGAAGCTGAAAAATTGGATCTGTTGACTTAGGCTGAACATTTTAAAAATGCTCTGGACAACTTCTCATCATTCTTATTGTACCAAATCCTTAATATCTTCAAGAAATCGCATTCGATTTTGCTCAAACTAGGCTTAAAACGTTTGGAATTAAATTTGCCATTGAATAAAATTTTTAAAAAAATTTTTTTTCAAATAAATAAATGCGAAAAACTAAGGTTTTCATTTGATATTGATATAAAAAATTTTTTAAAATTTTTAAAAAATCTGAGTTTTTCCTGTTATAACTCAGTTAATTTTGTTCGGAGCATAATCATTGGTACACTCGTTAAAAGAGCCATTACTCAATCTTTGTAAGCGTTCTAAAATAAAATCGATCGGACTTGGCGTTCTACAAATATATTGATGTTTATGAAGCTATAACCTCGAAAATATAAATGTCCGAATAACTCGGGAACGGTCCAAAGAAATAAAAAATAAGTGTGTTTTTCGAGTTCAGCGACTCTAAATTAGTTTAGAAAAATTAGTTTGCAAAATGGTACATCTATTTTGGATTTAGTGTTGTATTAACTTTTTATAGTTAGTGCTTAAATAAAGAAAAAAACCAATTGAACAAAAAAATTTTTGGTAAACTTTTCTTTTTATGGTATAAAAAACAAAATCCCACCTCAACTATAAAAATTCATTCACTCTAATAAATACCCTAGGTTAAAATACTCAGGCACTCCACTAATCGTAAAACACATTGAAAATTACTATTTTTATCTCTGTAACGGGTACTTCTAGAGAAAAATTCTAGTAAACTTCTTCGTAATTGAATTTGTTTCCAACACCGACTACGGTGTTTTGTCCAAAAAGGCAAAACGAAGAGGTCTACTGCGTTTAACTTTCCATAAAACTATGTTCATTTTCAAATCGCGATATCTCATGAACGGTAAGTCGGACGGAAAAAGTGTTGGTAAAGACATTCATAGAAAATAACATGTTCTGCAAAATCCAAGAAAAAAATTTTTTCTGCGGCATATCGTTTCGGAATATTTTGCAAAAAACAGTTTTTTTCTAAATTTTAAGTTGGTCAAAAGATATCTCCTAAACTTTAAGTCGCACAAAAAAAAAACAAAATGTTGTTTGTAGAACAAACAATTCCCTATAAGCTATTATTTTTGTTTTATTGCTGCGACGCTCCGTTCATGTATTATCACAATTTAAAAGAAAAAATCAGTTTAAAAAACTTCGAAAAACTTTCCAGGTAAATCAACCAAATGACCGCACTACAAAAAAGATCACAACTTTTTAATAGGTAAACTTTTTTACTTATATTTTAAGCTAAGCATTCCACTTCTAATAATTAAATTTCATGCGGTCTTGTAGAAGTCCTACGTATGCAGTGTTTTTAACTCCCTGGGAACTCTACTACGAAAAATATTTCAAAACTTTAAAGCAATCAGCAAATGGCCAAAAGTGTCGAAAAGTATTGAAAAACCTCAAAAGTATCAAAAAACATACAAAGTACCGGTAGAAGTTCAAAAGTGTCGAAAAACATCCAAAGACAAGTAAAGGTCCAAAGGAATCGAGAAACATCCAAAATATGGATGAAATTCTAATAGCATCGAAAAAAATCTTAAATATTGGTAGGGGAGATGTGTGTACCTTGGTCCAAGTGTACCTCGGTCCGAGTGTCGGTTGTCACTCAACAGATGCACCTGTACGATAATGTTCTTTAATGGAATTTTCCACTCATACCGGTGACTCTTATTAGTGGACTTCAGACCGTCAACCTGTATGCGTGTATAAAAAGCGACGTAAAAAGTGTTTTTTGTGTGTTAAAATTTGTTTTTGGAGTAAACTACGAAACTTTTTGTGAAAAACTTACTTGAAATATTTCAGTTTTACAACATCAGGAAGGAAGTTTAGTTATTGTTTTAGGCTTTTAGTGTGCTTTAGATGTATTTTCATTAATGCATGTTATGGGTTTTGACAGTTTTTAAAACATGCTGTCTGAGTGTACCTTGGACCTATGCTTATTGACCAGCGAGCCTTTTTCGACGGGCAACCAGGAAGCCATAATCGCCTATCAATATAATATTATTATTGTTATTTACGTGATTAATGTATTTATTTGCAACCATTTTTGTTTAATTAATTGTTTTTAACTAAATGCACTTTTTTGTGTTGAAATTTTTGTTTATGATTAATTTTTTTTTTTATTGAAAAAAATGTTACTTTTGCTTACATAATAAATGGTTCTTTCATAATTTATTACCTAATTACAATGTATTCTCTTTTAGTTGTAATAGTCCAAGGTACACTTGCATGGTGTACCTTGGACCGTTCGAGATTGCAACGGAAAAAGTAATATTTCTACTCAATGGTAAGACATAGAAATATCATTGTCACGTCGTTTGATGCTGCAAGCATTGTAGAAATATAACTTAATCAAAAAACTAAAGAAACTTTTTTGGAAAATCCAGCACATTGAAAAAACTGAAAAGCGGACCAAGGTACACACATCTCCCCTATATGTCGAAAAAAATTGAAAAACTTCAAAAAAATATCGGTATGAATCCAAAATCTAGAATATCGGTAAAGTTCAAAAGCAATAAAAAATATCAAAAGACTTCGAAAAAATAGTTAAAAGTCGAAAAGTATCAAAAAACATCTTTTATTTCGAAAAATTCATTAATAGTCCAAGAGTGTCGAAAAACATTTAAATATCGCTTAAAGTTCAATTGTGTCAAACAATATTGAAAAACATCCAAGAAGTTGATGAGAATCCACGAAAACCATTAAAAAATGTAATTTTACTCATAATATTTATACTCACTTTTGTAACAAGTAGCAAAAATCTTGTTTAGTTACATTTTACTCCCCGACTCGACGAGCAATAAATCATGCAATATTTCAGGTCATTACAGCAAAATATCTAGTGGAGACACCAAAATGTTATGAAATGAAAATTTCATAACATCAAATCACATCAATTTTGACATAAAAAAAAAATTATGATTTAAATTATAACATAAATAATAGCACGTCGAGTCGTGGTGTCATAGTTGTAACAGTATCAAGAAAAATGTGGTTACTTGATACAAAGTAACAAAGTATCAATAACAAAAAGTTACAATTTTGACCATGTCTGACGACATACTTAAGTCTGAAAATAAAGTAATTTGCACTTTAAATCAAGGACAACTCGGATCTCAGACGTGCTAGGAAAATACAGTTTAGGAATCAGCGACCCTGCTTTAGTCAAAAAAAGTCACGGAGTTCAAAATCAGATTGGTTTTCTCTCAATTTGTTGCACTGTGTAATTATAATACTAATTATTACAATCCAATAATAATAATATTGATTAATGTGTTAAGTTATTTTACGATTGTTAAACGCTAAACACTAACGGTGTGCCCAAACCCGTTTTAAATCAAACGTCGTAGCACATAAAATTTTTTTACAGATTCTGTTTATTTATCATTCAAATGATGTATACAAAATTTTTCGCTCGTGACTCCCCGACTAAATTTTCTAGTTGGGCCATTTTCCCATATACTAGTATCCCCCCAGTGGTCGATATTCGACCACAAATAAATAAATTTTGGTACTTTTTGGACACTTGGTACTTTTTTTGCTATTTGGTACAATTTAAAAAATCCCAAACAAATCCCAGCAAAACAAAACAAAAACAAAAAGTCGCTACTCTGCTTTTTGTCTTTTAGCTGAAACACAATGCGGCAGTAGCAGTGGCAGCTGCAGTGATCAGCTGTTTTTTTAGAAGTAGTGTGTTTCAATGGTAACACAATTACATAAGAGCAGTAGCAGTTAGCAGTACTGTCATGTTTAGGGGCCATTCACATATTACATAACGCGATTTTCGACCAATTTCAAATCCCTCCCTCGCCGGTCGTAACAAAACGGACAACCCCCTCCTCCCTAGTTACGTAACAAATCTTAATTTTGGTAATTTGAATTTATCGTTGCATAAAATTGACAAAATTGACGCTATGTAAAGTAGTTGATGACCGCTCCCCCATGCAACACTTCGTAACAAATCGTTTGACTCCCCTTCCCCCCTGGTGCGTTACGTAATATGTGAACGGCCCCTTAGCTCTATTTCTAAATTTCCCATTCGTTTCTCAGAGAGTACTTAATTAAGCTGTCGTCTAAGACACAGCTACTGTTAATGTAAATGGATGAAGTTGTTTTAAGTTGTTGCATATTTTTCTTAACATAAGTTAATTTTTCTTCTTTATAAAGAATTACAATATTTTTTTATTTGTTCCATCGAAGCACTTATACCCCATTAAGTCCGTCAGTGACGCTCTTCACAAAATGGATTACTGTCATCGTTTTTAATGCCAAAAAGCACGTTGGTACCAAATCAGCATTTTTAGATAAATTTTCTCTTCGCACTGTAGCTGTGGCAACTTTTAGCGACCATATGTCTAAAAAAAAAAAGGTTTTGAACAAAAAAATAAGATAAAGACTATCAAATTCGCTCTCGAAAAATTAATCTAATTGAATGCCACCGCTTATAAGCCTATTTTGAATGGGGCGATGGCCCCCTTCGCCTCTTAAGGTATGCCACTTCATTGTAAACAAATATTTAGAGATAAGTCGGCGCATCGTTCTTTGCAGAAGATGATGCATATTGGCCATAAAAAGATGTGCGCACTGACCTTTTTTTAATAATATTTACATTTGCTCACACTTTTGTACGAAATATCTGTTTTTTATCCATAAAACTATATAATAATGCAAAACTTGGATCTGTTGAAGTTTTGGTCCTTTTTTGGGAGCTTTTAGTACTTTTTTTGCTATTTGGAACACAATAAAAAATCACATGTGTCATCCCTGGTGTCATCAGCGCAACGAAAGCAAAACAAAAAAAAAAAAAAACGTGTCAGTTTTCGTCTTTCTCTTTGTACTTTAATTTTTTTCTAGCTTATGTAACCATGTATTTTGTTGTTGTGAATATTGAAAAATAATTTTAACTTTGTGCACATCTACACACAAAAACTTTTATAATAGTGTATAATTCAAAGTTGAAGTGCATTTCTAACAAAGTAAAAAAAGATGGACAAATTTTCGTCTTGCGTATTAATATATAGATTTACATTAGCTCACACTTTTCTACAAAATATATGTTTTCTTTCCATAAAACTATATTTTAATGCAAAACTTGCATCTGTTGAGGTTTTGATACTTTTTTGGGAGCATTTAGTACTTTTTTTGCTATTTGGTGCACAATAAAAAACCACATTTGTCATCCCTGGTGCAATGTCAGCGCAACGAAAGCAAAGCAAAAAAAAACACATGTCAGTTTTCGTCTTTCTCTTTGTTGTTGTAAATATTGAAAAATTTGTTTTTAATTTTAGCCGGCTAAAATGTAAAAATTTAAATAATTTTAACTTTGTGCACATCTACACACAAAAAAGTTTCTAATAGTGTATAATTCAAAGTTGCAGTGAATTTCCAAAAGAGGAAAAAAAGATGGACAATTTTTTGTCTTGCGTATTAATATATAGATATAGAAAAATATAAAAAATTTTTCATTTTCAATTTATAAGTAGTCGGTTCGTTGAACATGTTTAAAATGTGAAAGGAATTTTAATTTCGTTAAATCTGCTGTAGTACTTGAAAGTCCTGATCTTTGTCTTTAAAACCTAATTTAAATTATGTTGATATCTTTTTTTTCCTCACAGATATCCTATCCTAAAAAGACAAAAAAGTGCAAAAAATCCGATTTTTTAATATTTCGGTCTACGATATCTCCTAGAAACATGAAGATATTAACATAATTTAAATTAGGTTTTAAAGAAAAAGATTAGGAATTTCAAGTTCCTTAACCAGATTTAACGAATAAATGATATGTTAAGTAGTGATATAGCTTCAACAAATGGCAAAAAACGTTGTTTTTTTTTTTTTGGTTTTTAGGTAGAATATCACAAAAACTATACACGATAGAGCAATTCTAAGGACAGATTCGCGTTCAGCATCACAAAATACATCGAAAGAGATTACCTACTCTGTTTTTTGTTTAATGTAGTTAAAATTTTTTTTTCTTTTTTTATATGGGAAAATGGGCCAATGGGAAAAGGGGTTATCTCAAAATTTAGTCGAGGAGTTTCGAACGAAAATTTTTTTATTACATCATTTGAATGATAAATAAACAGAATTTGGAAAAAATGTAATGTGCTACGACGTTCGATTTAAAACGGGTTAAGGCACGCCGTGCATTTTAAACCTGTTTAGTTTAAGGTTTGAAAATAAATTACTTTATGTAATTGTAGGTTTAAAAAGTAAGAGAGTAATATCACAATGCAGTGGAGGCGGCGTCAATCAAAATGTGACAGTGTATGACATAGAGAGGAGGTGGTCTAAAAATCTTTTAATTTGTTTGGCATAATTAATGGACGACATCTTACCACATTTTAATTAATTTTTGTCACAGGTACATTTGAACTTATGCCTCCGATGTTATAATGAAAAAACGCTCTACCGACAAATACACATGTCAAAAAATCTCATAAAGGGTCATTTTCCAAAATCTTACGGAAAGAGAGCAACTATACCAAACGCCACACTTTCAAGATGCTGTATAAAATTATCACCCCAGCAAAGTGCTACATTTATTTTAGTATCAAACTACTGATTTTAAGATATTTTGATTTTTATTCAAAATGACTTTCGCCTACCTGTTATCCATGTACCATTAAAATCGAGTATCTGTGATGGTATCTCCAGAGCTTCTCTTAACTCCCATTTGGTTTTAGTGTCATTTTGTTCTCTGATGATCGCAGCATCGGCAGAATGCAGTGAAATGATGCCAACAAAGATTAGTAATCTTTGAGTCATTTTCATTTTTTTTTAATGCAACTTTTTCCGGTTTTATTATTTATCACTGTTTTTCATTTATCTGAATTATTTATTTTGTCGTTTAATTATTTGACTTATCCGTGGTCCTCTCTACTTCTCCACACCTTAATTTACTGATTACATTAATGAAATTGTTTTAACTGTGCCGCTGTTGCATCTTAGAGCCACTTTTAGATCTATTCAGCTCGGCGTTGCGTTAATAAGTAAGGGCAAATTTTTTTAAAATTCTCATTTTAGCTATTTTCTAAATAGATTTAGCTTTCTTGTTTAACTATAGGAATTACATTTTAGCATTAAGCGTTTTTTTATTACCTGTTTTTAATATCACATTTAGCTTTTTCAGCTGTGAAAATTTTAACGTAAAGTTAATCAACTATTTGAAAGTAACGACTCGGATCCAGCAAAACTTTTTGCCTTAAATCAAAGTCGTATCTCAATATACATATTAAAGCGTACCTCAATATACGGAGGGCCTAAGAAAAGTTCGCTTAGTTGGTGTCATGTTATAAATTTTTAGTAAATCAAAAAATTGCGTATTATTTGTTATAGTCTTACGATATATCATTTTAATTTTCAGAAGATCGGTCAAAATGGAGAGAAGAAAACGTAAAATTCTTGAAACAATGTCAGCAGATATTCCAATGCCAACGCAGCAAGAGATTCGGTTTGTTATTCTTTTTGGATTTCGACGTATGCTCAAGCTGGTGGAAATATTTAGTGAATTCCAAATAGCACTTCAAGTTAATGCGCCATCCCTTGTGACTATATCAAAGTGGTTCCGAAGATTCCAGACAGGTCACTTTTCTGTGGGGGACGAACCTCGAGAAGGCCGCCCAAAATCTTCGACTAATTATGAATGTGTAGCGCTAGTTAAGTCTTAAATTGACGAAGATCCAAGATTAACCCAGGAAATCATTGTTGAGGAACTGGGCTTGAATGCCATGGCTGTTTCGCGAATATTAAAAAATGATCTTGGATACACGAAGAAATCTGCACAATGGGTTCCTAGAATTTCAAGTGATGCTCAAAAAGGGGCACGTGTGCGTTTTGCTTAGTATTTTCTTCATAAATCAAAAACGGAGGGTCTAACACTTCCAAGAAAATTATAACAGGTGGTGAAGCATGGTTTTACAAGTACTACCCTGAAACCAAACAACAATCCATGGTGTGGAGCCCAGAAGGTGCAAGTCCACCTGTTAAAGCAAAGCAACAAAAGTCAGCAACAAGAGTAATGATGTCAGTTTACTTCAACAGAGAGAAAGTTGTTGCTACTATTCCTTTGGAAAAAGTTCAGACAGTTACTGCTCAATGGTATACTGAAACCTGTTTACAAGAAGTTTTCCAAAATTTATTGGGAAAACGCCAAAAAAACGAGCTACGCCGCTACTTTCTACATCATGATAGTGCGCGAGCGCACACTGCTGAAAAAACGACAGATTTTATCGCGCTTTCAGGCATCGAAGAAAATTCGTCCCACACCTTGTTGCCCAGATCTAGCGCCTTGTGACTTCTGGTTGTTTCCAAAAATAAAAAAAAATTTGAGAGGGAGAGTCTTTAACAGCAATGAGGAGATAATAAATGCGGTTAATGATGAAATTGTAAAACTGAAAAAAGCCGATTTTGAAGGCTGTTTTTCAAGATGGGTTTATCGACTTCAAAAATGTATCAAAATAAATGGCGATTACGTTGGCAAAATACAAATAGATGAAGAATAAAGTTAGGGGAATGTATCCGGATATGAGACACCTCCGGGTATGAGACAGTCGATTTTTTCTATGATGCAAAATTAATATTGCCAATCTGACCACTGTCGAACTATCCACTTACTATGACCAAGTTTTGAAGGCAACACCGTAGTAAAAAGATCTATTGCTTATTTAAGTTATACACCTCAGGTCGCAACTCGACTGTAAAAAGTTCTTTATGATCTGTTTCAAAGTGTTATATTTTCGATTTAATCAACTGGAAATGGGAAATGTCATGCGGTTGTGTGAATTTCTTACCTTTTGAACAATATAAAAAACATCTGAA
Organism: Calliopum simillimum; assembly: GCA_951812925.1. Classification (NCBI taxonomy): domain Eukaryota; kingdom Metazoa; phylum Arthropoda; class Insecta; order Diptera; family Lauxaniidae; genus Calliopum; species Calliopum simillimum. Next base: position 87,577,511 of record OX638369.1, on the reverse strand, counting down.
ACGGTTTGACCAGTAAAAAGTTATGGCTCAAAAACAAAACCCGTCTCATACCCGGATACATTCCTTCATAAATTTAAAAAAATTTTTATAAAGTTTTTTCAATTCAACTAAGCAAACTTTTGTTAGGCCCCTCGTATGTGACCGTCCACTGGAAAATGTATCTTATCTTCACTCACAAAATTTAACAGTACAGCTAAAAATAAGAGATAGGGTCGATTTTACCGGTTTTCAGTTTAAAGTGGAATTCAGTACTTAGACATGTACTGAACATTTTACAACTGATTTGAGGTCGATTATCAATTTACGAATACCCATAAAAGCGACCCCCGTTTCGGGGGCCCAAACCTGAAATAAGTGTTGAGGAAATTTACAAAACTCCAAAACACAAGAGCCTTTTACCTGATTCTTATGTTTTTTTTAAATGTATAGATATATTGCCCAGCGTAATTCAAAATTCCCTTGGCTTTAACCGGGATGTTAAAAATCTTAATAACACGGGAACCTTTAATCCGATTTGAATGATTTCTTTTTTCAAAATTCTCACGGCTTTGTCCGAGAAATTTCAATAACTCGGTTACCATTAGTCCGACTTGATTGATTTTTTTAAATGTATAAATATGGTGTCCTGTAAGATTTAGCTGCATTTATTTTTTCAAAGTTTCTCGGCTTCGTCTGATTTATTAAAAATCATAATAACCAATAACCTGATTTCAGTGATTTTTTTTATTATTTTATTATTTAAATTATATCCCCCTTCTTAACTTTCAATATGTTTCAAGGTTGCAAGGCTTTTTTTTGAAGATAAAATTTATGGATTTGTATGCAATAAAAAATTCATATGATAAAAAAAAAATAATCATAACAACTTTATTTTACGTTTTTATTATCCCGGACGTTACCGTCGGACTAATGTTTTCCGAGTTATAAAGATTTTTTGCACAGAGCCGAGGGACTTTCGAAAAAATTAATTTCTGAAAATCTCTTCAGATCACGTGCTACTTTCTTTCTCAGAAATTCATCTTTAGATTCCTAGTTGGGAATTGCCATGTTAAAATCCACCTTTTTAAATCTAATATGTAGTAGATTGGCGGTGGAGGGTGTGTGACAATAAAGCGACCGCACTCTGAACTGAACTGAACTCAAAGTTGTGCCTTAAATAAGTAGTAGTACCTAGAGTCCGATTCCTGCTCATTATACAATTTAATCTGATCATTTCGAGTCGATGTTTTTACTAACAGCTTTTTTGTGTGGTGCAATTCGTTCTTAAAAGTTTGGGAATGACTTCGGAAATATACAAATGTTTCAAGCTCCAAAAATCAGTGAAAACAGTTGAAAAGTTACAAATATTGTAGAAAACCATAAATAAAATCGAATAGTGCCAGTTGAAACAATGCTGTATTAAAGGTATAAACTATTTTTCTAAAGTATGAATTAGCCAAGGAAACCCACCAAAACAGCAATTGTGATACGAAATTTCATTCAAATATAATTACTCGCCCTAGGAGTATACGTATTAGCAAACGAATAATTTTGGCATCTACCTATGATAATGAAATATTTCAATTTTCATATGTTCGTGTTCATTCCTTTATAAATACAAATCAAATGACACTACATTTGTTAAAATCGGTGTTAAAAAGGGGAGTGGGCTACTTTAACATTGCTATTTTTTTGTCCAGTACATGTGATCAATGATGAAAACACGCTAAGCAAACTTTAACAAAATATCTTATACAGTTTGCGAGATGTCATTTTAAACATTTTTTTAGCTGTATGGGAGGTGCCACACCCGCTGTTGATATTTCATCCACTTTTATTTGAGGAGTCTCTTATGGCGAGTAAGCTCCATACAACTATTATCAGAGGGATTGCTTTATTAGCTTTCTTTCAATAACGCACAAAAGTTTTATGGGCAGTGCCACGTCCTTTAAAGAGTTATCCAGGTGCATAAAGTGAGCTATGCAGGTGTGACGAATTTAGATGTTTTTTGGTTGGGAACTTCGAGCTATTTTCGAGCTGACCTTGAATGAAGTGTTTTCCTTAAAATTCTTCGGAAAATCCCAAAAAAAAATAGAAAAATTATTTTTTTTCCCTATGTTATGTCCGCAATTTATCCGGAATTAATTCCCATTTACGAAATAGATGTATTTTTAAGTTTCTTTTAGTTCAATCTGTATTCGCCTCTAGTTTCCCTAAACTATAGAATATAGATATTTTTAAATGATTTTATTGCTATAATTATTGTATTCATTAACTAACTCTGTATATCATTTAATAATAAAAAACTCTTATTAATAATAATAATAATTAATAATAAAAATTGGAATTTTGTCCGAAAGTTTTTCGCGGATCAGCCTATAATATATCCAACACCTAGTTTGGTAGCCATAGTAATTTTACATAAGAGTAGGGGTAAGTAGGCAGCTTGCGGCCGCAACTCAAGATTTAAAACTCCCAAAAATTCAATATCGCCTTGCGGCGGCCTTCGGCCGCGGATCAGTCAATGGTATATCCAATAATTTGCGGACATAACACCCATTTACGAAATGGGGGTTATGTCCGTGGGGATTATGTCATGGCACCGCCATAAAAAAATATTTTTTGGGATTTTCCGGGAAAGTTTGGGGTTTTCCGGAAAACACTTTTCGTTTTTGATGAGCTCGAAATATTCTCATGGCTGAAAAAATTTTTTAGGATTTTCCGGGGAAATTTAAGGAAAACACTTCATTCAAGGTCAGCTCTTAAGTAGCTCGAAATTCCTGCGGTAAAAGATTTCATCGCTTACTATTCCCGCGGATTCTTCTGGCTGAAAAAAATAAAGTTAGCCATAAAAAAAGTTTCTTGGGATTTTCCGGGAAAATTGGGAGTTTTCCGGAAAATGTTTTTAGCTCAAGATTAGCTCGAAAGTAGCTCGAAATTCCTGCGTTAAAAGATTTCATCTCTAACTTTTTCCGCAGATTCGTCTGGCTGAAAAAATAAACTCAGCTATGCAGAACTGTTGAAAAGCTCGAAAATAGCTCGAAATTCCCAACCAAAAAACATCGAAATTCGTCACACCTGCATAGCTCACTTTATGGACCTGAGTTCTCCCAATACCATAACATAGCACACATTTAGTCATCGTTATTAGTGGTAATACGTCCAAAAATTTCATCAATTGCTCATTATTGTTAAGTTTAACACAGTTTTTTTTATAGGGGGTCAAAAATACCCATAAAAACATGATATAATGGCTTAAGATGTTCTATAAAATTGTTATTTGCCTAATTTTATGACAACCTTGGAACAACAAGTTTTATCCAGAATGAAGGTTTAGAGTTTTGCAGTAGTAATTTCAAACTAAAGAAACGTATTTTGGTATTTTAAGGGTATTTTAGCTAAAAAAACAATGCGTCAATGAAATTAGGTTCTGATTTTTGTTATAAGATACCTTGATTTAAAACTAAAAATTTGCTGCATCATTCGACTCATTCCAATCATTTTTGAGATTGTAATAAACTAAAATCAAGCCGTGATTTTGCATAAGTCTTCATTGCGCCACCTCTAAATGACCTTCAAAAATATTAAAAAAAATCTCAGCTCACTTCTTTCACACAGTCTTTTAGATTTTTGGGCGTAATCGAGGAAATTCCAAGAAAGTTTCTTTGAATCAGTCATGTTCAATAAGGTCAAAATATGTATGTTCTCTGAGATCCCTTTGCCATGGTGACTAGTTGTTTCCTTTATTTTTATCTAATACATATAAAAAAAAAAAAAAAATCAATTTTAAACAAGAAAGTACTTTTTATCAAATATTTCTTTTATTATTACAAATCACCTATGCTTGTAAATAATTTTCAGTTTTCGAATTAAAATATTTCTGTAAATAATCAATAACCACTTAGAACCCCATATCATCCATCACTGACATCAATATTTAAACACCTGACCCAAAAACGATCTTGAGTTTTGTAAAGATGACTCAAGTAATTCTTAATGGAATGATTTTCATCTGGATAGACCTGCAAATTAATAGTTAAAAAATTAAATTTAAAGAGACAAAACGTTGATATCTACCATCTCTTCGAAAAGTATTTCATTTTGTTGTAAAATTTTAGCAAACTTTAGGGATTGCTGGTAATGTACATTATCATCCGCAGAGCCATGAATTAATAATAAGTCATGTGTACGGAAATTCTTCAAGTCACTAAAGACACTGGTATTCATATAATTATCAAGATTGTCTTGAGCAGTTGGTAAGCCCATATAACGCTCAGTGTACATACTGGCTGAAGAATATAAAAATATTAATTTTCAATAAATTATGAACAATACTTATAGCTCATGTTAATACCTACCATAATACAACCATGATGTTACTGGTGCAACCGATATACCACACTGGAAGACACGTTCATCATCAGCGGCCAAGGTGCGTGCAGTCATATAACCACCATAACTCCAACCCCATATGCCAATACGTTCACGGTCAATGTATGGGAACATTTTTTGTAATTCTTTTGTAACAAAAATTTGATCTTCCACCTCGTGAATGCCCAATTTTTTGTTTACTGAAAATAGCGTTTTCTTCCCCTTATTGCCTGTACCGCGTCCATCGATGATCGTATAGATGACTTCACGATTTGTCGTCATATAAATGTCAAAACCATCATCAAAATTATGCGTAACCGAAACGGAATTCGGACCACCATAGACATATACAATCATGGGATACTTTTTGTTAGCATTCATATTTGGTGGCAGTTGCATTTTAGCATAACCCACACTACCATCAGCCAATGTAACATTCAAATATTTGACAGTAGGACGCAATTTCTTTGACAACTTTTCACGGTATGCTGAATTGGCTTCCCACGTTTTTACTTCAGTGTTGGTCTGTGCATACAGTAAATTATTCGAATTGTATACAACATTTACTTATATGGGCACGGCCACCGTTGGGAACGTTACGTTCGCACGCACATTTTTGCCCATATCTCTTTGAAAAATAATCAAACATCATGATATCTTAAATGCATGTAATAAAGCTCCCTAAGGCCAATACTTTGTAGGAACAAAGTTTTTGTCTATCGCTTATGGCTTAGAAGTTATAAGAGTTTAAAAGCCGTTGGGAACGTTATTTTTTTTTTCAACAATTTTTGAGGTCAGTGCACATTTTCTAAAAAGTCTGCGAATCTAGTAATGTATTTTCCCGAACATCTTCTATAATATCAAGATAAAGGATCAAAGCTAAGATTGGAATGGTAATTGTGGTGAAAAAAATATTATTGGTGGACTTACAGACGTTAAAGCAACGTTGGTTTCGTCACGCAAAAGCGTTGGGAACGTTACGCGTACGAATTTCCATAAATAAATTGAGGGCAAATACAGCCAAACAGTCCAAACATCCATAAAGATGAAAATATGTGAATATTTCATTCCTTGGAAGGTTCCCATTTACACTACATTACAAATTTTTTGCTCCAAGACCTCGATATATATTTTTTTTTGAAATTACGATTTCTCCCAAAAGGATAAAGCTATCTACATGAAACTTGGTACAGATAATACTGAGAGCCATTTTCTGATCAGAATTAAAATTGAGCGTGATCGGTTAATATTCACGCCTACCTCCCATATATGCTAGTTAAAACGTTGTATGGGAAGTAGGCGTGGAGATTAACCGATCACGTCCAATTTTAGTCTCAGGCAGCTTAGTAATATTGGCATTATCTGTACCAAATTTCATGCAAATAGCTAAATTCGTATGGCCGCCAGTCTGGGTTCAACAAAAAAAATGAAATCGAAAATAAATTTTTTCCCGTTTTTTTCAAATTTTTATGTTGAGCTCTGACAGGTGGCTGAACGGATTAAGCTAGATGCATGAAATTTGTACATGTAACAAGAATATGACTAGGTTGTTTCGGAAGCTTCAAAAAGCCTGTAAGGAACGAAATATTTGTGATATCCTATGCACTTGGATAGATCTCAAAATAGCAATTAACGTGATTTATGTCCATAACTTCCTCTTCAATCCAACAGTTATTATTGGTTGATTTAAATTATCGTAAGGAATTTCTATCCCTTTCAACACAGCTCATCGCGTGGATCCAGAAGAAATTTTAGTAGAAAAATATAACTTTGGATTTTTGATTAAAAAATGTTGGGAACGTTACACATATTTGGAGGCTATGTACACAATGGTAGATACTTTATTTAGGTAATTTTAAAATGGATTCAGAAATAAGACTGAAAATACTCGAAAACGGTGATTGCATTTTAATATTTTACCCACTAACTTCCGCTACAAGAAACTTCTTAAAATATTTCGTTGGGAACGTTATGTTTTTTATTGCGGTAGAATTCATCGCCAACAAATATGCACAAGCAACTGGTTTTCCTTCAAAATATCAATGTTAATCCTTAATTTCAAACATTTTCTTTCTGCGGAAATCAAAATTGCATTCATACAATAAAAATAAAGCAAATTTTTACCTTCTTTTCGGGACTTGTTTTTTTGGCATATTTTTTCTTTTCACAAGCAAGAGTAAGTTTTTATGAAAAAAGCACCCCTTAAATCAACTTATATACTTGAAAATGGTATTTTTGGACAGCATTAGATGTAAACTTATGAAATATGGGCAAATGAGTGGGAGATTTAAAGAAAAAAAAAGTTGTATAGCTTCGTCTTACGTGGCCGTGCCCATATGTATTATCAAGACATACCTCTGTGTTAAATATTTTTATATAACTTGGATTGGGTCCCGCACAAGACACTTGATAATAGGAATAATCTTTACTAAATGACGCAGATGCTCTGAGGCAGAGATCCCCATCAACATCGCGCAAGTTACATGTCAAGCAGTCATCATTACGGAAAATATGAAAAACCGAAGGATCCCCAGGTTTGGTAGCTTGATAGTAACTGTAATGAAATATCAATAGTAATTATTTATATATAGTAGTTTTTACAAAGAAATATGTGTTTGATTTCCTAAACTTACAGTTTATCATTGACCTCATCATAACCATAAACGTCTATGACAGTAAAATTACCACGAGACATCCATGTATTTTCTCCAGTAGTCAGATTGAGATTCCACACTTGATACCAATTGCCAATCCAATATATGAAATAGCACCCCTGGCCATTTGTTAAACACCGTGGGGTACCAATAGTTACCCAACCATCAGGCTCTTCCAAGCGTTTTACCTTAATGGAGAGAAGAAAAATTAATAAATATACATTTGAAAGTGATAAACAATTTAGCGAAAGAATTATAAGCTTCAGTAAATTTTTTATATCATGAAAACTTTTTGTGACTTAAGCGTTCATTTGAGCTCCAAAAATAAAGTTTTTAACCAAAAATTTCAACTGCTATCTTAACAGTTAGGATATAAGCAATTGAAACAGTCATTGTTTTCGGTTTGTCTTCTATGCTAGACTATATATTCAATGAAAAAAAGAAAAACTTCTGTTTATAAGCATCCAATATCCCCACAAAAATACTCAGTTTCAGCCTCCTTAACGATGTGATACTAAAATTATATAAAATAGAGAGATTTTTGCCTCACAGAAACTCTTACGCTTTAAAGCACACCTAGGAATTATTTATTTATTTATTTAAAATTTCTTTTACTGAGCCTGATTACTTGATTCATATAATACAATAAAAAACTAGTAAGGGTGTTACCTTTGGCCTGGCCGAATATTAAATACCCCACACTGCAGTATTTTGCAAATTTTGCTTGTGTGGGAGAAGCCACGCCCTTTTGTTCGAGTTTGCCTAGTTTTTGCTCAGAGTTCGAACTCTGTGTATTGTGGTTGCATTATCGCGTAAAATACTCATAAGGTTACATTTTGAATATTTTTTTTGCATGGGCCGTAGACGTGACCGTTTACCGATTTCGCTCCTTTTCAATCCCACGAGTTAACTTTTACGACGAAGCAACTGTCCTAAATTTCATGGAATTATCTTGGTTAGTTTTCTCTTGAAAAATATTTCCACGCACTGACAGATACCCTGACACAGCCAGCCAGCCAGACAGACAGAGGGACATGGCTATATCAACTCAGGAGGCTGATCAAGAATATATATACCTTTCCATACCTGAAACGCCTCCTTCTCTGCGTTACAAACGGAACGACAAAGTGAATATACCCTGGGTGTAGGGTAAAAAAATTAGAAATTAAAATAAATTGATGATACCCATTAAAACAGTTTACATAAGTATAATACGTTCCAGTAATATAAGGTGAGTGCAGAATCAGAAAAAATTCGTTACATTTTAGTTTATTTTTTCAAAAAGCACTATACTGCTGTAAATGCTCATAGAAAAATTTGTGCACATTATAGAGAAGGTACTTTATCCAAAAGAACAGTTGGAAAATGGTATGATCGATTCCGCTATGAAAATCTGGTCGACCATGCTACGAAAAAGTGGATGAAATTCTTAAAAAGGTGGAGGAAAAGATAAGCAGTCGCAACATCGCCACATAATCTGAATGAAAAAAAACCTTACTGACCGCATTTCAGTATGTGAATCTCTTCTGAATTGGAATGATCTCGAACCATTTCTGCACAGATTGGTTACTGGTGACAAAAAATGGATAACGTGTTATAATAATGTGCGAACAAAATCATGATCAAAACAAAGTGAGCCCGCCGAAACTAACGCCAAGAAAGGTTTTGCTTAGTATTTGGTAAGATTGCAGTGCCCTGTGTACTACGAGCTGCATCGTGGCCAAAAAATTAATTCGGAACTATACGATCAACAATTAACAAGATTGAATGAAGCGCTCAAGGAAAAATGTCCGGCATTAGTCAACAGAAAGAGGCGTCGTCTTTCATCACGAGAACTCTAGAGTCTAGACCACATACTTCTTAGGTGGCCCACTAAAAACAGAGGGAGCTTCGCTGGAAACTTTTAATGCATCCACCATACAACCCAGACCTTGCACCTTTGGATTCCCATTTGTTTCCCTCGTTGCAGAATTATCTTGATGGCATAAAATTGCATTCCTTTTAGGTTTGCAATAAGGTCTTTGTCCGAGTTTTTCGAGCAGAACCCCAGAAATTCTTTATAGACGGTATTTTGGTTTTGTCCAAAAGATGGCGATAGGTCAATAGCAATGGAAAATATTTGACTCAATAAAGATAATTTGATTTATGAAAAAAATTGGTTAGGCTTAGCTCACTGCTCTGAACTTCCTTTTTCTTAATTATGCACATATAAATAAGTGTGCTTGTAAGCTCCTGAAGTTGTCTCTACTTACTTATATGACGCAAAAATAGCACAATCTTTTGTCTAAAAAACCATATCTGAATTGGATAAACAAAAGGATTCATATTAGTCGAGGTAATTAGCACTCACGCCATAACTGAATTTTCATTTCGAAGTTCAGATTCTGCTTGTTTTCCCGTTAAGTTTTGTGTAGAATCCACATTAACTGAGAAGTTCGACTCGCGTAAATTTATTTTCCAGTTGTATAATAAGAAGTTTGTACTCTTTCAGAAACAAAAATCTCATCACTCCAATATTTCTGAAATCATCTCTATCTGAAATTCCCATGAATATGAAAAAAACACACTTCCCATTAAAAAAAAAAAAACGATAAAATGAAAGGGGCAATAGGTATCCTTACCTCATGACAATCGCCAGTGACAGTACACAATTGTAGTGTGCTTAGATTTTGGCGCCGATTTAACCAAGTGATCAATATATTTGTATTATTAGCCCATACAACATTTTGCAAAATATGATCAGTCGTTACAATCGCAACGGGAGCCTTAACTAACACCGAACTTGGCTCGACTTTACCCAAATCAAATATTTTCACAGCCACTACAGGATTTGGTGTACCAGGTTTTGGATATTTTAATTTGACCTCTTTGGGATATTGATCATCGCCATACATAATGTATTTGAATGTTTTGACCTCAGTGTCATTAAAGAAACCAACCGCCAATTTAGTGCCATCAGGTGACCACCACATTGCCTTGTTACCGTTTAGCCTCCGTTCATAAGCCCAATCAGGCACACCATTATAAACGATGCCATCAACACCACTTTCCGTAATAGCTAATTCCAAACCATCTTCAGAATGTATGTAAACATTATTTTCATAGACATAAGAGAGACGATCTTGAACTGGTGACCATTCGCAGTATTGCAGTTTAGCACCACCATGTATACGAGTGGAAGTCCTAAAAAGAAATCGAATGAAATAAATTTTTATATAAAATTAAGGCTTCTTATCACCTGGTCTTAATATCGAAAACATCATAATTTGCTTTGTTGTCAATCCGAAAAATTTCAGTAACATTAAAACGCACCAAGATTTTGCTACTGCCAGGTGAAAGTGTGAAATTACCATCTTTATATAATTCTAAGAATTCATCAGATAGAAATTCACTGTCAGTATTGTTCCGAGCATTGAACTTACGTATGGATCGATTAGAAGCAGTATAGTAGAACTCTTCACCTTAAATTAGAAATAACAAATCATCTTTATTAATGTATCAACATTCCAGATAAGAAATAAATATGTGTAGTTATTGAAAATGAACACCATTTTTCCTGTGAAGGTTATTTGTCCTGATTCCCTTTGGACATGTTCCAAATGCCATTCATACTTATCATATGAAAGATAAGATGAACTTAGTTGTATGGAGGCAAGTTTTCATATGGGGTGTGCAATATCCCCTTGTCCTATCCTCCCAATTCTTGCATGATGTTCGGTAAATTGTATAAAGATCCTGGTGCAAGAGTCTTATAGTGATAAATATTTAGGGTGCCTTTTTAGATACAATATAAATCCATGGTCCAGATATAAAGCGTTTTGTAAGGGAAGTGGGCCTCGAGTACCCAGCAGCAAGAGAAATTCTGCACACGGTTCTGATACGCCACCCTCTTTCACACGTTGAGGCACGTTCAGGTGATAACTAGGCATTAGTTAATGTTCAGATTTACCTCTAGTAGAATCGTGCATCGGCTAGGGCCTCTCTGTTGCAGTATTGCGGGTTGCCCATATTTAGATAATTTTGCAGTTTTTACTAATTTTCAAGGCCACTATGAACCCTGAAGATAAATCGTTAAGCTGCCTAGTTTAGTTTACCTAAATCTGTCTTTTGCACGCGTTTTACAGCCTGTTTCTGATAATTTTTATTTGCTTGCACCCAGGGTATATTCATTTTGTCCTTCCGTTTGTAACGCGCAGAAGGAGGCGTGGCAAGTATAGAAAAGTACATATATTCTTGATCAGCGTCAGCTCTTGAGTCTATATGGACATGTCTGTCTGGCGGGGTGTCTGTCTGTACGTGGAAATATTTTTCACGCGAAAACTAACCAAGATAATTGATGAAATTAAACAGAGTTGCGCGTGGGATTGAAAATGAGCGAGATCGATCAACGGACACGCCTACCGCCCATACAAGAAATATATTCAAAATGTAACTTTATGAGTTTTTTCACGACAATTCAACAAAAATACACATAAATACTAGAAACAGTAGGCCCAAGCCTAAAGATTAGGCGAGCTCGGACAAGAGGGCGTGGCACCACCCATATAAGCAAAAGTTTCAAAATGCTATACGAAAGCGTTTTTCAAGATAATCCAACAAAATTTCACTCAGGCACAAAGGACAGTAACTGCAAGCTCTGATCATAAACTAGGCGAACTCAGACAAGAGGGCGTGGCACCTCCCATATAAGAAAAGTTCAAAAGTGTTATAATGAAAGTTTTTTTTTTTTGAGATAATCGAACCAAATTTCACACAAACACCAAAAACAGTAAATGCAAGCTCTAAGTAAAAACTAATTAAATAAACTCGGACAAGAGGTCGTGGCACCTCCCATATAAGTAAAAGGTCCAAATTGCTATGCTGAAAGCATTTTTTGAAACAATGCAACCAAATTTCCTCAGACACTGAGAACAGTAAGTGCAAGATCATCTAAACAAAAGCTACGAGAATTCATAGAAGTGGTCGTGGCATCTCCCTCATAAGCAAAATTTTGAAAATACTACAGTGTAGCATATTTAGTGTTACTAGTTATATTTATATTTTTTTTTCGTGTATGCTCTATTAGTTTTTTTAGGCGTAATAGTGCTGAATTCAAGGTCTTCTATACGCTTAAGTTGGTGTTCATGTCTGGGCCGTTCTAGATTAGATATGCTTCGTTCATTTGGCGGCCTTACTATCCCAATCTCATTAATCGAATGGAACGCATTCAAAAAACGTTCATTCGATTTTCTCTCAGTTCATTAAATTTTTCGGTACCTTTTCCATCGCACAAAGCACGTTGTTTGCTTCTAAAGCTTAAAAGCCTTCATAGTAGAAGAAGTATTTTATCGCTTTCTTTTCTTCATGATATTGCTAATGGCTCTTCTCAATACTTTCACAATCTATCAGTTTCAATATTCCTGCAAGAAAGCTTAGGTATAATGACTTGTTTTATATAAAGTTGCTTTATGTATGTATGGTTCATTTAGAGTTCGGACATTCCAAGAGCCGATGCGTGTTCGAGTTTTCATCGAAAGGATTTTAAAATTTTGAGAAACCCTATTGGTTCCAGTTATAGGAGAATCATTCCTAACTATGCATGTTTCTTGCACCTCCAAATCCGATGTGCATGCTGCCGAGGCAGGTGGATTAACCACACTCTGGTGGGTACCACTTGGAGAGTTATTTCCCATCGTTTTTCGATCCATGCTTCATTAGTATAATCTTCTCGGCAACGCCCCACGCAGTAAGTTATAAGCTTAAAGCTGGATCCGGCAAGCGCTGCAAATATAGTGGCCAAATTCACTTTTAATTTCAGCCGCCCAATCTGGAACAGACGCTGACCTGGGAGCCGCCCACTCTGGATCAGACGCTTCAGGATTTCGACAAGATGCTTATTTTAAGGCGGCATCGACTCGCCTTGTCAGTGCCAGTTACGGGCATTGTGGGTTTTTCTTTCGAGGCGCAACGCTGTCCAACGCTACACCCTTCCACACCCTGGCTGGTCACCCGCTTTTAGTCGCCTTTTACGACAGGCATGCTTACCTCGGGCATATTCTGACCCCTTACCCGCAGGGGTTTATAGAAGGACTTATTATGCTTTAAATGCTATAATTTTTAGAGCTCTAAATGAATTTAATTCTATTGCCATAGTTGTTAATTTAGATTTATGCTTTTCGAAAAATTTATTTATTACGTTTTTGAATAGTTTTTATAATTAAATGATAACACTGTGCTATTCGGAAATTCTAACATTAATTAGACCCATTAAGTAAACATAATTCGGGCACGCTGATTTCAATGGTCATAGTCATTTTTATGGTTTGGCTCTTGTTTTCGAGAACTTCAAGTTTGAAAATTCAACTAAAAAAAAAAAATTGTAAAAAATTCAATTTCAACCATTCAACCAGATACCTATTCAGTTTGATCAAATATTTCACTTTTGTAACCAATTAAGTGTTCACGCCTACAAAAAGTACAGCAAAATGCTTAAAAAAAATCTTTTTTTTGGGAAGATCCATATTAAATCAACCAAAAAATTTTGATTTTCAACCCTTACCATCTCCGAACATAACGAAAGTTGGTATAGTTGTTGAGTATCATCAGACTAATACTCGTGCAAAATTTTGGATTCCAAACCGAAGTGGTTCCCAAAATACGGGGTCGTGAAGTTCAAAAAAAGTATCAAAAAACTGTTAAACTGACTAACATTAAAAGGCTGTAAGTTGGTAACCAATAAACATATTTCTAAAAGAGAAAAACAAGATCAAAGGTAATTGTATGGGCTTCAAAATGTTTAAAAAAATTTGTATTTTTGTCAAGGTCAAAGGTCATATTTGCAGCATCAAAAAGTTCCAAATCGAATATCTCAAAAAACGACATTTTAAAATTTTTTAAAAAAATATATGTCAAAGGCCAATTCATCATCTATACTTACTGTAAATTTGAAGGTGAAGCTCTTTATGGTTTTGTAATTATAAATAAAATAAGACACAAATATTGAAAAAATTAGTATTTATTTGTAGATTTTTCAATAAAAAATTCATTAGACGCTGAGTATGCCTTCACTTTAAGCGTGCCTTTTCCAACAACGCTAAAGCTGTGGAATTTTTAAGTTCCAGGTATAGGTCGTAAGCTATAAAATCGTTTTTCTAGAAACTTTTATTCTTCAATAAAATCTTTTTCAGTTAAATATTTGAAATTGTAGTTAATAAGATTTTGACTGCAACAACCAAACAACTGATGAGGTGTTATTTGATTATCCAGCGGCCGATGAATGCTTGCTCTTCGCGACTCTCTTTTAAATGTGCCACCAAGGCCATCTCTTGCACTTTTTCCATGGCTAGAAGCAAAGAAATGCCACTCGGCCGGACAGCCAAATTTTCTTGATGGTAGGACAAGTTTATAAAATTTTTTTTTAATTTTTGAATTGTGCGGCGGAACCGTCAGAAAAATAAATTATTTTTTCTGGAACAGAACCAAATTTCTGTGTCAAAAATTGTATCATATGTTTATGAAATAAGCGCACTGCAATGGAGTTTAGGCAATCTGATATCACAAAAAAATTTGTACTTTCCACTTTTTCATCTTTTTTATAATAAAGTGCAATAGGTAGCCTGAGTGTTTTGCCAATGAAAATTTTGTATGCAATCTTGAACCACAAATGAAAAATTTTCTGAAAAATCGCATACGGCCAAAAATTCATTTTCACCAAGACATGTTTTTTTATCACTTAAAAATTTTGTTTTTTGCTTCGCAATGAAAGAATGTGGAATGCACCTGATTGGTGCAGTTAAAATATTATTAACTGCATTTTCAAATCTTTAACTGAAAAAGATTTCATTGAAGAAGAAAAGTTTCTAGAAAAACGCTTTTATAGCTTACGACCTATATCTGGAACTAAAAAATTCCACAGCTTTAGCGTTGTTGGAAAAGGCACGCTTAAAGTGAAGGCATACTCAGCGTCTAATGAATTTTTTATTGAAAAATCTACAAATAAATACTAATTTTTTCAATATTTGTGTCTTATTTTATTTATAATTACAAAACCATAAAGAGCTTCACCTTCAAATTTACAGTAAGTATAGATGATGAATTGGCCTTTGACATATATTTTTTAAAAAAATTTTAAAATGTTGTTTTTTGAGATATTCGATTTGGAACTTTTTGATGCTGAAAATATGACCTTTGACCTTGACAAAAATACAAATTTTTTTAAACATTTTGAAGCCCATACAATTACCTTTGATCTTGTTTTTCTCTTTTAGAAATATGTTTATTGGTTACCAACTTACAGCCTTTTAATGTTAGTCAGTTTAACAGTTTTTGATGGCGTTAGGAAATAACGCCCAAGGAAATAACGCCCAAAAAAAAAACGAAATAACGCCCAAAAATAAAATGACGTAATAACGCCCAAAATAAAAAACGAAATAACGCCCAAAAAATATGAAATAACGCCCAAAAACAAAAACGAAATAACGCCCAAATTATTTTCATATAAATTTGGGCGATAATCATTTTGGAAATAACGCCCAAAAATTTGGTCTTTATTTCGTTTTTTTGGGCGTTATTTCGTTTTATTTTTAAAAAATGAAATAACGCCCAAAAACGAAAAACGAAATAACGCCCAAATTATTTTCATACAAATAAATTTTGGGCGTTATTTCCAAAATGATTATCGCCCAAATTTATATGAAAATAATTTGGGCGTTATTTCGTTTTTGATTTTGGGCGTTATTTCATATTTTTGGGCGTTATTTCGTTTTTTATTTTAGGCGTTATTACGTCATTTTATTTTTTGGGCGTTATTTCATATTTTTTTGGGCGTTATTTCGTTTTTTAAAAAAAAAAAGGAAATAACGCCCAAAAAAAACGAAATAAAGCCCAAATTTTTGGGCGTTATTTCCAAAATGATTATCGCCCAAATTTATATGAAAATAATTTGGGCGTTATTTCGTTTTTTTTTTGGGCGTTATTTCCTTGGGCGTTATTTCCTAACGCCGTTTTTGATACTTTTTTAGAACTTCACGACCCGGTATTTTGGGAACTACTTCGGTTTGGAATTCAAAATTTTGCACGAGTATTAGTTTGATGATACTCAACAACTATACAAACTTTCATTAAGTTCGGAGATGGTGAGGGTTGACTCTTTGGTTGGTTTGATATGGATCTTCCCTTTTTGTAAAATTTTTGTATGTTTTCCATGGAAATATTTGTTTTATCAAATTTATTCTACTTCTGATGCTTCTTCTTAACTTGCAATCGACTGTCGCACAGTGCGTTGAGCCCATACAAGCAATGGTCAAAAATAGAAGGAGTGGTTGGATATCGATGAAATTTGGTACTATAAGTAATTTGGGGTCGCTGAGCTCAAAAATGATCTCAGATTTGTTGTAAACTTTATAGTTTTGCTAAAAACCAGGTATTTAGGACGATTTTCTTAAGGTCCACATATAACGATGATGAAAAAGTAATGTTTAATGTTAACAAATAAAATCTACGTAGTAGAAATAATGTTTTTTGTACTTGTGAGACCATTTGTGTTCATAAAAACAAAAAAAAAATTTTCAACATAAATTTTATATTTCATACAAATTTTTCGTTTTAAGCATTTTTTAAAAAAAGAAAAAAAATATTTGTAGGACGAAGTAGGAAAAGTTATTTGCAGTTCTTGATTATATAGAATTTGAACTAGTAGATTAAGAAAAAAAACGGCACTTATTTTTATAAGATTTGTTTTTTTTTTTCATCGAAATTTGTCAATTTCTGAAGTTTTTCATTTGATAATATTGTGTATTAAAATCACTACAATATACATCAAATTATATATTTTCCAAAATTTTTTAGTTTTATTTATTTACTCAAATATTATTTGTAATAAAAAACTTTACTTCGCTTAGTTTAATCAAAAGACAAATTTTTGATAATTATTTGTTTAAGAGAACCCAAAACGAAGTGAATAAAACATGATTTTTTTTTGAAAAATATCTCAACTTTGAAGTGTCACAGCGTAGCCAAAACTGAATTTTTCCCCTAAATATTTTGTTTTTATTTTATTGATACAATTACCTGTCGATTGATACCAATATTATAAGGTTTCGAGTCAAAAAAAATTTTGATTTTTGCCCACTAGCCAACGCAGTGTGTGTCGTTGCGAAAACTTGAGACGTCGCACAGTGGTCCCAAAGTGTGTTTTTTATATCAAAATTTTTTGCCCGCTTGGGGCCGCACTGTAGAAAGATTTCAATGATGAGGGCTTATAGGTAATTAAACAAGGAAAAAAATAAGCCACCGGTTTTTGGAAAAAAAATCGTTTCGACATCTTTTCTGTGGGCTCAAAGTCGAAAAATCGAAAACCGAAAATTTTCAGAATTCTACCATTCGAAAACCAATCATCCGATTTGTATGATTTTTTTTTAATGGGTAGATATTTTGCCCGTTGAGGTTTTTGAAAACTTAATTTTTCAAAATTCTTTCGGCTTCGTCCGGTATATTAAAAACCTTAATAACTCGAGAATTATTGTTTCGATTTGAGTGATTTTTTTTTTGTGGATTGGTATGTTGCCTAGTAAAGTCCTGTTACAAAATTTTTTCAAAAGTCTTTCGGCTACGTCCGGGGTATTAAAAATCCTAATAACTCGGGAAACACTGAACTGATTCGGATGATTTTTTTGCTATGGTTAAATATGTTACCCGATAAGGTACTGTAAAATTTATTTTTTCAAAATTCCTTCGGCTTCGTCCGGGATATTAAAAATCTTAATAACTCGAGAAACATTGAACCGATTTAGGTGATTTTTCTTTTAATGTGTAGATACGTTGTCCGGCAAGGTTTCAAAAAATTATTTTTTTCAAAATTCCTTCGGCTTCGTCCGGTAAATTGAAAAGTTTTAATAAATCGGGAACAATTATTCCGATTTGAATGAATTTTGTTTTTGGATAGGTAGATATCAACGAACCGACTACTTCTAAATTCAGCCGTATGCCATACACGCAACAACACTCGGGGTGTCGAACGGCTGAATTTAGAAGTAGTCGGTTCGTTGTACATGTTTAAAATGTGAAAAAAATTTTAATTTCGTTAAATCTGGTAAGCAACTTTAAAGTCCTTATCTTTGCCTTTAAAACCTAATTTAAATTATGTTGATATCTTTCTTTTCCTCAAAGATATACTAACCTAAAAAGACACAAAAGTGCAAAAAACCCGTTTTGACAATATTTCGGTCTACGATATCTCTTAGAAGCATGAAGATATAAACATAATTTAAATTAAGTTTTAAAGGAAAAGATTAGGACTTTTAAGTATATAAGCCACATTTGACGAATAAATGATATGTTACATAGTTATATAGCTTCAAAAAATGGCAAAAAACGACTTTTTTTGGTCTTTAGGTTACAATATCTCATAAACTATACACGATAGAGCAATTCTGAGGTTGGATTCGCGTTTAACATTGCAAAACACATGGATTGTAATTATTTTAATTTTTGTTTAATGCAGTTAAAAAAAATTTTTTTTTCTTTTTGTATGGGAAAATGCCCCAATTGGAAAAGCGATTATCTCAAAATTTAGTCGAGGAGTCACGAGTGAAAATTTTTTTATACATCATTTGAACGATAAGTAAACAGAATCTGGAAAAAAATTTGATGTGCTACGACGTCCGATTTAGAACGGGTTAAGGCACGCCGTGTGCGGCAACTGCAACTGAATTAATTTTGTTAGGTATTTCTAGAATTCAAGAACGCATAACATTCTTCTGGATCATGTACCAAGTTTCCTGTACATATAATAGACGGGCTTGCTTGACGGAATAGTAAATTTTCCTCAAATATTACTTTGTTTAATTTGGCACAGTTATTAATTTTTTTTAAATTTTTAACTTAAGTATGATCAAACGATAAAGTTATGCATTGACATACGAATTAATGCTTGCTTTTTGTCGTTGAATGTCAGAATTTCATTAAAAAATCAAGAAAGAGTATCAAAACTAAAATAAATTTAAAAAAAAAAATGTTTTTTGCTTGTAAAAAACTCTAAATTTTGGCAATAAAGAAGATTTTTTTAACATTTTGCTGCACTTTAGTGGTCGTGAACACTCAATAAGTTAAAAAAGAAAAAAAATCAACCAGGTACCTACCTGTTCAAAAAGTTGTTGAAATGAAAAAAAAAATACCTGTTTCTTTATAAATTTTTTTTTTTTTAGTCAAATTTTCAAACTTGAATTTCTCAAAAACAAGAGCCAAACCATAAAAATGACTATAACCATTGAAATCAGCATACCCGAATTATGTTTACTACATGGGTCCTATCAATGTTAGAAAAAAAAATTGCTCCGATTCGAGCACAGTGTAATTGGTATTATTTTTAAATTTGTTCGTATTATTTATCTAGTCTTTAAGGGAATATTGTTCCATAGACCGAATTGAAATAAACATTAACATAAATATAATACTTATTTTAACAACCCAATGATAATAATATTGATTAATGTGCTAAGTTATTTTACGATTGTTAAACTTTAATCACTTTAAATCGCTTTAGTTTATTACTCGTAATATTTAAAAATAAATTACTTCTTTTAATTGCAGGTTATAAAAGTTTGAGGGTATTGCCACAATGTAGTGAAGCGGGACCAGTGAAATGTTATAGAGTTTGACATGGAGAGGGGTGGTCTAAAATTCTCGTAATTCGTGACTGTCCAGAGGAAAAGGAGCCTTATCTACACAAAATCAAAAACCGGGTTTTTACCTTTTCTAAAGATATATATTATTTTGAATCAAATGACGCCTCGAACACTGGCAAATTCCAAAAATATTCTGAGTTATGGCATTTACTTATAAATCGTTAAATGAAAAACTCAAGCTTGTAGATAACGAAATTCAAAGTTTGTAAATTTTTTCTCCAAAGGTGTAGGAGTTCCATAAGACCACTTTTATTGATAATCGACCTCAAATTAATTGTAAAATGTTCACAACATGTCTAAGCACACAAACTTAAAACCGGTAAAAATTACCATAGAGTGGCTCACAGCTTATTCCAACCAACAATTTTATAAAATTTAATATGAGCATAACTTTTAAATAAAATGAAATGCCAAAAAATTCAAATGTAGATTTGTACACAAAGAAGCCTTGGAATAAGTTATGAACCACTGTATCTCTTACTTTTTGGTGTACTGTTAAATTTGATCAGTGAAGAAAAGGTTGCTTTTCCTGTGGACGCGTCCATTTATGAACGATCAAATTTAAATTTGAAACTTATACCTCCTATGTCCATTTTTTTCCACAATTTCTTTATATCATAACAATGAATGACATTCGCTTACCTGTGATCCATGTACCATTAAAACCGCCTATCTGTGATGTTGTCTGCAGAGCTTCTTTCAACTCCCATTTGGTTTTGGTGTCATTTTGCTCTGCAGAATGCAGTGCAACACTTGTAATGATGCAAACAAAGATCAGTAATCTTCGAGTCATTTATATTATTTTTTTCCGGTTTTATTATTATTTTTCTTTTGTCTAAATTTTTTATTTTGTCGCTGTACTTCCCCACACTTTAATTTCCTGTAAAAGGTAATGAAATTTTTTTTAACTGTACCGCTGTTGCAACTTAGAGCCACTTTTAGATCCTTCCAGCTCGACGTTGCGTTAATAAGTGAGCGAAAATTTTTTGAAAACTTAAAAAATTACTGTGTTGTAAAAGTTTATCTAGTATTCTCATTTAAGCTTTTTTCTAGCTAGATTTAGCTTTTTTGCCTAGCTATAGAAATCACATTTTAGTTTTGAGCGATTTTTTATAACGAAAATTTGTTGATCTTAACGATATTTTCAAATTGAATATATGAATGAATTTGAGCTAATGATTCCACAGTCCTGCATGGGTTTTTCTCTCTTAGTTTTAAAAAGCGATTTCTATAGATTTAAGTGTGCTGATTACGAGAAAAATAGTAAAAAAATTCCAGCACGTCACAATTTTCAGTGATTTAAGTTTTACTTAAGTGCCTTTTTTGCATATACAAGACTACCACGCCTACACTACTGAACGTATCAAAACCATATTTGCACCAGATGTTTTTTTGGTGTTCGAACATATTTATAAGAAATATGGGATCGATTGGACAAGGGGGTGTTGTACCCCTCATACAAAAAAAAACTCAAAATAATTGAAAATTTTATTTGAGTCACTCCTACACAGAGCGAAGAAAAAAAGCAGAACTTGCGTTGTTAAATTAAGTTCAACCACGTTTGTAAGTGTTTTAACCACGTTTCGTTGCTGATTTAGATTTAACAACGCTTCGTGGTTAGATTTGTATGGAGTGCAGCGCGAACGTGGTAGAAAATCATTTAGCAACGTACACTGCGAAGCGATGTTAAATTCAAATTAGCAACGAAACGTAGTCAAAACACTCACAAACGTAGTTGAAAGTCATTTAACAACGAAAGAAGGCAAAAGTTCATTTATTATTCCTTAGTTCAAACTGTCAAACAAACTGAATTTGACTACAAATAAAAAATAAATAAAAAAATAATCTGTCGTAATTTTTTAAAAAAATGGAATTAATATTAAAAAAATTCGAATTCGAGCACTTGCTGCCACAATTAATAGGTAAGTCCGTATAGTTAACACAAGTGAACGTAAATTACACCTTATTTTCCTTCCAGACGCTGTCATAGAATATCGGCATCTGCAGTATTTGAATGAGCGCGATATTGACGACGCCATCAAAAAAATTGGTGACCGTGCGGAGTTTCGCGTTAAACTTTTTGAATAAAGAAAAAATTTGGTAAGAGTTGTTTTGTGAATATTTGTAATGTTCTTATCAACTTTTTACTGTCTTATATTACAACATCTCACTAGCTCGGGAAACAGCGAAAACCGCTTATTTGGAAGAAAGGCAAGTAATCCAAAATTCGTTACTAACGGTTCTAAAGACCCAATTTGGTTTAAACCACACCTTAATTCTTATAAGGAATATGTAATGAAAAAGTTTCGCTCTGGTCTGGTTAGGAACCCCTAAACTGATTTTAAAAATATTGGTGTCATATGAAAGGAACTCAGAAGTTTTAAACCTGAGTTATATTTTTCTAGTTATGACGATTTTTCCAAAACCTCTTTGTTTTTATAAAATTTATAGCTTGTTAAAATATCTTGCATATGACACCAATATTTTTAAAACCCATTTAGAGGTTCCCAATTTATACCGATTTTTCTATAAGTTATATCCAGATCTTCCGATGGCTATAAGTATCTAATTAATTCCAAAGCACTTTTTCTCAAGAAAAAAAAAGTTTGGCTTTGGGTCCTTAAATAAATATGTTCCTATTTTATTTTTCAGACGTTATTGGAATTGTTCACACAAAGTGATACCGGTGTGTCAATATTAAGTTTTTGTAAGGAACATAGTTTTTTCGCAATCAGTAAAAGAGAGAAAATCGTACAAATCATTTTAGAGAATGCTTTTGTAAATGGCAAGCAACTTACTCCAAATGATTTTGAAAACATTTTAAAAGAAATTTAAAGTCTTTCCGGAAGAGAGCAAAGTTTCTGTAAGTACGAATATTCTGACAAGCCAATAGCCATGTGATCTCATTTCTTCATTATTTCATAAAATTAGGATTATTATTCCATACCTCGTCGTGGTAAATAGTCTCCAAGCGGTAAACTTTTCTGCAAATATAGCAACGCTTAGCGCCAAAAAAAGGATTTACAAAAAAATGTCGAAAAATTAAGTTCTGAAAATGCCTTTGAAAATGCCTCTGAAAACGAAACATCATTTGAATTTGTTGAGTCCTTAGTAGATCTAAAATTCGAGCTCAACAATTGTTCGCTTAGTGATTGGGAAACCTTTTACGATAGGTGGTCTCGCACATATCAGTTGAGGCAAAAGGAATTAAAATCTTTTGATAATGTTATGTTTTTAGCTGAGTTCCCACTTCTAAAAGACGCACGTGCTTTTGATTTGGTAAATGTTTCAAAATATTTTCATGAAGATTTAGAATTTCTTTGTGTTCTTACAGATTAATATAGATTTTGAAATTCAACATCCCGGTTTGAATCCTTCGAGCAAAGGATTGCTACAAGAAGCGCAAGAGTCTGGCAATAGTGGTAAATATACATACTTATATATGTATATGAACTCAAGTATATAAAAATAAATACAAAACATATTTTGTTTTTTCATTAGATCGGGAAAGTTGTGTTTTGCTGCGGCTACTTAACTGTGTTCTTCCATCTAAAAGCTATGGTGGGAAAGCTTTCTCCACATTAGATGCGCAAGAGTTCTTTGTTATTTCAATAAATATTGTAAATAATATCCACATGAAAATAGGGGAGCTGGAGTCAAAATGCATTAGCCTCAAAACAACTTTGTAACCTTTAATTATTGAAGAAGGTAGCAGTGATAAAAAAAAATGTTTGTTTACTTTGATAAGGTATTTCTGAAGTTTAATTCATTTCTTACCTCATTCGACTGCACGTTTAAGCTTTTTCAAATTCTTAATTTGAAATACCTGATCCTTGCGGAAAGGCAAGCCTATATAATTTTGTAATTTGTAGTTTATAAGATTTTTGTGAAATAAACTTATTTATAAAAACAATAACCGGTTTTAATTTTTTCTTTATGGAACCATGAAAGTCAATTGTCCTGCATGTTTTGCATAATATGAACGTTTCAGAAACTCACTTAAAAAGGTGCGTTGCTAAAACATTCACGAACGTGTTTGTAACTCATTCAGCAAAGCGTACTGTTAAATCACTTACGAACTTTGTTAAATCACTCACAAACGTGGTTGAGACTCAGTTAGTAACACGCGTTGTTAAATCACTTACAAACGTGGTTGAATCTCATTTAACAAAGCGCATTGTTAAATCACTCACAAGCGGGGTTGAATCTCATTCAGCAATGCGCGTTGTTAAATCACTCACAAACGGGGTTGAATCTCATTCAGCAATGCGCGTTGTTAAATCACTCACAAACTGGGTTGAATCTTATTCAGCAATGCGCGTTGTTAAATCATTCATAAACGTAGTTGAGACTTATTCAGCAACGCGCGTTGTTAAAACTGCTACAAACGAGCCATGCTCAAAACTTGGGTCGCAGCGTTGTTAAAATAACTACGTTTCTGCCACTTTTTACAATGTTGTTTTCTCTGTGTACGCCTATACCAGTAAGTATATTGAAACCATATTAACAGCATATTCCGACAGATTTGTCTTGACAATAGGGGTAATCGAATGAAAGTACGATGCGCTCGGTATGCAAAGAAAATATACCATAAACAAAAAAAAAAAAAAACACATAGGGGATTATCGTGAATAAATATTCCCGGGGAATTTTCTCAAACTGCCGTGCATTCTCTATTGCGGTTTGTGAAAATTCCCCGGGAATCTTGATTCACGATAACCCCCATAACTACTTTCTTGTCCTGCAATATGAAACTTGGTATCTGGATGAATATTATGCATAACCTTAATCTTGATCGTACGGGGAGCACCAAAAAAATATAGGGTGCAAGAACGGTTTAAATATGTTGAGTGTTTTAGGCGTGATATAGAAGAGTACGTAAGCACAAACGATTGAATTAATAAGTTTTCAAATGCAGCACAAATGAATAAGGGTACCCCTCTTAAAATTACGAGAGTGCTTTTTAATGTATTTTTTGATGCTGAGCCCAAATCCATTTACAGAATTGCTCCATCACGTCCGAATTTTGAGAAAATTTGAAATAACAGTGAAAAACACACGATTTTCCCTTATTTTTGAGGTTATGAAAACTAAAACATCTCGAAATTCTGACGTGATGGAAAGAATCCAAATTCAGAGTCGTGATTAGGGGGTCCCAAGCCACCATAATTGGCTTCAAAAATTATATATTATATTATATTTATTTTCAATATTGTCCAATATTTCGCCGCCTGTTAGTCGGCATCATTAGGGACTCAATAAAACAAATTAATTTAGATTTGCATATTATCAAATCTATATATGAAACAATCCACGCCAAGTGTACCATCTCAAAATTTTCTCCGATTTCGCTCAAATTTGGCAATATGGTAGATCCGGTGTGCAGGAACAATAATCCGGAAGGATTTGGTCCTAGTACCATTTTTTGTTTAAATACAGGGTGTTGAAGTTGGCGTTTTTTAGTCATTCTCATGAAAAGGGTGTTTTTTCAAAAATTTATAATTTACCCTAAAGTTTGTAAATTGATAAATCTAAGTTACTGATCCTATTTATTTTGAAGTATTCTTTTTATAAAAAACTATTTCTTGTTGAAAAACATTTTTATCACCAAAATTTTTTACACTTAAAAATACTTTTGAATTTTTTTTAAAATAATCCACCTTTGAAGTAAGAGTGATATTTTTTGGGAATTTTTTGGAAAGTTAAAAAAATTTTTTTTTTTTTTAGTTTTTGAAAAAATTCAAAAAAAAAAATTTTGAAAAGTTATTCAAAAAAAAAAGTTTCCAAAAAAAGTCCGAAAAAATCAAACGTGTTGCTTGCACGATTCTAAGCATTTTTTGCCTTATACATTTTTTTCGTAAGATGCTTTCCTCTTGAGTAAAAAAAGATTTTTGCCTTACGCGGGCGTTCAAAAGAAAAAAACTCCCATTTAACGTCCGAATCCCATCCTGAGTCATACATCATTTTAAAGTCTATAAATTAAGCTTTAATTTAAAGTACTTTTAAAAAAAATCTAAGGCGGGTTCTTCTAAAAAAAATTCAAAAGTATCAGCTCAATTGACCGAATAGTTCCATGGCATGAAATTTTCCACTTACCGCGGCCAAAGAAGTTTCACTTCAAAAAAATTTAATTCGATTAGTAAAAATTCAAGTCCTGAATCTTTCTTTGCGTTATCGACCAAGATTCGACTTGACACCTCCGATTTTTATAAAAATTGGTGAAAAGTTAGTATTTGACACACATATTACTGTGGCGAAATGATTTTCCGAAATTCCGAAAATTTTCATGATGGCGGCCATAGGAAGTTCGACCCAACCTTAGGATACTACCATATTTGAAAATTTATAGCTCATCGGCTTTTTAACCGATTTTATCGAAATTTTCAGAATGTCTGTTTTAGAAAAAAAAATTACACAGAAAAATATTTATTTTTGGTCGAAAAAAACCTTTTTTCTTTTTCAAAGCCATTTTAGGGTTTGAAGCACCCTTTTTTATTTTTTTTATTGGGTGTACAATAGAGTGGTCCAAAATCCGAAAGTGTTAAAAAGTCGAGGTGCGCGCGACTTTTCTGAATCCTTGGATCCTGCTGATTACAAAAAGTGCTTTGGAACCAAAAAAAAATTGCGTTTAGATATTCCGCAACGAGCTTGAAAGTACTTTTTTAGGAATTTTTGAGTTTTTGAGTACTTTTGTTAATTTAAACGCTATATCTTTTTAACCAGATAAGGTATTTGCAAAAATTAAATTGCATTTTTGTAAAAATATTTTGAGTCAAATTTTGCATCAATAATAATAAATCTAGTCTTTCCCAATTTTTTTTAGCAGCACTTTAAACTTCAAAATTTGTTAATTTTTTGAGATGTTTGCACATTCAAGAACCGATTTTTTTCTTATTTTGCTGTAGCAAATTTTTTTTTAAACTTTCATGTTTTTAAGCATTAATTTATCTTTAAAATAATTTCAACAACTAAGCTTTTAGTAACACTTTTACTCACTAAAAACAATTAAGTATAATTATATTGGGCGAAATCCTGAAGCGTCTGATCCAGAGTGGGCGGCTCCCAGGTCAGCGTCTGTTCCAGATTGGGCGGCTGAAATTAAAAGTGAATTTGGCCACTATATTTGCAGCGCTTGCCGGATCCAGCTTTAAGCTTATAACTTACTGCGTGGGGCGTTGCCGAGAAGATTATACTAATGAAGCATGGATCGAAAAACGATGGGAAATAACTCTCCAAGTGGTACCCACCAGAGTGTGGTTAATCCACCTGCCTCGGCAGCATGCACATCGGATTTGGAGGTGCAAGAAACATGCATAGTTAGGAATGATGCTCCTATAACTGGAACCAATATGGTTTCTCAAAATTTTAAAATCCTTTCGATGAAAACTCGAACACGCATCGGCTCTTGGAATGTCCGAACTCTAAATGAACCAGGCAAAATACACCAAGCCGTTAGAGAACTCCACAAATTCAACCTTGAGATATTGGGATTAAGCGAGTGTAGATGGAACGGTGCCGGCGAATATGTACTTCCTGACGGCGAAAAATTTCTATACTCCGGTAGATCGCAAGATGACATCCACAGGGATGGAGTTGGATTTTTGCTAAGTAAAACTGCAGTAAAGGCAGTAATGGAATGGAAACCTGTAAACGAAAGACTCATTTGGTGCAGATTTCGAACCCCCGCAAGAAATATTACCATCTTCCAAGCACACGCGCCCACAGAGTTGGCAGAGAGAGAAACCAAAGATGAATTCTACAGCCAGCTCGCTGCAGCAATAAACAGTGCTCACAAGAACGACATCATAATGGTTATGGGCGATTTGAATGCCAAAGTAGGCTCAGAAAACCTTAACCTAGAGCACGTGATTGGAAGACATGGCTTGGGTGCGAGAAACGACAATGGAGAGCTTCTCATTGACGCCTGCAATACAGCCGGTCTTGTCGTTGGAGGTACGCTATTCCCACACAAAAAATGCCATAAAGCTACTTGGGTGTCTCCAAACAACACCACTGAAAACCAAATCGACCACTTCTGCATTAGCAGAAAATGGAGAGGGAGTCTTCTGGACGTACGAGTAAAGAGGGCCGCTGACATAGGCTCCGACCACCATCTTCTCGTCGCGGTCATTCGACTAAAACTTGCCGCTAATAAACGTCCCAGCGAACAATCTGTAGCAAAAAAATTCGACGTGCTTAAGCTTAAGAACGACGAGGTACGCAGATCTTTCGTAGAAGAACTTAAAACAGTTCCGTTCGATTGTGGTGGAAGTATTGAAACATCATGGAGGGCAGTTAAGGCGGCGTTCTTAAACTCCAGTGAAAAAATACTTGGGTTTCGACCCTCGAACAAGAAGCACTGGATGAGCGAGGAAACGTGGGGTCTTGTCGAAAAAAGAAGAAGCGCGAAAAAACTGAGAGACGACGCTAAAACTAGAGCGCAAAAGAACGTCGCCGAAAAGGTCTTTAACTCTCTCAATAAAGAAGTCAGGCGATCGTGCAGACAAGACAAAAGAAGAATGTATAACGACCTCGCGAGCGAAGCCGAAAGCGCTGCAAATGCTCAAAATCTCAGGCAGCTTTACGATATCACCCGCAGATTATCAGGCAGAAAACTCCAACAGAGCCGCCCTATCAAAGACAAAAACGGAAATCTCTTAACATCTGCAGACGACCAACTAAACAGATGGAAAGAGTATTTTTGCGATATACTAAATCCCATGTCTACCACATCCCTGCAACCAGAATCACCAACTACAACTGCCGCAATGACTCGCAGTAGTAGTCGAATACAAACACCGCCGCCTACAATTGATGAAATTGTGAAAGCTATCCAAAGCATGAAAAACAACAAGGCCGCCGGTATAGATCAAATAACAGCTGAACTGCTAAAGGCATGCCCCATAACATCAGCTAAAATTCTCCATCCTCTGCTCAACAAAATCTGGAGTGAAGAGCGTTTGCCAGAAGATTGGCTACATGGAATGTTAGTCAAATTACCGAAAAAAGGTGACCTAAGCGAGTGCCGAAACTATAGAGGCATCACCTTGCTCTCAGTTCCATCAAAAGTACTGACGAAAGTGCTTCTGAGCAGGGTAAGCGAAAAACTTGATTCGGCCATTCGAAAGCAGCAAGCAGGATTCCGGCGAAACAGATCATGCGTGGATCAAATCAACACGCTCAGAATAATTGTCGAACAATCATGCGAGTGGCGTGCTGCACTTCAACTTGTCTTCGTTGACTATAGCACTGCCTTTGACAGTGTCTCCCGAGAAAACATCTGGGCGTCACTGCAACGAAGAGGTATTGCCGCAAAGGCCATAAACTTAGTACGTGCACAATATGAAGGCTTTAAATGCAATGTGTTACACAACGGGTTGTTGTCACCGACATTCACCACTAATTCAGGCGTACGGCAGGGGTGTTTACTATCACCATCACTCTTCCTTATCGTTCTTGATGATATCCTAGATAAAGCTCTTAATAAGGCCAAAAGGGGTATTCAATGGAACTTTACCGAACATCTGGAAGATCTCGACTACGCTGACGACATCTGCCTCTTATCGTCCAAACATTCAGATATGCAAAGCAAAATTGAAGACCTTGTCTTGGAATCACAAAAGGCCGGCCTAAAAATCAACGTATCCAAGACTAAAAGCATGAAGCTAAACGCAAGCAATGACATCACGTTTAAAGCTGGCAGTGATGACATCGGAAACGTCGATAGCTTCACGTATCTAGGCAGCATTATCTCCATGGATGGTGGAGCAAAAGAGGATATCAACTCAAGAATAGCAAAAGCAAAAGGCGCGTTTGCTCAACTGAACAAAATATGGTCTTCATCCGTTATATCCACCAAAACGAGAGTGCGCATTTTTGATTCGAATGTGAAATCGGTTTTGTTATATGGGTGCGAAACATGGCTTGTTACTGAACAACTTACGAACAAGCTGCAAGTATTCGTCAACAAATGCTTAAGGCGTATACTAAAGGTTTGGTGGCCTCGCACTATATCAAATGCCGAGCTACATCAAAAATGCAAACAGAAGGCTATAGCAAACGAGATCAAGCTGCGCAAATGGGGATGGATTGGTCACACTCTCCGGAAACCACACAGCGAAGTTTGTCGCCAGGCCCTTGAGTGGAATCCACAAGGCAGTAGAGGACGTGGTAGACCCAAAACCAACTGGAAAAGGTCGTTGGAAAAGGAAATCCAAGAATCGGGAAAATCGTGGCAAGAGATCAAAGTCATCGCAAGGGATCGTGACAAATGGAGAGATTTCATATTGGCCCTATGCTCCTCCTAGGAGTTAAAGGAGAATACATACATACATATTGGGCTTAAAAAAATAATTAATTTTCATGTTTTCAAGGCATTGAAATAAGATATCTTAATGGGATGACGTAAGGTACCTCTTTTTTCTTATAAATTCATTAGTTCCTAATCTTCTGAGTAAAACAATATTCTTCACAATATCAAAACCTTGGCACTTCATGTTATTTTTCGGAAAATAGGTTAACAGATAGTTTTCATAGATTTTGGAAGGAAACTAAAAAATAAATAAATCAAAAAGAAACTAAAATAGCCATTTTGGATGTATTTTTTGATGCTAACTACGAATTTGGTCTCAAAATTGCTGTATCTTGTACGGTTAAGGAGATATTTTTACATAAAAGTATAAGAAACACCGTTTTTGCTCTTTTTAAAGTGATATTACATGTCAAGGTTACTTCCAACCGCAAAAAGTGGTATAGTATTTAAAAGTGCCAGTCTGATTCTTTTAAATTCAATTCAAACTATACCGATATCTTTTTTATCCTCTGAGTTATCCTAACCTTAAAAGTTGAAAAAGTGCAAAAAACACGTTTTTTTGTTATCTCTGCTTACGATATTTCGGAGGAACAAAGAAATATCGATACAATTTAAATTGGGTTTTGAAGAAAAAGGCTGTTACTTTTAACTTCCATACCAGGCTGGAAGTTACCATGTTGTGATATAACAGCTTCAAAAATAGCAAAAACGGTGTTTTTTGCATTTTTAGGTAAGGATATCTCTAAAACCGTATAAGATAGAGCAATTCTGAGACCGTATTTAGAATTTCCATGAACGCATACATTGCAAATGACTGTTGTTGTTTCAGTTTTACCCTGAAAATTTTAAACTTAAAGTTTTTTTTCTGGTCAAATTTGATTACACTTTACGGTTTTTAGTAAGTAAATTGAAGCTTGTGAATAAATTGTTGATGTCGGTTGATAGATAAATTAATTCCTCAAATAATAAAAGTAAAAAAAAAATTTGCTAGAGCAAAATAAGAAAAATATTGGTTCTTGAATTTGCAAGCACCTCAAAAAATTAACAAATTTTGAAGTTTAAAGTGCCGATAAAAAAAATTGGGAAAGACTAGATTTATTATTATTGATGCAGAATTGGGCTCAAAATATTCTTACAAAAATGCAATTTAATTTTTGCAAATACCTTATCTGGTTAAAAAGATATAGCGTTTAAATTAAAAAAAGTACTCAAAAACTCAAAAATTCCTAAAAAAGTACCTTCAAGCTCGTTGCGGAATATCTAAACGCAATGTTTTCTTGGTTCCAAAGCACTTTTTGTAATCAGCAGGATCCAAGGATTCATAAAAGTCGCGCGCACCTTGACTTTTTAACACTCTTGGTTTTTCCATACAAAATTTGGACCACTCTAGTGTACAACTTAAAAACCGGAATTTTTTAGCGAAATTTGATGCTTTATTGTGGAAAAATGTTACAATATATTTTATTCAAAGTATTGTCCATTGGAAGCTACAACATTTCCCCATCTTTCAGGCAATTTATGAATTCCATCCCAAAAAAATTGCGCCGGCTTGGCGGCCAAAAATGAATCGAGCCAATTTTCGATATCTTGAACTTAAGTGAAGCGTATTCCTGATAGGGCATTCTGCATCGATCGGAACAAATGGTAGTCTGATGGTGCAAGGTCTGGGCTATAAAGCGGGTGAGGCAAAATTTCCCATCCGTTGTTTTCCGTTGTTTTCCAGGTAATTTTTGACTGGGGCAGCAATATGTGGCCGAGCGTTATCGTGGTGGAAAATGATTGACTCATGTCTGGTCGCATACGTTGGCCGCTCTGCCTGGATTTTCTGCTTCGATTGGATCAATTGTTGACGATAGAATTAAGCATTAATGGTTTGGCCACCTGGCAACAGCTCATAATGGATCACACCTAGCTGGTCCTGACCAGGACGTTCTTTGTCTTCGACATCAAAATCACCACTTTTAAACCACTCACGACAGCTTGATTCAGCTGGAGCATAGTCCCCATAAACTTCTACAAGAATGCGATGACTTTCGGCAGCTGTTTTCTTAGCAAAAAAATGGCCCACTAGAACCCCCCCGCAAATGCTGTCTTTTTCTCCAATTTTCGAAGTTATTCATCGTGAAAAATAATAATGATGCACACAAGATAAAATCGTTTTGTTGACTGATTTTGACAGCTGTCAAATGTACCTTCAAAATGACATATATATAAAGTTCGAGCTTTCACGATATTTGTTAGTACGGACATCCACCGTCAAATTCCGGTTTTTAGGTTGTACACCCAAACAAATAAATAAATATTTTTATTTCAAACTAAATTTTATTACAATTATTTTCCAGCCTTCAAAATTGTGGTATGTTTTACGGTTATCAAGTTATGAGTTCTTGAAGTTGTATACTGTTGTGATTATCATGAGTTGTAGGTACGCGTGCGCTACCACGCAGGGGTGCCACTTTCTGGACGGTATTTTTTTTCAGTGAACCTTAGTGAAATTGTTTGGAAGTTTTTGATGGAATACTAATTTCACAGTAACACAAAACTACTGTATATACTCAACTAGAACAACATCTAGCAACATACGAATTTGTGTATTCAATATTCATATTCAACTTAGAATTAAACTTCACTTGTAATAAAACTTTCATACGAACAACATAAATTTTCCACTGAAATAAAACTTATCTTATTTTATTATAATTATTAGTTTTTGGATAAAGGGGTCAAAAAGACCCATAAAAACAAGATATAATGGGCTAAGATGTTCAAGAAAATTGTCCCTTGCTTAGTTTCATGTTAACTGTTTAGAACCGATGCTTGAATGAATTTTCATTCATACCCCGTGTGGTCCCAATCTTGCTAAGCATATACTTATCCCCAGATCGGAAATTCTAATGAATTCAAGTCTGTTGAAGATGCAGGCCATTCTTGCCAAGGTATAAAATCCGTAAAATTTGTTCGACACCAGTCTTGAATACTTTTAGCTTTGTGAGATGAGGCACTGTCTTGTTAAAAGCAATAATAGTCATTTCCATACGATTTTCGGACATTTTCTAGCATATGACCCTGCAACACGTTTTAAATATAGTAGCCTCTATTAATTTGGACTCCCCGATCAATGAATAGCAGTGGTAGCTTGCTTCTAAGCGATATCGCACCCCGTACCTTGACAGCTGAATTACTTTGAAGCCGTTGTATGGCTAATTTGTCCAATGGAATGTCCCTCAATGAATCACCATAAACACTATGGTTTTGACTATCTATTTTGACTATGGTGACTATCTTGCAATTAGAAGCCATGCCAAGCTAGAAAGTCCCTGCATTTTTTCACTCAAGCTTTTTTCTGGTTATCGGTTAATCCGTGAATTTTTTTATTTTTTGTAGGCCTTCAATCCAAGATCATGTCGTAGTATACGACTCGTTGATCGTCGGGATATTTTAAAATCTTTAGCGAGTTTACTGGATTACGCTCACGAACGTTTTTAATTATATTTTTGACGCGAATAGATAGTTTTCGTCCAGGCTTAGCCCTGGTTGGTGAAAACCCCGTTTCTTTGAAACGCTTAATGGTCCGTGATATAAACTTTACATTGATATCTAAATGTTTCAGCTTCTTAAATATCTCGCACGGTCGGAATTTTTGCTTCTATAAACTTATAACGAGCTGGCGTTTTGCGTCCATTGCTTAAAACAAAATATTTACAATAGAAACAAAAGATATCAAGAATTCAAGACGAATAAACTCTCAAGAAAAAAAAAATAATGATGTGAAAAAAAGTTCCGTTATATTTAAGTAAAATGCTGATACAAAGCTAGGACCCTTTATCTGCCAAACCCAAAAGTACAAGAAGGTCACAATATGTCTTCTGAAATCGCTTTGGCATATTAACTGATTGTTTTCTTCTTTTTATATCCTACACCCTGGGTATATTCACTTTGTCCTTCCGTTTGTAACGTAGAGAAGGAGACGTGGCAGATATGGAAATGTATATATCTTCTTGATCAGCGTCACCTCCTAAATCGATATAGCCATGTCCGTCTGTCTGGCTGGCTGGCTGTGTGTTGAAATACACTTTTTGGGAAAACTAATCAAGATAATTCAATGAAATTTGGTACACTGCCTCCGTCGTCAAAGATAGCTCGTGGAATTGAAAATGTGCAAAATCGGTCAACGGACACGCCCACCGCCCATACAAAATATATATTCAAAATACAATTTTAGGAGTATTTTTCACGACAGTGCAACCAAAATACACATAAATACTACACATTGTAAGTGTAAGCTCAAAAAAAAAACTGAACGAATACGGACAAGAGGGCGTGGTACCTCCCATATAAGCAAAAGCTTCAAAACGTTATACTGAAAGCGTTTTTTGAAATATTCAAACCCAATTTGACTCAGACACTAAGAATTGTAAATGAAAGCTCCCAACAGAAATTGGGTGAAATCGGACTAAGGGGCGTGGCACCACCCATATAAGCAAATGTTTCAAAATGCTGTACTAAAAGAGGTTTTTGAGATAATCCAACTAAATTTCACTCAGACACTAAAAATTATAAATGCAAGCTCTGAACAAAAACTGAGTGAACTCGGACAAGAGAGCGTGGCATTTCCCATATAAGCAAAATTTTTAAAATACTTTAGTGTATTTATTTTTTGGCCAGGCCAAAAGTTACACCCTTACTAGTTTAATCTAACGCATACACAAAAAACAAAAATCAATAGCCAACAAGAAAGCACTTTTTATCAAATACTTCTTTTTCTTTATTACAAATGTAGTATGTGTATGAAAAAAAAAATTGCGTGCATATAGTCGAAATACTTTTTTAATCTAAAGAATACTTTTCACTTTTTGAATTAACATATTTCAATAAATAATCAATAACCATTTAGAACTCCAACTCATCACTGACATCAATGTTTAAACAATTGACCCAAAAACGATCCTGGGTTTTGTAAAGATGACTCTGGTAATTTCCAATGGAATGGTTTTCATCTGGATAGACCTGCAAGTAAATAATTAAAAAAGGAAATTTAGAGAAAAAATGTTGAAATTATCTTAAATGCTTGGAAGCTTACCATCTCTTCAAAAAGTATATCTTGTTGTTGCAACATTTTAGACAACATTAGGGATTGCTGGTAATGTACATTATCATCCCCTGAGCCATGCATGAGCAAAAAGTCGTGTGTACGGAAATTTTTCAAATCATTGAAGACAGCGGTATTCACATAATTCATTAAATTGTCTTGTAAAGTTGGTAAGCCCATATAACGCTCAGTGTAAATGGTGTCTAGAAAATAAAAAATAATTAATTCGCAATAAATCAGCGCACAAAAATTATCATTTATATTAAAACCTACCATAAAACAACCATGATGTTACAGGTGCAACAGATACACCACACTGGAAGACACGATCATCATCAGCGGCCAAGGTGCGTGCAGTCATATAACCACCATAACTCCAACCCCAAATGCCAATGCGTTCACGGTCAATGTAGGGGAACATTTTTTGTAATTCTTTTGTAACAAAAATTTGATCTTCCACCTCGTGAATTCCCAAGATGTTGTTTACGGAAAATAGCGTTTTCTTCCCCTTATTGCCTGTACCGCGTCCATCGATGTAAGTATAGATGACTTCACGATTTGTTGTCATATACATATCGAAACCACCGACAAAATTATTCGTAACTCGCACTGAATCTGGGCCACCATAGACGTATACAATCATGGGATACTTCTTGTTAACATCTAAGTTTGGTGGCAATTGCATTTTGGCAAAGCCCACTGTACCATCGGCTAGTGTGACATTTAAATATTTAACTGTGGGACGCAATTTATTTGACAACTTTTCACGGAATGCTGAATTGGCTTCCCATGTTTTTACCTCATCGTTAGTCTATGCATATAAAAAATTATTAGCATTGTATACCACATATATCAAGGGTCGTTTAAAATTGTCTATACCTCGATGTTCTGCCACTCCAGGTATTTTGATGCAATGTTATTAACTGAAGCGCAAATATACAGAAAAAGTTTTTTTTAAATTGGTCAACGAGCTAGTCGAATTTCGATTACCAAATGGTCGTCACATGTTTTTTGTATCAATAAAAAAAGGATTGACAAAAATTAAATAAAAAACTGAGTATGCAGTTAGAATCCCGATTATATCTAGATTCTTCCAGTTAATGTATTTTTAAGAATAAATAAACGGGAGTCCAACTACATACTCAGTTGTTCAGTTAATGTTTGTCAAAGCTTTTTTTTTTTTTTTTGATACACAAACAATGTAAAGATCATTTGGTAATCGAAGTTCGACACTGAAAATCGATTCTGTATAAGTATATGAACCCCAGTGAATAACTTTGCATAAAAAAACCTTTAGTGGGAGTACATCGAGATATAACCAAGTTTAAACGACCCATGTTATGATTTATCAAGACTTACCTGCGTATTAAATATTTTTGTATAGCTTGGATTTGGTCCAGCGCAAGACACTGTATAATATGAATAACTTTTACTAAATGACGCAGATGCACTGGTGCATAGATCACCATCAACATCACGCAAATTACATGTCAAGCAGTCATCATTACGGAAAATGTGATAAACTGAAGGATCCCCTGGTATGGTAGCTCGATAGTAACTGTAATCAAATATTAATAATAAATATATATAGTAGTTTTTATAAAGAAATATGTTTTAGATTTCCTAAACTTACAGTTTATCATTGACCTCATCATAACCATAAACACTTAATACAGTAAAATTACCACGAGACTTCCATGTATTTTCTCCAGTAGTCAGATTGAGGTTCCACACTTGAAACCAATTATCTATCCAATATATAAAATAGCATCCCTGGCCATTTTGTAAACAACGTGGAGTACCAATTTTTATCCAACCATCGGGCTCTTCAAATCGTTTTACCTTAATGAAGGGAGGAAGAATTAATAAATAAACATTTGAAAGTGATAAAAAATTTAGCGACAGAATTATATTCAATGAAAAAAAATCTTCTATCGCATTTGTCGATAAACAACCAATATTCCCATGAAAACACTCAGCTGCATTCTCTTTTACGATAGAATACAGAAAAATGATATCAAATAAACGTATTGCTACCTCTGCGCAACTTTTGCCCTTAAAAAAAAAGCTTCGTTCAACTTAACTTTACCACTTTTAGGTTAAGTTGAAGTCGCCCTTCTTCAATCAATCAATTAGACTGATTCAAAACAAACGAAAATCTTATAGATGGTATCAAGAAATTGAGCTAAGAATTTCTTCAAATTTGTTGCGGGTCAGCGGAATTTATTCCGAGCATTTTTGAAATCGTGATTTTGCCTAAAACTATGAGCGATCTTTTAATGACCCTTAAAAAAATTAAAAAAATTATTAACTAATTTTTTTGACAAAATGTCTTTGATTTTCAGCAATAATCGTTTTTTTTTTTAGTTTCAGTCTAATCTACACAATGTGATATTTTACACTAGCTGCACAAAAAGTGAGCCACACAATACTGATTTAAAATTTTACTCAATAATGAGTAAACTCTCAAAATGTATAAATAATGAGAAAATTTTACACATTACACACCATTTATAAATTATGTGAGAGAATATAACACATTTTCAAGCAAAACTTTGACACAATACTGTGTGAAATTACACACAGCTTTTTTTAATGTTTATTTCGTTAAGTTTATTAAAGAAGGGTTTCTCCGAGCTCTAAGTCTGTCTAAAAAAGAGTTCAAGAGATTATTGTCTATAACCTCCATGTAACTTCGGCAAATGGGTTTGAAAGATGTACCTAGCTTTTCATCATAATTGTCGATTGTCCAGTGCTTCGCGTAAAGAGGGAGCGTATGGCGTATGCACTGTACAAAATTTTCACATTGAATCTGTGTAAAATGTTGAGCATTGTCACCGAGTCACACAAAGCTGAAGGAATGTCGCAAAAAGAAAGTCAATATTTAGTGAACTAATTAAAAACTAGTAAGGGTGTAACCTTTGGATTGGCCAAACATTGAATACCCTACACTGCAGTATTTTGAAAATTTTTCTTATATGGGAGGTGCCCTCTTTTCCGAGTTTACCAAGTTTTTTCTCAGAGTGTGCATATATGTATGTATGTATGCAATTTCCTTTAACTCCTAGGAGGAGCATATGGCCAATATGAAACGTCTCCATTTGTTGCGATCCCTTGCGATGACTTTGATCTCTTACCACGACTTTCCCGATTCTTGTATTTTCATTTCCAGCGACCTTTTCCAGTTGGTTTTGAGTCTACCACGTCCTCTACTGCCTTGTGGATTCCACTC
This sequence comes from Calliopum simillimum, assembly GCA_951812925.1. Taxonomy (NCBI): domain Eukaryota; kingdom Metazoa; phylum Arthropoda; class Insecta; order Diptera; family Lauxaniidae; genus Calliopum; species Calliopum simillimum. The sequence goes on along the minus strand of OX638369.1, from coordinate 87,539,212 downwards.
AAGAGCCTAACGACAAACTTCGCTGTGTGGTTTCCGGAGAGTGTGACCAATCCATCTCTATTTGCGCAGGTTAACCTCATTTGCTATAGCCCTCTGATTGCAATTTTGATGTAGCTCAGCATTTGATATTGGTTGCAGCTTGTTCGTTGTTCAGTAACAAGCCATGTTTCGCACCTTCGATTTCACATTCGAATCAAAAATGCGCACATTCGTTTTAGTGGATATAACGGAGGAAGACTATATTTTGTTCAGTTGAGCAAACGCGCCTTTTGCTTTTGCTATTCTTGAGTTGATATCCTCTTTTGCTCCACCATCAATGGAGATAATTCTGCCTAAAAACGTGAAGCTATCGACGTTTTTGATATTATCACTGCCAGTTCTAAACGTGATGTTATTCCTGTTTTCGTTTAGCTTCATGCTTTTAGTCGTGGATACGTTGATTTTTAGGCTGGCCTTTTGTGATTCCAAGACATGGTCTTCAATTTTGCTTTGCATATCTGAGTGTTTGGACGATAAGAAGCAAATGCCGTCAGCGTAGTCGATATCTTCTAGGTGTTCGGTAAAGTTATATTGGCCTTATTAAGAGCTTTATCTAGGATATCGTTAAGAACGATAAGAAAGAGTGATGGTGATAGTAGGTACCCCTGCCGTACGCCTGAATTAGTGGTGAATGTCGGTGACAACAACTCGTTGTGTAACACACTGCACTTAAGGCCTTCATATTGTGCACGTACTAAGTTTATGGCCTTTTCGGCTATACCTCTTCGCTGCAGTGAAACCCAGATGTTTTCTTGGGAGACACTGTCGAAGGCAGTGCTATAGTCTACGAAGAAAAGTTGAAGCGCAGCACGCCACTCACATGATTGTTCGATAATTATTCTAAGGGAGTTGATTTGATCCACGCATGATCGGTTTGGCCGAAATCCTGCTTGTTGCCTTCGGATGGCGGAATCAAGTTTGTGTACCCTGCTTTGAAGCACTTTTGTCAGTACTTTTGATGGTACTGAGAGCAAAGTTATTCCTCTATAATTTTGGCACTCGCTTAGGTCACCTCTTTTCGGCAATTTGACTAGCATGCCATGTAGCCAATCTTCTGGCAAACGCTCTTCGCTCCAGATTCTGGAAATCAGAGGATGAACAATCTTAGCTGATGTACTCGGGCATTCTTATAGCAGTTCGACTGTTATTTGGCCTTGTTGTTTTTCATGCTGTGGATAGCTTTCACTATTTCATCGGTTGTAGGCGGTTGTGTTTGTATTCGACTACTACTGCGAGTCACTGTGACAGTTGTATTTGGTGATTCTGGTTGCGGGAATGTGGTAGATGGGGGGTTCAGTATATCACAAAAAAATACTCCTTACATCTCCTTAGTTGGTCGTCGAGGGATGTTAAGAGATTTCCGTTTTTGTCTTTGATAGGGCGATTCTGTTGATGTTTTCTGCCAGATCGTACGCCGGTGATATCGTAAAACTGCCTGAGATTTTGAGTATTAGCAGCGCTTTCGGCTTCGCTCGCGAGGTCGTTATACATTCTTCTTTTGTCTTGTCTGCATTAACACCTGACTTCTTTATTGAGAGAGTTAAAGACCTTTTCGGCGTCGTTTTTTGCGCTCTAGTTTTAGCGGCATCTCTCAGTTCTTTCGCGCTTTATCAAGACACCACATTTCCTCGCTCATCCAGTGTTTCTTTTTCGAGGGTTGAAACCCAAGTATTTTATCACTAGAGTCTAAGAAAGCAGCCTAAGCGGCAGTCCATGATGTTTCAATGCTTCCATCACAATCGATCGGGGCTGTTTTAAGTTATTCAACGATATCGGATATCGATGCGGATATCGTAGTTCTTTAGCTTAAGCACGTCGAATTTTTTTGCCACAGATTGTTCACTGGGGCGTTTAATAGAGGCAAGTTTTAGTCAAATGACCGTGACGAGAAGATGGTGATCTGAGCCTAAGTCAGCGGCCCTCTTTACTCCTACGTCCAGAAGACTCCATCTCCATTTTCTGCCAATGCAGAAGTGGTCGATTTGGTTTTCAGTGTGCATATATAATTCTTAGTATTTGAGTGAAATTTAGTTCGATTATCTCAAAAAACGTCCAAGGAATACGTTTGAATTTTTTTTTTTCTGAAAAATTACGTTTTTTACTCAAAAGGGAGGAATTTTACGAAAAAAGTGCACATGTCATAAAATGCTTAGAATCATCCAAGAAACAAGTGTGAATTTTTTTGGTATTTTTTTTTTTCTTTTTTTTCTGACAAATTTATTAAAAATGACGTTAAAAATTTTTCAAAAAAATTTACACGTATTCCTTGAACAATTCTATGAAATTTATGCCACGTACACTTTTTTCGTAAGATGCCTTCCTCTTGAGTAAAAAAAGCGTTTTGCCTTCCATGGGGCTGCTAACGTTTAACTGACTGACCGACAAAATTGTTTTTTATATGCAATATATAATCTGTATAACAATTTTCAGCCTTTAGAAATTAACTTGATCACCATCGAAATTATGACATGTTTGAGACCATATATCAGCCGCCTGTTCTACAGTTCTGACTGACCGACTGTTTATGTGTGTACACAATTACTATAACCAACTGTAACAAAACCAGCTTTTAGAAACGCAAAGTCGTTTTTAAGCGCTTTCTCTCCGGCTATACGCTTTAAATTTGAGACAACTCCACAGGAAAAGGAGTTTAAAAAACTGAGATTATTTGCCCCAACGTCACAGTCCATTTTAAAGCCATAAGGGTATTTGGTTTTCCATTTTCTCAAAATTGGGACAGAAGTATAATTTCGGGGAGTTCGACCAGGAGATTGTCTAAAAATTTCTATTATACGTTTATTTGGAAGTTGCATAATAAAATATTTGTGTGGTCTTTATTCCAATATTGCTCTTTTGATTTCACTTTAATTATCCCTATCTATCTATCTCAATTCATTTTCCTCCTACCCATATCTTTAAAAACACCACACCATCAAATTTTACAATTCTTTCACGAATACTGAAAAACCACACTTCCCAAAAGAATAAAATGAAATTGAAAATATCTTCTTACCTCATGGCAATCACCAGTAACAGTACACGACTGTAGTGTGCTGATATTTTGGCGACGATTTAGCCAGGTGATCAATATATCTGTGTTATTAGCCCATGCAACATTTTGCAAAATATGATCTGCAGTTACAATCGCAACAGGAGCCTTAACTAACACCGAACTTGGCTCAACTTTACCCAAATCAAATATTCTCACAGCCACTACAGGATTTGGTGTACCAGGTTTTGGATATTTTAATTCGATTTCCTCAGGATATTGATTTTCGCCATACATAGCGTATGTGAATGTTTTCACCTCAGTGTCATTAAAGAAACCAACTGCCAATTTATTGCCATCAGGCGACCACCACATAGCGCTGCCACTGCCTAATACTTCTTCCTCATAAACCCAATCAGGTACACCATTATAAACGATGCCATCGACACCACTTTCCGTAATAGCTAATTCCAAACCAGCTTCAAAATGTATATGAACATTATTTTCGTAGACATAAGAGAGACGATCTTGAACCGGTGACCAACCGCAGTATTGCAGTTTAGCACCACCATGTATATGGGTAGAAGTTCTATAAAGAAACGTCACAGATGATATAAAAATTGTTATATGAAATAAATGCTTTTTATCACCTGGTCTCAATATCAAAAACATCATAGTTCGCAATGTAGGAATGGCGAAAAACTTCTGTTAAATTAAAACGTACCAAAACTTTGGCATTATCGGGTGAAAGTGTAAATGAGCCACCTCTATATAATTCCAAGAACTCATCAGATAGAAATTCACTGTCAGTATTGTTGCGAGCATTGAACTTACGTAAAGACCGATCAGAAGCGGTATAGTAGAATTCATCATCTTAAATTAGAAAATTAGAAATCATCTTTGTTAGCGCATTGACATTTCAGATAAGAAGTAAATATATGTAGTATACGTAATTGAAAGTGAACAACTTTCTATGAATGAATTATTTACATATTCATAGTACATACATATTACATAGTTTACTATTTAATTCAAAGATTATTTCCCAATCACATTCCGTATATTAAATACAAAAAATGCATCCATCGATTGCACACTTATTCAATTATTTATAATTTATTAATTGATAAGAAGCATTATCACTTTGGACATGCTGTTATAGTAAAATACATATATTTGTTTTATTCATCGTAGTGCAAGACTGTTCCTGAACAACAAAAAAACCAAAATGGATCCAAAAAGTGAGTATGCAAAAACGTTCTGTCTGCCGAATATAGACCCCGCTTAATTGACTTAATGAAAAATGCAAAGTCTTCAGTTCAATTTTTGGCGTTTTCTGAGGATTTTTCTCCATGGACTTTACGAAAGATGGTTTTTCGGTTTTGCCTTTGCCGGTCCGGAGTAGGATTAAAATTTTTATTAAACTGTATTGAAAACTGTTCAGATCTTTCCATCAGTATAATTTTTGTTACTATTAATATTGTTGATCTTTAAAAAGGGGTATTTTACATGTATTTTTCATTTGGAAACCATTTTCTTCCTATTAATTAACCGGAGAAACCAATTAAGCGGGAATCAATTAACAGGAGATTTGGGTGCATTTTTCAATGAGGATAGTTTCACTAGGCTTTTCTAATTCAATTAGCCGAGGAAATCAATTAAAAGAGGGTCGATTAAGCGGGGTCTACTGTACTAAGTATTTGGTTCATTTTTTCAAACTTTAAACCTTTTAGGAAGAAAGCACTCAAGGAAATAAAATAAAAATGCAATACCTCCCAAAATGCTCAACAAGGCTTTTGCAGTTTCCCTGTCTACAGACAACCAGGAGACTTTCTGCATACTCACTATTCAGATTCATTTTGATGAAGCATTTTTTGCTAAGGAGCAGTGTAAATGCTATCTTATACTTATGTTTAAAATCAATAGTAATTTTCTAAGGAATTGCTACTTAACATGGTATTTCCCAAGACATACCTATGGTATGTATTTGAGAAAGTCGATTATCGAATATCACACTTTTTTGGCATGCCAGGTGATTGTCAACTTTGATATGGCTTTTGTTTTTTCTCTATGTAAGGTGATTTTGAATTAACTCTCGAAGAAGCTTATAGAAAAAAGAATTTGAACTTTTTCAGGACACTATATTTGTTTTTTCTGTGATTAATTACCCATCTGCCGTCGACAGTGTCTCCCGAGAAAACATCTGGGTTTCACTGCAGCGCAAGGGTATTGCCGCAAAGGCCATAAATTTAGTACGTGCATAATATGAAAGCTTTAAATGCAGCGTGTTACACAACGGATTGTTGTCACCGAACTTTACCGAACATCACAAGATCTCGACTACGCTGACGACATTTGCCTTCTATCATCCAAACACTCAGATATGCAAAGCAAAATTGAAGATCTTGTCTTGGAATCACAAAAGGTCGGCCTAAAAATCAACGCATACAAGACTAAAAGCATGAAGCTGAACGCAAACAGGAATGACATCACATTTAAAGCTGGCAATGATGACATCGAAAATGTTGATAGCTTCTCGTACTTAGGCAGCATTATCTCCATGGATGGTGGCGCTAAAGAGGATACCAACTCAAGAATAGCAAAAGCAAAAGGCGCGTTTGCTCACCTGAACAAAATATGGTCTTCTTCCGTTATATCCACCAAAATGAAAGTGCGCATTTTTGATTCAAATGTGAAATCAGTATAACAATCCATATAACAATGGGTGCGAAACGTGGCTTGTCACTGAACAACTAATGAACAAGCCGCAAGTAATCGTCAACAAGTGCTTAAGCTGCATACTTAAGGTTTGATGGCCTCGCACTATATCAAAGTCAACGAAAGGTTTCGCGACAAATGGAGACGTTTCATATTGGCCCTATGCTCCTCTTAGGGGTTAAAGGATACATATTGTACACACATACAATTACCCATCTCTAATCAAAAAAAAATCGCGACATAAATTCTCTCCAGCACCTCAAGTGTAAGAAACTAACACATTTAACTCTTGAGTGATGATAATGACGTTAATTATATTAATATATAAATAAAGAAGAATGTTATGACGATAAGGAGATATGGCATGTTTAAATGTCAAATTGTTAAAAGATCTGCGAGCCCCTTCTTAAACCCCACTTTTTAACCATTGTACGGTATTCATGTTCGGCATCTATCTACAAAATAGCTTGAATAGCTTGCAATATATGTATGTATGTACATATGTCGTATTAAAATGTTCAATGTTTAAGTCTTCAGTCGGCGCACAATGTCGACATTTCTCAAAAGTGGTTGCGAAAATCAGTTTTGGTTTGGTGGAAGTTTGCAAATCTAATGATGCAGTTCAATAAACAAGTATGTACTCAATACTCAAGAATATAAAATTTTAATTCATTTGAAAAAGTGGTTCGCTGTGTAGAGCAGGCTCAAATTTTTCTGCAATTTATGAAAGAAAAGTTAATTTTTTTATTTTTTGATATTTGACCCTTCCGGATTTTTCCTAACAATATGTATATAATTTACAGAAAATCGAACTTCAACAAAACACTGATGTTCACCCTGCAATGCAATCTAAATGAAGTTTAGCTATGAGAATTTTCTATCCATAACCGAAAACAGAATTAAAATATCTTAAATGGTTTAGAAGTTATGATTTTTGCAACGAGAAATGCCAGATGTCGCAACTGTGCGGCGTGGCACTTATCTGATTGCTCCTCCTTTTTGACCAGTGCATGGCACTTATCTACATATGTTCGGCACCCATCTATCAAATTTCTTTAAAAATCTTTTAGAGCTTGCGAAATGTAATGTGATTAATTATCACAATAAAGTGGGCGTGTCACTTAGAGTAAGTTCGGATAATGTGGTCACCTTTTTCGTTTTTGCCAATTTCTACCAAAGTAATAGGATTAATATGGGATACCGCATATTATGTAAAATAGACCTCGGAGTTATTAGAACTCAGTTATCCTACACATGGCATTCGCTTTTTAAGTTATAGCAACAATCAGAGTTGTTATACTGGCTTTAATATGGGGTAGTTCACAATGCTCGAATGCATCACTTTTTTTAAATAACAGAGTGCAACACAAAATATTTCCCTGGGGTTTTTGGTTTTTTCATATACAGTGAATAAAAAACTTCAAAAATCGATTAAAAAAAATGTGACGTGCTAGAGAAAAACCACGAGAAACGGGTATTTTTTTTTTTAACGTCTACTTTAAAACGCTTTGCAAAATCAATGTAAGTAAGTTACTTTCATACAATAGCTCGTGCAAGAGTTATACGTCGTGGAACGTCCTACGCGAACTTGTAGGGTATTTAATTTTTGGTCAATCCACACACAAACACCCTTTCTAGTTTCTGTTGCGATAAGCGCATAGTCTAGTTTGATTATCTCACGCAAAATCTTCTCTTTCTTATAGGACTTTGAACTATTCATATTTGATGCTATATTCTATCAAATTTTAAGAAAAATTAAAATTATTACTATGCAAAGTGGAAAATGTTATTTATTGATGCTCCGAAATCCAGTTCTATTATAAAAATTTCAGAAACTTTTTTGCAAATACCATTGGAAATAATAGCGGTATTCACGATCTTGTTGCATCGTAGCAAATGCAAATTTGCAAGAGTAAATAACTGTGAGCACAAACTGTTGTAAACTGCTATTGCAAACGTTTCAGCTGTTTATTTGTTTTGCTGTCAAATACTTTTTGAATTCAAAATTTATGATATCTTATTTTGACTTGAATGAAATTTTACTGAATGATTGTGCATTATTGAGAAGAAAACCACCATTTTATTAATTACATGCATATACATATCTATTTTGTACAATCTTTACAAAATTCTTCTTTTCTTATTGGCGGCTGTACGAGTTTCTTCTCAATATTTGCTGCACTTTCCAGTCGTAATCCGTAAACGTTGAGTCGATATTGTTGTATAGGCATTAGGCATGCGCTTATTTTACGATTTTCTGATTTTCGTTCATGCCGCCCACTGAAATCCTTCTAATGGTCATAAAAACAAATACTATGAAGTTTCACGGCGATCGGATAACGATAACCCGGACCGCAAGAGAGGTCAAGGTCAAGTTGAGGTTTGAGGCAAAACATAATGAAAATTTTTTTTAAACTTAATTATCTTATAGCAAATTTAAAAACCCTTCCAATAAGCTATAATTGTTTAAAATCGGGTAATAAATACGAATTCTATGAATTTTTCTTTTATCGACATTAGCAAAATTGCCGCAAAATGCTATTCTACTACTTATGGTATTTTGCGCAATTTTTTTAATGCCGCAAAAGAAAAATGATTAGAATTCGTATTTATTACCCGATTTTAAACAATTATAGCTTGTTGGAAAGGTTTTTAAATTTGCTATAAGATAAAGTTATGCTTTGACTAATTTAATTAAGTTTAAAAAAAATTTTCATTATGTTTTGCCTGAAACCTCAACTTGACCTTGACCTCTCTTGCGGTCCGGGTTATCGTTATCCGATCGCCGTGAAACTTCATAGTATTTGTTTTTATGACCATTAGAAGGATTTCAGGGGGCGGCATGAACGAAAATCAGAAAATCGTAAAATAAGCGCATGCCTAATAGGCATATATCAATGTGCTTAACCCATTAACGCCCAGTGGTACCATACGGCACCCATTTTCCATAGAAACATTTTTTTCCAAAAATATAGTTTGAGCTCAGGTCTTTAACTCCTAAAAATTTCAGCCTTCTATCTATCGTGTTTCCCGTTGGGCATTGATGGGTTAATGCAAACATTACGTAGAAATCTCTGTTAATTAAACCAAAACGAAATAATTTAAATTTAATTGTATTTGTTTACATTTTAATTTCAATTTGTAACAAAAACGGTTATCAAAAACCTAAGTCATTAAGCACTTGTGCCAATCACAAATGAAAAAAATAAAATCAGTCACAATAGACTATTGGAAATCAATCGTGCAATAGGTTTTTGTCTTGCAAATTCGGTCTTGCTTACAAGACTTTTGCTTTTGAAAATTCAATAGAATTTGTTTTTGTAATTTAAAATAATTTTGTATTTGCTACGATGCAACAAGATCGTGAATACGGCTAATATATCTGAAATGACTTGACAACACTTTAAACATTGATTGAGTAATAGTGAACTTAGATTGGTCATTTTATCTCCCACAAATTAACATGATTTCCACAGGCCGGCAGGCAGGCAGACAGATAGACAATATCGACTCAGGAGATGACGCTGATCAAGAATATATATACTTTTCCATATTTGCCACGCCTCCTTCTCTGTGTTACGAACGGAAGGACAAAGTGAATATACCCTGGGTGAAGGGTATAAAAATTAGATTTAATATATATATATCTAATTTAAATCTAATTTTTATATAAAACCCTAACCTAACCTAACGTAATGTAACGTAACGTAACGTAACGTAACGTAACGTAACGTAACCTAACGTAACGTAACGTAACGTAACGTAACGTAACGTAACGTAACCTAACCTAACCTAACCTAACCTAACCTAACCTAACCTAACCTAACCTAACCTAACCTAACCTTACCTAACCTAACCTAACCTAACCTAACCTAACCTAACCTAACCTAACCTAACCTAACCTAACCTAACCTAACCTAACCTAACCTAACCTAACCTAACCTAACCTAACCTAACCTAACCTAACCTAACCTAACCTAACCTAACCTAACCTAACCTAACCTAACCTAACCTAACCTAACCTAACCTAACCTAACCTAACCTAACCTAACCTAACCTAACCTAACCTAACCTAACCTAACCTAACCTAACCTAACCTAACCTAACCTAACCTAACCTAACCTAACCTAACCTAACCTAACCTAACCTAACCTAACCTAACCTAACCTAACCTAACCTAACCTAACCTAACCTAACCTAACCTAACCTAACCTAACCTAACCTAACCTAACCTAACCTAACCTAACCTAACCTAACCTAACCTAACCTAACCTAACCTAACCTAACCTAACCTAACCTAACCTAACCTAACCTAACCTAACCTAACCTAACCTAACCTAACCTAACCTAACCTAACCTAACCTAACCTGACTCTGTGTAAAAATAAACATGTAGTCGAATCGAATGTAAGGTCAAAGATCACTATAAGAAAATTCATATTATTATTATTGCTTTTACTAAAAGACTATGAGTTAAATCAATATCTAAAATATCTTTTGTGCATAGTGATGAGCAAAACTAGCCTAAGGATAGGTCTTGGTAACTTTTGGAGACCAAGATGAAGACCAAGATTATAATCATCAATACCAAGACTGCTATTCGATATGGGTGAGTTATAGTTTGGAGGTGTGTCCATTTTTGAGCATTAAATCATCTGTTTCGAAAAAATATGGTTTGAAAATTTTGAATGCTCAGTAATCTTTAGAATCTTTTTCATGAACAAGACCGATACCAATATTTAATGCCCAAGATCAACGCCAAGAATTAATATCAAAATTGAGACCAAGAGTCAATATTCATGATCACTATTAATGCAGCCCCTTTCCCAATCAAAGCAGTTCTAGACTATTTATAAATCTCTGATTTGCCAGTTCCGATCAGACTTCTACATCTTATAGCGGTAGAGCAAGTAAAAAAGCTTTCAAAATCTTTAAAAGAATTAAAATTTGACTGTGAAGTGTTCTGCGTATGAATGTGTTCTACCTTTGATTCAATGTAGATTTTAATATCTTCTTGCTTAACTATTTTGGCTTCCATCTTAACGTGTCAAAAGGTCAACCTCCAATCTTATCACTGATGTTTTTTCGACATGGTTATGGTAGGTAACTTGTCACCAGTCGGAAAATATGAAAAAGTAAACGAAAACCACTTCTTCTTGCAAATTACAGGACAGGAAGAAATAACACTGTTCGACAATTTCGAACTTTTTTAAAAATACCCGTTTCTCGTGTTTTTTCTCCAGCACGTCACATTTTTTTTTAATCGATTTTTGAAGTTTTTTTATCCACTGTACATGAAAATCCAAAAATACCGCATTCTTGTGTTAAATCGATGAATTAAACTATATGATCCTTACATCTGAGGTGCATCATGTGTTGAGCAAACTTATGCAGGATATTGCGGGGAATATTTTATTATAAAATTTTAACCCTGTTTAACCCCTACATATGGGTTTTTAAGAAAAGGACAAAAATGACACCCAAAACAGGGAAATATTGAGGCAGTATGTACTACAGAAATATTTGCTATAAAATTTCACTACTAGTTTTTAAACACGTAAAGGTCGAAATTTGAGCCCGAAACAAAAAAATCGTTAAAATCAATAAGGACTTTTCACATTGCATATTAATTACATTCCTGACGCGCTTACCTTAAGTTTAAAGAATTTTTCGTCTTTTGTAACACTAAGTGAAATTTTTTGGAGGTTATTTTTGCCAAATTGTTTAGCCCATTGTGGCTCAGTTTTAGAAAAAGGGGTCAAAAAGAACCATAAAAACAGGATACAATAGGTTAATGTGTTCTAGGAAAATAATCCTTGTGTGATTTTGCTTCCGGGATAAAATTTAGCTTTTTTAGTGTTCAGCAACTAGTAGTGAAATTGTATAGCAAATATTTCTGTAGTACATACTGACTCAATATTCCCCTGTTTTAGGTGTCATTTTTGTACCTTTTTAAGAAAAGGGCAAAAATAACCCACAGGTTGGGGTTGTACAGGGTTAAAATTCTGTACAAAAATATTTTCCCGCAATATCCTGCATAAGTTTGTTGAACACATGATGCACCTCAGATGTAAGGATCATATATGTAGTTAAATTCATCGATTTAACACAAGAATGTAGAATTTTTGTTTTTTCATGTACAGTGGATAAAAAAACTTCAAAAATCGATTAAAAAAAATGTGACGTGCTGGGGAAAAACCACGAGACACGGGTATTTTTTTAACATCTACTTTAAGAATTTCTTGGGTTTTCTAATGTGTTTTTTTTTTTTTTTTTTGTCAAACAGTATAATAGGCAGCACAAAAATAGTGATAATAGGACTTTGTTCGGTTTGATTATATTTAGATGAAAAGCCTGTTTGAAATCCTAGCTGATCCTTTTCGCGAGATAATGCATTTTTACAAATTTTTCAAGTTTTGGTTGAGTGTATTCTTTCTCAAATGATTCAAAGTTTCAAAAATATGGATCAAGCGCTCAGTATGTAGAAAAGCGGAAAATTTTACCCGCTTTCTTTCACAAGATGGAATTTTGTATAAATTTTTTGGACTTTTTATTAAAAAAGTTAGTTTTCTCGTATTTAAAAAAAAAAAAATAACGTAATACAAAAACAAAGGTAGCCTACTAGTGGAGTGCTTGTAACTTTTAACCTTTATCTTAACCTCAATATCTTCACGAAATTTCATTCGATTTGGCTTAGCATAGGCTTAAAATGTTTGCAATTAAATGTGCCTTTGAATAAAATTGCTAAAGTAATGTATTTAAAAACAAAACATGCCAAAAACAAAGTGTTTCATATGAAGTTGATATGAAAAATTTGTGAAATTTCTAAATGTTTCTGCCATAACTCAATCCGCAGCATAAGCATTGGTATACTCGATAGCAGCGAAATTAGTCACTCTTCGTAAAGTTGTAAAAATATAGCCGATTGGACGTTATACAAATATATTGATGTATATCATGCTAAGTATAAGCTCGAAAATATAAATTTTTGAATAACTCGGGAACGGGCAAAAGAAAAAAAAAGAATTGCGTTTTGAGATAACCTGACGTAAATAAAAAATAAAATTTTTCCTTTATTTTTGGAGTTCTATACCAGAGTAAGTTAACTTTTTTCTAACAGTTCTTTTCCTTTAAAATTGTTTTTGAACTGTATCGGCATCTTTCTTTTCCACCGCAATTTTTAGCCAATTGAATTGTGCCAAAAATGTCAAAAATATGGCAACACTCGGTTGCAAATGGCACGTTATGGGCATAATAAGTTTAAACGATAAGATTTCCTTAACTATACAAAAGATTAGATTTCGATCGCTTTAGTTGATTAAGAAGTTAATAAATCAAAGAAATGGGTATTTCGCGAAATAGGCACGAGAACCACTTACAGATATATGTGTGTGTATTAAAAAACTACCCACATATACCTAACGAAATTTTTAAGCTAAAAAAGAAATAAAATTAAGTGACATTTGCTTACCTGAGATCCATGTACCATTGAAACCGCGTATCTGTGATGTTATCATCAGAGCTTCTATCAACTCCCATTTGGTTTTGGTGTCATCTTGCTCTCTGATGCTCGCAGCATCTGCAGAATACAGTGCAACACTTAGAATGAAGCCAACAAAGATCAGTAATCTTTGAGTTATTGCCATTATTTTAATGCAACTTTTTCCGGTTTAATTTTTTATTATTTTTTTATTTTTTTTGTTTTAATCTAATTTTTGTATTTTGTTGGTTAATTATTTAACTTGTTCCACTACACCACCGCACACTTGAATTTACTGGTTGATTTTTTGAAATTCTTTTAATTGTGCCGCTGTTACACCTTAGAGCCGCTTTCAGATCTTTCCGGCTCGGCGTTGTGTTAACAACTGAGCGCGAATTTTTTTAAATTTAAATATTTCAATGCTATCAAAACTTATCGCTCGCTCAATGATGATACGCATTAATACAGTGTTGCCAGAATGTGTTTTTTTTTTTAACTATTCCATGATAATGTTCGACAGTGTGTTTTAATGTGTTTTGGTTTATTTTTTTAAATAGTCCCCGAAAATTTTAAAATTTTGATGAGTTGCAATGTATTCTTCCTCCTCATGCTCTAAACTAAATTGACTGCAACACTTACAGTAACTAAAATAGATATCATGCAACTTATACCTTCAACAGAATAATAACCCGTAACAAATATACGCCATTCTGAAAGAGTATCATAATACGTAGAGTACTATTTACGTTTCAGGAACTGGCAACACTAATATCAATAGCTAATATCTGGCAACACCATAGTAAAGTTTGACTTTTCTTAGCATAAACGTACTAACAACGTTTCGATGTACAAGTGCTATTTGTTTTGATTACAAAGAGTTAAGAAAATCAATTTGGAGAGCCTTTTTTTGAGCGATTGATAAATTATGGAGTATCCAACGAGAACAAATTTTTTTTACAACTAAGTGTTCATGCAAAATCGAATGTATTGAAGTGGAACTAATGTGCAAGGATGCCTCTATCTCACAATATGTCACACGGCGATCTTGCATTATCAGTTTAAGCACAGCATCGATGTTTTTTGGTACAACAACCGATTTTGGACGACCTTTACGGAATTCGTCGGCGACCGAACTACAACCACGATTGAGTTCACTATACCAGCGATATACTGAAGTTTTTGATGGTGTTTTATCGCCATACAAAGAACTGAGTTCATCGACACATTCTTGTTGAGATAATTCACGTCGAAAGTTGTGAAAAATAATACAGGTTTACAAAAAAAAAAAATGTCATGGCGTTTTGACCCGACTATGTGTTTCCTAGAGAATTTGACGTCCTAAATCCGAATCCGGGGTCAGTTTTTTTCCAGAACGTCTGAGGAAAAATATTTCAAGGTCATATGGAGGTCATGTGTCGTTTAGTGATAAATTCGCTAAAATTCTGAAACTAATTTTTTGTCATTAAGCTCTTAGTAATTAAAAATACTATGTGATCAAAAAGGATATCTCGGACCTAGTTTCGGAGATATAGCCATCGGAATATCCGGATATATCTTCTATGAAAACCGCTATAAGTTGGGAAACCCTGGATGGATTTGTAAAATATTGGTGTCATATGAAAGGTATATTGACAGCCTATAAAAACGCTCTGAGCATATTTTCTATTAGATTCATAGTTTTCGAGATATGACCTTTTTTGAAATTTTGTGAAATTACAACAGCAAATAAATCAACAACAACAAAATACCTTTCATATGGCACCAAAATCCATCCAGGGGTTTCCAACTTATAGCGGTTTTCATAGAAGATATATCCGGATCTTCCGATGGCTATATCTCCGAAACTAGGTCCGAGATATCCTTTTTGATCACATATTCTTTATAAGGACTAAGAACTCAATGATACAAAATTAGTTTAGAATTTTAGCGAATTTATCTGTAAACGACAAAATGGGGTTCATTTTGACCTCCTTATGACCTTGAAATCTTTTTTCTCAGACGTTCTGGAAAAAAACCGACCTGGGTTTCGGATTCAGGACGTCAAAGTCCCTAGGTAACACATAGTCTGGTCAAATCGCAGTGACATTTTTTTTTTTTTTTTGTAAATCTGTGTAATCCAACGAAAACCTTCTCTTGAAATTTCCATTTTTTAGCTAAATTGATTTTCTTAAGTCACTGTAAACAAAACAAATAGCACTTGTACATCAAAATGTTGTGAGTACGTTTGTGTTAAAAAATGTCAAATTTTATTATGGTGCTGCCAGATTTTAGCTATCTACATTAGTGTTGCCAGTTCTCGAAACATAAAAAGTACCCCTCGTAATTTTCAAAAATTTTTTAATTTAAATCAACAAAAGTTGGTAAAGGCGTACTTTCGTGAATTTTTAACTTTTTTAGATTGGTATATTTCAGAGGAAATTGAGTTATTTTATATAAACGAAAGTGAGTATTGTATGAAAATAATATTACTTCAACTACTTATCAGGTCTTGTAGCTCAGGAAATTTCCTACAGAAATACGTCAGAAATATTTTCGTACGACTTGTAGTTTAGGAGATATTCCAATTATAAGTTAACATTAAAATGTCTTCCTTTTTAAAAGTGCGATTTTTTTTCAGCGACTCATGTTCTGAAAGATAATCTTTAAGAACTGTAAAGGTTTCAAAAATAGTAGTTTTTGAAGGATATCTCCGAATCAGTGTGTCATACGATAAAAAGTAACAGGACCTATTTTGTGGAAAATCACTTTTGGGGCGTGAAGACAATTCATGGAGTGCGCGACACATTTAAAAAAGCCTTTGAAAATAAAGAAAACATACAAAAAGTAGACCCCTTTTTCTTTAATCAAGGCAAAATATATATCTTATTTTATCCCGATCTTCTTATTATGACAATTTAACACCATAATAAGATGGAATCGGATTTGTATTCTAGCAAACCAAATTGGCTATCGATTCCAATCTGTTTTACTGGAAAGATTGATTTCAATTTGAAGTTAAATAAATAGTGCAACAAATTGAGACAAAAAAATTTTCATTGAAATCTCGATGACTTTTTTTTGTTAATTTTCGATAGCTGATTCCGAATCTAGCAACGGTTTTTTGTATCAGGTCTCTGGTCCGAATTATCCTTGATTTAAAAA
This sequence comes from Calliopum simillimum, assembly GCA_951812925.1. NCBI lineage: Eukaryota > Metazoa > Arthropoda > Insecta > Diptera > Lauxaniidae > Calliopum > Calliopum simillimum. Next base: position 87,522,846 of record OX638369.1, on the reverse strand, counting down.
AAAAAACTTTTTACTGACATATAGTGCATATCTAGGGAGTTGTGTAGTTCAATTTTGTTAACGGCACCAAATAGCCATGATCTTCCTTATTAAACCTAATTCTTCAACTTTTCAAATTGGATCATTGCTTTCCGAGAAATCATTCATTGATAAGGTGTCTTAATTTCATACAAATTTAATTTAGTCATTAACATAGAGTTGGATTACATTTATTTCAATAGCTGATATCTCGGAAGGTTGTGATACTATTGGAAAAGTTAAAACGTATACTACACTACTGCCTGGATGAGCGTCAAAAAAGCTGTTTCTGCTTTTTAGAGTAAAGATAACTCAAACCTTAGGCTCGATGGAGAAAAAAGGTTGCCAAATTCGGATTTAGCAACGAGAAATTAACAAAAAAAAGTTATCGAGATCTCATTCGAAATTTCGTGTTATTATATTCCGGAACTCCAAAAGTTTTAGAACATGTTAGGTTTTCTCTAGGAAATTTCCTGAGCTGCAAAATTCGGCCGCAAAATTTTCCTGTCGAAAACTGGTTTTTGCGATCTTTGAGCCTGAATAACTTATTGTGCTAACACGACATCGCAATCGACTTTTCAGACAACATTTATCATTCATAAATAATGAAAAAGCCAGTGAAAAAAATTCACTTGGAATTATTTTGCAGAAAATTTCTAATATTCTTGGATTATAAAAAAAATCACTATGATTTTTCGGTTTTTAATGTACGGACAAGCAAAAAACTTTCTGCGTACTCACTTTTTGCAGAAATCCGTAATTTTGTTAAAGCCCCACGCAATCTGGCAGCTCTGCAACATCTATGCTCTTCGCTTTTGTGGTATCTCTCTCTTATTTACTACTTATTGAATATCAATAAATATGAATTTTTATTGTTTTTATGTTTTGTTTTTTTAAGTGTACCCATGTACCATGTACTGTATATTTGCATTTTTCGGCTTCATTGCGAGTGATACTCATGTGGTTGTTGTTGTTTTCGGTTTTCCTAGATAAAGATAAAAACCCAATCTGTTGGAATAACAACAGCAGCACCACCAGCAATAACAACAAACAAACAAACAACAACAACAACCACTACTGAAAGCCGGTAAAGAAGTTACAAGCACATTGACTCTATTGATGACGCACTCATGCGAAAAATTAGTAATAAATTATAAAACTAAATGATGCTCCGTACACAGAAAAAAAAAACTGACGGGCAATATGATTATAATACCTACATAAATAATTAAAATCTGGATTTTTTTTTCCTTTTTTTTTTCATTGGGAATTAAGTCGGGCCAATGGAAATTACCAGATTTTTTTGTTGATTCAAAAACAAAATTTCAATTTATTAAAAAAGGTTTAAAAAACTTAAGTTGATATTGAGTGTATTTTGACATTTAATATAGTCTCACAGGATACGTTTTTTTGGAATCTGTTACAGTTTTTGTGGAGAACTAGCTATTCAAACGCCTGCAAAGACTGTAATGCCTACCTGACCACGCGTTCCATCGCAACGTGCCATTATATGAAAATCACTTAATCACTAGATCAAGTAACTATTAATTCAAAAATCTTCGTCGGTTATTGCTTTCAATAATTTAAAAAAATTTATGTTTTCTTTTTTATTAATTATTAATTTTATTAATTTTTTATGCGTGTGCCAATTTTTTAATACTCTACAAGTGTAGGCAGGCTGTAATGTAACCATAGATATAGTTAGAATACAGTTATCCAGTCCTGTTATATCGTTATAACGTTGTTTTTATCGCTGTTACGCAAGGATATCTCAAAAACTTTAAACTATAAAGCAATCCTGAGACGGAATTCAGAATTGGCATCGACAAATACATCAAGGATGTATATTTTTTTGGTTCTGTTTTTATTATTAAGGTCCCTTAGAAGGTCTATGAAAACCTAAACATTTTCCAAAAAGAAAGCATGAAGTGCCAACATTTTATTTTACGAAGCGTATCATTTTACTTAGGACTATTGTTTTCCGCAAAAAATAGTTTAACCTTATTCAAACGTTTGCAATTCTTCATACAAAATGCAGCTCTATCTACACTTATGAAGTATGTAAATAGCAATTTATAATTATTCATTTAGTATTATTATTATCTTTAGTTTCGGTTCATAAAAATTGGTTAACAAATGTTTATAAATTAAGTAATACAAGTATGGCAATGTGCTGTCTGCTGATTTTGGAAACACTCCTATACACTTAGAGAGACTATGTTTTCTTTACTGTTTGTTTTTTGGGAAGGGAATTTATTTCTTGAAAGGACGAAACCTTCCACATAGTAATTAAGTGGAAAAAGAGCCGCTATAAGCCAATAATTGCAAATGAGATAGAACTAAAAATTGTACTTCACAATTTTCATTTATTTTTTCGGATAGATTTCGGCCGCCGAATATCAGGTCAATTCCCTATACATGACATCTCTAATAAAAACGTACTTAGTTTTTCATTTTGTTCGACTTTTTTTTTTATTTCAAAATTTTTTACTGTGTAACGTTTGTAAATTCTATTCGAATACATACTCATGTTTGTTGGTAAACAAAATTTTTTTGTATCTGCAATGTGCAAATCCATTTAAGCGATTTGAATCGTAGACATTAAGTGGCATTAAATCACACGTTTTAATCAACGTAAGAACAGTGATCTATTTGTTTTTTTCTTAGTATGGAGTGTTTAATATGTTGATATAAAAAATATTATGAAAATTGAAATTAATTGAACTTGTTTAATTAGGTGTATTAAATATAGTCCAGTTCACAAAGCCAAAAGCAAATGGTATTTGTTCTTTATGCATGCAAAAAAGCTAACTTCTTCATAATACTTACTTATTCTTAAAGATAAATAATGAGTCGATGTAGCCATATCCATCTGTCTCGGTGGCTGAAATTTTTTTCACGGGAAAACTAACCAAGATAATTTGATAAAATTTGACACAGTTGCTTCGTCGTAAAAGTTAGCTCGTGGGATTGAAAATAAGTGGAGTTACTCAAAAATATAATCAAATCGCAATATTAAGAGCATTATTTCCTATTTGCGATATCAGAAACAAAATACTTGCATATAAATACTGAGTATAATAAATACAAGCTCTGAGACAAAATTAGGTGAATTCCGACAAGAGCAAAAACTATGCGAACTCGGACAAGAGAACGTGGTACCTACCATATAAGCTAAAGCTACTGGAGGTCGGTTCGGTTCGAATGATTTAGGATAGTTAATAAAAACATTGTGTTATCTTGCTCAGTTTTCCCAAAAAATGTACTTCCAAGGGTAGACAGACAGCCAGACAGACGGACATGGATACATCGACTCAGGAGGTTACGCTGATCAATAATATATCTACAGTTCTATACCTTCCACGCCTCCTTCTCTGCGTTACAAACGGAAGGACAAAGTGAATATACCCTGGGTGTAAATTATATAAGTTATAGCCCTTTAAATTAAAAATTTATTAAAAAAATTACTTTTTGTCTTCATGTCATAAATTTTTCAAAAAAAAAAAAAACAAATTTTGATATTTTGCTCAATATAATCATGGAAATAGAAATGATTTTAAGATGACTTCAATTCAAATGTTTCTTAATGCCATTGAGAGAGCGCTGTCATTGACTGTGGTGTTTAAGCCCAATTTGAAATTATTTGGTTATTGCATTTGATTGTATTGTATTGATCATTGATTTTTATTGAATTATTTTTTCAATTTTTTTTTTTTTTTTTTTTTGGTTTTTGTATTTTAGTGGCAATTAAGTTCGAGTCCACTCACGTTTATTCAAAAAACAAAAGATAAATCAGTAAATGAATATTAATGTTATGCATTTTAATCCGCATGTTTTGCATTTCTTATCTCAAGGTTGAAAAAAAAAAGTGAAATTATGTACATCTATACAGACGTTTTTATTACACCAATAAATAGTAGTATCATGTATGTAGAATTAGACAGATTAATACATATCTACTAAACAAAAGATTAATTAATCATTATTACAATGTCTTTATACAAGTGTACATATACGAAAGTACTTGAATATCTATTGATCATAGTTTTCTGTGCATGAACCCTACGATCATCTTAATGAGATTGGAATGAAGTGGAACATTTCTTCATATCTTGGGGCAACTTCAAATGAAGTTATGCCAAAGCTTTGAAATAATTTTACTGTTATTTCATTTGCTTCGTTCAGTAACAAAGCGGGATGCCATTTGCAAGGTCTTTGACACATTGCACAGTGGGAGAAATTGGTTATCTTGCAGAATGAAATTAATAACTCCCAAACGAAATTCGGTATATGAGCTAGTGCAAATATTGTACAAAAATTTGGTAAGTTAGGTCTTTCTTGCGCTTTTTTATTGTTCTTGTGCGAATTTTTACCTTATCGCCTCTACAAAGTGAAACAAAAGTAATGTCATAATGTGAATTGGCGGCTGTTCTACAAAAAATTAAAATAGTTAGGATCTGTTTTCACAGAAAGCTTAGTTGAAGGTGTGAAATTGATGACATTAAGTTGAAAAAATAATATCGTATATAATATATGCACATTTGTACACGACTTATGTCATTTTGAACTATTGGTTGCAAAATATCTGCCTAGTTTGCCTACTGTCAACTTATTCTCTAACTGTTTGCAATATTAATGTTAAAGCGGAATAACATTTGATACATTTGCATAATGCCATAACTCTTCTACAATGAAAGAACACAGTAACAAGAAAAACTTATTTACAGAAAGCTTTCTGAAATTTAGTACATGGTTTCGTTTCAAGTTAAAACGCAACAAATTAAAAAAAAAATTTTTTTTTTTGGTGTGTAAAATATGACGAAATCGACAATAATGATAAATACTGCTTCATAAAATTGTCCATAACTTACAAATTTTTTAACCGATTTCAATGTTCATTTTGAAAAAGTATTCAATCAGGCTATAAGTACTATTTTTGTACCATTTTAGTACAAAGATTACAAAAAATGCTTCGTGGGTTTCTTTTTCGATCTTTCAAAATATTATTTTTGGAGAACAAATTAAAATACCTTTCATATGAATACAAAATCAAGATGGAGTTATGATCATTTTAACATTTAACTAGTAAGGGTGTAATCTTTAGCCTGGCCAAACATTAAATACCTTACACTGTAGTATTTTGAAACATTTCGTTATATGGGAGGTGCCCCGACCTCTTGTCCGAGTTCACACAGTTTTTGCTCAGAGCGTGCATTTATAGTCCTTAGTATTTGAGCGAAATTTAGTTGGATTATATCAGAAAACTCTTTCAGCATAGCATTTTGAAACTTTAGCTTTTGTCTGAGTAATATTTTGTTCTTTTATCTCAAAAAATGTTTTCAGTATAACGGTTTGAAGCTTTTGCTTATATGGGAGGTGCCACGCCCTCTTGTCCGAATTTGCCAATTTTTTCTCAGAGCTTGCGCTTACAATTCGTAGCATTTATGTGTATTTGGTTGCATCGTCATGAAAAATACTCTTAAAGTTGCATTTTGAATATAATTTTTGTATGGGCGGTAGGCGTGCTAACCGATTTCGCTCATTTTGAATCTGACGAAATTTCATTGAAATATCTTGCTCAGTTTTCCCAAAAAATGAATTTCCACGCACACCCAGCCAGCCAGACAGACGGACGGCTATATCGACTCATGAGGTGACGCTTATCAAGAATGTATATACTTTTCTATATCTGCCACGCCTCCTTCTCTGCTTTACAAATTGAAGGACAAAGTGAACATACCCTGGGTGTAGGGTATAAAAACATTAAATCAACCCATACGGCTTCACAAAATTGCCCATAACTTTGACATTTCTTAACCGATTTTCATCGTCTGATCTAATTTGGAAAGATTGAGAATCTGGCTATAATCATAAAGCTTGTTGCTATTTAGCGAAAAATACGATTTTTATTTCTTTTTTAGTACCAAGATTAACCCTGCAAAGGCTGGCAGGAACTGGTACGTTATTTTACATTTTTTTTGGCATTCGGTGGTCAAAAAACTTTAACTTCTAAACGAATACAAAGTTCGTAATAAATTTTCTTGCACCCGAAGGACAAAACCTGAGTCTTCTATACGAGTCATCGTAATAAATTCTTAGATTTTTCTTTCAAATCTTTTTTGGAACGAAAAATGATTAATTCCATACATTTTACGTAAAAACTTTTAATTACTTTGGCATATCGTCGGGTTAAAACTACAACTAGACATCTACATATATTGATGTTTTGAGTTAAGTATACAGAAACATGCAGAAAGAATGGTTCTATGCTCCACTATAGTCGGTTTTTTGAAATGTAGTACCCATCCAATTTTATATAAAGTGTAAAAAGCTAAGAACTGCAAAATCCCATACAAAAAATGAATTTCAAAAATCTTAAAACGCTTTTTTCTCAAATTATGAAAAATGTAGATGTCTAGTTGTAGTTTTAACCCGACGATATGATAATCAAAAATTTGTATCGTCTAAGCGAATAAAAAATTTTGTATGTTCTTTTTTTGCAGTCATAAGAAAATTTCTGCCCCTTTAATATAAGCCTTCATCCCGATAGTGTTTCAAAAGTTAGAACCGATATCTGCATAATTTTTTTTTTTTTTTTTTCATTCGGAGAAAAATCAATGGAGCGCTTTTTGGCAAAATAAAACATGTATTTTCGAATTGTCTGTAGTTATCAAGTTTTTTGTTTCCAAGGGAGCCGTCCACAATAAACAATATCCGCTATTAGTGATGCCAAAAAAATTCGAATTCATCAAATTAAAATCGACAAAATTTGATAGTGTGTACACCGCTTCCAATATTGGTTATGCCACCATGGCTATATAAAGAGAACCAGACCTGATGGCGCATTTCTGGCTTCAGATTTGAGTTCAGCGCATTACTTAAGAAACATCTTCCACTTCTCCAGTCGAAATTTTTTTCCAGATTTGTAGACCAGTGTTATTGTTGAAATATACATACGTAAGTAATAATATCTTTTTGTCTATTTTTTTCAGATAAACGACTAGAAATTTTGTCCCATCGTATACGGGAAGAAGTGATAAAAATTTCCAAAATGACGAGGAAAACTGAAGATGGGGCTATTTTCAGGGTAGATAATACAATAGATGAAAAGTCTGTTTAAATTAAAAGCCTAGCTGGTATTTTTCGCGAAAAGGGAGTTTTCTTGAATTTAAAAAAATACAACATAATACAAAAACAAATGTATACATATAGTCTGTCCTTACTCAATTCATGATGCTGATCCAAATTCGGCCATAAAACTTCTTGCTTTCCGCAGTAGCAGTAGCAGTTGTGATACCTTCAGGAAAAAAATGACTTTAAAGAATCAATGTTTGTCCGATATAAAAATAATTTTAAATGCTTTGAATAGTTCAATCTAAATTTACAAACCGAATCTTACTTGAACTCCGATCACGCTTGCGTTTCTCATATTATGTTATCATAGTTCCCACTATTACTCATTTTGAAGTCATTTAAGTAGGTTGTATTCTAGGTTACATCGTAAAATTCAGGTTGCGCTTCTTAAAAGTACTACACGTTATGTACATATTTGAACTAGGAAGATAGGACCATATCTCTGCTTGAAACACAAAGCTTATCTGATGCTCTGTTGAAAAGTATCTGATGGCCAGGAATTTTTATAATCTAATATAAAATTATTTACTTAGAAGGTCCTCTGTATCTGTATGAAAAACTCCGTCTTAGCATTTCTGTAAGATGCAATAACCTTATCGTAACTAAGGGCAAATTTCTTTCTTCCACCTGATTGTTCTTTATCAACGCCATTAGAAGCTGGAACTCTTTGCCTAGTGATATAAAAGACTTGAGTAAGTTCTAGAGTGGACGCCAGATGGCCTTGAATATGTAATATATAAGTACCCAAAACTGAGCTCAGATTCTTATAGGTAGGCCCCCAAATTATAAGAATGAGGATGTTGCCAGGATCTGCGGTGGTCCATTTTTATTTTATCCCCTACCCTCGTTTAGTCCAACCATGTTCATTTTCGGTTTTTTTGTAGCCGTTTGTGGTGGCATGGGATCTTATTTTTTTTCTATCACGTCAGGATCCTAAATTATCCTTGCTTAAAAGGGAAAAAATAACAGCTTTGAGGTATTTTTTAAGTTACATCAAATAGCAAAATTGAACCTTAAATTACTCGTCTTACTCGTACGTAGGTTGCCTTTTATATTTCGGGATTGGGCAACCCTAGTGTTGCAATCTGGCAACTGCCAGCTCTATCGTAAAGTTTGACATTTTTCAGGTTATACGTACTCAGAACATTTTGACATACGAGCGCTATTTGTGTTCAGGCTTGCCAGATTGGGCTACTTATCGCGGATTGGGCTATTTTCAGCATTCGTTTACGCCAAATCTTTCGTTGGGCTAAAAGTCGCAAATCGGGCTATTTTCAATGATTTGAGTCTATGTGATTTCATTATAATTTTACATCACCTTAAAATTTAAAAACCAAGCAACCGTCATGATCTTAAGGATATTCTTGAAAAACCGTTAAGGCTTCGAAAATACTGGTTTTTGAAGGATATTTCCGAAGCGAAGAGTCATATGATAAAAAGTAAAAAGTCCAATTTTGTAAAAAAATCAAAAGATCTACAAAAAGTAAGCAATGTGTGTACACATAGAAGTAATCGTTTAGAAGATATTCCAAAAAAAAAACCTTAATATGCCAAAAAACAGGTCTTTATCATATCTTTACATATAGCTTACTTTTTGTACTTTTTATCGTAGTACTTACCGATTCGGAGATATCCTTCAAAAACCAGTTTTTTTGAAATCTTTACGGTTTTTAAAAAATATTTTTTAGGCCATGAGCAGCTCGAAAAAAATTAAGAACGGTAGGTATATAGAGAATTAAATTATCTTTTAAACGGCATTTTAATTTTGTTTGCATGACTCCTTTTTAAAGAGTTATCTCAATTTTAAAAGAAGGATATGTTAACATGAACTTATAAGTAGCATTTCGTATCATAACTGTTTACAACTTTTTAAATTGGTGATCTCCTAAACTATAAGTCGTACGAAAATATTTTTTACATACTTTTGTAGGAAATTTCCTGTGCTAAAAACTTGAACACCAAAATTTTTCTGTAGTTAGCAATAGCGAGATATTTACAAAAAACTAATTTTTGCGACCTTTGGGCCTAAATAACTTTTTTTTTTTATCATCATTAACATTAATTAAAGCAAATCGAAGTAATTTTTTCAGTTTTTTTTTTTCTATTTATTTTTCTGAATTGTTAGCAAGCGCTTGAAAATGTTTTTTTTTATATATCGGTACATCCAACGTATAAGTTGGTATCTCAAGTTACCAACATTTTACGCCACAGCGTTTTTCGGTTCCATCTTGAGTCAAATTTTGGTACCTCTAGCTTGAAATTTGAAGGGACCTATTTTTGTAGTCAAAACCTAAATTTTTTTTACATATCGTTTCTGCTGGGAAACAAAACCTTGCTGGCATGTGTTATTGATTTTTACTATTTATTACGTACCATTTCTGACCCAATAGTACAAGGGTTAAGATTTTTTTCAGAATTGTTCTCTTAGTCTAGACTTAACACAAAAACTACATTGGCAGTTGGTCACCATGATAATATGGACGTTACGAATTTTGACCAGAAAAATTTGCTTTTTGAGCTATAGTACATAGGTGGATTCCTTTTTTTTTTTAATCTCTAATAAGCTTTTCAAAATGTTCTTTTTTTTTTTGTTTTGCTTAAACACAGCATTAACATTATTAAAAGTAAATCCGTTTTGAATTAGTTTTTAATGAACGTTACGGGTTCGAAACGGATCCACATCCGTTTTTGTGCACATTGCGAATCGCTATATCTATATACATATATGTGACCGTCCAATTGAAAAGGTACCTTATCTTAACTCACAGAATTTAGCAGTACAGCCTAAAATAAGAGATATGGTCAATTTTACTGCTTTTCAGTTTAAGGTGGCATTCAGTGCTTCGACATGTTCTGAACATTTTGCAACTGATTTGAGGTCGATAATCGAATTACAAATACCAACAAAAGCGGTCTTACTGAACTTCTACGCTGTAAAACTTGATAATTGACTAACTTTGAACTTCAATATCTACAAACTTGAGTTTTTCATTTTACGATTTCAAAATGCCATAATTCAGTCAATTTTTGGAATTTTCCAGTGATCGAGGTGTCATTTTATTCAAAATTGTATGTATGTTTTTTTTTTTTTTTTGTGAAGATAAGGTACCTTTTCCAATGGACGGTCAAATATCTACTCTTATATACGTTTAGGATATCCATATATTCTAATTGTCTTTATATTTTTCATCTAAACTTAGTTACTCGTTGTAAACTCATGCAATCTTCCTCGTATTTCCCTTGAATGAAAACATTTTGGTTTCTACATTTGGTATGCAATACCCTATTCTCACTTGCCTGGTTAACAAGCCTAAAACCAGAAAATCTTGATAATAACAGAAGCACGTTCACACCTTTTATCTGGATGAGTCATTTATCATTTCAATGACACATTTTTGGCGTTTACCAAATCACGACACTGTTTTCACTTTTTTCAAATAATTTTTTTTAAAAACAATTGAGACGAACACATTTTTGATTTTAGCTTTTATTTGCTTTTTATTAAAAATGTTTTACTTGTTTACATTTCGCATTTGTCAAAAGAAAAGGAAATTTCCCTGGGATTTTTTTAATTTGGAGATGCCACCTACCGATTTTTTTTTTGGTTAAATGATCTAATAATGTATTTAAAAACTAGCTTATCTTTTTCATACAAATCGAAAAGCTTTTTATATGGAAAACTATCATGGTTAGTGCTTAATCAGCATTCATCTGGTTAGCCAGGCAAGTGAGATTAGGGTATTATGTTGCTTGCAATACATATGATGCATGCAAATAATTCAATGAATACAACCCTTATTCAAAAATAAAAAAAAAAAACACTAACAAAAAGTTGTTTTTAAAACATAAATAAAATTAGGCGACTTTTTCAAAAAACTTGCGCTTTTTCAATGCAGTTGGTGCGCCTTGCGGTAAGAAATTCTGGCAACCCTGTTTGTGTTGTTTACAGTAACTTAAAAGATTCTTCTCGCCCAAAAAATGGAATTAAATCGTGAAAATTTTCGTGCGATTATTTTTTACAACTTTTGACGTGGATTAACTCAACAACAGTGCATCGATGAACTTAATTCAAGGACCAGTATTTATCGATGGTATGGTGAATTCAGCCGAGGTCGTAGTTCACTCCAAGACGAATTTCGTGAAGGTCGTCCCAAATCAGTTGTTGTTCCGGAAACCATTGATGCTGTGCGCCAACTGATATTGCAAGATCGTCATGTGACCTATCGTGAGATTGAGACAACCTTAGGCATTAGTGGGACCAGCATACATTCAATATTGCATGAACATTTGACCGTCAAAAAAATTTGTTCGCGTTGGAAACCCCATAATTTATCAATCACTTAAATTATCAATGTAAAAATTGATTTTCTTAACTCACTGTAAACAAAACAAATAGCACTTGTACATCAAAACGTTTTGAGTACGTTTGTGCTAAAAAATGTCAAGCTTTATAATGGTGTTGCCAGATTTTAGCTATTGACATTAGTGTTGCCCAATCCCGAAATATAAAAGGCAACACTCGTATAAACCTACAGAACAAAAATTTTATTTGTTCATTCACTAAATTTAGAATAGAGCTGTAATTTTTCATCCGATCTTGATCCGCAAAGACTCAAAATTTTCGTTATAAAATATGTAACTAACAAAAGATGTAAAATTTGAACTTTTTTAGTTTTCGAAAAATTCTTTGTGTATTATTGAGAGATACCCTTACTTTAAACGCTATAATTCGAAAAGTAGTAATCGAATTGAAAAAGGCAGAATTGTAGCTTATTGAGGGTAGTTTTGGATATCCGAATACATTAACAAAACTCAATATCGCTATTTGATGTGTTTGTTATGTAGCTTTAAAAAGTCCTAAAAACAGTTATCTCTCCACTATAAAAACCTAACACAGAAAACCACGGGGGGTAGAGGATAAAACAAAATGGACCCCGCAGATTCTGGCAACATGTACTTTATTGTAACTTGAGGTCGTACCTATAATAACACAGGCCCACAAAAAAAAAAGTACCATGCGCGAAAGATCAGACCACCTGAACTTTATGTTTTTAGGGTCGCTGAATCCGAATATGGTGCCAGAATAGCAAAGTTGGTTCGCGTTTTTTCAGAAATCAACAATAATGCTGAAAATTAGAGATTTTTCCTGCTTTCTGAAAAAACGCGAACCAGCTTCGCTAATCTGACACTATATTCGGGTTCAGCGACCCCGAAAACATAAAGTTCCGGTGGTCTGATCTTTCGCGCAGGGTACTTTTTTTTTTTGGCCTGTGAACAGCACTACAAAAAAAAAATTCCCTGCGCGAACGATCAGACCACCTTAACTTTATGTTTTCGGGGTCGCTGAGTCCGAATATGGTGTCAGAATAGCGGAGTTGGTTCGAGTTTTTTCAGAAATCAGAAATAATGCTGAAAAAAATCTCAAATTTTTCAGCTAATTGCTGATTTCTGAAAAAACGCGAACCAACTTCGCTATTCTGGCACCATATTCGGATTCAGCGACCCCGAAAACATAAAGCTCAGGTGGTCTGATCTTTCGCGCAGGGTACTTTTTTTTGTGGGCCTGTGTAATTTGAGCTGTTTTCGGTACTCGTATTAAGCATGTATACCACAAATCCGCCTGGCGTCTACTATATTCAACAATTTCAAGCATTTTGTCTTTCTACATTTTTTATGCAATTAATTTTAAATCATTATTTTATGATTATTTTTATTACTTATTAGAACCCAGACTCCTCATTTGTTCTTCTTACCCATTTGTAACACTATTTTACTGTTATATTTTTATTGTGTAGGTACCTATTAATGTTAATAACTTTGACAAATTAAATTAACTTAATTGGCCGCTTTACATTTGTTGAACATTTTTTGTATTAACGGAGTTATGGTCTAAATAAATTCAAGTAAAAAAAAATCAATATACATTTCTTAGGATTTGATTGCACAAAAGAGTGTGCCTTTACCTCGGAAAAATCCCATTCTCTTTATTATGGCACAGGTGAATAAGATTTGATTTCAGATAAAGTGATGCGAACAGATTTTCTATTGAAAATTTTTTTCCCAGTGTCAATTACATATGTACCAAATCTGATTCCCCTGAGTCCATTATTTTCACAGATACGACAAATTTCGGGTGGAAGGGGTGTGGCACCACCCTTTTTTATATTGGATGTAATTTAATTATCATTTTTAGTTCTTTATTATTTTTTTGAAAGAGGCATTTCATTAATACACCAACCACTATCAGGTGTGCTTGTATTAAAAAAAAAGCATTATTCTCCATGCGACCTAAAATATCTTTTGTGCAGCCTCTTTCCCTATCAGAACAGTTTGTGGCTATTTATAAATCTCGTCACTGCCGTGGGATTAATGTTATCTAAGTCATTGTGATCCTAGGTACATAGTTCTGCGTCTCACCGCAGTAGGGCAAGTACGTAACACTTGCTCCGCTGTTTCCAAGACCTATTGACATTTGGCCAACACTGTTTCTTGAAGAATTACAAAACACCCCATTAGAGTCGCTTGACTGTCCGAGAAAGTACATATGTATGTCGGTAACAGAAATGCCTATGCTTAGACATTCTCTGGCGCACAACTCTTAAGCATAGACCTCTGACTGAAAAATAGAAGCTATTTTCCCCACTGCAACTGCTTTTTAAAATATTGGTCCAACGAATCCAGCTACTGCACTTCCTTCTTTCATTTCAGACCCATCAGTGAACCATAGCTGTGAGCCATCTTATCGGAGACTGCTAGACATTGTGTATCCCAGAACACGTCTGTTAGATTACCTTTTTATTGGTGTAAGTAAGGTAGTCTAAGGGCGGCACAGTCACACTTGGTCTACCTTCGGCCACCATGCCAATGGAGAATAAGTGATAATTGGCACAATAACAGTTTTGTAAGATGATGCCACAATTTTTGTGCTTAGTTCCCATGCTTTACCATACAGTCTTTGGCAAGTATATGTTATCCTTAAGGCTTTGTTTGTTATATATGATAGATAAATGACTTTCATCTAGGATTACTCCTAAATATTTCATCTTAATTTAAAAGCTCCCATGCTTACCTTTCTCCTCTGGACAAAAGGTACCAGTGTGGTTTTTCAAGGGTTTATTTCGAAACTTTTCTCTTGGCATCAGCCTAGTGCTAGGTTGGGAGCAACTTGTATACGTTCAGCTATGGTAGAGTCAAACTTGCCTCTTAACATAATTACCAAATCGTTCGCAAAGACTTGAACCTCGAATTTGAATTCATACAGAATTTTTAATAATAACATGGGGCATCCTTCAGTTATCCTTCTGTACCTGCTTCATAGATGACTGTCCTGATTTTAAGCATATTGAGAATCCGGTCAATCATCATTTTGGTCATCACCTTTCTCATAACTGCTGACTTAAGTGACGTGTTGTCAAATGCTCCATGTATGTCAGTAGATGAACAAGGAGCTACTTCCTTAATCTTGAAAGCCTTATCAATTTTAGTCGTGAGGCTATGTATGGCGGTTTCAACCGAGTTACCTGTTTGGTAAGCATATTGTAAAGGTGCAGTCATAAGGTACATCTCTAAGATGTTGATCTAAAATGTTTTCCATTGGTTTCAGAAGGAATGATGTTAGATTTATAGGCCGATATGCTTTGGGCATGTGGTCCGTCTTCTTTCCCACTTTGGAAATGAAAGCAATTCGGTCGTTTGTCCAGTCTACAGGTATGACTCCTAATTCTAGGCTTAGCCTGTAATATATCAATATCTTTGTGCAATAGACAAGGTTGGATATTGTGTGCCCCAGAAGATTTCAAGGGGCTAGAAGTGGAGAATGCCCATTTAATGTTGTCACGGACTTCGTTTAGTTGCCGCCAAGAATTTTACATTTGGTTGGTTCCAAACCCTCCTCACAGCTAACGTAACCTACGAAGTGTGTGTCTAGCAATACCTGTTTGGGTGCTTCTAGGCTTTCCTCAAAATATATATTTGCCAAAGGCGTGAATAACTTAATAAATGTAAAAAATAGTTTTTTAATATTTTTGACACTTTATAAATAGAATATCTTTTTAAAGGTATAGTAGGGGTATTATAAAACAAAATATTAGGAAATTTTGATATTGAATTTCTGCTTTATTTAGAAAAAAAATACATTTTTCTAATACCGAAAATCCGGGGATCGTTAAAAGTCCAAAAATTGGAATCCCTAGTAAAAATTCTTTGAAGAGCTTCCGTCGAAGGGCAGTTAGTTATTAAGGATTTTTTTTTTTTTTTTTTATTCTTACAATATTTTTATTTATATTTTAAAATTTTGTATTACATTTCTAGTCATATTATGCTTTCACTTGTTGAATTTTTACACAATATATTACTACAAGTAATTTTATTCAACCAGTGAACAGATAATACAATTGATATCATTTTGAAAATAGCAAATAAAATTAAAAATGAATTACTAAAATACTTTAATTGTAAATATGTGTTAAATTAAAATACTATGGGTCAACTCGAACATAAAATACACCATTGATCTTAATAAAAAATTTACAATTTTTAAAATTTAAAAAAAAAATCTAGCCAATTTGTTGGGTTACAATTTTAATAAATAAAAGACGATTTTGCTTTGTTCGGTTCAAACTTCGTAGAGTTTGGAAATTATGAAATTCAAAATTTCTTGATTTAAAGTTTGCTTTTCTTCCAAACGTTTGTAATACGTCTTTAAAGTCTAACTTAGCGCTTTAAAATCAACCCGTAACTGTTTCTAAATGATGATAAACACTTAATCTTAATTTAAATGATGACATAATCTTTAGAGATAATAAAAATAATAAATCGTTACAGAGAAAAATAAAGTTATAATCATAATGCAAGACAGCGTGCAACCTTTGAGTCTGGGTTCATAATTATACATCCATTTATATGTATTAAGTAGTCAATAAATTTAGATAAAGACAACAAAGTCAAGTTTAGAAATTACACAAACCGCAAGGAATTTGAGAAGAAATTGATGTAAAATAGTTATATAAAATTATAAAATAGAAATTTGTCCTTGGGGAAAAAGTCTGCATTAACATTTTCCCGTTTTCAAAATCTTCTATGTATAAAAATTGTTTTAAGAATGAATAATCTTGAATATAAGTACATATACAATGTATCAAATATATTAAACGTTCTTTCAAAATTGAACTTAACCCATAGTCGTTTGCCTTGCTTACAACGAATAAAAACATTAAAATATTACTCGTATGTACGAGTATGTGCAAACCTAATTAGAATTTAATTTTTGCAGTATTTTCTCCTGCAATTCCAAACATTTAGGAAAGAATTGTTCCATTAATGCAATTTTACGCTCCTCGAGAAGCAAACGTTTACGCGAAATTTCCTTTTGCTCATCGAGAATTTGATTCTTCTTGCGCACCTCTTCCAAATACATAGTCTCGAGTGTATCATTGGGCGGTGGCACTGCTGCAACAATATTAACAGATGGTGTACGACCACGTTTCCGCGGTTGTGAGACATAATTCAAAGCATTAGCACGTGGTGCAGGCATGCTATTACTATTATTATTACTAGTGTTATTCACAATAGGTGTGCCTTCTGTTGCGACATAATTGTTTGCTGTATATTGTTGTGTTGCACGTATTGGTGCAGCTGTGCCATTATTGTTAATGTAATGATTATTGGCCAAGAGTGAACGTGGATTACCGCTAACTGGTAGTGGTGGAGGCGGTGGTTGTAAATTTTGTGTTGCATAAGAATTTACATTTTGCTCATAAGTTTGTGGTGGATTTTGTTGCTGCTGCTGTTGCAATTGTTGAATATGCTGTTCCAACTGTTGATGTGCTTGATTTTGTAGATCATATTGCTGTTGTTGTTGTTGGTGCTGTTGCTGTTGTTCATATTGCTGTTGATTTTGCTGTGGTGTTTGCAACTGCGTCAACTGTGGCTCTGTTTGATTAAATGAAGTTGTATCTTGACCATCATAATTTGAGAACTCATCGTTAAATTCTTCTTTAAATTCCTGTTTAATTTCATCGATTTGATCGCTAAATAATTCGTTGCTATACTGCGATGTTGTACGTTCTGAATCATCGCTGTTAAAGAGATTGGCATTTAATGGTTCGCCATCAGCAGCCTATGGTAAGAAAATTAAAATACATTCATTATTTTAATTAACAATATGTATGT
Source organism: Calliopum simillimum (assembly GCA_951812925.1). NCBI lineage: Eukaryota > Metazoa > Arthropoda > Insecta > Diptera > Lauxaniidae > Calliopum > Calliopum simillimum. The sequence continues at coordinate 87,505,524 of OX638369.1, read as the reverse complement.
CTTCTCAACTTATGTTATACTTGGTAAAATAACAACAACGTTGCTGGCTTTTTTTTTTTTTTTTTTTCTTGAAGGAAAGTAGTTTCTGGCTCTATTTGAAAAAAATGTCTGGCGTTATTTCAGGGAGCCGTTAGTCAAAAGTTTCCACGAGTCAGTCCATCAGCACATGTCATTAAAGATTGTCAGGGCGTAAAGCGCCCATCTCAAAAGTAGATGCGTACGCCAACAGGAAGTAACGAATTCTGTCTTGACCGACTGTTACAGTGACATGGAATATTTACTGCTGTTTTCTTTTCTTCGTTACAGAATATGCAGAATTCATCTTGGACTAATCCCATATTGGAGAGATGTTTTCTAACTGAGCAACGCCCCTTATGGAATCCCGTAACAGTTCCTATCCCTTTCTGTTCAGCAAAATAAAGAAAACTTACACTAACAACCAATATATCCGATGACGACGGCGCATCCTGATTCTGTGTGCTGGTTTCCTGCTGCACCACATTATTCAATGTTTCATTAATTGATGAATTGGGCAAAACTTTAGTAACCTGAGTCAACGGCGAAAACTCACGACTTTTTTCTAATGCTTCCGGCGGTATGGGCTCAGCATCTTTAGGACGATACTCATTACGCACAATTCTATCGACGATATCGAACTTTTTCCATTTTGTTACGTTTGTCTTTTCCGCCTCCATTGCTTTGAGAACTTGCCTAAATATAGAGCGATCTGATTATTTCCCAACTAAAAAAGCCACATTTGTAAACACTTACCTGTATTTAGCCTTTGTCTGATTGACTTTACATTGAACTTCTTCTGGTTTTACCTCGATATTCCAGCGTTCCTTCATCTCCTCAGACCATTGACCAAAATAAAATGTATTCTTCCCATGGCGTGTAAGACGCCAATTTTCACGCCCCCAAATTTCATAGAAAGCTTCCTCTTCCTTAGGTGTCCAGTATCGACGTTTTACGGTTTTTGTATCAACCGTTTCCTGGGCATGTACTTCTGCTTCGATGTCCGCAAGCATTGGATTCAGCGTCAATTCGTCATAATCCATAATTTATATTGTTGCGTTTGAATGTTATTAAAGTAATTGGAGTAGATTTACCTTATAATATATTAGAAATTTTTCACTACTTTCTTTTTTTCTATATTCTTATAAAACTAATAAAACTTTTTTTCTGCAAAAGTAAAAAAAGACGCAGGCTTGCAGAGAAATTAGCAAAAGCAAACACACAAACTGTCAGAGTTGGCAAGCGGGTTGCATTCGTAATTTGACATTAGTCATGCTAGTGATGTACGCTATAACGCAATATATTGCACAATTAAAAAATATGTAACCACACGCCGTCTCGACTAGCAATTTTGCATGTTTAAGTTTATTTAGGGTATTCACAAAGGTGTGTTGAATCCGCTCTTAATATTGCGACGATTTAATTTTAATACTTTTAAGATGATGTGGCAAATTTGTTGTTATTGTTTTGCATGCAAATGATATTTAATACCATGTGGCAACTTTAAAAGTCTAAGGGCCAGTTTTTCAGTGCAAGTTTAAACTTCGTTTAAACTAAGTTATATTAAACTCGTTTAAATTGTTAAACTCGTTTAACTATGAAATGACTTTTTCAGTGCGAGTTTAACTGAAACTCGTTACTTTGATTTTTAGTAGGCATTACTGAAAAATGACAAGCTGCTGACGTATAAATATTGAAATTTTTTGATAACTTGCAGCGAGAAATTTCAAATTTCCCTAAAATCCTTCTGATTCTTCTGGAAAGCTGAAGCAATGTCAGGAGCAGCATCAGCAACAATAAAGCAGCGGGTTTCTGCAAAAAAATTTTAATTGCACCTGTTCCTGCGAAAAGTTATTTATGAGGCTCTCAATTATTGGAGTTTGGCCACCACAACGGTTGGCCTACATTTATTATATCAACGCTTAGCAAGTGCAACGTTTGGAAATCATATACAGAACGTGGTAACATTAAATAGTGGTCAAAAGTGAAGTTTGTGAATTTTTTATTTTCAAAATAAAATAATAAAAGACGAAGAATAAATTTCAGAACAATTGAAATAAATTCTTTTTTTTTAAATTATGGATTTTTTTTTTTATTCATTTATTTATTGGTTTTTTTTTTTTTGTTTTTTTTTTATAAAATATGTCAATTTTGATTTATTTATCAACAGTTGTCAAAATAAAATTATAGGTTAAACGGAATTTAAACGGCCAATATCGTTCAGTTAAACGAAGTTTAAACTACGTTTAACATTAACTGAAAAACTCATTCCTGAGTTTAAATTTAGTTTAAACCAGAAAATGAGTTAAACTCGCACTGAAAAACTGGCCCTAAAGAGCATGTTTTTCTTTATGTGAAAATTGTATGACTCAATAATAGATGTCAAAAAAAGTAAACAATTGAAAATGAACATCGGTATCATTCAAATTAAGTGCATTCTGCAAGCACAATCCTATTAACAACTTGAATATTTCGCTGTCTTTTGGCATTTTGTAGAGGCAAATATTTATAATATGCTTTTTAATACTTTTGTTTTTTGGAGGCGTTCACAATTAATTTTTTAAGATGTCGTAATGTTGCCACATTGTAATTTTAAGATGCCATTTGTGAATACCCTAATTATGTTCAATCTTGGCTTATTATTACGAGCTTATACTTTTACACTTATAGGCTGTTTTCACCGAAGATTTAGCTGTGCTGAGATTAGTAAATCATATTGTTAAATTGTACCCGTTTTCACCGGCCGAAATAGATTTATTTCTGTCAGTAAATGTCAGAACTTGTATTTCATTTGCTTCTAAATATTCAGGGGTGTCAAAAGGTCAAAAATTGGCAAAATCGGTAGCCTTGTTGTGATTAAGGTGTAGAGTATTTAGGCGTTACCGGAGAGATATATTATCAAGAGACGCAAAGAAGCACTGGAGCAATTTTTTGAGGTTTGTATTGTTCACAGACGGTAGGTTTGACGAATTTAGAAGTTAAACGGCAGCGTAATTCAACCAAAAAATCTATTTATATCTCTTCGCTTCCGGATGAAAAGAGATGTATACAGATAATATATCTCTTCGGTGTTACCAATCGCTACCACTGTTCAGAGATAGGCAGATCCTTTCAAAGACGCTTTCAAAGGCACAGATTTAACTTAACCCAGTGTGCCAGACGGTTCATATCTTCGCTATTTTACCCGTTACGGATCCGTTACTGATCCGTTGGCGGGAGAGATTCCCAAAAAAAAAGCGAATCGTTTTTTTTTTTGGAATTTCTCCCGCAAACGGATCAGTAACGGATCCGTAACGGGTAAAAAAGCGAAGATATGAACCGTCTGGCGCACTGGGAAGTCTCAGATTTATTTATGTATGGTAAATCATGGGATAAACGCCCAGATTAAGAGCTAAATGCAGAAACTGCCTTAAATCCCTAACAAAATCCTTAGTTATAAAAGATTAATCTAAGCATTACAAAAGAATATTTTAGTTAAAAAACACTTAAAAGTCCTTTAAATGTTATAGAGGTAGTGTTTCCTTTTTGGGCCATGATAAAGTAGGCCATCGCTTTCTTTCGCCAAGATCGAAGAAAGCAAAACAAGTTGCTGATAATCGTTGAGATGTTTTAACTGTTCCTCGGTGAGCAATTTAATTATCATTTTAGTTTAGGGTACTGCTTAAAATGTTAAAATTTCGCGTCCTGCAAAATCATGTTCACTATTTGCTGATAAAACTTATTGTATCCATCTTCAAAAAGCATTCCGAATTCGTTATCCTGAGAGTGAACAGGTTTGTTAAATATAAACATAGTTTCCTATAGCCCAGGATCATCAAGCATTCAAATAATACCAACACCCTTTGTAACTTCAGGCAAATTTAGAATGTAATAAACTCCATGACCAGCACCATCATCGTACTCAAGTCCTATACTCTATAGTGACTTATACGGAAATTCAAATGAATGATCTGAATTTAAAAATTTTTGGAATTTAATTATTTTATTTAGTTTTAATTTTTGTTTCTTGACAATGACAATTGTGACATAAATCACCCTTACTATTTTGAGTTTCGAATGGCTGGTGCTTAGGCGGCCCTTATATTCAACCGACTGTGAAAATAAAATTTATTGTCGGGTCTTTCGTTTTGTCCGTGACCAAGTACAGACGTGCTCTCGTGTGTAATCGTTCGCGTGTGTCTTAAAACTAGACCCGTTACACGTGTTTTTCAAGGCGCGTGTAACGTACATAACCTTATTATAGGTTAAAAAGAAAAATTAATTTCAGTTAGACTGAAAATTTCGATATATAAAATTTTATAAGTCTGTAAAGACGCTACGCTGAGAGCTGTGATAAAAACCTAGTGTTTACGGCAGCTCTCGTTATTAGGAACCTATGTTACTCGCAATGAGTAGCATATTCGTAGAAGAAGAAGAAATTTATTGTCAAACTACACTCAACAGATAAACTACGCTTAAGCTCACACTGTAGAATATATGAAATATAATGAAGTATTGAAAAATTTTTTTTTATTGTTTTTAATGTGTTTTGTTCAAAATTCCTTGAGTGAATCGCGTTAATCTGGGGGTGTTTTTTTTGTTATATCCAAGTCAAAAAGAGCGCTTTGTTACGACTGAAATTTAGGTCTTAAATACCGGGGTTTTTTTTTTTTTTTGGGTAAATACGAGTTCTTGTGTATATCACAATCTCAATCCAAATGCTTTCATTACAGATTGCGCAAAATGTGATATTGCATTAAATGTACCAACTAACTGAACGTCGCCCTAATTTTAAAATTTATGTGATTGGCAACGCAGAGCTGTCATTTCGGTCACGTAAACCACAAACCAACCACAGAACGCAATTTTGCAACAATAAACAATTTTCAATTTTCAGTTAAAGAAAACAAATTTGCAACAAACAAAACATTTGTGAAATAATGGTTGATTCCCCAAAGGAATCGCAACAACTGGACACCAGCGCAGAAAGGCGAACAGTTGTTATTGTAGATGGACTTCCAAAGCATCTGCGGCGGCGTTATTGGTCATCTTGGGAGGAATTGAAATTGGTCGAACTTTGGCGAGCGTATTATGATTCAATTCCAACATTGCTAAGAAATATGCCAATTTTTACATCAATCTCGGGGGATATGCGTTCTCACGGTTTTCAGGTCAATCCACAAGAATGCCGCCGGAAGCTCAACAATCTGAAAAATAAATATATGTAAGTGCTATTGTTTTCTATAAGAGTGCAGTCGAAGAAGCTATTTTGCGCTATTTCTGTCGTTTTTAACAAGAGCGGAATAATTTCAAATATTTTGGGCTTATTGGTGCCAATGCGAGTAATTGATTTTTAGATAATCTATCTCAAAAATAAATGACCTAATTTGGGCTCTTATAATATGTCCCGACCACTGACTTTCAAATTTAACCACCGATTCTACTATCAAAAAATTAGCTGTCGCTTCACCTTTTGTGAAATGTCCTATGAATCCAATGAATAACACAGATCCATATTGCTTATGGCAACTTATCTCGCAGTTTGGTTACCATCGAACCAGTCATTTGCCAGTTTCAATGGCTATGAAACTGATATTCGTTGGCATACGCAATGTATTAAAGCAAGTGGGTCGAAAAGTTTTTCATTTTTCCTCAAAAATTTTATTTCTTGAACAGCTATTGCTGCACTATTCCACTTCCATCTGTGTGAACCAAGTTTTGACAGGAATCTGAAAGATAACTGTTCCCAAATATCACTGCGACTAATGCTGGAATTAGCCAAGAAGTAGCGTTTCGTAATGTAACGTCACGGTTGCTTGTCAACGTAGCATCGATTAGTGAAAACGGTAGGCAACGTTCGAAATGTCACCTTACAACTTAAAAATTACTTGAAAAATTCCAGTTTTTGTAAACAAGCATTCATTGTCATACTTATTTTAATCAATTTGTTCAAAAAATTCCATTTCTAACATCCAAATTTAATTTATTTTATCTAACAACATAGCGCGACGTTTGAAAATCTAATTTCAGCAGGTCTCCACGTTGCGTACCGCTACTTTACGATTTCACTAATCGCTTATACGCTTCTGCCATTTGATAGTTTTTGACAGACGTCACGTTACGAAACGCTACTTCTTGGCTAATTCCACCATAAATGAATTACTCGAATTCACATCTTCCTCTTAATGGTTGTAAAGAAATCGTTCAAACATGTTTTGTCGTGATGTCAAAAATTCAGTGGAAAGTAAGGTTATCGGCAGTAATTTGGGAGGGAATATTTTGACATTTTTATGATTAATTAAAACCTTTTGTACGACAGTTTTACAGCTTATTAATGACACTATTTTTAATATCCATCCAATGGTTTCTAACTTATATCGGTTTTACTAAAAGCTATATCCGGATCTTTCGGTCGTTATATTCCCGAAGCTAAATACATTCCAAGCGACACTTTTTGATTGCATATTCTTCCTTAGAATCAAGAGCTCCATTAAATAAACTATAGTTTTTAAAATACACATAAATATGAGGTGTCACTAAAGTAAACTTGATAGCATTGTTACTTATCAATTTATCACTTCTATTTTTTATGCTTAACGTTAGTGCGTTAGCTTCTCACAGATTGTAAAGGTTTAGAAATTTATTTATCCAAACTCGTAGATCATCACCAATTTTGTAATTTTACTTTGTTTCGATTGTTTTTAATGAAAGAAGACATTCGTGATAATGCACATTCGTAAAATAGATTTGGTGAAAGTAGACTTCGCGAAATAAGATATTCGTGAAGAGAGTCATTCGTGAAAATGGCCATTCGTGTAATCGTTTTCGTGAATATGACTGGTGTAAGTTTTATATTTATTCAATTCCATAAATTTTAGTTTATTCAGTGGACTTACTAAAGTAAACTTGCATAACAAATCTTTAGATCATCTTTGAAATTGAATGTCTTATAGTTTTTTATAGCGTGTTTGAAATTGAGAATAACCACTTAAATAAAGGAGTTTTTCCGCTTATTAATATTCAGAAAACACTTAATCTGGTGGGAAAATACTAAGCTGGCATCACTGTGTCAAATTTGAAAGAAAAAAGGTGAAATATTGGAAGAAAAAGCATTCCTGTTGAAAATGGAATTTCCATTCCTAAAAATTTTACAAGGACTTGGTACGGGCTTAAAATTCGCACTCAGGCATGTTCTGTAATCCGACTTTGATCGGAATTGAATCAATCTTAAAGTTAGAATCAGAATTCTATTCCAATAAATTAAATTAGCTATCGGTTTTAGTCCAATTTTCTAAAACGTTATTCCGATTTGGTGTTAATTATTAAAATAAAGAACACTTAAAATCCGATTCAATTCTGATTCCGTACGAAATCGGAATTCAGAATTAATTTATGCTGATAACTCGCCACAAATAAAAATACTTTTGTGTTCGTACTTACTACAAGGAAAGTCAATAAGCAAAATGCTGAATCTAGTCTTTATTTAATCAACACATTATTTTTTATCGTGATACAATAAATTTGATTTTTAATTTTAGCAAAATCGAAAGCTCAGATGATAGTAAAGCTAAATCAGAATGGCGCTTATATCCGCTAATTGACTGTATCTTAACCCAACAAAATCAAAAAGTGAACAAATTTCATGAAAGTATTGTAAGTTTTACTTTCCATAAAAAAATGTTGGTGTCTTTAATTTTCTTCTTCTCTTCCAAAGATTGTTAAAGAACTACTTTCAAAATTACCGCCATTACCACCAAAACCAACACCGCCATCAAAATCAACTGCATTAGCTATACAAAACGAAGCTGCTAAAAAATCGCAGCAACAAAATGGTTTTCCGAAACCAATAGTAAAAGCTGCGGCGAACACTCCAACAACCATGCGAGCGCCATACAGACGTGCTTATCGTACATCCTCTTCAATTTCTGTATCCTCTACCCGATTAAATAATCTATCTACTCCAGCAACAATAACCCCAAGAGTAACACCACATAGAACTGCCAAAAATTGTATTGAACACAGACTGCTGCGGAAACATTTTAGTTTGTCGCGTTTACAAGAACTACAACAAGATAACTTACGTCTTTCTGAGCGCCGTGATTTTGCGCTAAAACGCCTTTGTATTGAAGAAAGAGAGATGAAGGTGCTGGAACAGGTAGTACACACTCTACAATGTGGTGGAGATTAATATATTTATAAACGCTTAGGTTTCTCATTTTAATTTATTTTATTTAAGTTGTCTTTAAATTAAAATGTATGCACTGAATTTGATGGATAAATGATTTATTTAAAATTAATGAATTAACTTTAATTATATGTAAAACAAACAAAAACACCGTTATTGTGATGTAGTTTATTGAAGTATTATAAAAACATAAAAATATTTCAAGTGTTTTTAAGTAATTTAAAATTATCACTTTAAAAACCATTATGTTGCGCTGCTAGAGCTTTTGTATTGCAAAACATACATTTTTTGTTTATTTAAAAATATTTCTAGTTTGACAAATGTTTAAAACTTTTTTTAAATTCGCTTTGAATTACATACTTTTGTTTTCTGTGAAATTACTTGCATATCTTGCTAAATTATGTATGTGTGTGTGTTTACAACATTACTGTCAAGAATCAATCATAACTATGGAGATTTAAAAAAAAAAATGTAAATAGATAACTTATTATAATATGATTATTAGTAACTAATAAAAAACCGTAAATAGTTTTTAATTTGAAATTATACTAGCATGTCATTCAAAATATTTAAATAACAAGGTTGTAGTTACTTTTCACAAAAAAGGAAATGTACAAATGGTTGGTCTAAATTATGACAAATCCACTACATTGTGGACTTCATAAAGATTTGAATTAATTTATTTTGCATAGATGTATACGAGATTTTAGAATAGTAATTTCAGCAAGCCTAAAGATTTGGTCGATACTAACACACTAGATAGTGTTCATGTCCATAAAGGACAGAGAGACATTGGGGGTTATCGTGAATCAAGATTCCCGGGGAATTTTCTTAAACTGCAATAGAGAATGCACAGCAGTTTGAGAAAATTCCCCGGGAATCTTGATTCACGATAACCCCCATTAACTTTTTTATAGAACTCTAACGCTATATCATATCGTTTACTGATCCAGTATAATCATCTAGTGATTTAAAACTTACCTTAGCTAGCACTTTAATTTCTAACTTCATCTCTAATTGGAGAGTGCTGGATCATCTCTTTTTATGTTTTGACAGTCAATTGGCCCTTGCATACTTTCCTTTTAGAGCAGGGTATTAAGTGCCTGAGAGGTAAAGTAAGTAACAAAAATTGAATCTTGAAGTAAGAGGCTATCCATAAACCTCGTGACGTAACTAGAGAGGAGGGCATTAGAGCAAGCGTCACGTTTAGTCAGTCTCCTTCAAGAGCAATACAATCACTCTAGCGCTTCTCTTACATTTCGATACCTCTCTTGTAGAACGAATTGTTTTGCTCAAAATACCCCAAAGTTTCAGCAAGCCATATTTCTTTCCCGCGAGCATTTTGTTGAGGTCTGGAGCCAGTAGTCGCTGAATGCCAGATCTAAAGAGTGCACTGGGTGGGGATACAATTCGTAGCGAAGTTCATTTATTTTAATCATCTTTTTCGACGTTGGGAAATAACGTCCAAAAAATAAAAAACGAAATAACGCCCAAATTTCATAAAAATTTTAGCTTTATTCCGTTAAAAATTTGAGGGATTTTCGTTCTTGTTTTATTATTTCATTTAAAAAAGATAGAAATCACGCCCATATAAATTAATTTTGGGAGTTATTTCCAAAATGATTATCGCCCGTATTTATATGAAAATAATTTGGGCGTTATTTGGATTTTTTTTTTTAGTGAAATAACGCCCAAAATAAGAACGGAAAAACGTCAAAATTTTTAACGAAATAAAGCTCAAGTTTTTATGAAAATAATTTGGGCGTTATTTCGTTTTCCGTTCTATGATTTTAAGGCATTTTATGGTGGAATTGGATCTCCTCATCACGTATCTGAACTTGGCTTTTTACTATCATGTCAGGATTTTGAGTTATCCATGCTCAAAAGTGCAAAAATCACTGTTTTGAGGTTTACTCAAAGGTATATGTGACCTGGTCTACGAAAAGGGGGCTTGGGTGTCAAAAATTGTATTTTCCACTTTTTTGCTGATTTGCATAGAATTGTCCTTTAATAGTTGTTTTCCAGCTGTTTTCTCGAAAACTACCCTTAACAAGCAGTATTGGAGTCGTAACAGAACAAATATTTATTTGCTTCATTAACTAAATCTAGAATAGAGCTGTAATTTTTCATTCAATCTTGGGCCGCAAGGGCTCGAAATTTTTGTGATAAAATATGGTATTGACGAAAATAATTAGCTTTGAACTATCATATTTTTACGATTCGAAAATAGCCTTTGTACAATATGTTATTGAGAGATATCCTTTTTTAAAGGCATATAGCTCGGAAAGTGCAGACTCAATTGAAAAATGGTTAAAGTACGGCTCAAAGACGAATTCCGTGAAGGTCGTCCAAAAACGGCCGTTGTGCCAGAGAACATTGATGCCGTGCGTGAACTGATAATGCAAGATCGTCATGTGACATACCGTGAGATAGAGGCGTCCTTGGGCATAAGTTCCACTCCAATACATTCGATTTTGCATGAACACGTAGTTGTAAAAAACGTTTGTTCTCGTTGGAAACCCCTTAATTTATCAATCGCTTAAATTATCAATGGAAAAATTAATTTTCACTGTAAACAAAACAAATAGCACTTGTACATCAAAACGTTGTGAGAACGTTTATGCTAAAAAATGTCAAACTTTATTATGGTGTTGCCAGATTTTAGCTATTGGCATTAGTGTTGCCTAGGCCAGAAATATATTTATATAGCAGCCCACGTATGCATACTCAAGTCGGTATGGCGCCTGCTCAAATAATTTGTGAAAAACATTTCGCGATAAAACAAAACAAATTATGTATATGGGGAAATCGTGTGACCTTTTCGAAAAAAAACAAGCTATTTTTCAAACGTGTGGCACCCTATTTTGGACTGCGAATTATCAATTTTAAATAAATTAGAATCCTGCGTAACTCCCCCTCCCAATATCTTCAAAAATCATTTTTCGAGGGTGATGCACTGAATTTAGCGAATCAGACACATCACCCATGTAAAACATCCCAAAAAATTCGTTGAAACGCCTCAAAAGCTATAGCTCAAGACCGGAAGCGGTTTTTTCAATTCACACTCAAAATTTGTGGATTTTACTACAATTTCGGCAAATGAATTAAAAAATAATGCTTCCAGGCGCATGTTTTCGTATTAAACATCATCCAATAAATGTCCCAGACACGTTTGAACGGATGGGAAATGCAACGGGAATGCAATAATTGCCAAGACCTGTTCACACCGAAAGTCACACTTGCTGAGATTTCCAAATATTAAAGATTTAAATTAACTTCTTAATTCTTCGTTATTTAAAAATATTTTGCTGGATAGTATGTTTAAAATTTAAACAAATCATCTTATCAGCAACTAAATACAAATCTTGTTTTCAGTTGATAAAAAATCTTGTCTGCATAGTAAGTTACAATTTGACTTGAAAACTCACTTTTGAATTATCAACAAAACAGTTAGGGCACATGAAAAGTCTTGTAAATTGTATTTGCTCATGTTAACAAATTAATTGCAAAAGGTTTGTCATGTTCAAAGATACGATAAGAAATATAGATTTATCTGATTCGGCATCCCATGGCCATGATCTAACTACATATATATGTACCCAAAAATATGCCTTAATTTCTTGGGATGAATTTTGGCTTCACGCAAAGTTCTTAAAATTAAAATAAAAATTATTTAAGACAACCAATACTAAATTATTTAATTGGTTTAGTACTGCATAGGTCTGGTAAACGACGATTTCTGGTGACTCTATATAGAGGAATTGGATGCGTTTACTTGCCATGCCACGATTACACGGAGAATTAAATACCTAGGTGCTGGGATTTTAGATCCTAATGACTTAGGTAACATTAATCCCACGGCAGTGACAATATTTTTTAGTAGTAGTCTAGCACTATTCTGATAGGGAATGAGGCTCTACAAAAGATCGTTAAGGCCGTGATGCAATGCAAAGCCTTTAAACTAATAATAAGAAAAAAACAATAAAATGCTTAATCTTTTGAAATTTAATTATTGCATTTAATATTTGTATAATTTCCAGACTATTATTACAATTAATATTTTTTAATATACAAATAATTTTGCAAGTGTTTCCATACATTGGTTAGTCATTATTTTTTTATTTTTTAAATATACGACTTATAAACTTAAAATATAAATAAATTTTAAACACACGTACACAAAATTACAATAAAAAAACATGTTTGATTAAATTCTAAGCAAATAATAATAAAACAAATTTAATATAAGGCAATTATTTAAAGCAAAGCAACTGCTTTATTGGAAAATCCTGTTATTAACGCATAATAACATTTCAGTTAATTTTGAAAATTTAATTAAACTACGCACAGATGTATTCAAGTAAGTGGCGCAATTTTTACTTAATTTTGTTTTTGATTTTTAATTGAAATTTTGCTATTTTATGCTAATTTTGTTAATTTAAACTTTCGATCATATAAATTTTATATACCTAAATATGAGCATAAAGCAAACGCGCCGAAGAGCACAATTATAATTAATAGTATGGCCAACCAAGCGGGTATAGTTCCTGAAATAAAATTTAAAATTAAATAAATATAGTACATATATTTTTATATATACCACATGTAGTGGAAACTTACTTCGATTTTGCAAGCTATGTATGCACACTTTATTGTCAACAGAAATTGAAAGCACCGCAGCTTCAGTGTCACTCGATATGGGCGGACCCTCTTTATTTGTAATCGGTAAAAATTGCAAACCAGTAACAAACATTGAATGAGCATTTGGAATGTGTAGAACACGCTAAAATAAACAAGTATAAGATATATTATTCTGACGTAAATGAAAAGATAACCCATTTTTACAAAACTCCAAGTTTAAAGTCAAATAAATTTCGGAATCCATTTTTTATTATAAAATAAGCTTCGGATATTTTTTTTTTTTTTTCAGTCTCTCCTATTAAAAAAATTTAATATCGATCCCTAACCGCCAAAAAGACTTAACCGACAAAATCAAAATTTTAAAGCATGTTTTTTTTCTTAATTATCTCTTCATAAAGTGTAGTACAAAAGTAAAAACTGCTTTCATTATAACTCCATAAGAAAACTTTTAACAGTTGAAATTAAGATGCGTACGGACCCGAATTATCGATTTCTATAAAAAAAAAAAGAAAAACTTGGATCTTGTCGGTTAAGTCTTTTGTCGGTTTGTGCTCGATGTGTTTGACATATTTTTAGACTATATTGAGGTAAACGATGGGATATAGTTCCTTTTAATAGAATAAAGTTGTGGAAAAAAGGCTAAAAACTTCGTAGTTGCCGGAAGAGGCATCTTTGCACAAGTAGGCGTGGAACATCTTATACTAGCAAGATGTTCAGAACGCTATATAATAATCGTAATATAACGAAAGTTCCCACAGATACTGTTAATCACTTCTGTGTGATCTAATCAATAACTTGGAGAATCCAGTATAGTCCGCGGGCCCACGTACAAAAAAAAATCATAAACACACTGCGGAGACTTCGTGTATTTAATGTTCAGGTCGATTAGGACAAAATTTTGTGAGTGGGGAAGTATGGTGGTGCGGCGTTTACCATTCAAGCTATCACAAAGTCATGGATTTCAGGTTAGAAAAAAATGTATGAAAACAACCTTGGTTTTTATTCGAATCAAAAGTTTTTAATATGATAAAAGTATAAAAAATACTATCGAACAAAAATTTTGAGACGATTGACGAGTCAGACACGCCGAATATGCCAAAATTACGAAATAAAAAAACTTATTAGCACAGAGCCCATCTATAAAAATATTCAAAATCAAAGTGGTAACATTGTCGGCCAAAAATATTGGGGCATAATTAATGAAAAAGTGAGTGGACGAGCACTAAAATATTCTTCGTTGCTGGGAGAGGAAAAAAATATTCACCGAGCCCCACTAAGTTTACCTCTCCAATATTTCTCTCAAAACTACTACTCCCTATTCTCCACCCCTTAAGGGGGTTCCCATACAAAATGTTGATAAAAACATCACAAAAAAAATAAATTCCTCATTGCCGGAAGTGGAATTGCAAAATTGCAAAAATGACTGTTTAATTAGTTCAATATAAATTTATCATACTTCAATTAAGAAAAGGCGCGTTGGTACTTTCATTAGTACTATACAAGGAAAAAAGAAAACAGTCAATAAACTAACTTCATAATTTATCTAGGGGAACCTGCCTATCTATCATTAAAATTCTAGTAATTTCGAAAGACTGCATTGAATGTGGAAAACAAATCCGCCCTTGTAGGTTTTAATTGTAGCTAGCGTAGCATGTCTCAAAACCAGAGTGTGTTACCAACTAACAATTTGGCAATTTTTCACAACAGACGGCGCTAGTGAGCCTTATGATCTTTCCATATAGGCGATCCTGTACAGAGTTTATCCGTGTCCAATAGCGCAATCGCTAAAGCACCGCGTTTTCTTTCATTAGAAAACCGGAGTTACGGGTTTAAGTACGGTTTCTGACAAGATTTAACTAAAACTGATCTGATGAGGCTATATACATGTTTATATATCGTTGGGTTAAAACTACAACTAGACATCTACATTTTTCATGTTTTGAGAAAAAAGCGTTTTAAGTTTTTTGAAATTCGCTTTTTTGTAAGGAATTTTGCAGTTTTCTGCTTTCTATTCTTTATATAAAATTAGGAGGGGACTACATTTCAAGAAACCGACTAGGCTGGGGCAAAGAACTGTTTTTTCTTCATGTTTCTGTATACTTAACTCAAAACTTCAGTATATGTAGATGTCAACTTGTAGTTTTAACTCGACGATATGAAAATATATAAATATATATGTGTAAATAGCTAAAATATATGTAATCAATTTCCATGTTAACACTTGCTTGCATCTGTTGTTGAAAAATTGCAAAAATGACTTGTTGGTAGCAAATAATTCAGATTTTATTTTTTTTATTTTGTTAAATTTTTCGATGAAAATAAGATTTTTTTGAATTAAATTTTAAGCTGATTGCTTTAACGCCGCTAAATAAAATAATAAACATTTTTTTCTATTTGAGAGAGATAAAATATACTTGATTCAAGGGCAAAAATACCTAGCTAAAGTTTGACTCATGCCCAAGCTAGAAATATATATATTTTTTTTTTAATTTGTAATAAGGCAAGTGTCAAATGTGATTTTGGAAGGCTGGTCTTCAGACGAATTTACCCTTGCAACCGAAGGCGCTGTGCAAGAAAAGTATTTTTTTTTTTTATTAAAGCATACTTGTCGAGTTCTTTTGGATGTCGGCAAATTGGTCTGATGATTTGATATGGTTATCAGTGAAACGTAATGAAAACCATCCTTGCGATAAATATTTTTTTGTTTTGCGGATCAAAATTAGGACCAAATTAAATGAAAGGAAAAATGCTTTCGTGTAAAAAATTTTGCTCAAGTAAAAATTCCAATCACCAATGACATTTGACACATACTTGGATGTTAGTTAAAAATTTAACTCGTTATCTGTTCAAAACAACAAAAATTACATTTCGATTGTGGTTTAGGTAATTGAAAAAAATTTGAGATTTTCGATTCCGGAATTCAAAATACATGACAGCAATCTTGATACGATTTAGATCCAATCAAAATAGAATTAGATGATAAGGGTGAATGACTGCAGAAAATCGAAATAATCGAAAAACAAAAATAAAATCTCTACCATAGTAATTAATCATTAAGAATCCAAATTGTAAATATGTAGGTAAAAAAATAATCAATTATATGAACTTTGTTTCAAAACTAATGCCTGTTACGGGTCTGGTAATAACATAAGTTAATGCAACTTACCTGTAAACTAAATGCTATGTACATGGAAACACTGCCCGAAAACATTGTTCCTACCGCTACAAAACGACCATCATCGCGTACCGCCAATGATGCTAAACTCTCATTAATTGCAACAGCTTGTCGTAATTTGCCATTATTGCAATCCCATTGTTGTAAATAACCACGTTGCTTACCGACCTTGCCAAGTGGATTTGTTATAGTGAATAAACAATACTTGGCACGTTGTGCTTCGATAGTAGCATAACGACAACGTTTATACAAATATTTAGCACCATCAGGTGTTTCCCATTCAAGTTTGTGATGCAATTTTGCAGTAGTCACATCCCAGACTAGACCTTGACCATCTTTTGATATAGATACAATGTATTTGCTATCGGGACTGAAGTCAATATCATCGATTTCTTTTGTGTGAGCGCTAGAAAAGAATAAAGTTTCAGTTTGCAAATCAAGTGAACATACACGTATAGACTGTTTCATGTAAAACACTTACGCAAAATCAATTTTCTTCACCATTTGGGGAAATGACCAAACGCGCAAATGACCATCAGTACCACCGGTGGCCATTAAACTACCATTCATGCTAATACGAACAACACGTTGCAATGGTTCGTTAGTAAGAAAATCTGTCTGCACTGAATCAGCGGTTGTTATATCAAAGCGTATTCGTTTTAAATTTGCATTAACATCCTGTGGTGTGTTACCACCACCATTTTGTGCATGTCCATTACGCAGATCTTGCACACCTGATGGTGCTGCTGAACCTCCACGATGTCGCACACCATTTTCATTGACTGCTCCTGTTGTATTACGTTTTGCTGGTTTATCATCTGTAATACATCCATCAGTATCTTCCTGTCCTTCAACAACAATACGTGGATTAACGAAATACATTTGACAATGCGATTCCTGACCAGCGCAAAGATATGAACGACGTCCATCATTGCGTACTGCAAAATTCATAACAACATTGGCGCCAGTTTCGTGACGTACTACTTCTTCAGCACAAAAATGAGAACCATTGTGATAGATTTCATAGATTTCCTAAAAAAAATAAAATGATAATCAATTAATTAGGAATCTTGGTTCCAAGATACACGCAAAAAATGTAACAATGCGTACGGGACAGAAATGGTATCGAACGTGACATTTTTTTCATCATGATTCAGCTTGTATATTTATGTATTTTATGGTTATGTTATAGTAATTTAATAAATAAAATTTAAATGTTTCTCTAAGATAATAAATTCATAAGTTTTTAATAACATTTAATTATTTTATCACTGTGGGCTTTTCGGCGTAAATGCATATATTTAAAGGGCACTGGGTAAAAAAAAGCCCACTATATAAGTAAAATCAAAACAAAGTTCAAAAGATAAAGCTAGTTTTATATAAAACCAAATAAATAAAGAAAAGTTTATAGCCGTTTTCATGATCCTGAGCATTTAGACTTGCAAAGTAGCAAAATCTTCCAATCAATCGTGAGCGGTATTAAAAGTATGAACATTGCAATCTACGAAAAAATTTATTTCTCTGAGGAAATCGTATGAGCAAATAGAACGAGAGCATAAAGAAAAAACTATTATTTTGAAAATGCTATATTTGTGCTATGATATTTTTATGCTATAGGTTTTTAGTATAGAAAATGCATGAAAGCATGATAAATTCAAACCTGTATATTCTGTTGTTGCATAGTATAACTTTTTAACACTTATTTGCAAATGCTTGGTCTTGCATCAGACCATTTGCACCGTATCGTGAACATGACTAATGTAAGCAATAATAGGAATTCAAAGCTTAAACTTGCTTTCATATAAAGTTGGCTTTTGATATTTATTACAAATATAAATTCTTGAATATACTTCTCACAAGTAAAGAGCTAGTAGTAAGAAGCAGTATGAAATTTGTTAACATCTTCAGGTTTTACACTACTTTCAGCTGTCGTTGACAAAGAATTGATGTCGCTTGTTAAAATACATGAACGTGGGGTTCCATTTTTCATATCGCTAACTTGAAATACTCAGAAAAACTGAAAACCTGACCAATGTTTTGTGGGCTAGATTTTATAAAAATCGACAATACCTATGAATTTATTCTTCCCATTTTTAATTTTTAAGTATGCAGTTTGATAAAATTTATATTTTTGAACCATAAGCCTAAAAAATAGAGTTCCAACCTTTTTACATTGGAGCTTACAGCAGTTAGAAATTAAGCCTTTTTAGTCAGTTGTAAAAACATTAATTTTTTGAAAACAAGCAGTTCACAAGAAGTGAAATATTTTCTAAACCGCGCTATAAAATCGCTTTGAAGACAATAATACTAAAGGTTAAAAGATGGCTTTTATAAAAAAATTATTGGTTGTAGCTGTTTAAATTATATGTGACAAAAGGTTCCAAATGGGAGTATTCTACTTATCTATGAAAATCTCATAGCCTAAAAGAAAAGATAAAAATAGTTCTGTGCCTTGGAGATCCCCGAATTTTGCGTATTGCAGATGAAAAACAATTATATCGAAACCCAAAATCAATAGAAATTAGCTGCTGCATAGGTGCGCAAATCTAATGCCATATGGATTGAAAAAATAGTTTTCAATAAATGGATTTTTTCTTATATGTAACTTCATAATTACTTTAAAGTGGAGATAGACAAATAGCTATTCCCTTTCTGTCATATTGTTTTTAAGTCCTTGACTCGTAGGTTTTGAAGCAACATTGGGCTTGTTTCTGTGCAAACAAAAGCACACTGATTTTATTTCCAATTTTAAAAGAAAATTCCTATTAAAATGAAATCAGACTATTTCACGAAAAGACGCACAAAACATATTTTGTTGCAAATCCCTTGGGTTAGTTCTTATAGTTTTGGGGAATCATAATTTTGTTTAGTTTCCTATACACTGGGAAAACTTATCAAGATTGTTGTTTTCATAATTTATCCCTTTGTTTGCAAATAAGCTTTTTATAAATGTTTTACTGTTCTATAAAAAAAGCGATTAACCAAAATAAATTGGTATCTAAAGTGCATTGTACGAAAAAAAAACCATACAAAAATGAATTCGTATCTGGACGTTGGCTTTACTAGAAAACAATAAAACTGGCAACTATTGCTTGGAATTGAAAATGCAGAATCTTATCGGACTATCGCAATACCTGTTATACAGATCTATTCTTTCTTTTTAGTTTTTTATTTTAATGTTACCCCGTGAGCTCAGTTATTTAGCCGAAGTTGTAGAGTTAAAGCGCCAATACCAATTACATATATGTATTCCTCATATCAATGTCAAGTAAAAATACATATAACCTTTGTGAAAAGCTGATTCGCAAAATTTTTGATGCTTTATCCGGCATAAGCCTTAGCCAGAGATATAAAAAGAAGATCTAATTTTACAATTCGGATAATTATAATTTCTTAATGAATTCAACTAATCATCATTAGTTGCAAAAAACTAGAGCAACATTAAAATTGTGTAAATTTTATATGTAAACTTACAAAACCATTCGCTACGCCCGTTTTACTGCTACCACCTCCACCCGCTACCAAAACATGACGACTGGTTAGCATCTCAACAGCATATAATGGAAAATTTACACGAGCCAGTAGGCCATCACTAGGACGGCGTGTTGGTGCCATTGAAAATTGTTGATTAGTGTAATTCTTAGTGCTGTCTCTGAGATTCTATGCGGCCTGTTCCAATTAATCAACGGATGTCGCCTTCGGTTAGTGAAAAATAGGAGGTCGCTTATCTTTTTCACTTTGTTTTTGATTAATTTTTGGACTTTATTCTCACAAGTATATCAATTTGTTATCGATTTTTTATGCACTGTAATTAGTAATTAATTAATTATGTATTGATGTTTTTAACTTGTTAATTTTTTTGCTTTTGCTATGTGAAAGTTCCACGTAGGATTTAGTTTAAGTTTTTTTCTCTCTCTCTCTGCTTACTGCTGTCAAATATTGACAGCTCTGTTTTATGTGTACGCTCTCTGCCGGCGTTGTTGAGAACTTAGTGTTGCCAGTGAATTGATTAAAAAAACAAGTTTTACTTAAAAAAAATACCTTTCTTGGTGAAAATTAACTACCTTTGATAACTAATACAACCTGGCAGAAAGTAAGATTCTGTACAAAATCCGTGTGCGATGTTTACAACTTTTGATATAATTATTTTAATTGAATAATTCTATTGAAAATTACCCATTTTAGGTAAATTTACTATTTGACAAGATTTTACTTTTTTTTTTAACAGCTGATTGAGCAGAGCGTTGCCATATCTCCAATGCGAATATAGAGTAGATATTTCCGAGCTTGCATGCCAAAATTATAAATTATTTTACATGTTTCGTGAATTATTAAAAAATTAACAGAATGATGCAGAATATACCTTAAAGGATCTGAAAATTCTTACTTGCTTGGTTAACCAGATGAGATCTGATTAAAAACTAACCAAAATAGTTTTCCATATCAAAAGCTTTTCGATATGCATGAGAAATATAAGCTAGTTTTAAAAAAAAGATAGTTTAATTTAATTTAAAATAAATTAAAACTAAACATAAATTGGTTTAATGATGTTTACGTGGTGGTAACCGAAACATATGCATGTCACCATACACGGTGAGCTTGAAAAGGGGGAAAGTGGAGCTAAAATGGATCCAAAATCGGCAAATGCAGAAAGTTTCTATATTGTTTCTAGATTAAAAAAATTTTAAAATTAAAATCCTAGCTGCTCGTCTTCGCTAGTTACGCACATTTTTGTGTTCATGGTATGCACTTGCATGAAAACCATATAAAATTTAAAAAATGAAGAAAAAAACAACAAACAAATATAAAAATAGTTACATTTAATGTATTTTGCAATGCTAAATTCGAATCCGGCCTTTAAATTGCTTTATCTCATACGGTTTTTGAGATATCTTAGCCTAAACAAGGAAAAAATACCGTTTTTGCTATATCTTGAATCTATATAACTGGAATATAGAATATTTATACGTAAAATCTGATACAGTTTCTTAACTTTCTAATCTTTTTCTTTAAAACTTAATTTAAATTATGTCAATAGCTTTATGTTTCTCTGAAATATCGTGGACTGAAATAATGAAAAAACATGTTTTTTGCACTTTTTTAACTTTTTAGGTTAGGATATCTCCGAGAAAAATAAAGATATCAACAGAATTTAAATTAGGTCTTAAAGAAAAAAATTAGAGTATTAAGTAATTGTATTAGATTTTACGTATGAATGTTCCATATTCAAGCTATATAGCTTCAAAATATAGCAAAAACGGTCTTTTTCCTTGTTTAGGCTAAGATATCTCAAAAACCGTATAAGATACAGCAATTTAAAGACCGGATTCGAATTCAGCATTGCAAAATACATTAAGTGTTACTATTTTTATATTTGTTTGTTGTGTTTTTTTTCTTCATTTTTTAAATTTTATGGTTTTCATACAAGTGCATACCATGAACACAAAAATGTGCATAACTAGCGAAGACGAGTAGCTAGGATTTTAATTTTAACATTTTTTTAATCTAGAAACAATATAGAAACTTTATGCATTAGCCGATTTTGGATCCATTTTAGCTCCACTTTCCCCCATTTCAAGCTCACCGTGCATAGTTATGCTTAGTAGTTTTTTCTTTTATCCTAATTATCATAACTTTCTATGTTGAAAAATGCTTGGAATTTTCGATTCTTGCAAATAATGACTAAACTTCATAAAATTGGTATAGTTTAATATAATCAGCATAAACCATTTTAATTAATTATGGAGAACACGCCAAGATATGTGCAACTGGTCACACTAGTCAATCACATGACAAACCGGTATTTATTCTACAGCCAATGGCTGGGCCTTACCAAACAAAAACAACAAAAGGAGTTATGACAAAAGAAAATAGGGAACAAAACCTCACTACATGCATATAGGCACAAAAGCTAAAAATTTTTCTGAGGGTTCATAGCGCATTCCGTTGAAAAATGCGATCTGCAGAGAGTTTGACTTCAAATGTTCCTAGTTCAATCTCTATCTATCTCCAATTGTTACTTCATTTAGTTGAAAATAAATTAAATTTAAACAAAAACTTGGTCTGATGATGGTTACGTGGCAGTAAACGAAACATATGCCACCATAGCCATGCTTAGTAGTTTTTTGTCTTATCCTAATTGTCATAATTTTCTAAGTTAAAAAATGCATGGAATTTTTATTTCTTGCAAATAATGACTGAAGTTCATAAAATTAGTATAATTTTTTTTATTTTTTTACATTTTATATTTGTCAAAAAAAAAAAAAAATTTCATAATTTCCCTGGGATTTTTTGAATTTTGAGATACCACCTGACTATTTTTTGAGTTAAACTAATTTTGTAAAAACTAGCTAATCTCTGCCATACAAATCGATAAGGTTTTTATATGGAAAACTATCCTGGTTAGAACATTCATTTGGTTAACCAGGCAAGTGAGAGTAGAGTATTAACGTATTGAAACTAGTACCTGGAGACCGATCCCTTCTCGGTCAACAATCTAATCTTATTATTTTCGTCGATGTTTTTATTCAAAGTTATTTTTTGTTAACAAACCGATGAGAATAATAATAAGAAAAACTCGGAAAGCATCGAATCTTATAGAAAAATATCATAAACTCAATTTTTTTTTGGTGAAATAGAATGCCCTAAAATAAATAAATGGGATATGCCACGCTATTAATAAAAAAGAATTTCTTGTAGCTACGCTGTTAGACTGAACACAAAGTCAAGCAGGGATATTTCAAAATCCTGCAGGTATAATGACAGTTCTGCTGATGACGGATTCAGCGTCAAAAAGAACATAAGACTGCATATAAGAATTAAACAGTTCATTCCATTTTTTTTTTGTTCCTGAGTTATTAACCAAAATTTTTATTTTAATAAAAAAGCGGGCGTGGCAATTATTAAACAAAGCCTTCTTTTTGTTATGCTTTAGATTCTCCTGATCCAGATTCGCATACCAAATTTCATCAAAATATGTAATATTTGCGAGAAATAGCATTTAATGTGTTTTACTTGTATGGGAGGTTCCACGCGCACTTTCGATATTTTGCCTACTTTCAGGTCGTAGGTGCCTAATAGCAAGTAGACTTCCTACAGTTAAATTCAGAAAGATTGCTTTAGCAGTTTTCTTTTCATAGCGCATTATATTTTTGTGGGCGGTGCCACGCCTTTCAACGAGTTTTCCCAATATAACGGCATATCACATATTATTACTTGTTTGCAGAGGTAACATCTTCTAAATTTTCATCAAAATTGTTGAAGTCGTTTTCGAGTAATATTGAATCAAAATTAACCAAGGGTTTAAAAGTGGGCGTGGCACTTCTCCGATCCCGCCCACTTTTTGTTTGTTACAAGGTATTCTTAAGCCGTACTCGCTCACCAAATTTCATTTAAATACCCTGTACGGTTTGCGAGTTATGACCATATCAAATTTAATGCGATGCCACGCCCTCTGGTGATCATTTACAAAAATTTAAGCCTAGCTCATTCTCCATTGTGTGCCAATATCTAACATTACCCGAAGTTTCATTAAAATCGTTGAAACTTTTAGTTGTATTTTTTTCCACAGAATTTCAAGTTACCGAAGCATAAGCAACCCTAATGTTAGCGGAAGTAATGGCAAATCTGACTACTAGATGGCTTGTGGATGATTAATTATTCGCAGCTGGTAAAGAGGCAACGCAATATTTGGATGGTGTCTGAGATGTCGTTAAGGCAGTGTTCACATTTCCGCTGATAACTACATACACCTAATTCTGTTTTCACACGGTAGATTGGTTCCAGAAAAAACCGTGTAGAAAAAAACACTGACCGTATACAAAAATAGGTGATTGGTTCCTTATCTTTAAAACCTATTAAAATTAGTTAAAAACAAGGATTTTTTAAGAACAAGTATTAATGTTTATTTTATTAAATCACATATATAATGTCCCAAGGGGAAAAGAAGTGCTTCAAAAACCCTTCTGAAGTGCATCCTTTTCACCAATAAGCGCTTCCGCTACGTAAGAACAATACTTTCTTTTTAACATTGCATGTCATAGGATGTAAGCGAGCAAAAGCTTACCGCAGTCTTACCAAAAAAGAGTTTTTAAAGCGCTTATTTGTAATGCTGCGGTAAGCGTTTTTTCAATAAAATTAAAAAAAAAAAAAAAAACTGGCTGCGCAAGGATTTGAATCCACGACCCTCCGCGTGCTAGATATTTTTGTCTTACATATACCAACCCTTTAGACCGCTCCACCAACGCCCGATGATATGAAGAGGTATTAAATTTGTATATTAAGCAAATGCTGTCCTGCAGCATTACATAGAATTATTGTGCAATCAGTTTCAATTCAAGTAAGCAAAAGTAAATAAAAATGAGAAAAGTGAAATAAAAAAGGTTGAATAAAAAATATATTAATAAAAAAAAAATAAAGCAAAAACAAATAAAAAAACGGAAAAAAAAATCACCCTGGCTAGGTTCGAACTCACGTTGTTCTTACTGCAGCCTTATATGGAATCATTGTGTAATCAATTTCAATTCGGTTAAAAAAAAGTAAATTAATAAGAGAAAGGAAAATAGAAAAGTGAAATAAAAGATGTTGAATATAAAATATTTAATTAAAAAAAAAAAAAAAAAATTGAGCAAAAAAAAGTAAAAAAAAGTAAAAAAAAAAATCTCCCTGGCTGGGTTCGAACCCACGTTGTTCTTACTGCAGTCTTATAAAAAATCATTGTGATAGTGCTTCTAAATTTCTATGGGGACAAGCACTTTTGAAGTGCTTGGATCAGAAGCGCTAGAAATTTTTCCTCTTGGGGTGTTTTTACACAAGCATAAGTATTAAAGAAAAAGATCTATGCAATCTTATTTCAAAAGTAATGTTAATTAAATGTATGACAACCCAACGGGAATCGGAAGCGCATTGAAACGACTTCAGTTGCGCTTCTAGGGAAGCAAGAAGCTGCTTCCAGTGCTGTTCTCACTGCTTATCTATTTTAACACAGCATGTCCTAGCGGAGATGCACATCTTCAGAAGAAAATGAAATACGCTTCAAATACGCTTCCGTGGAAGCACACATTTGGAGGCATATGAAATACGCTTCCGTGGAAGTTTTTCAAAATTTTAAGTTCCATTTCACAAAAATTACTTTTTTTCTGTAACTTTTGGTAGATTTATGAAATTTTGTAAGCAACAGAAAAAATAGAATTTGAAAAATTTTGTATGCTACTAGAGATGTGCTTCTATTGCGTTCTTTTTGGAAGCAGCTTCATTTCTTCCCGTTAAGAAGTTCAGGAACTAAAAAAAATCCAATAAAACAGCTTTGTTGTTAACAAAAAGAATAGGTTATTCAATTTTTTAGGTAAGAAAAAACTAAAATGATAATCACAAATACAGGAACATAAATTTAATTGTTGTCATCATCAGTTACTCGCATTCGCTTTGTTTGTATGCAATAAGGGAATTCCCCTAAATTTGTGATATGAACACATTTCGCAAAAATTAAATCTGACGAATAAAATTTAAGCCCAAAAAATTTTGAATCGTGCTAAATGGAATAAAATCGTGTAAAAATATTTTTAAAAAAATTATTTTCAAACCGTGTTATATCAAAACCGTGTAAAAAAAGACCGTGTAAAAACGGAATTAGGTGTATAAAAATGTTCAAATACCGGCAACTGCGAAGAGAAAAAAAGTACATATTTTTTTGATCGAATTTAATAAGAGAAAAATAAAACAACAAAATTTAAAAAGCGTCTTCTGCAAGCGTTACATTACAATCCCTAGGAAAATTATGTAAAACAGGAAATGAGGCTTACATGTAGATATACGGGAGAGCACGCCTGTCTTTTGGGTGATTTGAATACAATTTTCGAGTACCCTATTTTTTTTACGGAATACTGTTAAACATCGTATTTCGACATGTTTTCAATAAAAAATTTCAAAATCCTTAGAACACTTCGGAAATGATCGGCTAACGGACGATATCCATGTTGCTTTAGTCGAAACAAATAAGGATAATTTTTAAAAATAGTTCCAAATGAATTTTTTTTCCCGAATTGTGTTCACTAATGCATAAAAAAAGTCTGAATAGTACATTGCAAAATCGTATGCCCAAAAAAATTAATTCATGGTCAAAAGTTGCAAGTCCAAGCACACATATTTGGGGTCCCGACTTATAAACCCTAAAGGAAAGCAACTATACAACATGTTGATAAGAAATAGCACCCTTTTCGACTTTGCTTCACCAGGACAACCTACATATTGGCCAGCCGACCGAAGTAAAATCCCAGACCTTATTGATTTGGCCATTACAAAAGGTATCGAGAGAAACTTAATATCTGCCGAGACACAGATAGCACTCTCCTCTGACCATTCACCAATAATATTCTACCTTTTGGTTAAACCAAAGTATGTTGAGCCCCCTAAGGGTATAACATCATATAAGAGCAATTGGATCAAGTATACGAAATATATAAGCTCACATATTCACACAAGTTATTCAATAGAATGTAAAGAACACATTGAAGATGCTGTTGCTGTTTTTAATTCAATCTTATGAGCAGCAGCGAAACACTCAACACCAGAACAGACTCCGAGAACTTCAAAAACTCATGCTTTCACCAATAGCAAAATTGAGTTTCTCGTAGCTGAGAAACGAAGAATGAGGCGCGAGTGGCAACTTCATAGATCTCCAGCTTCTAAAGCAAAGCTAAAAATTGCAACATCCAAACTAAGGTCTGTCTTAAACAGTAAAGAATATTTAGACCAGGAAAAATTTGTCTCGAAGCTAGACCCCAATAAAAATGGCAAACAGTCTTTGTGGAAAGCTAGTCGACAAATTAGGACTCCAATCGAAAATGATCTGCCGATTAGAGCCTCTCTTGGAAGCTGGGCTCGAAGTGATGAAGAAAAAGCTGATGCTTTTGTGGATCACTTGAGCACAGTTTTGCAGCCAAATCCTCCTATTCAAGGCATTATGCCTCCTATTTTGTCAATTAACAGCGATGTTATGCAAATAAGTTTTCACACTAGCAATTTAAAGGTTTTAGTTCAAGAAATGTGTCTTACAAAAGCCCCTGGGTGCGATTATATAGCTCCTAAAATGATAAAGGAACTGCCAAACGCAGCTTTAGTCTTTTTGACTAGACTTTTTAACGCTATCATTCAGTATGGGCATTACCCAACAGCATGGAAAATCTCATTAATCACCATGATTCGAAAACCTGGAAAAGATCGTACATTACCTTCTTCATATAGACCCATCAGTCTTTTACCATGCTTATCCAAGCTATTTGAAAAATTAATTCTGTCAAAGCTAATACCATATGCAACCGATAAAAAATGATTCCCGGTCCACCAATTCGGTTTCCGGAAACAACACGGAACAATCGAGCAGGTCAATAGAATTACAAATGAAATCAGGAAGGTTTTTGAGCAAAGGGAATATTGTACGGCAGTTTTTCTCGACGTAGAATTCCGTAAAAAAAAAATGGGGTACTCGAAAATTTTATTCAAATCATTCAAAAGACAGGCGTGGATAGAGTTTTACTGTTACTGCAACATGTTGAACCTTCATTGACTAGAATATGAATTGATGTTAGTGTTGCAAGCGGATGCGGAATAAACAGACGCACAAAACCACACATAAATACATAGATACATATGTATGTATGTGCGTGTCAAAGGAATAAGCCCGGCAGACAGCGCACATAAAACATGCGACATTTTTATGTCCGCCGTGTAGGTGGAAAAGGGCAGCAATGTTGTGTCTTAAGTTTATTTCGCAGTATCCTCCGTATGATGGACTTTGGCGGGTTGTTAAACTAAACCTCCATAGAAATTGTGTTTTTCAGACGGCATTTAATGCAGCGCAGGAAATGTTGGAGAATAAGAGGAAAAAAATAAATATTGAAGTGTGCAGAAGATACATATAAGTGATATTAAGTTGTCTTTTAATTGAGGTAACATTATTTTTCAAATTTTTTTCCCTGCATGCGTTGCAATGTCAATCTAAGGTAGAAACTTTTTTATAATTCCATTTTTCTAGTGGATGTTAAAAGTATCGGTGCACTTTACTTACACAGTGCAACATTTTTCAAGTCATTGACGGTGAACTAAAATCCGTTATAAGGCGTCGAAAGTACTCGCCGAAACAAGTAATTTTGCCAGAGCGTTTTGCAAAGTTGACTCATATAAGGATTTTATGGTATTTTTTGCGATTTTAAGGCACTAGATGAAATTTTTTCGGTTAAGTTTGTTCGGCATTTTTTTTCTTCTATACAATAGCTACAACATTGCTGAAGTCATCAAAACAATATCTCGGCTCGTTACCGAGATATAGCCATATGACAAAATCGAAAAATTGCTCAAAATCCTCAAAATCGCTCAAAGTTGCAATTTTCATATAATTATAATGCTGAAAATTGCAACTTTTTGCCTCAAATTGGATTTTGAGCGATTTTTCGATTTTTTCATATGTAGCTATTGTATAGAAGAAAAAAAAAAATGCCTAACAAACTTAACCGAAACAAATTCATCTAGTGCCTTAAAATTGCAAAAATGACCATAAAATCCTTATATGAGTCAACTTTGCAAAACGCTCTGGCAGAATTACTTGTTTTGGCGAATACTTCGACGTCTTATAACGGATTTTAGTTCACTTTTCATGTGTCGCACTGTGATATGTAACGATTTCCATTTATTTGCTCAGGAGAGTTTCAAAGATATGACAAATTTTATATGTTTACATGAATAGGACCAAATTAATTGAAAATAGAATTTAAAATAGCAATATCCGTATGTACCTACATGAAAAGAAAAATTTTTTTTAGCCATACAAATCATATACGTGCATTAGGATAGTTAAAAATTTTTTGAAATTGCGCTCCCACAGCTCCAAATTGTTCTCTTTGATGTAAATAAGCACCAAGTAAAATTTGGTCCTTTTCAGAGAATATTTGATGCATCCCAAACCATTTTATGAACTGAAAAGTGGTTCTGAATATGAAAAAATTGTTCGTTTTAAATTTTTTTTTTTTTTTTCATGGATTTTGAGCTAAATTCGAATTTGTATTTATTTCTCTGTAAGCTCTGCAGTGTTAAAGATATTGTCCATGGAGAAATAAATAACAATTTTGAATTTAGCTGGTCAAAATTCATATAAAAAGTTGATCATCTTAAATTTTAATACACAAATTTTTGTCATATTCAGGACCACTTTTCGGGCACGACTGTTCAGCTGACTTGACATGGATGCAAAAAACTAAGGAAAAGCATCAGATCACTTAGACATCAATCTTTTAATATTGCTTAGAAATATATATAGATACTTACTTTCATCGATAATCTGATAAGTTTGTCTTTACAATAGCCCATTAATACTTATGCTACTGCTTTTCTTATTATTTCAATTGACGCTACCACGTTAATAAGCGCAGCAACAAAGTTCTTTGACATTGCGACCCACACACGATTTTGAACCTGAAACTAAACAAGAATTAACGTAGCACCATTCACTGCACGATACGCTGATAGGTATAGAAAACATATCACAAAAAAGAGCAAAAACCTGGAATATCTAAAGAAATTGCTGATTTCGACTACAGATTTATGTACGTGTACATCTTGTTTTGTCGACTAGCAGCCAGCTAACCCAATTTGATGTAGCGCAAAGACAAAAAGAAAAATAATAAGCATCAATTATCAACCCATTGTAAAGGTGAAAAGCTGTAAGAAAACATAAGAAGTTAACTAACAAATGGTCTGATAGAGGAAACATGGAATCGCAGTAGCAAAGATCATTTACTACATACAGTAAAACTCCGACAGTTTGGACAGAAAGGATGCGAGACATATAAAGAGTTCTTATTTACAAAATTTAAAATGAATGAGGGTGTTCCTTAAAACGTAAACTCATAATAGTTGTCAAAAGCAATACGAACTTTGACAACTTACGAGGTTTTCGAGGCATTTACGCGTATTAAGGAAAATCCTAAATATCTAAGGAATGCTAATAACAAGTCTCTTCGAAAAGCAGTTGATGTATAGTGGAGCATAAAGTAAATGGCGAATGTCTCTCATGTTTTTCCAAAGTAGTCCATTTTGAAAGATACAATAGCTGTGTTTGGACTATAGTTTTTCAGTGCTTGTATATTATTATTATTATTATTTAAAAGGCTCTAGATTGTACTGCGACCTAAAAGATCTTTTGTACAGCCTCTTTCCCTAATCAAAACAGTCCCAGACTATCTATAAATCTTGTTACTGCCATGGGATTAATTTTACCTATGTCACCTGGATCTAAAATCTCAGCTCCTAGGTACTTAATTCTGCGTCTAAACGCAGCAGGGCATGCACATAGCACATGCTCTGCTGTTTCCAAGTCCTCTAAGCAGAGTCTACATGAGTCATTGTCTACCAAACCCATCTTTTTTAGGTGATAATTAAGTTTACAGTGACCTGTCATTATCTCACTTTACGTTTTTATATCTTTCCTGGTGAGGTTTAGAACAGCTTCAGCCTTAACATGTTTTGGATCGATCAGCCTCTTCGCCTGTCGCATACCTTCTTTGGCTCTCCAGTGATCGGAGAGGCCCCTCGTGCCCTGGTATCCAAACTAGAGTAACTTCATTCCTCCTGGCTAGGGCTTGAAGAAGTTCAAAACACTCCCAGACAAGCGTGGAGTGCATTGAAAAAGCCATTAGTGATTTTAGAGTTGCTTGGCTGTCCGAGTAAATGTATATGTCGGTGCCGGAAGTGCCCCTTCTTAGACATTCTCTAGCACACAACTCTAAAGCGTGGACCTCCGCCTGAAAAATAGAAGCTGTTTTTCCCATTGCAACTGCTTTCTGGAATCTTGGTCCCACAACTCCAGTTCCCGCGCTGCCATCTTCCATTTTGGACCCGTCAGTGAGTGCTTGTATGAGTGCTTTCTGAAAAATTTATGAGAAACAACAAAAGTGCTTAATTTAACACTGTTAAATAAGTGTGTTAAGTATTTAAGCACGAAGTAGATCTGTGAATTTTGCCATTTTACACTGAAATTTAATCGGATTCTCGTCTGACACTTCAAATTGTTATGAAAAAGTAAAACTAAATAAGATCTCAAAATTAAAAAAAAATGGTATGACAACTGTACCAACGAATTAAAGGAAATTTAACGAAGATTCCAAAAAAAGTAATAAAAGGGAATAATACTTAAATGGCCGCCAAAGTCAAAAAATAGGAAAAAATAAAAATATTAACTTTAAAGGTCCAGAACTTTGCGAAATCCTTTTAAAACCTATAAACCAAATACACTCTTTGGAATCTTATACAATTAGCTAAAACTTTTCATAAAAATATTTACTCTAAAACGTTAGGGTGACCAACAATATTTTTATTTTAAAACAAGTCAGAAAATCAGTTTTAACCCTATAATCCCTAAGGGGTACATTTCAAAAGTGCAATTGAAATTTAAAATTTGAAAATTTTCGAAATGAATCACACGATGTATTCATTTTTAAAGGATATAAATTATGAAAAATTTTACTATGAGCTTTCCTTACACCAACATTACATTTTTCTTTTCAGTTCTAGCAACTATTAAACCTGTTTGGAAGTGAAGAAAAAAAGAATGAATCATCCTAATGAGTCCGATGTGAAAAAGTCTTTCTAAAGGAACAAAGTTAGAGTTATCAACACTAAACTGTAATAACTGAAAGACAACAGTAGCAATCGCTCTTAGCCCGATGTATCACTCAAAGCGATTGTCTTTCTGATAATTGCGTCAATTTGTTGCTGTTGCTTTTTCATAAAAAAATTTACAACTTCCTAGATTTAGGGCAATTATTGTTACACTTTTTTGCTTTCAATCAAGTTCTTAAGGCTTAGATCTGATTTAGTAAAAAACAGAATATATCTATGGCAAAATGGAAAACTACGTTAAATTTACTTAAAAAGTTAAGTTAAAGTTAAAGCTAAGGATTAATGATTTAACGATTTTACATTTGAATATATTATTTCACGCAAACTAGACAAGCTATTTTGATGAAAATCGGTAGATAGGTGCCAACCATGAGTATCCGACAATGGTCAAGCCAACGTATTAACGATTGGATTTTACACGTTATATCTTTCAAACTCTACAAGTTATTTTGGTGAAACTCTGAAGGTTAGGACAGTTCATGATGAAACATATGGTGGCTATCCGAATATGTTGAAAAAGCGAATTCTTGTTAGTGAACTCTGACAGTTCGCAAAGAGTTTGAACAGTGATTTTTGCTTATCAGTTTGTTCTTATTTCTGTCTGGTTAACCAAGATAGTGAGAACAAGGTGTATCCGAAACTTTGATAGGTACTACAAAATCATCTAAAAACAACGTTATTTACTTTATCACAATTCTTATGTTAATTTTGAAGCCTTTTGTATAACCTTCCGTTTTAGAACTAAATTACTGAATATTAAAGAATCTATTTCATTAATGATACATATATCAAACCAATCAAGATTTTTGGAATCCGATTTGACTATAAATTGGCATGAACAGTAAAAATTTCAAAGTCTTATGTCTCTGTCATTTCTGTAAATTTTGAAAAAATATTTGGGAGTATGTAATTTTCTCCATTACGTCAATATTGATCGGTTTGACATGGACTCAATCTAGTACACAGCAAAAAGTTTAGGGATAAAGTACATATAATCTTATTTACATATACTATTTGTTTTTATAAACTTATGTGTTCCAATTTTTTTATATAATTTATACAATTTTTTTTCCATAAAGTTATTCTAAATCAAAAATTGTTAAGAACTACAAATTTTATACCAAAATTGTATAAAAATTTTTGAAAAAACATCAAAAACGTCCCATCATCGAATATATACACAAAATTTAGCATTTGTAGAAAAATCATTTTGCGCAGCAGCTCAGAGGGAAAATTGTTAAAAATAATAAATTTGACAGGAACGTAGTGTTAGAAAATAAAGCATAAGTACTTATTATAAAAATAAAAAGACTGTGTGGTATAAAAAACTGTTAAAGATAAAAAAGAAAGGAAAAAATTTATTATTTTATTGTCTTCCAACATCAATTTTTGATGCATTTGACCATCGTCACCAGCTTGCAGCAAATACGCCACTTGCACCGATCATCGCAATCACCACCAATATTGTCACCGGCACCCACCATCGTTGAGCAACTACCTCAGAGTGTTTCGCAGAACATCAACGTCTCCACTGTCGCATTAGCGTCTTTAGCAGCATATTTGTGTGACAAGCAGAGCATCTCCGTTGCCAAAGAGAACAGCGATTCGGAAGTAAAAGGTATTTCGCATTTCACCTTCGCATATATACATATAAGTTGAAAGCGATATAATTTGGACCCCGACCAAACTGTGGCGATGTGCGAAAAATAAATTTCTAAAACCCAGTTTGTTTTATTAAGATTCCAGTCCTAAGAAAAAATATGCAACCAAAAAGTGACGCCACGGATCTGAAAAGTGCAGAAAATTGGAAAATATCTTTAAGTGAAACGATGGAAGTCACACAACACAATATATACGATGAGGGTTACCAATATGATAAAGGTTAAAAACATATTCAAGAAAACTTTAGAATATTGAACTATATATACCATAAGTTATGCATATAGCATTCTTACGGTTCACGGTGGTTCTTAAAAAATTTTAACTTTTTGAAATACCACCCGCGATTTTTTTGGGGATAATGTTGGGGGACCCTTCTAGTATCTAAATCCGCAGACCGCGAAATCGAACGTCCAGCCGTTTTTTTTTTTCGACCTTTTAGTTTTTTTAACAATTTTTGAGTATGTCTCGGTGTGTATATACATATTATGTACACATATATATGTATATACGTACATATATATACTTGTATATGTATATATGAGTAATATATATATATGGATATATATATACATACATACATACATACATACGTATAAAAGGTATCGTTTCCGCACCATTTATTTTTTTAAAAAATCGGTTTTCTCGTATTAAAGAAAAACACAAATAAAAACCGGAAATGAAAGTAATCATTCCAAATGTGATTTTTGATGCTTAATCCGATTCCGGTAGTAGAATTGCTCCATTACGTCTGGACTTTGAGATATCCTTACATGTATGTTTAAAGGACACCATTTTTTTTCCTATTTTTGAAGTTATATAACAAGATAAGGTAATATTATGCCGTAAAATCTGGTATGACAGTTAATAGCCCTAGTTTTTTTCTTGAAAACTCAATCAAACTGATAACGATATCTTTTTTTTTTGTCGGAGATATCTTTACCTAAAAAGTTAAGAAAGTGCAAAAACACGATTTTTGGCTATATTTGAGGTTATATACCGTACGAACAAAATTCGTCTGCTCCTTTTTACTAACCGACACATTTAAAACCATTTTTTATCTTCAAAATGAGCTAACAAATGGTCTCTTAAAATTGTTATCTCAAAGTCCAGACGTAATGGAGCAATTCTTATACCGGAATCAGATTAAGCATCAAAAATCACATCTGGAATGACTACTTTCGTTTCCGGTTTTTGTTTGTGTTTTTCTTAAATACGAAAAAACCGATTTTTTTAAAAATAAATGGTGCGGAAACGATACCTTTTATACGTATGTATGTATGTATGTATATATATATCCATATATACAGTGAGTCACATATGTATTTTGCATACAAAAAATATTCAAAAATTCGAATTAATACTCAATTTTTAGTCGTTTCATCCTTGGAAAAGTAATATTTTTTTTATAAACTTCGAGTCAATGAAACGTTAACTATGATACCACTTCATAAAAAAATTAAAATAATGCGTTCTAATCACTTAAAAAGCAAAGAAATGATTTATTCATCTTTTTTATAAGGTCACAAAAGTATTTTGCTTTTTAGTAAACTTTTACTTTGAGATTATTTATCAAGTAAAAGAGGCTTTTTTAATAATAACCATGGTAGCCATTATTTGAAGAGACATCATATAAACATCTTTGCGAGGACTCCATCCCTTTACGACATTTTCAGTCGATGTTTTTTCCCATTTTTCTTGCAGTACTTGTTTGAGCACATTTTTTTGATAAAATATGGTATTTTCTGACCTTTCCACTAGATAAGGCCAAAAAATTTCTATTGGATTCGAAAAAGAATATCGCGGTGGTGTTTTAATCTCTTTGGTGTTGTACAGAAGTGTCCCAGGATGTGTATTTAGGGTCATTGTCTTTTGAAAATAAGAAGTCATCTTGTGGTAAACCCATTTTTTAACTACTGGGTGCAATTTTTTTTGTGGAATTGGACTGATGTTCATGTCTATCCATATTGCCACCGATAAGCTTAAGTTTCCCCATTCCATAAGCTGAGAACAGCCCACGACACACCATCATGTAAAATTATTGCTTTTAAGTTATAAAAGTTAAGATTTATTTGCTTTATGCCAGACCATGCGGCGTCCATCGGATCCGAAAATATTATTTTTGCTTTCTATTGGATCCAATAATATAATATTTGCTTTCCATCGGATCGATAGACGCCGTGTGGTCTGGCATAAGGCAAATAAAACCCTTAACTATTATAACTTTAAAGCAAAACTTTTGCATGATAGTGTGCTGGGGCTGTTATCAGCTCAAAGAGTGTGGAAACTTAAATGTATCGGTGGCAATATGGATAGACATGAACATCAGTCCAATTCCACAAAAAAAATTGCACCCAGTAGTTAAAAAATGGGTTTACCACAAGATGACTTCTTATTTTCAAAAGACAATGACCCTAAATACACATCCTGGGACACTTCTGTAAAACACCAAAGAGATTAAAACACCACCGCGATATTCTTTTTCGAATCCAATAGAAATTTTTTGGCCTTATCTAGTGGAAAGGTCAGAAAATACCATATTTTATCAAAAAAATGTGCTCAAACAAGTACTGCAAGAAAAATGGGAAAAAACATCGACTGAAAATGTCGTAAAGGGATGGAGTCCTCGCAAAGATGTTTATATGATGTCTCTTCAAATAATGGCTACCATGGTTATTATTAAAAAAGCCTCTTTTACTTGATAAATAATCTCAAAGTAAAAGTTTACTAAAAAGCAAAATACTTTTGTGACCTTATAAAAAAGATGAATAAATCATTTCTTTGCTTTTTAAGTGATTAGAACGCATTATTTTAATTTTTTTATGAAGTGGTATCATAGTTAACGTTCCATTGACTCGAAGTTTATAAAAAAAAATATTACTTTTCCAAGGATGAAACGGCTAAAAATTGAGTATTAATTCGAATTTTTGAATATTTTTTGTATGCAAAATACATATGTGACTCACTGTATATATTACACATATATACATATACAAGTATATATATGTACGTATATACATATATATGTGTACATAATATGCATATACACACCGAGACATACTCAAAAATCGTTAAAAAAACTAAAAGGTCGAAAAAAAAAAAACGGCTGGACGTTCGATTTCGCGGTTTGCGGATTTAGATACAAGAAGGGTCCCCCAACATTATCCCAGAAAAAAATCGCGGGTGGTATTTCAAAAAGTTAAAATTTTTTAAAAACCACCGTGGGTTTTAACGTGCGTAGTACAATTTAAAAGTTTAGAATTGTCAAAAATGCACCTTCAGTTTAATGCATAAAGTAAAACTTTCACTTCAGTTTTTAGAAGTATGGAATCTATGAACTCCATAATCCGTTAGAAATTGTTTCTATTACCAAAATTTATGTATCATGAACTTAAACAATTTTCTCATTACAAAACGATGTTAAAGCAAAATAACAAAATGTACATTTATGTTTCAAGGAAACATGTTATTGAAAATTTTTTGTGCATAATAATTTATGTAATTTTTTGTAAGAAATTTTTTATTATGGAATTTAGGGTAAGGGAGGGAAGTATGAACCACCAATCTTTCTTTTTTAAATAAAACTCAAAAAACATATAACAAATCAATTCATTTTGTCATTCATTAAAGGAAACAATTTACCTTTATTTTGATTCATTTTTAGATAATTATCTCATCAGGCAAGGGCGTACGCAGGATTTCATCTAGGGGGGACCAAACTCAAATTTTGCGAACCTTTTTTTTTTTTTTTTGAGAAATTTCAATGTAAGAGATTTTTGTGCACTAAAATATTAAATAAGTATAATAACTTATGAAAGTACTTAGATAACTTTCAAAATAAAAATTTGCTTAGGTATGTTATCTTTTAAATACATATCACATTTCTAAACTAATTTTATAAAAAAATATTTCGAGAAACCCAATTATGATCGAATTTTTTTATACACTATTTTAAAGAAAAATTCTTACGCTTCTTTTAAATGTGTTAATTACTAAAATCCTATTCAAATTGGCTGAGTTAAAGTTAAAAGTTAAAACTGAGCGAAAAGTTAATTTTCATAGCAATTTTTTACAATTTTGCAATATTTGTTATATTTTTATTTATAAGTGTATTTAATTTTAAATATTTTCAGCCCAAATTTACTAAAATCAGATCATGTTTTAAAAAGTTATTAAGGTTTCAGTGAAGTAAGACCATTTTGATTTTTTATCGGAAAAATAAACAGGTACAATAAACTGGGTCGATTTTTATGAAGCAAAAAAAATTGTATAATGTTTAAAATGCTTAGAATCGTACAAAGTACACGTGTGAATTTTTTAGAGTTTTTGGAAATTTTTTTTTTCTTTTTTAAAAAAAGTCTGAAAAAATATAAATATAAAATACTTTGATACTTTGAATGATTTTAAGCATTTTAAGCTTTGGGTATCCCTTCTGAGAAGAAAAAAAAGTTATGAGCAAAAAACTTTTTTTGTACCTGTTTTTTTTTTCGATAAAAAAACGAATAGTCCTACTTCAGTGAAACCTTAATAACTTTCAAAAATATTATCCGATTTTACTTTCAAATTGTTTGCAATTAAATAAATAAATAGTATAGTGAAGATAATAAAAATGTATTTGTAATGTATATATGTTTTATATATATATATGTGTTTTTTTAGAGGTTTGTTTTTCGAATAGAGATAAAACTGGCATTTTGTGGTCAAATCTGGCAACTCTAATGTCATTTATGTTCAGTTTGGTTTGCCATTTCATCATGAACAGGTTGACAAAAGAACAACGCTTGCAAATCGTGCAAATTTATTTCGAAAATAATGGTTCAGTTCGCGAAGTACCGCAAGCTCCGTTATGGACATAATCGTCCATCAGAGCAATTAATTCGGTTAACCATGGATCGTTTTCGCACTACGTTTACTCTATGTGATAATACGCATCCGCAGAGACGTCGAACAGTGCGCACCGAAGAAACAATTGCCGCTGTAGAGCAAAATGTTGAAGAGGACCCGAATGAATCGATTCGCCACCGTGCACAGCAATTGGAGCTTTGTCCATCAACTTTATGGAAGATTTTGCGCAAAGATCTTGGCTTGCGACCTTACAAGATCCAGCTTGTGCAAGAATTAAAGCCGCGAGACCATGCAATGCGTCGTGATTTTGGTGTATGGGCCGAAAATGAGATTGATCTCGATGCTGATTTTCATCGCAAAATTTTGTTCAGTGATGAGGCTCATTTTTGGTTGAATGGCTACATCAACAAGCAAAATTGCCGCATTTGGAGTGAAGAGAATCCACATGAGACCCTTGAGACGCCATTACATCCACAAAAACTGACTGTTTGGTGTGCTCTATGGGCTGGTGGAGTCATTGGGCCATACTTCTTCCGAAATAATACTGGAGAGTCAGTTACCGTTAATGGAGACCGGTATAGAGCCATGATAACCGACTATTTTGTTCCCGAATTGGATGGCATGAATGTGGATGAGTTGTGGTTCCAACAAGACGGCGCTACATGCCACACAGCGCACGTCACAATCGATTTATTGAAGGAAACATTCGATGAGCGCATAATTTCGCGGAATGGACCTGTCAATTGGCCACCAAGATCGTGTGATTTGACACCATTGGATTATTTTTTTTGGGGATATGTGAAGTCGCTCGTCTACGCCAACAAACCAGAAACGTTAGGTGACTTGGAAGCCAACATTCGTGGCGTTATTGCCGACATACGGCCCCATATGCTCGAAAAAGTGGTTGAAAATTGGACCTGTAGAATTGGCTTTATTCGAGCCAGCCGCGGCGGCCACATGCCCGAAATTATATTTAAACATTAATGGCATAAAATTATCCTTCCAATAAAGCCAAATTGATGGACATTAAAACGATTTTCTTCTGTTTTATTTCAATTCGAAGTTCTATACCTCTAAACAAAACACCCTTTATAAACTATTGTCCAAAAAAACCTGTTTTATTTGGCTTTAATATGAAAAGTTGTAAAAACCACTGTAAAAATGAATGAATATGATATATTTGTAACTCTAAAGCTAGAGCTAGGGGGGCAGCTGCCCCCCCTGCCCCCCTGGCGTACGCCCTTGTCATCAGGATAGAGAAAAAATATTAAAAATGTGTAGTGTTATAAGGACTATATAGTCCATATTGCCCCACATGTTTTTTTGGTACAGAAGTTGCAAATAAAAATGTCACTTCCACATCCGGCACATTTTTCGTGACTCCAAGAACGTCAGATTACACATTCAACCCAAAATTCGCCACGGCGATCTTCTGAGTGAACGGTATTACATTACTTATATGCATTTTTCATCTTCTTTTTCTTTGTAGCTTACGAATTACAAATAATCACCTTCAGACTCGTCATGAAAACTGCAGCTAGCTTTCCCATCTGAAAAGATGATAAAAACGTTTGTTTTTGAGGCTTTTCCTTGGTGGTCCATATTACCCACACCACGTGTTGGTGAAATAAATGGTTTTTTTTTTATCAAAAACTCTTGTGGTTAATGAACTTATTTGTGCTCATAAATAATAAATAGTAAGTATTCACTGACTTTATATAACACTAGCTTACAGCCAAAATTCCCAGTGAATAACAAATGGGCTGCTGATTCCGAAAATCGCATTATTTTTTTTTTTTTTATTTCGTGTCGTTTTCGAGATAACGGTCATTTTCGGTTTTTGGACCAAAAAAAAAAAGACAGTTCCATTTAAATACAAATATTTCAAGAACCAATGTTTGCATTTGAACATGTTATATGTCATATTAAAAGTAATTAAATTACCTACAAATAATATTCACATTACTTTTTGGTTGGTTTGTTAGTTTTGGCGAAATACATTGATTTCTAAAAAAAACATTTTTTTTTTCGAAAAAATTAAGAAAAAATCAAAGTCAACTTCAAATTTATACAAGAAAAAATAACTTTTTTATAATATTTTGTTTTTTTGTATCATAGACTATATATTTATGAAGAAAATAAGTTACCACATAAGAAAATCGATGGAAAAATGAAAAAGTTGTATACAATTCATTGATAAATTACTAAAATGCGTTTTTGCCTTTTTTTTTTCGTTTATTTGTAATAAACTGTTCGATAATTTGAAACTTTTTGTAAAACACATGAGAAAATCGAAAAAATTCTTAAAGTAGGTGTTAAAATAAAATAGCCGTGTCTCGTCGTTTTCTCCAGCACGTCAGATTTTTTTTTAATCGATTTTTGAAGTTTTATAGTCCACTGTACATGAAAAAAACAAAAATAACGCATTCTTGTGTTAAATCGATGAATCTAACTATATGATCCTTACATCTGAGGTATATCATGTGTTCAGTAAACTAATGCAGGATATTACGAGGAATATTTTTGTAGAAAATTTTAACCCTCTAAGACCCTTACATGTGGGTCATTTTGACCCCCTCACATTTAGGTCAAAATGACCTACATGTGGGGGTTTTAGAGGGTTAAATTGTCTACAAAAATATTCATCGTAATATCCTGCATTAGTTTACTGAACACATGATACACCTCAGATGTAAGGATTATATAGTTAGATTCATCGATTTAACACAAGAATGCGTTATTTTTGTTTTTTTCATGTACAGTGGATTAAAAAACTTCAAAAATCTATTAAAAAAAAATCTGACGTGCTGGTAGGTCACGGGTAATTTTTTTTAACTGTTACTTTAAGAATTTTTTGGATTTTCAAAAAGTTTCAAATTATCGAACAGTTTATTACAAATAAACGAAAAAAATAGGCAAAAACGCATTTTAGTAATTTATCAATGAATTGTCTACAACTTTTACATTTTTCCATCGACTTTCTTAAATAGTATCTTATTTCCTTAACAAATATACATATAGACTAGATATAAAAAATCAAAATGATTTTTATTTTTTTTTTTTCTTGTATAAATCTGCAGTTGATTTTGACTTTTTTTTAATTTTTTCGGAAAAAATAATTTTTTTTTTTTTTTCGAAATCAATTTATTCCTCCGAAACTAACAAACCAGCCAAAAAATGATGTGAATATCATTTATAGGTAATTTAATTATAAAATGTTTAAACACAATACAAACACAAAAAAAAATGTTCAAACACAAATATTGGTTCTTGAAATATTTGTATTTAAGTGAAACTATCTTTTTTTTTTGGTCCAAAAACCGATAATGACCGTTATCTCGAAAACGACAGGAAAGAAAAAAAAAAATAATGCAATTTTCGGAATCAGCAGCCCATTTTACGTATAAAATGATTTATAATGGCATTCAATGGGAAAACAATTTTTAATCATTTGTAAACTAGTATAATTAGACATTTATTTAAAAACGCTATGTCTTTAAAGTGAAATAATGAAATATACTCACTAGAAAAAAACAACCACTGATCTTTTTTTTAGAAAAAACAACTAGAAACATGCGACTTCACCGAACGCTAAAATCGCACTATTATAAGCTTTAGGTATTAGCGTTAAGTTTGAACATGAATAACGGTATAAGTGAATAAGTGGGAAATAACCGTGTGGTCCATATTACCCACGTAGTCCATATTTCCCTCCCTTATCCTATCAATTTAATTTTTTAATTCCGAAATATTTATTCGAAAATGGTGTAAGATTGGTTTATATAGCACAATATGAATTTTATTTAAATGGTTTAAAATACTTTCAAATGAGCTTCTCTATAAAATTTATACAAAAATAGTATAAAAGATTTTTGTATGGTGATACTAATTAATTTAAACCAAAATAGTGTAAATTGTATTAATACTTTATTTGTATAAATTTTATACGAACAAGCATAAAAGGTTTGTATACCAAGTTGTAGCATAGATTTTATATCAAATTTGGTGTGGATTTGCATTCATTCCAATTTGGTTTGAATATTACAC
Organism: Calliopum simillimum; assembly: GCA_951812925.1. Lineage (NCBI taxonomy): Eukaryota > Metazoa > Arthropoda > Insecta > Diptera > Lauxaniidae > Calliopum > Calliopum simillimum. Next base: position 87,463,309 of record OX638369.1, on the reverse strand, counting down.
CCAAACTATTTGCTGTGTACTTAAGCTTTTTCGTAAATTTTCTTATTGAATATAGCAAAAATATATGTATGAATAATGTATTAACAAATGTGCAATAAAAACGAAAGTGAAAAAATTTCGCTTATTTCCATGATGTTCATCGAAGCAGGATTTCACCTTCATCAATATCAATCGACAACGGGTCGTTAAGCTGCTGGGCGACACAGTGGAAAAATGCGTAGCAACCCATAAAATTTAGTAGATACAACTATGATATGATTTCATTAATATTTGTTGTAATCTTGTATTGTTGCTACCAGTAGAGAGACGATGGTAACAAAACAACTACGACGCGTTAATGACTTACATGTGTACGAGGGTATGTTGCAGCAACATTAAAATTGCTGTCAACCCAGTTTTATGTCAGACATGCGTTGGTGAAACAATAAAACAAAACAAACAAAAAAAAAACATTGTAACACATTACAAAATAAAAAATTAAAAATATGAAGTGCAAAACCGCGGAGCAACACCCTGAATGTTAAAAAACCGGCGGCGGCACGCATGCGCAAAGCATATGAAACAAAATGCGTAAAGTTGAATCGGTGCTTCTTGTTTGGAGTGACGCTTTAACGGCTTTCGTTTTGATAAATTAGCAACAGCATTTTAAATTGGTCTAATTAATTTGAACATTAGAGAGAGAGGCAAAAAATCGACAATTTAGGTGGTTATGCCCATAAGGGGCATTTTTTGTTTTGCTCAAAAAAAGATTGAATACCGATTAATGTAGGTATGTTAACTTCAAAATTTATACTGCTTTGAAATAATGAACGTAAGCCGAACATGTTTTCCCATGCTCAGAAATACTCTCCCCCTTTGTTTTCAGTAACCATTGTTAAAAGTAGTGGTAGTATGGTGGGATCATTAGAATAAGGGCCACGGAAGCCTTTTTATACAGACCTTTAGTGTCAAAATCATATCTTTTTGTATCTTTTAGTGCTGGTTCACACGACAAACTAAATTATTGGGCGATAGTACTATTTTTAGGCAAGCGGTGGGAAGCAGTCCCTCCGCTTGCCTACAAAAAGTACTATTGCCCGACAGTTAAGATTGTCGTGTGCTACAGCTACTTGATTCTTCAATATAAATTTTCTTTTTTTCTTTTTTATTAACAATTTTCACATTTACGGTAAGAATCTTGTGGTTTTTTTATTTGAAAATTTACTCCTTCCATATTATTGCATCATGATTGAAAGTTTTATTTTTTGTTTTGCAACTTCGTTGGATGCTTGTCGGTACGAATATTGTTACACTTTAGGGAGCAGCTTCTTTGTCTACCTTTTGGTGCCAAATTCAAGTGACAAGAAAAACAATGACTTATCAACGGCGACTAACTCCTTATTTGAAGCAACAAGTTGTCATTGTCTGGAGTTTTTGTTGTATGCTGTTAAAATAAGAAGCTATGTATATACATATATGCAGGCTTCAGAAGATTGCAGATTTTGGTCTTCTTTTTTATTTTTCTTATGAGTTCTACTGACTCATCAGAAGTTTTGGTATATCATTGTTAATTTTTTCGGATTTTTTGTTTTTTGCTTTTGATATAACAAGAATAATATGTATTGAGAAAAAGTTGTCATTAAATTGCATTTGTATTTCACTGAAGTAACGAGACAAGTTACCATATATGGATGGAATATATTCTTCAAAAAACAGGAAATTAGACCTTCTTTTTTTTCTTGTTTTAATCAAAGAATATTTACGAAGAACAATATTGCTGCCGTAGGTTTGCATCAGGAAAATAATAATATAAAAATAATAATAACAGTTTATCTATTCTTCTGTAAGCACATTCTGAGAAACGTATGGGAAATCGTCAACAAATATGCTTAATTTAACACAGATAAATATGTAAGATAAACTGTCGTCAAAAACACTGCTAATCTATATTTTAATACGCAAAACAAAAACTTGTCCATATTTGCTTACTATGTTAGAAATGGAGTACGACTTTAAGTTATACACCATTAGAAAGGTATTTGTGTGAAGATGTGCACAAAGTAAAAATTGTGCTTATGTTTTGACTTTAGGCCAGGTAAAATTAGATATAAATTTTCCAGTATTTACAACAAGAAAATACACGGTCACACAGAGCTGAAAAAGAGAAAGACAAAAAACATAGCACTGACTTCATGTTTCTCATTTTGCTTATTTTTTGCTTAAATTTTACCACGGATGATAAATGAGGTTTTCTATTTTGTTCTAAATAGCAAAAAAAAAAAAAAGCACTAAAAGTGTCCAAAAAGTACCAAAATTATTTAATAAATTTGTGGTAGAATTTTGACCACTTGGCGATTTTAGTACATAAGTATAATATTTTCAACGCAAGTGCTAAAGACACAAACATAATGTCTATCTCTCTCCTTAATGTTAGCTCTTAACTATGGATAAAAGTCACTGCAGCAACCTATTGCTTGCACGTCTACCAAATTCCTTCAATCAGAATCACAAAGTGCAACTGTCGCAGTGACTCGCAGTAGTATGTAATCGAATCCAATCACAGCCACCTATAGCCGATGAAATAGTGAAAGCTATTCAACGGATGAAAAACAACAAGGCCGCCGGTATCTAACAAATAAAAGCCGAACTGCTAAAAGCATGCCCAAAAACATCAGCTAAAATTCTCTATCCTCTTTTTTGTCCAGAATCTGGAGCGAAGAGCGTTTTTTTTGCCAGAAAATTGCTATGCTAGTCAAGTTGCTCAAAAAAATGTGACCTTAGAAAGTCTCGAAATAATAGACGTATAACTTTGCTCTCAGTATCATTAAAAATACTAACAAAAGTTCTTCAAAGCTGAGTAAGCGAAAAACTCTTTTCGACCATCTGAAAGCAATAAGCAGGATTCCGATCATGTTGATGAACAAACAAGCGATTGGCCCGCTGCGCTTCAACTTACGTTCGTAGACTATAGCACTGCTTTCGACAGAGTCTTTCGAGCGAAGAGGTATTGCCCCAAAAGCCATAACATTAATATGTATACGGTATGAAAACTTTAAATGTATTGTGTTACACAACGGGTTGTTATCACCGATATGCACCACAAATTCAGGCGTCCGTTCGCTATCACCATCTCTATTTCTTATCATTCCTGACGATATTCTAGATAAAGCTCTAAATAAGGCCAAAACCGAACAGCTAGAAGATTTCGATATATGCATACTATCGTCCAAACACTGACTCACATATGCAAAGCAAGATAAAAGACCTTTTCTTGGAATCACAAAAGGCCGGCTTAAAAACCAATACATCCAAGACTAAAAGCATGAAGTTGAACCCATCCAGAAATTACATCTCTTTTAAAGCTGGCAATGATCAGTGGAGAAAAATATTAACTCAAGTATTTCAAAAGCCAAAGGCACGTGTGCTCAACTGAACAAAATATGGTCATCTGCCGATATCTCCAACAAAACGAAAGTGCACATTTTTAATTCAAACTTGAATTCGGTTTGGCGCCTTTACACTATCTCAAACGCATTACTACACCTAAAATGCAACCAGATGATCATTGCAAACGAGATCAAGCTACGCAAGTGAGGATGAATAGGTCATAATCTCCTGAAACCACACAGTGAAGTCTGCCGCTAGACCTTTGAATCTATAAGGTAGTAGATTACTTTTTGGACCAAGAACCACCTAAAAAAGTCTTTGAAGACGGAAATCAAGGATTGTTACAAATGGGCGGTCCATTTTGGCAGCATGCCCCATTCTAGGAGTTCCAAGAGAGTACAATACAATACATTGCCATGCCCGACCGGGAATCGAACCTGGGATGTACTGTGCACACTATCAATGCGCCACAAAGTTGGTAGTGAGAGCGATAAGAAATAATTTTATGAAATATTTTTAAGTTTGCTTATGTTCTTAACTTATATGAATGAATAGTTAAAGCATTAACTGAATTTAATGAAAAAAAAAAAAAAAAAATACATATATTTTCAAAAAAACCTCATCAAAAAAGTTTTATTGCCAAGACTTCAAGGTTACTATAGAGGAAGGTGGGGAATCATGGGCCACGTTTTTATTTTGTTAAATATCTTCAAAAAAAATAAAAAATTTCGCAAATTGTAATATGGTATGTTATTCTACATGAAGTTAGGTAACTTTTGACTATTACACTTTCTAACAATTCTTTTGATTTTTCCGACTTTTCGTGGTTTGAAAAAAATTAGTGTTTTTGCAATTTTCAAAAATGGTGGGGAATCGTGGGCCACCGCCGTAATTAAGTAAAAATCAAACAATTATGATGCAAAACTTTATTGAATTAGTTGAAATGACAAGTAAAATTATTTTAATCGACAAAATGAAGAAGAAGGGTTATGCACGATCAATCAGATACGCAATTTGGGAAATAGGAAAATTTGATACAAAATATGTATTTATTGTTTTATTTATTGATTCACAGCCTCCATTTTGCACAAAACATCATAAACATAACATACAAATGTGTATTGATACGAAAACTGTCAAAACACAGGTGGCCCACGAAGTGGCTCACGATTCCCCACAAGCTACTTTTTGCAAAACAACGGCGTGTAATTGACTTGTTGAAGTGTCATGCAAAATTACTTTTGTATGTTGAAAGGCAAAGGTCTAACGATAATAAAAAACATATTTACCTGTGTTTTGTCGTAGCAATTCGTCCAAGAATGATGGAAATCAAACACACAAAAAAAGTTTTGCAGATACTTTTTTTTGGGCGAGTATTGTACAAAGCAAATAAAACGCGTACGTTTGTCAACAACCAATGTAAAAATAAGTTGAGGCTAAGAGAAAACGATTACAGTTGCATTTAACTATTTATCTCGACATACTGCCAAAAGGTGGCGGTGGCTCACGATTCCCCATGGCCCACGATTCCCCACTTTCCCCTACTATAAATAATTCAAACATGCCTCGAAAAAAGGGACTTCAGCCCAGATTATTCACAAAAAGGAGGAGTCGGGATTTTAATTTTCATATTTTCCAACTCAGGAGAAGTAAACGAACAAAACTTCATCAAAAAAACTTCAGTGATCCCACTTTGAGGTTGTCCCTATCTTCCCGGGAGGTGTGCACAGTATCAATACTCCATCTAATAAGTCGCCAAAGTTTAAATTTCACTTTCTTTGATCAATTATCTTAAAAACTAATAACATTTAAAGATACCACCTCTTTCTCAGACCTTTGGACCCCGTAAGAGACCGGTCCCCTAGCCCCATAATGTTTTGGCTTACAAAAATAACCTATGCACACATACTAGAATATTTGGGAATTTGCGCGAAAATGTAGGAGCTTTGAGCAAAATGGATGACAACATAGGATAATTAGGTCAAGATTAGTAATTTTAGAAAATCATTGCCAAAAAAAGGATTGGAGTTGGTCTAAAGGCTGAGCCTTAAATTTTCGGTATAATAGAAACTACCTACCTTTAAGTCTCCATCTTATCCATCCATCGCTACTTTTGGTTTTGTGTCACCAAAATGTATGTATGTATGTGATATGCCAAAGATGCAACAGGTTTAATTTTTCAACTTCTTTTTTTCAATTGAAAATAAGTGAACCGCAAAATGCTCACCATAATAACGGACTAAACTTTTATGTGAAAAAAAAAACAACTTTACACAAATTCACCCTCAATAAAGTGGTTGAAAGAAAGTGAAACTCTTAATCCATTTAATCCAAACTCATAAACAAATCTCTATATCATAAATTATAAATTTTTGGTTGGTGTTGGTTATTGTAGTGGAGATTGAGAATGCAACCCCAAACCTTCGTCCATAAATCCAATAAAATCAACAACAACAAAAAGAAAGGAAAAACAAACGCAGACGCTGGACTGTTGTTGGTCAGCTCGGCAAACCTCCAACAACACTTGCGAAACACAGCGATTATCGAACTTTACGAGTGCATGTTTACACAAAGTATAAAAATTCATTTTATTGTGGGAGCAACCCCACAGTTTCTCATCCTACCGGACCCCACCACTCGAAACATTTGTGTCAGTGTGTCCGGCAGGATTCCTTTGGCTCCAATTTGAACTTGTGAATTGAGTCACAATCGAAATTACGCTCGATTAACTTTAAGATGTTAAGAGAATGCAAAAGGGACCAACAGAGGGACCATTGTGGAAGCTATTGATGGATCGATAGATGTACGGATGGATGAATGATATCATGTACTAATTCAAGCCAAGTTTATTGATAAGAGTTTAGGAGCGTGAAAGAATGTTTTATAAAATTAAACTGCGTAAAATTTGCAATTTTTGGGGTGGGCGTAGATAGTAAAAAAATAACTTGAGGATAAAAAGAAAATCCTTTGTTTCATCAGGATAAAATCTGCTTTATTGAAGTAAAGGGTGTAACAAAAGATTTTTATCTATCGATGAAATCTGTATTTATTTTAAATATGTGTCACCTCTCTTGGACATTAATTTGTAAAGAAAAAATTGTTTAAACTCGCGGCAGAGACGCATTTGACGTTTGTGCTATGGTTCCATGCTGTTAAAACCATGTTCTCCGGTTATAACCGGGAAAGTTTTACATTTCAGGTGCCAAGAAGTCATTTGACATCTTTTCTCTCGCTGCGAGCTGTAAGAGCGAACGCAAGTGATTCCCGGAAATAATATTGTATTCTTACCTTCAGTGCTTTTCTTCTTTCTTTAATTTTCATAATTTCAACGGAGCAAATTTTTAACTAACATCCGATTCAAAGCTTTCGAAATCGAACTCGTAGTCAGAGGCTAGTATCAATCGGAAGTTCTTACCTTTCGGAATCGAAACCAAAGCTCCGTAGCATCTCTATTGGAGACCAGTTTTTCTGTAAAATGTTTTCGAAAAAGATTTCATTAATTCGTCTATTTCATTTCTGCTTTTTACTGAATGCACTTATCAGTTTGAAGCTGAAATGAGGGACCTGTTATTTCTTTTCTTTCGGCTTTTAACCTTAGTGAAAATGATAAATGATATTTCGTAGAACACGCTGTGCTATGTGTTTGGGGTGAAAAAAGGAAGAACAAAAATCATTGGCAATCCAAAGATAAAAATGTTATAATTTGCTTTATTGATTTAAATTTACATTATGTACAAGAGTTATGTAACACTAGGGAATTTATAAGTTTACTTGCTGTAGTAGAACACAGATCATGAAACGATGTAATTTTTCATGAGATACAAAAAAAAAATTTTTTCTTTTACTTTAAGAAAAGCCTTAAACCATTTGTGAATACCACAGAAATAGCAATTTTTATGCCACCATTTCCATTTATGCAACTTTTTCGTAAATCTTTCTCATCATCTTATCTTTCTTTTTCTTGATGCTTTGTATGTAGGGTCCGAGGTTTGGCCAAAGCCGAAAGTTTGCAACTTTGATCCTAAGACAATTTGTTGCTATTAAAAAAGTTTTTTAAGTGAGCCACTTAGAATTAAATGTTTTTCAATTTTGATGATTGATTAATTCTTCAGTTAAGTTACGTCAATAAATATCCAAAATAAATAACAGGCAATCTTCGGAAGTCTTTAAAAACAGCTCCGATTATGATAATTTTTTTTAAAAAACACTGTATTTTGATGTGTATTTGAGATTATATAAAAAGGCAAGATAACTTCTTTACATAAAACCTTATATGGTAGTAGAAAGCACTAGTCTTTTTCTTTGAAACCTAATTTAAAATATTTCGATATCAGCGATGCAGGAGTCGCACTCCAAGTTACCCCTTTTCCAAAAAAAAATTGATGTTTTTTCAATTTAATTTAAACTTTTTCCAAGACAAATCAAACTTTGCAAAAAAACACGTTAAAGTTACTATATACCTCAAATCTAAAAACAGCCATAAATCACTATTATAGCCTGTTTCCACCGGCCGAATAAATTTAGTTTTGTCAGTAAATATCAGAAGCAGTCAAATTAAATTTGTCTTTCATTTTCTTCTTAATATTTATCTTCAATTTGTTTTGTGTTTAATGGCAACTGTCAAAGTTCAGGGGTACCACTTTTTCGAAAATAGCCAAAATCGTTAGCCTTGCTGTGACTAATGCACAGATTTAACTTAAATCTCAGAATTATTTTTGTATGATAAATCATGGGATCAACGCTCAGATTAAAAGTTTAATCCAGAAATTCCCTTTAATCACCATTTGAATCTGCGGCGGAAACAGGCTATAAGGATCATATAGTCAATCAAATCACATGTCAATTTAACACAAGAATGCGTTAAAAGAGGGAAAGTTAAATTGATGTGGTTATTTTGATTTGGAAAAAGTTTAAATTGAATTGAAAGAAGATCAATTTGGTGTGGAAAAGGTTTAACTTGGAGTGGAAATCTTGTATCATTAACTGAAATAATGAAAAAACGTGTTTTTTCCACACTTTGCTCAAAGCGAAGCTATTTTATCTATTATTTCATTTTCCTGTTCTAATTCGTCTGGAAACACAAACAAAAAAAGCAACGCGCAAAGCACATCTTTACTCCAAGCGCCTACTGTGATCGCTGTTCGCAACTTGATCTTCGCCACGCTGTGCTTTGAGCACAAGTTTGCTTAATGTAAGTGCTCTGATCGCAGATAATTCATTGTTACTACCGGAATTACCAGCCCTATACGGAACGTACATTACTATTTTCTCGCTAATGAAATTCATCATTTAATAACAAAGTATTTAAATAGTATTTAATAAATACACGAGAAATGTGTGCATCGTTTTTCTATTATGTATTTTGTATATACTACGTAGGCTGCTATATATGTATATTTCTGGCCTAGGTAACACTAATGTCAATAGATAAAATCTGGCAACACCATAATAAAGTTTGACATTTTTTAGCATAAACGTACTCAGAACGTTTTGACGTAAGACCATCATTTGTGTTGTTTACAGTGACTTGAAAAAATCAATTTGGCAAAAAAATGGAATTAACTCGTGAACATTTCCGTGCGATCATTTTTCACAACTTTCGACGTGGATTATCACGACAAGAGTGCATCGCTGAACTTTGTATGATGATGAAGCACCATCCTATAGCACTGTGAAAAACTGGTTTAATGAATTCAATCGTGGCCGACGCTCGCTCAAAGAAGAATTCCGTGAAAGTCGTCTAAAAACGGCCGTTGAGCCAGAGAACATTGATGCCGTGCGTGAACTGATAATGCAAGATCGTCATGTGACATACCGTGAGATAGAGGCATCCTTGGGCATTAGTTCCACTACAATACATTCGATTTTGCATGAACTGTTAGTTGTAAAAAACGTTTGTTCTAGTTGGAAACCCCACAATTTATCAATCGCTTAAATTACACAGGTTTACAAAAAAAAAATGTCATGGTGTTTTGACCAGACTATGTGTTTCCTAGGGACTTTGACGTCCTAAATCCGAATCCCAGGTCCGTTTTTTTCCAGAATGTCTGAGAAAAATGATTTCCAGGTCATATGGAGGTCAAAATGGGGTTCATGTGTCGTTTAGTGACAAATTCGCTAAAATTCTGAAACTAATTTTTAATCATTGAGCTCTTAGGTCTTAAAAAGAATATGTGATCAAAAAGGGTATTTCGGACCTTGTTTCAGCGGCATAGCCGTCGGAAGATCAAAATATATATCTTCTATGAAAACCGCTATAATCCATCCAGGGGTTCCCAACTTATAGCGGTTTTCATAGAAGATATATCCGGATCTTCCGATGGTTATATCTCCGAAACTAGATCCGAGATACCCTTTTTGATCACATATTCTTTTAAAAGACTAAGGACTCAATGATAAAAAATTAGTTTCAGAATTTTAGCGAATTTATTACTAAACGACACGTGACCTCCATATGACCTTGAAATATTTTTTCTCAGACGTCCTGGAAAAAACGCACCCGGGATTCGGATTCAGGACGTCAAAGTCCCTAGGAAACACATAGTCTGGTCAAAACACCCATGCCTTTTTTTTTTGTAAACCTGTGTTATCAATGGAAAAATTGATTTTCTTAACTTTTTAAAACGTTGTGAGTACATTTATGCTAAAAAATGTCAAACTTTATTATGGTGTTGCCAGATTTTAGCTTTTGACATTAGTGTTGCCTAGGCCAAAAATATATATAGCAGTCCACGTACTAGCTTTAACCCGGTGAGCGTTGCTCACCTTTGTCCCGGTGCCTTTTACGTGTCTACCAAACCTTATTAATCTGTGTGAAATAGTTTCTTAGCTATGATGATTTTTTTTCCAGGTGATGTCGCCAATTTTTTTAGTTGATAACATTTGCTCTGGTGTTCTTTACACATATTTTATTTTTAAGGGGCGTGGCACCACCCATTTTTCTTATGAATGTTATTTGTCTTGATGTCCTTTACATACTCGTATGTGTCAAATTTCATTAATATGCATCAAACAGTTCATGCGATATGCATAACAAATTTTGTTTTTTAGGTGCGCGGCACCGCTCATTTTTCTCATAAGTGGTGTTCGGCTTAATACTCTCAACGCATGAGCCAAATTTTATTTCTACGCGCCGAATAAGTTCAGAGATATAATGAATATTGTTTTTTAGGGGTGTGGTGCCGCCCATTTTTCCAACCTATAACCTCCTTCTGATCCAAACATATTCTGAAAATGCCAAAAAATCGGTCGAGTGGTTTTGGAGTCTATAAAATACGAACACACAGACAAACTTTAATTTTCATATATATGTATTAGATATGTCAAATAAAAGGTTGTTTTCTTCTTTGTTTTGACAACATCCATTTACCTCATACATAATTGTATCGGTGAATTTTAAAATAATTCAAATTGCAGAAATCGGTTACACATGATCCACAAATTTAAATCCACACACTCACCCACACATTTTCTCTCACAAGCCACTGTACCATTCAGTGTTGCTGCGCCCTGAAGAAAAAATGTACGCAAATCAGATACAAAGTACCGAAATAAAAAAATTAGCAAATTTTACACAAAAGTAACTAGTATTTTTATTTTATTTCAAATAAAACAAACCGGAAGAAGAAAACTAATCGTCACGACGGTAGGTATTTAATTTTTAGCGGAGGAGGAAAAGTTAACTAGAGTTATTCGGTTGGAAAATTTGGTCATATCGAGCTCTAACCGCGTCAATATCGTATGTGCCATTTTTTTTCGAAAAAGTTTTTTTATTGCTAATATTGTCTACAATGTCATTCACATCTATACGTCGTATGTTAAAAATTAATTATACATTAGGGCTGTTCAAAAAAAAAAAAATTTTTCGAATTTCCAAGATATACTTTGGCATCACGATCTACATCATGACAGAATATCCCAAAAAATTTTTCAGATTTTTAAATTCATATTTAAAGGTGGCTCAAAGCAGAAATATATTTTTATTATTTTTTTTTTAGCATTAATTATAAAATGTTGTCAAACAATTTGAAAAATTTGTTTTAGAGTAACTTAAAAACATTCAGTTTGTTTGTTTTTTAATGAACTTTAAAACCTACGTTGTAATTTTGACGAAAAAAATTTTACACTTCTTAAAAAACGAAAAACTGCCCTAAGAAGGCGAAATTTTACGGTTTTTCAAAGAAAAAAGTCATCGTGCTTTAAACGAAATGAACATTTTTTAATTTACAAGATCTCATTCAAAAGAGTTCTTAAAAACCTTCAAGACAAGACATGTTAAGATTTTTTTGGGCCAGCAGGCTCGATGACATAACGTTTGAAATATAGTAATGCAGCCCTGTGAAAGGCAAAACGCTTTTTACTCAAGAGGGAGGCATCTTACAAAAAAGTGCCCATGGCATAAAATGCTTAGAATCATCCAAGGAACAAGTGTGAATTGTCTTTTTTTTTTTTTTGGAAAGTTTATTAAAAATGACGTTAAAAAAATGTTTTTTCTAAAATTAAGTAAAAAAAAAAAAAATAATTTACACTTGTTCCTTGGATGATTTTAAGCATTTTATGCCATGGGCACTTTTTTGTAAGATGCCTCCCTCTTGAGTAAAAAGCGTTTTGCCTTTCACAGGGCTGCATTACTATATTTCAAACGTTATGTCATCGAGCCTTCTGGCCCAAAAAAGTCTTAACATGTCTTGTCTTGAAGGTTTTTAAGAGCTCTTTTGAATGAGATCTTGTAAATTAAAAAATGTTCATTTCGTTTAAAGCACGATGACTTTTTTCTTTGAAAAACCGTAAAATTTCGCCTTCTTAGGGCAGTTTTTCGTTTTTTAAGAAGTGTAAAATTTTTTTTTGTCAAAATTACAACGTAGGTTTTAAAGTTCATTAAAAAACAAACAAAATGAATGTTTTTAAGTTACTCTAAAACAAATTTTTCAAATTGTTTGACAACATTTTATAATTAATGCTAAAAAAAAATTAACAAAAATATATTTCTGCTTTGAGCCACCTTTAAATATGAATTTAAAAATCTGAAAAATTTTTTGGGATATTCTGTCATGATGTAGATCGTGATGCCAAAGTATATCTTGGAAATTCGAAAAATTTTTTTATTTTGAACAGCCCTATTATACATATTTACAAAGTTATTGCACTTTCAATTGAGACGCTCAATGTCTTTTTATTTGGCTATGCATAAGGTCTCGTCATTTCGACTAATTCTCAAGTATTTATAGTAACCATTGTTAACATCGGGAATGAATTTTAGCACGGATTAAATCATAATGGCTTCTGAAATAATATTTTTATAAGTCAATGGCCAAACAATTTTTGTCGATTTATTATGGTGATCTTTATCATTTTGTAAATTTATTAAATATCTAATAAGCTATGACTAAGCCAAGTGCTTTGACGACTAAATTTAATATTTTTGGAAAAGTGGAGTACTTAAAGTCACTTTGACCTGTGAACTGCTCAATTATATCGTAAAGTAAACGTCTCAATAACCAATAGTAAGTACAATAATGAAATTCTAAGCCTACGCTTGATTAGGAAATAAAAGCAAACAAATAAAGAGAAACACAGAACTTCTGAACCTTTAAGAGTGCGTCAGCAATTTGTCTGGGATCTCTTGCATCGATCTTGTCAAAGGTATAACGTACACCCAGGATATATCAACTTTTCCTTACATTTGTAACGCAGAGAAGGACGCAGTATATTTATTCTTGATCAGCGTCACCTACTTAGTAAATATACCCATATCCACCTGGCTGGTTTAGTGTCTGTTTGTCCGTGGAAATATTTTTCAGTGGAACACTAAGCAAGATAATTCGGTTACATTTTGTACACTGGCTTCGTTGTAAAAGTAAGCTGGTGGGATTGGAAATTAGTGAAATCGGTCAAGGGACACAACCACCGCCCATACAAAATTACATTTAAAATGCAATATTTCGAGCATTATTTACGAAAACGCAGAGAAAATACACACAAATACTAGGAATGGTAGCTGCAAGCTATGAACAATACTTTGTGAACTCAGACAAGAAGGCGTGGTACCTCTTATATATGTGAAAGTTTCAAAATCTTATAATGAAAACGTTTTTTTGAGATAATTGAGTTAATTAGATAAAATTAAGGCATTAAAAATAGTAAATACAAGAAATTTGGCTGATTCGGAGAAGAAGGCGTGGCACCTCCCATACAAGCTTAATTTCATGATGCCCCTCCGCAAATGTGAAGGATAAGTTAAATGAAACAGATGAAGAATATTAAAAGTGTTCACTCAAAATTTGTACTAAAATTTACAAATGTTCTTATTGTTGAATACTTTAATGTAATACTGTTACAATGAAGAAAAAAAAGTAGTCAATGCAACCGATAACTAGTAAGGGTGTAAAATTTGGACTGGCCAAACATTAAATACCCTACTCTGCAGTATTTTTAAAATTTTGCTCATATGGGCGGTGCTACTCCCTCTTGTCCGACTTCACTCAGTTTATGTTCAGAGCTTGCATTTATAGTTTTTAGTGTCCGAGTGAAAAACTTTTTCAGTATAGCGTTTTTAAGCTTTTGCTTATATAGGAGGTGCCACGCCCTCTTGTCCGAGTTCGTCTAGTTTTAGCTTAGAGCGTGCATTTATAGTCTTTAGTATTTGAATGAAGTTTGGTTGGATTATCTCAAAAAACTATTTCTTTGTCCAATTTCACCCAATTTTTGTTGAGAGCTTTCATTTATGATTCTTAGTGTCTGAGTCAAATTTGGTTCGAATATCTCAAAAAACCCTTTCTGTATAGCGTTTTAAAGCGTTTGCTTATATGGGAGGTGTCACGCCCTCTTGTCCGAATTCGCTCAGTTCTTGCGCATACAATTCTTAGTATTTATGTGTATTTTGGTTGCATTGTCGTGAAAAATACTCCTAAAATTGCATTTTGAATTTCATTGAATTATCTTGCTCAGTTTTTCCAAAAAGTGTATTTCAACACACAGCCACCCAGCCAGCCAGACAGACAGACGGACATGGCTATATCAACTCAAGAGGTGACGCTGATCAAGAATATATATACTTTTCTATACCCGCCACGCCTCCTTCTCTGCGTTACAAACGGAAGGACAAAGTGAATATACCCTGGGTGTAGGGTATAAAAACGATAGAAATTAATTTACTGTGATATTTGGTAAGTTTTCATTACTTTATAATACTGTAAATTAACAATATCATAGTAAAACTGACCATTTTTGTGGGTTGGTGCAATTTCAACCATTTAAATTGTTAAGAATTTTTTTCTGTGTACTAACCCATTTTTGGCCACTCTGCAAAAATTATTTTGTTTTTTGATATAAAGTTTATTTATGGAGTAATTGTCACCCCTTGATTTCAAATCCGTCATCAAAAAATGTTTACCCCCACTCGTTGTACCGTTATGTCGAAAAATCGAGTGTTCGATTAATTGAACGTTGGTTGGTAAACATCTCGTAGTCCGTCAGCTGGAAGATAAATATCGCCGATGCCAGTTGAAAGGAGGCTGATTTACTCAGGTATGGAAGGGCATGTCTTGTCCCTATCAGGCTTTTTTTAAATTGTTGCACTGTGTTTTACAGTTGGATCGAATAAAAAACAATTTATGTGTTATGTTATGTTTTTGTGGACACTTAAGGCAGGTTTTCACCATGTGGGGTCAAAAAAATCGAATTTTTTTTTTTTGTCTTATCGTGTAGATATATGTTCCAAAAATGTGCTGTAGAAGTTTCAGATCAAAATCTGAAAAATTTCGAAAGTTATAGCCCGTTACATAGAGCACTGTCGAGCACCGGCCGAGCGCGCTTTGACACTTTAAACGCGTTTTTCTCAGAACCATGTTTTTGGACCTTACGTGCAGGATTGAAGACGCTACAATGAACCAATCGTCACCAAAATTTTTTTTAAATGTTCCTTAGGGTTTTTTCTAACAAATGACCCATAACCAGCCAAAAATATTGGAAATTGATTATTTAAAAAAATAATCAGTACAGAAAAAAATGCGAAAATTCACATTTTTTTTTTCAAAACCTCATAACTTTTGGAATTTTGATTTTTTTTTCATGATTGAGGGTCATTTGATAGATGATACGATACTAATTAAGAATGTGTTCGGTTTTTTTGTTTCAGATCACGGGTTTTGAGCCAATCCTGCACGGGAGCAAAATGCATGCCGCCACCAATGGGCGCCCCCTCCCCCCCCTTTTTGGATTTTTTCAAGTTCAAAAATTGTATTCTTTGAATAAATATATGGTCATATTCAGACGAAAATTTCAGCGCTGTATCTTTAACCGTTTTCTCAAAAAAAATTCTTAAAAAAAGAGTACTTTTTGACCCCACAAGGTGAAAACCTGCCTTAAGAATTTTTAGAATTTCAAAATTTTAAAAAGGCAACACTGCAGCCAACTCGCTCTTACCATCCACACTCATATTTCACGCTCAATTCCTGTGCGAAGATCGCTCTGCTGGTTTTATTGTTTTTTTCTTTTGTCTTTTTCAAACCATCGCAGCAGCAGCTGTGCAGATCAACAACAATAACAAAGAAGTACATGCTGCCATGCTGCAAACACAAAAAACAAAAACAAAATAACAAAAAAGAAGTCGCAAATTGCGTCGTGTATTTTTTTACGGGCGTTTTGTGTTTTTTATTTTATTGTACTCCAGTATAAAACCCGTTGACTTTGCACGATCCACAATTATTCCCATTCGGAGTTGCTCGTAAAGAAGTACGTTCGTCGTTGAGTCGTCGCAGTTTTTGCATAAAATTTAATTGAATTTAACGTTTTTATTTAAAAAGTTGCTCGTGCTTTTGTGCCATTTGTGCTGTGAGAATTTAAAACGAAAAAAAAAAAAAAAATAAAAAATCAAATCAAATAAATTGAATTCCAGTAGAAAAAAAGTTTGTGTTAATTGTGTTTGTTCGTTAGAATTCAAATTGGATTATTTCTTTTGTCATTGGATTGGACTAAATTATAGGTAAGGGATTTTTATATTTTTCTCCAACATTCTTTTTCTATCAACCATTTTAGTCACTAGTTAGCTCCTTCATTGTTTTTGGTTCGAGCGTCTGTCTTTCCTTTTCCCACTATAGCATTAACGATTTGAGTCATTCTTTTTAGTACAAAAATCGCTATTTTGATGGAGCATGGGTTTAAAGTTACAGTGTTACTATTCATTTTCGCCAGTACCAACAGATAGCCATTATCATTTTTATAAACTAAAACATTTCCGAATTTTCAACCTTTGAAGTAAAAGTCTGTTATGTAGATGAAAAAGGACGACATTATGTTCGAAACGTCGTTATATTTGAAGGAATAAGAGTTCCACTTTAAACTCAGCAGACATTTAAACAGAATTGAATAGAAAATTTAGGAATAATTGTACTTTAGCGACTGTAGTTTTTTTTTTTTTTTTTGTCCAAATAGGGCTCAACAACAACAACAAAAAGTGCTGGTCGAACCTACTTTCGGAGATATAGTCATCGGAAGATCAGGATATATCTTATAAAACCGGTTTAAGTTAAGAATCCCTAGATGGATTTTAAAAATATTGTTGTCATGTGAAAGGTATTTTACCGGGCTATATAATTGCTGTACAAAATTTTACAATTTGAGTCATAGTTTTCGAGATATGACAATTTTTCTAAAATTCACCCATTTTTTTTTTTCTCAAAAAACCGTTATTTTTCCCACAAAATGTAGTAACGAATTTTAGTAACGAAATTAGGATGCCCAATTTATTTCCTTTCATTTGATATGCGACAGTATCTGAAATTGCATCATTAATAAATTTTTATAGAAAAAAGCAAAAATGGACTAAATCAATTTTCTTGAAATTAGGAACTTTAAACAACAACAAT
Source organism: Calliopum simillimum (assembly GCA_951812925.1). Classification (NCBI taxonomy): domain Eukaryota; kingdom Metazoa; phylum Arthropoda; class Insecta; order Diptera; family Lauxaniidae; genus Calliopum; species Calliopum simillimum. Next base: position 87,446,078 of record OX638369.1, on the reverse strand, counting down.
AACAACTTTACTACTACTACTACAACAACAAAGAGAACCAGCTTCTTGTGCAAGCACAACAGCTACTTATTATTTTAAAAAATTTTAAAATTTTTACTAAAATTTGCGCGTGCAATTTGGTTAGCAAACTAGGTAGGTGTTCGATATATTATAGACTGATCCGCGGCCAAAGGCCGCAGCGAAGCCGGTATTGAATTTTTGGGAGTTTTAAATCCTGAGCTGTTGTAAAGTTGTTAATGAAAAGTTGTTGTTGTTGTTTGTTCTGGCATAGTTGTTGCTTAACCCCTTGAGACCGAAACCATTGTAGATATCGAAAAATTAACTTCGGATTAAGTTTTCTGGTGTTTCAATTAAGAAAAAAAAAGTAAGTCCGGAAAAGCCCCTTATAGCCGGAAATGGTGCAGACATATTACACAGTGCAGCAAAAAAAATTCGAAAATCTTTTTGAATACTATTCCTGAAAGCACATGATATTACTAGTAAAACCCTATCTGTGTTTCGCTTGTTTGGCTCCAGGTCGAATTTTATAGTACTATAAAAATTGCTTCAAAATTGCATTTTCAAATTTGCCACGGCTATAATATTTTTAATATATTTGAGATTTATTTTTTCTATCTTCAACGAAGTTATAGATATAGACTAAAGGAAAGAAATTGTTCAAAAAACTCACCCGAAAAAATTGGGTTTTGGACCTTAAAATCACAAAAATGTTGAAAAATTGTACCATTTTTGATCATAGCTACAAAACCGTTCCGTATTCTGCCAAACAAAATTTTAGCCAAGACTTAACTGAACAACTCTCTGGAGAATGTCAATAGCATTCGAGTACTCCTTGATACTAATTTTAATTAAAACATTGATGTATCAAAAATGCTTGGGGTCCTATGTGACCCCATCGGTCTCAAGGGGTTAAAGTTCCTAATTTCAAGAAAATTAATTTGGTCCATTTTTCTTTTTTCTATAAAAATTTATTAATGATGCAATTTCAGATACATGTCGCATATCAAATGAAAGGAAATAAATTGGGCTTCCTAATTTCGTTATTAAAATTATAGGTTAATAATAATTTTTTTTTGAAAAATAACGGTTTTTTGCGGAAAAAATTGTGAATTTTTGAAAAATTGTCATATCTCGAAAATTATGACTCGAATTCACAATTTTATACCTTTCATATGACATCAATGTTATTAAAATCCATCCAGGGGTTCCCAACATATATTGGTTTTTATAAAAGATATATCCTGATCTTTCGACGGCTATATATCCGAAAGTAGGTTTGATCAGAACTTTTTGTTGTTGTTGTAATTAATTCCCAGAGCCCTTTTTGGGCAAAAAAAAATAAAAAAAGTAAAATTCTTCGATTACGTCACACGAATTTTACGATTCTTGGACCCCTGCCTCCCCCATGTCATATTTGAACGATTTTTATTTTTTTATTTTTAAATAAAGCGATTTATTATGCTTAAAGCTTAACAATCGTAAAGTAACATGACGTATTGATCAATATTGTTATTAGTGCTTTGTTTTAATGTATGCTTTGAAATTTCGAAATTTTTTTAGATTTGAATTGTGGGACATCACATTTTCCAAAACCCCCAGACTCCCGTCTGTCACACTTTGTCACAAATTTGTGAACTCCGTCCCGTGGCGTAATTTATGAACAGCCCTTTAGGTTGGTTGGTCAAAATGCCACAGAATTTTTTAAGCGTGTTACTTCAGGAGCTATAAGGCGTTTTCACCGTAGTTTTATATAGTGATTTAGTCGTAACTCATCTAATTTATCATGTATTAAGCGTCAAATAATCCAAGAAACAGCCGCAAATCATCTCATAAATCTCCGGTGACTCCGGCACTGTTGAGCATTCATATACACTTTTTTTATGTTATAGGAAAATTTTACTTTTTGTAATAAAAAAGGTCTTTTTTTTTAGCAATAAGTAGTAAGCAAATCGGAAGATAGAAACTCAAATTATAACATAATTAAGACGGTTTCCAGCTCATTTTTTTTTCGAATTTTGCAGTTGGGTCCTCAGATTTTTATAAAAATTCACGGAGCTGTTCTAAGTGCTCAGTTTGGAGACCTCTCATTATTAGTTTTGCGGGAAATTTTTTTTTTTTGCAAGTTATGGGCATGGAACTTCAGAGTGTCAAAGTAGTTAGTGTTTTTGCGAAAAATCGATGGAATTTTTTTTCTCAGTTCCACCAGGAACTCAAAAATAATTTTTTTGAATTTTTGTTTTTGGAATCTTGTAGCATTTTAAATGTTATTTTACTTTGAATTTTTAAATTTGGTAAGTCTTAGCTTTCCATCAAGATATAATACATGCAGATTCGTTAAACAATGGCTGAGCTACGATTTTTTTCGCCTCTAGGTATCAAACGGCAGGCCCAAAAAAAATCCTTGGATGATGAAGAAAAACCGAGTACGCCAAAAATTTTTTTTTCGAGTGCTAAACACTATGTGAGAACCTAGAAGTTTTTTCGTGTATCACAGTGTTATTATTTAATTTTCAAATGTAAATCTGACGAATAAAACCCCATGTAAGCTTGCATACGGTATAAAAATCTAAAATATGTTTTTTTTTTTGTAACAATATTTATGTCTATGACTGTACTTGTAAGTTGTTGTATGACCGTAAAAGTATTCTTCATAGTTGGAATGCTATAAGCAGTATTCTTTTGTGGGACATACAATATCCCTTTAGACATTGTTGTTCTTTGTTGCACTTTGGACAACAAGACGAACCGGTTTTTATCTTTTCTTCACGTTACAACTTTTTTGTTTTTGTTTTTATTAAAGGTGAACTTCACTTTGTCGTTCGATCGATTTAAAGCAGGATAGGTACATACTTACATATATGAGTAAATGATTTAAAACTACAAAGTGCATCGCAAAAAAATAGTGGCATATGCCAGAAATAATTCTTGTTATTTCTTTTGTAATGTTTTTGGGATACTTCGTTTTTCGAGGCCTATCGATTTGACTATGTTTTCACATAAAACGATCCAAAATAAGTCGAAAAAAATGTTTAAGATTTTCGAAAAATCATATCTCGAAAACTACGACCTAAATCAAAAATTTTTGTTCATAATAAGTGTTGCCAGGTAGGTTCTCATGTTTTCCCCCAGATTGCACGAGATTTCCCCTAAATTTTGGTTTTCTGACGAAATTTCCCCTAAATGGAAAATGTTATATTTTGTGACAAAAAAAAAAGCTGTAAATTTCAAAACGAAATTAATATATTTCATAGCGAAATTTCCCCCAAATTGTGGTTTTTTGACAAAATTTCCCCTTAATATGGAATATTTATTTATATTTTGGTAACAAAAAAACAAATAAAATTGTCCAAATTTCAAAATTATATATTTTAAAATAAGGTTTTCTTAACATTTACATAAAAGTATCCCCTAGATTTCCCCTAGACCTTTTTAAAATCCCCTGAACAAATCCCCTAAATAATGTACCCCCTAGATTGCCCCTTAGACCTTTTAAAATCCCCTTAATCTAGGGGGAAATCCCCTAAACTGGCTACACTGTTCACAATTGTTTAATATGTAAAATACCTTTCATACGACACAAGTATTTTTAAAATGCATCTAGGATTTCGAAATTATTTCGGTTTTAATAAAGGATATATCCGGAACTTCCGATGGCTATGTCTCCTAAATTAGATCTGCAGTAATTTTTTTTTTGTTTTGTAATTAGTTCCCAGAGGCATATTCGTCAAAAAAGAAGAAGAAAAATATTGCTTTTATGATGAACATCGTTTTATTTTCGGACATCTTGCTGATCTCTGAATTTCCGAAAGTATTAAGTTCTGGTTTTCCGGGTATTAGTTCGTGATTGTAAAATTTTTTAAAATACTTAAAACCTTAAAAAAAAAAAAAAATTTCGTTCGGTTTTTGCGACAAACAGCATCCTGAGGATCTAGCGTCAGCTACGCAAGATTTTACAAAAGCTTGCTTAATTACAGAACTTCATACAATTTTAGTTTAAGAATGAAATAAGTAATGAGTGTCTGAGCTCCTAATTGTTTTGATGTCACAAAATATGACAGACATTAAGTGTTACAATAGGGATATCATATAGGTGCCAACCAAATATAATAACAGATGGTATGGAAAATGAAACCAATTCAAAATTGAAGTCATTTTAACATACATTTTCTAGCTTTTCAAAATGCAACTTAAAATTTTATTCTCTTTCATTTCAGCTTTATTGTGTTAATTTCGCAAATATCTGAAAAAGGAAAAGTCAAATTAAAAGTAAAAACGCATTTCAAAGTTTTAATTGCAATAATTTAATCAGGAAAAAAAACTTAATTAAAAAACATGTTACACCAAGAAGAAAACGTTGCCGTTGAAAATAAAGCTGAAGTAGTGAAAACTATCGAAGGTATGTTCCAATCTAATAAAACTTGCTCAATACATAAAAAAACAGGCTTATATAAATTATTTTTCCTTGCAGCACAAGTTCATATAAATTAGACATTTGAAATTGTAATAGAGTTGAAAATTGGTACAGGTCTTTCATACGGTGGAAAGAAAAAACTCCCGTGCAAGGAAAGCTCTCAGGCGTTTTTCTCTAGAATTAACCGTTAGCAAGATATTAGTGTAAAACTGAATATTAGTGGGATCAATATAACCCACTTCTCTACCCCGATCATGTCATGGATTCGTCACTGAGCTACAAATATTTATTCACAAACTTATTAAGGGGCAATTTCACAAAGTTCAGTTAAGCTTTAACTGGCATTTTGACATTAAATTTCATACCAAATTTTAATTAATCTGGAAGTTGAATTGTAACTGGATATTGTGCGAACCGCCTAAAGTATAGTTTTACAATTTTACAATACTATAATTTCGCATCTTGAGAAGAAACAAAATGAGACCCTTCTCTTCGAATTTATTGAAAATTGACTAAATTATTGGTCCATCAATTGAACTCAATATTTTTTGTGAATCATCTAATTTTTTATACAGGGTGTAAGCGTTAAAATTACGAAGCTTATGGAAGATGATAGAGGAGGCCTAGACTAAGAAAGAAATTGTTGTGAAGGGGGGTCTAAAATGGATCCCAGTGGATTTATAGGGAAAAACCTAATTATTTTACAAAAAAAAACCTTTTAGAGAAAACTTTTTGATGGGAATTTTTTAGAAAATTGTAAGATCTTTTTATTGGAATTGCTTTACAGGGTTAAAAAGACTGTCTGGGCCTTCAAAGTTTTGGTTTGGTTTTGGCGGCCATTTTAGTATGTGTGGAAAGGTCCTAATAACAGCATTTTATAATTTTTTTTGGAATCCTCGTTAAATTTTCTTTAATATGGTGGTAAATTTTTCGTACCACTGAAGTTTTTTTAAAAAAAAAATAAAAAATTACAAAGCATAAAGATTCTCTTAGTAAAGTATTTTTTCTTACCTCAAATCAAAAAATTGGTATGACAAGTGCACTACCGAATTATAGAAAATTTAACGAAGATTTCAAAAAAAGCTATAAATGGCTATGTTAATCGGACCTTTTTATATTAAAATAGCCGCCAAAGTAAAAAAAGATGAAAAAAAAAAAAAAATCGGAAATTAAAATTTTTAAGGCTAATAAAACAAATTTCGACTGGAGAAGACGATGATGTTTCTTAAGTAATTTGGGTGCACTGAATTCGAATCTGCAATCGGTCTTTCTCTATCAGGTCAGGTTTTGGAGATAATCGACCTTTTCGATTTTTGAGGTTATAGCTCCATTTTTTCGAACATATTTTGAGAAACCCAATTTCGATCGAATATTTTTTTAAAACTATTATAGAGAAAAATTCTTAAACTTTTGACAAGTGTACCAATATCTTAGATCCGATTCCAATTGGCTGAATTATAGCAACGAAAAGTTCATTTTTATAGTAGTTTTTTTACACTTTTTCGTGTTTAAGCCAAATTAAACACGGTAGCTTATACAAATATATATTTTTTATATTTTAGTTCAATAGTGTATTTAATTGCAAATATTTCGAGTTCAATTTTAGTAAAATCGGATCATTTTTTAAAAAATTATTAAGGTTTTAGTGAAATAAGACCATTTCGATTTTCATAGAAAACACAAATTATTTTTAAATTTTTCTTGAACAAATTCATTCAAAATCGGAATGGTCTTATTTCACTAAAACCTTAATTACTTTTGAAAAAATAATCCGATTTTGCTAAAATTGAACTTCAAATATTTGTAATTAAATACACTATTGAACTAAAATATAAAAAATATATATTTGTATAAGCTACTGGCAAAAAAACCGTGTTTAATTTGGCTTAAACACGAAAAAGTGTAAAAATCTACTATGAAAATGAACTTTTCGTTGCTATAACTCAGCCAATTTGAATCGGATCTTAGATATTGGTACACTTGTTGAAAGTTTAAGAATTTTTCTCTATAAAAAAGTAAAAACATATTCGATCGAAATTGGGTTTCTCAAAATATGTTCGAAAAAATGGAGCTATAACCTAAAAAATCGAAAAGGCCGATTATCTCCAAAACCTGACCTGATAGAAAAAAACCGATTGCAGATTCGAATTCAGCGCACCAAATAACTCTTGAAACACTATTTGGTTGGTCCAGTCGAAAATCGTGTAGACCATTGTAATTTTGCAAAATCCATTTAAATACTATAAACCAATTCCACCGTAAGAAAGCTCATGCAATTAGTTGAAGGATTCGTACAGAAAAATTTTCATTTAAATGATAGATTGAAGCAATATAATTTTTTTTTTTTGTAAAACAAGTCAGAAATTTAGGGCTTTCCCTATAACTCCTCTGGGGTACATTTCCTCTATCACTTCCCAAAAGCTTCATAACCTTAACGTTTACACCCTGTATATTTTGCTACGAAACTTCTTAAATTCAATTCATTCCATATTGCAGTTTACTAAAGTTAACGATTTAAGCAGAATGTATATAGAAAACAAATGTAGCCTACTTTCTGTTTCAATATAAAAGTGTATGAAAAAAGAATATCTGACGCATTATGTATTAAGCATTATTTACCATGATTACTGTAATATTTCGTCTAGATTTTCTCTGAATAGAGGAGAACACTTTACAAAACCAGTAACTGCTAAAACCTAAAACTTCATTCCATTTTACTCCCGAACGCTTTGCATTTACAGCATCATTGTTAAACTTTTTCAACTACATTTTGCTCTTAAGCTTACGACTAAAATTGTTTTTAATCTTCAATTCACTACTGCAGTGCAGTTTTATACTCCCTTTTTTATTTGGTTGTTACAGTAACAATACTTTTAGTGTTCCATTGTGTAAAACTCAATTTTTTTTCTTATCAAATTTATATCTTTTTTTTTATTTGCATTGCAATCATAAAAATGTGCAGTAGTAGCATTGCATTGAAATGCAAAAGTTTTGATTTTATCTTAACCCTTACTAGGCTACTGACAAATATTCTGAATATAAGTAGGAAGAAGAAGCAACAGATCTCAATACGTATTCTGATTACTTTAATAGACTGTTTCCCCCGCAGATTTAAAAAGTGATTTACTGCAATTTCTGGATTTAGCGCTAAATCTGGGCGTTGATCCCAGGATTTACCATACAAAAATTAATCTGAGATTTAAAGTTAAATCTGAGCATTAATCTCAGCGTTTTTTTTTTTTCAATTTTTGACCTAGTGACACCCCTGGTACTTTGACAATTGGCATAAACATAAAGCAAATGGAAGATAAATATTAAGAAGAAAATTAAATACAAGTTTAATTTTACCGCTTCTGACATTTACCGACAGAAATAAATCTATTTTGGCCGGTGGAAACAGGTCGGATTTAACAATATGATTTACTAATCTAAGCAGAGTTAAATCTTCTGTGGAAACAGGCTATAAGTATATGATGGGGCTTGAAACAAAAAGGTGCAATTGACAATTTATGAAAAATTGTGTAAAGTATATGACTAGATAGATAGGGGATTAGTCTGTTTGGAAAAAACAATAGTTAACTTAAATTTTGATTCAAGTGTGAAGAAGAATATGGAAAACTTTTTAAAATGTTGCTAATGACACACGCGAATTGTCGGCAAATAAAGGTTAAAACAAAATTTGGTGCATGTGCAAAATATTATTTTGAATGACATTTTATATTCTTTGTTATTGTACACAAATAATAGCGGTAGTTTTGTATTATGTATTGCAAAAGTTGCTTACATACTATTTAAAAATAAATGTGGCTAAATCTGGGTTTTAAGCAAAATTTCAGTGTCTGTGTTGTAGTACTTTCCAACTGTTTATGCTTAAAACATCTGATACTTTTCAATAAGAACGCAAATTTGAACTTACTCACACCGTGCAGGAAGCAACTTATTTTCAGTTTAAAATGTAGAGATTTTCTGAGGTTGCAGTATTTTCTCCTCACTATGAAAACGCTATATTTCCCAAAATCGTAGCTGATTATTTTCGAAAGATATGGTTGTATATATGATTAAAATCTCAGAAATTTGTATTTTTGTTACGACACAGTTTTCCTGAACCAAAAAAAAAAAATAAAAATAAAAAAACTGAGTTTCCCAACGTACATATGTATTAGAAACCCAAAACGGGAAGATTCTAGAAACTCTCCATCAGGAGATATTGAATTTTTCCTTTTTTTTTAAATTTTTTTTTTGTCAATTTATAGGAGCAAAAAAAAAAAAAACATTTTCGATGTATTTGGCGATATTATAAAATTCTGAATTCGGTGTTATAATTGGTTTAAGGTAAGTGTACAGAATTATGGGCTAGTTCCTAATTCCGGCAGTTTTTGAGTTTTGTTGAAAAATAAGAAAACTGCACGGTTTCGAATATTTTAAATCAAAATATACTCCATACTTATAATTGATTTAAAAAAGTATAAATTTAATTTCATTCATTAATTACTTTATAGTAATGCTTCAAATTATCAGTTGACGTCGAACCGTCATTTTGAACACGCTTGTTGTGTGAAAGTATAAGGTGACATCAAAATTTTTGTAAGCGTTTCTAGGACTCCATATAAGTATTTTTAATTTAAAATTGTTAAGTTGTTTATTTGTGTTGCCTTAAAAAACGGATTCTAATAAGTTTAAGACAAAACAAATAATATTTTACCAAAAAACGGCGATTTTGTTTATGACGTAATTAGGTGCATAAATTTGTGTGAGTGGACGTAATTCCGTGCCTATCACGTAATTAGGAAAAATAACAGGCATTTTGTTTTCAAAATTTAATTATTAATCGATGTTAAATTAACTAAATCTTTATTTGTCATGAAATAAGTAAACTTTTGTGAATGTGGTGACGTAATTACGGCCTAACATTTTCTATTTGAAAACCCTAAATAATTGCGAATAATGTGAACAATTATACAAAAACTCTTATGTATTATTTTGTGTGTAAGGGTTATATATAATGGAAGTTAATGAATAACAGAATTTATATGTGACCTGGTCTATGAAAAGGGTGCTTACGTGTCAAAAAAAAAATTTCCCAATTTTTTGCCGATTCGCATAAATTGACCTTTAAAAGTTGTTTTCCAGTTGTTTCGCACGTAAGCCCCCTTTTCATAGACCAAGTCACTTATATAAATTTGTGAAATTATTAATTGATATTGACCTAAAGAAACGATTTCCAATAAGTTTAAGGCAAAACGAATAACATTTTACCAAAAAACGGCGATTTTCTTTATGACGTAATTAGGTGCATAAATTTGTGTGAGTGAACGTAATTCCGTTCCCCCTACCAAGTAAAAAATGAAAACTGCTAAGTTTTGGGTAAAAAAACATGATTTTTGACGATATGCGAATTGTTGTGTTTTTTGTTTTTTACTCGGCAAAAGGGCGTAAATTAAAAAAACATTTTAAGCAATGTCGATTTATTTTTTATCAAGGAATTTGCTTGAATTTTTTCAGAATTTTAGGTCCTGTTATGCGGCCGTTATGAGCGATTTAAACTTTTTAACCCATTCTGTCGCCACGACCCACATACGGTTTTTTTTTAATTTTACTTCAGAACATTTGGAAAGTTGCCCCGTAACATATCTACTTCTTCTGATATATGTGCTCTCCCGTATATTATCGGAAATCTCGATTTTCCCAAAGTTTTCAGATAAAACGACCTCCTGAAATCACCTCAGGTCGAAATTTTTTTGTACACCTAGGTTAGGTTAGGTTAGAGTGGCGGTTTAGCGATGCAAGCTAAAACCTAAGTAGCACTAAAAGTGCCATTTTAATACCACAAAAGTGACTCGACAGACTGGTATAAGTGTATGTGAAAATTTTAATCACCTAACTAGCTGAGTGTATTGAAGAAAGGCTTTCCCAGTGATGTAAGTCTAACTCTAGCCAGAGCTGGGCAGTCACAGAGAAAGTGTTCAAGAGATTCTTGCTCGCTTGCAACTAAGCAACTCCGACAAAAGGGGTTTTGTACACCTATTAAGAATTTCATTTTACACGTCTATTAATATATTCCAACACAATTTGTTATTGAACATGAAAAAAAATGTTCTTAGAACCTGGGTCATATAAGGGAAGATTATTTTCGGATATGCCCATATATGTTTCTTGAAGAAAAAAAGTATATTTGACATAATTAAAGTTGAATAAATGTTAACATGTATAAAATGAAGAAACTTGACGTTTTTGATTGTTGTATAAAGAAAATATATCATATTTTAAGTTAACACGGAATAAGGTGCACGCGAGTACGGAATTAGGTTCAACGCAAAATTTTAGTCCGGAATTAGGGACAGATGCAATGTTTCTTAAAATATAAAAATTTATTACAATATCAGCATTATGATGTTCAAATTGAGTTACAATTGACTACGTATAAATCAATTGTTATGAAAAATCATGTTTCCGGTCGTAGAATTCAGTTGTATGGCTAGGAGCCATTCGAAAAGTGGTGAGTACCTTAACATGCCGTAATTCGGCACATTTACCTTATTGCGCAGTGTTTTTCAGATATCGTTATCTAAAAGTGCAAAAAACACAATTTTTTATGCTATTTTTGAAATTATGTAACAAATTAGGATAATCTTTGACCACAAAAATTGATGTTTTTAGAAAGTACTAGTATTCATTTCTAAATAAAATCCTAGTAACATTTTTCCAAAAAAACTTTACTCTATAAAAATGTATTGTTTTGGAAAATTCGAGACCCTACTTCACATGAGTGTTATTTTTCATATATTGGGAAAGGTATTGGCATTAGATTGATATGTTTAGAACTTTTGCTTAGTGCGGATGATAGGAATTGAACATTGAACACATTTTTGTCTTCTCACTTTTATTTTAGTCAGCCAGGAGAACTGTGTTCAAAAAAACTATTCAATCAAAAAAAAACTGATATTACTGAACAAATTTGTTTCGGAGAGTTTATTGATTTTGAGTAGGGTCGGTCTGTACTCCTTCCTATAGAAATGTGAAAAGATGCTGATTGCATCTTTTCATGTGAGTATCCTTGTGCTTTTTACATTTGAGTAGAAAATTGTTTTTCCTTTGAATTCAAATTTAAAAATCGAAAAGTAGTTTACAAATTGTTTGCAAAACCGTTTGTTGACATTCTAAAAAAAAACCAAGAAAAAAAAAATGATTTTCCCAAAATTAAAATGAAAGCACAATTGATTTTTTTTTTTTCAACATTGATCAATCAAAATTGTATCAGCATTAGAGTGCCTTTTATTTATTTTCTTTTAAATTGTAGCAAAACCTCATCTATTACACAGGAACACAAAACAAAAAAAAAAAAAAAAAAAAAAAATAGAGTGAACTTTTAACTAGACACATGTACCCTAACGTAATTTTTGACGCTTAGTCCGAATTCGAGGTCAAAATTGCTCATATACCTGTAGGATTTTGAGATATTCTTGCTTGAGGTTTAAGAAAGGGCTGCTTTTTTTTATGTTGCCTAATTCCATTTTTGTAACGGTTCCAGATAGCCATAATCTTCGTTTTCAAACTATGCCTTTAAACTTTTCCAATTGGACCCTTAGTTTCCGAGACATCACCATTTGAAGTAATCGTATCTGAACTCCCATGAAATACTTAAGTAAATTTTTAAAGAGAAAAACTAAATGCAGTCACATAATTTTCTTTTTGAAGCAAAACTTCTCTAGTCGCGATGGAGGTAAAATTTCGTCACTTTTTTGGCGGAACATTTTTGCTTAACTTTTTTTGCGACTTTTTTGGCGTCAGATTTTTCGACACTTCTCATTATAACCTGTCTTATCTCGCAAATTTAATAAAATGCAATGATAAGTATTTTTCGACATAATCAAAGGGGACTACCGACTAGGCATATGTTTAAGAATCAAGGTAGAAGTGAGTACAATGGATTGTGAATAAGCGAAAAAAAATCGCATCGAATTAAGATGACATTTCGATGATAATGTCGAATGTGTTCAACTGCGCAAAATTAAAGAAAAGAAAAAAAAAATAAAAGAGAACAGTAAAAAACAGGATAAATAATACACAAAAAGAGGGTGATACTTGAAGTCGCTTCACACGTAAAGTGGGTGTGTTAGAGACATGCATGCCACTCACACCACTTTATTCCACAGAGTAAATGTTTCAGTGTTTTGTGGTAATGAGAAGTGCTTGTAGGGAATATTTTAGTGCTTGAGCCTGTCTCGTAATTTAAAAAAAGTAAGTAGCAAAAGAATAAAAAAAATTGATGTTGTCTCATTTAGGAAGAAGTTTGAGTCGTTTAGATGCGTAAATATGTCTTCTGGTTAAAACGATGCTTTTGTGTCGTTCACATAGGCATGGAATGTAATGTGATCAGAGGGATCAAATGGGTCTCAAATTGGAGCGGAATCGAAACTGTGGAAATATTTGAGTAGCCTAAATGCAAAACCAGATATATCCAGTTCGAACAAAACCGAGAAAAATGCAAAAAACGATTAACCATTGATTCCTATAAGATAGAGAAACCATTTTTACCATTTTTTTTTTTGCTAAAACTGCAGAAAATTACATAGAATCAGTGTGTAAAATATAAACAAAATCCTTTATGTAAAAAATAAGTTATTACAAATTTGAATTTGGTTATTTCTGGTTTTGCATCCGCAACTGGTTTTAAGCTGGTTTTCAAGTGAAAAGCACTAAGTTAGTTTTCTCTAGTTTTGAGTTATTGGAGTTCTTGGGTTTTTCTGATTCAAAATATTATAGTTTTAGTTTGATAAGACCCGTTTAGCGAACAGTAATATTTATAGTTTGTTTTCCACCTCTACAACCTGGTTTTGGCACAACTTCGTCGTTTTAAACTCGATTTTCAAAAGCTGTAAGTGAGCTAGGCTCTTGAAACCAAGTTTAAAATATAGGTCTTGCCATTACGAGCCCAATGACATAAATAACTGGGTAAATCTGCGAAATATGTACCCCACCTATTTTTTTTTATTCCTTGAAGGTGAAGAATATGATGACTTTAACTTCTGGAATATTTTTAGAAAATGAGCATAAACTTACAGGGTTGCCATCTGTTTTTTGTTTAAAAGTTTTGCTTAAACAATATATTTAAAAAATTTTAATAAAATTTTAGTCGCGAAACGCTGAAATAAAACTGAAAATACTCAAAATGAAGATAAAAAAGTGTAGTGTTATATGGACTATATAGTCCATATTGCCCCACATGTTTATTAGGTACACAAGTTGCATATAAAAATTCCACTTCGACATCCGGCACAGTTTTCATGACTCCAAGAACGTCAGATTACACACTCAACCAAAAATTCGTCACGGCGATTTTCTGAGCAGAGGGTAGATACATTTGTTTTTGAGGCTTTTTTCTTTGGTGGTCCATATAACCCACAGCACATGTTGGTGAAATAAATGGTAAATCCTATGTATGCAGTGGAAAATAACCGTGTGGTCCATATTACCCACGTAGTTCATATTTCCCTCCCTTACCCTACATATACAAACAATGTCGTATGAGTTTTTTTTAGAAAATGACGTAATATGCGTAACAGGCAAATTAAGTGCGCTAAGAAGCGGTTAGGGACGAAGAATGAGTTTTTAACACGTCATGACGTGTCATGTTATAATTTCATAGTAAACTACTAAATTTTTTTTTTTTAAACTATTCGTATAGAAACTCTGGTTAAGTATCTGTATTAAATAGTTAAAATATCAAATTTTAAATTTAAACATGGTTTTGAGCCGCGAGGCATTGAACGCGACCCATCTCAATTTTTTTGAAAAATGGATATTCTTGGTTTTGTAACTCGGCTACTTACTCACTTAGAATATAAGCTTTTAAAAAACTGCCCAAAATACTTGGATGCTAAAATTAATTACATTGTCGAGAGTTTGAAACAACCAAGTCTCAGAAGCTTACTTTCTTGAATTGTGAAGAACAGAAAAGGCTTGGCTTTCATCTTTTTTGTACTTTTTTGGCGTTTTCCCAATAAATTTTGGAAAACTTCTGGTAAACAGGTTTCAGTATACCTACCACTTAGCAGTAACCGTCTGACCTTTTTCCAAAGGAATAGCAGCTAAAACTTTCTCTCTGGTGAAGTAAACTGACATCATTACTTTTGCTGCTGACTTGTTGCTTTGCTTTAACAGGTGAATTTGCACCTTCTGGGCTCCATACCATGCACTATAGGCCAAAAGGCACACTTTTTTGGCCAAAATTAAATTTTTACAAATATTGCTATTGAAATTTTGTCGATGCAGTGTAACGGAGAATACTTCAATACAAACAAAAGTGTTTTTCGTTTTGGGGTAAAATAATTTTCCGTTCTTTAGCGATGTGTCAAAGTTGATGCATTTTCATTTTACTGAGATTACTCAAAAAAGTCGTGATTTTAGCTCTTTTTTTTTCAATTAATAAAAAGTAATTAAAATAATTTGTTTTTTTCTAAAATGTAAACTTATAAAATTGATGACGTTATGTATTATGCAATTTGGGTCAAAACATTTAAATATATTTTGGTTTTCTGTGGAAAAATTTAAAATTCAAATTAGACCCCTGACTTTTAGTATTTTTTTTAAATTTTGAACTTCGTCTAAGCTTTTAAAATTTTGTTCGAATTTGTTAGTCCTAAGGAACTGTAAACTAGTAAGACTTTTTTTTTAATGAATTTTTTTGTCAGGTAACTTTTTTTCCGTAATTTCGATTTGTTCGAAATCTGGTTGCAAAAGACAGACAAAAAAGAAAACGAAGAAGCTATTTTTCAATTTCTTATTAGAAAATACTGAAGATACTACTAATTCAAGTAACTTGGGTAAATCGGCGCATAATTTTTGCAATAGAAAAATAGAGATATTTGGGGTTAATATACGAAAAATAAGTACTTTTGTTACTTTTGAGGTTAGTTGTAGACTGCAAAATATTTTTATATTTTTTTTTGCATAATTCATTACTGAGTACCACTTTTTACCTTCGAAATGAGCTCTTAAAAAGTGCTAAACAATACTTACTTCAAAAGTTATTGCAGATTTAAGATGATATCATGAAATCCAAAGTTGTGTCGTTTTACCCGTTTTATGGGATTTCAAGATGTCAAGACATGTCATCTTAAATCGGCCATAACTTTTAAAGGAAGTATCGTATGGCATTTTTTAAGAGCTTATTTTCAAGAAACATAATAGAACAACGTGATACATTTCGTAAAAAAAATAATGAAAATTTTGTGCAGTTTGCATCGAACTTCAAAAATAGCCAAAATAGCCATTTTTCATGAGTTTGACCTCAAATATCTCCAAATCCTGAAGTGGTGGGTCAATTCTGACCTCGGATTCCGATTCACCACATGGAGTTACTTCGGAAATGCTCAAAAACAAAACCTTTTTGGTATGTGTTATTTATTTAGAGAATTTATTACGTGCCATTTTTGACCCGGTAGTCCAAGGGTTAAGATTTTTTCCAGAATTGTTCTTTTAGTCTAGAGTCAACATAAGGACTACATTTGCAGTCGGTATCCATGATAATGTGGACGTTATGAATTTTGGCCAAAAAAGTGTGCCTTTTGACCTATAGCGCCATGGATTGTTATTTGGTTTCAGGGTCGTACTTGTAAAACCATGCTTCATCATCTGCTACAATTTTCTTGAAAGTGTTAGACTCTCCGTTTATGAATTTTTTAAGAAAATACTTAGAATTCGCGATACAGCCATGGCATTCAAGCCCAGTCCTTCAGCAAAGATTTCCTTGGATCTTCGTCAATTTTAGAATTTACCAGCGCTACACTTGCATAATCAGTTTAAGGTTTTTGGGCGGCCTTCTCGAGGTTCGTCCTCCACAGAAAAATGTCCTGTCTGGAATCTTCGGAACCACTTTGAAATAGTCACAAGGGATAGCGCATTAACTTAAAATGCTATTTGGCATTCACTAAATATTTCCGCAGTCTTGAGCTTACGTCGAAATCCAAAAAGAATAGCAAACCGAATCTCATGCTGCGTTAACACTTGAATCTTTGCTGACATTGTTTCACGAATTTTACATTTTCTTCTATCCATTTTCACCGGTCTTTCTGAAAATTAAAATGATATTGAAGACTATAACGAATAGTACGCAATTTTTGATTTATTAAAAATTTATAAAATGACACCTACTAAACGAACTTTTGTTAAGCCCTTCGTATTTACTGGACAACATGCAGAGGCTGAGTTAAGTTAAGTTGCGCACAGGGCTGTCACGTTGATGCTCGAGTCATACCAAGTCCCAAGATTTGAGGGAACTCGAGTGTTGCGACAGTTTGTATCATGAAAACTATTATTTTTGTACGACCAAATCTTCGGTTGTTTTTATTTATTTTAATCTGAAAATGGACTCATTTGTAAAAAAAAAACATATTTTCTCTTTATTCCACTGTGCGCTATAAGATTTATCCTTGGAGAAGTTTTTGTTTTTTATGTGCAAACTTTTTCTTCTGTGTAGCGCATCCTAATTTCTTCCAATTTTACACTTTTAAGTGTTATATTGGTTTTTTTTTTTTTTTTAATTTTAATGAGTTTATTTCTGTCACAGTGAGTATATACTTATGTATACCTATATCCTTGGCTTCTGTTGTTGTTGTTTAAACATGCCACTATCGTCAACATCCAACGCCAACAACACAATTTCAATATTTTACGCAATATTAACAATTTTGCAGAATTTCGACGCATTTTTTCTTTCTTTATTCTCTGTTCTTCCCTAGCGATATAACTTCCTCTATATATCCAAGTTATATGAAACTGATTACAAATTCTAGTCATGTAGTTTAAGCAACGTTGTTGTTGTCTGACTGCATTTGTAGAATGTCATCATCAGCATTAGGTCTTGGTTAGTATGTATGGAGGATGATGTTGGTACATGGTACACAATGTAGAATGAGTAATGATGTGCGTGCTTGTCTACTACAATACTATACTTTCCAAAGAGTTTGTCCCTCCGCTCACTACTACAGATTGTTCGAAGGCATAACATCACTTCATGGTCGGACTCCCGTAGCGTAGGCTTCAAATGTGCTGCTGCACAGCTTCTAGTGACACAGTACTGCCACCACCCAACCTACTTTTTTTTGTCTTCTTATTTTATTTCTTGTCTTCAATTTCCAATTTCTAATTATGTTTGTATTTTTGCTACTACATTCATAGTTCTTTACTACTACATACTTTGTAAAAAGAATGGGTTGTGTAGAAAAAAATGTTATTTTAAAAAAATTTTAGCTTAGAGAGTTTTCTCTTTGCAAATCATAAAAAAATGTCGATTGTTTTGAAATATTTTCAGGCTTGTGATATATTAAGATTCAGGTCTACTTCGACCAAAATAGTCACTTAACGAATAATTGCAAAAATTACTGTTTAATTAGTTCAATATAAATTTTTCATACTTCGAATATATCTTTCTGTACGTTACTAACTTTGGGCTAAACCCAAGGTTTCTTTGTGAAAAACCTGCCTCGAAAGTGAATTTTTGAATTTTTTTCCCAAATGTTCTAAAATAATATTTTCAGTGCGCATTTATTTTCTTATCCTCCATTTTGTATTCAGTATATCATCTTTGATCCTTGAGGATTCGAAACGGTAAATATATACGTACAGAACTACAACAACGTTGACAATATTATTTTCTAGGAAGTTTGCTTAGAAGGAATTTGGCAGCATGTTTTACCCAATTTGTTGTTGTGGTTGTTTTGCTTCTTGCAGTTGCTTCACTGTATTCCTTGTCTATTTGATGTATTCTTTACAGACGTGTAAGTTTATGGGTTTTCCATCTATACTGCTGCCTGTACCGCTGCTGGTTGCTTGCTCCTTCCCAATAATACTTTACTTTACTTACTTATTTCTTATTATGACCAAGTTAAAGTTTATCATCTCGTTGTATTGACTCTGGCAAACTTTTTCTGATTAAGCTTTAAGCGGAATGAGGAAGGAATACCGACAGTATGAAGAGTTGTCGTTGTTACACATGCGACGGACAACCTTTTGAGTGTGCATCTTTATTGTTGCTGGGATTTGTTGTATTTTTTTTTTTTTTGTAATTTTCATTTTTTTTTTTATTAGATATTTCCACATAATGGGGGGAGGGGGAGTTTCACTTATCAACTGTAGCCTTATACTTGTAGATTATTTGTAACATATGTTGCTTCTTTGTATCGCATCTTAGCATACTCTTACAGTAACTCAATTAATATATTGAAGAGATTAAGAAAATTTTTCACAAATAATTTCTTGCAAAAAAAAGTGTAGTAAGATTTTTCCAAAATATTCGTACACCTTATTTTAATTGAAAAATCAGAAAAATTTACCGTTTTTGTCTAAGTATCTTAACAGGAGTATCTATAGAGGAGTTCTGATTAAAATTTTGGATTGTGCTCGAAGAGTTCTAAAGAAAATCCTAATAACATCTTTCTAAAATATTCGTACTCTTCTTTTCAATCGAAAAATCAGAAAAATTTTCCGATTTTTCTAAGCATCCGAAAGGGATTATCCGTAGAGGAGTTCTGATTGGAGCTCTGGATTGCGCTCGAAGAGTTCTAAAGAAAATCCTAGTAACATTTTTCAAAATATCCAAAAATGAAATTTTTATTCAAGAGGAATTCTGATTGGAGGTCTTCATTGCTCTCGAAGAGTTCTAAATCCAGAACTCTTCTGCGATAAAATTTTAATTTAGAAAAAAAAAACCGAAAATTTTTCTGATTTTTCAATTAAAATGAAAAGAACGAATATTTTGGAAAAATGTTATTAAGATTTTCTTTAAAACTCTTCGAGCGAAACCCAGAAGTCCTTTACGGATACTTTTTCCAAAAACCGAAATTTTTCAGATTAAATTGAAAAGTGCGAAAATTTGGAAAATTGTTGATAGGATTTTTTTTTTGAACTCTTCGGGCGCAATCTAGAAATCTCACCAGAACTTTTTTTAGGAAAAAAATTTAAAAAAAAAAAAAAATATAAAGAACTCCAGAAAGAACTCTTCCTTGTGAGCTCCAAAATGTTATCAGAACTCATATACGTGAAAAAAGCGGCGCCGAACAAAAAACGGCACATCTCCGATCCTTAGTCCAATTTCAGAGAACTATTTTGAATTTTGTAAAAAGGAAACATTCCAGAACTTTAAAAAATTTTCAGTTTTCGCAAATTCCGGAGCCAACTTCACATGAATATTGATTCAAAAAGCCAATAAACTACAAACTTTTATGTTGTCTGGATGTCCAAACACGAATATTTTGCTTACCAACGTAGCCATTAAGCCAGAAATGGCCGATATTTTTAGTCGAAAACAATGTATCTTTAAGCTTTTTAAGTACGTGCAAGCTGGAACAGGTACCGAACAAAATTTTTCCTATAATAAGATGGGATAAAAAAACTGAACAGAACCTCTTATATTACCCGTAACAAAGAGAGGTTTCGACACCCTAACAAAAATGTACGGAACTGTGACCAAAAACCTCCTACTTTTAGGAAGGCTTCGTCAGTCATTTAAATTCATGGTTTTCCTTGAAACCTTCGACCTTTTGAATGTAGATTAGAGGTGTTTTAAAAATGTATGGAGATCCTTAGTAACAACATTTTGATACTTGACACCCCTCAATTTTGTGAGGTTAGAAAAAAAAAGAGTTTGCAAAAAAAATTTTGGGCGTATCGAGGTCAAAGGTGAGAAAAAAAAAAAAACATTTACATACAGCCCTACAAATGTTTAGGGGTCAAATGTATGACCGACACACATTATTCCCCCCCCCAACATTTTTACCAAGCATACTTACCCCTATCTCTAACACCTAAGGGGGCTCCCACACAAAATTTATATTTTTAGGAAACCGACCCCCACCACTCCATGGGTGCCCCTAGAAGGGTCAAATGTATGACTGGTCCCTAATATTTTTTCTTCCCCAACATTTTTTCCCAACATACTTAGCCTCTATGTCTGACTCTTTAGGGGACTCCCATACAAAATAGATGTCATAGACATGAAAAATATGGAAAGCAAATCGTCAAATAGGCCCATAACTGCCCAGAAGTCACTCCTAGAGGAGTCAAATATATGACCGACCCCCATTAGCCCCTCTCCAAAGTTTTTTCTCATCATACCTACCCCCTATTTCCAATCCTTAAGGGGGCTTCCATACAAAAATACTGTTTTTATATAAAATTCCCCCACTGCCCTAACTGGCCCACTGGTACTCCTAGAAGGGTCAAATGTATGACCGACCCCCATTATTTTTTCGCGACCTATATTTTTCCCTCACATACTTCCCCCTATTTTCGAATAGGGCTGAAAAGGGCTGCCATACAATGTTTTTTTTTATTTATTTTCCAAGAAATAATGGTGGTCGGTCATACATTTGACTCTTCTAGGGGTACCCATGGTCCAGTTAGGGCAGTGGGGGCATTTTATATAAAACAGTAACTTTGTATGGGAGCCCCCTTAAGGATTGGAAATAGGGGGTAGGTATGATGAGAAAAAACTTTGGAGAGGGGCTAATGGGGGTCGGTCATATATTTGACTGCTCTAGGAGTGACTTCTGGGCAGTTATGGGCCTATTTGACGATTTCCTTTCCATATTTTTCATGTCTGTGGCGTCAATTTTGTATGGGAGCCCCCTAAAGAGGTAGAGATAGAGGGTAAGTATGGTGCAAAAAAATGTTGCGGAGGAAAAATTATTAGGGGCCGGTCATACATTTGACCCTTTTAGGGGCACCCTGGGAGTGGTGGGGGTCAATTTTGTATGGAAGCCTCCTTAGGGGTTAGAGATAAGAGGTAGGTATGGTTGGTAAAAATGTTGGGGGAGAAAAAATAATGTGGGTCGGTCATAAATTTGATCCCTCTAGAGATGGCTCCTCTTGACCTCGATGCGCCAACCCTTACCCTCACCCCACCCCCAAAAATTTTTTTGCAAACTCATTTTTTTTTTCCAACCTCACAAAATTGGGGAGTGTCAAGTATCAAAATCCAAAATTCGTGCACTAAAACACCCCTTATGTAGATGGTAAAAGACAATTCCTTCCGGTGACACAATGGGAGAATGAAAGTCGTCTTCAATCGGGACCATATCTAGCAAATCATTCGGATCAAAAAGGTCAGAGCCTTGAACGAGTTCAGGGTCTGATTAGCATTGAACTCCATACCTTGTGAAGAATCATATTCATGGAAAATAATTGAATTATATGGATAAATTTCAGTTTTCTAATCCTCCCATAATTACTTGTTTCCAAATTTTCTCAGTTATATTTTATTTTATTTTTTTTATTTTTATTTTATTGCTCAAGAGAAAACGATAATTTAATGTTTTATTAACCGAGTTCCACACAAAAAGCAAAAACCAAATATTACATCAACTTTCTACAAAAACACAAAATCACGACTAGTCACGGACACTAGCCAAATTGTGCAGAGAAATTTTTATGATAACTGCGTACCATTAGGAGTAAGACTTTTTGTATTACACGCGGGAGTTTGTTTGGATAGAAACGGCAAAATTTGGCACTGAGCAAGCCTCCCACGTGTCGAAGCCTTTTCACCTATAGTGGAATTTTTGAAATTTTTTTCGAAATCGTACAGAACGACTTAAGTCTTAAGCCAAAATATACTTAAAAATGTTATGCTTATCAACATATTGAGTGACTGTATGTACATACATTGTCTTGCTCTCTTTTTCGCAACTTTGATTACATTTTGTCGCTATGCCAATAACTTTTCTATCTACAGCGCTACAATGCGAAATGCGCGTTCTATATTTGTAGTAAGGACTTAACCTACCATGCCACCATATGTTATGGGATTAACTTAGGGAAATTAAATCAAAACTTCTTACGTATGCAGTGCGTCACTGAGATTTTGATAAATTGATGAACATTTTTTTTTCTTTTTTCTTTATTTTTAAGTAGATAATATTCCTCCTTAAAATTTACGCATTATATGATATTTAAATAATTGATACACTTCAATACGTGTCTGAACTAAAATCGTCACATTAAGGGAAGTTAAAGAAAGATAGAAAAGAAAACGCATTTTATGTTAACTAAATTGGGACCAAATAAGTTTATTTTTTTTCCAGTTCCTCACTTACCTTTTTACACCTCTTTAAATTTTATGTTTCATAAAAATTAATGTTCCTTTTTATGTGAGGCTGCCCTTTACTTTGCTTCTCGTACATCCATATGTCTGTACTATTGCCATGCACTCGTACTCCATTTTTACCGGCGCGGTCATATTACTGTAACCGCCTAATAAACATTTTCATTGTCTGCGGTGACGCCGGCAACTGTTACTTGCTGTTTTTTTTTCTCTCGTTCTGTTGTCGTCCCTATTTGGTCACGATATTGTTTTATCGTTACCTTTTATCGTAGCTATTTTCGAACTGTCCACCGCCTTGTTCATGGGTCGGCGGCCATTTATCCCAGTTCAGGTATATCAATGTGTGTTTTTATATGGGGTATTTTTTCTTACGTTTCCACCTTTTTTAATGTTTATTTACTGTTATTCATATTGATTATGTCCTTGCACATTTATTTTTATACCTTTTACGGTTCCAATATCATCAATGTGAGCTTATGTACGTTGGTGATTGACTTTGTTAAGGCATTACATGGTTGACGTTGAGATCTTTATTTTTATTTTATGTTTTCAGCTTTAAAATTTATCGATTATCGGTTTTGAATTTGCATCTTAAAGTATATTTTCTGTTTTCACTTTAAATAGCAAAAAAATAGCTCTATTCTTTTGTAAAACCGTCCTCTTTGAAACTGTTGTTTTATGCAAATTGAGTGCTATATTTAAACTGAAAATTATTAGAATAGAAACGCTATGGACCGAAGGCCAGCGCCTGGCTTACCTTCCTCATAGTATCAAATCTGAATTTTTTTGTGGGTGTTCTTCACTCATGCGAAGTTGGCTCCGTGATTTTCGAAAATCGAAAGTTTTTTTAGAGTTCTGGGTCCGTTGGAAATAGTTCTTT
Organism: Calliopum simillimum; assembly: GCA_951812925.1. Classification (NCBI taxonomy): domain Eukaryota; kingdom Metazoa; phylum Arthropoda; class Insecta; order Diptera; family Lauxaniidae; genus Calliopum; species Calliopum simillimum. The sequence continues at coordinate 87,422,687 of OX638369.1, read as the reverse complement.
CACAAATTTCGAAATAGTTCTGCGAAATTAGACCAAAAATCGGAGGTGTACCGCCATGTTTTTCGCGTAGAGGAGTTCTGATAACATTTTTGAGCTCACAAGAAAGAGTTCTGGAGTTCTTTATACTTTTTTTTTTGGTGAAGAATTTTTTTTAAAAAGTTTCTAACAAAAAAAAAAAAAGTTTTGATTTCAGATCTGGATAGTGCTCGAAGAGTTCTAAAGAAAATCCTAGTGGCATTTGTTTTTTTCATTTTAATCGAAAAATCAAAAAAATTTTCGGTTTTTTTCGAAGTATCCGAAAATGAAAATTTTTTCGTAGAGGAGTTCTGATTGGAGTTTAGGTTGCGCTCGAAGAGTTCTAAAGAAGATATTTAGTAAAATATTCGCAAAATATTTGTACTTTTCATTTTAATCAAAAATTAGAAAAAATTTTCGGTTTTTCACTAAGTAAGCATCAGAAAAGGACAATTCGTAGAGGATTTCTAATTGGAGTTACGGATAGGGCTCAAAGAATTCTACAGAAAATCCTAGTGACATTTTCCTAAAATATTTGTACTTTTCAGTTTAATCGTTTTTTTCGAGCACTATCTAGATCTGTAATCAAACCTTTTTTTTTGTTAGAAACTTTTTTACAACTTCAGAACTTTCTCTTGTGAGCTCAAAAATGTTATCAGAACTCCTCTACGGTGCACCTCCGATTTTTGGTTCAATTTCGCAGAACTATTTCGAATTTTGTGAAAGAACTCCAGAACTATACCCAACGGACCCAGAACTCTAAAAAAATTTTCGGTTTTCGAAAATCACGGAGCCAACTTGTGTTCTTCTACAATAATAGAAGGTATGAACTTTTGTTCTAGTCAAATCTTTAGAAATGGTGAAATTGAGTTTTCAGCTGTTTAGCTCACATTCGTCGAGGTGTACTCAAAACCAAGGCATCTACGAAAAAATTCATCTAAAGTAAAATAATTAGTTTTTTCAGAATTTTTGGAAATTTTTTTTATGTTCTGATCAAATATTGAAAAATTATAAAATATCTCAAAAAATTCACACGTATTTTTTTTTTTTTTTTTTGACAATTCCAAGCATTTTTTGCCTTAGGGGAGATGTGTGTACCTTGGTCCGAGTGTACCTCTGTCCGAGTGTACCTCTGTCCGAGTGTCGGTTGCCACTCACAGTTGCACGTGTACGATAATGTTCGTCTATGGAATTTTCCACTCATACCGGTGACTCTTATTAGTAGATTTCAGACCGTCAAGCTGTATACGTGTAGAAAAAGCGATGGAAAAAGTGTTTTTGTGTGTAAAAATTTGTTTTTGGAGTAAACTACGAAACGTTTTGTGAGAAACTTACTTGAAATATTTCAGTTTTACAACATCAGGAAGCAAGTTTAGTTATTGTTTTAGGCTCTTAGTGTGTTAAAGATGTATTTTCATTAGTGTATGTTATGGGTTTTGACAGTTTTTAAAACATGATGTCTGTGTGTACCTTGGACCTATGCTTATTGACCAGCGAGCCTTTTTCGACGGGCAACCAGGAAGCCATAATCGCCTCTCAATATAATATTATTATTATTATTTACGTGATTAATGTTTTTATTTGCAACCATTTTTGTTTAATTAATTGTTTTTTACTAAATGCACTTTTTTGTGTTATAGTTTTTGTTTATGATTAATTTTTTTTTTTTTATTGAAAAAAATGTTACTTTTGATTACATAATAAATGGTTCTTTCATAATTTATAACCTAAATACAATGTATTCTCTTTTATTTTTAATAGTCCAAGGTACACTTGCATGGTGTACCTTGGGCCGTTTGAGATTGCAACGGAAAAAGAAATATTTCTACTCAATGGTAAGACATAGAAATATCATTGTCACGTCATTTGATGCTGCATAGCTTAATCAGAATACTAAAGAAACTTTTTTGGAAAATCCAGCACATTGAAAAAACTGAAAAGCGGTCCAAAGTACACACATAGTTTTTATTTCTAAGGCACCCTTGGGTATCCATTTTGTTATGAAAAAAGGTTTGGACCAAAAAATATGTTTTTTTTTAGCCAAAATGGACCTTCAGTGGAATTAAAAGTGCTCCATTTTTTTTTAAGTTAAGAGTTAAGTTAAGAGTCTCCTAAACTCTGAGTCGGTTTCGGGGTGAATCTGAACTTCTGCCCTATCTTATGTACGTCCTAGGGAACTAAAATCCTTACTGAACAATGAAATGTAAGAATCCAATCCCAACGTGAGAAGTTTATTTAAAAAAAAAAAAAATTTTTCCCATACTGCAAGGAACTATCAAAATAACGAGGTTTTGATACGCCTAAGCCGATTGTTCTCTCTCACTATCAAAAATTACCTGCTGCACTGAATACTGTCTAAATTTGCGAAAGGTAATCAAGCAAGAAGTCAACGTTAAATCACGTATTTAAGTGTCGACAGCTGCAAATTACGGTCATTAAGATTACTATTACCACTCTCCCCCGCCCCCCATAAACTTTATTAACGTTTTGTGGTGTTTTTTTTTATAGCCAACAAAGTTGGTCGCTTAATCCATATTAAATTACCTATAATTTTGTGCTTTTTCAAACCCCATTTCAAACACCTTTACAAATGGCGAAAGAAACTTTATTTTTATTTTTTTATTTTGCAATATTCGGTTTTGATTTCAAATGACAATGCCAACTTTTCTAAAATATGCCAATTTTATTTTGAACCCCAATATCAATTTGCTTTGTCCTTAATTACACATCTTTCCTTTTTTCCTTGGCCCATTTTGATGTACCAATTAGTCTGTCCCAACAGTGAAAGCCAGTCAGTCAGTCGTCCATTGAAACTAAACACCGTCGCCGCCTACACCAAAAGATACCAACCACCACCACCATCATCTATAATGTTGTGCCCTGCTATGCTTTGCTTGGCCAAAAAAGCAACAATTGGTTTTTGGCAGCTGCCTTCCATTCATCCCTTAAGGGCTCATCCTTTTCAACAACACCAACCAATTCACCAAAGTTTAATGGGCTTTTGGCTTCCACAAGTGACAATTAAAAAGGTTTTCAAATTTGATTAATTTGATTTTCTCCGTTACTTTGTTCGCTTTTGTATAGTGCCGTTATATTTTATCTTGTGTTGTGGGTGAGTAATGGTTTGGTCGGAGGCGCGCCGGGGTGGTTTAGTTTAGAGTGGGGGTTCAGTGGTACATAATGTAGAAAAATCGTAAACGTGGGTACCTTTATCTACCGTGACTTGTGTGACTTTATTAGATCCCGAAATAAATGAAAACCCTGTTGCTTACTGGCATTTAAATCTGTTTAGCGCTATTAAATGAGCTTTCTGATTAAACTAAAAATATTAAGATGTATTCTGGGTAGTCGCACACGAAATTCTGTTGTTAGTTAATATATGAATGGGTTTTTTTGAAAGTGGAATAAGTCCACTTTTTCATAAACTGAGATATTAAAGGGTTTGCGTACGACTCAATTTAAAAATATTGGCAGGCGTTATTAAACCGGTGTTAAGTGTTTGCCACTGTAAATTAATCAAATTTTGTTATGCTGTAAAAATTTTTACAAGTGTAATAGAAAATAGTTGAGTTTTTGTGGTCTGAATGGACTTATTCCACTTTCATTTATAATAAATTTAAAAATTTGTTATACTTTTGTATGACTTATTCCATTTTTACTCACAAAATATTTTGTAAATTAAAGCAAAGGAAAATTAAAACTTAGAAAAATTTTACTTTAAAAATTGTTGTTGTTTCTTTTCTTTTTGCTCAAGTGGGGCTTTGAAAATTAGTTACAACAACAACAAAAACAAAAAGTTCTTTTCGGACCTACTTACGGAGATATAGCCATCGGAAGATTGAGATATATCTTTTTTAATAATTATTATAAGTTGGGAACCCCTGAAAGGATTTTAATAATATAAGTGTCATACGAAAGATATGTTGATTTGCTACAAAATTGTTTCACTAAAAATTTTAATCCGAGTCGTGGTTTTAGAGATATTGCAAATTTTCAGAAATTTTGAAAATTAATTTTTTTTTTAAAGCACTATTTTTCCAAAATTTGTATTTTTAATGCATAGTTTTAGTAACATATTATAAAAGCCAAATTTATTTGCTTTCATTTGACATGTAATTTGTACCTGATTTCCTGCACTATCATACTTTTTTAAAGGAAAACAAAAAAGTGAACCAAAGAAATTTTCATGAAATTTAGGAAAACATTACAAGAACTACAATAATACCAACTACAAAAATAACAATAACAGCAATAAAAACAACAATAATGATGTTTTTAGATAGTTTTCGATTAATTCCGATTCCTGTAGACTCTTCCGATGTTTTCCAATAACCTACTTTTTTGTTTTCCTATAAAAAAAATACGTAATGCTAGAAATCAAGTACAAAAATTACATGTCAAATGAAAGGTAATAAATTGAACTTTTATAATATGTTACTAAAACTATGCATTAATGATACAATTTTTGGAACAATAGTGCTTTAAAAAAAAAAAAAATGGTCAAAATTTCTGAAAATTTGCAATATCTCTAAAACCACGACTCGGATTAAAATTTTTAGCAAGATAATTTTGTAGAAAATTAACATATCTTTCGTATAACACTAATATTATTAAAATCCTTTCAGGGGTTTCCAACTTATAATAATTTTTAAAAAAGATATATCTCAATCTTCCGATGGCTATACCTCCGTAAGTAGGTCCGAAAAGAACTTTTTGTTTTTGTTGTTGTTGTAACTAATTTTCAAAGCCCCACTTGAGCAAAAAGAAAAGAAAAGAAACAACAACAGTTTTTAAAGTAAAATTTTTCTAAGTTTTAATTTTCCTTTGCTTTAATTTACAAAATATTTTGTGAGTAAAAATGGAATAAGTCATACAAAAGTATAACAAATTTTTAAATTTATTATAAATGAAAGTGGAATAAGTCCATTCAGACCACAAAAACTCAACTATTTTCTATTACACTTTTAAAAATTTTAACAGCATAACAAAATTTGATTAATTTACAGTGGTAAACACTTAACACCGATTTAATAACGCTTGCCAATATTTTCAAATTGATTTAAAAGCAAAATCTTCTGCATAGCAGTAGATGAAAAAATGGACTTATTCCACTTTCAAAAAAATCATTTTTGTAAAAATGTTTTTCATGAAAAATTCTTTTGAGTAATTTTTGATGAAATCGTGGTCTAACGAGTCTGTAATTTTCAATATAAAAAGAGGACATATATAGCTAGCTATAACTACCATAAACTCAATTTTTCCGGAATTGGACTTATTCCACTTTCAAATAAACCCATTCATATGTTACCTGGTCTATGAAAAGCGTTTTCTCCAGCTTTAATCAAGGATATCTCGAAATCCTGCAGGTCTGTTGGCAATTCTGATGATGCAGTCGGATTCAGCGTTGAAAAGGTCTGCATATAAAAAATAAAGTGTTCATAAAATTTTTTTTTAGTGCTTATATAAGAGATATTTTAAGGGAATATTGAAATTTTAATTTTTGAAAAAAATGAAAGAAATATTTGCAAATTTCAATTTTCCTCCAGAATATCTCCACATGATTCCATTATACTTAGGCAACGATATATATTTTTCGAAATAACATGTATTATACTTTCCATAGTCATCAAAAACCCCAAAATCGGTTAAAAAATAAATGAGCTTCACATTTTTAAGCGCTCTAAGTCACGCAAAAAAAGTTATTTTAAGGGTAAAACTTAAGGTTTTGAGGGTGTATTACAATTTTCAAATATAGGCAAATTAAGTACTCGTACAAAATATACTAGGTCTCTTAAAAAGTTGTAGGAGTTTTTAGCACTATGTTATTGGCAATATAATTTTTTGTGCATTAATGGCACGACTCCCACTGTGTGCCGGTTCTACCGGAATTTTCCATACTCAATCCAAAATTTCTATGATACATTTTTGTTCAAAATAAACTCAAAGGCATGTTTGTATTGTAATTCAACCTAATATCAATTTAAATATGCAATTCGGCTACAGCCTTTGCGCTTTTAAATGCAAATATGAATATTTCCGTATTTTTTGATTTTTTTTCTAAAAATATTTTCCGTTTGAAACATAAAAATTGATTTTGCATTTAGGGTTCATTACACTCCAATGCCATTTATATATAATGCCGCTCCTGTATGAAAAAAAAAAAAAACTGCAAGAAAAACTTCTACAATAATAACAAGTACGAACTACTTTTAAATACAACATGCGCCTTTTGAGCCTGGAAGGAGACAAAAGTTTTATCATAAATTGCGAAGAAAAAAAAAAACACGAAAAGACAGCTTACAAAGTGGAAAAAATTACATCGATTTAGGCGCAACTTTTCAAATACTCCTTCTTGTCTTGCCTGATTTAACAGACGCTCGTACATTTCTCTTTGGAAAGTAATGGTACACGCAGAGAATTATGCATTGTATGAGCGCAAATTAGTACGTTTATTAACATTTCTCCAAAATATTTGTTCTATCCATTTTAATCGGAAAATCAGAAAAAATGTTCGGCCTTTTTCTAAGTACCCGGAAAGGTACACGTATATCCGTAGAGTAGTTCTGATTAAAGTTCTGGAAAGGGCTAGAAGAGTTCTAAAAAAAATCCAAATTATCAATCCTTTAATTGAAAAATCAGAAAAAATATAGGTTTTTTTCCAAGCATCGTTTCATCGACTAAAATTCACGATGCTGGAGACAAAAGCTGACCAAACATGTAATTGAAATAATCACAATTCGTAACAGCTTATCCCGATCTTTATTAATCACAAGGCAGAACGGCATGAGTTCTATGTTCACACAATTCAAAGATCGAATTTAATGTTGCCCTTTTTAGGCAAATAATTAAATTTAATTTTTGAATGACTTGAAGCTGTAATGAACATAATTTTATTTTTTTGAGTGTCCATTGTAAAGAAAAATTTTGAAAATTTCCAACTGCATTAAAGTTGGAGGAGGAGGCAAAAAAAGACAACTCAAATTTCTCGAGTAGAGTCAGTGTCGTGGCATAGTCTACATACTTATTCGCACGATAGCAGTAGCAGTGATAGTGGCAGTTCTTTTTTTTTTTGTTGTTGTTGTAAAATATCCTGCGGCAAGGATATTTCATTGTTATTGGTTTCTTTTTCTTTCGCCACTGAAGTTGAAGTAAAGCAAGACATGGAAAATGAATTTAAGTTATGCTCAAGTTGAACATAAAACAGTTTTGTGTTTCTGTGGGCAACAAATGAAGTGAATGTGGGGATTTAAATGAAGAGATGTAAGGTTCCATGTGGATATTGCATTTTTGTATGGAAAGTTTCGTTTATATAGAACGCGGTATACTTAACTTGCCACAGGTTTTTGGTAATAACGGATCAATTAGAGGGCCATGCCCGTGTTTCAACCTTACCCCATCGGTTGGTGCAATAACATTTTTTCTTTTTTTTACAAAAATAGGCTCAAAATGGTCACTTAGAAGGCGCGGATATGTCTATGGCCAACTCCAAAATATATTTTCGACTTTTCCTCATCGATTGGTGCAATAAAATTTGTTATCAAAAATTGGTCCAAAACGGTCATTTAAAGGGTCCGAAGACACTTTTGATGATGTACAAAATACATTTTTGGCTTCTCTTCAGCGAATGTTGGGATAATTTTTTTTTTTTTACAAAAATTGGCCCGAAACGGTAATTTTGTGGGCTCGGAGATACCTCTGGCCATGTCCAAAATATATGTTTAACCTTTCCCCATTGATCGGTGTACATTAATTAAATTTAATTTAATTTTGACACTTGTATCGTGTTCAGCGACCCGAAAAACAATAAGATACACATTTGATGGCGAAAAATATTTCAGGCAACGCGATTCCCAGCAACAAGAAGTATATAAAATCTATGTTAATTTTCATTTAAATTTGAATGTCTTCGTGGCACAGGTTAATTCGTTTAAAAAAACCTGTCGTTTAGGGGATCTCATTTTTTTCTCAAAGTCTTTCGATTCTGGGGGAGCGCGACATAAAATTTTGACAATTCCCAAATAAGAGACACCCTAGTGTACATGGAACACATATACGTCACCTGTTATAAATATATGGGTATTCATTAGACCTATAATATGTTATATGGCAAAAATGTGAATTACCTTGCTTCCAGAGGCTAAAAAGTTTCCTATTGGTGTAAGTATTAATCATAAAAATTTAAGCTCCGATCGGAAAATATTTGACCGTGCCCCCAGAAAATCATGTGGCTTTAATCGAAAGGATTAATACTATCTTTAAAACTATTTGCCATAAGTGAGTGAGATTTGATATGTTAATGAAAAACTCTTGCGTTAATTGCATCCAATAAAAAAATGGGTGATGCCACGCCCCATCCACCCGAAATTCGTCATAAATCTGGAAATGTTGGACTTAAAAAAATGAGATTTGGTACATATGTTAATGGCACTCATGTACAAAAAAATTAATAATAAAACATAGGTGGGGCCATGGCCCCTGTTTCTAAAAAAAAAATTTGTTATATCTCTGAAACTATTTTGCACATGTGCTACTACTTATAATAATGCTAAACCAATTTAAGGTACTTAGTTTGTATAGAAGTAGCATTTTTTTTTTCTTATTTTTGTCTCTTCGTTATAGGAACCAAGTAAAAAAAATTTGGTCCCGATCAGAACATATTTGACCGTGCTCCAGACCGTTGAAGGTCGGTAAAACGCTCAGATTCTTATAGGAAGGACCCCAAGTAACAAGAAAATGGATATTGCTATGATCTGCGGTGGTCCATTTTTATTTTAACCCCTATCCGCCGTCCAGTAAAAACATGGTTTTCCGTTTTTATAGCCGTTTATGGTGAAATGGGACTTCCTTATTACGAATCTGAAATTGGTTTTTTTCTGTCACGTCAGGATCCTGAGTTATCTTTGCTTAAAGTGCAAAAATTACTATTTTGAGGTCTATTTAAAGCTAGATAACAAAAGCAGCAAATGGTAAAATTAATTTTTGTCAATTGATTTGAATAGCCAAAATTATTCTTAACAACCCATACTCATTTCATTTTTCGATTGGATTACTACTTTCCGAGTTATAAGCTATTACAAAACAAGAGTTAATAATAATAAAATCATAGTTTTTGATTTTAATTCATATCTCACAAACTATATAAGCTATTTTGATGAAATTTGGTGGATAGTCGGTAAATATAAATACCATACACTGGGCGAAAAGAAGGCGAAATCAGATAAGTGCCACGCCCACTTTTTGACGTGTTTAATTATCTAAAAACGAATTTCAGATTCGTAATAAGGAAGTCCCATTTCACCATAAACGGCTATAAATACGGAAAACCATGTTTTTACTAGAGGGGGGGTAGGGGTTAAAATAAAAATGGACCACCGCAGATCCTGGCAATATCCATTTTCTTGTTACTTGGGGTCCTTCCTATAAGAATCTGAGCTCAGTTTCAGTAAATGAGTTAAAAAATACTTTTTTATCCGAAGTGAATTTTCAAACTAGGAAGGGTGTTACCTTTGGCCTGGCCAAACATTAAATACCCTACACAGCAGTATTGGGAAGTTTTTTCTCAGAGTTTGAATTTATAGTTCTAAGCATTTGAGTGAAATTTGGTTGGGTTATCTCAAAAAATGTTTCCAACATAGCGTTTTGACCCTTTTGCTTATATGGGAGGTGCCACGCCCTCTTGTTTGATTTTATCCAGTTTTTTCTTAAAGCTTGTATTCATAATTCTTTGTGTCTGAGGAAAATTTAATTCGATTATCTCAAAAAACGCTTTCAGTATAGCGTTTTAAAGCTTTTGCTTATGCGAGAGGTGCCACGCCCTCTTATCTGAACTCGCCCAGTTTTTGCTCAGAGCTTGCGCTTACAATTCGTAGTATTTATGTGTATTTTGGTTGTATTATCGTGAAAAATACTCAAAAAATTGCATTTTGAATATATTTTTTGTATGGGCGTGTCCGTTGACCGATTTCGCTCATTTTCAATCCCCCGAGCTAACTTTGACGACGGAGGCTGTGCACCAAATTTCATTGAACTATCTTGCTTAGTTTTCCCAAAAAATGTATTTCCACACACAGCCAGCCAGCCAGCCAGCCAGCCAGCCAGCCAGACAGACGGACATAGCTAAATCGACTCAGGAGGTGACGCTGATCAAGAATATATATACTTTTCTATATCTGCCACGCCTCCTCTGCGTTACAAACGGAAGGACAAAGTGAATATACCCTGGGTGAAGGGTATAATAACAAAAGAAGATGTTCGCAGATGTGGAGTCACAAAACTGTAACCAAGAGTACTCGAATGCAATTGACATTCTCTTAAGAGTTGTCAAGTTTAGTCTTGGCTACAATTTTGTTTTAACAGTTTGACAAAATATGGAACGGTTCGCTAGTTAGGACCAAAAATGGTATAATTTTTCGGAATTTTTGTGATTTTGAGGCCCTAAATGCAATTTTTTCGGGTCAATTGGTGGAACACTTTTTTCTCTTTAGCCTATAACTAAAAATTTTGTAGAAACAAAATGCAAAATCTCGAACGGCTTACGAAATATAGCCGAAAAAGCTTTGAAAAAGCCAGTTTAAACCCAATTTTTAAAGAGCCATAACATCCGAGCTGGAGCCAAACTAGCAAAATCCAAATATTATTTTGCTAGGAACATTATGAACTTTCACAAACAGCAATCAGAAAGTTGTTTGTACTGTGTAATTGTTGAAATATGAACGGGTCTATGCGAATAACTTTTAAAGTTTTTAATACATTTTACGTCCTGAAAGAAATTTGATAAAGTGTCTACGTTGTTTTCGTTAAAACCTCCTTAATCAATCCATTAATGCTAAGTCGACTAAAACATTTTTTTTTTCGACACAGTTTTTTGTTTCGAATACGAAATGTTGTTAATAAATTAAATTTGTTTGTGGTTTAATGCGTGTAATTTGATATCCATACTTTGTTTTCTCTTTTTTTCAGGTAAGCACTGGTTGAGTACACCCTTTAATATCTTTAATGGTAAGCTGTAAAAATTTAATTTGAATGAATATCGAATGAAACCGCAGTGCTATTGTTGTGCTCTATACAATACCGAAATTCAGACACCAGCACCCCACCCCACGCCATCTCAACGCACCAATTCAATTTGGCACATTCTTCGTAGATGCATTTGCAACCGCACTTGCAAATGCGGTTGAATGCAGCATATGCAACCACCACCATCACTACCCACTACCGCAATATTAACAACAACAACACCAATAATGCTCAAAGGGTGATGACTACAATTTTTACGCCGTCAAGTTTTTTTTGTTGTTGTTTAATTCCTCATTTTTGTCCCTACAGCATAAAATCGATTATTACGTTTTTCATTCTCACTCGCCCCGAGAAATATTTTCATCGAAGGTTTTTCATTGTTGTTTTTATTGTTGTAATTCGTATGAAATTGCACCAAATGCAACCGCTAATGACGTTGTACTGGCTGTTGTCGCCAACGCCAACATTGCCAGTGTTGTTAGCTTTCAACGTTGGGCATATTTTCTCCCCATTTATTGACAAGTGTAGCATATGTTTTTGTAATTTTTTTTTTTAATTTTTCAGATTTTTTTTTTATCCCTTTTGTTGCACTCCCAACTTGCGCGATTTTCAATGCATTCAGATGCTTAAAAAGGAAATAAATACGCCTGCGAGGGGAGTAAAGCGTTTTAAATGTGTGTGAATATTGCAATCAGTCAAGTGGACGTCAATGCAAAAGTGTGTGTTTGTGTGCACCAAGAAATTTTATATAGACATAGACAACATTGTTTTTTTATTACCGTATTGGCAGCACTTTTTTTTATTATTTGTAATATGAGCTGACATTTTTGCTATTTGTAAATTGAAAAGAGATTTTGAATTATTAAAATTTTAACATTTTATCGCTATTGCAGACAATAGATGGCGTTGATGCGTCACTACTGGTATTTAAATAATTTGTTCATCGCTGTGAATATACAATTATGCAGACAATAGAATCTGTGCAAGTTCATTGCACAATTTAAGCGACACCATATGTAGGGAGCAATTTCCTCGCGAGCTCATGAGTTTTTTGATTCCAACTCATTTTGAATAATTTGAAATTGTTTGATTATTAAATTAAATAAGTTTAGTAAACATTATACTTCCATTATGCAAAATTCGAACAACGCGTATTAACAATTTGATTCATGCTGTTTAAGGTTGTAAATCAGTAATGGCAAAAGACTATACCCACGAGTATTTGAGTTTTTGTGCTTAAAAGCTTTCCGTAAACGTATGCGCTCATAAGCCAGCATTCAACTGAGTCGTATTGTCGTACACATTGCTTATCACGGATCGTTTGAACTCAGTTTTATCTTGATGTAATTCCACTTTAGGTTTTCTTGTGCACAATTATTCACTGGGATGACAGAAAAGTTTTTTTTTAAAATCGTTGTTGACCGATTTTCAGAGTCGAATTTCAGTTATCAAATGGTTTTCAAATTGTTTCTGTGTCACAAAATAAATTTTCTCTCACAATTGTGACATTTGTTTTTATTTAATTTAATTTAATAAATTTGAATTCAATCGAATGTTTGTATATAAAAAACCAAATAAAAACTTTCAGTAGGGGAGATGTGTGTACCTTGGTCCACTTTTCAGTTTTTTCAATGTGCTGGATTTTCCAAAAAAGTTTCTTTAGTCCTTTGATTAAGTTATATTTCTACAATGTTTGCAGCATCAAATGACGTAACAATGATATTTCTATGTCTCACCATTGAGTAGAAATATTACTTTTTCCGTTGCAAACTCAAACGGTCCAAGGTGTACCTTGGACTATTAAAAATAAAAAAGAATATATTATATTTAGGTAATAAATTATGAAAGAACCATTTATTATATAATCAAAAGTAAAATTTTTTTCAATAAAAAAAAAATTAATCATATGCAAAAATTATAACACAAAAAAGTGCATTTAGTAAAAAACAATTAATTAAACAAAAATGGTTGCAAATAAATACATTAATCACGTAAATAATAATAATAATATTATATTAAGAGGCTATTACGGCTTCCTGGTTGCCCGTCGAAAATACCTCGCTGGTCAATAAGCATAGGTCCAAGGTACACACAGACAGCATGTTTCAAAAACTGTCACCCATAACATATATTAATGAAAATACATCTAAAACACACTAAAAGATTAAAACAATAACTAAACTTCCTTCCTGATGTTGTAAAACTGAAATATTTCAAGTAAGTTTTTCCGTCGCTTTTTATACACGCATACAGCTTGACTGTCTGAAGTCTACTAATATGAGTCACCAGTATGAGTGGAAAATTTCATAGAAGAACATTATCGTACACGTGCAACTGTTGAGTGGCAACCGACACTCGGACCGAGATACACTCGGACCACAAGGTACACACATCTCCCCTATCATCTGTTTGTGAAAAATCAACATTCGAAATTCTCACCCCGTCGATTGAAAAAAGTTTAACATTTTTTTGAGAAAAGAAAACGACATAAGTTTCCCGTTTATTTGTACATTCAAAATTGATATTGGGTGTACAACTTAAAAACCGGAATTTGACGGTGGATGTCCGCACTAACAAATATCGTGAAAGCTCGAACTTTATATATATGTCATTTTGAAGGTACATTTGACAGCTGTCAAAATCAGTCAACAAAACAATTTTATCTTGTGTGCATCATTATTATTTTTCACGATGAATAACTTAGAAAATTGGAGAAAAAGACAGCATTTGCGGGAGGTTCTGTTGGGTCATTTTTTTGCAAAGAAAACTGCTGCCAAAAGTCATTTTTGCATCGGATCGTGACTGGGGATGAAAAATGGATCCATTACGACAACCCGAAACGCAAAAATTCATATATGAAGCCCGGACAACCAGGACCTTCCCAGCCAAAGGCAAATATCCATGGTGCCAAGGTAATGCTCTGTAATGCTCACAGGTGACCTCTATCGAACACAATTAATACGTTTGAAGCGTGCCATCATCGAAAAACGCCCGGAAAATGCGACCAGACACGAAGCAATAATTTTTCATCATGACAACGCTCGGCCACATATTGCTGCCCCAGTCAAAAATTACCTGGAAAACAACGGAAAACAACGGATGGGAAATTTTGCCTCACCCGCTTTATAGCTCAGACCTTGCACCATCAGACTACCATTTGTTCCGATCGATGCAGAATGCCCCATCAGGAATGCGCTTCACTTAAGTTCAAGATATCGAAAATTGGATAGATTCATTTTTGGCCGCCAAGCCGGCGCAATTTTTTTGGGATGGAATTCATAAATTGCCTGAAAGATGGGGAAATGTTGTAGCTTCCAATGGACAATTATTGTGAAGAATATTTTATTTAGAATGAAAAAATGTGATTGAAAATTCTATACAAAAAGTATAAGCTCACTATATCATATTTTGATCAGTATATACAAAGTGTATGAGTGATATATTTATACACAGTGATGTTCACTTTATAACACCTTCCCTGAACAACATATCTGTATAAAATAATCTCCCATGCACCTTTTACATAGGTATTAGATAACTCAAAACTATTAATTCAAAAATTTGTTTTAAATTTATTGAAGGCCAAATTTCTCCGTGAAGATAGTTAGTTTTTCAAAAGTAACTCCCTTGGTGAACATGTCAGCTACCATCTCATTTGTAGGCAAGTACTTAAGTTCTATTTCTTTATCATCGATTTTCTGACGAATAAATTTTGCTTTGATATCCACGTGTTTTGTGCGTGATGAGTATGCATTATTTGTTGCAATTTGTATTGCGCCCTTGTTGTCGCAATATAAAATTATTGTCCATGCATTTCGTGGAATAAGTTCTTTTTCCAGACGCTTTAACCATATCGATTCTTTGATCGCAGCCACAACGGACATAAATTCAGCTTCTGTTGACGACAAAGCTACCGTTTTCTGCCTCTTTGTTGACCAAGATATTGCACCAGATTGCATGGTGAAAACATATCCTGTTGTCGATCGTCAACATCGCCGGCCCAGTCAGGGTCACAGAATCCAGTGATAGCGTCATCAGAATTCTTTTTGTATAAGATGCCTTTATTGATCGTCCCTTTAAGATAGCGCATGATACGTTTAACGGCTTCCCAGTGTGCCTTCCCTGGGTTTGTACCAAATCGGCTCAAAACATTTACAGCAAAGCATATATCAGGTCTTGTTATCTGCGCCGCGAAAAGTAGGCAACCAATGGCTTGCATGTATGGCACATTCAACATACGTTGTTTTTCAGCCTCATCTTTCGGTGACATATCATTTGTCAGCTTCTGATTGGAGTCAAATGGTGTAGAGATTGGATTGCAGTCAATCATCCCAAAACGCTCCAGTACATCAGATATGTATTTGGATTGATCGATTCTTATCTCATTTTCGTTATTGTCAATTCGTATGCCAAGTATAGACGATGCTGCTCCCAAATCTTTGATTTCAAACTCTGAGGCCAGTTTTTGCTTGACATGCGTGATTTCTCTGATATCTTTCGAAAAAACCAGGATATCATCAACATAGATGGCTACTATCAGCATATTTTCACCAGTGTTCTTATAGTACACACATTGATCGACCTCACTTCTTTTTAAATTCAGTTGTAGCAGCACTTCATTGAGCGTTTCATTCCAAACGCGGCCAGACTGTTTGAGGCCATAAATGGATTTCAGCAACCTGCACACTTTGCCAGAGCCGTCATTAAAGCCCTTGGGCTGCTCCATATATACCTCTTCCTTTAATGTACCGTGCAAGTATGCACATACAACATCCAATTGATGGATTTTCATATTATATTTTGCCGCCAGCGCCAGTAAGAATCTTATGGTTTCATATCTTACCACAGGCGCAAAAGTTTCAGCATAATCTATGCCTTGTTGCTGCGAAAAACCCTTAGCCACAAGCCTGGCTTTCCAACGTACTAAATCACCGTCAGCGTCGTATTTAGTCTTGTACACCCACTTGCACTTTATTGCTTTCTTGCCTACTGGTAAGTTTACTAGTGTCCATGTTTTGTTTACGATTAGGCTATCAATTTCGCTTTTCATGGCTGCGTTCCATTCTTGTTTATTTGATGACAATGTTGCATCTTCAAATGTTTCTGGATCATTGAAAATAAATTGCATAGCACAGAAGTTGTATGATTTAGCCTGCTTGCTAGCAATTCGTTCAGACCGACGAAGTCCTTCATTTTCTGCAACAGGTTCTTCAGAGTCAACTTCAGTGATATCAGGACTTGATGACGGCTGTTCCAAGCTATCTTGAAACTCCTCCTGGGATTCATCATCTTCTGAAATATGTTCTTCGGACGTCAATTCAACAGGGTTTACATCTTCCCCTGAATTGACATTCTCAAAGGCAGCAATAGAGTCTGGAAAATAGAGATTATTAGTAAAAGTCTCTAAATTTTTTGACTTATTTTCGAAGAACAGAACGTCCCTACTTATGATGATATCGTTATTTTCAGGATTGAACAGTCGATATGCCATGCCTTGCTTTCAGTACTATATCCAACCATAATACATTCAATGGATTTTGTAGCTAACTTGTGTCTCTTTTCCTTGGGTATATGTACCATTGCGATACAGCCGAAAATTCTCAAAAATTTTAAATTCGGGTTTCTGCCAGTCCATAATTCTTCAGGACACTTTGAGCTACCTCTGCATGGAACACGATTAATGAGGTACGCCGCAGTTACAGCAGCTTCTGCCCAAAACTTTTCATTCAGACTACTATCTATCAGCATACAACGTACGCGCTCCACGAGTGTGCGGTTCATCCTCTCCGCTACACCGTTCTGCTCAGGAGTATATGGCGTAGTTTTTTGATGCAAGATGCCTTTCTCTTTTAAAAAATTGTCAAAATGTTTATTGACATACTCTGTGCCATTGTCAGTGCGTAGTATTTTGATGGATGACGAGCATTGATTTTCGGCCATATTTTTAAAGTCTTTAAACTTCTCGAAAACTTCCGATTTGTGTTTGATTGGATACGCAAAAACTTTTCGAGAGCAATCATCGACGAATGTTAATAAAAATCTGGCCCCAGAAAATGATTTGCTCCTTAATGGCCCAAGTACACCAGAATGCACTATTTCTAATAATTTAACCGCACGTGTGCCACTTTCTCTGCTCACATTTCGAGTTTGTTTTGCTTTTACACACGTTATGCAGTTTAAGTTAGTTGGCTTACCTATTTCGATATTTACCGCGTTTTTATTTATGTCAGCCAAACTTTTATCGCACACATGACCCATCCGACGATGCCAAAGTTCAAAATTGCATTTCGTTAGCAAGGCTTGTTTTTGTTTTGTATCGCATTTTAATTTATACAAATCATTATCAACCACGGCCGTTGCCATTAACTGTCCGTCCACATCATAAATCTTACACTGGTTTCCTTCAAATACGATCTTTTTCCCTTTTTTTGTCATTTGGCGTACAGAGAGAAGGTTCGTGCATAATTCAGGAACATACTCAACATTTTGTACCGTTGCACTTCTATTGCCTTTCTCACCAAATAAAACTAGATCTATTTTGCCAGCGCATTTGACAGCCATTTGATTTTTATTTGCCACGATTATTGTTTTGTTTTCAACTTCAGATACATCGTACAAATTCTTTTGCTGTTTGTCATGTGGCATGTTGCACCGGAGTCGATATACCAATTTTCGGTATTTTGATCCAGCTCTCTCTCCATCGCCTTTGCACATACTTCACTGCATTGACGATTTTCAGGATCTCCTTTTCTTGCAAATAAAACCGCATCAACAGCTTTTTTTGTATAATTTTTGCTATTGCTGTTGCCTTTTTTATTACCGCTTTTATTTGGACAATTTCTAGAAAAATGCCCAATGCCGTTACATGCATGACACCTAAAAGTTTTCTTCTTATTGTTAGGGTTGGTGTATAATGCTTTTTCATGATCGTTGTTATCGAACTTCGTGTCTTGCAGGAGCAAATTCTTCACCATATCCACTGTCAACTTTGCTTTGGAATTTTCTACTGCCATTACCATTGGCTTGAAGTCATCAGGAAGACCAGCTAGCATTAAAGATGCTACTAGCTCATCATCCACTTTTAAGCCAGCAGTATTCAGCTTGATTGCAGACATGACCAAATTATTTATATACTCCTGTATCGTTGCATGATCCTTTAGCTTGACATTTACCAATTGCTTCAACAATTCAACCTTTCTCGTTAGTCCTGTGTCCTCATAGGCATTCAAAATGGCATTCCACGCTTCCTTGGCGTTGGTCGCAGCAGCAATGTGACTGTAGTTGCTTGGATCAATCATTAGGGTTATCTCAGCTAATGCACGTTCATCGCTTGCAGTGTCTCCAGCAGAGCCAATCCCTTTCTCTACAACACTCCAAATGCCTTTTATAATAAGGCATGATTTCGCCTGTCTTTTCCAAATATCGAAGTTTTCGCGACCACGCAGTCGCTCTATTGGAAAGTTTCCCGAACCAGATGATCCCGATGCTTGCATAACTATTCAAGTAAGTTTTTCCAAATTGCAGAAAAAAAATAAATTTAAATTTTAAACGTGATAGGTGCCCATAACCTATTGTGAAGAATATTTTATTTAGAATGAAAAAATGTGATTGAAAATTCTATACAAAAAGTATAAGCTCACTATATCATATTTTGATCAGTATATACAAAGTGTATGAGTGATATATTTATACACAGTGATGTTCACTTTATAACAACAATACTTTGAATAAAATATATTGTAACATTTTTCCACAATAAAGCATCAAATTTCGCTAAAAAATTCCGGTTTTTAAGTTGTACACCCAATATTTTCGAAACTTCTAGCTGATCGCGTTAACAAGATATTGTATTTTTCAGAATTTTTTTTTTACTTTTTATTAAAAAAAGTGAATTGAGTTTTTTTTTTATAAAATTTGCAAGAAATACAAAAAAGAAAGTCATTTCCAATGTAAATTGCGATGCTGAATCCGAATCTGGCCTCAGAGGTGCTAAGTATATCTCGTATGGTTTAAAGAATTTAAAAAAATTCACCTTTTCAGGTTAGAATAAGTCGAAGAAGAAAAAAGATATCGGGTCTTTAAGCTGTAATACCAAGTTTTATAGCTAAAGATTTTCGTGTTCTGTTATATAACTTTAAAAATCTTAAATAACATACTTTTTGGTTAGGATTTCTTATAACCATACGAGATAGAGCGATTCTGAGGCCTGATTCAACGTCGAAATTTTTATTGGCAGTGACTTTCTTGTTTTTATTTCTTGCCAATTTTCTTAAAAATTGCAAAAAAGTCACTTTTTTAATGAAAAGCTTAAGAAAAAAAAAAAAAATCTGAACATATATCCTATATCTCGTTAATGTGATCAGATAGAATTTTCGAAAATACAATTTTTGAATCTACAAATAAACAGGAAACTAACTGTTTTTTGTAAATTTTTTAAACCTTTTTTTTTTTTTGATACAGAAACAATGTGAAAACCAGTACTCAAATTCGACCCTGAAAATCGATTGGAATTTGAAAATAAAATACATCGAATCACAGTGGGCTCCTACGAATATTCAGTCGAACTAACGATAAAGTCGGGGTATGTTTTCGTTATGATTTCAGGATTGTAAGACTGCTTCAAGTAAAATTATAGCTGATCGGTTTTGCAAGTTACAGCCAATTACATATTTTTATACTCTACACGAAAAAAAAAATAGTAGGGGAAGAGTACTGCCAGCGGGCATGGTTCGGGTGTGGGCACCCCTCTTTTTTTATTTAAAGCCTGTGTTTTACTGAAATATCGTCGTGTATGCCAACGTTACTAATCTAAATGGTATACTTATGCCTTTTTTTTGGCTGTAAAAATCATGGTATCATGCCATTTGATCTAGATGTTTTCGGCGACGCTGATTTTGTTGAAGCCGTTAAGCAGAACACCGTTAAGCAGAACACCGTTAAGCAGAACACCGAAGCTACTGTTGAGGGTGAAATGGGCGAGGGAGATGTTGTCAATATACTTAAGCCATCTACGTCTTTCATTTCCCGCGCCACGTCAGTAAATAGCATTTTGGATGAGTTCGGCCCGTTGCAAGGTAAGCATGCTAGCAGCAACAAAATTTTCAACGAATTATCTATCTCGCTTTGTTTTCCCATAATAATTATTTCCACTGACGGACGGATAGCCAGACGGATACTATATACTTTTCAATACCGTTCTTTTCTGCTCTACAAATAGAGGACCAAAGAAAGGTTGTATAGAAACATAGGGTATATTTTTGAAATTTACTCGTTGAAGTCCTTAGAAATTTTGAAACTTAAGGTAATAACATTTTTTTTTCTCTCCTTTCCAATCCCACATTTAATTTTATTATTTTCTTTGTTCGCATTACCTCTGTCTTTAGTTTTATTATTGTGTTGACTTGAACGTTACTACAACAACATTAAATTGCCTATGCAGTTAGCATTCAACATCACCTTTAACATCCCCAAATGTTAAATTCTCCACCTTTTACAACCAGTGCGATTGCGATGACCCCTAAGCAGATTATCCTTTTTCGCTTAAACAAATACTTAGGTAGTAAATATAAAAATGGACCGAAGAAAGAAAAGAAAAACGTAACAAAATTGGACTACCTAAATCCACACCCCCACCGCAAAACTTTCTTTACTACGTTTACAACAACAACACAACCCATACTTCTACAAACACATGATCCATTCTAATATTCCCCAAACACAATTCAATTCTCTTGTAGTACAGAAAGCAATTTTCAATTCCTACAAGTGGCTAGAGGGAATTTCTAACAACGACCACAGTCGCTTTTATTTTGCACCCCCAACAGGATGTCCCCCACACCCCGAATATTTGCACAGTATATGTAGAGGTCCTGTTCATTGCTACGAGGTAAATGCATTAATAATGATGTGTGTGCACTACGCACGTTACACGCTGCGTTGCACGTAACGCGTCACATTGCATATGCTCTTTTTGAACGGGGGTATGGGGGCTTCTATTTTTTTTGTGGTGGAACATTTTTTCTCCTTGTTAATTTTATTGTGGAGTGATGTTGGTTTTGTATGTTCGTTTATTGCGTTGTTTTTGACATAAATAAATTATGAATGAAGGGTTTCATACGTGTTTTATGTTGTTGGGGTTTGTACTACTCCACCAGGTTTGATGACTATGGGTGGTATACTGCTTTTAGTCAATCATCTAGGTAGACGCTCGGAAGGATGTTGCTTTCTGTGCAACTGGGGTGAAAATTTATATTAATGCTCTTGTAAGAGTTGAGTGAATGCCAGAAGTATTGCAATTTAATTGGGATCAATTAAAGTTATATGATAGAGTGCTGAGGGGGACAAAATTTAAGATTTATGTTAGCATGTACAATGTGCATCAGTGGTACATATTATATTTCAATCATTAAAGGGGGTAATTTTCGAGCCATAAAATGATAATAAATTTTATTGTTTGCCTTTGTTTAAAATTGGTATTAAAAGCATATTGTTCTGGTGTGACGTAAATCGAATTAAAATATGAAATCTCAATTCAAAATTCGTAGATTTCATTGGGTTTGGCATCACTGGAAACAAATTGCGCTATTATTTGATCAACGAAATTTTTGTAAAATATTTTACTATTTTTTTGTTTTTTGCCTTTGATCCCCCCTCAGAATAACTAAAAAAAAGATGAAATGATTTATATTGTTCTCTCGAAATGGTTAAAAGTTTAATATTTAAATATAAATGAAATTAGAAAATAAAATTTTGTTCACATTTGTCCATCGTACTTACAAGGTACGAGTTTGATTTTTCACATAATAAGAGTCAATATTTGATGAAAAAAAACTGAATGGCATATGTTCCACTTGTATTTCGGGCGTAGGGTAAACTGTGGTATCTGTGGCACTTAATTTTCAAAGACCTGTATTTTCGGAAACTATTGCACGGTCTTTACAGGCGCTATTGTTTTTGAAACATTAATTATCGAGAAAAACCAAGGAAAACTAGTAAGGGTTTTACATTTGGCCTGGCCAAACATTAAATACCCTACACAGCAGTATTTTGAAAATTTTGCTTATATGGGAGGTGCCACGCCCTCTTGTTCGAATTCAGCCAGTTTTTTCTCAGAGTTTGCATTTATAGTTCTTAGTATTTGAGTGAAATTTCGTAGGATTATCTCAAAAAATGTTTTCAGTATAGCATTTTGAAGCTTTTGCTTATATGGGAGGAGCCACGCTCTCTTGTCCGAATTCGCCTTGTTTTTGCTTAGAGCTTGCGCTTACAATTCTTAGTTTTTATTTCATTCATTTTCAATCCCCCGAGCTAACTTTGAAAACGTAGGCTGTGTACAAAATTTCATTGAATTATCTTGCTTAGTTTTCCTAAAAAATGTATTTCCACACACAGCCAGCCACCCAGCCACCGCCAGCCAGACAGACGGACATGGCTATATCGATTCAGGAGGTGACGCTGACCAAGAATACTTTTCTATATCTGCCACGCCTCCCTCTCTACGTTACAAACGGAAGGGCAAAGTGAATATACCCTGGGTGTAGGGTATAAAAAAATTGCATAGAAACTGCATTCAGGTGTTCTTTTTTAATATTTGCCCAAAATAGTCATGTTGTCGAAAGTTCCCCTAATAAATATCACATTTTATTTCCGCAATGGAAAGAAGCACTTCTTAAGCCTTTCTGAAGTTTTTTTTTTAAGCGCTCTCGCTCCGTAAAACATAGTTTTTCCAAAGATCATGCAAATTCTTACAAAAAACATTTTATTAGAATACATTAACACATTATATCTTGTCAAGAACTGGCCAACGATGGGTTAAATTACTATACAAAAATTCTATACAGAAAATTACACCAAAATGTTAAAAAAAATTCAGAAAAATTCTTCAAAAATGTAATAAATATGCAATGTGGGACACGGTGTTCAAACAAGCTATCTTAGTGGGATGACGCGCAGTTGCTGCAGAATTAAATTTGTAGGCCAATACCTCCATTTTTAGTTGTAACGGATTTCTAAAATTTTAATGCCGTTTGATAGTAAATATATCAAAAGTAAGGTAGCCAAAAAATTAGGTCGAAATATTAGTAATTGTAGGCTGTTAAAGATAGTTGCTTTTTATACCCTACACCCAGGGTATATTCACTCTGTCCTTCCGTTTATAACGCAGATAAAGAGGCGTGGCAGATATAGAAAAGTATATATATTCTTGATCAGCGTCATCTCCTGAGTCGATATAGCCATGTCCGTTTGTCTGTATGGCTGCCTCCGTCGTCAAAGTTAGCTCGTGAAATTAAAAATGAGCAAAATCGGCAAATGGACACGCCTACCGCCCATACAAAAAATATATTCAAAATGCAACTTTACGAGTATTTTTCATGACAATGCAACCAAAATACACATAAATACTACGAATTGTAAGGGCAAACTCTGAGCAAAAACTGGGCAAATTCAGAGAAGAGGGCGTGGCACCTCCCATATAAGCAAAATCTTTAAAACGCTTTACTGAAAACGTTTTTTGAGATAATCGAACCAAATTTGACTCAGACACTAAGAATTATAAATGCAAGCTCTCAACAAAAATTGGGTGAAATTGGACAGTGGGGCGTGGCAACTCCCACATAAGCAAAAGTTTTTAACTGCTGTATTGAAAGTGTTTTTTAAGATAACTCAACCAAATTATTTTATACCAAATATTTCTGTAGTAAATTCTGACTCAGTACCGACGTTTTAGATATTTTTCGATACTTATGGACTTTTACCGTTATCTTAGATCCCTTTCGATACTTTTAGAATTGTACTGATATTTTAGATGTTTTTCGATACTTTAAGACTTTTACCGATATTTTAGATGTTTTTCAACTATTTTGGAACTGTACCATTGTTTTAGATGTTTTTCGATACTTTTATACTTTTAACGATATTTTAGAAGTTTTTCGAAACAAAAATACGATACGCTTTTGAGATTCACTAAACTTTCTGCGTCCAAAGAAAAAAATACAACGAGTAATTCAAATTTCTGGTTTTTTTTATATACAAAACGGCACTTGGAAAAGTGAAATTTTGACTTCGGCGGTACTAGTATAGTATGCATTATTTCTGTAATTTTTTGTACAGTGGATTTAAAAACTTCAAAAATCGGTTAAATAAAATTTGATGTGGTGGAGAAAAACGACGAGAAACAAATTTGTCGGACAGTTTAACAAGTTGCTTCCTGCACGGTGTGTTAGGAATTTAAGCCAGTTCATGGGCCTTTCTGAAAAACCACCATAAAGCTAAAAATCTCTAAGCTTTCATTTCATAAAAAATTTGTGTTTCTATTCAAGTGCCCGGCTGTCTATAGCTGCCACCCCTCCATCTTTGCGTTACAAACGAAAGTGCAAAGTGATTTTACGCGAGAGTCTAGATGTAGGGTATAAAAATAGTCCAAAAATTATATTATGATAGAAAAAGAATTTTTGTTTTTAACCGATACTACTAATACGTAATTAATTTGATGAGAGCTTAAAAATTGCTTAAAATTTAATAAAACAGGGTAGTGCAGTCATTTGGTAGTTTTACCTGGAAAGTTTTGCGGGATTTTTGCAAATGAGTTATTTTTATAGATTTCGGTGTGCTCTTTCAGAATTGCTACTTTGCTACATCGAGTCGTGTTTGCTCGCGGCGCCATATCGGAAAAATGGCGTCCAAAATCAGTTTTTTACAAATATCTCTTTAACGGTTACATTTAGAGAAACACATTGTAGCGCAATATTGTAGCTCATAAAATTTTCTATAACCTCTTAATTGTTTTCGTACGACTTACAACTCAGGAGATATCCTAATTCAAAATTTGAAAAAAAATAGTAAATTGTGCGTGCCGCTTATGAGTAGGCACAGTGATGTGTTGAGCTTAAAATTACAATAACTCATGAACGGTGAGTCACACTTTCAAAGTAAAAAAAATTTTACTATAGGGAATTACTTCCACTATAAGTTCGTTTTATTTTTTTTTTTCACATGGCCCATAGTTTACGAGATATTTTATCAACAAACCTAAAATTTAGAAAAAAACCGTTTTTTCAAAATAGCTCCAAAACGGTTCGTTCTAGAAAAAAAAAATTTATCGCATTTTGTAGAACGTTTAATTTCCTTTAAAGGTTTCTCCGAACTGTGTTTCCGTCCGACATACCGTTCATGAGATATCGCGTCTTGAAAATTATTCAAAATTGAACATTGTTTTATGCTCCATACTATGTTCAAGTTTGAATGATTTTCAAGTCGCGATATCTCATGAAGGATAAGTCTGACGAAAAAACAGTTCGGAGAAACCTTTATAGGGAATTGAACGTTCTACAAAACACATGAACAATTTTTTTTCTAGAACGAACCGTTTTGGAGCTATTTAAAAAAACGGTTTTTTTCTAAATTTAAGGTTTGTTGTAAAAATATCTCGAAAACTATAGGTCATGTGAAAAAAACTAAAATGTGTCTTATAGTGGAAGTAATTTCCTATAAAAAGATGTTCTTGCTTTGAACGTGTGACCCACCGTTCATGAGTTATCGTAATTTTAAGCTCAACACATAACTGTGCCTACTCGTAAGCGTCATGCTCAATTTACTAATTTTTTTCAAATTTTGAATTAGGATATCTCCTGAGTTGTAAGCCGTACGGAAACAATTAAGAGGTAATTTTTATAGAAAATTATTAGCTACAATATTGCGCCACAATATTTTTCTCTAAATGTAACCGTTAAAGAGATATTTGTAAAAAACTGATTTTGGACACCATTTTTCCAATATGGCGGCGCGAGCGAACACGACTCGAGGTAGCAAAGTTGAAATTCTGAAAGAGCACATCGAAATCTATAATATAACTCATTTGCAAAAATCCCGCAAAACATTCCAGGTAACATCATTTTATTCTCCCAAATGATTGTACTAGAGTACATGACAAAAATAGTCCCCATATCTCTATTTTTTCAAATAGAAAAAATATAAAAGAAACGAATAAATTCGAATTATGATAGAAAAAAACACCAAAATCATAAAGAAGAATGACAGTTTAAAAGTTTTGGATCAATAAATTTTAATATGACCAAATGAAGAAAAAATCCATTGCAGCTTTTTAGGCGCAACTCAGTAGCTGCCTTTTTGATGAGTAAAGACATAATGCAAGAAAATGAGATAGACAAAAGAAAATGGTAAAAAAGAGTTTAGCAGGCTTAAGGGTTCAAAGATTTTCAATTCATGTACGGATACAAAAAAAATATGTCTTCTCGAAAAATATGAATGGGTTCAAATTGTTGTATTGGAAAAGATAAAGATAAAAGAAGAGAGATATGGAAATAAAATGAAAACTTAAGTAGGCTCAAAGCGGATAAAAACGCATTCCTTGTAGCAAATTACTTTTAAGGATGAATAGAAAATTAAAATTCAAGAAAAGTTTCTTTGCCTGAAAACTGACTGACAAAGCATCAAATAAACCGCAAAACTTTGAAGGCTAAAAATAGAAAATACCCAAAAAAAATCGCTCCAATTGGAGTTAAACGAAAATCAGAAAAACCAAAACTGAAATCGTAATTTTCTTTTAAATGTCAAAAAAAGTTGAACTTTTTTCCGATTGCAAATTTAGTTTTCTAGTAACATCTTTCACCACACTTTATTGCATTGGATGGCGACAAAAGCGTACATAACTTTTTGCCTTGTGACATTTTGAGGTCAGATCAGACATATGTATGTACTTATGTATGTGTGTATGTCCTTACGTGCTATATATGCATGTACGTATAAGTAAAATGTCTTTTGCACCAATGCATTTTGTCTTTTTCCCTTGTATGTAGATACTTGTCACTATCATCTGTTAGTTGCAAAGTGCTGTTTTTCTGTCTCTTTCCATCTTCTGACTCAGACAAGAATTTCGGTCAACGATTTAATTTTAAGGTTTTGTCTGTGATAAATTGTTGACACCGCAGCATCAACGATTTATTACAAAATTTTTTTCGTACCACTTAATTATGGAGAAACAGAAATTTTCTGAAAAACCACTTAAGAAGAAGCATTAAGGGAACTTCTTCAGAATACATATTTGGGGGTGTTAGAAAAAATCAAAACTTAAGCAATGTGAATTAAAATTTACCCACTCGAAAATTCCAGTTTGTCTTAGAGAGCCGGAGAATGAACAAATATTCACTGACCACTAATTATGAATAAACCAAAGCAATCTTAAACATTGAGTCTTGGTCTTGATCTTAAGAATTAAGTCTTGAAATCAGTCTTGGTCTTTGTCATGATTTTGGTCTTGGACTTGGTTTTGATCTTGACCTTAGAAATAAAAAATTCAGAAAAAAATGGTATTGAGTATGCAAATTTCAGAACTTAATATTTTTAAAGCAATTGGTTTTGTAGGTGCCATATTCTATATGAAGAGGTGAGTTTATGTTCGAGGGGGGCGTAACTCTCCTAGTAACTATAAATGATAATGATCAAATAGCAGTCTTGGTATTATTATCATATTGACCAAGACCAAGACTCAAGACTAATTTACACGGTGAGCTTGAAAAGGGGGAAGTGGAGCTAAAATGGATCCAAAATCGGCTAATGCAGAAAGTTTCTATATTGTTTGTAGATTAAAAAAATGTTAAAATTAAAATCCTAGCTGCTCATCTTCACTAGTTATGCACATTTTTGTGTTCATGGTATGCACTTGCATGAAAAGCATTAAAATTAAAAAAATGAAGAAAAAAAAAAACAGAACAAACAATTATAAAAATAGTTTCATTTAATGTATTTTATAATGCTGAATCCGTATCCGGCCTTAAAATTGCTGTATCTCATACGGTTTTTGAGATATCTTAGCCTAAACAAGGAAAAAAAGACAGTTTTTGCTATATCTTGAATCCATATAACTAGAATATAGAATATTTATACGTAAAATCCGATACAGTTTCTTAAAGTTCTACTCTTTTTCTTTAAAACTTCATTTAAATTATGTCAATAGCTTTATGTTTCTCTGAAATATCATAGACTGAAATAATGAAAAAGCATGTTTTTTGCACTTTTTTAATTTTTTAGGTTAGGATATCTCCGAGAAAAATTAAGATATCAACATAATTTAAATTAGGTTTTGAAGAAAAAGATTAGAGCTTTAAGTAATTGTATCAGATTTTACGTATAAATGTTTCATATTCAAGCTATATTTATTCAAGATATAGCAAAAACTGTATTTTTTCCTTGTTTAGGCTAAGATATCTCAAAAACCGTATGAGATACAGCAATTTTAAGGCCAGATTCGGATTCAGCATTGTAAAGTACATTAAATGTAACTATTTATATATTTGTTTGTTCTGTTTTTTTCTTCATTTTTTTAATTTTATATGGTTTTCATGCAAGTGCATGCCATAACACAAAAATGTGCATTACTAGCGAAGACGAGCAGCTAGGGTTTTAATTTTAATATTCTTTTAATATAGAAACAATATAGAAACTTTCTGCATTAGCCGATTTTGGATCCATTTTAGCTCCACTTTCCCCTTTTTCAAGCTCACCGTGTTTAGGAAATCACTACCTACTAACTACTATTATTTTCACTTCCAAAAATTTTTTTGGACATAACCTTCCTCTTAAATATATCCACTACTTAAGTGTGGTCCCATCCGACACCTAATATTTTCAGACAAATTTTGTATGAAAGCCTACCTAAGGGATGGAGACAGCGTACACATATAAAAAGAAATCTTTAGAAGAGAAAAATATTAGGGTTCGGAGCTCTTTAGGGGCGGTTAGCGTCGAGTGCATGAAATATATTGGGTGTACAACTTAAAAACCGGAATTTGACGGTGGATGTTCGTACTAACTTTATATATATGTCATTTTGAAGGTACATTTGACAGCTGTCAAAATTAGTCAACAAAACAATTTTATCTTGTGTGCATCATTATTTTTTTTCACAAGGTAATGCTCTGTAATGCTCACAGGTGACCTCTATCGAACACAATTAATACGTTTGAAGCGTGCCATCATCGAAAAACGCCCGTAAAATGCGACGAGACACGAAGCAATAATTTTTCATCATGACAACGCTCGGCCACATATTGCTGCCCCAGTCAAAAATTACTTGGAAAACAACGGAAAACAACGGATGGGAAATTTTGCCTCACCCGCTTTATAGCCCAGACCTTGCACCATCAGACTACCATTTGTTCCGATCGATGCAGAATGCCCTATCAGGAATACGCTTCACTTAAGTTCAAGATATCGAAAATTGGATAGATTCTTTTTTGGCCGCCAAGCCGGCGCAATTTTTTTGGGATGGAATTCATAAATTGCCTGAAAGATGGGGAAATGTTGTAGCTTCCAATGGACAATACTTTGAATAAAATATATTGTAACATTTTTCCACAATAAAGCATCAAATTTCGCTAAAAAATTCCGGTTTTTAAGTTGTACACTAGAGTGGTCCAAATTTTGTATGGAAAATCCGAAAGTGTTAAAAAGTCAAGGTGCGCGCGACTTTTCTGAATCCTTGAATCCTGCTGATTACAAAAAATGCTTTGGAACTAAAAAAAAATTGCGTCTAAATATTCCGCAACGAGCTTGAAGGTACTTTTTTAGGAATTTTTGAGTTTTTGAGTACTTTTTTTAATTTAAACGCTACATCTTTTTAACCAGATAAGGTATTTGCAAAAATTAAATTGCATTTTTGTAAGAATATATTGAGCCAAATTCTGCATCAATAACAATAAATCTAGTCTTTCCCAATTTTTTTTATCGGCACTTTAAACTTCAAAATTTGTTAATTTTTTGAGGTGTTTGCACATTCAAGAACCGATTTTTTTCTTATTTTGCTTCAGCAAATTTTTTTTTATATTATTATTTTTTTATGCATTAATTTATCTATCAAATGACTCCAACAACTAAGCTATAAGCTTCACTTTACTTACTAAAAACAGTAAAATATAATCAAATTTGGCCAAAAAAAAAACTTTGAGTTTAAAATTTTCGTGGTGAAACAGAAACAACAATAGCCATTTGCGATGTACTTATGTGTTCAAGAAAATTCTAAATCCGGTCTCAGAATTGCTCTACTTCACACGGTTTTAGAGATATCCTTACCTAAAAATGCAAAAAACACCGTTTTTGCTATTTTTGAAGCTGTTATATCACAACATGGTAACTTTCAGCCTGGTATGGAAGTTAAAAGAGACAGCCTTTTTCTTCAAAACCCAATTTAAATTATATCGATATTTCTTTGTTCCTCCGAAATATCGTAAGCAGAAATAACAAAAAAACATGTTTTTTGCACTTTTTCAACTTTTTAGGTTAGAATAACTCCAAGAATAAAAAAGATATCGGTATAATTTAAATTGAATTTGAAAGAAACAGACTGACACTTTTGACCACTATACCACTTTTTGTGGCTGAAAGTAACCTTGACTTGTAATATCACTTTAAAAAGAGCAAAAACGGTGTTTCTTATACTTTTATGTTAAAATATCTCCTTAACCGTACAAGATACAGCATTTTTGAGACTGAATTCGGAATCAGCATCAACAAATACATCGAAAATGGCTATTTTAGATTCTTTTTGATTTATTTGTTTTTTTGGTTTCCTTAGAAGATCTATGAAAACTATCTGTTAACCTATTTTGCCAAAAATAACATGAAGTGCCAAGGTTTCGATATTGCAAAGAATGTTGTTTTACTCAGAAGATTAGGAACTAATGATTTTATAAGAAAAAAGTGGTACCTTACGTCATCCCATTAAGATATCTTATTTTAATGCCTTGAAAACATGAAATTTAATTTTTTTTTTAAGTCCAATTTAATTATACTTAATTTTTTTTAGTGAGTAAAAGTGTTACTAAAAGCTTAGTTATTGAAATTATTTTAAAGATAAATTAATGCTTAAAAATATGATAATTTAAAAAAAAATTTGCTAGAGCAAAATAAGAAAAAAATCGGTTCTTGAATGTGCAAACACCTCAAAAAATTAACAAATTTAGAAGTTTAAAGTGCTGCTAAAAAAAATTGGGAAAGACTAGATTTATTATTATTGATGCAGAATTTGGCTCAAAATATTTTTACAAAAATGCAATTTAATTTTTGCAAATACCTTATCTGGTGAAAAAGATATAGCGTTTAAATTAAAAAAAGTACTCAAAAAATTCCTAAAAAAGTACCTTCAAGCTCGTTGCGGAATATCTAAACGCAATTGTTTTTTGGTTCCAAGGCACTTTTTGTAATCAGAAGGATTCAAGGATTCAGAAAAGTCGCGCGCACCTTGACTTTTTAACACTTTCGGATTTTGGACCACTCTATTGTACACCCAATAGGTTTTTTATGGTATGCCCCACTATGAGTGGAAATAGTGCATAAATATGATTTAGAAAAAGGTTGGGGAAGGAAAATACCGAGAGTCCATAAAAATAATAGCACGAGCATATTTTTCTCCAAAGGTGCTCCGATGCACCATCACATTCGTCATGGGAACGACAGAAAAAATTTGATAAATTTAGCTTCGAACTGCTGCCCCACCCAAAATATCCACCAGGGGAAAAAGTCACTCCTCCGAATCTTGAGAATTTATAAGGTGTCAAGCATTCGTACAACCATGTTTTCTGTTGTCTCCATAAGTTTTTCCAGAAATAAGATTGTGCCGCAATAAAGGCAAATTAAAATGGAAATCAAAATAACATTTAAAATACTACAAGAATCTGAAAACAAAAATTAAAAAAAATTATTTTTGACAAAATGGCGGAACAAAAATTGCATCGATTTTTCGCAAAAACACTACTTTAACATTCTGAAGTTCCATGCCCATAACTTGCAAACAATTTTTTTTCCGCAAAACTAATAATGAGAGTTCTCCAAATTGAGCACTTGGAATAGCTCTGTGAATTTTTATAAAAATCTGAGAACCCAACTGCAAATTTCGAAAAATTTGTGCTGGAAAGCGTCTAAAACGTTGCTTTGGGAGCAACTTTGCTCATAGCGCGCTCTCTGATCGCGACCTAAAGCCAAGCTCGTTGCGTACGTTGATCGAAGCCTTTTGATTTTTTCTTATTTCGGCTTAGTTAACCAAGGTAGTGGAAACAAGGCATGCCGTAAAAATCCGAAATCTATATACATTGTATAAGAGTGTTGATATCCCGATTTATCTTTGTCAAAATATTTCAAATTCAAAGTTAAAAGTTTAATTTAAGTATTCTTTTTTCAATAGCCTATAAATGGTTTTTCATTTGCAAGCGCTATGAAGTTTTATGTGGAAAATAAACCAAAGCATCATATATGGTTTGGCACTACCCTGACTTTTACATTTTACTAAAAAGAGACTCATGCTGAAAGTCAACTTTTTTTTTTGTGTTTGAAAGGAAATTATTATTATTGCCTTGTCGTAATTTCCAGTATGTTGAGTGACACTGACATTTGGCAAGTTTAGTAAAGCAAATAACAAAAACAACATTAAAAACAGAATGCTGTACGTACACACACAAAAGAAGAGCGGAAGCGGATGTGCGGCCATGTTAACAACATCGACGACAACACGTTTCCAAATAAGACATCAGTGGGTGCTACGCTTGGGTGTCATCGGTAGCATGTAACCATAATATTTGTACGAGCTGTGTACATATCTATACATACTACGTACGAATATTTCTCTCTGTGTGCTTATGTATGTATGTTATTGTTTTTGTGGTTAACAGGTTCTCTGCCCATGAGGTCGTTAAAGTTAAAGTTTTTGTTTTTTTTCTTCTAACATTTTGGAATCTGTTTGTTTTTGACTCCTCGGGGTCGGTTGGTCATTATATGCAAAAATACAAGTGACACTTGTTTTAGTATTTGTCCTTTATTCAACCTCTTAGTTTAACTTTTAATGATTCGGGAAACATATTTTTGAACATGTTGGCAAATTATAAATTCATTTTGTATTCTTCATTTCATTATATTAGTTATGGAAAATTAAATTTGATTTTTAAAATTAAGCTTATAAAATGTTAGATTTAAAGAATTATAAATTTTACTCAAAAAAAAAAGTTCCTTGTATGCAAGTATCCTTAAGTCAATATGCCATACAGCATGAAATGTGTGGTATGAAAATGTCATGAATTTTCAATAAGAATTCGCACTCAACAGACAGACAAAAACCTAAGATTCTATTGATCGATCGCCCATTCATTGTATTAATGGTTCTTGGAGAAGCAATAAATTCCGTCTGAGTGAATATGCAATTTTTGCTGCATACCATTTTGAGCTGAGGATGGGATTGACTTGTTAATATAAAAGCACAGTAATAAAAGAGTATGATGAAAAAATTTAGATTGAAGTGTTATAATCAAAGAACAAAAGAAGATTTCAGTAGTGTATGGGCGTAAGAAAATATGAAAATGTGGATATATTTAGAAAGGATTTAAAGTAGGGTAAGGGAGGGAAATATGGACCACCCATCTTTCTTTTTTAAATAAAACCCAAAATACATAAAACAAAACAATTAATTTTATGTCATTCAGTAAAGGAAACAATTTACCTTTATTCTGATTCACTTTTAGATAAATATCTCATCAGGATAAAGAAAAACAATTAAAAAACTGAAAATACTCAAAATGAAGATAATAAAAAACTGTAGTGTAATATGGACCATATAGTCCATTTGGTACAGAAGTTGCATATAAAAATGTCACTTCCACATTCGGCACATTTTTCATGACTCCAAGAACGTCAGATTACACATTTAACCCAAAATTCGCCACGGCGATCTTTTGAATAAAGGGTATTAAATTATATGCATTTTTTATCATTTTTTTCCTTTGTAGTTAACGAGTTACATATAATGACCATCAGACTCGTCATGAAAACTGCAACTAGATTCTCCATCTGAAAAAGATGATAAATACATTTGTTTTTGAGGCTTTTTTCTTTGGTGGTCCATATTACCCACAGCACGTGTTGGCGAAATAAATGGTTTTTTATTAAAAACTCTTTTGGTTAATGAACTTATTTGTGCTAATAAATTATAAATGGTATTCACTGACTTTATATAATTAACCATTTATTTAAAAACGCGATGTCTTTAAAGTGAAATAATGAAATATACTCACTAGAAAAAAATTATCACTGATCTTTTTTTTAGAAAAATCAACTTTACAGAAACATGCGACTTCATCGAACGCTAAAATCGCCCTATTATAAGCTTTAGGTATTAGCGTTAAGTTTGAACATGAATAACGGTAAATCCTATGCATGCAGTGGGAAATAACCGTGTGGTCCATATTACCCACGTAGTCCATATTTCCCTCCCTTACCCTATACTTCCAGTTAGTTCTTCAAATTGCATATGAGTTAAATTTTTTGAAACGGACACAGTAACAACTAACTTGCTCAACTCACACTTTTTTGGTGGTTCTTTGAATAGTTTTTGATCAGGATTATTGCCTTATAATTTCCGAAATCTGCACAATCTTTTCTTGATAAAAATTTGAAGAACTTTCATTAATAAAAAAGTAACGCGTACTTAAATGCAGCTACATAGACGCCTTGCCTATGTGATTTTCGCATTTCACAGCTGCATGCCGTTCAAAAGCAACAAATCATAATTTATGCAGAATTTGAGAATGCACGCTAGATCACGCAGCGAGAGTAAATGTGTGAATCGCATAGGCAAGGCGCCTATGTAGCGGCATTTAAGTACGCGTTACTTTTTTATTAATGAAAGTTCCTTAAATTTTTTTTCAAGGTGAATAAAATATATATTTATGTACCAACTTTTTTAATGATAGCTACTATAGGCGTAGAAGTATAGCATTTTGAGTATTTTTACTGTACGGGGGGTGCAAATCACTTTCGTTCAATCCCTCTTAAGCTTTGCATGCTGAATATTAGACGCAATAAACATCCATGTACCAAGTTTCATAATGATAACTGATATAGGAACACTGATATAGCATTTTGTGTGGTTTTTTCATATGAGGGGTGCAACGTCCCCTAATTCAATCCCCCTAAAATTGTGCATGGCGAATGGTACATACATTATGCATAAGTTCACCAACTTTAATAATCATAGCTTGTATAACTGTAGAGATATAGCATTTTTTGTATTTTTTAGTATGGGGGTGCTACCCCCGTTCTCCTCAGTGGCATCTGCCCCCCTTAAGAACCTTCTACAGACCACAACAAACAATTTAAAAAAAAAGTTATGTAAATCGGCCGTGTGGTTTCCGCGTTCATAAGCTAAATACGGACACCATTTCATTTTCATATATATGGATTTGTTTATTAAAAAGTGCATTATTTATAAGAAATTTTAAAAATTTTTATGAAAAGTTTATCCTATCTAAATTTTGAATTATTTTTAGTGCTATTACAACAATTTCATAAATTTTCATTCAATATTTAGAGAGAAATTGCAATTTAAAAAAAGACGTACACAAAAATTCAGATGCTTATAACTTTTAAGAAAATTAAAATTTTTAAAAATAGAAGGCAATATTCCTGATCAAAAACTCTTTAAAGAACCACCAAAAAAAATTTGAGTTGAGCCTGTTAGTTTTTACTGTGTCCGTTTCAAAAAAATTAACTCATGTTTTTTTGGCTACAGAAAATGTAGTCGATTAGTCGAAAAAAAATAACTTTTTAATTACATTTTAAAAGAACACAAAAAACGGCCCAAAGAGATATTTTCTAGTTTACAAATTTCCGAACGTATATTCTATGAAAATCTTTATTTTAAAATTGACCTATGGATAGAAGTTTGAGCTAAGGACTGACTTTTGTTCCTTAGGAATTTGATTTACCTGATCATGGTGTCGGCCATGCCCTCTTGTCCGAATCAACCAATGTTCTGCTCAGAGCTTGCATTTACTATCCTTAGTATATTAATGAAATTTGGTTGGATTATCTCTTAAACGCTTTCATTACAGCATTTTGAAAATTTTGCTTGCATGCCCTTTTTTCTGAATTCACCTTATTTCTGCTCAGAACTTGCACATACCATGCCTGTCACTCAATTCACAACCATTTGGTAGTCCACTCAAAATTAAAAATGCACCAGAATAACGAACACCAATAGAATACTTTTTTTCTCAGAGTCTGTCCTTTTAAACTTAGTTTAAACCCTTTACCGAAAATATGTACTTGTAATTTGATCGTTTTCGCATGAGGCCAAAACAAGGAAATTCTATAATGTACGGCTATTCTTCTTTTTACAGTTCCTTTTTCTTTGTACAAAATTACACTACAAGTTCTCCGTAAGCAACCACCAGCTGTGGTTGGCACTTGCCAAAAAAAAAAGTAGGAAAGAAAGGAGCGTGCAAAAATATCACACTGACTTGCCAAAATTAAGACAGGTTACTAGTGGCAAGTAGCAACAACGAAGGATTGCAAAACCCAAGCAATTTTAAATATGGAATCATTAAGTTATTTCTTTGGCTTTTTCCGTTGTTCCTTATATTGCGCTTGTTGTTGTTGTCCTACAACGTCATCGTCATCCTTAACGGTAATTGTTTACTTCTTTTTCTTTCACTTTGTAAGCTCACAGGACATGCAACTGCAATGCTCAAAAAATTCCTTATGCACCCTTGTTTTTCGAATAGAAGGATTATATTGCATATGAGAAACTTAAGCTGGTCTTATTCCTTATATCCGTAGTGTGGATATTTGTATGTGTGAGTGTTTTTTTGATTACATAAGGGTAGTAGAAATTCTTTGGGGTGTGGCCGCCACAAAACGTCATGAATTTATTTTTTTTTTTTCTTTCAATTTTTTATTATTCATACAAATATCTCACGTATTTTGACTCAGTTCAGTTTAAAGCTATGTAAAATTAAATGTCGAGCAAATCGTTATTCAAACTATCTTAAAAATTCAATGAAGTATTTTGGGGATTTATTTAATTTTATTTTATTTTATTTTTTCATCTTTAAAATATAGCATTTTTAATTATCATATATGTATGTTTTGATTTAGAGTTAATAGTATTTATTCTTTATCATTTCTAGTATTGCAAGGGTTACCAAAAAATATGTTTTTTTACGCTAGCTTGCCAATCACATAATTATTCACATGAACATATCGAGAATTATATCATCAGACGACATCCAACTAAGAAGCGTACTATATGCAACCTTTCGCATACACGGTAGTAAATTTCGCTTTAATTTTTCAACTAAAAAATTTTTTGACGTGTTTATTTAACTCAATTTGGTTAGATTTGTCAACTTAGAAGTTGAAATTTATGTCAACTCTGAGAGTTAATTTTTCTTAACTTAAAAGGTTGAAAATCGATGAAAAACCTTACTTTTTGAACCAATCAAAGTAGACGGATTGTTTGCGTTACGAGCCCACTACAGGTCGCCTCTTTGACGCAATTGCCAACATTGTGAAGAACTTTCAAGCATACTACATATATTCACACTTAAGCATAGACTAGTTGCGAATCACATCGACAAGAAATAACAGCAAAACTTTTAATTTTTTAATATTTTTTGCCGAAGAACAAATTTAAGCTATCGGCAAGTAAGAGACAGCTAAAATTGAGCGTTCCAAGCAAAGCCGAATAAAGATGTGTTCGTGTGCATAAATATCCAAGGAAATCAGCTGCGGA
This sequence comes from Calliopum simillimum, assembly GCA_951812925.1. Classification (NCBI taxonomy): domain Eukaryota; kingdom Metazoa; phylum Arthropoda; class Insecta; order Diptera; family Lauxaniidae; genus Calliopum; species Calliopum simillimum. The sequence goes on along the minus strand of OX638369.1, from coordinate 87,385,087 downwards.
AAGTTGAAAAAATCAATAAGTAAGTTGAACTTCTTTAAAATTTGCTTGTTCTTCTTAAAGTTTTGTATCAACAAAAGGGTGTCAACTCAAAAAAGTTTAAAAAATCAGCTAAAAAAGTTGATTTTCACAACAAATTCAATTTTCAACCCTAAAACATCATGTAAAGTTAAAAATTTAAACCAACATTTTTTTACCGTGTAGATTTGTTTAGAATCACAGCAAAAGGTTAATGCAACGCCCTGCTGTTGTAACTCATTGATATTATACTTTTCTTACATAGCGCCTTCGTTTGCAAGTTTATTTGACGAGACGAAACAAAGTAGCAAGCGCGATCCTTATGTTTATTAGCGTGTAATTTTAACCCCTTTGCAGGGGGTACCAAAAAACCCAAATATGCACATACATACGAGTATTTTATCTCTATATTAATACGCAAGACGAAAACTTTTCCATCTTTTTTACTATGTTAGAAATGGAGTACGACTTTAAATTATACATCATTAGAAAGGTAATTGTTCGGTTATGTGCACAAAGTTAAAATTATCTTAATATTTTGACTATCAGCCAGGTAAAATTAAATACGAGTACAATTTTTTCAATATTAACAACAACAAAATACATGGTCACACAGAGCTGAGAAAAGGATAAAGCACAAAGAGAAAGACAAAAAGCATAGCACTGACTTCATGTTTTTATTTTGATTATATTTCGCTTAAATTAAGCCATGAATGATAAATAAGCTTTTCTATTTCGCACCAAATAGCAAAAAAAAAAAGAACTAAAAGTGTCCAAAAAGTACCAGAATTATTTAATACATTTGTGGTCGAATTTTGACCACTGGGCGTTTCCTGTTTTGGGGGGCTAGAAGCGGGGCCCTAAGGGGTTAAATGGTGGTTGAAATAATTTTTAACATCATTTTCAGTGACAGAGCACCAAAAAACCTAAAAATGTATATACATTTTTATATTTTTATGAAACGTGAAATTTTAACCCCCTTGGAGGGGGTGATCGGGGGTACCTGCGCTACTAAAACTATTTTTGTTCGTCATCTTCTTTTCCAGCCTACCAAAAAACCTACAAATATACAATCGTTATACATTTTTATAAAAAGCGTTATTTCATCCTTCTTGGGGTCTACTAGGGGTGATAAGGAGCTCCTTTTCTAAAGATACGATTTTCGGATTCAGCGCCCCCCAATACATGGCGCCTGGAGGGTGTACCCTATGGGTCTTGACTTTTTTTTTTTTGTGTGCCTGTGTTGTTTTTTGGAACAGATAATAATTAACATTATTTGCTACCAATAAGCATGGATCAGATGACAGCTGTATCTTTACGTGAGGCTTGTCATAGCCAGCAGTAGCTTACTTTGTACCAATCAGGATTGGTTTGTTTAAATTCTTCAAGTTATGTGGATCTCGGAAAGGTGCATTTTTGGCTCATTTTAAGAACAAGAAAATCAGATTTTTTTTTTTATACCCTACACTTTATCCTTTCGTTTATAAGGTTAACAATATGGAAGGTATGGAAAAGTATACAAATTCTTGATGAGCGTCACCTCCTGACTCGATATAGCCATGTCCGACTATCTGCCTGTCTGTTCATGGAAATATTTTTTACAGCGAAACTAAACAAGTTAATTTGATGAATTTTTCCATACTATCGCCCATACGAAAACTAATTTTTGTGGAATTATTTGTAAGCCAGGTCTATACAGAACTTTGGTGGATAGGAATAAGAGAGCAAAATCTTCAAAATGCCATACGGAGAAGTAATTTGAAATAATGCAACAAAACTAAACGTACACACAAATACTGGGGATGAACTCTTAAAAGAGGGTGTAGCATCTCTCATATAAGAAATATGTTCCAATTGTTATATTGGAAGGCTTCCTTAAGTTTCTGGGCCAGATTTGGTCAGAAACTATGAGATTTCGGATAAGAGGGCGTGGAACCTATCACACAAGCAAAATTTTTTAAAATCTGCGGTGGAGAGTATTTAATTTTTGCCCCGGTCTAAGGTAGCACCCCTCCTACTTAGTTTTCCATGGGTCCGTTCCCGTCAAAATCGATTTAAATTTTTGAGGAAATATCTTCTTGTATAAGAAAATATTTCGAGAAGGTCAAGCCCGATCAAATATATTTTTACAAGATTTTAAAGAATTGAAGTGGAGCTCAGGCATGACTCAATCTCATGAAAAACTACACGACGATCTTTCAATATCAGCTCACACATACTTAGCTTTGATGTTTTGGTCGTCTTTAACGAAATTTATACTGGAATGAATGACGCCAATGCTTGTATTCCGAAAACCAATGAAACACGATAACTCTAGATAGTGCTTCATCACCGAAAGTCGAAGTAAGTGAGATAATCCACTTCAAAAGTCGGAGTATATTATCGCACGAAAATGTTCATTAGTCAATTCCACTACGTTTTGAGTACGTATACCATAACAAAAATCAAACTAATGTCAGCTGATTTCAGAATTGTCGTACCTATATGAATCAATTTGTTACTAAGTGACATGCATTATATTTTCAAGTTCATTACTTAAAGTATTATGTAATTTACTTATATATCAAGTAAGAGCTCAATGAAAATGTTTTCCTTGTTTCATCCCATTAAAATCTTTATGTATTTGCAGAAACTTTGCATAAATTGCACAAATTTCGATAAATGTTTGTCATAACTTGTTCCCAATTAAATAATAAAAGCATTTTTGTCATTTTTGTATTTTTATTGCAAAAAAAAAAAATAAAATACAAAATCAGTTTTCCTTCAAAATGTATGCAGAGTTAAGTAGCAAGAAAATTAGCTTTCCCCCTTACAGCTGTATGCCCTTGCAGCTAGTCATGTTATGCTGAAAAAGCCGGTTGATAGAGAATACCAAGCGTGTGTTCGAAGTTGGTATAACTTTTGCAATTGCAGTCAATTTTCCACCCCAAAGAGTTGAATAGCAAAACGAACAAAAAAAAAAAAAAAAACACGTTTAAATGCACAAAATCACTACCAAACCTAAAACGGCTAACAACAATAGCAACAACAAAACCAAACTAAGATATCTCATGCTATATATCAGCAATTTTGTAGAGAGTAACACAGAACCGCTGCTTCACATGTTTTCCATGGCTCCCTTTTAATGGTTTTTTTTTTTCTTATGATTCTTTTTTCGCTCTTCTTGATTTCCATTTGACTTAAATTATTTGTATTCTATATATTTTGCATTGAGTTTTTTTTTTTTTTCGTTCCGTTCAGGCTGTCGTCATACTCAAGATTTCCACTTTGCCAAACCGTTTCACATTGGAACATGAGTCATTTCTGCAATGTGTTACTCCCAAAAAGTTGATTCTTTTTTTTCATTCAACCCCCCATAAATCGAAGTTTGCTACAAAAACTACAAAAAAAAAAGATGGAACTTTTAATGTATTTTTGTAGTTTATTTTTCAAGCGTCTGTTTGAATCTTTCGGTACCACCAACACTCATAATAATTTCGAAGGACCTCTACATTATTGTATAGAATTTTTTTGTCGTCATCACACTACAAAAAAATGTTAGAAAAAAAAATATTGAAGTGAAAACTTATAAAATTTTTTGGAAAGATAATGTCTTATGAGTATTCGGGTCTTCAAAAATAAAAGTTAACTTTCAAAAGAATAACAACTATGCAAAATATAAACATTATTCTTTCATAATATTCAATAAAAATCTGTATATAGACGATTTTAATAAAATTCTGGCAAAAAACATGACAATGTCATAAGTGTCACAGTTCCTTCATAACTTGCATCAGAACTTGGATTTGAGCAATGCGACCTCAAATTAAATTTATGATTTACAAAACCAATGAGAATTATTTTGAACAATATGATTTTTACCACAATATACGAGGGGTCTAACAAAAGTTCGCTTAGTTGAATTGATAAAACTTTTAAATTTAATTTTTTAAATTTATAACTTTATTCTTCATCTATTTGCAATTTTTCAACGTAATCGCCATTTATTTTTATACATTTTTGAAGTCGATTAATCCATCTTGAAAAACAGTCTTTAAAATCGGCTTTTTGTAGTTTTGCAATTTCATCATTAACCGCATTTATTATCTCCTCATTGCTGTTGAAGACTCTTCCCCTCAAATTTTTTTTTATTTTTGGAAACAACCAGAAGTCACAAGGCGCTAGACCTGGGGAATAAGGTGCTGGACGAATTTCTTCGATGCCTGAAAGCGCAAAAAAATCGGTCGTTTTTTCAGCAATGCGCACTGGTGCATTATCGTGCTGTAGAAAGTAGCGGCGTAGCTCCTTTTTTTTGTCGTTCTCCCAACAAATTTTGGAAAACTTCTGGTAAACAGGTTTCATTATACCATTGAGCAGTAACTGTCTGACCTTTTTCCAAAGGAATAGCAGCTACAGCTTTCTCTCTGGTGAAGTAAACTGACATCATTATTTTTGTTGCTGACTTTTTTTTGCTTTACTTTAACAGGTGAACTTGCACTGGGCTCCATACCATGGATTGTTGTTTGGTTTCAGGGTCGTACTTCTAAAACCATACGTCATCACTTGTTACTATTTTCTTGAAAGTTATAGATTCTCCGTTTTTGAGTTTTTCAAGAAAATACTTAGCAAAACGCACACGTGACTCTTTTTGAGCATCACTTAAAATTTTAGGAACCCATCACGCAGATTTCTTCGTGTATCCAAGATTATTTTTTAATATTCGCGGTACAGCCATGGCATTCAAGCCCAGTTTCTCAGCAATGATTTCCTGAGTCAATCTTGGATCTTCGTCAATTTTAGACTTAACCAGCGCTACACATTCATAATCAGTCAAAGATTTTGGCCGGCCTTCTCGAGGTTCGTCCTCCACAGAAAAATGACCTGTCTGGAATCTTCGGAACCACTTTGAAATAGTCATGAGGGATGGCGCATTAACTTCAAATGCTATTTGGCATTCATTAAATATTTCCATAGGCTTGAGCTTACGTTGAAATCCAAAAAGAAATCAATCCAAATCTCTTGCTGCGTTGGCATTGAAATATCTGCTGACATTGTTTCACGAATTTTACGTTTTCTTCTCTTCATTTTGACCGATCTTTCTGAAAATTAAAATGATATATCGTAAGACTATAACAAATAATACGCAATTTTTTGATTTAGGAAAAATTTATAACATGACACCAACTAAGCGAACTTTTGTTAGGCCCTACGTATGTACGATACATAATTTTACTTTTGAGATTATTTATACGATGCACACAATTTTTTTGCTATTTTCTGACAATTACATCACTTAGTGCAACTTCTCAATCAGTTACCGTATAAAGATCTATGATTTTTTCTTCCAAGAAATGCGGTTATTGGGTTTTAACGGTGCAGGATTGTTTATCAGGATGTCTCCTCAAAATAGCTATAATTTTTTGGTTTCACAACTGAAAAAAATCCAATATACCGGCCTGTTCCGTAATTCGTGTGGTTTAAATTACTTTTTATTTAGAAGGTTTTTAGATGAAAATGGTGAGTCACACGATAAAAAGCATGAGAATCTTTTTTTGTGGAGAATCACAGGTTCTACGAATAACATTGATTTACATTAACGAAAAAGTAACCATTTAGGAAATATTCTTAAAAAACCACAAAAAGTCGGAAAATTCGACTTTATCGAATATTTCCGAAACAGTTACTTTTTAATAAATACAAATCGATATTATTTGTAGAACCTGTGATTCTCCACAAAAAAGATTCTAATACTTTTTATCGTGTGACTAACCATTTTCATCAAAAAGCCTCCTAAGTGAAAAGTAATTGAAACCACGTGGATTACGGAATATGGTTGATATTTTCAAAATATGGTAAGCATAAGGTTCAAGTTTCCATTACTCCAAGGGTGTCAGCGCTTTAAAGTGACTGAGCCAAGCACAGTCAGCGCAATATTTTCGCTTTTACAACAACTTCAAATTTCCCGAAGGACAACAATCACGAAAAATATTTTTTGTTGTTTTTTTGGTGGCTCCTTTACAACAACAACAATATTTCGATAATTTTTAAAATTTCAGAGAGCCACAACACACAGGAAAAATTGTTTGTTGTTTTTTCTTATGCAAAACAGCAAACAAAATTTTTCATAAATGATTTAATTCCGCGAAATTTTGACGAGCTCAAAAAATAACAACAAAAATTATTTCTGTGATTGTTGTTGGCGAGCCAAAATTGGCTCACTTTTGTTTTACGCTGACACCCTTGTATTACTCTGTACTAGGAATCACCAAAGGCGAGAAATGCTTAAAACATAAGAAAAATGAGTCAAAAAGAAAAATTTATAAACTAACCATTTGTGGGGGACGTAGAGTAGACCTATCATTAGTTGTATGGGAAAAAATAGAAATGAAAAAAACCTTGCTCCCAGAGGCTAAAAAGTTTCCTATTGGTGTAAGTATCAAGCATAAAAATGTTGATTCCGATCGGAAAATATTTGGCCGTGCTGCAAGGCCGTTGAAGGTCAAAAAACGCTATTTATATGGAAAAATGGGACCTTAATCGCAAGAACCAGCGCTATCTTTGAAAATATTTGAGATAAGTGAATGAGATTTGGTATGTGTATGAACAATGCTTAAGTTATTTGCATCCAATAAAAAAATGAGCGATGCCACGCCCCCTCGACCCGAAATTCTTGTATCTCTGAAAATATTGGACTTAGGGGAATGAGACTCGGTACATATGTAATTGGCACTGGGCAAAAAAATTTTAATAAAAAATGGGCGGGGTCACGCCCCCTCCTTCTAAAAAAATCAAATTTGTCATATCTCTGAAACTATTTGACACATATGAATAAGATTTGATTTCAGGTAATGTGAAGTGAACAGGATATGGCACTGTAAAAATGTTAAAGCAATTTAAGGTACTTAATTGATATTGAAGCAGTATTTTTTTCTGTTCTTATTTTGGTTTCCTAAGTATAGACACCATGCAAAAAAAATTTAGTCGCGATCGAAACATATTTGACCGTGCCACCAGGCCGTTAAAGGTCAGAAAAACTCTATTTATATGAAAATAAGGAAACAATCAATCCCATCTTTGGAAATATTTAACATAGGAGGATAAGATTTAGTACATATGTGAACAATACTTGAGTTAATAGTATCTAATAAAAAAATGGGCAGTGCCACGCCCCCTCCAACCGATATTTGTCGTTTCTCTGAAAATATTTGACTCAGGTAAATGAGGTTTGGTACATATCTAATTAGCATTGGAAAAAAAATTTTCAACAAAAACGGGCGGGGCCAGCCCCCTCATTTAAAAAAAAAATAAATTTGGCACAGGTGGATAAGATTTGATTTTGGATAAAGTGTTGCGAACACCTGTGTCAAATAGTTTCAGAGATATGACAAATTTGCTTTTTTTAGAATGAGCGGGCATGACCCCGCCCATTTTTATAAATTTTTTTTTCCCAGTTCCAATTTAATATGCACAAAACCTCACTTACCCGAGTCAAATATTTTCAGAGATACGACAAATTTCGGTTGGAGGGGGCGCGGCACTGCCCATTTTTTTATTGGATACTATTAACTCAAGTATTGTTCATATATGTACTAAATCTTATCCTCCTGTTACAAAAAATTAATAAACTAAGTAGAGTAATTTAGGGTAATGTGGTTACCTTTTTCTTTTTTACCAATTTCTACCAAAGTAATGGTAGTAGGTAAGCTTGGTCAATTTATTTGTATGAGTTATTCTATTGTTTTTACTATTTGATAATTTGTATACTAAAATATTAACATTTTCAAGCGTGAGGCCAGTTAATTTGAAAGTACCTAAAAATAGCTGAAAAAGAAAAGTGTCGGGTAATGTGGCTCACCTTGCCCATTTCCTAAAGAAGTACAGTTATTCGCAAATTTTGTTGACTAAAAGTCGAGTAGTAATTTTTAAGATCATATTTGCTATGAAATAGCTTTATATTCTTATTAAATAATATTTTCTGGTAAGATAAACCAAATTCATACTAACATGTGAATAAGTAAGAAGGGTTATCGAATCATACGTAAAATAGTACTCCTCATTACTCAAACTCGGGTATCCTACACATGCAATTAGCTTTTTAAGGTGTAATAGTAGTCAAAGTTGATATACGGTATATAATATGGGGTAGTCCACATTACCCGAATACATTACGTTTTTGAAATAATCATTGATTATATAAAAGAAATGTAAAATCAGACTTGCTAATGCATTTTTTCGTTGAATAATAGATCCACAATTGCATTAGAGTTATTTGAATTTTAGAAAACTGAGTTCTGAGGAAGTAACTTAATTATTCACCAAGTACTACAAATAAGTCAACTTGACCTCATAGCATATGCTAAGAATTTCACACGAATAATTAGCATTATAGAAAAGCCAAATAGCGTAAAGAATATGGCGCATAATCATAGTCAAAATAAAGCACACTTTAAGATCAGTAAAATATGTTTTTAAATAGAGTATGCTTTAAGTCAATCATAGTCGATTTAAAGCACACTCTATCGCTAAAAGTATACTTCAACTTTAAAATAGGAAAAAGCTGTTGCTAAAACAGTTAGCAATCTCCAAAAACAGAGAAAAATGTCACTTTATGAAAATTTTCAGTGTTTTGAATTTATGATTTTGTGTAAAAAAATATCAAAACCTTAAATTTTTGAGAAACTGTTGTATTTTATTTCATATTGGGTAAAGATTTGGAAAAACCACAGCGCATTGTTTAATTGATGCTTAATATAATATTAAAGGTATTCCTGTCCCGATAATCATACAAGCCCTCTCTACTTTGTGATTTTTTGGAAGCAACCTTTTTCTGCACTGCTCGGGTTCTGCTTACATTTATTTTCTTTAGTAAATAATTGTATACTTAGTATGTAATATTATTAATTTGCTTACTTTTATTTCATTTATCATTGCCAAACAGCCATTCCATGCCTAGCGTAACAAGATCTGCCACACCCTTTCCGATTTCGCTGAAATTTGGTACATGGTTTCGTTTCATGTCTAAACTTTGGGAAATGGCAAAAAAAAAATTTGCGATTTTTTTTGTGGCTTGTGGAGAGGGGTGTAAAATGTGGAAAAATCGGTAAAATGTGACAAACTCTCCTCTAATAATTGTCAATAACTTGGCCATTTCTCAACCGATTTTCATGTTTAGACCTGTTTTGGAAAGGTATTAAATCAGGCTATAAGCTCAAATTTTTCGTAATTGATAAAAAGTACTAAATTTACTACTATTTTAGTACTAAACTACAAAAAAACGTGCCCAGGTACACATTTTTTACCTTCCAAAATATATTTCCTGGAAATAAAAAAATAATCTTTCATATGAAAAAGAGGCTTAGAAGTTATGATTTTTTGAAAATTTTAAAAAAAGGCCTGACCACAAAATGGCCCATAACTGGACCATTTGTTAACCTATTTTCATGTTTGGACCATTTAGAAAGGTAGTGAATCACGCTATGCGCACAAAGTAAATTTTTTTGTGTATGGTAAAAAGAACTAAATTTACCACTATTTTAGTACTAAACGACAAAAAACGCTATAGCACCAGTTTTCGACCTTCCAAAATATTTTTCTGGAATAGAAGACAAAACCACCTTTCACATGTAAAACGAACATGGTATCCTTTATGGTATACGAGTTATGTTTTTTTGAACATTTCAGTACATGCAATAATTCGTATTATGTAAGTTTTTTTGTAATTTACATAATTTTAAATTCCTTGAAAGATTTTTAAAATGAAATACGCCGTGCTGCATACGGTTACGTCCTAAGGGACTAAGAAAAAAAATTGGTATCGACGCGGCATGGCAGTTTCTCACCGAAAAGGGCCTTGAATTCGTATTGGCGATTCCTTTAAGCGAAATGCTTGAAGAGCAAGAAAGCAGAGACCTTACCAAAGCCAAATATTTGATGCTAAGTTACTTTTTGAATGGAAAAATAGTAAAATGTCCGATACAGTTTATCGACATTGTACAATTGAAGAGTGGCCGTACCAAAGGGCCTAAGTACCACTTCGAGGCAGAAATAATGTCAAACTTTTTATGTGCCTAATAGTCGGTTATTTGATTGTTATAATTTTTTTAACATAATGACATCAATTTCACACTATCAAGTAAATTTTTGGTGAAAACGGAAAACAATTTTATTAATTTCTAACAAAATGACACCCGTTACATATGACACTACTTTTGACACGAAATGGTACTTAGGCCCTTTGGTACGGCCACTCCTCAATTGATGCATATAAAAGAACTGCATCACAACTATGTAACGCTTTTTTACAAGGGACCCAAAAATTTCATAATTTTGTTCCCTTACGACATAACCGTATAGCAGCACGGCGTATTTTATTTTAAAAATCTTTCGAGGAATTTAAAATCATGTAAATTACAAAAAAAAACTTACATAATACGAATTATTGCATGTACTGAAATGTTCAAAAAACAAAAGAAATTTGAATTTTTTCAATTTCAATAATTTTTTTTTTTTAATTTGACATGAAAATACAAAAAAACTCGCTCAGTTGATTTTTTTCTCTCTATTTTTGCAAAGAGTTACCATGTTGGATTGTTTTCTGCTCAACATAGTCGCATCTTCGTAGAAGCATGCTCTAAACTGACTATGGTAGTTGCAGAATTAAAGTATACTCTATCTTTTTAGTATTTTGCTAACAGAAGCCGGCTTTTATGAGGGACTATAATTATGCGCCTATGTTTTTCGCTTTTTATTGTGCACAAATAACCAGAATTGTTGTGCAGTCTTTAATATGAGAAATAAAAGGGTGCACCACATTACCCGCATAGTCCACATTACCCTAAATTACTCTACTATAAAAGCCTGAACAGCACAGATTTAGTTTAATCAATTAGAGAAGGTAGAAAACTGAATTGTACAATAACAACAACGAATTTACTTAAAAACGCTGAAAATTTCAAAAAATATGCTTCAAAAAGCACTCTTTTTGAGTTGAGCGACCTCTTGTGCACAGTGTACATTAGGGTGGAGCGAAATTTGTTTTTTGCGATTTTCGAAATGGCTCACATGCGAAAAGATGCTCCACAATATTCTTAATAAAAAATGTTATATGGTACTTTTTGATATTTTAATGTTTTGTACTGCCACAAAGACATTGAAGTTTTGAAAAAAAAAAAAAAATACTGCGTTGAGTTTATTTGTATGGGATAAAGTCAATTAAAGAGCTTAAACGTGTCCAAATTGTAGTTTTATTATAATATTAACATATTTTAAACAAATTTTAACTCCTTTTTAGTATTAAAAACAGGCATTGTCCTTCGTGATTCCAGCCTTGTTTTGATGAGACCATATCTTCTTTCTGAACCACATACAGCAGCAGCAGCTTCACTAACAATTTGATTTGAGTATGACCTTTTATTCCCTGGCCCATTTAGAATATGTAAAAATTAAAAATCTCCATAGAGCCGCGCTCCTCCACATTGTGTACTATAGCAAGCATGTTTATGAATTTCATATGAAAAACATAAAAATTATTCTGACAGAAAATAATAGTTGCGCTGATTTATCAATCAACAAAGAAATAGTTTTCTAAAATGTTTAGTCAAAATACATATATGTATGACCCATGAACACTTCTCTATATACTAACCCGAAAATAAACAACTGTGAGCTTAGTTATTGCGAGTTGAAAGTTGTATGTTTTATTCAAACTTTTAGAGGCAAAAAAGGGGCTTAAAGCCGGTTTATTCGCAAGAAGGAGTTGTTTTGATTCACTTCTTCACCTTATCCCACTCACAAGAAGCTAACAAGCAAAACCTCATCAAAAATTTTCAGTGCCAACATTTGGAGGTCGATTTAATATTCATAATTTAAAAATACCAAGAAAAAAGGCGCTTAAGCTCGGTTTATTCGCAATAAGGAATTGTTCCGATTAAATTTTCTTATTTTCCAACTCTGGACAAATTAACGAACAGGCCTGATCAAAACATTTTAATTTCCAAGACTTCGAGGTAACTATAATATAGGTAATTTAAACATGCCTCGAAAAAAGGGAGAGTATGGATTTTAATTTTTATATTTTCCAACTCAGGAGAAGTGGACGAACAAAACCTCATCAAAAAAACTTCAGTGTCCCAACTTTGAGTTTTTCCCTATATTCCCAGGATGTGTTTTTCGCACTGAGCCGTTTAGAATATGAAAAAATAAAAAATCTCCATAGAGCAACGCTCCACCCTAGTGTACATGGTTCGGCTTTATTTATTTATTTATTTTATGTCAGTTTCTACACAGCGTTTGTGTAGCTATTGAAAATTTTTAATTCAAAAAAAAAATCTTCTAGTGCACTATTTACACTTTGTACTCTTTAACTTGGGCCTTCTACTTTTGCCTCCTGTTACCAGGCATGTGCGAGTGCTGAACAAACGTGCAAACTAACCAACCTTGCTTTGTCGGTGTCAGAGTCCCCAACAATGTTTGGTGTTTTTGATTTTTTTTTTTTTTGTAGTTTCCTCTATTTCCAACTTTTTTCTCACTACTCGCAATTTCTTTCCCCCTAAAGAATTGTTCATTTTATATTTCCATTGAATTTTCCAATTTTTTTTGCATGGGGTACTTATTGTTTTTGTTAAATTAGGGTGTACCTTAAAATTTATGTATCGTATATTCTTATAAAATTTAATTTAAAATTTCCAATTGCATATTACACTTGCAATTGACACCCTAATCTGTACAAAATGGGCTATGCTTGTTATTGGGCGTTTTTATTTCTTACATATTTTTTTTCGCTTTAGTCTTCAGCGTCGCCTTCACGTCGTCTTACCCATCCCATCCTCTCCTATCCATCCACTTACTGACCCAAACCATCTGAACTTTTGTAGACTGATGACTCTGATGTGTAGTATGCTAGTGACGACGACGACGACGACTCTCGTTCTTGTATTGCAAAATACTTTTGTTGGTACTGGTTCCTTCGTGTCTTTTTAGATTTCCTATATCGATGTGTCGCCGCAGTTGTTGCCTGCCTGCCGCCATGTTGCTGCGTCATCTATGCCACCATCTATGTCGCCATTGTTTGTTATAAAATCGAGCTGTTGTTGCTGTTGGAATTGTTGTATTGGTTAGGTTTCTGTTAGTGGCACCAACAATGTTAGCCAGCAAACTGATTGCATGCATGTACTTTGACATCGATTTTTGAGTTTGGTTAACATGACTCTGACTTCGGTTTGCTTTATGAGTCAAATGAAATATATCCGTTTGTTGTTGTTTTTAAGTGGATTGAAGGACATAAAAATCCAATATGAAATTTTTTCTTTGTTTTTTTTTTTATATATTTTATTAGATATTAAGTAATCATTTACTTAATAAGTAAGGAAAAATGACGTCAACTCGAATTTCATTTAAGTTTGTTACCTTGATCACCCCAAATAAATTTTTTGTGTAGCTTTTTTTGGAAGTTTACTAATGCTCTCATGCCGAGTGATTTTATATATTATAAACTGAAGATTGCATTCAAAGATTGGATTGTGAATAACGAAGGAAAAGCCCCTACTATATACAATATTCCAAGATTGGCTAAAATTTTCAATCTTGTCATTACATACAAATGCTTTCGAAAAGCCTGGTAGAGTAGAACGGGGCAATGTCGTGCACTCAACTTTGACATGCTCCGATCGAAAGATGATTTCGTTGGTTACATCCATGTGTAACAACATTTGTGTAGCGAGGAATTGTGTTTGTGTAAGTGAAGAAAAAAAAAATGTGCACGACATTACCCCCCTCAAAATTTATGGGGTAATGTCGTGCATTGTTTTCCGAGTATAGTAAAGGTTCCAAAATGTGTGAGAAATGATAGGTAGTGGTTCTATTAGAGGAGATTTAGCATTACCATGTATTTATTCATTATTATACAAGTGTGAAGTACATAATATGTTGTGTAGAGTAGAACGGGGCAATGTCGTGCACTCAACTTTGACATGCTCGTAAATCCGTACATCTCAAGCGAATGCAACGAGTAAACATCCGATCGAAAGATAATTTCATTGGTTACATCCATGTGTAACAACATTTGTGTAGCGAGGAATTGTGTTTGTGTAAGTAAATGTGCACGACATTACCCCAATGGTCGTTTTAAAGGTCAACTTCGATAACTCGGTGAAGCCCAACATTTTTTTCGAAAACCAAATACTTCTTTTCTTTGGCAGGATATTTCGTTTCAGAAAACACTTACCTGGTATATTTTCCCGCAAGGAAAATTATTTTTCTGACCCGATGAAAAAACACTTTTATCGTCCCGAAAGCGTTCGTTTTGAAAAAAAGGTTACTCTGTAGAGACGAACTGGTGAAAACTGCTGGTATTATATGCATAAGCTCAGTAGGTCAGCAGGTCCCTACCTTACGAACAGTTGGTAAATCATTCAATTCTTTGGGCTAAAACAGCCAGTGCACGACATTACCCCCTGCACGACATTACCCCGTTCTACTCTACTTATATGTCCATTTAACGCACTTACGTTAAGCGACTATGTTTTTGCATCTGTTGAGACTTACCAGTAAAATTCTATGGCAGATCTGCATGCGAAAAATGTTTTATACGTTAAAAAGGATACCCTTCCATTCAATTCACATCCGATTTCATTGCCTTATTTGCTAACATCCACCATGGACGTATGTGCCCCACGTTATGTACGAATGTACCCCGCATATGGGCAAATCCGTACATTATGAGTATCTCCAGAAAATTTGTCATTTCTCTTTATTGTTTTTTTTAGAGGTTTGTTTTTCGAATAGAGATAAAACTGGCATTTTGTGGTCAAATCTGGCAACTCTAATGTCATTTGTGTTCAGTTTGGTTTGCAATTTCATCATGAACAGGTTGACAAAAGAACAACGCTTGCAAATCGTGCAAATTTATTTCGAAAATAATGGTTCAGTTCGCGAAGTTTACCGCAAGCTCCGTCCATTTTATGGTCGACATAATCGTCCATCAGAGCAATTAATTCGGTTAACCATGGATCGTTTTCGCACTACGTTTACTCTATGTGATAATACGCATCAGCAGAGACGTCGAACAGTGCGCACCGAAGAAACAATTGCCGCTGTAGAGCAAAATGTTGAAGAGGACCCGAATGAATCGATTCGCCACCGTGCACAGCAATTGGAGCTTTGTCCATCAACTTTATGGAAGATTTTGCGCAAAGATCTTGGCTTGCGACCTTACAAGATCCAGCTTGTGCAAGAATTAAAGCCGCGAGACCATGCAATGCGTCGTGATTTTGGTGTATGGGCCGAAAATGAGATTGATCTCGATGCTGATTTTCATCGCAAAATTTTGTTCAGTGATGAGGCTCATTTTTGGTTGAATGGCTACGTCAACAAGCAAAATTGCCGCATTTGGAGTGAAGAGAATCCACATCAGACCCTTGAGACGCCATTACATCCACAAAAACTGACTGTTTGGTGTGCTCTATGGGCTGGTGGAGTCATTGGGCCATACTTCTTCCGAAATAATGCTGGAGAGTCAGTTACCGTTAATGGAGACCGGTATAGAGCCATGATAACCGACTATTTTGTTCCCGAATTGGATGGCATGAATGTGGATGAGTTGTGGTTCCAACAAGACGGCCCTACATGCCACACAGCGCACGTCACAATCGATTTATTGAAGGAAACATTCGATGAGCGCATAATTTCGCGGAATGGACCTGTCAATTGGCCACCAAGATCGTGTGATTTGACACCATTGGATTATTTTCTTTGGGGATATGTGAAGTCGCTCGTCTACGCCAACAAACCAGAAACGTTAGGGGACTTGGAAGCCAACATTCGTGGCGTTATTGCCGACATACGGCCCCATATGCTCGAAAAAGTGGTTGAAAATTGGACCTGTAGAATTGGCTTTATTCGAGCCAGCCGCGGCGGCCACATGCCCGAAATCATATTTAAACATTAATGGCATAAAATTATCCTTCCAATAAAGCCAAATTGATGGACATTAAAACGATTTTCTTGTGTTTTATTTCAATTCGAAGTTCTATACCTCTAAAAAAAACACCCTTTATTGTACTTATTTAACTGCATACTAGATATTTTGAAGAAGCTGCTATTTTGTTTAATTTTTAGCCATAAAGTCAAAACTTACGAATCTACCCCATCTTCCCCTACAGTCTAGTAATATGTCTGAACAAATTAAAGTGATATTTACATTAATGTAAAGTTCAAACAACAAAAAAAAAAAACTAGTAAGGGTGTAAAATTTGGCCTGGCCAAACATTAAATACCCTACACTGCAGTATTTTTAAAATATTGCTCATATGGGAGGTGCTACGCCCTCTTGTCCGAGTTCACCCAGTTTTTGTTCAGAGCTTGCATTTATAGGTTTTAGTGTCTGAGTGAAAAACGTTTTCAGTATAGTGCTTTGAAGCTTTTGCTTATATAGGAGGTGCCACGCCCTCTTGTCCGAGTTCCTCTAGTGTTAGCTTAGAGCGTGCATTTATAGTCTCTAGTATTTGAGTAAAGTTTGGTTGGATCATCTCAAAAAACTCTTTCCGTATAGCATTTTGAAACTTTTGCTCATATGGGACGTACCATGCCCCCTTGTCCGATTTCGCCCAATTTTTGTTGAGAGCTTTCATTTATGATTCTTAGTGTCTGAGTCAAATTTGGTTCTAATATCTCATAAAACGCTTTCAGTATAGCGTTTTGAAGCTTTTGCTTATATGGGAGGTGCCACGCCCTCTTGTCCGAACTTGCTGAATTTTTTCTCAGAGCTTACAATTCTTAGTACTTATGCGTATTTTGGTTGCATTGTCGTGAAAAATACTCCTAAAATTGCATTTTGAATATATTTTTTGTATGGGCGGTAGGCGTGTCCGTTGACCAGTTTTGCTCATTTTCAATCCCCCGAGCTATCTTTGGCGACGAAGGCAATGTACCAAATTTCATTGAAATATCTTGCTCAGTTTTCCCAAAATGTGTTTTTCAACACACAGCCAGCCAGCCAGTCAGACAGACGGACATGGCTATATCGGAGGTGACGCTGATCAAGAATATATGTACTTTTCTATATTTGCCACGCCTCCTTCTCTGCGTTGCAAACGGAAGGACAAAGTGAATATTCCCTGGGTGTAGGGTATAATAATGAACCATACAAGAACTGTAAAGTTAAACAAAAAAAAAAAAAAACGATCTGACCGCACTAGGATTCGAACCCTGGTCTGTCCTTGTGATAGATAGAAACATATCCTCTGCACTACTGGTGTAACAAGAGGTATAAAATTAAATATTTTTACTAGAATTTTAAAATCAAAATTGTTATGTATTTTTATAATATTTACCTTACTATAAAGTTTAAACACAAAAAATTATAAAGTCAAAATGGTGGTAAGGCAATTTATGTTTGAAATTTGGTGTTAATTACTTAAATTTTTTGACTACTCGTACTCGAGTAGAGTAAAAATGATGACTCGGATTTTTCTCCGTGTATGATGAAAAATTAATATAAATAATTACTATCGATAGTCTGTTTTAAACCATCGATAGTCGCGAAAGTGCGAGACCACCGATAATTTGGGAGTTCTACAGTCTCCTTATTTTGAGTGAAAACCTGGAGATTCTTATCCAAATTTTACGAGTGGAGTTTGATTTTTAAATCAATACAAGCAAAATACACCAAAATTTCCAGTTTTCGATTTTCAATCTATTCAAAATATTTTTAATTATGTATCATACATTTCTCATCACACGGTTAAAAAATAAATGACGCAATTAATTGTCCTCAATCGACATTGCTCTCGGACTTTTTAGACCAACATATTGATCCTTTTCATATTTTTCCTGAAATTCGGTCTTTGTCCGGAAATCAGGAGATAATTCAGTTGTGGGTTCAATCAGTAGACCAGAATAAAAAAATCAGTAGAGTTGGCTGCTTTATTTATGTTCAGGTTTATGTTTTTATAATTCGAAATGTATGAAAAAACATTAACCTTTTCTTTTCGATCAGCTACGATTTTGATGAGAATAGTTTCTTAACTAGTTTTTTTAAAAAAAAAAAAAAAAAATGGATACTTCATCGTTTTGATCGTCAACTCAGACACACTTGAATAATCTCGAGATTAACCGTGAGTTTAATCACTGAGCCTGGTTGATCGATTTAGGTCTTGACAACAATTGCGATAACTCACTGTAAAGAATTTTCCTCAAGGTAAAAGACTGATGCCTGCTAGATCACGATTTTTATACATACCGTGCCCTGGCTCATTACTCTAGAAATTTCTAGTTTTACAGAACGCAGGTTTTATGTATGAAAAGTACATCAGCTCTCCAACGAACATGTTAAAATAAGTTAGATACTTATTTTACGAAAGGGAACAAAAATCTCACGACATGAATATAGGCACTTAAACTACCAATTTTTCTGAGGGTACATAGCGCAGTCCATTGATAAATGCGCTATGTAGAGAGATTGACTTCGAAAGTTCCTAGTTCAATCCCGTCCTCAGACAAAAAGTTCAGAAATTTTTCAATTGGTATTTCATTTACGTAATTTAAAATAAATTAAATAAAACATAAATTGGTCTGGTGATGGTTAAGTGGCTGTAACCGAAACATATGTCACCACAGCCATGTTTAGCAGTTTTTTTTTTTTTCTCTAATCCTAATTGCCATGATTTTCTAAGTTGAAAAATGCATAGAATAATGACTAAAAGTTCGTATAATTAGTATAATTTTCATATAGTCAACATAAACCATTTTAATAAGTTAGATATGCAATGTTTTTCTGCAAATTTGGCTCATTATTTTTAATGACTCAGTTAAACCTTAAGAATTTCTGTAATCGATTTCAAAACTGCAAATCAAATCGTTATATTTTTTCGTTTATCATAAATCTTACTTAAAATATCTTGATTTATTTCTTTTCAATATCATTCCCGTGAGTACAACAATTTTTACTTTTAGTGCACTTTTGTGTCTTTCCTCCATGTTCGTCTGTACGACGTAGTCATTCTAGAATTGTTGGTTGTCCCCTCACGATTTTTCAATTTGATAATTTTTATTTTCAACTTCCATTTTGTTTTTGTCTTCGTGCTTTCTTTCTTCCGTTAAGTAGAATTTCTTTATTGTCTTTTTAACCTTTTATTGCACCATCATTATCATGTGGTTTGCACACACATGGTACAATGCTCCTCTGACTGTGTTTCCAAGTTTGTTCATTGGCATTGCAATATTGCACATTTCAGTTTGAATTTGTCTTTTTTTTCCTTAATTTGTTTTAGTTTTATTTTCTACTGTGTGAAAACTGTGTGAATTTTTACATATGGATGCACTTGTTTTTTTTTTAGTGCACGTCGTTGTCTCTTCAAGTTTGTGCATATATGTATGTAGAAACATATGTAGTATAGTACCATATATTATATATGGTATACCAGATGTTGGCGTATAAAGCTACTCCACAAGAAAATAAATATATTATCGTTCATTCAAAAGTTGAAGGTTCATTACGCCAATGTCAGTCATTATTATGATAAATAGTAAAAGATGTTATTAAACAGTTTTAGTAGTCTTACTATAAAATCAATAATTGCTGAGATTAATATTATCATATGGAAGTATTATGATATTTCAGGGGTCTTATTTGAAAGTGAAAAACGGTCTTCTCTTCAGCTCTTCTTATATTATTTTTTTAATTTCTGTTGTAACTTCATTAATTTTGAACATTTCTGGAGAATCAAAAACAATAAAAGATTGCATTTTGATTTTAAATTTTTGAAAAATTTCGAAAAGTTTCCCAAAAACTGATAAGAGGTGCGTTTACACTCCTACAAAAGACAACAGATACCAGTTATCCAGCAAATTGCATATCTCCTTGTTTTTGCTGTTATTTCCAAAATCACTTAAGGCACATTCAGTTTAATGCATAAAGTAAAACTCTCACTTCAGTTTTTGGAAGTAAATAATCTATAAACTCCATAATTCGTAAGAAATTAGCCGTATTCACAATCTTGTTGTGTCGTAGCAAATGCAAAATAATTTGATATTACAAAAAAAAATTCTATTGATTTTTCAAATAATTTTGTATTTGATACGATGCAACAAGATCGTGAATACTAGTATTTTTCTACACTCAGAAAAAAAAAAAGATTGTTAAAACAACAATTTTTCATTCTTAAAAAAAATTTCATTTCTAAATTGTTGAAAGTAGTATTTTATTCTTAAATCAACAATTTTATTCTTGAACTTAATTTTTTATGCATTTGTCATAAAAAATATAAAAAATATTTAAAATACAAACTTCAAGCATTCTGTTTTACAAACAAAAAATTTTTAATATTACTGAATAAGTTCTAGCTGTTTTTTTTAAAAAAAAAAAGGTTTATTTCTCTCATCAGCATCAATAGATTCCATAATAAATAATACTATATTGATCCTCTCTAAATGCAGAGGAGCTTTTAATCTTGGATATTTGAATTTTCACACGATGTTGATGCATGGACCAGGTTTATCTCACAATTTTTTCAAGGGATTCCTGTACTGTTTCCATTGGCTGTCACGATGAGGACGATGTCGATGCATTGACCTTGCTTATCTCATGATTTTTCTTGTATTTCTCGTTCTGTTTTCATTGACAGTCACGATAACGTACAAAAAATGTTTCCTTTTCTACCGTTGAAGCAGCAGTTCACTCGGATGGACACACCTTGTACTACTCTCGGTCTCATCTCATACGGCTCCCAATGTCCTTACTTTTATTTCTTTCCTATTGCAGTAAGATAGATTCTAAATAAATACTTATAAAGCCACAAACATTTGAACTAGCGTTCTTCATTCGATTAATTCGCTTTTAAATACTGCCAACAGTTTCGCTTTTGAAACAACAATTTTCGCTCTTAAACTGCCAACAACTTTTTACTTGATTCAACAATTTTTCGTTTTATTTAATAAATAACAGTTTCGTATTTAAAACAAGAGCAAAAATTGTTGGGAAGATTTCAACAAACAAAAATGCTTGAATTAAAACATAAAGTTGTTGGAATTAAAATTTTTTTTCTGTGTGTATTACCAAAATTTATGTATCGTGAACGTAAACAATTTTCTCATTATAAAACGATGTTAGAGAAAAATTAAAAAATGTACTTTTATGCTACAAGGAAATTTGTAATTGAAAATTTTTTATGTAATTTATGAAATTTGTAAGTCTCAAAATCATTTTTTAATTCCGAAATATTTATTCGGAAATTATGTAAGATTGGTTTATATAGCACAATATAATTTTATATAAAATGATTTAAAATACTTTCATATGAACTTCTATATAAAATTTATACAAAAACAAGATTTTTGTATGGAGATACTATTAAATTTAAACCAAAATAGTGTTAATTCTATGAAAACTTCATTTGTATAAATTTTATACGATCAAGTATAAACGGTTTGTATACCAAGTTGTAGCATAGATTTTATACCAAATTTGTGGATTTGTATTCATTCCAGTTTAGTTTGATTTTTACACCCAAACTATTTGCTGTCTACTCGTTGGGTCAGAGCATAAATTTAAGAAACAATAATAATTTTCAAATTTCAAACATACTACCCAATTAACGTAAGCCCGGAAAGAATTTTAGTGTGTGAAATGTCTTACAAAATACCAAGGAACCTTGTTGAACCAGAAAATACTTTTTCTCTTGTATGGTGGTCGACCCACCTTAATGTACATATGGTTAAAAGGATCTTAACAAATTCAAAGGTTTAATTATTCAAGTTTTTAAGTCATTTCTATGCGTATCAGTTTTTAGTTCGTTGTTGTATAATCCGCCCCTGGTTTGAAGAATGTACTCGTATATAACACCGTCCGACACGACTTTGCACAACTGAAAAAATCCAATATATTCCGAAAACATGGCTAAAAATAAGTTTTGCTTGTCTTCTGAAATTTTCTATTGCTCACACGGAGAAAAAAAAAATAGTACTCGCTACTTTATTTCTCATTATTATCAGAATTTCAAGTCAGAATAGTGACAACTTTATACCGAAATAAATTTCACCTTACTATTTTAGTCAATTCAGAATGTATGTTTGCTAGTAATTTTTTTGAAAAAATTGGCGTGATATTTACCTTACTGTAAAGTTCAAGCAAAAAAAAAAAGAATTAGCTAACCTGCGCCGGGGTACGAACCCTGGCCCTTCCGTATGATAGTCAGATACATATCCTCTGGGCTGCTTACGCATGTGATGTAGAAGCAAAAAAATTCGTATATAAAGAAAATGTTTGTCCAAAAATAGAAATTGTTACCAAAATTATAAAAGTTAAAATGATTTTATATTTTTATGATATTTACCTTACTCGAGTAAGGTGACAATTATGACACTCATTTTTGTGCGTGAAAGAAATAAAGTTATTTTGACTAGAATTATAAATTCAAAATGGTCATGCATTTTTTTTCTGAAAGTATAAATTACTTTACATAAAGTCAAATGTAGAAAATTTGTAGTAAATATTCCTTTATTATTTAACTACATTTTATTTGTAAATATGACGTTAGGGATCCATCAAATAGTTCAGACGTAAGGTAAATTATACTTGAAATTTAGTGTTGATTACTTTAATTTTTCGACTAGCCGAGTGGAGTAAAAATTATGATGCGAATTTTTCTCCTTGCATTAACCTATTATAACCTGTTTAAATGGAGTATTTTTTGACGACTTTCCAAAAACTGTCTTATAATGGGTTAAAGTATTCTACAAAAATATACGAATAATTTCACTAATGGTCACCAAAGGCAAGAAATGGTGTAAATGAAATGTGCGAGGTCTTATTTAATTGACGATTTTTTGGCTTCCGCGATGGAATTTCGACTTTTCAGTGTTAAGCGACTTGTGGTAAAAATGTACAGCAAATATTTTTGTGGCACTTGTCACTCAATATTTCCCTATTCTAAGGAGTAAAGAAGAAAAAGGTCAAAAATTACCCATTGGGGGGGATGTAGAGGGTTAAAGTTACAGTGAGTCACAGATGTATTTTGCATACGAAAAATATTCAAAAATTCGAATTAATACTCAATTTTTAGCCGTTTCATTTTTAGAAAAGTAATATTTTTTTTATAAACTTCGAGTCAATGGAACGTTAAATATGATACCACTTCATAAAAAAATTTAAATAATGCGTTCTAATCACTTAAAAAGCAAAGAAATGATTTATTCATCTTTTTTATAAGGTCACAAAAGTATTTTGCTTTTTAGTAAAATTTTACTTTGAGATTATTTATCAAGTAAAAGAGGCTTTTTTAATAATAACCATGGTAGCCATTATTTGAGGAGACATCATCTAAACATCTTTGCGAGGATTCCATCCCTTTATGACATTTTCGGTCGGTGTTTTTTCCCATTTTTCTTGCAGTACTTGTTTGAGCACATTTTTTTGATAAAATATGGTATTTTTTGACCTTTCCACTATATAAGACCAAAAAAATTCTATTGGATTCGAAGAAGAATATCGCTGTGGTGTTTTAATCTCTTTGGTGTTGTACAGAAGTGTCCCAGGATGTGTATTTAGGGTCATTGTCTTCTGAAAATAAAAAGTCATCTTGTGGTAAGCCCATTTTTTAAGTACTGGGTGCAAATTTTTTTTGTAAAATGGGACTGATATTCATGTCTATCCATATTGCCAGCATTAAGTTTAAGTTTCCCTATTCCATGAGCCAAGAACAGTCCACGACACACCATCATGTAAAATTGTTGCTTTTAAGTTATAAAAGTTTAGGGTTTTTATTTGCCTAATGCCTGACCATACGGCGTCCATCGATCCGATGGAAAGCAAATATTATATTATTGGATCCAATAGAAAGCAAAAATAATATTTTCGGATCCGATGGACGCCGCATGGTCTGTCATAAAGCAAATAAAAACATTTACTTTTATAACTTAAAAGCAATATTTTACATGATGGTGTGTAGTGGTCTGTTCTCGGATTATGGAATGGGAAAACTTAAACTTATCGGTGGCAATATGGATAGACATGAACATCAGTCCAATTCCACAAAAAAAATGTGCGCCCAGTACTTAAAAAATGGGCTTACCACAAGATGACTTTTTATTTTCAAAAGACAGTGACCCTAAATACACATCCTGGGACACTTCTGTACAACACCAAAGAGATTAAAACGCCACAGCGATAATCTTCTTCGAATCCAATAGAATTTTGGTGGTCTTATCTAGTGGAAAGGTCAAAAAATACCATATTTTATCAAAAAAATGTGCTCAAACAAGTACTGCGAGAAAAATGGGGAAAAACACCGACCGAAAATGTCATAAAGGGATGGAATCCTCGCAAAGATGTTTAGATGATGTCTCCTCAAATAATGGCTACCATGGTTATTATTAAAAAAGCCTCTTTTACTTGATAAATAATCTCAAAGTAAAATTTTACTAAAAAGCAAAATACTTTTGTGACCTTATAAAAAAGATGAATAAATAATTTCTTTGCTTTTTAAGTGATTAGAACGCATTATTTAAATTTTTTTATGAAGTGGTATCATAGTTAACGTTCCATTGACTCGAAGTTTATAAAAAAAAAATTACTTTTCTAAGAATGAAACGGCTAAAAATTGAGTATTAATTCGAATTTTTGAATATTTTTCGTATGCAAAATACTTCTGTGACACACTGTATGTACAAAAATATTTCTCGTAATATCCTGCATAAGTTTTCAGAAAACGTGATATACCTCAGATGTAAGGATCGTAAAATTTTGTATCTTGATTGAACAAAGGAATATTATTATTTGTACAGAGTAATCGAAAATTTCAAAAATCGATTAAAAAAAAGAAATCCGACCTGATCTAGTTAATCGGGAAGACACGTATGACTTATTTTTAGCCATATTTTCAGAATATATTAGATTTTTTCAATTGTGCAACCAAAAGCTGAATTTTGTCGGACAGTGTAGCCCGATATTTGCATGGAATGGAATAAGTTATCTTCTACCATTCAGCTTTTAAACTTTAGTATAATCATTTCACCCATAAATACTAATGTTAATTATTTTTCTCATTTTTAGGTAAGCTCAGCATACAATTAACCAACTCTAAATCTTTATATTTCAACCAAAAAGTTTACAACTGCAGGTTTGTATTAACGATCTTATAACTCACATATTACTCAAGTGATTCCGGGAACACCGGCATTCATGTTATTATTCTGATCTTTCATTACACAGTCTTCTTAAACCAACCATGTGTTTTTAAATGCAAACGTAAAACAAATGAAAGAAGTGTCCGTGTGCTCCTTTTTCTATTTTTGCACTTTTTCTTTACATAATCTGACGCCAAGCTCTTACCTCTATTTCGTTGCTCATTCTTGAATTTTCTTTTCATTTATAGACATGTCATCCCCACAAACCCATACCGCCCAGTCTGCTTGTTCTCGCTCTTTATCTCTTTTGCTTGCTTGCTCTCTCTACCGTTCTATTATTATTTTTTCCGACTATTCCGTTAGTTTCTACTCAATCGCCACTTTACGTATCCTTGCATATCCTTCAGATTACTACCACTTTCAAAGTGTCGTGCCGTCATTGCGCTCAAAATGTGAATCATCTGAAATATTTATGCGGTTTTTTTCATGTTGGCGCCGCTTTGCTATTAAAATTGTTCGCATTGTCTCTAGCCGAAGGAACTATATTTGTTGTTTTTGTTGTTGAACCATTTCATTAGTAACTCATACCTCAGAGGTAATGGTTAGTGGGATTTAGCTATGTACTTAGTTTGCCTTGTTTTAAGCATTATTTGTGCATGCATTTAAAGTTATTTCTTTTTTATTTTCGAACTTTGTGAATATGACTAATCTTAATATTCGAAGGATTGAAAAATCTGTATAACTAAGCGGCATATTTGTTCGCATTTCTCAATTATATAATTTTAAAAAATTTCCCTTTTCGAATTCTGACAATGAGATGAGATATACTTATCTTGGAATAGTATTTCGAGATATAAAAAAAAACAAGTAAATATATGTTGAAACTTTAGTTACGACTCCAGTACTTTATTTCCCTATCGGACTAAACAATTCTTTAAATGAAACTCATTTGGCCGCCCTTGAATTACAATTTTAAGGCCGCGTAACATTTTTTCAACATTACATACATTGGACGAAAAGAAGAAGATCGAGAAGGTCGATCAAAAATCTGTGTCCGATGAGCGAATCCTCATATTAAACAAAAGTGACATCATCATTTACTTCAACAGATCAAAAATTGTATTATAGGTCGAGTTCTAATAAGAAATACCCTGCAACTAATCCTAGAAGAGCAAACAATTTGGATTTTTTTGATTATTTTGAGCTTAGAGCGTTCCATGATTGCTATATTCATTCCATATTAATCGAACTTTAAAGTGTTTTTTTTTTTTAAATTATGGGTGTGCAACCTCATTCCGATCCAATGAATTATCTTTTTCATCTAAATTTTGCTCAAATAAATCATTATAAGCATCCAAATTGATTATTATTATTTTAAAGGCTATGAAATTCATCACTATCTAAAACATATTTTGTACATCCTCTTGCCAAATCAGAACAGCTCTAGACTGTTTATAGATTTCATCACTCCAGTGGAATTAGAAACCCGGAACCTGGGTACTTAATTCTGCGTCTTATCACTGCAGAGTAAGTACACAGCATATGCTCTGCTTCTTCCAAGTCCTCTTGATATTGTTGTTTACCGGGCTCAGCTTTTTGGATAGTATTTAAGTACCTATGTAGTGTCCTGACATTTAGGGTATTCCCTAAAACGTGTAAAAGCATCTAAAACCTCGTAAACTCGTAAAACTGTCAAAGTTCGTATTGATTTTGTCAACTACATATTATGAGTTTGCGGGGTTCTCGAGCCTTTTACACGTTTTAATGGATACCCTCATCATTTCAGTGTAGATTTTTATATTTTTTCTGCTGATGTTTAAAATTGCTCCCACCATAGATAAATCTTTTTGTCCGCTGAAGGCAGGAACTTTTCTTGGGCTCCTCACTAGTTGATAAGGCAATTTTCCTCCCATTTCCGAATTAAGTTATTTTTAAAAGTGTTGTTCACTTCGCAGAAGGGTTCTGGAAGTATATTATGCCCCTCTCTTAGCCTAAGTAAGGTAAGTTTAGGGTGGCAGCAATAATGCAACATATATACCGCAAGGGTCCATAGTGATACCACAAACTCTCTTATTAAAGTCTGTTCATAAACTCTGGTCTTTTCAATTGGATGTTTGTCCAAACTGAAGGATCCTGTCAGTACAGTAAATCTTTTAATGTCACTTAGGTGAATTTTTGTTCCTTTAAAGAACTGGAAAACGGCTGACCAACGCATTTTAGTCTAGTTCTTGCCAATGCGGGGCAGGACCTGCGTTTTCATTGCCTTCATAAGCCTCGTGTCTTGGTTTCCAAATTAAAGTCAAATAATTTCTCCTTGATAAGGATTAGAGAAATTGACTTCAGCAATGTTGTAGCTATTGAATAGAAGAAAAAAAATGCCGAACAAACTTAGCCGAAAAAAAATTCATCTAGTGCCCCAAAATCGCAAAAATGACCATTATGTATGGAACTCGATTTCTTTTGCATGGCCACCACGGGCACGCTTGCAGAAGTTCAGACGCTGAACCCAATTTTCGACGATTTTCAAGCATAAATCGGCCGATACTGCTGCAATTTCACGATCGATAGTCGTACGAAGTTCATCAATTGTCGCTGGCTTGTTGGCATAGACCATAGACTTGACGTAGCCCCACAGGAAAAAGTATAACGAAGTCAAATCGCATTACCAATCAACTGGGCCATTTCGTGAGATAACACGGTCAACAAACTTGGTTTTCAATAAATTGATTGTGACATTCGCTGCGTGGCTTGTGGCGCCGTCCTGTTGAAACCACATATTGTCCAAGTCCATATCATTCAATTCGGGCCAAAAATATTCAGTTATCATTGAACGGTAGCGATTCCCATTCACAGTAACGTGCCGGTCTTGATCATCACGGAAGAAGTACGGCCCAATGACGCCGCCGGCCCATAAACCGCACCAAACCGTAATTTTTTCGGGATGCAATGGTCACTCATGGAGTACATGTGGATTGCTGCCTGACTAATAACGCATATTTTGCTTATTGACGAAGCCATTCAGCCAGAAATGAGCCTCATCGCTGAAGATGGTTTTTCGATGAAAATCCGAATCATTTTCAAGTTGTTGCTCAGCCCAATTCTCGAACATACAACGCTTCTGGTGGTCAAGCAGCTTCAGTTCTTGCGTCAATTTGATCTTGTAAAGATGTAGGCCAAGATCTTCTCGCAAAATTCGCCACAACGACGTCACAGAGATGTCCAACGCTTGAGAACGACGTGTGAGAGACACATTTCGGCTTTCTTGAACTGAAGTCTCAGCGGCAGCAATATATATTCTCGACACTACGGGCACTTCTTTGTCTCACTGGTACGGGAAAATTTTGTACTGTGCCTGTGGATTCAAATTTTTCCACTAGACGCTCAATTGTTGATCTGGTAGGACGATTATGACGACCATAAATTGGACGTAGCTCTCTTAAAGTTGAGGCCACTGACTCCGAATTTCGGTAATGAATTTTAATAATTTTTACTCATTGTTGGCTCGTATATCTTTCCATGATGAAATGGCAAACCTTACTCAAGAGAAATGTCAAAAGAGCGGAAAAAAATATGGCGTCGTTTGCTTTCCCTATCGGTCTACTTTTGTAGCGTCCCTATTGAAAAACCCTTTATTATGCAATATTCTTGTACATACAAGTTTTTATTAAAATAAATTGTTATATTCTTCCGTATCTCCTAGGAGAGCATAAGAACAAATTGCTTATATGGGAAGTGCCACGCCCTCATCTCCGAGCTAACTTAGATTTTGTGTAGAGCTTGCATTTACTGTTTTGAGTGTTTGAGTAAAATTCGGTTAGGTTTTCTTAAAAGAATCTTTCAATATAGCATTTTTAAACTTTTGCTTATATGGGAGGTGCCACACCCCCTAGTCATACTTCGCCTCCTTTTTGCTCAGAGTTTGCAATTAATGTTCTTAGTGTTTGAGTGAAATTAAGTTGGATTATCTCATAAAACACTTTCAGTATATCATTTCGAACTTTTCCTTATATGGGAGGTGCCACGCTCTCTTGTCCGAGTTCACCTAGTTTTTTCTCAGAGCTTGCGTTGATGATTTTAGTATTTGAGCGCAATTTGGTTGGGTTATCTCAAAAAGCGCTTTCAGTACATTTTGAAAATTTTGCTTATATGGGAGGTGACACGTCCTCTAGTCCGAATTCTCCTAGTTTTTGCGCAGAGCTTGCACTTACTATCCCTAGTATTTATGTGTTATTGCAAGTAATACTCTTATTATTGCATTTTGAATATATTTTTTGTATGGGCAGTAGGCGTGTCCGTTGACCGATTTCGCTCATTTTTAATCCCCCGAGCTAGCTTTCCACACCCAGCCAGCCAGACAAGCGGACATGGCTATATCAACTCAGGAGGCTGATCAAGAATATATATACCTTTCCATACCTGCCACGCCTCCTTCTCTGCGTTACAAACGGAATTACAAAGTGAATATACCCTGGGTGTAGGGTATAAAAATGTCACTGAGAAAACAGAAAGTTTTCTGACTGCGTGTGGCTTAAAAAACCCAATATTAACTAAGTTATTTTTAGGAGATATTGAATTGTAGGTTTTTAATTAACAAAGAGACTGATAAAACCGAATCGGTAATATCGAAAAATTTCCGACATGAGCACTTTTCTAAATTCGTAATTCAATTCTTAAATAAATAAAACATAAGTATGTAAAACGTAAGATGGTATTTTTACTTTTTATTGAAAAATGAGTTTTTGAATTCCAACCGTTCCCAAATATTTCACGATAAAAGCTATTTTAATTTCAAAATCAAGATCTCTTTTAGTTCTATATTATAGATTTCTAAAAAAAAAAGATAGAATTATACACACCAAAGTTAAGTAAACATTGGTTTTTATGCCCATCTTATTTACTTTACCATTACATTCGAAAACTCTTGACTTTCTACTACGATACTTACCGGCTTTCCATAGAAAAAGAAAAGAAAAAATATCTTTCGAAATACAATTTCTCAACAGACATATAGAAAAAGAAATGCAAAGTGTGGGGTATTTTTAAGAAATCGACCGACCACCACCTACCCCATGTATATGCCTCCTGTATTGCTGACTTGCGCGCTCTTTCGAACAATTAGAGCGCATGTCAAGCGATGTATAAGAATTTTTCGAATATAAGTAAAATAGAACTCAACATTGCCATGTAGAAAAAATTGCAAAGCAATTAAATTTAAAACCTTAAAAGTTTTAAAAAATCATTGATATAATTCGAACATTGGGCATTACTTCGAAAAAAATTTAATTCAATTTGATTTTGTTGAAATGAAACCTCTGTTTTTTTCGCACTTTGTATTCAAAAAAAATATGCGAACTGTCGAAATTCGAACATTTTTCCTCTCTTTCTCACATCGCACACATATCCTTTGCACTTTGCACAACAAAATAACTCTGGGGCCGAGTAAGAAAGCGTACGATGGGGATGATAACGGTAGCTGTGGCGGCGACATAACGTTCGTTGTTGTCCTTTGACAACTAACTGGTCTCTATTTCGCCTGAGACTAAATTACTTTGGACGGCTGCTTCGCTTCGCTTGCTTGTTGGTAAAAAATTCACGACGGTATAATTTAGTTTATCTTTGTCGTTCGTAGCGGTCGTTTTAGACGTTTGTCACGTTTGATCGCAACAACATACACAACAAAATCTATCAGAGTTTGTGTGTTTAGTCCTTTATTCTTGTCAATATTGAAAAATCAAAATTGGCTCTTGTTTTCACCAATTAATTGTGTGTAAAAAGAAGAACTGTCAAAAAAGAAAAGGAGTAAAGGAAGAAAGAACAACAAAAAAAAAACAGCAAAGTAAAAGTAAAACGTAAAAGACTGTCATAGCCGTCGTCAGCAGTAGTATAAAGAAAAATAAAAAAAAACCATCCAAGTTTCTACACTCAGCAAAAATACTCGAAAAACGAAAGGATATTTATTTCTTATATATCCTTTGGAATTTTGTGCAATAACTTACACGAAATAAGAAAAAAGTTTTGACAACGCGTTTTGTTCGTCGATTGTGGAATTTTGTATGTAAATTTTGTGTGAACCGGCACCGCCCCAAACGCGTAGTAGAGACAACCTTAAAAAAACCCACACTAAATTGTGCACTATCAATAATTTTCTACAAAACACTTAATAAAATTTGGTAAACATATCCTTTGACATACGACATAACGGTACGAGATTAGTTACAGTGTGAAAAATTTAAAAACAAAATCTTTGCGCAACCAACAGCCAGCTGCTGACTTCAGAATAAATACGTATCATCCATCTACCATTCGTTGGAGCATCAGCTTGAAAATACATCAATAAATTTTCTTCAAGTGTAGTCGTTAAATCAATAAATTTTGTCAACATGCTGATTGGATTAGTGCGGGATTCTGTCATGCAGTGCTTCTGCCATACGTGCCGGGCACCAATTTTGCCAGCTGGTAAGATTTCCTCTTTTTTCATTCTTTGCTCCATATCAACCATTGTCCATTGAATAAAAACCATTCCTGAATTAAAAGCTGTTAAGAATGCAAAAAAAAAACCATTATTAAGTTACAAGGGCGGATATAACAAAACATTTTTAATGAACTTAATATGGGGTAGAAGGGGATTTGTAAAAGCTGAATCGATGTATAAATTTATTCTGAATGTTTATGCATAAAACATTTTTGTGTTGTAAAATGAAACTGTGTTCTTGTTGAAAATCCCCCCACCAAAAAAATAATATTGGCATTGTTTTGGGGAAAAGTTACTTTTCTAGAAATTATGTTAGAATTTTGAGAATTTCTTAAAACTAGACTTTGCCTTGTAATAGAAAGTTAGACCATTTTGATTTGACTTTAAAAAGATCACCCAACTGCTAACTTAAGTAAACAAATTCTCATGAGTAATCATGTCTGTGTATTTTCTCTTTTAGAGCGTTTCAAAGCTGACTTAAAACTGGTCATATTATCGTTCCTTTGTGTTAACCCTATCTACTAAATTTCATTAAAATCTATGCTGCGGCTTAGCCGCGAGACCATTTTTTCATTAGAGGCGTGGCACTGCCTACTTCAAAACATAATGGTCATATTATCGTTGGTTAGTGTTAACCGCATCTCCATACCGAAATTCATAAAAATCGAGAGTGTTTTTCCTATTTAATGGGCGTGGCACCGCCTACTTAAAAAAAGAAACCTTATGCACTGCTCTTTTTCACAACCTTTCCAACAAAGAAAGAATGAAGTGAATATAATGAGATTTAGGTATGGAAACAAGGATTGAACCGATTTTTGGCAAAATTGAGTTATATAATGCGTCGTACTACGTAGTCCACGCTTCACAGTATTTCTATTTCGTACGGTTTCTAGTGTAATTATTGGGTGTACAACCTAAAAATCGGAATTTGACGGTGGATGTCCGTACTAACAAATATCGTGAAAGCTCGAACTTTATATATATGTCATTTTGAAGGTATATTTGACAGCTGTCAAAATCAGTCAACAAAACAATTTTATCTTGTGTGCATCATTATTATTTTTCACGATGAATAACTTCGAAAATTCGAGAAAAAGACAGCATTTGCGGGAGGTTCTGTTGGGTCATTTTTTTGCAAAGAAAACTGCTGCGGAAAGTCATAGTTTGCTTGTAGAAGTTTATGGCAACGATGATTTAGGAAAAACACAGTGTTTTGAATGGTTTAAACGCTTCAAAAGTGCCGATTTTGACATCAAAGACAAAGAACGCCCAGGACAGCCAAAAAAGTATGAAGACAAAGAATTAAAGAAGCTACTCGATGAGGATTCGTGTCAAACACAAGACGAGCTTGCCAAATCGTTGGGAGGTAATTGGGTCCCCTATGAGTTGAAGCCGAGAGACGTTGAACGGCGCTTCTGTATGTCTGAAATGCTGCTTGAGCGCCATAAAAACAAATCATTTTTGCATCGGATTGTGACTGGGGATGAAAAATGGATCCATTATGACAATCCCAAGCGCAAATAGTCATACGTGAAGCCCGGCCAACCAGCCAAATCAACCTCGAAGCCAAATATCCATGGCGCCAAGGTTATGCTGTGTATTTGGTGGGA
The DNA here is from genome assembly GCA_951812925.1 of Calliopum simillimum. Taxonomy (NCBI): domain Eukaryota; kingdom Metazoa; phylum Arthropoda; class Insecta; order Diptera; family Lauxaniidae; genus Calliopum; species Calliopum simillimum. The sequence goes on along the minus strand of OX638369.1, from coordinate 87,351,895 downwards.
TCAGAAGGGGCCGTTATATTATGAGTTGTTGAAATCGGGCCAGACAATCACAGGTGACCTGTACCGAACACAACTAATACGTTTGAAGCGTGCCATCATCGAAAAACGCCCGGAAAATGCGATCAGACACGAAGCAATAATTTTTCATCATGACAACGCTCGGCCGCATGTTGCAAGACCCGTGAAAAACTATTTGGAAAATAGTGGATGGGAAGTTTTGGCTCACCCGCCTTATAGTCCGGAGCTTGCTCCGTCTGACTTTCATTTATTTCGCTCGATGCAAAAAGCCCTCACCGGAATACGCTTCACATCAGAGCAAGGCATCCGAAATTGGATAGATTCATTTTTGGCCGCCAAGCCGGCGCAACTTTTTTGGGATGGAATTCATAAATTGCCTGAAAGATGGGGAAATGTTGTAGCTTCCAATGGACAATACTTTGAACAAAATATATTGTAACATTTTTCCACAATAAAGCATCAAATTTCGCTAAAAACTTCCGGTTTTTAAGTTGTACACCCAATAATAAAATATTCAATTAATATAAAGTTAAGTTCACAAAGCGTTCTTACAAATATTTTCATAGAAATAACATTATTGAAAGATTCATCAACATTTTGCTCAAAATATTTATTTAAGCAATGTTTATTTAAAATCTACGGTGCTTAACAGAGTTTAATCTTAGTGTTTAGTCCAACATTTTTTCAATTTTTGTATTCCTTTTAAATAATAGGTTTTCTCAAAGCTCTCAAGGTCAGTAATGACCTCTGAACTCGACCCAAATCTCTTAACCACCCAGCCAGTTCGTAGCTCAATTTATGGGTTTTTTCCATGGTGATTACAAATGTTTGGACACGTTCATGGTCTTAAGGAAACAGCACTTTTTTCTTCAGCAAATGCGGTTGATTCTGCTTCAAATTGGGCGGTGATCATTCTACCCTTTTAAGGTAATCGATGTGAATTCCACTGCCTGCATCCCAAAAAACAGTGGCCATGATCTTGTTGGCCAACCGACCTTCTTTGGTGGTGCACGTTCTCTCGCAGAAACTCACTATACTGAACGGTTCTTGGTCTCTGGTGTCCGGTAACGAATCGGCACAAAAACTCTTCTTTGAAGCCGTCAAAAGATTGCTCTTATGATCGAGTGCGAGCAATCGCGGCACCCATCTTGCGGATAGCTTTTTTATGTCCAAATATTCATGTAAACTGTGACGTACCCGCTCAGTTGAGATGCCTACAGACTAAGATACCTCACGCACTTTCATTCTCGAATTGACCAACACAAGTGCATCATTTTTGATGTCATCGAATCCAAAACATTTTTGATTGCTGTACCTGAAGGTATTTGATGTTACTAGTTTGACTCCAGGTCGGATTTTATAATACTGCATATATTTGGGCTTAAAATTGCCACAGCTATATTACATAAACTGTTTAGATTATATTTTCGTGTCTTCAAAAAAGTTATAGCTATAGGCTCAGGGAAAGAAAGTGTTCAACAAACTGACAAGAAAAATTTTGGTCTTGGGCCTCAAAATCACAAAAACTCCTTGAAAGGTATACCACTTTTGGTCAAAGCTACCAAATCGTTCCGTATTTTGCCCCAAACAATGCTCTCTACTCCAGAGAGTTGTTCAGTTTAGTCTTGGCTATAATTTTGTTTTAATTGCAAACCACTCCTTAACCTTTGAAATTGATGGTCCAGACTGCCATAGTATTTTTAAAGCCTTTTTTTGGTTTCGGGGATTGTGTTTTTTTTATACAGCACGTAGGATTCACATTTTTCCCTTTATGTTATAATTTACAAGGTTGCCTGTTTCAATGGCTGTCAAACATAAATTAAATAACGCAGCTCAAAATTTCACAATGGTCTGTTAATAGATGACAGTTGAAGTTTAAATTTTACATGGGGATACATTATAAAAATATGTCTCATGAACACAAATCGTCTGCCGAAAATTTTTCTGCCCCGTTTGATGCATCTGCACTGTCCAGAATATATCAAAATTTAATACCTTTTTAGAAAAAAATTAACCTATTTCATCTATTGGGGTCGCCATATGCTGAAGTCTGGAGAGAAGTGCAAGCCTTAGCTTTTGAGCGTTACGATTAAATTTTAAAATGCTAATTTAATCGTCTCCAAAATTCTTAAAATCAAATTGACGATTTCAAATGATCCCAAATTGTAATAGATTACAACAGTCGATGCCGTAAAATGACCTACCTAATGCCAAATGTGCCACTTGGAAACAAATTTACTAGCTACCGACTTTATCCATCTGGAAATCTACAACAAATTTCTATAGTTAGCTCCTATTCAGTTAAAACAATCTTTTAAACTAAGGGCAGTTTCAGAAAAAACAGAATTACAGAAAGAATCTCTTTATTGTACGAAAGTAAGTTAACATATTGCCGTTTACTAATAAATAATAAAGTACAAAAATATCTTTTCTATTAAAAGCAGTAATTGGCTCAAAAAAGAGCCCCGAGGCTCCCCTTTTTCATTTCTAAAAATTTGGTTTTTGCAGTGTGCTGCGGAATCAAGTGATTTTCACTTCACCTCTTTTTTTAATTATGGGATCTAATGGACACGGATTTTCGAAAGAGTAAGGATTGCAAAAAATTAACAAGATTTACGAAATAATTGAAAAAGATAATAATGTCGACATAACAAATGCACAAGACATATTCTTAAAATATTTGGCTCCTAAAAAGTCTCAAACGAACTATTTTGTTTTAATCCAATAATATTAGACTCCAAAGGGATTAAAACAAAAAAAAAAAAAAAAAAAAACCAGATACTTCACTTTACTCATGTGAAATTGGCTCCGTGATTTTCGAAAACCGGAAATTTTTTTAGAGTTCTGGGTTCGTTGAGCTCACAGGAAAGAATTTTTGAGTTCTTTATACTTTTTTTTTATTTTTTTTTTTTTGGTGAAAGTTTTTTTTAAAAAGGTTTTTAACAAAAAAAAAGTTTTGATTGCAGATCTGGATAGTGCTCGAAGAGTTGTAAAAAAATCATCGTTACATTTTTCCGAAATATTTGTACTTTTCATTTTAATCGAAAAATCAAAAAAACTTCGGTTTTTTTCTAAGTATCCGAAAATTCAAATTTTATTCTAGAGGAGTTTTGATTGGAGCTTTAGGTTGCGCTCGAAGAGTTCTAAAGAAAATATTAAGTAAAATTTTTGCAAAATATTTGTACTTTTCATTTTAATCAAAAAATTAGAAAAAATTTTCGGTCTTTAACTAAGTATCCGAAAAAGACTATTCGTAGAGGAGATCTGATTGGAATTCCGGATAGTGCTCAAAGAGTTCTAAAGAAAATCCTAGTAACATTTTTCCGAAATATTTGTACTTTTAATTTTAATCGAAAAATCAAAAAAAATTTCGGTTTTTTTCAAAGTATCCGAAAATTTAAATTTTATCCCAGAGGAGTTCTGATTGGAGCTTAAGGTTGCGCTCGAAGAGTTCTAAAGAAAATATTAAGTAAAATTTTTGCAAAATATTTGTACTTTTCATTTTAATCAAAAAATTAGAAAAAATTTTCGGTCTTTAACTAAGTATCCGAAAAGGACTATTCGTAGAGGAGATCTGATTGGAATTCCGGATAGTGCTCAAAGAGTTCTAAAGAAAATCCTAGTAACATTTTTCCGAAATATTTGTACTTTTAATTTTAATCGAAAAATCAAAAAAAAAATTTGGTTTTTTTCAAAGTATCCGAAAATTAAAATTTTATCCCAGAGGAGTTCTGATTGGAGCTTTAGGTTGCGCTCGAAGAGTTCTAAAGAAAATATTAAGTAAAATTTTTCCAAAATATTTGTACTTTTCATTTTAATCAAAAAATTAGAAAAAATTTTCGGTCTTTAACTAAGTATCCGAAAAGACTATTTGTAGAGGAGTTCTGATTGGAATTCCGGAAAGATTAAAATGAAAAGTACAAATATTTCGGAAAATGTTACTGGGATTTTCTTTAGGAAAGTAAGTTTTTGGCCTGCATCTCGCTAATGATTACATCTACAGAAAAATGTTGGTTCACAGTTTTGTAGATTTTCCAAACGCGAAAAGTCATAGTAAGTTTTGTTTTCGTATGACTTAAATTTTAAGAGTAATAGTCCAGTGCGTTAAGACTTTTTGATTTAACAAAATACTGATTTTCGCGACTTTTGAGGGTGAAATTCGTTTCAAAAAGCCAAAATAGCGCGATACTACCTAGTTAAAAAAAGTAAAGAATCTTAAATTTTTGGACATAAAGGAAGCCTTATTTCACTGGACTGTTTTATTGTTGCTAAATTTTGTAAATACAAAAATCATTGGAAATCTATGCATTTACTTTATTTGCATAGTAAACATGTTGGTCAAACATACGAGTATTTACCGACCATTCAACTATTTAGCAATGAATAAAAATCAGATATGGCTGAAAGCATTATTTTCGACCCAGTAATACATCCACCAAATGAAAGCAAATCAACAATGAACAAAACAGGCAAGTAATTCAAATGTCAATAAACATTGTATCATCAATAGAAGCATTGATGTATGTATGTACGAATAGTTGCTGTCGTAATTCTATATATGTACATAACTTTCATACAAATCAAGTTAACGGAAATGGTATCATCATATCCATTATATAGTCAAGTTTAAGAAATTGTACAGAAACAAAATCATAACAAAAATACGCTGTAATGAAGTCGAAATGTTGCTGATGATGATGATGTTTACATGAATACGATGATAATAATTTTCTTCAAAGCGTAGAATGTGACAAATGCCCTAAAGAAATTTTGGACTTCATTCTTTTGTCCCTCAGTTGACAATCACTAAATAAAATACTGCGTTTCATTTCTATTTCCGCCGCTTATCCTTTGTAATTTATTTTGTGGTTTCCATAATACACTTGAAATGAAGGCCGCTGGTCATTTTCTCTATGAATGTGGGTGGAGTGCAAAGAAAGTACACATTTCAAAAGCATTTACAAGTTTTTGCACGTTTTTCCGCATTCAAGTGTTTGTTTATTTATGGGTTTCACTGTTTATTAAAGTTTATATCAAAAATATCATACAATTTCGGAATACGCCAGTTTTGGGGAATTTTTCAGAATAAACGTACTGCTATTTAAAAATACTAAAAAGTTTTCTGGTAAATGCATTAAAAATTTATCAATCTCAACTACTACTTCATTCTGAATAATATTTTATTTAAAAAAAAAACACATGACGTAAAGTCCAAAAAAGCCGGCAATATGAAAAGCACATTTTTATATAAAAAAAAAAAAAAAAAAAATCCACTTCAATTCATTCGCATGTCATGACTCCATTGTTTACTGTATGACTCATAGCATTGGCGCCACCAGTCGCCACGTTGACAGGCCATAAAAATGATTTTGTGTTGCCTGCTTTTTGGCGCTTGGTCTGGGGAATACAACGGATTAAGTTTAAATTAGCAAGTAAAAGCACATATGCATTAATATCAATTTTAATGGCACAAAATAATTGTTAAATCGACGTAAATTGTACAATAATAAAAAATTTGTTATTTCTTTTGAACTATTGTATCATTTTTTGTAAAAAAAATTGCAAGTAAAGAATGTTTTACTTAACCATGTTAGCATAAATGGAATATTCTTTATTGCATGATTAACATGTAAACAAGCCAAAAGTTTATGCCAGTTTGACCATGAATTGTTTTATACTTAATATACTTAGGCGATTTTTATAGTTTCATTAGAGATTTTATCTTCAAGAGCCGTTGACACGCAACTTTATTCTATTTTATTTAGCTGCATCACCAAATGCTTCCGCACCAAGCTAAATGATTTTAATCAAATATTTCCTCGTAAACTTTCGAAATAGTTAATTGTACATATCGACACCACCTTCGCTGGAACGGCCATTTAAATTTCAACCAAAAACATTTTGCTTAAAAGGCAATTAATTATATTCCTTAGGGTGTATTATTTGTTGGGATCGATTAAAAAATAGCTAAGTTTTTCTGAACTAAAAATTTATAAATTTTCAAGTTTTATAACTTTAGCTTTTAGGCTATTTTCTCTATACAGATCTTGTCATATCTAGAAAATCTGTTTTTTTTTTTTTACGATTACGGCAACACTACAATAGCCCAAAAATATTTTGTAAGCTCTACACGCTCAAAGTAATCGAAATAAATTTGAGTTGTTTGAATCACAAATTTTGCTGTAAAACAGTGATTATGCGAAGTTGATGTCAAAATACTTATGTCACGATAAAATTCGTTGTTTGCTTGTAAACGGTAAACGACAAAATATTTGGTTTTCAAATAGCTGTAAATACGTTCTTTCACCGTTATTTGACAGTTCTAAGCAAAGATAGTCAGAAATTGATTTTGTCAAAATAATTATGCCGACACAAGTGTATATCAAAGTTCAAAGTTTGGCAATTTTTACAGAGCTTTTCTGGTATAAAAATCGACTTATGATAGAAAAGACTTTAAATCTGTTAAGAAAATTTATTTTACATTCTACGTGTACCGGACATAAAACAAATGTTGATGCATCCGTTTGCAGTAATATTTGACTATGTTATACCTTTATATACCCTGGATCCAGATACAACATTTTTTTTCAAATATAAGGCTTCAAAATTTTGACTGACCGGCGGATACGTACTACTTTGAATCCCGTTATCCAGCTAAAAAAAGTTAAAATCAAATGAATAAAGTAGCCAAATTTATACTTCATTTAATGAGCTTTTAACGGCATTTTTGGATTTTAAAAAAAAATTAGTTTCTTATAAAAAAAGGTGGACCTTAATTTTTGAAAATTAATTTTAACAAAGTTAGTCCCTTTTAATTTTGTTTATTTTTTTTCTAAAAATAAGCAATAGTGAACAGATAGTTCTTGCCAAATTTCATAGTGGGTTTGGAAATCGTTTAGGAGCTAGACCAGTTATGATACAATCATTTCGTCAGTACGATTTGAAACTATCTGGTGTAGCTCTTAAAGGACTTCCACGCCCGCTATGAAATTTGGCAAGAATTTGGGTTTCGAGAAATCCGCGTATGAAAATTTTGCACAAAAGGACCCAATTTTTTAATTCCATTCAGTTCTTTGAGTTTCTTCAACATTCTGCTTCTGTGAAATAATTTTGACTTTATCTAACTGATTGAATGATCACGGCTACTGAAAGTACTGGAAAGTTTTAATAAAGATAATTAATTTCTACATATTAACGAAATGTTGCTCATACGAGATGTTGTACGTGATTAAATACGAAATAATTTTGAATTTGCTATAAATCTGGCAAATATTCCAATAAATTGACTATTTTTTCACCACTTTCAAGATAAAATCTTATCTTTATAGAAAAACCGTCAAGTTTTACATACTAGAAGTTCTCCCTGGAATGGATCAAATTAACATACAAATAATTTTACAACTCGAATATCTTGAAAACCAAAGCTCAATCGTTAAAATACTTAAAATAGGAGCAACTATGTAATGTATAGGTATAGATATTTCTTGGGTTTAATTGCTAGCCTTAACGACATCAACTAATTGGGCCAAAAGTTTCAGAAAAAGTATTGTCTAGAAGTTGATACGCCTTTTGAAAGCTCAACACTGCAGTGTTCAGATTGGGGTTTTTTTTTTTTTTTTGAGACACTAATAAAAAAGTCAAATTTTGCGTATCACTGTTATTACAAATTTTGCATTTTCCCTCATATGCTGCAATTTACTTAAATGTTATTTGTTTTCATTTTGTTGATGGGGTAACAAATAAATTTGTTTGCTTTCAACAAAACATCGTAAAAGTAATTTTCCTTTTTCATCATGCACACATTATTAAATCTGTTTTCTATCACATTTACATTTTCTTGGGTTGTTGGCTGCTGCTTCATACTTTTTGCCATCATCATTTTCATATAGTTGTCGTTGTCGTTGTCGTCTTTATCGTCGTATTGTGTATAAATTTCTCCTTGACCTTTGTGTTCTCCTCTCCTCTTTGCTGCATTTCACATGTGGTAATTGGTAATTGATTTTCCTTTTCATATCTCTCATTTTCTTTTAGTTTTGCCTTTTTTTATGTAATTTTCTTTTATGATATCTCTGTGGAAATACTTTTCCAATTGCTGCTGACGCCTGTTTGCATTTTCTTTATATACACTTAACACATACACAAACAGTTTGAATAAAAACATTCACACACACTTTTATAAAAATTGTCAAGGTTAATCAGAGCATACATATGTGCTATGGACCTTGTTCATTCCTAATGGGCGACTTTACAAAAAAAAAGCTGTAGCTAGACTAGAAAAAAATAGAAAAAAATAGAAAAAAAGTCTTCTTCCGATGCCGAAAATGGTTGAAATAGATTAAAGTTGACAAATAATACACATAAAAAAATTGAAAAATCACATAGAAATTGTAATTTAGCTTTCCATACTGAATTTCAAAATATCCCTTGATAAACGCATGACATGGCAAAGGATTTTTGCACTTAAATAATTTTAAAATTTACTGTTTAAATAAGCCATCTAGCATTTTTTTATTTGGTCTACTAAGTATAAACTATCTTTTGGGACACCCTGTATAAAAATTAAAGTTTGTCCGTGTCTCGAAAACCTCTTGACCAATATTGATGAAATTTTCATAGTAGTTATGTTAAAATATATCAGGCAAAGTTTATAGGCTAGAAAAATGGGCGGTGCCACACCCCTAGGCATGTATTGTAAATAAGAGCAAATTAAAGAATCATTTTTGTGTTTTCGTAGTCTCCCTGCAGTTAAATTTGGATCTAGTTCCAAAGGGTGACTAGTTCCGCAACTGTTCAATAAGATACTAGCGTTGTTCTAGTTCCCACGTAGTGCACAGATCGTCAGTTGACAGAAAAAATACAAAGTTTTCATGTTTTTCTTTGTCTTTGTTTGCTCTTTTATTAACTGAGAAGTGCCGCTGATTGAGAAAATATAGTATAGTGAGAAAGTAATATGTACGAACAGTCACGTTTTTTAGTATTCCGTTTTGTTAATAAATTTTCATGGAAATATGTTACTTTAAAGCAAAAAAATTGTTTTATATCAGAACCGACGCACTGTTTCACATCTACATATCGATACATCCAACGTAAAAGTTGGTAACTCGAAAATCGTAGTTTTGAGTAATGAGCATTTTTGTATTTTAACTTTTTTTTTTTTTTGTTTGAAAACCTATGTAAAATAAATTTAGGTTGTGACTTCAAAAATAGCGCCCAAACCTTCAAATTTCAAGCTAGAGGTACCAAAATTTGACACAAGATGGAACCAAATGTGTAGATTTCGAAAAACGCTGTCGATGTTGGATGTATCGATATATTGGATTATCTGAAATTGTGTTAATTTATTGATTATTTGAAAAAATTGTAAATTTTTCATTCGCCATTTAAATTGCGCATCAGCTAATCCGTCATTGTTCGTTCATTCTTCTTCTAATTACAATACATTTCTCAATTTTAAGATACTCGTTCGCTAAATATTTAGATACTCGAAATCGAGTCTCGAAGCTGTCAAAATTTTCAACTGTCCCTCGACTGGTGAATAGGTAATGCAGAGGGAGACAATTGTCTCTCGCGTAGCGAAAAGGTAATGCAAAGAGAGACAATTGACGATTCGTTGGACGTCAACATTAAAAAATCGTCAGTCCATTATATGAAAATTCGTTAGTTGTGGAACTAGTACTAGTCCTGTTTGGAAGTAGTCAAAGACTAGTCATGCACTAGTCCGATTAACTGCAGGGCTGTAACCCTAAATCATTAGTCTAGGAATATAGAATTCAATTAATAGGTACACGAAAACTTAAATGTTTATTTGATTTACATTATGATTCTCAACATATTCAAATAAAACAGTACTTATTCATAATTTTATATTTTCAAAAATTCTTTTAAAAAAAGAGTAAATATTATTATTGTCCCTATTCAAGCATAAAACTTGTCAATTTTTCTATAGTTTTGAGTTATTATATTATAGACTTTAGAATGATAAATCCCATTGATCCATATCTCTGTTAAAAAATGATTTTTGCGTTGTCGAAAAATACAACATTATTTACCATCATTATGTGTACTCATATGGAACTCGAATTGACTTTTAAGTGTTATCTTTTTTATTAGCTATAACTGGCAAACTAGCCGCTGATGATGATGCTGCCTGCACAATATTTTCAATACCAATTCGCAATTGAGAAAAATTATCTTCCAATATTTGTGTCACGTGATTCAGTTCATTTTCCAGATTTTGAATGCTTTGAAATGATATGAAAACAAAAAAGTGAATTTAATAAACAGTTTTTAAATTTTTTTTCTATTCGAATTAAAAGTTCGATAGATAAAAACTTAAAGAAAAATAAAAATTTTCAAATTCATCAACTTTATATATTTGCGGTTTCTTATAAATTATCCTTAGGGTATAAGAGGACTGTCGTCAGTACATAGTTTTCATAGCAGTAAGAACAATTAGTCTATGTGCCAGGCGACATATTGTACTACTCATACATAACAGCTTATAACTTTAAGGATAGCTTAATTATACCTAGACCCCCAAATATCTCTTGGGAAACTTTCTGAATCGGGGGCTTTTCCTCTCCAGCTTTTCCAAAAGTGGTCATTTTAAAGTGGTGTACCAAATTTATTAATAACATATTGCTGTTTAATGAATTCAAAAGTCGACTTCGTGAAATATCCGAAAAAAAACTTGTCCGACAAAAATTTTGGTTCCATAAGGGGTGTCTACCAAACATGCCAAAAAAATGACTTAAAAAAATTTAGTAATAACAAGCTGATTTTTTCAATATCGTTTAAAAATAACGTGCAAAATAATATTTTTACATTGTCCGACAAAATATACTTGCCGATTTGTCCGTCCGACAGCGAAAATCGGCTTTTTGACGAGTAAGTGGAAATTTATTAATAACTGTCGGACAAAAAAAAAATTAGATTTGTGAAAGGCTTACATGCTTATTTGAATGTGTGTCCGACAAATATAATGCACCTAAATTGCAGTCCGACAAAAAATAGCAATTTTTTTTATTTATTAAATCTATCTATAGTTCAGATTTTACGCAAAGCTCAAATTTTATTAATAACCGTCGGACTATATACAAACATAATTTTTTAGATAATAATTCAATGTTTAATACTATTGTCGGACAAATCAAGTGGTGCGGGAGCGCCCCATGGCAAGTATAAGTCGATAAATATTTCAATATTTAGCGTTTTTCAAGCATAACAGAATTTAAGGTTTTTATAAATAAAGTTTAGAGTACAGGTAATCCTCGTTATAAGCGGAGGTGCGGTTCCTAGTACATGGATCATTATTCTTATGGAAATAAGAGTATACGTTTCCCCGTTCATAACAATTTCATGAATTTCATTAAGCAAAAATCATTTATTGCATCAATTTTTATTGAACAAATCAGTGATTTTTAATTATTTTTTTTTTTTTGTAGTTCTTAATAATTAAATTGTCAATAATTTATTTAATTTGTGTAGCAGTATTTACAACAATTTTGAATAAAAATTTTAGTTATAAAAAAAGTATTACATTTAAGGATATAATATACCTTTATAGATACGTATAAAATCAGTTATTTTTCGCATGAAATTAAAAAATTCGTATTTATATAACCGCGTTATTGGGAATTACGCGTGTAACGAGGACTACCGGTATTTAAGTAAGCAAATATATTAGGTCGGGTCAAATTATTTTGCGGCAAAGATTATAGCAACAAAACAATCTACAAAAAATTCTAAAAAACTTAGCCCAAGAAACCATGGGTCTAAAATCAATATCGAGCCGCCGTAAATTGCGTTGAAGTTTTGTATGTAGTACTTTAAAATTCAATAAAAAAACAAAAAATTCAAATACTTTGAATAATTTTATATGAAACAAGTAAAAAAAAATAGAATTTTTTATTTTTCTTATTGTATTTTAAAGTACTACATACAAAACTTCAACGCAATTTACGGCGGCTCGATATTGATTTTAGACCCATGGTTTCTTGGGCTAAGTTTTTTAGAATTTTCCATAGGTTTTTTTGTTGCTATACTCTTTGCAATTTTTTGCCTCCCGAACAAATTGGCCCTGCCATATATATATATATATATATATATATATATATATATATATATATATATTAGGGTGGGCCGATTTGAAAACTGATCTCGGCTACCCCCCTATGTGAAAGTTCACTCGATTCTATGAATATTTGCCCAAGGAACTATACCTCTGCGTTCAACTTTAGTTCGGCGCATTTTTGATCGAAAATTTCACTTTTTACTAATTTTTTTTTTATTTTCATACAAAATTTTTTAAATTTTTATAAAATCAAAAGTAATGTCATTACATGATTTGGTATTCTGTCAGTAATCAATTAAATTGGGTTCTGTTTACATAAAAAATTTACTTGATGGTGTGGAATTGATGCTATATATTTAAAAAAGTGATATGGGTCAAATAGTCGATTATTTTGACCGACATTCAAAATAAACGATTCATATTTTTGGATGCATTTTTCAAACAAAATACCAACCTAGGCTAAAAGTTCATTCAATTCCATGAACATTTGCCCACGAAACCGTACCTCTACGTTCAACTTTAGTTCGGCGCATTTTCGATTGAAAATTTTACCTTCATTTTTGTGCTTAATTTTCAAAATTCTTATAGAGCCAAAAGTAATATCATAATATGTTTTGGCTGGTATTCTGTCAGTAATCAATAAAATTGGGTTTTGTTTTTACGAAAAGTTTACTTGATAGCGTGGAATTGATTATATTTATTCCAAAAAATTATATCGGTCAAATTATGTAAATTTATTATAAACATTCATATTTTTACATGGATTTTTGGTATATTGTTCTGTTAAATTAAAAAAAGCGGCTAATTTATTTCCTAAAACTGCCACCACATGTTGCCCTGGAAAAAATTGAGTGTCAGATTTGGCATCCTAGCATCCAAAAACACTTGGGTTGGTGTTTCGATTGAAAAAATCCATGTAAAAATATGAATCGTTTTTAATAAATCGGTTATATTTATTTATATTTCAAACAATAAATGTCACACAGCACTTGGATCGCTTTTTTATTTAAATAAATCCATGAAAATATTTAAAAATTTATCGAAAAAATCCATGTAAAAATATAACTCGTTTATTTTGAAATCGGTTAGATGACCGATATAATTTTTTAAATAAATATAATCAATTCCACGCTATCAAGTAAACTTTTCGTAAAAACAAAACCCAATTTTATTTATTACTGACAGAATACCAGCCAAAACATATTATGATATTACTTTTGGCTCTATAAGAATTTTGAAAATCAAGCACAAAAATAAAGGTAAAATTTTCAATCGAAAATGCGCCGAACAAAAGTTGAGCGTAGAGGTACGGTTTCTTGGGCAAATGTTCATGGAATTGTATGAACTTTTAGCCTAGGTTGGTATTTTGTTTGAAAAAATGCATCCAAAAATATGAATCGTTTATTTTGAATGTCGGTCAAAATAATCGGCTATTTGACCCATATCCACACCATCAAGTGAACTTTTTATGTAAACAGAACCCAATTTAATTGATTACTGACAGGATACCAGCTAAATCATGTAATGACATTACTTTTGATTTTATAAAATTTTAAAAAATTTTGTATGAAAATAAAAAAAAAATTAGTAAAAAGTGAAATTTTCGATCAAAAATGCGCCGAACTAAAGTTGAACGCAGAGGTATAGTTCCTTGGGAAAATATTCATAGAATCGAATGAACTTTCACATAGGGGGGTAGCCGAGGTCGATAAAATTTCGTCCATACAATTTGGCCCACCCTAATATATATACATATATATTATATATTATATATATTATGTATATATATATTATTGTATATATTATGTTGCCTCAAAAAAAAAATATTTTACTTACATATTAGGGTGACACAAAAAAATTTGTATATATTGTATATATATATATATATATATATATTGTAATATATATATATATATATATATTGTAATATATATATATAATAGGGTGCAACGAAAAATTTTTCAAAAGTATAAAGGATATTAATAAATAAAAACGCATAGTTTTACAATTAAAAAAAAAAATACTCAATTTCAGTTTACCAAGGGTACGAAACGTGTCCGACTGAAAAATCGGAAAACGATTTTTGTCCGTCAATTCTACAATTGTATACTACGATTTTTAATAAAACAACTTAGAAAAAATCAGCTTGTTATTTATAAATAGGACGTCTACAACTTTAATGCTCATACATTCTATAAAAAAGTAATATCGACTGTCATTTGTCATTTTTACATAAAAGGCCCTATTTTTTTGTCGGACAACTTATTCATTAAGTTGTACTCTTCATTTAAAAACTAAAAATCATAAAAAAACATTGTTATTAATAAATTTCCACTAACTCGTGTAAAAGCCGATTTTCGCTGTCGGACGGAAAAACAGGCAAGTATATTTTGTCGGACAATGTAAAAATATTATTTTGCACGTTATTTTTAAACGATATTGAAAAAATCAGTTTGTTATTACTAAATTTTTTTAAGTCATTTTTTTGGCATGTTTAGTTTGGTAGACACCCCTTATGGAACCAAAATTTTTGTCGGACAAGTTTTTTTTCGGATATTTCACGAAGTCGACTTTTTAATTCATTAAACAGCAATATGTTATTAATAAAGTTGGTACACCACTTTAAATTGACCACTTTTGGAAAAGCTGGAGAGGAAAAGCCCCCGATTCAGAAAGTTTCCCAAGAGATATTTGGGGGTCTAGGTATAATTAAGCTATCCTTAAAGTTATAAGCTGTTATGTATGAGTAGTACAATATGTCGCCTGGCACCTAGACTAAATGTGATACATATATGTATATAGTCTCGGCACTCAGTTAAGTCACCCAATCTATTTTGGTAACTTGGCCAAGCATGCCGTGTTGTCAATTCTCCGGTAAAAAAGATTAACCTGGTCATATGACCAGCTGCTTTTCATTAATAACTTACCGTTGATTTAATCGCTTCAGGTCTTCTTCGTAATCCTCAGTATTTTGTTGTGTCCACCGCATCTGCTGCTGGTGGTGGTTATTATATATTGTATTACTTTGGGGATTGTGTTGTGTTGTCTGCGGACTGCGTGGTGTTGCCCCATTGTACTGTAGTGTTGTTAACTAAATAAAATAGAAAATCATTTGGTGACTTTTGACATTATGGACTGTGCGCAATAGTTTCAATGGAAAAATCTTGAAATAAAAATATCAATTAAAGCGCGAATTCGTACAAACATGCATTTATAAATACAATGTTTCTTTTTTGTCACATGTGTTTTTATTTTTTGAACCCAACCAGTAGTTATAATTAATAAAAATCCAATTAGTTCTTTAAGATTACTTTATTATCATTCAGCAAAATCACATTGGGATTGTTATTGGTAGAACATAAACACGTTATTGCTGTCAAAATTGCTTGCATTGACATTGATGGTGTCATTATACTGAGTGTATTGTCTTTTCAATTAAACATATAGTACATCACATCTATATGTTATGTAGATGGCACAAAACTTCAGGATTAACTTAATTATATACAGAAACCATCCGACCGAACTATTCAACATTGAGTTGTAAACATCACTGATAGCCGTTGCGGAGAAAAAACATTTAAAATTAAGACACTTTGTTATCAAAAGTGCATTAGGTCAACGTACCAGTGATGATGCACTGATTATCTCTATGAATGCATATTTTAAATTAAAAGATTTATTTTACAAAAGATTTGATTTAAAAAATGTGGGGCCCTATGCAGATAACGAACACATGAAGAAAAGACATAGGCCGATCCACATACAAAAATTTTATAATGCCAAAAAGAGTAATTTTTTATGTTCCAGAAATTTTGAAAGAAATTACTTCTGTAAGCTTTTATCAGTATAGAAAAACATTTTTTAATAAAGCCAATTGGCTCGTTATAGAAAAAGTTTGAAAACTTAAAAATTGTAATATTCTAATCCATTCGAAATTCTATCCTAGGCTGAAAGGTTTTGAAAATAATTTTTTATAATAATACTTATTTTGTATACCTACCTTTGGGGTCCCTGACATATGAGGCAGTTACTGTTAAAAATCATTTAATATCTAAATTTAGCATTTCCAGCCTTTGGCGACCCCTAGCGAAACTTTTTTTAGAATACTTTAACCCATTATAGACCAGTTTTCGGGAAAAAGTTTCAAAGAGACCCATTAAAACACAGTATAATGGGTTAATATGTCATAAAATATATTCCTTGTGTAATTTCGTTATCACCTTCCAAAAATAAGATATTTGCCAAATATGTGTAGTTTAAGAATTTTGCAGTATACAATTAGTGATCAGCAAACCAAGACCATAGCATTCTGGGTCTTGATCTTGGACATTGAGTCTTGGTCTTGATCTTGGTCATTAAGCCTTGGTACTGAAAAAATTTCTAAAAATTGTTGAGTATTCAAAATTTCCAAACCTTATTTTGACAAAGCAGTTGAGATTTTAAGATGCCAAATTTCGAATTCAGAGATGATTTTATCCTCGAAAAGGGCGTCAAACGCCTATAAATTACCAAGACTGAAAAGCAGTCTTTGTCTTGCCGATTATCAAAAATGTTTGGAATGAGCCGTGCGATATGTAAAATATTTCGACTTGATTCGAGGTATATAAAAAAATTATATCTCAAAATTGAAGTGTTTTTGAACTTTCAATCTTCTGTAAGACTCTAAAATTTGGATAAACACTTTTACCCCTTATATCCTGTTTTTATCGGTCTGTTTGTCCCCTTTTGCCAAAAACTGGACTATAATGGGTCAAAGTATTGTACAAAAATGTTCTACGATTAATGAAAAATGCGATAAAAATTCAATTTTAAATATTAAATAATTTTCAAAGCGCCATCTGGTGAAATATTATTTCAACACTCCAGCAAAGTAATATCTTCCTAACGAGCCCAAAAATCGGAGTTGAACAGTTGAAATGTTTGAAATTTATGGTATGTTTCTTAAAACGTCATGCGTTCAAACTATTTGTCCAAGCGCTTTGGCCAGTCCGAAGACGATAGCTCTAAAACATTAGTTCTAAACGCCTAAAACGCTTCTTCGGGTGATATTATCTGATCTTTGATTCTTGGAAACAAAAAGAAATCATTGGGTTCCAAGTCGGAACTGTAAGTCGGATGACCCATCAATTCGATCTTTTCAGTGCTCAAATACTCGTTTGTTTCAGCCGATGTGTGAGATCTTACATAGTCTTTGTGTAAAATGATATGCCGTTTTGGTTTGGTTTCTTTCAATATATCGAAAACTACTGGCAAACAAATAGTCATGTACCAAGCTGAATTTATGGTCTTTAAGTTTTCAAGAGCGACCGTAGCCACACACCGGTTTTCGTGAAAAAAACACGCCACTAATTGCTTCGCATCACTCTGACGTCTCAAAACTTTTATTTGTTTTTCTTCGAATGGAAAGACCCAAACAGTCGGTTGGTTTTTTGTTTCGAGTAAAGGCGCAAAAATCCAAGATCCACCACCTGCGGCAATGGTGGTGTAGACGTTGTTGGAAGCACCTCTAAAGAATTCTTTAAGCGTTTGATGGCACCATTCGACACGACTCTTTTTTTGAGCTTCTGATAATTTAATTAATTATTCTTATAATATATTTACACATTACATCACAATACGATCTTCTTCAATTAGTTTTCGCGCAGCAACTACGTTATCTGGTACAACAGCAGTTTTTGGAAGACCTTTAAATGGATTGTCTTTTAGTCCGTCCGCGCTTGGACTCTTTTTACCACTCATGCACTCTGGTCTTGGAATTTTTCAAGTGAATAAAACACGATGTTACAATGCAAACTGAAAGGTGAGGTCTGAAGAAACTTACCTTAAAAAATGTCAAAATTTTCAACTGTCTTTAAAATTTGCAAAGGAAAACACTGTGTGTACTATATTCCAGAAACTTCAAAGGCAACTCTCGTATTATCACAGAAAACCTGACGCAACAGAACGGATAGCATATTCATGTTTAGGAGACCAATATACACTAAAACACTTTTCAAACCTCTTAGGAGTTTTGACTGTTGTACAGTGTCATTATCTCTTCGAAAAGAAATGTTGCCATTAAGTTCCTAATGCCACCCAATTTATCGATATTAGTATATTAATCATTAAAGCGCACTATTTTCTTTTGATTTTATATTGGGTGTACAACTTAAAAACCGGAATTTGACGGTGGATGTCCGTACTAACAATATCGTGAAAGCTCGAACTTTATATATATGTCATTTTGAAGGTACATTTGACAGCTGTCAGTCAACAAAACAATTTTATCTTGTGTGCATCATTATTATTTTTCACGATGAATAACTTCGAAAATTGGAGGAAAGACAGCATTTGCGGGAGGTTCTGTTGGGTCATTTTTTTGCAAAGAAAACTGCTGCGGAAAGTCATAGTTTGCTTGTAGAAGTTTATGGGGACTATGCTCCATCTGAATCAAGCTGTCGTGAGTGGTTTCGACGGTTTAAAAGTGGTGATTTTGATGTCGAAGGCGAAGAACGTCCTGGTCAGCCGAAAAAATCTGAGGATGAAGAATCGGAGGCATTACTCGATCAAGATTCATGTCAAACGCAAGAAGAACTTGCAGAACCATTGGAAGTTGATCGAGGAACAATTTCCAGACGTTTGAAAGCCTTGGAAATTTTTCAAGAGATGGGAAATTGGGTGCCATACGAGTTGAAGCCAAGGGACGTCGAACGCCGATTTTTGATGTCCACAATGCTGCTTGAACGCCACAAAAGGAAGGGTTTTTTTGCATCGTTTTGTCACTGGCGATGAGAAGTGGATCCATTACGATAATCCCAAGCGCAAAACAGCGTATGTCAAGAAAGGTGAGGCCGGCCCATCACAGCCGAAGCCAAATATTCACGCTTCGAAGGTAGTGCTCTGTATTTGGTGGGACCAGCTAGGTGTGATCCATTATGAGCTGTTGCCAGGTGGCCAAACCATTAATGCTCAATTCTATCGTCAACAATTGATCCGATTGAAGCAGAAAATCCAGGCAGAGCGGCCAACGTATGCGACCAGACACGAGTCAATCATTTTCCACCACGATAACGCTCGGCCACATATTGCTGCCCCAGTCAAAAATTATCTGGAAAACAACGGATGGGAAATTTTGCCTCACCCGCTTTATAGCCCAGACCTTGCACCATCAGACTGCCATTTGTTCCGATCGATGCAGAATGCCCTATCAGGAATACGCTTCACTTAAGTTCAAGATATCGAAAATTGGATAGATTCATTTTAGGCCGCCAAGCCGGCGCAATTTTTTTGGGATGGAATTCATAAATTGCCTGAAAGATGGGGAAATGTTGTAGCTTCCAATGGACAATACTTTGAATAAAATATATTGTAACATTTTTCCACAATAAAGCATCAAATTTCGCTAAAAAATTCCGGTTTTTAAGTTGTACACCCAATATTTAGTTGCATTTTTCATAAGTTTACTAAAACTATGTCAAAATTTTAACAAAATAATGTATTCGTGTAAAAAAAAAACTATTACATATCTGCATTATGAAATCGCTTAAAATAAAAACTTATAATATGTATTTAATATCATGCAATAAAATTTTTAGGTTTTATAACCTTGAGGTATTTTGTTTCTTCTTTTTTCGACTTACTTCAAACTTTTTTTTATGTTGGCCATGGCTTAAATACGTGCCTGACAAATAATATAATTTTCCATTGCCAAATTTTTGGAGCAATGTCACAAAGCGGCACTTAGAATAGAACATTATCTTTTATCGGCTTATATGTTACAATTATACATATATTAGTCCTTCCACCATTGTGATTCATTTTCAGTATATTTTTGCTTTTGCTTATCTGCATCTTTAACACCCATTGGTGTGGCTGCCTGTATCAAACCTTGAATACCAAAGCGCAGTATAAAAAAATTATCTTCCATAAGCTGCTTAACACGCATCAGTTTATATTCCAAATTTGTAATGCTGCAAAAAAATTTGTTAAAAAAAATTATGCCTACTACTTTCTCATCGCAGAAATTTCTATTCCCAACTCACGTGTCATTTAATTTCTTCAACTCATCATCATAGCGAAATTTTTCTTGTTGTCGCTCAAAACCACCAGCAGAATCTTCTTCATAGCGGTGGTGGGGTTCTTCTTGTCCTCCAAAATCAGCTCGAGCATATAAATGAGCATCAAATTCACTTCCAGCGCTTTGTGCCTGATATTCGTTTGGATTATGTTGATTGCCATGTCGTTGTGGTGGCCGCTGTCTCTGGTAGTTGTTTGCAGTGTGGCTGCCGCTGTGGTGATGTTTTTGCGTTGCCTGCGGCTCATTATACTGCTGCATAGACTACGTAAATTACAATATAGAATTCTTATGAGTGTTATTGTGTTTTTCAAAAATATCTTCTGATACTTTTATATTTGATTAAAAATCAAAAAAAAAAAACACATTTAGTCCATAGCTCGATTGGTTATCTTGAGGTTTTTGCACTTTGAAATACCAAAAATATTCTTACGAATTGCTTTGCATGTGTCTTATATTTCATTTAATCTTCTTAAAATGTATTCTCTTATTTCATTATTCTCACTTTTTAAATCAATTTTCACAATAAAATCATTGAACTCACATCATTGCTATTGACCAAAAAAACGTTATGATTGTTATTGCTAGCGCATAAGCATGATATTGCTGTCACGATTGCTTGCAAAGATATCGTCATTATGACGTGTGTATTATGTCAAATTAAAATTTGAAAAGCCTTTAACAAACTCTATTAAAATAATCACACATCATCCGACAACTGCTCTGTCTGAAATTATGAACACAACTGATAAACTGAATCTTCAATGCTGCATTACAGAATGATTAATATTTTTGAAAATAAACAATTTTGTTATCAAAATGACCATGGGTCAATGTCAAGGTGATTTTGGTTTATGAAATACTTTGTGCAACTTACTGAACATTAACAAATTTGTAAAGGCCAATCCCAAGAGGAAAAATTTCTAGCGCTTCTGATCCAAGCACTTCAAAAGCGCTTGTCCCCATAGAAATTTAGAAGCACTTTCACAATGATTTTTTATCAGGCTGCATTAAGAACAACATGGGTTCGAACCTAGCCCGGGTGATTTTTTTTTACTTTTTTTTATTTTTTTTTTGCTTGATTTTTTTTTTATTAAAATATTTTTTATTCAAAATGTTTTATTTTACTTTTCTATTTCCCTTTCTCTTATTAATCTACTTTTGTTTAATTGATTACACAAGTATTCCATGCAAAGCTGCAGTAAGGACAACGTGGGTTCGAACCCAACCAAGGTGGTTTTTTTACTTTTCTTTTATTTATTTTTTTTTTTATTAAAATATTTTTTATTCAACATTCTGTAATTTCATTTTTCTATTTTCCTTTCTCTTATTTATTTACTTTTGTTTGATTTAATTGAAACTGGTAACACAATGATTCTATGTAAGGCTGTAGGGGAGCATTCGAATGTCAAATTCTGTTTAGACAGCATTTGCTTAATATACAAATTTAATACCTCTTCATATCATCGGGCATTAGTGTAGCGGTCTAAAGAGTTGGTAAATATAAGTAAAAATAATCTGTTTCTATCTACTTATCACACGGATGGTCGTGGATTTTATTAAAAAAACGCTTACCGCAGCATTAAAAATAAGCGCTTTGCAGTAAGGCTACGGTAAGCAATGTTAAAAAGAAAGAATAGCCTATAGGTTTTCTTAAATGTGTTGCGCCACCTCTGAACCTTCTTCACGCCCACCAGTTGGGAACCGCTGATCTAGCCCTTAGAATGGATATAAAAACGTTTTGTTTTATAGTGAGCAGTCCTTCCTGACACTGTCTTTTATTAAGTGGTATATTTTTTTGGGTGTTACTTCCATAGGACATTTAGGCCACAGCTGATGAAAAAATACTTAAAACGACTCTAGGATAAAACATATGCAGGGTGTAAACATTATGGTTACAAAGGTTCGGGGAGGTGAAAGAGCAGGCATAGGCGAACAAAAAGTTGTAAGAAGGGGCAGGTCTAAAATGTACCTCTGTGTAGTTATAGGGAAAAAACTTGATTTTCTGACTTGTTTTACAAAAAAAAAAAAAAAATTTCTTCGGTTACTTTAACGTTTTAGAAAAATATTTTTTTATTGAAAACTTGTAGCTAATTGTATGAGCTTTCTAAGAACGTATTTAGTTTATAGGGTTTAAACGGATTTTGCTAAGTTCTGGACCTTTAAAGTTGATATTTAAAAATTTTTTTTCCTTCTTTTTGACTTGCAGTCATTTTAGTATGAAAAAGGTCATATTAACATGCTACTTTATAAATTTTTTTGGAATTCTTTTCAAATTTCCTTTATTTCGGTAGTATATTTGTCATACCATTTTTCTGATTTGAGGTCAGAAAGAATATTTAACAAAATTTGTTGATAACAACTATGGGCACTGACTCTTGCAAAATTTTTCATTCAATATTTTTTTTTTTTTCGCATTACGTTAATAAATTATATATGTAGCAAAATCCAGTGCACCGAAGGTGCTAATTTGATATTGATTCTTAAACATATCTACATAGAAAGGTCCCTGAACTAATTTACTTTAATTGCGAACCTTTTACAATAACTTCCAGCTGAGTTATCGTACAGCAATTTATGTATAGTGTGTGCATTCAGTCAAACGTAATTACAAATGGTCAAGGTCAATTAATGACGGAAATTGCAAAAAAAGTGAACTAAAACAAAATCATTAAAGTGAAATTGCGCAGAAAGCTTTTAAGATATGTAGGAGTACATACGTAGTTACCTCAAACACAAAAGAAATGTTGCTGGTAACACTAACACGCAATCTATTTCCTCAACATTTGTATGAAATAGCTAATAACGGTGAATCATCAAAATGCGGCAACTTAGTAAATCCCTTGCAGGACAAAGGACAAGGAAAAAAGGACGCACTAAAACGCAAGTAAATTAATGCGGAAACAAAGCAAACATTTGATTTTTCGTCATTTCTGCGTCACTGCAATATGAGTAAAAGACCGAAGACTTAAGTATATTTCCATCTCTTTCTCTCTCTACCTATTATATATTTGTTTTCCTAACTAACTTTCTAATACTTAAATTTTCGCACACACACACACGCAATCATAAGTCATTAATACAATTAAGCTAATAGCCATCGGCATTAAACAGCAAGAGAAGCACAATAAAAACTGAATACATAAAGTATGGCGCCTAAAAGGCGACTACATTAAACAATCGGCGTTTTTTTAGCTGCCTTATTTGTTGGCAATAAAATTGCATGAGAGAATGTGCTGGCTTGCTTGTTTACTTGTGTGTGTTTGTACTTATTTCTGTGAACACGTGTCATTGCTTGCTGACAAATGGCAATGAAATTTTTGTTGCTATCTGTCACGCATCCAAAAGTAAAATAAAATCAAAATATTATGTATATTTGTACCTACATATGTGCAAGAAATCTATCAAATTTGCGGTAAAGACATGATTTGGCAAGTGATGATTTACAAGTTCAATTGAGAGAAATAACGTGTTGTTCAATCAAACAAGAAAAGCAAGGCTAGGCCAACTTATCAACTTTTTTTAAACTCTTAGTAACTTATAAAAACTTGAAAGTTTTAATAACGAAAATGACCTAGTTGGAGTTTCCAGGCAGGGCTGTGAGATTTTGGTGATACTCCATTCAAATACTTCAAAACATTATCATTAAAACGTTGAAAAAATGGTAAATTTATCATAATTTTCAGAAGTTTTAGCCATTTCAAAATTATTTTCTATTTAATCACGTACCCGCATGTCGTATGAGTAATATTTCATTAACATGAAAAAGTACTGCTTATTTACATGTCAACTTTTTAAAGATAAAATTGTATACTTCACATACAGGGTATAATTGATAAGGGTACGAAACTTCTAGGAGATGATAGAGGAGGCCTAGACCAACAAAAAATTGCATCTGGTGGGGGGTCTAAAATGTACCTCTGAAAAGTTATAGAGTTAAAACTGATTTTCTGACTAGTTTTATAAAAAAAAAAATCTTGGGTCACCATTACGCCGTAGAGAAAACTTTTGTATAGGAAACTTTTGGCTAGGTGCATGAGCTTTCTAAGAGTGTATTTTATTGTTAGGGTTTTAAAGGATTTCGCAAATTTTATGGACCTTTAAAGTTGATATTTTCAATTGTTATCCTATTTTTTGACTTTGGCGGCCATTTCAGTATGAAAAAGTTCCTGTTAATATACCCTTTTATAATGTTTTTTGGAATCCACGTTAAATTTCCTTTAATTCGGTAGTATAATTGTCATACCAGTTTTTTATTTTGAGATCAGAAAAAAAATAATTCTGCAAGAAAAAGAGCAGTGCGAGTAGCGCCCTAATCATATGCAGCGAAACGCATGTGACTTACTTGTATGTTGTAACATAGAAAAGTATTTTTTTCTGACCTCAAATTAAAAAACTGGTATGACATATGTCATACCGAATTAAAGTACCAAGACCCATTATATCCCGTTTTAAAGGGTATTTTTGACCTTTTTATCCAAAAAATTGGTTATAATGGGTTAAAATATTCAAAAAAAAAATTTATGAAAAATTTCACTAAGGTTCACTGAAGAAAAAATACCATCCGGACGGTGGCAGCCCTTTATGGTAGGACACGCTCATAAAGGGGTCAAAACAACCCATAGAAACGCGATACAATGGGTTAATGTGTTCCAGAAAGTTAACATGAAATCACGCAAGGAACAATTTTTTGGAACATTTTAACCCATTATATCCCGTTTTTATGGGTCTTTTTAACCTTTTTATCCAAAAACTTGGTTATAATGGGTTAAAATATTCCAAAAAAAATTTATGAAAAGTTTCACTAAGGTTCACTAAAGAAAAAATACCATCCGGAAGGTGGCAGCCCTGTATGGTAGCGCACCCGCACCAACGACTCATGGTAAACACAACATCATACAACTTCAAAAACTCATAACTTGATAACCGTAAAACATACCAAAAATTTACTTTTAAATAAAAATATTTTTAAAAAAAAATAAAAAGAGTGCTCCAAGCCCCAAATTGGCTTTGAAAAAGAAAAAAAGATTTTTTTCGACCAAAAATACATTTTTTTTTTTCAGTGTAATTATTTTTTTTCAAAAGCTTTTTTACAGAAACCCTGAAAATTTCATAAAAATCGGTTAAAAAACCGACGAGCTATAAATTTTCAAATATGGGAGTATCCAAAGGCTGGATTGACCTTCCTAAGGCCGCCATCTTGAAAATTTTCGGAATTTCGAAAAATCATTTGACCACAGTAATATGTGTCTCAAATACTAACTTTTCACCAATTTTCATAGAAATCGGAGATGTTAAGTCGAATCTTGGTCGATAACGCAAAGAAACACTACAATTTCTATCTGGAACTACTAAAAACTGAATTTTTTAAAAATTTTCAAGACTGCAGAATAAAACGAAATTGAAAATTTGTGCCAGGCTAAATCCAATGGAAATCTGAATTGGATTCCGATAGCTTTTTTTTGACTAATTCTAGGTCGTTGATTCTGAATCTGGCAATTATTTTTTCCTCTCACGTTTGAGATCCGAGTTATCCTTGAATAAAAGTGCAGAAAATGCTATTTTCAGACATATGGCGTACATCCAGGAAGTAGTATAGTTCACTTTTGTCAAAGGCATTGAATAGTCCTTGCTCTTTAAACCATAACTTTAACTTTTCCAATTGGAGCATTACTTTCTGTGATATCATCCATTGAAGAAAAGTTATACAAATTTAATACAGTTCTTTACAGGGATTTGCATATCGATATGTGAGTTAAAATAATTCCGATTCAATTTAAATTTTCTGAATAATATTTGTGCTTCATGTGTATTCGGACGTTTCACAGAACCTAACTTTGAGAACTTAGCAGTCATACAAAAAAGTCTCAAAAAATAATTTTTTTACAATACGAGTATGAAAAAGCTTTGGGATTATCATATTCTCTTCTAAAATCTCAATGTATTAAGATCACAGTGTTGTAATTTATTTATTCGGACGTTTCACATTTTCCCACTCAATAAAAGAATTAGTTTAATTCTGAGAGACAATTTCTTATCATCATCTTTCAAGTCATCTTTGGAATATTTGAACGATTACACAAACAGTTGTTTTTTTTTTTTCAAACTTTGTAAAATCGAAAAAAAAAATGATTCTGCTCAACAGACTCCAACTAATCGCAATAAATATGAATCATTCGATTCACAAATAAGAAATTTCCAAATTTGTATATTATCTTCTTTTAAAAGTTGTCGGACGTTTCAATAAAAAGAAGTTTGCCAAATTTTATTGCATTTATTTTATTCTATAATATATGTGGGGTATATAGACTTTTCAGAGCAAATTAAAACCTTTGTAGTATGTGAAGTTATACATATGTATATACAAATATAAACATATAAATATTATGTGTATAAATGGCAAATTCTTAAGCATCTCAGATAGTTTGAATAATTTTCTTTTGTTTTTTTCTTTTCAATAATATGCGACATCTATCACAATAATGTGCGTTACTGTTTTGGCAGTAACGATTCATGACAATTCCGTCACGTAGTATGAACATTTTTTCATATTAAGGTTCCTTATTTATTTTTCTGTATTTTTTGAATTTTTTTTTTCTTATAAGTAAATGCCCAAACCATTTTTCCTTTTTGCTGGGGCAACCATTTTTTTTTTTTTTTTTATTTATAGAGAAACTTAAAAAGTTGACTCACGTAACAGACGCATAGATAAGGATATTAATTTTTTTTTGTTGTTGCTTTTGTCACCCAGAAACAACAAAAAGAAAAAGGCCATCTTACGCTCTGTGCATAGTTATTTTTATGTAGTTGTTAAAGACAATGGAGAAATATAGGCGTTGAAAGAAAAGCCAAGTTAATTGGCTATAAATGAAGCGTACAACAAATGAATAAAATGAATATTTATTTCAAAATATATTGTCTATAATGTTTATTTTAGGATATAAAAATTAATTTAACTACAATTATTATATAAATTTCGATTCACTGGCAGTTACCAGTATAACATGGCATTTATAGATTTGTTTTTGTGTTAAAACTAAGTTTTTAAAAAAACTATCAAAAAAAAAAGTTTTTCAATTGATTTACTATAAGTTTTAAGTTTCAAATTTAATTCTTATATTTAAGAATGATTATATACTCGGATTTTTTCAAAGTTTTTTGTTAAAAGCTTTTATAAGTATGTATATTTGACATATTCCAGGACTAGTTTCAGAATTCCTAGTTGCCGGTGGCGGAAAAAATGTTCACCAACCACCATTATTTTACCCTCTCTCGTACATACTATGCACATTTTCCCATCTTTTAAGAAAATTATTTAAGCAAGCAAACAAAAATTCGTTACTTTTATAAGAGTACGATCACTTTATCTCTGCACTTGGAAACACCTCTGTTATAGGATAAAAAGCCGACAGCCTAAATCTGCATCAACAGTCTTAATGCGAATTTAGTTGTGCATTATCCGCATCTCAATACGCATCGACTTTTACGTTAATGCATGAAATCTCAAAGTGAATTAGTACCTACTGAATTGTGCTATTGTAATATGGTAACGCTGTAGACAATTGTAATAAATTGTAACAATATGAGAAAAAAAACATTTGATTGTCACTCTTGAAATCAATTTATTAAATTGATAAATGCCACCTCATTGAAAAAATATTAATTGAAACCACAACAAAAAAAGGGAAATTGATTCAGCAAAAGTGAGTTTGAGGATAAATAACACAGATTTCCCGTCTCCAAATGAAAAAAATTCATTTGGTTTTTACCTATATTTATTAATTACACAGATTTACAAAAAAAAAAAAAAATGTCATGGCGTTTTGACCGGACTATGTGTTTCCTAGGGACTTTGACGTCCTGAATCCGAATCTCGGGTCCGTTTTTTCCCAGAACGTCTGAGTACAATTTTTCAAGGTCATATGGAGGTCATGTACGAAAATTCTGAAACTAATTTTTTATTATTGATTTCTTAGTCCTTAAAAAGAATATGTGATCAAAAAGGGTATCTCGGACTTAGTTTCGGAGATATAGCCATCGAAAGATCCGGATATATCTTCTATGAAAACCGCTATAACTTGGAAACCCCTGGATGGATTTGTATAATATTGGTGTCATATGAAAGGTAATTTAACAGTCTATAAAAATGTTTTGAAAATATTTTCAATTGAGTGCATAGTTTTTGAGATATCAGCTTTTTTGAAATTTTGTGAAATTTTTCAATTACACCAAGAATGAAATCAACAGCACCAGCAACAACAACAACAAAAACAACAACAACAATAACAATAAAATACCTTTCATATGACACCAATATTTTTCGAATCCATTCAGGGGTTCCCAACTTATAGCGGTTTTCATAGAAAATGTATGTTCTGATCTTTCGATGGCTATATCTCTGAAACTAGATCCGAGATACTCTTTTTGCTTACATATTCTTTTTAAGACCTAAGAGCTCAATGATTAAAAATTAGTTTCAGAATTTTACCGAACTTATCACTAAACGACACATGAACCCCATTTTGCCCTCCATATGACCTTGAAATTTTTTTTTTCTCAGACGTTCTGGAAAAAAACGGACCCCGGATCAGATTCAGGACGTCAAAGTCCCTAGGAAACACATAGTCTGATCAAAACGCCATGACATTTTTTTTTTTTTTGTAAACCTGTGTAATTAATAAATATAGGTAAAAACCAAATGAATTTTTTTCATTTGGAGACGGGAATAAAAAGAAAGCGCTCTGTGTGGAGCGAAGGCGATAAGCAGGTGCTGTCAAAAAAACATGTAAACTAATCAGCTGTGTGCAGAAACTGTCGCCTGTCAGGGTAATATTTTAATTTGCATTAGTACATTTTTAATTCAAATAAACTCTGGCGTCTGTCAATGCTATAATTGTTGCTTAAAGCAAGTTCTAGTGAAGTCTTGCTATTTATCATCTTTCAATTTACATTCTGCATTCACGTCACATTATATTTGCTATTGTAATGTGTAATTCTCACTCCCCTAAATTAAAAATGAAAAAACTTCGAAACTTCTGATATTTGATTTGTTCACTTAAAATATACTATTTTTATCTGATATCCTTGGAAACAAAAACTCCTGAATTGCTATAGTAATTATTCACTTTCAAATGTATTCAGAAAATTACTAAAAAAATCACATTGCAGTATGTGTCTTATAATAGTTTTTTCCGCATTTATAAAATCCATTTAAAAACATTTTGAATATTTAAAAATTTGTTGGTAAAGATTCTTTTAAAATCCTGTCGGTTGTCAGTGGTATCTGACAATGAAATTTCTGTCAAGTCAACAACAACATATTTCAGTTTTTTTTCTTTGAATTGTAGTAAATTCATATAAAAAAGTCGAAAATAAATTGAATTGCGTGCTTTACAGCTGACGCATTTTGCTGTTTATTTGCATGAGTTGATTGAAGTACACTTTTAAATGTCAGATGATTTTTTGAACTGTGAAAATATATGTCCAAGAGATGTTTTTATTTGATATATTTTCCTTACACACAATATGACAAACAGTTCTGTTTTTAATATATGTAGATGTTTAAATATTGGTTTAAACATAATAATACTTGCTAGAATCGCCAAACGACCAAAATTTGACCACAAATGTATTTTGATACTTTTTGAACAGTTTTAGTACTTTGTACCGTATCCTCTTTTCAGCTTTGTGTGACCACGTATTATGTCGATGTTAATATTGAAAAGTTTGTATTAATTTTTACCTGGCTTAATGGCAAAATATTAAAATAATTTTAATTTTGTGCGCATTTATAACCAAATACCTTTCAAATGGTGTATAATATAAAGTCGTGCTTCATTTCTAATGTAGTGAAAAAGGTAGGACAAATTTTTGTCTTCCGTATTAATATATAGATATCAATCAGTTCAGTAATGCAATCATTTCTTTAGTCGATATTTGTTCTCCTAAACTCAACAAGGTTAGTCTTGCACCGAATAATATCCAGTCTCGAGTATTTATTATTTGACAACAGCCTTAAAAAATGGTGTTATAGAGACAAATCCAATTGCCTGCACTGATAGCTTTATTCATACACAGTAAAAATGTTAGTTAAATTTTAAAACCAAAAAGTATTTATATTGAACAATGTCAAAAAAAGGATTAATTTTAAACTATTTTGGAATAAATTTTATACTTTTTTGGAATAAATTTCAAACTTTTTTGGAAAAAAATCGGAATTTAATACCAAAGAAGTTTAATCAATACTAAAGGGAATGAAAAGTAAGAATAGTAAACTATACACTGGCCGAAAAGTGGGAGCATTCAAATAAGTGACACGCCTACTTTTTAACGATTGAAAATTTTAACACATTTTATATTGCAAGCTGTACGAATTATTAAGATGAAATTTTGTAAATATAGGCATATCATGTGTACCATGCTCTGTGCAAATATTTTAATGAAATTTGGTAGGTAGGTGCCAAGCGTGAATACCACACACTGATCGAAAAGATAGCGTAATAAAGTAAGTGCCACGCCTACTTTTTAAACATAAGTTTCACTTCCTTCATGTATAGATAATGACTTGCTCGCATATTTAAGTTTTCATAAACCATCCTGAGATTTAAAACAGAATACTATGAAATTTTCCAATCATTAAAGTCTTAAAATGAAAAATGTTTGTATAAAGCTATAAATCTCTGAATAATTTACCTTGCATTATATCAGTTTTCTAGAAAAATCATTTTTTTTTTTCGCGCATTTTTTTAACCAACAACCACATTTTTATATTTTAGTTTATCTCTTACTCAAACGCCACCGCCTTGCTTAATGCACTTTACAACTACTGACGGTCGCTTCCGCCTCCTCCTCTTCCTCTCTCGTGATGTTGAACAGAATAATGTTATTTTCAACTTTGTCTTGTTCTTCATTTGCATTTGCATGTGACAAACGACGTATTTCCCCTAAAGCATTGCCATCACAATATGCGAATGTCAGTGTCATTGTTGCCAGCATAAATAATTTATCATTGTATTGCATTTACTTGCATTGCATATTCACTCACACTTTAACGTCTGTTTTTTTTTTTTTTTTTTTGTTGTGTCTACGAGTGCTCATGGAAGGACTTCTTTTTGTCCTTCACAAACAGCAGACAAAATTGGTATCAGTATTTTAGTAAAAAAATAAAATAATTCATAAACACAAAAATTATAAAAAAAAAAATCTGGAAAAAGCACGAAAGGAAACTGTGCAGAATAAATAGAATTTTTGCTATAAGCCACAAGGTAAAGGATGAAGCTGTAGCTGCGCTATGCCACGTGAGCTGAATTTGCAATTGTCGCCTTTGGCCTTTAACGCTGATGTTAGAAGAGAAAAAATGAAAAACTCATCAGTGTTGTAGAAAAGTTTGCATAAAGATGTTGAAGAAAATTATATTTTTTTACTGAGCTTATAAGCCTTACGCCTTAAGGATTTTTCTGTGTTTTTAATTTACAACAAAGGGCCACTAATGAAGCCAAAGTGCTGTTGTAGTGCTTTAATTAGCTGAGAAAGTGTTTTCATTTTGAGTCTTTGAATAAATCGAAATTGGCAAAAAACCTTGAGTTTAACATGTCGTATGAGTAACCTTTAATTGCTTTTTAAATATTCAATGTTAACGAGTTATCTCTGCTTCGATGCTATTTCGAAGCTTAAATGTGCTTGGGAAATTTTTACTTTACAGTCTTCTTTAATAATTTTAAGTTTAATCAATGGCCGCTTCCGCATTTTGTTAAGAATATGTTTTTAAAATTTGAAAGTTTTTTCAGAATTTTTTTGTATATCATGGAATTTTGATGTTAACACAGAATTTTAAAATTTTAAATGCAATATTTATATACTTATTTAAAATATTTTCACTATTTTATCTTTTTATTGCAATAATCAGACAAGTTTTTTTTAATTTTTTCGTGTTGATTTCTGTGATTTTATTTCTTTCATTTTATGGATTGTCTGCTACATCATAATGTTTTTTCTTTCTTTGTTGTAGACAGAAAATACACAAGCCAACAATGCTTTACAAATTTTTTTCCGTTTTGTATTTCCTTTTTTTTTTCTTTTTGCCAAATACAGTCAAACAGAAGCTGTCTGTCAACTATCTGTCAGTTTGATGTGACTGTTCTTTGTCTGTGACATGAATTTCTATTACTTTCTTCTTGTTAATTTTAAATACGGCGCGATATTTGTGAGGTTTTCTGTAACAGAATTTTATAAATGTATATAAATAGTAGTTCATGTAAAATTTATTTGATTTAGAATTGCATTTAATAAGATGTCATCGTGCCTTATTGGCTATAGGTTTATATTGAATTTTTTATAAACTTTTAAATAAATGTTTCCCTTATGCTCTTTACTTTACAGTGTGCTAGTCGAAAATTCATACCTTGAAGATTCTTGGTAGGATACAAAACAAAAGCAAACTAATCATTTTTACGGTTCATCTCTGGCTTTCGAGATATTTTTAAATTTGACCCATTTTTACAAAGAACATCCCATGTCAATACTAAGTTTATCTTTTAAATGTAGAGAAAAGTGATAGTATATCGTAATATTTGCAGAAGTTATAGTCATTTCAATATTATTTCTTATTTAATCATGTAAGGCATGTCGTATGAGTAACATTTAATTTTTACGAAAAAACAGTTTTATTAACTTATTACACGTTACCTTTTCAACATCTTCTGCGGTCGTTAACTGTCAATAAGTTAAAAAAAGTGAAAAATATTTCTTGTAATGAATAAATTTGATCGAACCGAATAGGTATCTATTAATTTAATTGTCTGAATAGAAAACTCGAGTACAGTGTTTTTATGCATTGACAAAACCAAAGTCAGGACCAAAGCAATCTTGGTCTTAGACATTGAATTTCGTTCTTGGTTTTGCGGGCTTAGTCTTGGTCTTGGCCTTGGCCTTGGTCTTAGTCTTAGTCTTAGCCTTAGCCTTAGTCTTAGTCTTAGTCTTAGTCTTAGTCTTAGTCTAAGTCTTAGTCTTAGTCTTAGTTTTAGTCTTAGTCTTAGTCTTAGTGTTAGTCTTAGTCTTAGTCTTAGTCTTAGTCTTAGTCTTAGCCTTAGTCTTAGTCTTAGCCTTAGTCTTAGCCTTAGTCTTGGTCTTAGTCTTAGTCTTAGTCTTAGTCTTAGTCTTAGTCTAAGTCTTAGTCTTAGTGTTAGTCTTAGTCTTAGTCTTAGTCTTAGTCTTAGTCTTAGTCTTAGTCTTATTCTTAGTCTTAGTCTTAGTCTTAGTCTTAGCCTTAGCCTTAGCCTTAGCCTTAGTCTTAGTCTTAGTCTTAGCCTTAGTCTTAGTCTTAGTCTTAGTCTTAGCCTTAGTTTTAGTCTTAGTCTTAGTCTTAGTCTTAGTCTTAGTCTTAGTCTTAGTCTTGGTCTTGGTCTTGGTCTTGGTCTTGGTCTTGGTCTTGGTCTTGGTCTTGGTCTTGGTCTTGGTCTTGGTCTTGGTCTTGGTCTTGGTCTTGGTCTTGGTCTTGGTCTTGGTCTTGGTCTTGGTCTTGGTCTTGGTCTTGGTCTTGGTCTTGGTCTTGGTCTTGGTCTTGGTCTTGGTCTTGGTCTTGGTCTTGGTCTTGGTCTTGGTCTTGGTCTTGGTCCTAGTCTTGGTCCTAGTCTTGGTCCTAGTCTTGGTCCTAGTCTTGGTCCTAGTCTTGGTCCTAGTCTTAGTCTTAGACTTAGACTTAGACTTAGTCTTAGTCATGGTATTGGTCTTGGTCTTGGTCCTGCTCTTGGTCTTGGTCTTAAAGAATCGCCATACCAAGAGCTACGCTGACGAAATCTGCCTACTACATTTCAGAGCCCTGCACCCTTTATAAAAGTTGTACAAATAGTTTATCTATCCGTGCCTTGTATGATAAGAACTTCCGAATTTGTAGGTTCGTGTCCTTGAAATTCCATATAGTCACATATAAAATTTCATTTAAGTATGTAAATATTCCGATTTGAGGTTTCTGTGACTGAAAGTGAACTTTGAGAAGAGCCTTGTACAGTTTAGCAATAGTAAAGATCCTTCTGCTGCTATGTTGCATACTTTTAAGCAAAGTCAGAGCTGTAAATATTTCAATAAAATTAGTTTTTTTTAGTTTCGGTCAAAAAATACAATATAAAAACATTTGGGAGCTGCTGATGCTGCAGTTTATTACCCCAACACAAAACACACACACTTTTCAAATATGTCACACCTTACCCGGAAAAGTAAAATAAAAACAAAGTAAATACGCAAAAAGATAAAAATATAACTGAAATATAGGGTGGGAGGAAAAGTATGGCAAAAGGAAATTTCAAATTATGAAAGAAAAAACAAACAAGCCTTTCAAACAACAAAGTGTTCAATAAAAATTCAATGTTATGGACAAAAAAAATAAACAAGGAGACTAAAAAAATCCCGAAAAAGGGTGAGAGCAAACAAAAGGTTTTTCTGTGTGACACGTCCAAAAATATAACGATATATGTACGAGTATTATGCATGAAAACACACACATACGAAAATAAAATAAAAAAATTATATGCAAAGCAACGACGCAACAGCTGCGTACGTAACAAAAATTTTGCTGCAGCATTTTAGGTTTGCTTGTGAAAATTTGAAAATATTTAAGGCAAAAATATTTTATTAAAGCATAATTTCACATTTAATAGCTCCTGCTGCGTAAGCTTTAAAGTATGGTTCCTCTCAGCTACTTTTTCTTATGCGTCGCACAGAAATGCAGAAAACGGAAATGTGGAGAAATTTTCATGAAATTGTGCCTAAATATATGCAACAAAATGAAATACCGGAAATTCCGCTTAAATTTGTTTTGCCTGAAAAATCAGACGCCGGAAACGGATATGACAAATTGACAATTGATTGAGTTCAGATTTTCGTTGCGCATGAATGGTTTTTCTTAAGTTATTTAAGATTCTTAAGTTCAAAGGGTTTTTCAACGTAAAAAACAAAGTTTTTTTTCTATTTCATGAAACATACTTTTCTGTGTAAGCAACAGATTCTACAGTTTCAATTCAAGTCGCGCCTTAAAATATGCACCACTTTATTTCCATCATTTCCACCGTAATCTTCTCTTTGTAACTTAATTTGGCAACATTACAAGAATGCTCTTTTCAACGCAAAGACTTTGTTGCTTCAAGAAATTTGCCAAAGCTGTTGCAATCTAGTCATCACAGCTGTTGCTTACGTTTTGTTTATAAATATTTCATCATTTTTGTGTTAAAATAAAATTTAAATATTTATAGGAAATTTATGTAAATAAATACAACGTCTGTGTGCGCAAAAAGCATTTCTTTCTTTATACTTAAAAACAGTAGTTAGATATTTGAGTTCCTTTTAAAATCCTTAGAAAATGCAAAATGAAACCTTATTATAAACTGTTAATATTCTGAAATAGAAAAAGTATAAAATTTACAAAAAAAAATTATAACATTTATGGAACCTAAATAAATATTCATTAGTTACACAGATTCTTCGTAAAGAAAATCAAATTCAAATTTGTTGAAAAACAAAAAAATTAACACAAAAATAAAGTCAAAAGTTTTTTGGGCCAAAAAGAAATGACAAAAAGAAACTTTTTAATTACCATTTCGTTTGGTAGAATTCTAATGGTTTTACTTTTTATCTTAAATATATCATAAGGAAACAAAGGCATGTATCGCAAAGCTTCGGCAATGAGTATATAAAAAAATTTTAAAAACTTTTCGATGAGTCTTTAATAAACAGAGAAACATTTGCCAAAAACACAGGCAAAAAAAAAAGTTCCATGAACACAACACTTTTTATATGCAGTCTTATGATTTTTTTGACTAAGAATCGAACTGCATCCTGAGAATGCTCAATAAAGCTGCAGGGTTTCGAGATATACTTGCTCGAATGTAGAGAAAATGCTGTTTTCGGGCTTATGGCGTCGCTACAGGAAAAGGTGAAAATACATTTTTTTTTTTTGTATCGAATTGCAAGAACCTTTCTTTTCAAAAAATTTCTTCGAACTTTTCCAAAAAGACTCTTACTTTCCAAGTTATGACTCTTTGAAGAACAGGTATTTCAGCCCCATACAAAGATCGAAATATTTTGGGGGCGTGGCATCGCCTTTATTTATTGGCACTGACGAATTCCATACCCTGCAGCAGATTTTAACTCATTTCGAGTATTTTTTTTTGGCCACAAATCGGTTTTTCGAACTTGTTGAAGTCAAGCATATATTTGGTACCAATAAAATTGCTCAAATATACCGCACATTAAATAATACCAAATATTTGATTCGCCTACATATGTAGAATATACCATTTGTTAATTATTACCAAATATTGGTATTTACAATCATATTGCTTTTTCGGTGTACAAAATTAAATTATTTATAGCCTGAAAGTATACCTTAAATTTTTAGAAATGTCGTTTATTTCGTAAAAATTACATTTCATTTAACATTTAAAAATGGTTATATATACAGAGTGCGCCATTTCTTATACCGTTTTGAGAATATTGTATGTATTCTCCTTTAACTCTAAGGAGGAGCATAGGGCCAATACAAAACGTCTTTCCCAATTCTTGAATTTCCTTATCCAGCGACCGTTTCCAGTTGGTTCTTGGTCCACTCCGTCCTCTACTGCCGTGTGGATTCCACAATATTGAATAACTTAAAAAAACAAAATGATTTCCATGTAAAGTACATATATAACATTTTTATTCAATTTGGTCTTTTTCAATTCGTTGGGAATACTTTTTAAACATAATCAAATGAATGCCGCCATTGGCAACGGCAAAACCTTTGACCTTTTTGCTGCATTTTCTATAACTTGTGCGGGTGGTATCTATTAGGGGTCTGCACAAGACATCTTGAAATAAAGTGTACTTTTTTTACACCAACATTTTTCACTGAACTGATGCATTTGATCCAAAAAATTCAAGATCCAAATCATCGTGTACACTGATTTCATTTTGACACTATTTAAATTGTCTTGTTTTATCAGTGTGAAAAATAAACTTGGTTCTAAAAAATATATCAGTGAACTCTATTTTATAAAAACAAATACTTCAGGTCACTGTAAAACGTGCGTGTAGAGAAACCACAATAAAATTTATGATATGGTAACACTTGCAGAATTGTAGTAGCTTTCATACATTTTTGCGACAGAGAGAGAGAGCGTAAACAAAAAAGAGGCGCAAGAAGAGAGCGATAAACTACTCTTATCACACCATTAGCATTTAGTAGTGTACACTACTACTACAGTATGCAACTAAAATAACTGAAACAAATCAAACAAGACAAATTAGCGCAGTATTTGTTTATTTTCTTTCAAATTCCAGTTCTGTCAAGACATTTACACACGACACTGAACTAGAGCATTTAATAAATAAAAAACGGGTACAAAATATAACGTATCTTGAAACGAAATGTCTTAAAACGCAAACAAGACGTCTTGTGCAGACCCCTAGTATCTATATACATATGTATTACTACGCAAGATAAAAATTTGTCCTACATTTTTTGCTATGTTACAAATGGATCACGCCTTTGAATTATACACCATTAGAAAGGTATTTGTGTGTTAATATGCACAAAGCTTAAATTATTTTAATATTTTGCCATTAAGCCAGGTAAAATTAAATGCAAATTTTTTAATATTGACAACGACAAATTACACGGTCACACAGAGCTGAAAAGAGGATACAGCACAAAGAGAAAGACAAAAAGCTGACTGACACTGACTTCATGTTTTCTGTTTTCTTTTCGTTTCACATTTGTCATTGCACCAGGGATGATAAATGAGCTTTTCTATTTTGTACCAAATAGCAAAAAAAGTACTTAAACTGTTCAAAAAGTACCAAAATTATTTAATACATTTGTGGTCAAGTTTTGCCCATTGGACGATTCTAGTAGTGATAATTTCGGCACGAGCTTAGTGGTTTTTCAAATAACCCCACCAAAAAAAGTGCGGAAGTATCAAATTTGGAGTTCTGGGTGGCCAGTCAAAGTCGCCTATTTTTGACAAGTCCAGGGAACTTTGTTGCAGAAACTGCACTGTTCGATTTGCAATATTCCATAGTGCGCTATCTTATTGTTCAAATCAATAAACGTCCATACTTTTCATGCATTTTCGGGGCCAGAAAAAAGGAGCCAACATCAACCGATCCTCTGAAGAAAAAATGGCCTATTGATGGTTTTGGTCTTGCAATTGTATCTTGAAGATCTCGTATGGACTCTCCGTTCCCCAAATGTAGCAATTTTGCTTGTTATCGCCATCAAAGAGTGTGAAATGGGCTTCGTCGTCGGTCATCAAAACTTGCTTCCAAAAATCAGGTTCAGTGCTAAACATTCGAGCGACTGTTTGGCCGTATTCCAAGAGACGTGATCGGACTGCCTGCAATTTTCTTTAAGTCAACTGCACTTTATACGAAAACAAATGCAAATCATCCTTCAAAATGCTTCTGAAAGTGGTTCCACTGACGCCAAAATGCTGAGCGCAGTGACGGTAAGACGTATTTGTGCTGTCGGTAACACTATCTCTTACCGTTTCAACCAATTCATTGGAGCGTCTTGGGTTGTTGATGAACGGCATGTGCTCAACATAATTGGACTCTATACTATACGACGAATACTGTTGTCAGACGGTGCCTCTTGGCCATGATGTTTTCGACTTGTGTGTTGTTTCAAAAACAGGACCACTCAAGTCAATCGGTTGACAAATTTCAAAGTTATACCGAGATAAAAGACCGCGCACCCTGTACATATAATTAGTAAAATATTGTTCACGCTGAATGGATTCTATTCCGCTTAAAATTCCATACACTTTGTTTCACAATTTATTTCATCATTTGAAGCTTTCAGCCCTCAATTTAAGTAGGTGCATAGTTCTAAGCTAAAATTTAATTAGGCACGATGTCTGGTTCGTCAAATGTGTAATTTTATAAATTTAGCGTTGCATGATTTTGGGCATGTGAAATTTTTGTATGATTTAGCAATGTTAATTTTTTTATTGAGATTAAAAATAGAAAAACTTCGGGGCATATTTACAGGCCAAAAAATAATTTCAAATTCATATTAAAATCTAATGCGATTTTAACATTTTAATTTTTAATATTAAAAGGTTTTCATAATGTCCTCTAAAAATTTGGGTAATTATGCTTCATTTAATGTAGCGAAAAACCAAATCAATTGAAGACGAACTTGAGGAGGGGAAATGCAAACAATAACTTTAAATACTAACAACAACAGCAACAATGGCAGGCAACATTAAAAACACATACACACCTACATTATAGTGTATATCTATATGACCGAGGAAACATCAACTTGACATTTAATGACAGTTCTGTAAGCGTAAATAAACTTTTAAAGACATTTTTATGAGCGAACAAAAGAAAGAGATGAAAAACGAACGAACGAATGAAAAGAAAGTCGCCATTTAAACCAAATGACAATGGGAAGAACAACAACAGCGCGCGCCAGTGGTTTAAAAGAACAAGAAATTAGGGGGGGCAACACCCAAGTAAGCATAAAATAACGTTTAATTTTTATGATCCTGGAAAAAGTTTTTATGACAACAACACAACGACAACGACGAGGAAGCCTCCACACCAACACACACAATGACTGCAACATCCGTTGTCAACTTTGACTTGAGTGACCGCATGGTAAATGAGAGAATGAAGAAGAAATTGGTCGGTTCGCAAAATAAGGCGCGTTGTAGAATGGGACGACTTTTTGACTTATTTTAACAAAAGATAAAAAAGAAGAGCCAGTCAGTCAACTTAACCTAATGTGCTAACAACCACAACAATAAC
Source organism: Calliopum simillimum (assembly GCA_951812925.1). NCBI lineage: Eukaryota > Metazoa > Arthropoda > Insecta > Diptera > Lauxaniidae > Calliopum > Calliopum simillimum. Next base: position 87,311,963 of record OX638369.1, on the reverse strand, counting down.
AAGAAACACCCCAACATTGACATTCAAAATGTCACTTTGACATGACGCGCGCTGATGATGACGATGGTAGCGGCGGGCAACCAACAAATATTTAGGTACTCTAACTAAAGAGTCTGGTTTGGTGGTTTGAAATGGAAGGGATTTTATTGTACAGAGCAGCTGCAGTGCGAGGGACCAAGTTGGAAAACTTTACTTAAAGACATTTTGATAAAACTTTTAATATTTCATGCTAAATTTGGCGCATAGAATGCTGCGACGCGTTGATTTTATTAAAATAACAAAGTAACAGCAACGACAACAACAGCAGCAGCTGCTAAGCTCTTAAGACCCATCTTAGACTCATACTCTGTAATATCACAAGTGCTTCCCCCCCAAGTGTTGAGTGAAAATTGCAACATGGCGCTGCTACCAAATGACAATTAACGACTTAACTTGGGATTATTGCCGAAAGTTTTCTTTTTTATTTTTGTAGTAGGGGTAGTGAAAAGAATTGAGATGGACGGAGCGGTATGATTAACTAAGATTTGATGTAATTTACTTGACCATTTTGGTGTTGAAAACACGTCAGACTGTTTTTGTTCTTTTCCACGCTTGTTTGAAAAATGTTTGCATTTAACCTTCCAGTTAAAGCGTCAACGCTTTATAAATTCTTGAATTTATTTTGACTTTTTATTGATTGCTAATAAATCTGTGCTAAAGAAGGCTTGCAAACTTTTCTCCATTTTCTAAAAGCTGTTTTTATCATTAATTTTCGAAACATTTTAGAAGCTCATTTAAAAATACTGGATTTTTAAAAACAGCTTTCTCATTCCTTTCTCATTTAACCCTTTATTCATCCAAATCAAATTAACCTTTTGTGGTAAATTTTTTGATTTAAATAATTTTTCTCATTTTTATTTTGTTTTTGATATTCTTTATGTAACGAAATCTATTTCAAATATCGGGTTAGGACACGACAAAAAACAAAATTTTACAGTATAAGTTATTAACTTCCATCCAAGCAAGTGTCAAATGTCATTGGTAGTTGTTTTATTAAAAAACACCAACATTACAAAAACAAACGCATAGAGAAATAAAAAATAAAAAATGTCGGAAGGCTAATTACGTTCGTTACGTTTCATTGATAACCACATCAAACCTTCAGACGAAATTTCCGACATCCAAAAGAACTTGACAATCATGCTTTATTCATTTTTTGCATGGATTACACAAGAATCACAGCAAAAAATTAAATACAGCACATGCAAAAGTTCTAATTTTGATTGTTTTTCCCTTGTTATATATCGCCCTGCTGTTTGTAAATCGACCATATCGTAATTCTGAATGAATGAATGGAAACTCCCCTTCCTACATGGATACATTTTCAAAAATAACCAGTTGACATTTTGCACAAAAAAAAACATACACGCTGTTTTTCCAATATAGTTGACATTTCTTTCCATTTCCCACTGAATTTTGACATTCAACTTAAGATAAACAAGAAATAGCAATTGCATCTGAATAAAATTTGTGAAAGTAAGGGTAATGCTTTCCTTTTTTGATTAAAAATTACTTTTTAATCATTTTAGTGGATTTTCAAAATCAAAATTGGCATATTGCCAAGCAAAAAGTTGGGGAGTAAATTTTTCCCATAAACGTGAAAAATCTCCCTCTATATAGACTCCCGCCGAAAGACTTATTTTTACAGCGAATTTTCCCGTTCCAGAAATTTTTTTTTTGCGATTGAAACTAGGGAGTGAGAGAATAAATTCTTACAATGCGCCCTCGGTTGCAAGCTTTTTTTTGCCAAGATCAACCGAAGTAGCAAGCGCTTGCGTTCTGGTCTCGTTATGGGGTAGTTAATTTTTCGTACCTTAGTATCCAATGCTGGAGAACGGAAAATGCTTAGATAGTACAAAGAAAAAGTTCGGCTTACACCGACCATTTTGAGAGCTTATCTGAAATGATTTTTAAGGAACTTTCCAACAGCTCCGCTATTTGAATAGTATATCGTTGTAAATGTCTCAATGTGCGCTACATTTCATTCATAGAGGTCATTTATCTGAGATTTTTTTTTCGGCTAGTTGTACTCTTTATCTCAGTTTCTATTGCCCTTAGGTACCAAGGACGCATAAAATGAAAGCCCATAAAATCTAACTGTAAAAAAAAAAATTCTCAAATTGTTGAAATTGAACAAGCTACAGCGAAACTAAAACCTCAGTGCAAAATATTCAAAATTAAACCCCTAAAACTATGCAATATTCTTTGTTTTTCATCGAATCCGTAATTGCTATATCACATATGGTTAACAACATGGTAAAAGATCATTAAAATCAGATATTAATGAATATTTTGATCGAGTTTTTTCCTTTATTTGTAGTCATATTTTTTCAAACAAAACTCAAATTTTTAAATTTAATTTTAAATTCGGATAGGCATACGGTTAAAGTAAAATAAAAATTGTTTTAAATTTAAATATTTTAGTTTTACTAAAAAATATCTGTAGTAAAAGGAAAATAAAATATTTATAACTGAACTATAAAATTCGGTTCATACTATATAATTAAAAAATAGCATAGTTTTAAATTCAGATATTAATTCCTTTGGTTTAATTTGGTTTGTATAAAGCTTGGTTAAATTGATTGCGAAAAAGGTGCATTGAAAAAGTTTTATTTGATTTGGTGGAAAAGGTTTAACTTGAAATGGAAACCTGTATCAAACAAACATTTTAAGAGCTCATTTGAAAATACTAATTTTAAAACCAAAATCAAAAATCAAAGTCCAAAATCTGGCTCAAAACGTTTTTAAAAGTCTCACATAACTGACAATTTTGAAAATATAGTACACTGAATGTCGTCAGTAAGGGCAGCTATATAGTTCGCCAATTAAAACGCAAATTCAGAATACTAAACCAGAATCCTCATTGAAATATGGCTCCTTAGATTTAAGCTGAATTTATGGAACTCTATTTAACATTCCTTGTTATTTCAGCTCTTAGATTTGTTTTTCCTTTTTTGTTCTCTACCAAGTAATTGCAATCAATTCAATTGGAGCTTAAAAAGGATAATAAAAAACAAAAACAAACTGAAAAACAAACATATTTTCTTTTTGTTTATTTCGTTCGTTAATTCATCTGTGAGCTGCTGCAGCTGCATACCTACTAGGGATTCCAATTTTTGGACTTTTTGCGATCCCGGAATTTCGGGATCAGAAATTTTTGAATCCCGGGATTTTTCGGGATTTGTATGAATTTGTTTTTCTTTCTAAATAAAGCAGAATTTAGTATTAAAAATTCCTAATATTTTGTGTTATATACCCCCCCCCCCCACCCCTACAGTGTAAAAAATATTAAAGAACAATTTCTTAAAACAGGTTCATTTCATTAAACAATTCTCGCCTTTTTTAAAAAACAAAAAATTCAAAAATACTTATTTACTTCAAAAACGTTGGACTTGAAAGGAATAACTTTTCTTTGAATCAGTATTATTATTATTAAAATATGTTTTTAGGAAAATTAAAGCATTTTATAATTTATCATCCAATTTATATCATAATTTATTACATATCTGTGGACTTTTGACAAAACAACCTAAGTCGAGATATGACAATTCTCCAGGTTTTTAGTCCTAAATAAAAAATTTAAATATGCTTTTATTGGTATAATCGCCATGTCTCCATGATTTCTTATTCCAGAGATATAAGGGTGTCCCATAGTTCACTCAAGATTTGAAGTGTTACACACAGAAAAAAAAATTGTATTCCCAACAACTTTATGTTTTGATTCAAGAATTTATGTTGGTTAAAATCTTCCCAACAACTTTTGCTCTTGTTTTAAATACGAAATTGTTATGTATTATGCATAACGAAAAATTGTAGAATCAAGTAAAAAGTTGTTGAAGTTTTAAGAACGAAAATTGTTGTATTAAAAGCGAAAAAATGTTGGAAATTTATGAATGGAAATTGTTGTTTCAAAAGCGAAACTGTTAACAATATTTAAAAGCGAAATAGTTGAACGAAGAATAAATGATTGTTGAAATGTTTGTTCTTATATAAGTCTTTATTAGCAATCTATCTTACGGCAATAAAAAAAATACAGTAGCATGAACATTAGTTGCAGTATGAGCCTAAGAAGTCAAACGGCGTTTTCATACGTGTAACTGATGCTTCAACGGCAGCATTTTGCATTTTATCTTGACTGGCGATAGAAAGAGGACATAGTACGGTAATCAGAAGCGAAGTGGATCGTGAGCGAAGTCAGGTTTACATCATCCGCGAATCCAAGTATCCAAGTTACGATCAATAAAGCGTAATTTATTATGGAATTCATACGCTACCAGAAAGATGGGAGAAATTAGTGTTTAGTGTTTAGTTTATATGAAATGTTTCTTACCCTTAATCGTTATATAAAGCTTTTTAAATAAAACAGAACTTATTCAGTAATTTAAAAGTTTTTTTTTTTTTTTTGCTTACAAAAAAGAGTGTTTGAAGTTTTGTATTTAAAATTATTTTTTATATTTTTTATGACAAATGCGTAAACAAATTAAGTATCAAGAACAAAGTTGTTGATTTAAGAATAAAATATGAATTTCAACAATTAAAAAATAACAATTTTTTAAGAATGAAAAATTGTTGTTTTAAGAATTTTTTTTTTTCTGAGTGTATGAACCAAAAAAAAATAATAATTTGACAGCTGACACTTTAAGATTAGTAAAAATGTATGGAAAGAGAAGATTCAATGCTGCATCAACGAAACTGAGCCACATTATTGAAAAGTAGTTAATCAGTTTTTAGGCTCTCCTGAAAAGTTGCCAATTTCGAGTTAGGTTGTTTTGTCAAAAGTCCACAGATATATAACCTCACACCAGGCATTGAAATAAGCTGCAGCACTGCCCTATTTCTGCAGAAATAACTTCAAATTTGCAGCAATAACCTCAGAATATTGTCAAAAATTGTAAAAAATTGTAATAATAATATTTAGCCAAATTCATATTACTTTGTTTTTGAGTTAATCGTTGAAACTAAATACTCATTTTATTTTGCATATAACCGTTGTCTTAGGTGTCTAACCTCCCAGTCTGGGCTTAATTGTAGTACCCGGCAACTCTACTTTAAACATATTTTTACAAACGCAAGAAAGAAAATTTCACTATAAATTTTCAATTTTAAATTAAATCATTGCCATGATATCTGTTATTTAATATTAATATTTAGTATTCAACAAACACTTGAATATGTCACTAAAAAAATTTTGGAAAAAATTGCAAATAATCAAAAAAAATTCTGCACTAATATTTTTTTTCTTATTTCAATCCCTGCTGCACACGAAAAGCATCTTTCTGATTCAACACTTGTGGGTTGAATTGAAAAAAAATAATCGAAAGTTTTCTGGAGGAAATAACCCCTATCACCACCATTACAAAATATATCAATTTCTTCCATTAAAACGTCGGATAAATTATAAGATTATCTGAGGAGTTATTTTTCAAAAGGGCTTATATCCAAAACGAGACAAAAGTAATGTCATAATATTAGTTGTCTGATACTTTGTTATAAATTAATAAAATTGGATTCTGTTTTCACAAAAAGTTTACTCAATGGCGTGGAATTAATGACATTTAGTTAAAAAAAATCATGTCTATCAACTAACCGATTATTATGCAAATAATGTGTATGACATTACTTTTGTCTCGTTTTGGTTATAAGCCCTTTTGAAAAATCACTCCTCGAGAATAAGTTTTATTTCTACTTTAATGTGATTTTTCTGTTATTTTTACAAAAAAAAACTTGCAAAAGAAATCCCGGGATTGGTAGCACTAATCCCGGGATTTTCGGGACTGCAAAAAGGCTCGAATCCCGGGATCCCGGGACTGAAATCCCTAATACCTACCTATCGTCTATCGTACTATCTATGTTTATTTGTTAACAACTACAACTCTTCATTTGGTTGCTTGTGTGTGTAGTAAGAATTTTTTATTTTTTTGCTTCAACGACAAAAAACAAAGAAGCAGCTTTTGTTTTAATCCATGAAAATTTCAATTAAATCGTTGGAAAAGTTTTTTTAAAACTTTTTTTAAATTTTTTTTAAATTTTTTTATATCCTACTCGTGGGTTGTATAGACTTTGTCCTATCGTTTGTAACTCAAAGGAAGAGGCGTGGTTTACATAAAAAAATACATATAAGAGTTTCTTTATAAAACCACCAACTCACCTCTGTCCAAAATTTTAATAGATCAATTGCCTAAAGTTTCGCTGTCGTCAAACTTGAGCCATCTTTTTTAATACGTCATTTTGTTTTTTGTCAAAATATCACTCTTTAAATAAGTAGACTTCCGTAGCCGATTTCACAAAAAAAACTCCCATATTACATTTTCTAAATCGATCCGGCGATGAAGCAAGATAACTCAAAGGAACATGAAACTTAGGCTATACAACCAAAATTATTTCAAGAGATTTAAAATGAGCAAAATCGGTTCACGAACTCTGTGAGAATAATTTAAGATGATTCAAAGTTCACACAAATTCTAGAAATAATTCATGTAAGCTCTGTTCGAAATTTAGCTTAATTTGAACAAAGGAGCGTAGAACCTGTCATGGTAACATTTATGTACTTCAAAACGATATAACGACAGATTTAAGATTTTCCCGAGGTTTTTCTGTTTGTATATTGTATACCTTTTGATTTGACTAATAGTATTTGTTAGTAGTGCGCGTTTAGGGGCAAATAACATCTGTCCCTGTGCATTTTACATATGATCCAAATCTCATCTATATGCGTTTAATAACTTAGATCAGTGATGTCTAAAGCCTATGTGCAGATCTTCTTCACTTGCCTGCAACTCACAAATCAAGTGCAAATCAAGCAGCAAATGTGTGAAAAATTAAGTGCAAATTTGCAATCCCAAAAAAAAAATTATTGCAAAAAATAATATTTTTAATCCATTTCAAGTTGGTCACGTTCGTTATGTTTTGCTGAAAAGAACGTATTTTGAAATTTCACTCTACCGTTAAATTCTAAAACTATATTTTGGATAAATCTTGTTGTCCCAAGGTCAGAATAAATTCATACCAGGAACATTTTCTTAGAACACATTAACCCATTAAATCCTGGTTTATTGTTTTTTTTTTTTGACAGCTTTTACAAAAAGACTTGGTTATAATGGTTTAAAAAGTTTTACACAAATATTCTACGTAAAATTTCAATAAGGGTCACCAAAGACAAGAAATCATTAAAGCGTAAAAATAATGCGTAAAAAAAGTATTAAGTTGTCGGAGAACCAAATTTCACAATTGCCACCCAAAACTGAATTTGGCTTAAATCAACCTTACTAAGGTTGAATCATAATGGAAAAAATGTCACGTTCATATTGTCACGTATTGATTCAGATTATGATCAAAACAAAGAAAATTTCAGAAAATATTTTAATCAAACAAAATACACTATAAACTTAACATTATTGCATAAGATTCTAAAATTAGTCGTACTAAAAAATTCTGACTTGTTTCCCTAAATTATGACTTTCTTTGAATAGGCACGAAAACTACTTCTATATTTGTCACGTTCGTTTAGTGGGTTTTTTTACTGTTTCTTTGAATGAAGACTTCGCCTGCTATTAAAGTTGGCACAAATTATAGTGCTACCTAAGAGCTATAATGCAAAGTAAAAACTAAAATAAAAATATACCACGATGTTTTTCCACTTCTTTTTGCACCTTAAATGTGTGTGCCGGTCACATTCATCACTTGGGAAATGTACCAAATTTTATTTATCTGCAACAAGTAGTTTCAGAGGTATGAATAAATATTTTGCGGTGCATGGAACCGCCCACTTTTTTATCATAACTAACAAAAACTCTTTTATATATAAAACATAATATAACGATGTAGAGTATTCAGTATTCGGCAAGGCCAAACATAACACTGATGGATTTTTTTCCTACGCTCCTCTACTATTTTCACTTTTTAGTTGTTGTTTAGTGCTTTCAACATTTTCATTTACCTTAGTTAAGATTTAACTTTACCTGCATAAACACACGCAAAAAATAAAAAACACAACCATTTAAAAAATATTGGCTACATCGCCCACCCACCCACATGATGTGCAAATTACAAAAAACACACAAACACACGCATATTCACTGCTAGCAACTACTACGGTATTGTGTCGGTTGATTTCCCAGTGCACCACACAGTCAGTCAGAGCTCAGCACTCGTCGTTCATTGGGATTTGTGCTACGTTTTTTTCTCCTGTTTCGCAATTACACCACTGTAACACAAATAATTGCGTAAATCTTGTGTGATTTGCATTTCACTTCATCTCTCGCACCTCTTCATTCTTTTGCGCATTTAACACTTGGCAATTTCAAAAATTTTTCATTTCACTTTTCCGGTTTTTTTTTTTTTTTTTTCTTTGGTTCATCTACACCTTTTTTACATCTCATTTAAAGTGCTGAGTGCTGCTGCTTTCGGTAGTAGAAATCTCCTGCATTCATAAAAGTTTATTTTTGCCCGTATTTTTGTTTTTATCTAAGAAAAAGTGTAACACTGTTTAAGGGGAAAAAACAAATTACATAAAAAGTAGATCTCATCACTGATTGCGTTCAGTTTGCACTAAACATGCGTTCATTTCACACCCATTAGAGAGCTTAACAAGTCACAAAAAGAGTCTGTGGTTGCTTCATTTTGTTTGTCCTATATTTATACGGGTCATTTGTAAATAAATCCTTTGAGAATTTTAAAAGTATTTAAATTTTCAATATGAGGTACTAGCAAGTATGGGTATAAAGAACCTCACTTTAACAAAAATCCGTTCTAACGAACGATCAAATTTTTACCATTCAGTAATTTTTTTTTTTTTTTTTCTTAAAATCTTCTCTGTACACTGATTTCATTTTCACACTGAAAAGGACAAAAGCATTTTACCAGTGTTAAAAAAAAAAAATCTGATTTTACCGAATGCTGTGTACTGTATTTTTTGCAAACAAATTATTCAGGACAGTGTCAAACGTGCGAGTAGAAAGACTACAGGGTCAATCTTTGTAGAATCGATTAAGATTTGGGTTGACATCTCCAAATTGGTGGAAAGTTAGCATTTGACATGTACATATGACTGTGGTAAAATGATTTTCCGAAATTCCAAAAAAATCCAAGATGGCGGCCATATGATGTTCGATGCAAATTTTGTATACTCGCGTATTTGCAAATTCATAGCTCCTCGGCTTTTTATCCAATTTTGATGAAATTTTCAGGGATAGTGTAAAAAAAATACGAGGTTTTGAAAAAAAAATTGCACTGAAAAAAAAAAAAATTATATTTTAGTTGTAAAAAAAGCATTTTTTAATTTTTAAAGCCAATTTGGGCTTTGGAGCACCCTTTTTTTAATATTTTTATTTAAAATCTTTTACAGTTTTCAACTTATGTTTTTTTGAAGTTGTTTAATGTTGTGTTTATCATGAGTCGTTGGTGCACGTGCGCTAACATATAGGGGGTCACCACCATCCGGACGGTATTTTTTTTTTTTTTTTTGGTAGCCGATACGTAGTGAAATTTACATTAGAATATTTTTGTTAAATATTTTAACCCATTATAACCAAGTTTTTTGAAAAGGGGTCAAAAAGACCATTGAATGTGGGATATCATGAGTTAAGATGTAAAAAATTGTTCCTTGCTTGATTTCATGTTAATTTATATGAATAACTTAACCCATTATATCACGTTTTTATGGGTCTTTCGACCCCTTTGTTTTCAAAAACTTGGTTGAAATAGAATAAAATATTCTCCAAAAATATTCTAAAAATAATTTACGTTTGGCCTGACTAAAAAATAAATACTCTATAATGCAGCATCTTAAAAATTTTGCTTGTATAAGAATCAACCCAGTTTCTGATCAGAGCTTGCTTGTGAAATTTGGCTGGACTACCTTAAAAAACGCTTTCAGTATAGCATTTTTAAACTTTTGCTTCAATGAATGGAAGGCTCCACTCCTTTTTGTCCGAATTCACATAGTTTTTGCTCAGAGCTTGGCCCTACCATCCCTAGTATTTGTGGGTATTTTTTAGAAGTAAATTCATGAAAAGTGTTGTTTGGAAGAATTACTGCTAACAAAAAACATTTTTTTTGGGAAAGATGAGGCCTTTTTAATTCCTTTCAAACGTACTTTCTTTTTATGAAAGTAGTTTTCCCACGCGGTTCTGCCCGTGAACATACCACCGCTCATTTTTCCAATGGATATTATTTGCGTTATTCATATGCGACAAATAGCTGCAAGGATATGGCGAATTTGGTTTTGGGGGCCGTGGCACCACACACTTTTTTAGTAGATGATATTTGGCTTGATGTTCGTGAATTTCGAAAAGACATAAAAAATTTAAATTTCGCCATTCCTTTACAGTTGTGGTTGTACAGGGTGGCTGATTCGAACTGTTACCAACTTCAGATAGACTTATCTGACAGATGGAACATGACAGCTGTCTAAAAATTGGCATGATGTTAGTTCATTCTATTGTCAACAAGTAACCAAAAGCATTTGCGCGTAAATTTATTGAAAATAAAAAATTTTCGAAATGGAATTCAAACGTAATAGTGTGATTGCTCTTTATTTGGCTGGAAAATCACAACCAGCAATTGTTCGTGAGCTGAAACATTTAAAAGTGAATAAAATGTTTGCGTATCGGACCATAACACGTTACAATGGTACCGGCAGCGTTGCCAAACGACATGGTGGTGGTCGGAAAATAACTGCAACATCACCAGAAATGGTTCGAAAGGTGAAGGCCAGAATTGAGCGAAATCCGAGACGCAGTGGCAGACAAATGGCTGCCGAGCTGAAAATATCGCGTGAACGAATGCAACACATATTGTCAAACAAGCTCGGACTAAAGGCCCTCAAGTTCCAAAAGGCGCATGATCTCACTCCTGCTGAAAAAAAAGTTAGGCTCGATAGAGCCAAGGAGTTGTTGCGCTTGCACGCCGCCGGAAATCTGTCACAAATTGTCTTCTCTGATGAGAAAAATTACTGTATCCAGCAATATGTAAACAAACAAAATGATCGGGTTTACTTGACAGAGAGGTCCTACGAAAATTTTAATGTTCGTTTGATTTCTGCTCAACAATGGCTCTCAAATTCGCCTGATGCGAATCCGCTGGATTTCTCAATCTGGGGTATATTGGACAGGAAGGTCTTGACTAAAAAATACCAGAGCGTTGATGCGCTAAAAGTGGCCTTTCAACGAGAATGGCGCAAACTTCCACAAAATCAAATTCGTGCAGCATGCGACTCGTTCTTCGACCGTCTACGGGCCATATCGAAAATCTGAAGTAGATTCTTAAAATTTGAACATTTCCCAACAATTATAGCGTTTGATCAATAAAATCTGTGCATGGAAACTAAAAATATAGTCTTTTGAATTGGTACCACTTCGAATCAGCTACCCTGTAGTTTTATTTTTCTGAAACTACTTACTTAGTGACTTTTAAGTTATATCATAACTGAGTGAAATGGTTTTCTTGAATGAAAACGTGTCTGGGAAAACAGCTGTTAATATTTTCCGAGAATTTCGAAGGGCATTGTCTAATGGTATGGCTTATCCGTTGCCAGAGATTTTTCATAACCTTAGAGGAGTTAGAAATATTGTTGGTAACATGTCTGGTACTAATTTCTCTTGTGATATTTTTGACTTAATAAGAATTATTCTATTTTTAGCATATTTAATACAAATATCGTACCTATTGTTGAAAAATTGTATGTGAAAACAGAAATTGTGTTTATTTTTTGTCTATAATCTTACTTTCCTTTGATAATTATATTTAAAAATAACTATGTATGTTTGTTCTTTGAAGTGAAAGCTTAAATTCATCTCTTAATTTGATAAAAAAAAAATACAAAGTGCTTTTGTTTATCAGTTAGAGAGCCTTACTTAGACCATACATATTCGTTTCCAATGGTTTGACTTTTATTTTGCTGTTGCACAAAAGATTGCAAAATTATTTAATCCTTTCAATTTCCACATGAAGAATTCTAAAGAATTTTTAATATGAAATGAATTCCCAGAATGATAAAATTCTATGCCTTATGAGAGTAGGTAGTATTATAAAATATTTGCAAAATATTTTATATTGTTTTGGTTTTATTTTATCGCATTGAGTGGTTGTCATATCCTTTGGTAAAAATATCTTGGTCATTTTATATTTGTTTATAAAGAATTTATTGCATATCGTATCCACATATCATATATGCAACATGTTTGTTTGTAACAAAAGAATTGTTTCACATGACTTACTGGGTAAATTAAATTTAATTTTATTGATATTTCTTAAAAAGTTTGCACAAAATGTTTTTGTCATTTATTTTTCATAATGCATGAAAGTTAAGTTAAATTCTTGAATGCACAAATAGGTCAAACAAAATACAAAACTCTTTGTATCATTAAAATTGTAACTTTTCTCTCCCCAAACCGGTATCATGCTGTAACTTTAAACCTGGCGTGAAGTAAAACATTTGTACTGTTGTCAGTAACCAACATTTAAAGGGAAATAATTTATCTCAAGTTTCCGCTGTAATTTCCAAGTAAAAGTTAATTTTTTTTTTTTTTGTATTTCTCTCCCCACATCGAACAAAGTCATTTTTTTGCATTGTATTTAATAACTAATTTGAAATGGTATTTGCATTTTGAAAAAAATATGAAAAAGAAAAACTTAACAGTAGAAAATTCAGTCAAATGGTTTTTATAACTGGTTAAAAAGAATTAAAGAAATTGTATAACATCTTTTACAAAAAATTATAAATTTCTTTCTTTATATCATTGAAATATTTTACATGCTTACAAAAACAGTTTCAAGGAGGTCAGCACCATTGAAGAAAAACAACAAAATTCGCTCGAAACAACCGAGACTTTCGAAGAAAGTTAAATTTATAAGTAAGTACTAATTTAAGATTTTTAATTATCAACACATGAAACTGGTTCGATTTGCATAAAGCAAATAAAAAAATCATCCTGAAACCGACTCAAAAGTTAAAGGACTCTTTAAAACGCTATCTGCATAATTTTTTTTCGATTCGTGGAAAACAAATGGAGCGCTCTTGATTCTACTGAAGGCCAATTTTGGCTAAAAAGAAAACATGTTTTTTGCTCAAAACTTATTTTCTTTACTAACTGGATACTGGTTGCTTCAAAAATAAAGACTATTTTCTTACAAAAATGTTGGCGTTAAAAAATTATTAATTTTTTTTCTAAAATAGATAATATTCGGTTCCAAAAATCGGTTTTTTTACGTTTTTCAATTACGCGATCAAAAAAAAACAATTTTTTACTTAAAAGCAAGAGATCTTACGAAGAAAGTGTATGAGGATAAAAAATGCTTACACAGGGTGACGAAAAAAGCATAACTTACGTTACTAAATGTGTTTCTACCATGTTCAAGAGTGTTTTTACTACGTTTCGTTGCTGATTTGGATTTAACAACTCTCTAAGGTCATATTTTGCGAGCGTGGTTGAAACTTATTTAGCAGCACTGGTTGCCATGCGTTGTTAAATGCAAGTTAGCAATGAAACGTAGTCAAAACACTCACGAAGCGTTGTTAAATTCAAATCAGCAACAAAACGTGGTTAAAATACTCACGGAGCGTAGTTAAATTTAAATCCAAATCAGAAACGAAACGTAGTCAAAACTCTTAAGAACGTAGTAGAAGCTCATTTCAAAACAAATAGTCTTTCAGTCAACCTCACAATACACGGTGCTCTTGAACAATTGATAGGCGTGATGAAAATGTGGTCTCATTTGTACTAGTTTAGTGGTCTAAAATATGCAAACCCCGAAATCGCAAAAATAAATATCCCATATAAAATAGAAATAAAATGAAAAAAGAAACACAACAAACTAATTATGGTTATAGCCTAAACAAGCAATAAGGGCCGTTTTCGTATATTTTGAAGCTATATAACTAGAATATGGAACCGTAAAATCCGATACATTTATCTGAAAGTTTTGATCTTTTTCTTTAACAATTTTTTTTTATTTGTAAATAGTTTATTTAGCAACGCGCGTTGTTAAATCACACACGAACGTGGTTGACACGCATTTAATAACGCACGTTGTTAAAACTGCCACGAACAAGCCATACTAAAAATTTGGGTCGCAACGTTGTTAAAAAATCATGTTTCTGCAACTTTTACCAATGTTGTTTTCTACTCGGTGTAGAATCGTCTAAAGCAGAGATTCTAAAGTGGTCGGGCGCGGCCCCTAAGGGGGCGTGAAGGCAATTCTAAGGAGGCGCGACCCATTTTAAAAAACCTATGAAAATAAAGAACATATACAGAAAGTAAATAGAACCCTTTTTTCTTAGTCAAGGCAAAATTTTTCTTATCTTATTTCATTTATTTTGATAAATAACATGAAATCGGATTTGTATTCCAATAAACCAAATTGGCCATAAACTACAATCTGTTTTCCTGAAAAGTAATTTCGATTTGATGTGAAATCTCGAATTTTTTTTTCTTGTTGTGGTAGCTGATACCAAATCTGGCAACCGTTTTTTACTCTCAGGTCTGTGATCCAAATAATCCTTAATTTAAAGTTCAAAAAACGTTATTTCAGATATTTGACGCATATCCTCAATAAACCTTACCTTTTAGCTTTTCAAGTTAGATCATTACTTTCCATTGGTAAGGTATCTGAACTCCATACAATTTAGCATTATCATAGAGTTGCGATACAGATATTTCAATGAAAGATATCGTTGAGTCAATTGTAAACTATCCTACCTATTTTTTATATTTTTTAGGAGAGTTAAAAAACAGCTAAGAACTCTATTACTACTGAAGTTTGGAAAAATTTTATTCTTCTATTTAATAGATCGTCATTCTGTTTATTCAATAGAAGACATAAATTTTTGCTAACTTTAATAGAAATAGAGTTCTGAGCTGTTTCTTAACCTCTCCAAAAAATTATAAAAAAGAAAGATTGGGAAGCTTACAATTGAATTAACAATATCTCGAAAGTTATGATTCAATTGAAAAAGTTAACTCTACACTACTGCCTGGATGATCGCCATATGCCTGAAAAAAGCGTGTTCTGCACTTTTGAGCAAGGATACCTCGGATCCCAGGCCTGATAGAGAAAAATAGTTCCCAGATTTGGATTCAGCAACCGCAAATTAACAAAAAAAAAGTCATCGAGATCTTATTCAAAATTCCGTGTTTTTGGATTCTAAAATTTCAGAACATGGTTGGACAGCAATATTATAATTTTTGTAATATTACTTACATCTTAATCATTTTTGAATAAGAAGTAAATTTTATGTGAAAAATATACCTTGTGTATACGACGCTTTGTTTCGAACCATGTTATTTGGAAACGCATATATAAACGCTATCTCAATCCGTATCGAAATTTTTAAGCGTGTCACCATAAATCACCTTTTCAATTCGAATTAAGCATTGCGGAACCATGTTAAGTGTCTCTATAAACACATGTGTACGGCAGGCAAAACGGTTTGAAACAGCTGTTTTATAAGAAAACAAGTGACATGTGATTTGACAAATGTCATTTAAAATTAATATTTTCAATTGAATTGAGCAAATTTTTTGAAAAGTGATGTAATTTGGCATAAATAATAGAAAAATTTTTTTTATTTTCCATATTTACGATTTCACGAACTTCAAATTCTGACAGCTGATTTTGTAACACGCTTTAAAAAGTGCGTCAATTTGATACACTTCTTTTGATTCGTATAAACGCTTACATTTTAAGCGTGCTACGTTGAAACGAGTTTATTTGATACCGTATTTCGTGTCGTATAAACAAGGTAATACATAGTAATATGTTTAATTTTGCTAAAGGCGGGGGAGGGGGAGGGAGTGCAAGCTTGTAAGAACTTGAAAAGGGTGGCGCGACAAAAAACGGTTGAGAACCACTGGTCCAGAGATTACATGTGAATTTTTGCAACTTTTTTATTGTTTTTTGATTAATTTTTGAAGAATTATATAAAAAAAAAAAAATTTTCACATTGGTATTTTTGGATTCATTAGCTGACAGACAATACCAATATTCCAAAAAAAAATGTTTTAGTTTTTTAACTTATTTTGCATTTGCACGACTCAGTTGACGTGTATTTAAATTTTGTTTGCTTTTTTAAAGAGGGGGGTGGAGGCGAGCTTGTGAAGAACTTAATAAGGGGAGCGTGACCAAAATCGGTTGAGAACTCCTGATGTAGGTGATCTATCAAAAACTTCAAGTTAAAATAGAGGTTGAAAAAAATAATAATAATTAATAAGAAAATGTAACGTTATCGCTTGAACTTTAATTACGCCACAAAAATTTCGACTTAATTACATGAACTAACAACATACGAAGTCAGGAAAAGAAAACGCGAGGATTTAATATCAAATTTCCTTGCGTAAATATTTTGTGTCCTTGCGCTATCTCAACAACAGCAATGAATGAATAAGCAAAGTGAAAAAACAAAAAATGGCCACATTCAACAACAACAACAAGTTTAATTAATGTCTCTTTTTTTCGTATTTTTCCGTTGATTTCGGTGTTTTTTCTTTTTTTTTCATATTTTTATTTTAGTACTAGCTGGCGCCGTCCAGACGATTCTGACGTTTTTTGTTTTTATGTCTTTAGCTCGCGTGAGTCATTTGTACTACCCAGCACCGACCATGATTCTCTAGGGTTGTTGGAGGGTACGTCTACCTTTACACGTGTTTTTTTACGTTTTACTTTACTGCCTTTTTTTATTATTATTTCCTTTCCTTTTTTTTTCTTAAAAATGTTTTTCTTGGCGCCGTCATTTTTAATATGAAAAATAAAGGTAAAATCGGCTGGCTTGTGAAATGGGGTATAAAATATGACGGTCGGCATTAAATAACGTCACACAACAGACAACTTTATTACGCTAAGGATGTATATGATTGTATTAAATATGGTGGCATAATATTGTGAATGTTGTTTTTTTTTCTTTTTTGTACCATGGATCCTCTAGCAGTTTTATATTTACATTGTACAAAACACACCTCTAAAATCTTTCGTGATATGTATGCTAGTGTGGGGCAAATTTTACCGCGACAAATCGTCTAGCGGGAACGTAATCTATGGACAATTCTAAGAAAATGTGACCAATAAACCATGGGACTGAAATCAATATCGTGCCTCCGATTTTCAATATGAAAATTTCCCAACGAAATTACTTCTTTAAAACACATATCACATTGACTTTTTCAGCTTTCTGAATCTGGTTTTGTCATTAACAAATTTCGATATTCAATAATGGTCGAAAACTTTCAGATATTGTATCGGATTCTACGTATGAATGCTCTATGTTCTAGTTATATAGCTTCAAAATAAAGCAGAAACGGTATATTTTGCTTGCTTAGGCTAGGATATCTCAAAAAACATATGTGATACAGCAATTTCAAGGCCGAATTCGGATTCAGCATTCCAAAATGCACTTAAAATAAATACTTTTATATTTGTTTGTTGTGTTTCTTTTTATACCTTACACCCAGGGTATATTCACTTTGTCCTTCCATTTGTAACGCAGAGAAGGAGGCGTGGCAGATATAGAAAAGTATATATACTCTTGATCAGCGTCACCTCCTGAGTCGATATAGCCATGTCCGTCTGTCTGGCTGGCTGGCTGGCTCAAGACATTTCAATGAAATTTGGTACACTGCCTTCATCGCCAAAGTTAGCTCGGGGGATTGAAAATGAGCGAAATCGGTCAACTGACACGCCTACCGCCTATACAAAAAATATATACAAAATTCAATTTTAGGAGTATTTTTCACGACAATACAACCAAAATACGCATAAATACTAAGAATTGTAAGCGCAAGCTCTGAGGAAAAACTGAGCGAATTCGGACAAGAGGTCGTGGCACCTCCCATATAAGCAAAAGCTTCAAAATGCTATACTGAAAGCGTTTTATGAGATATTAGAACCAAGTTTGACTCAGACACTACGTATCATAAATGAAAGCTCTCAACAAAAATTGGGTGAAATCGGACAAGGGGGCGTGACACCTACCATATGAGCAAAAGTTTCAAAATGCTACACTGAAAGAGTTTTTTGAGATAATCCAACCAAACTTCACTTAAATACTAAAGACTATAAATGCACGCTCTAAGCTAAAACTAGAGGAACTCGGACAAGAGGGCGTGGTACCTCAGATATAAGCAAAAGCTTCAAAACACTATACTGAAAACGTTTTTCACTCAGACACTAAAACCTATAAATGCAAGCTCTGAACAGAAACTGGGTGAACTCGGACAAGAGGGCGTAGCACCTCCCATATGAGCAAAATTTGAAAAATACTGCAGTGTAGGGTATTTAATGTTTGGCCAGGCCAAATTTTACACCCTTACTGGTTTTAATTTTTTTTTTTATTTTATATGGGATATGTATTTTTGCGATATTTCGCGAAAATGAGCAGCTACGATTTCAGGGTTTGCATTTTTAGGCCACTAAACTAGTACAAATGAACCCCATTCTCAGATTTTGTTGACACTTTTATCACACCTATCGACTGTTCAAGCTCAATGTGCGAAGATGTGCATCTCCGCAATGAGATGCTTTGTTAAAAAATATTACCAGTGAGAACAGCTCTGGAAGCAGCTTCGTGCTTCCCTAGAAGCGCAACAGAAGTCGTTTCAACGCGCTTCCGTTTCCCGTTGGGTTATATTTTCCTACCAACTTACATTAAAATATGAACCATGTGAATTAAAAAAAGCTCAATGCTATACCTTTTATTATATATGTATAAAAGTTGTCCACACAAATTAAAAATTTTGCTTCGAATTGAATCAGTTGACCTTATTTCACAAAAAAAAAGTAAAGAAATTTTCATGAAAATTATTTTTTCTGTTTGAAAAAAAAAAATGGCTTTAAATGCAATTACACAATAACTTCTTTTTTAAATCCATTACTATAATCCTCTTCAACTACGCATGCTATACATTTTTTTTTTTGTTTTAGTTTATTTTATGACTTGCATCTGAACAGCTTTTTCGAAATAATAAAATCCATGCTCACATTTTCCATATCCATCATCATTCAAAAAAAAAAAAAATAAACCCTTCAGGCTTTCAACGTCGCTTTAATGCTTCAACATTCAGTGCCGCAGGGGCACATGAAAAATCCATTTACGTCGACGTTGTTGGAAAAGTTTTCTTCTTTTTTACTCATTATATTTCTTCTGTTTCTTCATTCTACTGGTAAAAAGCGAGTAAATTAAATTCATTAATTTTATTTTATTTCCAACGCTGCATTAAACTGCAAAAAAATACAAAATCGCCTGAGGCAGGATGCAGCTCTTCTTGCAAAGGATGTGCAATGAAATTGGGTGTTAGAAAGGGCAGCAGCTGTGAAAACTCAGCGTTGTATTGCATGTTTCATAGCAGTTTTTGCTTTTCACCCGATTTTAATGAGCACTATTGAATCGTTTAGTATATTACGGATTTGCTGAAAATCATAGACATACACTTTTATACAAGCGATTATACAACAGTTATATAAAACCATGTGCTGCAGATTCAACAACTGTACCAATTTAAAGTTCTTATAAAAATATTACCACAAAAGTCCTTTAAGATTAACAAAACATCATCTTACTTTTGTCCAGTTTTAGTCTTAACCATGCCCAGTATTTTTCCAAAAATTGGTTTTACCAACCATCACAAATAACACAGGTTTACAAAAAAAAAAAAATGTCATGGCGTTCTGACCAGACTATGTGTTTCCTAGGGACTCTGACGTCCTGAATCCGAATCCGGGGTCCGTTTTTTCAAGAACGTCTGAGAAAAAATATTTCAAGGTCATATGGAGGTCATGTGTCGTTTAGTGATAAATTCGCTAAAATTCTGAAACTAATTTTTTATCATTGAATTCTTAGTCCTTAAAAAGAATATGTGATCAAAAAGCGTATCTCGGACCTAGTTTCGGAGATATAGCCATCGGAAGATCCGGATATATCTTCTATGAAAGATTTTGACAGCCCATAAAAATGTTTTGTGCATATTTTCAATTGGAGGATTCACAGTTTTCGAGATATGACCTTTTTTGAAATTTTGTGAAGGCTTTCAATAACAACAACAAATAAATCAACAACACCAACAACAAAAAAAAAACACCTTTCATATGACATCAATATTTTCCAAATCCATCCAGGGGTTCCCAACTTATAGCGGTTTTCATAGAAGACATATCCGGATCTTCCGATGTCTATATCTCCGAAACTAGATCCGAGATATCCTTTTTGATGGCATATTCTCTTTAACACTTAAGAACTCAATGATAAAAAACTAGTTCAAAATTTTAGCTAATTTATCACTAAACGACACATGAACCCCATTTTAACCACCATATGACCTTGAAATCTTTTTTCGCAGACTTTCTGGAAAAAACGGACCCTGGATTCGGATTCAAGACGTCAAAGTCCCTAGTCTGTTTTCGGTTCATGCTTCAAATATGTTATTTTTGTTTGTATAAAAGGTGGCACGCTCCACTGTGTTCAAAATTAAATTAAATTAGTATTTTTTGTTGAATTTGGATATATGTAGGCATTCGCTTGGAACCCCTAGGAGGGCTTGAATGAAATATCTCCAATTGCGATTACTTTTATCTCTTTCCACGTCTTTCCCGATTCTTGAAATATCTTTTTTCAACTACCTTTCACAAGATTGTTGTTGGTCTACCACGTCCCACATCACCTCAATCAGAGTCATCCACTCCCAAATGCCGCAGTGACTCGCAGTAGAAGTCGAATCCAGTCGACATCGATCAAATTACAGCTGAACTGCTAAAAGCATGTCCAATAAATAACATCAGCTAAAATTATCCATTCTCTGCTCTCTAGAATCTGTAGCGTTGGCTACAAAATTGTCAAAGATGTCAAAGAAAGGTGACCTCGAAAGTATAGAGATATAACTTTGCTGTAAGTACCATTAAAAGTACTGAAAAATTGCTTCTAAGCAGAGTAAACGAAAAACTTAATTAAGCCTATCTAAAGCAACAAGCATGATACCGGCGAAACCGATCATGCGTAGATCAAATTAGCAACCTTAGAGTAATTTTCGAATGGCGAATGCGAATGCAAATGGCGTGCTGCGCTTCAACAAATTTGTCTTCGTAGATTAAGGCACTGTCTTCGACAGCGTCTTCTGAGAAAACATATGGGTTTCACTGGAGCGAAGTGGTATTGCCGAAGAGGTAAGGCCACAAATTTAGTACGTGCACAGTATGAAAGCGTTAAATGTAGTGTTTTACACAACGGGCTGTTGTCACCGACATGCATCACTAACTCCGGCTTCCGTTAGAACTCTCTCATTCTTTTCGAGCGAAATCGGTCAACGGACACGCCTACCTCCCATACAAAAAATATATTCAAAATACAACTTTAGAGTATTTTTCATGACAACCAAAATACACATAAATACTAATGGCGTTTGGCGCAAGCTCTGAGCAAAAACTAGGCGAACTCGTACAAGAGGGCGTGGCACCTCCCATATGAGCAAATTATTCAAAATGCTATACAGAAAGCGATTTCGAGATAATCCAACTAAACGAAGTCTGACTAGAGGGCGTGGCATCTCCCTTAAAAGCAAAATTTCCAAAATTCTGCAGTGTAGAATATTCAATTTTCGGCCAGGCCAAAGGTAGCACCCATACTATTGGGTGTACAACTTAAAAACCGGAATTTGACGGTGGATGTCCGTACTAAAAAATATCGTGAAAGCTCGAACTTTATATATATGTCATTTTGAAGGTACATTTGACAGCTGTCAAAATCAGTCAACAAAACAATTTTATCTTGTGTGCATCATTATTATTTTTCACGATGAATAACTTCGAAAATTGGAGAAAAAGACAGCATTTGCGGGAGGTTCTGTTGGGTCATTTTTTTGCAAAGAAAACTGCTGCCAAAAGTCATTTTTGCATCGGATCGTGACTGGGGATGAAAAATGGATCCATTACGACAACCCGAAACGCAAACATTCATATATGAAGCCCGGACAACCAGGACCTTCCCAGCCAAAGGCAAATATCCATGGTGCCAAGGTAATGCTCTGTTATGCTCACAGGTGACCTCTATCGAACACAATTAATACGTTTGAAGCGTGCCATCATCGAAAAACGCCCGGAAAATGCGACCAGACACGAAGCAATAATTTTTCATCATGACAACGCTCGGCCACATATTGCTGCCCCAGTCAAAAATTACCTGGAAAACAACGGATGGGAAATTTTGCCTCACCCGCTTTATAGCCCAGACCTTGCACCATCAGACTACCATTTGTTCCGATCGATGCAGGATGCCCTATCAGGAATACGCTTCACCTAAGTTCAAGATATCGAAAATTGGATAGATTCATTTTTGGCCGCCAAGCCGGCGCAATTTTTTTGGGATGGAATTCATAAATTGCCTGAAAAATGGGGAAATGTTGTAGCTTCCAATGGACAATACTTTGAATAAAATATATTGTAACATTTTTCCACAATAAAGCATCAAATTTCGCTAAAAAATTCCGGTTTTTAAGTTGTACACCCAATAGTTTTTACTTTTAGTTGTCAAATTGTGTTAGACAAATGGGGTTTGGAGTATTTCGCATTTTGTTGTTGTTGCAAAACAACATATTAATATTACGATTTGATATTGTTCAATTATCGCTGGAGATTTTCAAGTGAAAAGTATATAAACGCTAAATTTCATTTTAATTTATTTTTTTTATCAAATAACGCCTGTCTTTATTGATACAAGTGTTAATAAAACAAATAGTTAATCCTTAAACAAGATAAGTGCTGTATTTTATAGCTTATTAATGACTAAATGTGAATGACGAAGTAAGTTACTTTAAACTTTCTCACTAATTTGGGAGTTAACCTTATTGTTTGGCTTTAGTTCATTGAAATCGTCATAAATAAAAAATTACTGATAAAATGAAATTATCTTTTCACAGTATAAGGGTACATCCCAGAATTTTGATTTCAGCGACTATTTTTGTACATAAATTTCTACTATATAAGCGCATTATTTTCCACTAACTTGCAACAAACAATTTTTAAACTTCAAGTTCTAAACAACATTAAAAGTATTTCATCAAAGATGTCTTCAAAACAGCAAAAGGCTCCTGAGGCACCAAAAAATGGTTCCGTTGGTGTTCACGTACAACGTGATTGCTATGGCACTGCAGCGTCTGCGCATTATGATCATAATCTTTGGTCCGGCAATGGAGGAAACACTCGTTTGGATGCTCGTGCTCAGGCAAGCAAGAATTTCGATCATCATGGTAAACCAAACATTGAAGGAAGTATTCGTCTTACTCAACACTGGTAGAATCAACAGTAGAAAAAGTTTATATGCGTCTTCCGTAAAGTTTTAAAACGACTTCTGAGGAAAAAATTATTGTAAAAATATTTAATAAAAATTATAAGAAAAAAAAATTAAGTTTCTTTATTTTTTTGGAGCTGTGACTTAGACGATATCATCTCTTAGTGGAGTCAAAAAAGCCAAAAAAAAAAACAGTCAAAATGAGGAACAGCTCCGATTTTGATGATTTTTTTTAAATATTTTGTTTTTTTTTTATTTAAAATCAGAAACATTATATAATTTTTTAAACAATATTTATTGGAAAAAAAATACGACAAACAAAAATCAAAATAGTAATTTTATATATATTTGGCATTGCAATAGCTGTATCTTATATGGTTTCTGAGATATCTTCTCTTTTTATAGGGTCTAAAATTGTGTATATAAAAACTGTTTTCATGTTTTTTCTCAAGAACGGCTATAGCGATTTGAATGAAACTTTGAAAAATGATGCGCATTAGCATATCCTAAAGAATGAGGTAGACTTTGACTTAGTATATACTTATGAAGAGCCGTGGCACCGCCTTAACTTTTTATTTAATTTGGTCATATCTTTTGATGAAATTTGGTATACATACAACTGACTATCAATGACTTGAAAATTTTGAATTTCATCAAAATCTGTATTCGAGTAATATTAAAATCACAATTTTCAATCGTTAAAACGTGGACGTGGCTCTTTTTCGATTTCACGATTATACGATGTTGTTAAAAACAATTTTGTAAATTGCACAGGTTTACAAAAAAAAAGAAAAATGTCATGGCGCTTTGACCAGACTATGTATTTCCTAGGAACTTTGATGTACTGAATCCGAATCCCGGGTCCGTTTTTTTCCAGAACGTCTGAGAAAAAAGATTTCAAGGTCATATGGAACTCAAAATGGGGTTTATGTGTCGTTTAGTGATAAATTCGCTAAAATTCTGAAACTAATTTTTAATCATTGAGCTCTTAGGTTCTAAAAAGAATATGTGAGCAAAAAGGCTATCTCGGATCTAGTTTCGGAGGTATAGCCCTCGGAAGATCAGAATATATATCTTCTATAAAAACCGCTGTAAGTCGGGAACCCCTAAATGGATTTGGAAAATATTGGTATCATATGAAAGGTATTTTGTTGTTGTTGTTATTTTTGTTGTTGTTGTTGGTGTTGTTGTTGGTGTTGTTGATTTATTTGTTGTTGTTATTGAAAAATTTCACAAAATTTTAAAAAAGCTCACATCTCGAAAACTATGAATCCAATTGAAAATATGCTCAAGGCATTTTTATAAGCTGTCAAAATACCTTTCATATGACACCAATATTTTACAAATCCATCCAGGGGTTCCCAACTTATAGCGGTTTTCATAGAAGATATATTCGGATCTTCCGATGGCCATGTCTCCAAAACTAGGTCCGAGATACCCTTTTTGATCACATATTCTTTTTAAGACCTAAGAGCTCAATGATTAAAAATTAGTTTCAGAATCTTAGCGAATTTTTCACTAAACGACACATGACCTCCATATGACCTTGAAATATTTTTTCTCAGGCGTTCTGGAAAAAAACGGACCCTGGATTCGGATTCAGGATGTCAAAGTCTGGTCAAAACGCCATAACATTTTTTTTTTTTTTTATAAACCTGTGTTATTGAAGTAAACACTTTTATTTTAACTATGTAGCAAAATAAATAAATGAATGGGTTTATTTGAAAGTGGAATAACACTGTGGAACAAAATTTGGTCGACAAAAGTTTACTCGGATCTGACGCTGCGGGGTGAAAATATAGGCCAAAATAAAAGACCATTTGGCTCAGTTTGTTCAAGTTGGCTCTAGTTTTCGAGAAAAGGCCGTTTGAATTTTGCACCTTGAATTATGTGTTTTTTTCAATATATCTCGTAAGTTAACTGAGTTTTATAGCATTTGGTGGTGGGATTTTGTTTGTCTCGTTCACATCTACACTTTCACTACCAAATCAGTGCTTTTGGATGCATTTTTGGCAAGTTAGAGCACAAAATTCGCAAAAAAGTGATATTTTTCGCCTTTTATGACATTCGGCTGAATAGAAATCACCCGAGTGGTGGATTTATGCCTTTTAACCTATAGCCGAGATCCGTACAAACACTTTGATATAATAAATGTTTCATATGGGCAAAAATTTCTCAAGTGAGCCATCTAAGAAATTAAACGTAAAAAAGGCTTTAACAAAATGATGTTTTATAACAACTAGTAAAGATTTTGAATGAAAATGTTTTTTTTAGAGATATTTAGCATAGGTCGGGGAATAAAATGGTGTTTTTGATTTGTAAAAAAATGTTTCATTAACCATTGAAAATCCCTATTCAAAAAGGTACATAAAAATAAAGCAACTTCTTCGCCTCTGAGAAAACTATAAAAAAATTAGTAGGCACTTTACACTTGACAAGAAACTATATTCCAGAAAAAAAATTGGGGCAATCGATATTGGTTCAAAAGTTATTAACAATATAGTGATGTCGTGCAAATCTTTTTTCAGCATTAGAAAAAAACAAGGCATCCTACGAAAAAAGTGTATATGGCATAAAATGCTTAGAATTATCTAGAATGTGAGTTTTTTGGAACATATGAAATTTTTTTTTCGGACCTTTTGAAAAATTATAAAATGTCTCAGAAAATTCTGAAAAAATTCACACATATTCCTTAAATAATTCTAAGCATTTTATGCCATATACACTTTTTTCGTAAGATGCGTTGTTTTTCTCTAATGCTGAAAAAAGACTTGCACGACATCACTATATTGTTAATAACTTTTGAACCAATATCGATTACCCCAATTTTTTTTCTGGAATATAGTTTCTTGTCAAGTGTAGAGTGCCTACTAATTTTTTATAGTTTTCTCAGAGGCGAAGAAGTTGCTTTATTTTTATGTACTTTTTTGAATAGGGATTTTCAATGGTTAATGAAACATTTTTTTACAAATCAAAAACACCATTTTATTCCCCGACCTATGCTAAATATCTCTAAAAAAAACATTTTTACAAAATCTTTACTAGTTGTTATAAAACATCATTTTGTTAAAGCCTTTTTTACGTTTAATTTCTTAGATGGCTCACTTGAGAAATTTTTGCCCATATGAAACATTTATTATATCAAAGTGTTTGTACGGATCTCGGCTTTAGGTTAAATGGCATAAATCCACCACTCGGGTGATTTCTATTCAGCCGAATGTCATAAAAGGCGAAAAATATCACTTTTTTGCGAATTTTGTGCTCTAACTTGCCAAAAATGCATCCAAAAGCACTGATTTGGTAGTGAAAGTGTAGATGTGAACGAGACAAACAAAATCCCACCACCAAATGCTATAAAACTCAGTTAACTTACGAGATATATTGAAAAAAACACATAATTCAAGGTGCAAAATTCAAACGGCCTTTTCTCGAAAACTAGAGCCAACTTGAACAAACTGAGCCAAATGGTCTTTTATTTTGGCCTATATTTTCACCCCGCAGCGTCAGATCCGATTAAACTTTTGTCGACCAAATTTTGTTCCACAGTGTAAGTCCAATTCCGGAAAAATTGAGTTTATGGTAGTTATAGCTGGCTATATATGTCCTCTTTTTATATTGAAAATTACAGACTCGTTAGACCACGATTTCATCAAAAATTACTCAAAAGAATTTTTCATGAAAATAAATAAATAAAAAAATATGATTATGCAAGAAATCAAGCACAAATTACATGCCAAATGTAAGGTAATAAATTGAGCTTTTATAATATGTTACTAAAACTATGCATTAATGATACAATTTTTGGAAAAATGGTGCTTTAAAAAAAAAAAATGGTCAAAATTTCAGAAAATTTGCAATATCTCTAAAACCACGACTCGGATTAAAATTTTTTGTGTATCAATTTTATAGCAAATTAACATATCTTTCGTATGACACTAATATTATTAAAATCCTTTCAGGAGTTCCCAACTTATAATAATTCTTATAAAAGATATATGGGTGATTCTTAGATAACTGTGCTTTTTCGAGTTGTAAAATTGGCAGATATTTTTTTTGGATTTTTGCAAGTTTTTTCATGCTATCTTATGTAAACACACTCTTAAAACTCACCTTTTAAGTAGATCAACAACAAGTGTGAATTTACGGCTTTGAGGTCGAAATTAAGAAATTTTGCTGCCACGTTTGTGACCAAATTGCCACGTTTGTGACATTTTAGCCACAGTATGGAAAAATTATGGTTTTGAAGCGTTTTGATGAGAGATATATTGCATATAATGACAAATTTACACTTCAAGACTAATTTTGCAACAGTGTCATGTCTCCGGTGGTCCATTTTTTTTATACCCTACTGCCCTAAAGATCAACTATGGTTCCCTGTCCTCTGTTTTAATAGCCGTTTATGATGGATTAGGATCTCCTAACTACGAATCTGATCTTGATTTTTTTCTATTACATCAGTATCCTTAGTTATCCTTGCTCAAAAGTGAAAAAATCACAGTTTTGACATCTACTTAACTAAAACAGCAATAAGTAAAATTAATTTTTGTCAATGGATTCAGACAGCCGAATTTATTATCAATAAGACAAAATTTACCGTTTTTCAATTGGATTCCCAGTTTCCGAGTTATAAGCCTTTAAAAAAAGGATACCTCTCAATAACACACAAAGGACCGAAAAATTAACAAAAATGGTAAGTTTTATTATTTTTACCAGAAATATATTTTATCATGAAAATTTTAAGCCCTTGCAGACTAAAATCGGATGAAAAAATAAGGCTCTATTGTAGATTTAGTGAATGAACAGATGAAATTTTGATTCTGTGAATTTGCAAAGTAGTAGTTTAGTAGGCTTAGTCACTAAATCTAGAATAGAGCTGTCATTTTTCATGCGATTATGGTCTGCAAAGTCACGAAATTTTTGTAATTAAATATGTTATTGATAAAAATAATAAAACTTGATTTTTTGTAACTTTTCGGTCTCGAAAAATCCTTTGTATGTTATCGAAAGATGTCCTTAATTTAAACGCTTATAACTCGGAAGCTAAGAATCCAATTGAAAAACGGTAAATTATGTCTTGTTGACAATAAATTTGGCTGTCTGAATCCATTGACAAAAATTTATTTTACTTGTTGTTGTTTTTGTTCTATAGCTTTAAGTAGATGTCAAAACAGTTATTTTTTCACTTTTGAGCAAGGATAACTCAGGATTCTGATGGTGTAGAAAAATTTTTGTATTAAAAACATTATTAATAGCCTTCAACTAAACATCTGTATACTCAAACTTTATATGAAATATGTTTTTTTGCAAACTGATAAAAAGTGCCACGTTTGTGACATTTTTGCAGTTTATCGCTCATTGTAAAGCACGCTTTTGAGTTCAAGATTTTTCCGAAAGAATTTGGGGTGATGTCTGCAAATCCTACAAAAAAATTGTTTCATGCATAAAATAAAATGTCCTACCTGGGAGTGCCGAGTGCCACGTTTGTGACCATAATTTTTAGAAAAAATGGTTTTTGTTTATAAAATGCCCTATAAAACGCAAACAGATTTCTTTTTGGACGCGTTCGGACATGATGACGTTTGGGTGATGGATAGTGATCAGAATTAATGCATGTGTATTGCAATCTATTGACTGAAACAGTAGTACCATGCAGTAGTAGCATAATACTTTTAAGAAATTTTTTTTTTCCAAAACTAGGGGACAGTTTTCAATTCGAAATTGTGCCCTCTAAAAATTGTTTAAAACTGCAGATGAGCTCAGAATATTGTAGCCTTAAGTATTTACTTAATATGTGTAGTAACTTGTTTTCTGTTCTATTTCCGTTTTTTGGTCGTTTTTCATCGTTTTGTGTATAAAAAGTAGGGGTAGGACATGCCACGTTTGTGACATTTGGGGTATATTTGCAAACTTTCACAATAGACCAATAATTATTTGGTGGTAAAATTGATCCGCTCTATTAGAAAAACATAGTTTCTAACTTATAGCGTAATTTTTTGTGAAAAAAAAGCCTACTGTATAGGTGAAATCTCCAGAGGACACAAAAAGTACAGTTATCTGAGAATCACCCATATCTCAATCTTCCGATGGCTATATCTCCGAAAGTAGGTCCGACAAGAACTTTTTGTTTTTGTTGTTGTTGTAACTAATTTTCAGAGCCCTACTTGAGCAAAAAGAATAAAAAAGAAACAACAACAGTGTTTAAAGTAAAATTTTTCTAAGTTTTAATTTTCCTTTGCTTTAATTTACAAAATTTATTTATTTATTTATTTAAGAATTAGCTTAAAATTATAACAATAATTAGAGCTAAAAAGTATTTAAAGCTATAGCAACTTAGGCCTTAAGCTAAATTCATATAGTATGATTTATAATATACATATTTTGATTCTTAGTATGTGTATTCATGTATTTCTTGTTTTATTATTTTATTTATATATATGTCAAATTAAATTATGTGGTTACATGGATTTCTATAATAAATAGTATAGTTTTGTTCGTTTCAAAAATTTGATGATAGTAAGAATGTCATTTATAGAAGGGTTTGATAAAAGTGCAAGAGGGTTGCGGTCTGAGAATATTTCGTTTCTTATGCTGGTAAAGTACAAGCATTCAGAAAATATGTGTTCTATAGTCATTCTTAAATCAAAGGCGCAGAATATGCAAGTTGAAGAGGCTTCACTATTCATGTAATGCTCGTGTGTGAGCTTGGAGTGACCCAATCTCAGCCTTTCAATTTTCGTTAAATCTAGTCTACTAAGTTGTGAAGTATGATTAAATTTTAGGAAGTCTTTCGATGTTATTTTATCTCTGTTAATCTGCTTATACCAAGGTGATGCATTTATCCATGTATGGATTTGCTGCTGGCAGTAGGATATTTTTATATGTTTCAGTATATCTTTATAGTTATAGTTAGAAGTTGTGGTCAATGGAGAGTTTGCTGCATTTTTAGCTGATTGGTCTGCGAATTCATTTCCGGGTATCAGACAGTGACCAGGTACCCAAATTAAAAGGACTCTTGGATAGTTACGAGTAAGAGTGTTTCGTATAAGGTGTGGATAGTAATCTTGGTTGTCAATATTTCTTATTGCATTCAAAGAAGATAGAGAGTCGGTACATATAGCAAAGTTTCTTGTTGTATTTTTAGCATATATTATAGCTTCATAGATTGCAATTATTTCTGCTGAAAATACTGTGCTATAGTGAGGAAGGTGACTGACTTTAATAATACAATTTTCTTTGGTAATACTGTAGGAAATAATTTGTGAGTAAAAATGGAATAAGTCATACAAAAGTATAACAAATTTTTAAATTTATTATAAATGAAAGTGAAATAAGTCCATTCGGACCAAAATAACTCAACTATTTTCTATTACACTTGTAAAAATTTTTACAGCATAACAAAATTTGATTAACTTACAGTTGTAAGCACTTAACACCGGTTTAATAACGCTTGCCAATATTTTTAAATTGAGTCGTACGCAAACCCTTTAATATCTCAGCTTATGAAAAAGTGGACTTATTCCACTTTCAAAAAAACCCATTCAAATAACTGGTCCCATTTATTTTTAAGTGTACTTTTTATAAACGAAAAATATTATAAAAAGTTCGATAACTGATAGGAACAATGTTCGGTAATACGAGTCGGGTCTTTTAGTATTCTATATATAATATTGGTGTTAAATTTGAGACATAATATTTTTTGAGACATCGTACGAATCATTTCAAGCATTTTTGATGTCGTAAGAAATAAAAACCATTACGCTACATGAAGCGGCTTTCAGCGACTATTAAAAAATCGTA
Organism: Calliopum simillimum; assembly: GCA_951812925.1. Lineage (NCBI taxonomy): Eukaryota > Metazoa > Arthropoda > Insecta > Diptera > Lauxaniidae > Calliopum > Calliopum simillimum. The sequence goes on along the minus strand of OX638369.1, from coordinate 87,280,867 downwards.
AAAATTCTCGGCTCACTTTCAAGATACCAACTTTTAAATATTCAAGGGAAATGACAGAATTTTCAAAATTTTATTTGTTTCTTTATCAGGCTAATTCATACATTTTACACTCGAATAGCACAAAGATTTCATGAAAAAGTGTAAATAAACCTTAAGAAAATTTGAAAGCTCATTCAAAAAACTAATTAAAGGGTGTTTTTTTTAGAGGTATAGAACTTTGAATTGAAATAAAACACAAGAAAATCGTTTTAATGTCCATCAATTTGGCTTTATTGGAAGGATAATTTTATGCCATTAATGTTTAAATATGGTTTCGGGCATGTGGCCGCCGCGGCTGGCTCGAATAAAGCCAATTCTACAGGTCCAATTTTCAACCACTTTTTCGAGCATATGGGGCCGTATGTCGGCAATAACGCCACGAATGTTGGCTTCCAAGTCCCCTAACGTTTCTGGTTTGTTGGCGTAGACGAGCGACTTCACATATTCCCAAAGAAAATAATCCAATGGTGTCAAATCACACGATCTTGGTGGCCAATTGACAGGTCCATTCCGCGAAATTATGCGCTCATCGAATGTTTCCTTCAATAAATCGATTGTGACGTGCGCTGTGTGGCATGTAGCGCCGTCTTGTTGGAACCGCAACTCATCCACATTCATGCCATCCAATTCGGGAATAAAATAGTCGGTTATCATGGCTCTATACCGGTCTCCATGAACGGTAACTGACTCTCCAGCATTATTTCGGAAGAAGTATGGCCCAATGACTCCACCAGCCCATAGAGCATACCAAACAGTCAGTTTTTGTGGATGTAATGGCGTCTCAAGGGTCTCATGTGGATTCTCTTCACTCCAAATGCGGCAATTTTGCTTGTTGACGTAGCCATTCAACCAAAAATGAGCCTCATCACTGAACAAAATTTTGCGATGAAAATCAGCATCGAGATCAATCTCATTTTCGGCCCATACACCAAAATCACGACGCATTGCATGGTCTCGCGGCTTTAATTCTTGCACAAGCTGGATCTTGTAAGGTCGCAAGCCAAGATCTTTGCGCAAAATCTTCCATAAAGTTGATGGACAAAGCTCCAATTGCTGTGCACGGTGGCGAATCGATTCATTCGGGTCCTCTTCAACATTTTGCTCTACAGCGGCAATTGTTTCTTCGGTGCGCACTGTTCGACGTCTCTGCGGATGCGTATTATCACATAGAGTAAACGTAGTGCGAAAACGATCCATGGTTAACCGAATTAATTGCTCTGATGGACAATTATATCGACCATAAAATGGACGGAGCTTGCGGTAAACTTCGCGAACTGAACCATTATTTTCGAAATAAATTTGCACGATTTGCAAGCGTTGTTCTTTTGTCAACCTGTTCATGATGAAATGGCAAACCAAACTGAACATAAATGACATTAGAGTTGCCAGATTTGACCACAAAATGCCAGTTTTATCTCTATTCGAAAAACAAACCTCTAAAAAAAACGTCCTTTATAAGTACCCGGTCATGATTAACGATGTGATCACAAACTATAATAGTTAAAATGAGAAATTTCATTAAAGCATTTGGAGCAGTCCTTTACGCACTCCTTTGCATCTGAAGGTACCAACAAAACTTCATTTTCAAAAGGGTATTTAGTAGTACATCAGAAGAGAAGTGTAGTATGCAGCTTAAGAGCTGTCACTTAATAATTTGTCAAAATGGGAGAATGAGAAGAATAATGATACTGAGCAAAGGACAACGATTGTTTGTGAAAATTACTTTGAAAAGAAATTACTCGCATACAAACATATGTATTGTATGTACATAGTTAAAACTTTTAAAGTCAAATTAATTGCTGTTGCTGCCTTTAGTTTTTCGAGTCAGTGAACATTTTCCTGTTAAATGAGTTTTTACAAAAAAAAAAATTACAAAATGAAGGTACGTATTGTTTTTACTTTAAATTATGATTTATTACTTTTTTTTAAGTCAAAGCTACTGAATTTATACCTTTTATCTTAATTATGGTACATACATACGTGCATACACTTAATTACATATGTTGAAATTGTTCATCTCTTTAATTAAATATCCACAGGCAAAAAAAAATATTTAATTAAAATAAGTATCATTTGTGATTTCAACTGATTTAATTTGTTGTTTTGACTTTAATACGTGTGATGTTTATTTATTTATTTTTATTAAATTAAAAACGTGATTATTTTGAAAATATACATTTGCTTATTCATTTGAAATTTAATTGATTTGTTTAATTTTATTACATCAAATTGATATGGGTTAATATTTGCAATTGTAGTTAATAATGTAAGCAATTGCTGATAACGAATGTTTGTAAAACAATAAATTATCTTAAGTTGATAACGTTGGGTAATTCCCAATAAAAAATTTATTGGCTTCTTTTGCCGTAAATAAACAAATCATTCGCAAGATAGAGATAAGAAAACTGACAACCCCACTGGTACCAGTGACTGATCCAGAGCGTATCCCAAAAAATAGAAAACTATTTCAGTAAATTGCGATGTTTTGAGCCTTACATTTAAGACAAGTAGCAGTACTTTGTATACTAATAAGTAATTGTGCAACATTACATGTATGTTTTATTGGTAAAGAAATCATGTCCCCAGTCCATAGAAAATACGGGTTTCTGGTATAAATATCGGAACATCAATAATGACCTAATATCTTTACTTAAAGTTGTAGTGCTGGAAAAAAAAAATATCACATGAATGGAAATAGAATCAAAAATAGTCAAATCAATTCAATTTTCTCAAAAATGGCTCCAATGGTTTTGATAAAAGCTTAAATTATATTACACTTGACATCAAGAATTTATTATTTAGTATAATATTGTATGAGGAGTTATTTTTCAAAAGGGCGTAAAACCATGTTAAACAAATTTTCAGTAATGAGAAAAAACTTTTATGGGCTGTTTACAATAACATATTTTTTTTAATGTCTCCTGTATTATAGTGAGTTGACCAAAGATTCTAATCCCCTTAACATTTTTGTTGTAACCTATTTGCAGTAATTGCAAAAAGTAAAAAACATTTGGAAATAAGCCCTTTTGTTCTGAAACGTTTGGATATAAGCCCTTTTGTTTCAAAATCACTCTTATTTCACCATTTGGAAGTTTATTTTGATGTCTATAGGCATGGTATATAAGCACCTATATAGCCTGGGGTATATAAAAAATATCAAAAGTTTTTTTGGCCACTATTCAAAACACGTCTTTTTGTATCAAACTCTAAAAATTTCTATGAAATTATATGGAAATAAGCCCTTTTGTTCTGAAATGCGACTTTTGATTACGATTTTATCTTAGAAAAATGCATTTTTTGTGTTGAATTTTGGACTAGAGGATGCATTTTAGCAAGGTAATGGCGATGGCATCCTTAGGTTTGTTCGAGGTTGGAAGTGGTTTTACGCCCTTTTGAAAAATCACTCCGCGTATGTATTTGGAAAACTTCTTTTATGAAAACTGGTAAAATTTCGGAATCCCTTGATGTATTTTAAAAATTTAATATAATATGAAAGGTATTTTAACACGCTAAAAAATTTGTGAAAGTAGGTCATAAATTTGAGTAATATTTTTCAAAATTACTGATTAAACTAAAGTGTTAGGAAGAAAATATGTAGGGCTAATCTATTTTTATTCATTTGATAGCCATTTCTAGCTGAATTTATGAAGATAGTAGTAACTTTCTTACTGCTAACTTTTAAAGTCCTATCTCCATCTTGATCGTCGTTAAATACGTGTTTGAATATGTGAGTGTTGGTGGCGCCGCGACACAAGAGGTAAAATTTCTAGCGCTTCTGATTGAAGCACTTTAAAAGCGCTTGTCCCCATAGAAATTTAGAAGCAGTTACACAATGATTTTTTGTAAGGCTGCAGTAAGAGCAACATGGGTTGGAACCCAGACCGGGTGATTTTTTTTTTACTTTTTGTTATTTTTTTTTTTTTTGCTTGATTTTTTTTTTATTAAAATGTTTTTCATTCAAACTTTTTTTTTATTTCACTTTTCTATTTTCCTTTCTCCTATTTATTTACTTTTGTTTAATTGTAATATTATTATGCAATGATTCTATGTAAGGCTGTAGGAGCATTCGTATGTCAAATTCTGTTTGGACAACCTTTGCTTACTTAATATATAAATTTAATACATCTTCATATCATCGGGCATTGGTGTATCGGTCTAAAGAGTTGGTAAATGTTAGTAAAAATAATATGTTTCTATCGATCACACGGACGGTCGTGTATTCAAATCCTGGTGCTGCCAGTTTTTTTCTTTTTTAGTTTTAATGAAAAAACGCTTACTAGCATTACAAATAAGCGCTTCAAAAGGCCTTTTGAAGTAAGGCTGCGGTAAGCAATGTTAAAAAGAAAGAATAGTCCTTACGGAGTGGAAGCGCTTATTGGTGAAAAAATGCACTACAGAAGGGTTTTTGAAGCACTTCTTTTCCCCTTGGTAAGAGACGGCAGTGAAAGAACTTAAAAGAAAATCTTTCTGAAATTTACTATAATGTATATTACTTATTAACTAAAACTGTCAACTAATTCCAGGGGGCGTGTCACCTCCTATACAAGTATAGTAAAACAAGTTATTTCTTTATATTGAGGAAAAAAGAAAAGATTGGAAATATCCAATAAAAACAATAGTTAATAAAAAGCGTTTTTTTTTTTACATTTTCAAATTTTTTAACTTAAGAGGAAATTTGCTGAGCTACAAAATTGATCATTAGCTGTGTTTCTTTTGACGCGTATATACAATTGTGGATATTTTTAAATTGCGATAACTCATGAACAGTGAGTCGCACAATAATACTCTAAGGAACTTTTTATGGAGACTCACGTTCTCTACAAAAACTTTTCATTATATTATTAAAAAAAATTTATCTTTTAGGAGTTATTCTATAAAAACTGGTTAAGCGCCGATAAACGGCAAAAAATCACTTTTTTTTAAATAACTTCTAAATAATTATTTTTTTTTTACAAAAGATTTGTAGAGCAGCATGTGGTTCTTAATGAAAAAGACCCTTGGACTTTTTATCGTACGACTTACCGTTCATAAGTTATCGCAATTTGAAAATTACCACAATTTGAAAATTACCACAATTATATACATATACGCGGCAAAAGAAACACGGTTATTATTATTTTTCTGCATACATCAGCCTTAGCAAGATATTTGCAAAGAACTGAACTAAACTTTGTGACGTGTGAATACAATTTTAATATTATTTTTGCTGATGCAATATACATTTTTTGTTTTTGAGGCCAAGTAAGTACTGTTCACAATTCCACCAAATCTATGCAAGAATGCAAACGTTCTCCAAAACGTTATTCTGATAGAGATATTCTGAAATTTAATTGAATACGGTATCTTGAATTCGCCTGAAACGAACTTTATTAATAATAACTAAGCAAAAAAATCCTTTATTAGCTACCAAAAAAGTATGAATCAAATGACGTTGTTGGTTTGAGCTCACTGTTTATTGTTTTTACCAACCAAATTACAAAAACAAGGCAAAATGCATAAAAGAAAAAAAAAATATTAGAAGGCTGGTTTTCGTTACGTTTCAATGACCACCACAACTATTTATATCATCAGCCGCATTTGCTGACATCTAAAAGAACATGACAAGGTTACTTATGCAACCTTTTGCATAGATTTGTTGCGAATCATAGCAAAATGCAAATGCAGCACATGCAAAAGTTCTATATTTTTTCCTTCTTATGCATCGCCCTGCTGTTGTAACTCGTTTATTGTACTTTGCATTGCTCTGTGAGATTTTGCAATCTTAAGTTGTTTTTGATGTTTAACATTATTAACTACTAAACAAGCATGGATCAGATGACATTGTTTATTTAAGTTTACTGTTCAATGAGTTTTAATGAAAAAAAATTCTATTTAAAATTGGATAAGAAAAAAGATAAAGGATAAAAGAATGTTGAGGGTGAGCGCTTGAGAGTATTATTACTTTTATATTTTACTAACAATAACTTTTCGTTGGACGCCATAAAGTTTTCGAGTAGGATACATCCGCCTTGCTTACGGTCATGAAACGGTATATGGGTATATGTTTAATATTCACTTCTTTGGACTAATGCAAACACTTTAAACATAAAAGGACACATAGACGATAATTTATTAGTTGTCGATTTAACAACAAATGATTGCATTTTAAATGACAGCTCGCGTTCAAAGCTTAATAAGATTTTGCCGCCGATGGCGTTACAGAGTTTTTTTTTTTTTTTTTTTCATTTTTTTTTTTTTTTTTTTGTATTAAACAGGATATAAATTGCCGGAAATCAGCGATAAAATTAAACCAGCGTATGTACACTGTGGACTGCAGCATGATAACAATAAAATGCCAACAACAAAAGTATTTCACAAAAACATAAAAAAAGGAACGACATAGGAAAATTTGTTGGAAAAACTATGCGCAAAATAATGAAATGTAAAACGCACAGCAGCAGCACTCCGCTCTGGGGAAAATGCGTTTGAAGTCACAGTGTTGTGTTGTTGACGCTGCAAGTTATTGTTGTTGTTGGTTTCCATTGTTGTTTTTGTTGTTGGTTTTTGATTACACACAGCAGCAACAACAAGCAGCACTGCCACATACACACTTATTTGTTTTAAAAAGGACAACACAACAGCAACACATCAGCTTATTTTATTGCACACACAGGAAGGATGTAAGCATGTGTGCATGCATATGTGTGTAGTGGTGCAATATTGTGCGCAAAAACAATGGCATTTTGTCATAAATTAAATAAAAAATGTAGGAAAAGAAAAGCAGTGCAGCGTAGTGTAGCGCAAAGTAAAACGCTTTGTCTTCCTTAGCGCTCTTTCGGCTTAACAAATTTTTTTCCTATGCTTTCCTAGTAACGACAGCCATAGCTCCTTAATGTATGCAATGCTTTTTTCACAATTGTTTGATTGGGACAAAATTTGTGCATTTATGATAGGTTTTTAGCTTAGAACACCGAACTCCATAGCCTATGCCCGCGGGCACTTGAGCTTTTGTGCTTAAAAGCTTTCCGTATACGTATTCACTCACAGATAAGCGTTGAACTGTGTCACTAGTTGTGCAGATCTGCGTCACTTGCTTGCAGTTTATGCAAAATATAAAAGCTTTTAGTAATCTTTTATAAATTTACAAAATGTGCTGGTATTGAGTTTGCTTACCACTGGGCTAGAACCTGTTAAAATGATTTTAAAAATTATTGATTCATAAGTAAGCCTATTGGGCTTTGAGTTATTTAGGCTTTAGTTTAGATTTAGTAGTAAAAGGGCGTGGCATTGATGAAGTAGGCATGGCAACTCCCTTGAAATGCTCTGTTGTCTTAGGTAATAGATAAAAATTATACAACCTCATTATTTTTACCAACATTTTGCCCAATGTCAAACCACTGTACAATAACGTCAATGTTTTGCTGTTGTCACTGCAACGATGCCTTAAAATGCAATGGCGTCGAAAAGGTCATTTTGAGGTCAAAATGAGAACGACAAAATGATGGCAACAACAATGGCGGCAGTGGCAGCATAACTGTGCATGTCAGCATAAATTCCGTTATACGACGCCATATTGTCAATTCAAAAAAGATATAAAAGAATGCGGAAACGGAAATGTCGGATAGCGGCGGGAATGAGAGCGAATCGTGAACAAAGTGATGCACACAAAATTTATCGTGTGTAAAATGAACAAAAAATAAATGAAATCAAGAAAAAAGCAAAATATTCTTACCATTCACTCACTCACTCACTGACATGACATTACATTTAAGCTCTGTTTAATATTATTTTCATATCATCAAGCTTCAACACACATACTTTGTACTCGTATGTATGGCCCATACATACAATGACGACTGATTGTGAGAACAGGCAGCAGTGAGGAAAATCTGTCTAAGCCACCGGATGTGCATTAAGGCTGCTGTCATTTTATAGTCTCCTTCAATGCATTGAGGAAAATACTGACATAAAGTTTGATAAAAATGTGGAAAGCTTTTTTTTTAGTATTTATATAGTGGATATCATCCTATTTAGAGACTGCATGAACTTGGAGAATATTATTCTATTTAGTTGGCCATTTCTCTAATTCTGCAATTTATATTATTCAATACTTCTTGACATTAGTCGTCTTTTTGATGCTACATACATAATTAATTGCGTTTATTTAATTTCTCGCAGTGACTTCATGTTTTTTGTTTTGTTTACGTATCGCTTTACATCGCACCAGGGATGATAAATGAGCTTTTTTATATTGTACCAAATGTCAAAAAAAGTACTCAAAGCGTATTTTGGGTAAATTTTGAAAATAAAGCATAAAAACGTAGCTTCGTAATTAAAATATCTAAAAGTTTTTTTTTTACACATAGAGGGGTACAACAAAGTATATAATCTCTCTCAACTCGGAAGGTTACTTTTGAAAGCTCTTGATTTCCTCTTAAGTCTCTTATCAAATTTTTTGGTATATTTTGTAACTTAAACATAAAGAGGTCGTTTTTTCATGATATACTATTGTTTTTAACAAATGTAGCCCTCTAGCCTATGCCCGCGGGCATTTGAGCTTTTATGCTTAAAAACTTTCCGAATACGTATTCACTCAAAGATAAGCGTTTAACTGTGTCAGTAGATGTGCAGATCTACGTCACTCGCTTGCAGCTTATGCAAAATATAAAAGCTTTACAATGAGCTTTTTTACATTGACAAAATACGCTAACATTAAGTTTGAATATCACTGCTTTAGAGCAATGACAAAAATCTCGAAATGTAGCAAATTAACCTCTCTCAAATGTTTGAGCTGAATTACTAACAATAATTTCGTGGTTTTTGAGGTAAGTCGAAAAAAACTAAAAAAACACTGATTTTTGCCGTTTAGACCATGGCCTCGGGCGAGCCATTTTTTCGGTGGTTCTTATCCAAACCAAGTATGCAATCTTTGTTTTAAGACCTTCCTTTATGAAAATTTTTGATGGCCTAATTTTTTTTTTAATTTTGCTGCACCCTACTACCCTTACACTTGCTTCATAATACTTGAATAGCCCCTTTTTTTTCAAGGATGACATAGTGTCGTTCGATGTTTCGAATTTGTTATAACATTCAACAAAATTATTTCGCTTAAAACTTTGCAAATTTTTCTCAGTGTTCTTGTGTGACATTGTTAAACCAAATCGGTCTATTAAGAAAAACAAAAACAACAACAACAAAAAACATGACAAGTGTGGGTGGGTAGGTTTTTAATCTCAGCCACATTTACTATATATGTACATACATACTTTGTTATTTGTAAACGAGTGTCTGCCTGTCAGTGACAGTTTTCATCTCATCTCATTTCATTTCATCACTGTGTTGTAGTTGTTGAAATGACTCTGAATAGTTTGGATAAGTGCGACTTAAAGTGTCAACTTAAAAATGATGACCGCTATTTTAGTGCGTTGTTAAAGTTTGGTAGTATGTAGTTGATGAAGTTTTTGTTCCTCACACATTTTGTTGGCTTTTAAAGGCAACATTCCAAACATTTATGAACTGACTTACTTTTACATCGGATGCATAGAATATTTGAGATTTTTTATGTACAAGTAAATTTTGATAATTTTGCAAAGTATGAGTTTTAAAATTTTTCCAAATATGTATAATCAATAAGGTTTTTTTTCATATTTTTTGACTTTGGCAGCCTTTTTAGTATGAAAAAAGTCCTATTAACATAAGCTTTTGTAATACTAATTTTTATACCCTACATCTAGGGTATATTCACTTTGTCCTTCCGTTTGCAACGCAGAGAAGGAGGCGTAGCAGATATAGAAAAGTATATATATTCTTGATCAGCGTCATCTCCTGAATCGATATAGCCATGTCCGTCTGTCTGGCTGGCTGGCTGGGTAACGGCTGTGTGTGGAAATACATTTTTTGGGAAAACTGAGCAAGATAATTCAATGAAATTTGGTACACTGCCTCCACCGTCAAAGTTAGCCCGGGGGATTGAAAATGAGCAAAATCGGTCAATGGACACGCCTACCACCCATATAAAAAATATATTCAAAATGCAACTTTAGGAGTAGTTTTTACGTCAATGCAACCAAAATGCACATAAATACTGCGAATCAAAAGCGCAAGTTCTGAGAAAAAAACTGGGCGAATTCGGACGAAAGGGCGTGGCACCTCCCATACAAGCAAAAGTTTCAAAACGTTTTACTAAAAGCGTTTTTTGAGATAATCAAACCAAATTTGTCTCAAACACTCAAAATTATAAATGCAAGCTTTGAACAAAAATTGGGTGAAGTCAGACAAGGGGCGTGGCACCTCCCATATAAGCAAAAGTTGCAAAACGCTATACTGAAAACGTTTTTTGAGATAATCCAACCAAATTTCCCTCAGACACTAAGAAATATAAATGCAAGCTCTGAGCAAAAACTGGGTGAACTCAGACAAGAGGGCGTGGCAACTCCCATATAAGCAAAATTTTAAAAATATTGCAGTGTAGGGTATTTATTTTTTGGCCAGGTTAAAAGTTAACCCTTACTAGTTTAATTTGAGGTCAGAAAAAAATACTTTTCTATGTTACACACGGATTACTCTCATGCGTTGCGCTGCATATGATGTGCAGGAGAAACAACCCGTCCTGAAGAGTTGAGTTTTTTAGCGGATTTGACTCTCGCATGCAGGCTTTAGATGCTTTTTCTCCTTGTGCGCTGCCCTTTATCTAGCGGAGCCTTCAAACGGATTGTTCTTGAGAAGTATTTTTTTCTGACCTCAAGTCAAAAAATTTAGATGACAAATGTACTACCGAGTTAATGAAAATTTGACGAGGATTCCAGAAAAAATTATAAAAGGATAAGTTAGTAGCACCTTTTTCATACTAAAATGGACTTGGCGGTCAAAAAAATAAGAAAAAAATCTTAAATATCAACTCTAAAAGTCCAAAACGAAGTCCTTTTAAACCCTATAAACCAAATACACTCTTAGAAAGCTCATACCAAGAACATTTTATTTGTAAGCGAGTCAGTTATTCACTTTTAACCCTATAACTCCTCAGGGGTGCATTTTAGACCCTCCCAGATGAAATTTTTTGTTAGTCTTGGCTTCCTCTATCACACCCTAGAAGCTTCGTAACCTTATCGATTACATCCTATACATTAACTCAAAGCATTTTATGCCTAGTACACTTTTTGCCTAAGATGCCTTCCTCTTGAGTAAAAAAAGAGTTTTGCCTGTCGCGGGCTTTCAAAAGCCAAAAACTCTCATATAGCGGCCGATACATCATTTTAAAGATTATAAATTATGCTTTAATTAAGGGTACTTTTTAAAAAAAAAATTAAGGGGGGTTTTTTTAAAAAAAAATTCAAAAGTATTTTTAAGTTTAAAAAATTTTGGTGAAAAAATTTTTTTTCAACAAGTAATATTTTTTTTTATAAAAAGAACACTTAAAAGTGAATAGAACCAGTTACTTACATTTATCAATTTAAAACTTTGGTGAGACCTATAAATTTTTGAAAAAATAGCCTTTTCATAAAAATTACTAAAAATGCCAACTTCAACACCCTGTATTCTAACAACAAATGGTACTAGGACCAAATCCTCCCGGAATATTAATCTTGCACACCGGAACCCATATTGCCAAATTTGAGCGAAATTGGAGACAAAAAAATTTTCAGCTGGTACACTTGGCGTGTTTTGCTTCATTTAAGTTCCTTCTTTTCCTTAACTTTGGGTTTTGTTATGAAAATATTGCTAAAGAAAGTTTTGATAAATATGGCACTTTTCATTATTGTGAATCATTCAATGTATACATATATAATTCTTACATATACACATTCAAGTCATAAAACTTGAAACTTGTGAGATCGTCTTTGTAATAAATCTTGCTGAGTAGTTATTAATACGGTTTCCCTTATACATACATATAATGTTCTTTCCTTAGAATATTCTTCATTCCTTGACCATTAGTAAATATCTACACCTTTGCTTATTTGTGGCCGTAATTTAGGCCAAATCAACCCTCCTTTTTCTACGGGTTCTGTGTTGCCTTGGCGTAATGAGTTCATTTTATACAACCCATAAATTTACAATAAAAGTTGCCTTCAATAGTAACTAACATACATAAATCGATTTCTTTTGACTTAATTACAACTTAACTTATACAGTGGATTCACAATAAGGTAAAAGAACAATTTTGTGTTTTGTAGTGAGGGTACTGTACATTGATGCGCGTGCATTTGAAAAATGGACAAAAGTCGTTACAGTAAAGGGGGCAGCTCTAGTGTTTCGCATAACATGTAGATTAATGCCCACTACAGCAGACCATTACAAATAATGCAAAAGTAATCATTAAATCTAAATGCTTTGAGCGTTATATAGAAAATTATAAGAAAATGTTGATTTAAGCCAAAAAATATGCTTCTAGTAATAAAATAGAAAATAATTTATTTTCGGAAGGGACAATTTTCGCCAGACAATCCCCAAAACTCTCTAGAGGTATTTCTAACCTACTTTTTTTTTTCGTAAAAAAGCTTTTATTGCAGCAATTCATAGACCATTGGTGGGGGAATTGGTTTTAGACTTAATTCAAATTGAATTGTTATAAGAGTTTCTGGTTTATTCAGTTACATACCATTTTTGTTTTTTTATCCAAATTACATTTATTAAGTCATATTTTGTAAACACTTTTCTTTATTTATTTTAACGTCAAAAACAACTTTGTTTTTCTTTCTAAATTTCTTAATGTAAAATATGCCTTCCTTCCGCAATCACTGCCACAATCTGTCTAATTATGACGTTTAAGCAATGCTTTTCCTGTTTTGTCGGCTTCTAACCGCAGCTACTTTTGCAAACAAAATCCCTAAATGAAAAAAGAAAAAAAAATTTGAAGCCTTGATAACGTTGCATAGAGAAAAAGCTTTTAGCGCAAAAAGGCGTAAAGTTTGTTTATTGTGCAAATACGAAGATAGACCCAGAAATACCCGACGGCGGTTGTTGTTTGAACAAAATTGTAATGGTCGAAAGTCACACATCCTTACTCAACTTTAGTTCGAGCTGCGTTGTTTGGTTTCTTTTTTTGACAGACATCAATAGAAGACGCTCTCAGTGAGTTTGTAAACATGGCAAAAAATTGCTCTTCTTATGTGATGCAATACTTTCATTTCAAAAGTCTCGGTTCAACTCATATCATAGTCGAACTGGATTCTACTTTGGAGAAGTTTGATTCACTCTAAATGAAACTGTGTGAAATTTAGACACATTCTGTGTAAAAAATTACACACAGCGATGTGTCAAGTTCTCTCAAAAATTAGAGAAGCGACATTGCTGAGAGAACGTATGAGAAAAAAGATTTCAAGGTCATATGGAGGTCAAAATGATCATGTGTCGTTTAGTGATAAATTCGCTAAAATTCTAAAACTAATTTTATATAATTCTTAGTCCTTAAAAAGAAAATGTGATCAAAAAGGGTCTCTCGGACCTAGTTTCGGAGATATAACCCTCGGAAGATCCGGATATATCTTCTATGAAAACTGCTATAAGTTGGGAACCACTGGATGGATTTGGAAAATATTGGTGTCATATGAAAGGTATTTTGTTGTTGTTGTTTTTGTTATTGGTGTTGTTGATGTATTTGTTGTTGTAATTGAAAAATTTCTCAAAATTTCAAAAAAGGCCATATCTCCAAAACTTTGAATCCAATTTTACAGGTTGTCAAAATACCTATCATATGACACCAATATTTTTCAAATCCATCCAGGGGTTCCCAACTTATAGCGGTTTTCATAGAAGACATGTATATCCGGATCTTCCGATGGCTACATCTCCGAAACTATGTTAGGTCCGAGATACCCTTTTTGATCACATATTCTTTTCAACGACTGAGAATTCAATGATAAAAATGAGTTTCAGAATTTTAGCGAATTTATCAATAAAAGACACATAAACCCCATTTTGACCTCCATATGACCTTGAACTCTTTTTTCTCAGACGTTCTGGAAAAATACGGACATCGGATTCGGATTCAGAACGTCAAAGTCCCTAGGAAACACATAGCCTGGTCAAAACGCCATGACATTTTTTTTTTTTTTGTAAACCTGTGTTATCTTAAAAAATGATTTCAGTATAACATTTTAAACTTTTACTGATATTGGATGTGCCACACCCTCTTGTCCGAATTCGCCTAGTTTTTTCCTAGAGCTTGTCCTTACTATCCCTAGTAGTTATGTGTGATTTGCTTGGTTATCGAAAATAATGTTCTTAAATTGCGTTTTGCACATATTTTTTTGTATGGGCGGTAGACAAGTGCTTTGACCGATTTCGATCATTTTCAATCCCACGAGCCTGCAAACGAAATAATATGCAAAAATATGGGCATAGCATAACAGGGGAAAACAAGAAATTAGAACTTTTTGCATGTGCCGTATTTTTCTTTTTGCTTTGTTTCTCAACAAATCTATGCCAAATGTTAAGTAAAGCTTGAAAGTTCTTCTGGAGTCGGCGAAAGCGTCTTACTTATAGTGTGTCCCAAAACATGTAACTTAAACCAGCCTTCCAATATATATGTTGTCTTTTCTTTTATGCATTTTGCCTTGTTTTTGTAATTTTGTTGGTGTTTTACATAAACACATTGAACAGTATGCTCAAACCAACAATGTCATCGAATCCATGCTTGATTGGTAGCAAATAATGTATAAATCATTTTCTGTTCCAAAAACAATTAATATTAAGTATAGATATTTTTCCCAAATTTTCTATGTTTAATTCGTAATGTCGAGTCCAAGGCTTATGCCTACGGGCACTTGCGTCAGTAGTTGTGCAGATCTACGTGACTTGCTTGAAGCTTATGCAAAATATAAAAGCTTTTAATGAGATTTTATACATTGACAAAATGCGCTAGTATTGGGTTTGGTTATCACTGAAGTATGCCTTTTGTGTTGGTCATAAAATTTGCATTATAATCCAAAAAAAAGTGAAGATGATAGTGGCCAACTTAATTTCATAACTGCCGGAGTTAAAGCTTTATTTCTTTTCTTTACACATTTTCTAGTTTATATTGCACAAAATGTACCTTCGCTAAATGAATTAATTTTGTTTTTTTTTTTTTGTTTCTTTATCCTGAAAACCTTAAATTAATAAATGGTTTTGCTTAGTTCTTCAAAATGTTTTGTTCAAAACGTACGGTGTACACGTTCACGTGCTTAATGCTACCTTGAAAAGCTTTTCTTCGCTTAACACAACAGAGCACAATGTAAACATTTTTATAAAACAATAGATAAAAGTAGCAAACTAAAAAAACCACAACAACAACAACAAAACAAGAAACAAAAGAAAGCTTTTTGTTGAGGTTTCCTTTTTCATTAAGTTGATGAAACGATGGTGAAGGTAGACAGACGACGGCTGCGGCGACTGTGATAAACACTCTACACTATTCAAGGTGAGGTGGAGAATGTTAAAACGTGCCTTGTTAGTATTTCTTTTTACTATTGTATTTGTTAAACTAAGCATTAGTAGAGAAATGTGCATAGGTACACAAACAAATAAAAATAAGACACATGCTAAAAGCAAAATATTGTATAGCATACTTTTCAGCATGAGAATGTATGTTAGCTATTGTTATAGAAACATACATAGGTTGCGCTCACCATTATTAGATATTTTTTATAGAAAAGAAAACAGACCATTGTGAGTAAATTCAAAATTATTTTAGTTTAGTTTCAAATAATGATTTTATTTTTTTGAGTTTTTCTTAACAAAATTTGCCAAAGAAAAATAAAAACGGTATAATCCAAAAATTCTTTTGAGAACTTTTTTTAATGAATTTTTACTCAATGTAGTTTTTGGAATTATTTTCATATCTTTACATTTTGCAACGTTTTCATCAATTTTGAACTTTCAGTGTGCTTTGATTCGGAAGAGACCCAAGAGGTAAAATTTCTAGCGCTTCTGATCCAAGCACTTTAAAAGCGCTTGTCCCCATAGAAGCTACACAATGATTTTTTGTAAGGTTACAGTAAAAACAACACAAGTTCGAACCCAGTCCGCGTGATTTTTTTTACTTTTTTTTATTTTTTTTTTTTTTTTTTTTTTGTTTTATTTTTTTTTTTTATTAAAATATTTTTGATTCAACATTTTTTATTTCACTTTTCTATTTTCTTTTCTCTTGTTTATTTACTTTTGTTTAATTGAACTGAAACTGATTGCACAATGATTCTATGTAAGGCTGTAGAAATCATTCGAATGTCAAATTCTGTTTGGACATGATTTGCTTAGTATACAAATACATCGTATCGTGCGATGGTGAAGCGGTCTAACAAGTTGGTAAAAGTTAGTAAAAATAATATATGTTTCTATCTATCACACACACGGTCGTGTATTCAAATCCTGGTGCTGCCGGTTTTTTTCTTTTTTTTTTAATTTTATTGAAAACACCACAGCATTACAAATAAGCGCTTCAAAAGGTCTTTTGAAGTAAGGTTGCGGCAAGTTTAAGCTCGCTTACATCCTATGACATGCAATGTTAAAAAGAAGGAAGAGTAATACCCCTTGGGATCTGCAATTTCTTACTTGGACATAGTAAAGCATCTTACCAAATCTTATAATAAGCATCAAATGGTTTCAGAAGTATGAAGTATTTTATTTTTATAGGGCGTGGGACCGCCTTGAGAATTTTTTCTCCCTATGCCCTTTGCGTATGTAAAAAATTTTATATGTCTTGAATTAAGCATTTTTAGATATATTATGAATCAGCTTTTAGGACGGCGTGGTGGCACCGCCCATTTTTCTAGTAGGGATTATTTGTTTTAACGCTCTTTACATTTGTTCCAAGTTATATCTATGTATCTGCGTCAAATATTTTCAGATATACGATGAATTAAGGAGTGGCCGTACCAAAGATGCTATGTACCAATACGATGCAAAAGTAATGTCATAATATGAGGGGTTAACATTTCATTAGAAATGATTAAAATTGTTTTCTTTTTTCACGAAAAGTTATATGATGGTGTGGAATTGATAGCATTATGTTGAATAAATTAAATTGGTTAAAAAACCGATTATTTTGAAACATAATATCAATGACATTAGTTTTGCACCCACTCCTTAATTTTTTTTTTTTTTTTTTTTTTTTGAGGGCGTGGCACCGCCCTTATTTCAGTGAACATTACTTGTCCCAATGAGGTAAATATTTAATAAATCTCATCTATCTGCGTCAATGAGTTTCGGAGACATGGAAAATTTATTTTTTGGGTTCTCGTGGCACCGCCCTAACTTTGTATGGAAGGTAGCCGTGTCTGTGGGCGGATTTTGTTCATATTCACAATTTTTTTTTTTTTTTGGTTTTTTTAATCTAAAAAATATCTGTACCAAATTTCAGGAGTCTAGCTTTTCTCTTATTACGATTTATGAACGCCGTTCCATACAAACCCATCCACTGTGCGACGTCTTATTTGAATTCACCTGGTTTTTTGTCCAAAGCTTGGATCCACTATCGAAGTGTCTATATGGAAGTTGGTTGCATTATTTCGAATTATTTTTTCAGCATAACATTTTCAAGATTTTGCTTACATGGTAGGTGCAAGTTTACAAAAATTTTATGTAAAAACTTAAATCTTGAAAAATCGTTAAAAACTTTTATTTGTATTTTCCTATTTAACCAAACCTTGCTTAGTCTGAAAAGTTTTCTGCAAAATATTTTTGATAAAAATCTTAGATTTTTTAGCAAAGAAGTTGTAATCAGTTATCCATGACGTGAAACCAATTATGTTTGTCAAAATTTGAAATATTTACAAAATAAAAAGTATTTTCCTTGAAAGGAAAGAAAATACTTTTATTACAACAAAAATTTAATCAAAAGTTCATCATATCTTGCGGCAAAACAAAACAACAATTTTTAACCGGCAGCTGTCAGTTTTACGTGAGTGGGCCTTTATATTACCCATAGTTTTGGCCATCACTTTAAGCTGAAAATTTCCTACCAACGAGTTAACAACACAAAAAAGTGAAATCAAATACAAAAAACCGCTACCGATTAAAAAAAAAAAGAGTTTTTCTCTCGTTACTTTGATGATGGGTGTGCGCGCCCTATAAAAAATGAAAAACTTTGGTGAAAACTTTTTTCGATAGCTCCTTTGTGAAAGGGGCGCCTGTGACGCCTATAGCTAGAGCATTTGGTAAAAGTTTTTTTAATAACAGTAAAAAAACTATTTGTGTTTTTTTATAATTTGTTTTTTACTTTTATTTTTATTTTTTTACAACTTTTGCCGCATTATAACGAAAATCGCGCACAAAAAGCATAAAGAAAATTATAGCACAAGTACGACATGGTACACAAGACGTTGTTGTTGTTGTCGCTGTTGTGATGTGTGCTATAAAATTGCGATTACATAATAAAATGTCAGTTGCAAATGTTGCATGTTTGTTGCTGCTGGTATTACGATTTTGTTGTAGCTAGAAAGCTAACATTTGACAGGTTGTTAGGTTGTTAGGTTGTTGCTAAGGGAAGGTACCTACATACTACCGTTACCTGTCTACACTATGCAACATATATACGTAGTATGCAGCACTCAAATCAGATACATATATACGTGGTAGTAACCCGTACTTGCGCGTTTATACGTTGTATCCATCCGTATGTACGTTACGTTCCAAGTGCAGTTTAAATTCTAGCAATAAACAGTTATTTGTAGTGCAATGCACTTCTTATCGCTAGGTGGCACAGAGCACTTAAAAAAAAGGTGGACATGGTAATTCAAAAAAAAAAAAAAAAACAAACCACAACTTGTTCGTTTACGAAGGTTTTTCTTGATAGTGAAGAAAATTCCCAAAGTCATTGAACTCAATTGATTTTTTCTATATTATTGTAGAAATACTCATACTCGTAAACTTGCATAGTTTATTTTTCTATAGGTAATTTATTTTATATACTCAAAAAAGATAAAATTCATGGCCCAGTCAGTAAAAACGAAAAAATTAATTCGCCTCACAATAAGTAAAATATATGGGTCATTAAAAATAAAAGGTGACTTTCATGTCCTTTGCCATTAAATAATATTACTAATGTATTTTCCTTGAGATTATGAAATAGCACTTCCGCAAAATAAATTATTCTTCCAAAATATTCAAAACAAAACGGTATAGTGACAATTTAAAAAATTACCTGCTAATAAACATAGAAGAATGTCATTAGTGTCACGGTCGCTGTGTGTGTCTCGGACTCTGTGACACTAATGACACATTCGAATTAGCTTAGTCGATATAAATATCTCAATTGAATATGGGCATTTCCGTAGTAAAGGGGTGCGACACTTTAAGGCCAATCTTTTCAAATTAAAAGTAGAATGTGGGAAAATACGCTAAAAAGGGTTTTTAATTTTAGAAGTATCAATTATTCTGATCTTGTCAATAAATATTAAAGTATTCATATAAAATTCAATTTCATTGCTCATATGTACAAAAATGATGGTAACGGGTGGGACGTTACAAATATGATATTTTCGTATTATGAGGGTTGATACTTCAAATCAGTAAAGTCTTGCATAAGACATTAAAATTAAAACTTTCAATTTAATTCGTTGTAATGTTTTGTACAAAACTGTTTTTAGTTCTTTACAATTAGAGCTGATTAAGTTTAAAAAATATATAACGGGTGCCACACCATAAGAAATAAAATAATTTATATAATTAAATCCGTTGTATTTAACAATACTAAAAGAAAGTATGAAAAAATTGTAAATTAACCATATTTCATGTTCATAGCATACATATTAGACTGATTCAGAAATTCCACGATTCCGACCGAAAATTTTAAAGAAGGTGTCGAAAAAGTCAACTGAGATTTTTTTAAAATTTTTTTAAGGCCTCTTGGGGGTCACTCAATCTCGGCTTACGATCTCAAAAATGCTCGGAATTAGTCGTACAATATATCAAGCTTTTCGTCTTGAATTGTATGTATGTATGTATTCTCCTTTAACTCCTAGGAGGAGCATAGGGCCAATATGAAATCTCTCCATTTGTCACGATCCCTTGCGATGACTTTGATCTCTTGCCACGATTTTCCCGATTCTTGGATTTCCTTTTCCAACGACCTTTTCCAGTTGGTTTTGGGTCTACCACGTCCTCTACTGCCTTGTGGATTCCACTCAAGGGCCTGGCGACAAACTTCGCTGTGTGGTTTCCGGAGAGTGTGACCAATCCATCCCCATTTGCGCAGCTTGATCTCGTTTGTTATAGCCTTCTGTTTGCATTTTTGATGTAGCTCGGCATTTGATATAGTGCGAGGCCACCAAACCTTTAATATACGCCTTAAGCATTTGTTGACGAATACTTGCAGCTTGTTTGTTAGTTGTTCAGTAACAAGCCATGTTTCGCACCCATATAACAAAACCGATTTCACATTCGAATCAAAAATGCGCACTCTCGTTTTGGTGGATATAACGGATGAAGACCATATTTTGTTCAGTTGAGCAAACGCGCCTTTTGCTTTTGCTATTCTTGAGTTGATATCCTCTTTTGCTCCACCATCCATGGAGATAATGCTGCCTAGATACGTGAAGCTATCGACGTTTCCGATGTCATCACTGCCAGCTTTAAACGTCATGTCATTGCTTGCGTTTAGCTTCATGCTTTTAGTCTTGGATACGTTGATTTTTAGGCCGGCCTTTTGTGATTCCAAGACAAGGTCTTCAATTTTGCTTTGCATATCTGAATGTTTGGACGATAAGAGGCAGATGTCGTCAGCGTAGTCGAGATCTTCCAGATGTTCGGTAAAGTTCCATTGAATACCCCTTTTGGCCTTATTAAGAGCTTTATCTAGGATATCATCAAGAACGATAAGGAAGAGTGATGGTGATAGTAAACACCCCTGCCGTACGCCTGAATTAGTGGTGAATGTCGGTGACAACAACCCGTTGTGTAACACACTGCATTTAAAGCCTTCATATTGTGCACGTACTAAGTTTATGGCCTTTGCGGCAATACCTCTTCGTTGCAGTGACGCCCAGATGTTTTCTCGGGAGACACTGTCAAAGGCAGTGCTATAGTCAACGAAGACAAGTTGAAGTGCAGCACGCCACTCGCATGATTGTTCGACAATTATTCTGAGCGTGTTGATTTGATCCACGCATGATCTGTTTCGCCGGAATCCTGCTTGCTGCTTTCGAATGGCTGAATCAAGTTTTTCGCTTACCCTGCTCAGAAGCACTTTCGTCAGTACTTTTGATGGAACTGAGAGCAAGGTGATGCCTCTATAGTTTCGGCACTCGCTTAGGTCACCTTTTTTCGGTAATTTGACTAACATGCCATGTAGCCAATCTTCTGGCAAACGCTCTTCACTCCAGATTTTGTTGAGCAGAGGATGGAGAATTTTAGCTGATGTTACGGGGCATGCCTTTAGCAGTTCAGCTGTTATTTGATCTATACCGGCGGCCTTGTTGTTTTTCATGCTTTGGATAGCTTTCACAATTTCATCAATTGTAGGCGGCGGTGTTTGTATTCGACTACTACTGCGAGTCATTGCGGCAGTTGTAGTTGGTGATTCTGGTTGCAGGGATGTGGTAGACATGGGATTTAGTATATCGCAAAAATACTCTTTCCATCTGTTTAGTTGGTCGTCTGCAGATGTTAAGAGATTTCCGTTTTTGTCTTTGATAGGGCGGCTATGTTGGAGTTTTCTGCCTGATAATCTGCGGGTGATATCGTAAAGCTGCCTGAGATTTTGAGCATTTGCAGCGCTTTCGGCTTCGCTCGCGAGGTCGTTATACATTCTTCTTTTGTCTTGTCTGCACGATCGCCTGACTTCTTTATTGAGAGAGTTAAAGACCTTTTCGGCGACGTTCTTTTGCGCTCTAGTTTTAGCGTCGTCTCTCAATTTTTTCGCGCTTCTTCTTTTTTCGACAAGACCCCACGTTTCCTCGCTCATCCAGTGCTTCTTGTTCGAGGGTCGAAACCCAAGTATTTTTTCACTGGAGTTTAAGAACGCAGCCTTAGCGGCCCTCCATGATGTTTCAATACTTCCACCACAATCGAACGGAACTGTTTTAAGTTCTTCTACGAAAGATCTGCGTACCTCATCGTTCTTAAGCTTAAGCACGTCGAATTTTTTTGCTACAGATTGTTCGCTGGGACGTTTATTAGCGGCAAGTTTTAGTCGAATGACCGCGACGAGAAGATGGTGGTCGGAGCCTATGTCAGCGGCCCTCTTTACTCGTACGTCCAGAAGACTCCCTCTCCATTTTCTGCTAATGCAGAAGTGGTCGATTTGGTTTTCAGTGGTGTTGTTTGGAGACACCCAAGTAGCTTTATGGCATTTTTTGTGTGGGAATAGCGTACCTCCAACGACAAGACCGGCTGTATTGCAGGCGTCAATGAGAAGCTCTCCATTGTCGTTTCTCGCACCCAAGCCATGTCTTCCAATCACGTGCTCTAGGTTAAGGTTTTCTGAGCCTACTTTGGCATTCAAATCGCCCATAACCATTATGATGTCGTTCTTGTGAGCACTGTTTATTGCTGCAGCGAGCTGGCTGTAGAATTCATCTTTGGTTTCTCTCTCTGCCAACTCTGTGGGCGCGTATGTTTGGAAGATGGTAATATTTCTTGCGGGGGTTCGAAATCTGCACCAAATGAGTCTTTCGTTTACAGGTTTCCATTCCATTACTGCCTTTACTGCAGTTTTACTTAGCAAAAATCCAACTCCATCCCTGTGGATGTCATCTTGCGATCTACCGGAGTATAGAAATTTTTCGCCGTCAGGAAGTACATATTCGCCGGCACCGTTCCATCTACACTCGCTTAATCCCAATATCTCAAGGTTGAATTTGTGGAGTTCTCTAACGGCTTGGTGTATTTTGCCTGGTTCATTTAGAGTTCGGACATTCCAAGAGCCGATGCGTGTTCGAGTTTTCATCGAAAGGATTTTAAAATTTTGAGAAACCATATTGGTTCCAGTTATAGGAGAATCATTCCTAACTATGCATGTCTCTTGCACCTCCAAATCCGATGTGCATGCTGCCGAGGCAGGTGGATTAACCACACTCTGGTGGGTACCACTTGGAGAGTTATTTCCCATCGTTTTTCGATCCATGCTTCATTAGTATAATCTTCTCGGCAACGCCCCACGCAGTAAGTTATAAGCTTAAAGCTGGATCCGGCAAGCGCTGCAAATATAGTGGCCAAATTCACTTTTAATTTCAGCCGCCCAATCTGGAACAGACGCTGACCTGGGAGCCGCCCACTCTGGATCAGACGCTTCAGAATTTCGACAAGATGCTTATTTTAAGGCGGCATCGACTCGCCTTGTCAGTGCCAGTTACGAGCATTGTGGGTTTTTCTTTCGAGGCGCAACGCTGTCCAACGCTACACCCTTCCACACCCTGGCTGGTCACCCGCTTTTAGTCGCCTTTTACGACAGGCATGCTTACCTCGGGCATATTCTGACCCCTTACCCGCAGGGTCTTGAATTGAGGTAAATAATAAAATAAAAATTGAAACCTTAGATGGACCACATTTTTTTAAGCTAAACCGGATGTAATGGGTTAATGTCTTTATTGATATTGACGATTTTTTGGCCTTCGCGTCGAAATTTCTACTTTTTAGAGTTCGGCAATCATAAGTGAAATTTTATAGCAAATATTTCTGTGCTACGTACTGATCCATTATTCCCCTATTTTATGGGTAATTTTTGTACCTTTTTAAGAAAATGTTAAAAATGAGCCATTTGTGGCGGATATAGAGGGTTAAAGTTTTCTACAAAAATATTCCTCTTTATATCCTGCATAAGTTTTCAGAACACGTGATGTACCTAATGGGTCAAAAAGATCCATAAAAGCCGAATATGAGTCTTCTTGATATTTTTTGGCTTTCGCGATTAAATTTCCAATTTTTTTTTTCTGTGGTACATACTGACTCAATGTTGCCCTGTTTTAGGGGTCATTTTGGTCCTTTTTTAAGGAAAGGTTAAAAATTAACCATTTATTGGGAATGTTGAGGGCTAAAGTTTTCTACAAAAATATTCCTCGTAATATCCTGCAAACGTTTTCAGAACTCGTGATACACCTCCGCTGTAAGGATCCTAAAATTTAGTATGGCAATTCAACACAAGAACATTATTATTTGTACAGAGCAATAGAAAGCTTTAAAAATCGATTAAATAATCATTTTTACCGATATTTTCAGAATATTTGGATTTTTTCAGTTGTGTAAAGTCATGTCGGACAGTATTTTAAATATAACCAGTTTTTGCAAAAAACACACAGCATGTTGCAAATTGTCATTAGTGTCACTGACGTAGGTGTCACATTATTTAACTATTCTAAAAAAAAAAAATATATTTATGCAGTTGTACTTAGCAAAAGCAATATAAATTTTACTATTACTTCTACATTTAAATCTATTCAATAATTTTTAATTAAAACTTTTACTTTTTTTCGTTTCTTTTTAGGTAAGTGCCAAAACCTGGAGTAAACTTTTTGTTTAATTTTGTAAGTAATTGCGGTAAGTGACGCTGGTACCCTAGGCTTATACTTACGGGGCCTATATATAAATCCTGGCCATGTATGTATATGAGGAAAGTTAAGAATTGTTTTATAAATAAAAATCACAAAAATAATATGGCAGGCAATATTTCTTCAATTAATCCAAGTTGAATGATTGCATGCCATTTAGGATAGGTTAGGTTAGGGTGGCGGCAATACTGCGACGTATAGACCACAAGGTTCCATAGTGATAGGATACTTACTCATTTATATATATGTAATTGAATAACGTATGCAGTTTGAAAACTCATTTGTATCCATATTGTTAGCGTTAAACCTTTTTAAAAAAACATTATTTTACCTTATTACTTACCTGCAACTCATGCATACATATAATCGTATATAGTCCGAGAAGATAATTTTCCATTTTATTAAAACAAAAATTCAAATAAAAGAAAAAAACACATTGCTGTGCTAAATTTTTTCCCAATTTATTTTTTCTGCTGAAATATAATTTAAATCCTTAATGTTGATTCAATGATTCATCGATTCATCCAATATCAATTTCGAGCTAACAGTTGCAAAAAATAATGATTTTTTTTCTGGTTTTAATTGTAAATCGTATGAAATTGTCTGCACTTTTGTTGTGAAGCCAATCAAAGATGGAATTACTATTTCACGCAACCAGCTCATGCTAGTTGTTGTTGTTATTGCTGCATTTTAGTTGAAGGCAACTTTGCAGCAGATCACGTACTTTGCGACATGCCCATGACGACGTTTGTAAGTTACATTCCTTTATTTCTCATAAAACTTAAGTGCTCAAGAGGAAGGCATCTTACGAAAAAGTTTACTGGACATAAAATGCTTAGAATCGTCCAAGAAATACGTTTAAATTTTTTTTCTGTTAATCGTCATCTAATCTAGATTCAAATTTATTGCAGGCTATAACATACGAGAAACTTCTTTCTAACTCAAAACTTGTTTGATTGAATTGAAGAAATATAATTGATAGTTTTTTGGGCCATTTAAAGTGGAAGCATTTGTTTCTGAAAAAAATATATGAAAAAAACATTTTTATTTATTTTCATTTCGATTTTAATTATTTTGGTTCAAGGAGATATGTTACAGCTATTTTTTGAAAATGATATCGCGTAAATGGCCACCTTTGGCCTTGAGTACAAAATGTGCCCTTTTTTCGGCGTTTTCCATCGTTTTGGCCAATGTATCGGTCGATATGGCGGCGATTTCACGTCGTACGTTGTCTTTGAGTTGAGCTATGGTCCTTGGTTTATCAGCGTATACCTTGGATTTCAAATAGCCCCACAAAAAAAAGTCTGGTGGCGTCAAATCGGGTGATCTCGGGGGCCAGTCAAAATCACCGTTTTTCGATATGACTCGTCCGGGGAACAATGGTCGTAACAAATCGATTGTTAGTCGACCTGTCTTGTTGAAACCAGAAGCCATTTAAACTATTTTCATGAACAATGGGCATAACAAAATCATTTATCATGGCTCGATAACGATCGCCATTAACAGTTTTCGTTGCTCCATCATCGTCTTCGAAAAAATAGGGACCAATGACCATATCCGCACAAACACCACACCAAACTGTAACTTTTTGGTCATATAGAGGCTGTTTCTCAATTAATTGAGGGTTTTCAGTGGCATAGAACCGACAATTTTGCTTATTAACGCATCCATTTAACGTGAAAGGTGCCTCGTCTGACGCACGTTTGGTTTTCACAATTGAGAAGTTATTTTAAATGTAAAGCTGAACGATTTCAGCGCGTTCTTTTGGTGTGTACTGTTCCATGGTAAAATTGTCTTGGAATGACGCTTCCAACGCGGTATGTCATTAGTCGATCTGACAATTCTGTCAAAAGTTATTGGGTTGCCCGATGCTTCCACTTTAAATGGCCCACCCTGTAGTATATTAATTTCTTTTATTAAAACGTCGGATAAATTATAAGACTTTCTGGAAAAAAAATTTTTTGATGCGTTATTCAAAAGTAGATTTCATTTTTCTTTCAAGTTTGTTGCTGCGCTCTTTATTCGGCTATTGTAATTTCGCAAGAAGTTTCACCTTCAAATCTTCGTTTTATTTCTATTTTAATTAGATTTAAAGATTGAGCTTTACAAAAGTCATAGCTTTGTTCATAAATATTATTTGGATTTATTAAATATGAAAAAAATCTGTTGCTTTAAAAAAGTCTAAAAGAAGAAATCCCTGGATTCGTATCAACTAATCTCGGGATTTTTGGGACTGCAAAAAGGCCGGGATCCCGGAACTGAAATCCCTAATAGTGATGCCGTGCAAAGTCTTTTTCAGTAGAGGAGAAAAACAAGGGATCTTACGAAGAAGTTTTTCACAACTATCTTGAAAACGTAAAATTGCCCAAAATCGAACTTAGCACCAATTAGCTTAGCGTTTTAAGAGCTATTTAGTTAAGCCTGTTGTCAAAACCAAAATCCGTTTTAATTTGCCTTTTTATACCCAACACCCTGGGCATATCCACTTTGTCCTTCCGTTTGTAACGCAGAGAAGGAGGCGTGGCAGATGTAGAAAAGTAAATATATTCTTGATCAGCGTCACCTCCTGAGTCAACATGTCCGACTGTCGGGCTGGCTGGATTGATGGGTGGCTGCGTAAGCAAGATAATTCAATGAAATTTCATACACTGCCTCCGTCATCAAAGCTAGCTCGTGGAATTGAAAATGAGCGAAAAATATTTTGAAAATGCAACTTTAGGAGTATTTTTCACGACCATGCAACCGAAATACACATAAATACTACGAATTGTAAGTGCAAGCTCTAAAAAAAACTGAGTGAAATCGGACAAGAGGACGTGGCACCTCCCATATAAGCAAAAGTTTCAAAATGCTACACTGAAAGAGTTTTTTGAGATATTCCAACTTAATTTCACTCAAAAACACTAAGGACTATAAATGCACGCTCTGAACTAAAACAAGATGAACTCGGACAAGAGGGCGTGGCACCTCCCATATTAGCAAAAGCTTTAAAGCGCTATACTGAAAGCTTTTTTTGAGATAATCGAACTAAACTTTACTCAGACACTAAGGACTATATATGCAAGCTCTGAGCAAAAACTGAGTGAACTCGGGCAAGAGGGCGTGGCAACATAGCAAAATTTTAAAAATACTGCTGTGTAGGGTATTTAATGTTTGGCTAGGCCAAAGGTTACACCCTTGCTGGTTTTTTATTTCAAATGTGTGCGACGGTCGCGTGCGATACCTTGGAAATGTCCATATGTATATTACCTACTGTGCTGAGATATTAGAAATTATACATATGTATAATCCTCGAAGTTTGTATTTCCTTACTTCCTGTGCAACTACATTAGACTGATTCAAATTTTTTTGTTTTTTTCGGTTTTTTCTTTCAAACATGTTAAATAGTTAAAAGGATAGATAATAATAATATTAATATTTACTGGTGGCGCATCCTCTTTGTTTTTAGTACAACCTACCTGTGCGGTTAGAAATACTTTTCTAAACACTTTTGTATATATCTCGAGAAAGAAAAAATTTTGACGAATGAGTCTCATACCATTGGAAATGGCATATAATTTTCATTAAAAACTTAACATAATATTTTCCCTGAATATGTTAATTCGTTAGTTCTTTAGCTGTCGAGCAAAATGAGTGGTGAGACTTGTTGCAGATATTTTATGACTAGCCGTCACCGTTAATGGGTTAAAAGCAGAGAAAAAATTTTTTTGTCTTAATTTTTAAAATGATCCTAAATTTTAAAAACTAATGAAACTCACGAAAAAAATTATATTGATGACCTGTGTAATTGAGACTTCTCCGTTCCCTTTGTTCTCGTTGCGGGAGGGTTAACCCCAAAACCCTGCCCTGGCTACGTCTTTGGCTCTTTCCAATGGTATTTAATTCGCCTAAGTTTTCTCTTTCACGAAATATGCACAAAATTGTTTAGAAAAGTACTTTTTGGCATACAAGTTATACTTAAAACAAGGAAAAGTATGCGCCACCAATAAATATATATTATAGGCTCTCCTTGCACCAGAATTATTATTTTCTATCACATTAAATCTGTTTGAAATCAAAAAGGAAACAAACAAACAGAAATTGAAGCAGTCTAAACTTCATACATTGCTAATTTCTACTTCCTTAAGTCATCCTGTATGATTTACTTTTAAGTAGACTACTTTATAATACATAGAAGAAAATATGCATTATACATATATAATTTTCTATATTTTTAGTTTTTTTTTTTTTACTTCACTCCTTGACAACCTAATTGCTCAGCAACAACAAAAACAACAATAACTAACTGAAGCTTTTCATATGTCTGAGTGTTTGTTGGCTTCCATGCAATTTTTATTCTGTTTGGCATGTTGGCAACACAGTTCATTGCATTTTCAAACAATCCAACAACAAACATTCCATTGGACATGCCAAAAAAAAACTCACTCACACAAACAAACATACATTTTATATATGTATATAGGTTTGCATTTGTATGTACATAGTTTTGTTTTTCACTTTTACATGTCCTGCTGCCTTGGCGTTTGCATTGCTACATATCCTTTTTTTTATTCATTTTCAAATTGTCGCTCAGTTCGTTTTCAGCAAAAGACCCGTCATCAGCTGTTGTGTTCAGTGTGTTCTTAAAGTTGTTGAGTTGTGTCCAAATAATTTTTCAAGTGAACTTATTAGAAAAAAAATTCTTCACTTAAAACACAGTGTATTGCATAATATTTTGCTCTGCAGTAACTTATTTTAACTGTGTGAAATTTTTCGGGTTTTTTAAAAAATGGTAGCCATAAATGCATGTAAGTGATGTCTTTTTTTTTTAAGTATTTTTTAATTAGAAATAGTTAGTACAAATGGTTTGTGTCAAATGCATGCGAAACTGCTAAGTTTTTTGATTTTATGAGAGATAAAAAAATTCGGCCTTATATAATTAATCTAAGATTAATCTTGTGAAAATCTGTACGTTCAATTTTATTGCGTTTCATTCATGAAAGTTGAAGTTACCAAGCGGCCGAAACAGTTGCGTAATTTTTAAGTGTATCCCGGACTTGAGAATTGTCATTATTGATGATTTTTTAGTCCTCATATAAGTTTCATACTTCCTTAGGACTGTTAAGAATAATGAACTCGAAACACACATCAGTGCTTGTTTAAGAGATGGCATTCAGTAGATAAAAATATTGTAAAATAATATTAAATGGTTCAAAGTTAAACGAAATACTAGCTCATCTCTGTTACAAGACTCTTCAAAGAAGCTCAAAATTCCACTATAACTAATGCCTAAATCAAACGTTGAAGATGGAAAAAGATTTGGGAGCACTTTCTGTAGAAATCGAAAATTGTAATTCATTGAAATACTGAAAGTATCATAGCTTGCGAGATGTGTAAATATGTCTCAAAATTGGTATGGTATCCACGTTCGGCACCTACATACGTACCGAATTTCATCGAAATAGCTTCTAAAACTGCCGTCAGATGGCCTCTAGGATAGAAACAGATGTCAAATTCAGTATCCCAGTGCCTAAAATCACTTGGGGGGGCTTTTGTTTTCCTTGACAAAATCAATGAAAAATTGTAAATTTTTATGTTAAGTAGTTTGTAAACTAATAACATATTGAACTAAGAGCAGGGTAGCCAAGTTTTCAAAATGCCAATGCGGGACATTCTTGAATAATTGCTTAAAAACGACAAAAATAGGAAGTGCGAGGCTTTTTAAAAGGTCAAAGCGGGACGTTATAAATAAAAGAACTCTTCGATTTCTTTGGCCCCTCGATTTGATGTACAAATTCACAAGAAAAAGAAAACTTTGATTTGATGCTGGTTCTTTATAAATGCATCCAAAATATGTCTAAAATATCAAATAAAATTTTTCGATAAATCATTTCGTTTTCGAGATACTTATCAAGAATAAAAGTATACAAAAATATTGAAGAAATCGATTTCAAGAAAACTTAGAATTGACTACGTTCTCACATAAAACGACCAAACTTAGTCGAAAGTATTAAATAAAATTTTTCGATATCTCGTTTTCGAGATATTGATATTTAAGTCTTCCAAACCTTTAAAGATTTTAGGGATCCAGTCCAGTTGTTTTAAGGCGTAAAGGGCCTTGTGCAGTCTTATTCAATACCTTTCCAAGAACGAATGGTCTGAATATGAAAATCGGATAAGAAATCGACAATTATGTGAAGGAGTGCTTGTCACAATTCACCGCTTTTCTACTTTTTGATATTGGCATGAAACGAAACAATGTACCAAATTTTAGAGAAATAGGAAGGGTTGTGGCAATTCTTGCTACGCTAGGCGTGAAATGACTGAGCTGTTCAACTAAGAAGTTTAAATCTAAACCTTCAAAATGCTTTTTGACTTTTTCTGATCGGTCAGGAAACAAAAAAGTTATAGCAGTTACAATTTAGAATTGAATTATTTCTTTTTAAAAGAAAGGAAAAAGATAAACAACTATGCAGAGTTTTTTTTTTCCAGTTAGATGTTTAATTTCACTGTACTGAACAAAAAACAAAACAATAATACATCCGGGACGTTTGGTTAGCCTAACTTAGAGTATGATTTTTAAGAAATTTTATCTAAAAGCTTATTGATCTTTAACATAGGAGGTAGCCGAGGTCGGTTGGCAAATTGGTCCACCATAATGTATATGTTTACCGATTTTTTCATAACCTTTTTTGTTTTTTTTTTTTTTTGAAGGGCCCCAAACTCTGTGCGCCCAAGGGCCCCTACTAAGCTTAAAATGGCCCTCTTTATTCCGACTTATTTTTTACGCTGACTCCGAATCCTTAATCGGAACTATTTTATAACGTTGTTTTTTAAACTTTTAGATTTTGATATCTCGTAAACCATACGCAACAGAACGATTTCGGGTTCGGAATAAGTCAGAATACATAAGTTTGGTCAAAATAACTTCCTTGTGATCTAGTGAAAAGCCAAAATAAAAAAAATTCGAATAAAAACTAGCCTGGCCAAAAAATATTATACCCTACACTGCAGTATTTTGAAAATTTTGCTTGTACGGGAGGTGCCACGCCTTCTAAACTAAACTGCAAGTATCTGCACAAAATTTAGTTTCATTATCTTAAAAACCGCTTTCTGTAGCTTTTCGAAACTTTTGCTTATGTGGGAAGTGCCACGCCCTCTTGTCCGAGTTTGCCTAGTTTTTGCTGAGGGCTTGTGATTAACGTTCTTAGTGTTTGAGTTAAAAATTGGTTGGGTTATCTCTAAAACCGCCATCAGAATAACATTTTGAATCTTTTGCTAATGTGGGAGGTACCACGCCTTCTAGTTCTAATTTGCCTTGTTTTTGGTGGGAGCTTGTATTTACTATTTCTAGTATTAATGTGTATTTTGCGTGCGTTATTGCAAACAATGTTATTATTATTGCGTTTTGAGTATATTTTTTGTATGGGCGGTAGGCGTGTCCGTTGACCGATTTCGCTCATTTTCAATCCCACGAGCTAACTTTTACGATGAAGCCATCGCACCAAATTTCATTGAATTATCTTGGTTAGTTTTCCCATAAAAAATATTTCCACACACAGCCATCCTGCCAGCCAGACAGACGGACATAACTATATCGACTCAGAAGGTGACGCTTATCAAGAATACTTGTCTATACCTGCCACGCCCCCTTTTCTACTTTACAAACCCAACACCCTGGGTAAAAACGGAGTGCTCCACGGATTTTTAATATTTTTTGTTGAAATCGTGTTCAAATATAATTTTTATGAATTTTTCATGAGACGGTATTAAACCTTTTATTTGATGAGAAAAATCATACAAAATCTGTCATATCATTTTCTGTCATGTTTACATATTATTCATAATTGGAACCAAAAATAATTTTTTTTTTAAATATGTACATATGTAGATTGTTCCTTTTAATTTTGCATATCGCATTCGCATTTTTTAAAAAAATTACCAACAATTGGCTTGGATAATATATTAGTCGAACTTGACAAAATTTGTATAACTTACGATTTTCCCTAAAAAGATATCTAAAATTTTAACCATTTTGTAAATGACTTTTTTTGAGAAAAAAATTTAATTTGAATTACAAATTGAGTTTATAATTAAAAGAAACTAAATTTAAGTAAAAACTTTGAACTTAAACGACTGGCATGTGCCTTTTCTTATACCAACGTCATATCTGTGCAAAGATGACAGGGATAGTCCAGGGTATACAAGCTGGCAAAATCAGATTTGCTCTAGGACTTGTAGTTCCTTAGAAAATCAACTTAAAAAACCGAATCTTGTGATTTATTCATATCAATTAAAAATTTAAATTTACTCTCCTGAAAAATTATGAAAACATGCGATAGCAGCTTTTGCCATCTTTGCACAGATATATTTTTAATATTTCTGAAAGCATTTTAATTTGCATTTAATTAAATAAAATTTCTGGCAAACGCAACAGCCAAATAGCACACGCTCAAACACTTTTGTAGGAATGAATGTCCTGCGTACTCAAATTTGCTATCAAACATGGCGACTGAAAATGCATTTCCTGATAAACTGCGTCGCCATGTTTTCTCGCCCCATTCAATTTCTTGACAACATTTACTACATACATATACATTAGAGTGATGCGAACAAGTTGACGGGTCTCTGAATGTTGTGGGCTGCCCGCTGATTTCAGGCCGTTCAGATAAAGAATTAAAAGTTACTAGTTATTGTTTTTAAGAAAACATGCTAATTTTTGACATTGCAAGTTTTCGAAAAAAATCAACTTGCATAGCTTTTTTGTTGAAATCTAGATACATTTGTTGGTATATGTACAGTATCTATGACTCATGACGTCTCTTAATATTGAGATTCCTTTACCCTAGATATGTTAGTCTTGTGAGATTTCTCCAGAAAATTAAGGGAAAACTTACCCCTGAAGAACATCAAAAATAAGTAAAAAGAGGAAATGGACAAAAACATTCTAAATGCCCATAGAGCAACAAAAAGTTCACTGCCCCTCATTATATTTCCCTCCCAAACATTATTTTGGACCATATGTAACTCCGCCTTACTGCTAAAAAAATTTAATTTTGTATATTTCCACATTGTTTTTTTGTATCACTCTAATACACAAATAAGTATACCACTTGTATATTTGTCTTGTGATGACTACCGTGTCTAACTGTGTATATTTGCTACAAATACATGTACAAACATACATACATATGGACGTAGCAATATGTATGGTTTAATTTCTGTTACGTCCTGTCTGTGACATTTTCCCAAAGGATATATCACTAGATATACTATATATATGTATATTCTGTATATTCCTACCTACAGTTGCATTCGTACTGTCTAACTCTAATTGTCGCTTCTATTTGTGCAGCAATTATAACTGGCAACATTGAACATAAAAAAAATTCTGCTACATTTACTACTCCATTTTCAGATATGTACCATCTTACTAGAGGTGTCATCGAACAGTTTCGTTGAACCGGTTTACCTTTTAATAAGGAACTTTTTATGAAACTGTTGGAAAATTTTGCTAACGCTACTGTCATCTTTTTAAGTAAAAGTTGTTAGTTTTGTAATTACTTGCTTCTAAAATTATACATACTTATATTTACGTGGGCTGCTCGATATATTTCTGGCCTAGACAACACTAATGTTAATAGCTAAATTCTGGCAACGCCATAATAAAATTTGACATTGTTTAGCCTAAACGTACTCACAACGTTTTGATGTGTAAGTGCTATTTGTTTTCTTTACAGTGAGTTAAGAAAATCAATTTTTCCATTGAAAATTTAAGCAATTGATAAATTATGGGGTTTCCAACGAGAACAAACGTTTTCTACAACTAAATGTTCATGCAAAATCGAATGTATTGGAGTGGAACTAATGCCCAAAGATGCTTCTATCTCACGGTATGTCACATGACGATCTTTCATTATCATTTCACGCACGTCATCAATGTTCTCTGGCACAACAGACGTTTTTGGAAGACCTTCACGGAATTCGTCTTTGAGCGAGCGTCGATTAAATTCATTAAACCAGTTTTTCACAGTGCTATAGGATGGTGCTTCATCGCCATACAAAGATTTAAGTTCATCGATGTACTCTTGTCGTGATAATCCACGTCGAAAGTTGTAAAAAATGATCGCACGAAAATGTTCACGAGTTAATTCCATTTCTTTGCCAAATTGATTTTTTCAAGTCACTGTAAACAACACAAATGATGGTCGTACGTCAAAACGTTCTGAGTACGTTTATGCTAAAAAATATCAAACTTTCCAATAAAAATGTCAGATTGCACCAGAAATATATTGAGCAGCCTACGTATGGAAATAGTTTTGGATTTTTACAAAGTAACTTTTCTATCAATTCTTACTGACCTTGTTATCAATATAACAACTTCCACAAGATATTGCATAATGTTGCGCCCATTTTTCAAAGCCCGCTAGCTTTTTAGATGTATGGCGAGCTTTACAGCAGTCTTTGAGGATGATCAGTTTCGTCTGGACATGATTTCTATTCAGTCAGTTCGTGCTTTGTACACTGGCTTCGTTGTAAAAGCTAATTCGTAGGATTCAAAATGAGTGAAATCGGTCAACGGACACGCCCACCGCCCATACAAAATAACATTTAAAATGCAATTTCATGAGCATTATTCACGATAACGCAACCAAAATACACATTAAAAACTAGGAATGGTAGCTGCAAGCTCTGAAGAAAAGCATTGTGAATTCCGACAAGAGGGCGTGGTAACTCCCATATAAGCAAAAGCTTTGAGATAATCCGACAAAATTTCAAGACATTAGAGAAAGTAAATGCAAGCTATAAAACAGAAATTTTGTTGATTCGGAAAAGAGGGCAACTCCCATTCGAGCTTAATTTTCATAAGGCTCCAGTGAAGAATATTTAATTTTTGGCCAAGTAAAAGGAACACCCTTACCTTATGCCTCAGCCTTGGATTTTCCGCAAATGTAAAGGATTCGTTAAATTAAACTTATGACGAAAAATATGATGTTTTATATTTTTTTAACAAAAAGTTGAATGTTTTATGTTTTCGTTAGACAAATGATTAATTCTTCTTTTCGGTAGAGGCATCAAAATATCCAAGTTTTCGTCAAACAATGGTAAGTTATCCTACTTTTCGACATTAAACATCGAATGCTTGTGGAAACACCATAATTTTTGTCAAAAACAGGGTGAAACGTCATACCTTCGCCGCAAAAAAATATTACTTTTAGTAAGAGGCATCAATAGCCGTGTTCACGATCCGAAGCATTTAGACTTGCAAAGTAGCAAAATAGCAATAATTTCTACCTGGTTGTGAGCAATATTAAAAGTGTAAACATTGCAAACTACGAAAAAATTTATTTCTCTGACAAAATCGTATGAGCAAAGAGAACGAGAGCATAAACAAAAAATTTTTATTTGAAAAATGACGTGATATTTTTATGCTATAGGTTTTTAGTATAGAAAATGTAAATGCAAATATAAATTCAATCCTATATATTTTGTTGTTGTGTAGCAACATTTTTCAACACCTATTTACAAATGCTATGATGCAAGACCTTTTGCACCGGATCGTGAACATGACTAATATAAATTAAAAAATTGTATTTCCTTTAAAAGTTATTACAAAACTAGTAAGGGTGTAACTTTTGGCCTGGCCAAAAAATAAATACCCTACACTGCAGTATCTTGAAAATTTTGCTCATATGGGAGGTGCCACGCACTCTTGTCCGAGTTCACCCAGTTTTTTTTCAGGGCTTGCATTTATAGTTTTTAGTGTCTGAGTGAAATTTGGTTGGACTATCTCAAAAAACTCTTTCAGTATAGCATTTTGAAACTTTTGCTTATATGGGAGGTGCCACGCCCCTTTGTCCGATTTCACCCAATAGCTTGTCAATAGATTGCATTTATAATTCTTAGTGTCTGAGCCAAATTTGGTTTGAATATCACAAAAAACGCTTTCAGTATAGCGTTTTGAAGCATTTCCTTATATGGGAGGTGCCACGCCCTCTTGTCCGAATTCGCTCAGTTTTTTCTCAGAGCTTGCGCTTAGAATTCGTAGTATTTGTGTGTATTGTGGTTGCATTGTCGAGAAAAATACTCCTAAAATTGCATTTTGAATATATTTTTCGTATGGGCGGTAGTCGTGTCCGTTGACCGATTTTGCTCATTTTCAATCCCCCGAGCTAACTTTAACGACGGAGATAGTGTACCAAATTTCATTGAATTATCTTGCTCAGTTTTCCCAAAAAGTGTATTTCAACACACAGCCAGCCACCCAGCCAGCCACCCAGCCAGCAAGCCAGCCAGCCAGCCAAACAAACGGACATGGCTATATCGACTCAGGAGGCGACGTTGATCAAGAATATATATACTTTTCTATATCTGCCACGCTTCCTTCTCTGCGTTACAAACGGAATGACAAAGTGAATATATGTACCCTGGGTGTAGGGTATAAAAAGAATAATCAACTTCAAAAAACTTTAGAAAACCGAATTCAAATACTTAAAACCCGACTCAAATATTTACAAATATTGCAGCACCATCTCGAAATTTCATAATTTAACCCCCCACTCCCTAGTTTCCACCAACCCTTTCATTTGCTGTTGTCAATTATAAAATCATTTTCCAAATTGTTCTCGAAAATTAAATTAAAAAGCAACAACGAGACGACAGCCAGCGACTATGAGATAGAGACTACGACCAAATTACACATGATTGTATAGAATACCCCTAGTTGGATTTGCTGGCAGCCAAAAAGTATGCTTCGAAAAAGTATGCAACACAAGTGTGACTTTTCACTTGCGCAAAAAAATTATGGAATTTTACGCTCTGCACAAAATTAACAAACATTAGAAGTTGCGTGTTTGGTTTGTTTTTCGCAGTTTATTTTTATTTTTTATATGTGCCAGAGCATTGGGGGCTGACAAACTTTTGTAGCAAAAGTGTAGCATACATTTTGGTGAACATTTATGCTATGTTTAACATTCAAGCACACATGCTTATGCCATGCATGTATGTATTTTTCTGTGCGCTCTTTTCTTATTTGAGGAACCCACTCTTGGGTGTCATTTTGTAACTGGCTACATTTTAAGAGGGAGGGAGGGGGCCTCTGTCTGTGCCTTGTTGTATAGGATAAACTTTTTTTTTTTAATTGAAATAAATGACATTTTGATATTTATGGCATTTAAAATTGCACACAAAATGTTGGTATTTTTAATGGGGAAACATTTTGTCTTTGACTGCTCGCTTTTTTTAAATGGCCTCTTTTTTCTTTTAAACTTTCATTGCTCAAGTTCGTAGTTGTTAAATAACTTGGAATTTGCTAATTGCATAAGTTAACTTAATTTTTTGTGTTGAAAAGTTTTATTGTTTGCTAATAGTTTTTGATTTATAGTAATAGTATTTTTATAATTATGCTGTCACGTACATGTTACAAGTCTTGCTAAATTTTATTGCTAAACTTTCGCATTACGCTGCGTACATAGCAGAAATTCTTAAATTATTTATTAGTGTGGCAGGCTTGCATACACACAAAAAGCACCAAGACAAATAATGTGTACTAGAAAAAATAGTGGTCTTACGCCCCAACAAAAATCACTTTATCATATCTCTGAAAATATTTAACGCACGCAAATAAGATTTGATGTATGTGATGTATGTGTCAGAGCACCAGGACAAATAATGTAAACTCGGAAAATGGGCGATGCCACTCCCCAAAAAAAAATTTAAAAAAAAATTCATGAGATTTGGTACACATGTAAAATGGATAGGAACAAATGACATCCTTTGGAAAAATTGGTGATGCCACGTCAATTTAACAAGATAAGAAAGATCTTTCTGATGGCCACGTACCACAGTAAAAAAATGAGTTTTAAATTGATACATTAATAACAACATAAATTAGTTACGAAAGATTTTGGCTTAACCGTTTTTTTTTTTTTTTTTTTTTTTAAAAATAATTTTTATAACTGTAACATGTAACGGTCAATATTTTGTTCAGGTATAAAAGCGATTGCACGTAGTATTGTCCAGCTCGGCTCGTCGGCTAACGGGTGGTATTCTTACTTTTATTTACCTGGGGAATTTAAACCGCTATCATCAAAAATTATTTAAATTTACGTGCTTAAACAAGAAGGAAAAGCCGCGAGGAAAATCGAAAAGAAAAAAAAAATTAAGTATTGACAAAAAAAAAAAATAAATATTCCTGCTGCTTGGAATCTGTGACAGCATTATGGTGACAATTGCTGCCACTAAACCCTCCCATCCATGATCAAATTTAAGTCATTATTTTTTCTTTTAAATGATCCCTATAAACCTGTTGTTACCACAACAACTTCTCCGTTTGTCAAAAATCAATTCAATGAATTTAAACCAACATTATAATACAAATTTATTAATGTTTAATTAAATTTTAAAGACATTTTTTTTTTTTTTTTTTTTAAATAAAGAAAATTACCGAAATCGGATTATTCTGTTTAATAAGTTAATTAAAATTCTTAAAATTAAATAATTCAATCAAACTAAGTACATCTTAAACATAATCTTTCGTCAACAAAGGCTTTAAAATAACAAAAAAACTTACTTGTAGATGACGTCCCACGAAGAAAGATCTTTCTGATGGCCACGTACCACAGTAAAAAAATGAGTTTTAAATTGATACATTAATAACAACATAAATTAGTTACGAAAGATTTTGGCTTAACCGTTTTTTTTTTTTTTTTTGTAAAATTTTTAAAAAAAAACTAAATTGTTTTGATATTACAACAACAAAAAAAAATCAAAGTTTTATACTAATTATGTAAAAAAAATACTAATTTAAAATGCACATTATTTTTTTTTTTCGGTTTTCTTTACTTCTTTTCTTTTAAATAATGATGACTGCTTTCAATTGCTTTAAAATTTATCCATATCCAAATTCTTAAAATTTTCTTTTAGAATCTTGAAAATCCAGCAAATTCGCCTGCAGTTTTTTTTTTTTCTGATAGGTTTTTATTGTATTGTTGTTTGATTATTTTTTTGATATAAATTTATTTTGCAGTATCTTTTATTTACTTGCAATTTTGCAATATTGATTAGGCCATTGTAGCAAAAAAAATAAAATTAAATTTTTTCTTATTTTTTTAAAAAAATCTTTGATTAAAAAGTTGCTTGCTTCTTTCCAAACCAAATTTTCAATTCCCAAAAAAAAATTTTTTTTTTTTTCTTTTGATCAAAAAACAAAATCTATCTTGTATATTTATTTTTTTTTTTTTTTGAGTAAAAATTGCGCAAGTTTCAAAATCTTATTTTTTTTTGTCTACAAGCGCCACTACATTTCCCCCCAACCAAAATCAGATTTTGGGGTTTGTAAGCACAAAAGCTGATCCCGCTTGTAAAAAAAATAAAAAATTTAATACTAAAACAAAA
Source organism: Calliopum simillimum (assembly GCA_951812925.1). Taxonomy (NCBI): domain Eukaryota; kingdom Metazoa; phylum Arthropoda; class Insecta; order Diptera; family Lauxaniidae; genus Calliopum; species Calliopum simillimum. The sequence goes on along the minus strand of OX638369.1, from coordinate 87,241,013 downwards.
ATGTGTTTTTTTCTTTTTTTTTTTTTTTTTTTATTGCCGAATGTCCTTTGCATGATAAACATCTAAATAACGACCTTGCATGTCTTCTAAAGCATAATAGCAGTTACCAAGTTTTTTCCGCACTCTAGCTTTCACATAATTAGGTGCAAGTTTGGAGCTAAACCCTTTTTCAAAATTGCTTTGCCTGAAATTTTTCCTAAACACTTCTTGTCCAACTTCGTATGAAACATTTCGTGCACGTAGATTATAAACGTTTTCGTTCCGTACTTGTTGCTTTTTCATAAGTTCACTTGCTCGTTTTCTCACAATTTCTAAAGTATCTGAACGATTAAACGATACACTGCGATCATCTAGCATTTTCAATTGGCGCAACAGGGCGTAAGTGGAACCATTATTTATCATATGCTGTCCAAATGTCATGAAGTACGGAGAAGTTCCAATTGCGGAATGCAAACCTGAACGCAATGCGCAACAAATACTACTAAGGTGTTCATCCCAATTTTTTTGATTTGGATCAATATATGATTTTATGGCAGCGATAACCGAACGATTGACACGTTCACTTGCATTCGCTTGAGGCGAGTAAACAGCAGTATAAGAATGTTTGATTGAATACTTTTGCATAAGAGTATTAAAAAGTTGAGATTTAAATTGAGATCCATTATCGGAAACAACAGTCTCAGGTGTACCAAACGTATTAAAAAGTTCATGTTCGAGATATCTTATAACAACATCAGCAGTGGCTTTTTTTACTGGCAACAAAAATGGAAATTTGGAAAAATGATCCAATACGACAAAAATATGAGTATTGCCAGATCGCGATCGCGGATATGGACCACAAAAGTCAATATACAATTTTTGGAAAAACCTTGAAGTTTCAGATGTTTTACCCAATAGTGGTCGTTGGATTTGATTAGGATGCTTAGTCGTTTTACATATTTCGCAAGAATTTACGTAAGCTTTAACATCGGGCACCAATCCAGGCCAAAAATAATAACGACGAATTCGCTCTATCATTTTATTGATACCACCATGAGATGATAACGGACTATCGTGTGCCTTACTCAAAACAATTTTTACTAAGCTTTTCGGAATCCATAGCTTCCATACAAAGTCATCATGCGTTTGTTCACCAGTTGCATGCTCTGTCCTCCTATAAATAAAATTGTCGATAACTTTTAAGTCCGGAGTCCTATCTAGATTTTCTCTTATATTTTTTAAAAGGTTGTTATATTCATCAGATTTAAAATGTTCTGAATCTAAGTCAACGAAAAGCCCACTATCAGTTTCCAAAGCAGATAAGTCACCTGTATTAACTCTGGACAGCGCATCCGGAACTATATTTTGCGTTCCTCGGCGATGTTCAATTTGAAATTTAAAACCCTGAAGTTTTAAAGCCCACCGTGCTAACCGAGAATTTAGGTCTGTTTGTGACATGAGCCATTTAAGTGATGCATGATCTGTAATCACAGTGAACTCATGACCCTCCACATAAGCGCGAAATTTTTTTATGCTTAAAATTGCTGCTAAGCATTCTTGCTCTGTAACCGAATAATTGCGCTGGGCTCGATTTAGCTTTTTGGACATAAATGCTATTGGATGTTCTTCACCATTTGCATCTAATTGAACCAATGCACTTCCTATTCCGGTGTTACTTGCATCGCAGTGTATGAAAAATGGTTGCGAGAAATCTGGACTTTGCAACACTGGGGCAGAAGTCATGGAAGCTTTTAACTCTTCAAATGCTTTTTGTGACTCTTCACTCCATAAAAACCTCCGAGTGTTTTTTAGTAAATCGGTTAATGGACTAGACAGCGTGGCATAGTTCCTTATGAACTTCCGATACCAGCCGGACATACCCAAAAATCGCCGAAGTTGTTTTACCGAACGCGGAATAGGGAAATTAACAACAGCAGAAACTTTTTCCGGATCAGTACTAATAGTACCATTACCTACTATGTGACCAAGATATCTAACTTCTTTGAGACAGAAATGACTTTTTTGAACATTCAGTGTCAAACCTGAGCTACGCATGCACTTTGCTACTTCACGCAAAACATCGAGATGTTTTAAAAATGAGTTTGATACAATTAAAAGATCATCTAAATAGATAAAAACCTCGGTTCGCAAATGTGGTGGTATAACTTTATCCATTAAACGTGACATGGTCTGTGGCGCATTACAAAGTCCAAATGGCATAACTTTATACTGGTATAGAGGTCTGCCTGGCACGGTAAACGCAGTTTTATCACGAGATGAAGGATGAAGGGGAATTTGCCAAAAGGCATCTTTTAAATCCAAGCTTGTGATAAATTCAGCCTTGGGAAGCCGACTTAATATCCCATCAATATTGGGCAAAGGGTATGCGTCCTTAACAGTGACAGTGTTAACTTTTCGGCTATCAAGACACAGTCTCACCTTACCAGGTTTTTGTACCACAACGATTGGAGAAGACCATGGGCTGTCAGATTCTTCAATTACTCCAAGTTGGAGCATTCGATCTACTTCGCCATAAATTAACTTTTCAACTGCCGGGGAAACAGGAAAATGCCTCTGTTTGATGGGTTTTGCATCACCAACATCAATGATATGAGATATAACATTTGTTTTACCTAAGCCTTCAACAGCAAAAGACGGGAAAAGATCAACAACGTTTTTGAGCTGTTTTTGTTGTATTTCGGTTAAAGTGTGTTTTCTTGGATCCAGAGTTGAATCATCAAATTTTATTTCAGAAACAATTCCATCGGGCAAAAGATCAAAAGATTTCCAAAAATCGATGCCAAGGTACAAATTTTGAGATAAACTTGGAATAATAAATATCGAAATTGACTTTGTTTTATTATGAAAAGTAATATCGGTATCTATACGACCCACTATGGATTGAGAAGTACCATCAGCTGTACGAACAAACGAACGAATTTTTTTATAAGGTGTGTTCGAGGTTAGGAATTCACGTGCTGCTTGAGCACCAATGCAACTGATGGAAGCACCTGTATCCAATAAGCCAACAATAGTTTTGCCAAGTAAGGTAACTTCAGCATGTGGTCGACGAAGATCACTTGGTTTATCAAAAACGGACGAAATCAACTTGTTTTTAGTATCTTTTACATTCTTCCAAAAAGTGCGAATTCTACGGCTAGAACGGTTTGGTGGTTTTATTAAATCATGAAAAATTCTACTTTTTGCTTGGTTGTATTCCAGCAATCGAATATGAAACGGTTTTAATATTTTTAAATTTGGTTCAATTTTATTGAGCGAAAAGTTAGTTTTAATTTTGTTATCGGAATTAGAATTTAAAATCGTTAAGTTAGGATCAAGTTCAACATCAGAGGAAACTTTTATTCTTTCCTGGTCATATGACGACTGGAATGCGTCTGAGTTTGAAGTTTGCGTGCACTTTTCAGTGCGTTCGACTGGAAGTTTTTTGAATTGCAACTGGGACAATTGGGCTTATAGGTATCTGCTTTACCACACCCATAACAAAAAATATTGCGTTCACCAGTGCAGTCTTGGTAACGATGCCCATTTTTCTTGCAATTCCAACAAAATAAAGAAATTGCAGAAACATCATTATCACCTAGAGTTTTTTCGTCAGAATCCTCGTTAACAGATACTACCTCAGAAACATTTCTACGATTTGGAAACGACGCTTGTTTCTTACAAATGTCTTGCAAGAAAAATTCTCTTTTTCGGCAGATGTCTCTTAGATGTTCTATACTATAAATTTGTAAATTAAGAATTTCATGTTGTATATCTGGCAACAAATTTCTTCGGAGTATTTCAACAAGCGTACTTTCAGTTAATGACTGGGATAAACGATCTGTCAGTAACAGAATATCCTCATAAAACGAATCAAAACTTTCATTTGGTCGCTGTTTTCGGTCACGTATCATTTCCCTAAAATCAACATCGGTTCTAGAATCACGATATTGACTTCTAAGTGCTGTACACAAGTCACGCCATTTAATAACTCTCACCAGCTTATGGTATCTCCAGAACCATTCAGTGGCTTTCGAGTCAAACAAAGTGCTAGCATGACGACATAATAATTCAAAATTTCCGCCTAACGTTTGGTTGGTCAATACTTCCACACGATATATAAAGTTATCAACTGACAAACCATCATTTTTACCAGTAAATTTCAGTTTCCAATTATATATTATATGACCTACTTTTTCGGGGCGAAGTAATAAGTCAGTGGCACTATTTGAAGCACTAGGTATTGAATCAGGAGCTGTTTGGCCTTGAAAATTGTTACGGTTGCGTGTGCCAGAAGTTGGCAAATTAAGTAACTGATCTAGAGTTTGGTTTCCGATATTAGGCAAAGTTTCTACAATAGGTTCTCTATCAATGTTATTTGGCTGCTGCTCAGTCGCAACAGTTTGCACTGAAGGTGTGCTTGGTCTATTAAGTCTAGCAAAGCGCTCTTCTATTCGCGATTCAATTTGCAGCATTTGCTGACTTATTGAAGAACACAACTCAGCTACTTGTGCTCCGATTGCTTCGTTAATTATATTACGAATGTTATCTTGCTGATGCGAAGGAAAAACTGCAGTGTCATTATTATTAACTTGAGCATTTCCAGCTTGAGCTAAAGGCATGGATTCAAATTGTGCAGACCCCGAACTCAAATCAATAATTGGGTCACGTGAGGAACCTGCAGCAGAACTTTTAGCTCTTTCAGCAGCTTTTGTTTGTTTTCTTGTCTGGACACCTGAGTGTTGAGACTGTTTAGGAGTCTGAACTTCAATCACAGTTCCACAATCTGGACAAGTATTTATTGATTGAAGATGCTTTAATATACAAGCTTTATGAAAAGTATGTCTACAAGGAGTTTGAATCATTTGAGCACGCACCCTAATGAATTCTGCGCAAATATTGCAATATACTTGTGAATTTTCTGCATCTGCAGTGAGATCTTCATTACTATGGCGTACACTAACCATTTTATAATATTAAAGATATTGCAAGATAAATAAAATTCTGTAAAGTATTGAGTTTTAACGAATGCAAGTTCAAGATAATAGAGGTATGTATTTATAATAAGTAATTTTTTTATGCAAAAATACAATTGAATGTAAGTAAATGTGAATGATTTCTAACTAATGGTCGAAGTTGTTGTGGAATTTAAGAATTAATTCCAAGACAGCTGAAACAAAACAAAAAAAAAAAAATAAAAAAAATTAAAGAAAAAGATATGGTTTAACATGACGTATGAGTACTATTTATTTATACTGGCGATTAACTATGTAACTTTGGTACTTGAAGTTGTTATCTGTTCCAGTGTTTTATCAAAATCTTCTTACGAAATGAAAATGAATTTTGAATCAGAAAAAAATAAAGAGAAAGGACTTTTGAAGGATCTTAACTCAACTGGTTAACAGCTCTGTCTTAGAAACATGACGCTAAATTAAATTCCAAGCTTAGTAAGACCTTTCAAAAGGGAAAGAAATGAAAACAAACGAAAAACAGAAAAAGTTTGTGAAGCATTCATGCTACATATTTATGGTTAAAAGCTTCATGCTAGTGATATCTGAGCTTTTAATTTTTCCAATAAATAGAGCACTTACAAAAAAAAATGATTTCCTCTAAACTTTTCAACAGCCGAAATTTCTGGGGAGGCCACACAGTAAATATTTATGAAATTTTCACAAAAAGATGTTAATTAAAGACGTGTAGGCCCCACGTTGGGCGCCAAAATAATTTTTATAACTGTAACATGTAACGGTCAATATTTTGTTCAGGTATAAAAGCGATTGCACGTAGTATTGTCCAGCTCGGCTCGTCGGCTAACGGGTGGTATTCTTACTTTTATTTACCTGGGGAATTTAAACCGCTATCATCAAAAATTATTTAAATTTACGTGCTTAAACAAGAAGGAAAAGCCGCGAGGAAAATCGAAAAGAAAAAAAAAATTAAGTATTGACAAAAAAAAAAAATAAATATTCCTGCTGCTTGGAATCTGTGACAGCATTATGGTGACAATTGCTGCCACTAAACCCTCCCATCCATGATCAAATTTAAGTCATTATTTTTTCTTTTAAATGATCCCTATAAACCTGTTGTTACCACAACAACTTCTCCGTTTGTCAAAAATCAATTCAATGAATTTAAACCAACATTATAATACAAATTTATTAATGTTTAATTAAATTTTAAAGACATTTTTTTTTTTTTTTTTTTTTAAATAAAGAAAATTACCGAAATCGGATTATTCTGTTTAATAAGTTAATTAAAATTCTTAAAATTAAATAATTCAATCAAACTAAGTACATCTTAAACATAATCTTTCGTCAACAAAGGCTTTAAAATAACAAAAAAACTTACTTGTAGATGACGTCCCACGAAGAAAGATCTTTCTGATGGCCACGTACCACAGTAAAAAAATGAGTTTTAAATTGATACATTAATAACAACATAAATTAGTTACGAAAGATTTTGGCTTAACCGTTTTTTTTTTTTTTTTTGTAAAATTTTTAAAAAAAAACTAAATTGTTTTGATATTACAACAACAAAAAAAAATCAAAGTTTTATACTAATTATGTAAAAAAAATACTAATTTAAAATGCACATTATTTTTTTTTTTCGGTTTTCTTTACTTCTTTTCTTTTAAATAATGATGACTGCTTTCAATTGCTTTAAAATTTATCCATATCCAAATTCTTAAAATTTTCTTTTAGAATCTTGAAAATCCAGCAAATTCGCCTGCAGTTTTTTTTTTTTCTGATAGGTTTTTATTGTATTGTTGTTTGATTATTTTTTTGATATAAATTTATTTTGCAGTATCTTTTATTTACTTGCAATTTTGCAATATTGATTAGGCCATTGTAGCAAAAAAAATAAAATTAAATTTTTTCTTATTTTTTTAAAAAAATCTTTGATTAAAAAGTTGCTTGCTTCTTTCCAAACCAAATTTTCAATTCCCAAAAAAAAATTTTTTTTTTTTTCTTTTGATCAAAAAACAAAATCTATCTTGTATATTTATTTTTTTTTTTTTTTGAGTAAAAATTGCGCAAGTTTCAAAATCTTATTTTTTTTTGTCTACAAGCGCCACTACACCAGCATTCACTGGGAAATCCTGGTTTTTTAAAGATTTTCAATTTAAAATTTGTATGGTGGAAGAAATGTCACGTTCATATTGTCACGTATCGATTCAGATTATGATCAAAACAAAGAAAAGCACGGAAGATATTTGATACAAACAAAATACACTATAAAGTAACATTATTGCATAAAATTCTAAAATGAATCGCACTAAAAAATTCTGACTTGTTTCTCTGAATTCTGACTTTCTTTGAATAGGCACGAAAATTACTTCTATTTTTGTCACGTTCGTTTTGCATCTTTTTTTGCATGTATGTATCTTAGAACCAGGACTTCGCCTGCTATTAACATTGGCACTAATTATAGTGCTACCTAAGAGCTGTAATGTAAAGTAAAAACTAAAATAAAAATATGTTTGACTTCCACTTCTGTACGACGGTCACGTTCGTCACCTGGGAAAAGCCCATATTTTATCAAGACAGTGTAATTTTTTGTGATAAAACTTAACATGGTAGTTAAAAATAGGTACTAGCCTTTGTCTTTAAGGACTGCTTTAAATTATTTCGATATGATTTTTTTCTTCTCTAAAATATCGTAATCTAAAAAGTTGGAAAAACATAGTTTTTCGTTATTTCAGATAAGGATTTTTCAGAAGAAAAATAAGATATTGACATAATTCAAAATGCGTTTTGATGGCTTAGTAGGATGGTCTAAAATATAAAATTTTTGATTCAAATAAGCACCATGTAAAATTTGGTCTATTTCAGAGAACATTTGATGCATCCTAAACCGTTTTAAAAACCGAAAGGCGGTTCTGAATATGGGAAAAATTTTTGTTTTAAAATTCAAAACTGTTAAACTTTTTATATGGATTTTGAGCCGCTAAATTTACTGTAAGTTCTGTAGTTTTGAATCTATTGTCTTTGCAAGGTGGAAAATAAAGATAGAAAAGAAACGGCCAATAGATATAGCAGTAGGTATCAACCCCCATGCAAAAAAAAATCGGTTTAAACCGCCCATTTCAAAAGCTTATCGGCTACAATCTTATGAGGTGTCCTTGGTACCTTAGGGTGGTAGGATAAGATACTTCGTACAACTAGTCTATAAAAATCTCAGATAAATGACTTCTATTGAGACATTTACAACGATATACTATGCTTGATCGGACGTAAAATGGCTAAGCTGTAAGAAAAAATCAAATAGAAACTTATTTAGAGATCGAAAACAAACGAACATTTTTTAAGTGACACTATCTTAAGTAGATATTCAATGTTGCATTCCAACTAAGTATTGTTTTTAGATTTTTAACTACTATTTCAAGGTTTTTTTTTTATTCTTACTTACTCTGGGATATTATTCCTTACTAGCTAGCATTCCCTATCCGATTCGCTAGGCATGTTTGTTTTGTTTATTCATGCCCAATAGCTTAGAAGATATAGGTAAATCCGTTACCTTCCACGCCATTATTTGAACCATTCATTTCAAACCATCTCAAAATTCTCAACAGCTTAGCTGGGGTGAATGGGTGAAACCATCAATTAAGTCTTGCTATAGATGTTTTCCCTCTAGGAGGCTTAGATATTCTTAGTTTTGACCATGATACCTTCGCGTGGCCTTCGGAAAACTTTGGGCGTCCCAAAAAACTATCAACTAGTTCGTCGCCATAGATGTTTTCCCTCTAGTATGTCTAGATATTCATCGTTTTGATTATGAAGCCTTCGGATGACCTTTGGGTACCTTACGGTATTCCAAAAAACTATCAATCCGCGATAGATATTTTCCCCTAGCACACATAAATATTCTTCGTTTTGAGCATCAAGCCTTCAGTTGACCTGCAGGACGTCGGGTAACCCAGAAAACTCAGTAAAAACTTGTTGGTAGTCCGCCATAGATGTTTTCCCTCTAGTATGCTCAGATATTCTTCCTTTTGACTATGAAGCCTTCGGGTGACCTTCGGAAAACTTTGGGTTTCCCAAAAAACTATCAATAAGGCTTGTTGATAGTTTGCCATAGATTTTTTCCCTCTGGTATATCTAGATATTCTCTGTTTTGACTATGAAGTCTTCCGGTGATCTTCGAAAACCTTCGTGTACAACATAAATGATTTCTTATTGCTTGCTTGCTGTTCTACAAATTATTTGCTTCAAATTTAAATATTCACTCCCCCAAAATTTTGCACCAAAATCTGTTTAAACTTATTTTGCATAGGAATTGCAATTTCACACTGCGCTTGCAACATTGATTGCCATTAACCGCCTTTTCATGCTTGTAATTATTGTAACAAATTTATGCTCGACTCTGCTGAATTGAGATAAATTACTGTTCTGTTGCAACATCCTGCCCAAAGACGCGCCCACAAAACTTGTCATAATTATTTGCTGAATATGCATGACATAATTTAACACACTCATACACACACACAATTCAATTGTGCATATATTAGCAACACCAATACAAAGTGGGTGGTGAGAGGGGAAAATTTTCATTGACTAAATGCCAACAATGCAATGCCATAATTTCATCCAAAATGTTCCTTTTCACTCATTAACTGCTGTCGTACATTAGGTGATGCATGTGAAATGGTTTGAGAAAGAGGAAGAACCCCATCAAAATTTACAAAATTTCATTTTAATTAAATAAATCTCTGTAATACAGCATTATCAGTATATGTATACGTATGAGCATGTAAGTACTTATGTGTGTGTAATACTGCTAATGACAGATTTATACTTAAGAGTACGCATAAAATCACTTGTTTGTTTGTGTGTTAAAACAAAGACAACAATAACAACCACAAAAACAACATTTCATATTAACAACCCACTCGTGTCAAGTGATTTGCATCATCATCATCATCACCATCATCTTTTGCATTAACAACATTTTCATTATATTCATCACTAACATTTTCAACTTTTTCATTATCATTGTGTCACTGCAGTCACTCACTCACTCACTCATAATTCTCAAAATCTTGCAATTCATTCTTTTGCCAACATGAACAAAAAAAAATCCTTGTTTTTGTTGTTGTTTATAGCTACATAAAATCGTATAATTAATTTATTTACAACTTTTTAATTACCATCAAATTCCAGCCAACACAACACAAGTGACAGTCACATAAAATGATTTTATGTCGACGATATGTCTGCAGTACTGCCATTGCCAACTTTTTACTCAGATCTACATACATACACATAATTTTGACCTTATTTAGCATAAAAACTTGACTGTTTTTTCATAATGGCAAATATTGATATTAAGTTAAATTGCAAATAAATGAACACCTTAAGTTGAGTTCACACATTTAAAATCAATCTTTATTTAAATTAAATTTTAATAATTTGGATGCATTTCGGGATGTTGACAACCCATCTTCAGCAACACGAATGATAGTTTATATTATTGGAATTCGTTTTTATATCGCGTTGAACAAATGACAAACCAAGAAGAAAAAATTGAAAATCAAAATAAAAAATTACAACAACTGATAAAGAATCAAAAAGGTGTTTCTACAAAATTTGCTCCAGAATTTATTGATGACGTTGTATGCAATTTATCACAACAACAGTTTAACGACGATGAGATGAAACTTCTTAACAAAGGTTTGAATTTTGGTGTTAAGCCTTCTCGAACACCCCTTGTTGACGTGATCGCAGATATTGAAACAATTTTGAAATTTAAGCCATTTGCAGTGCAAAACGATATTCGAAGGGAAACAAAAGAAATATTAAATAATTTAAATCTTGTCCGACAGAAAAATTCAGAAACAGTTAAAAATGTAATAAAAACTTTGAAAGCAAAAGATTGTGTTTACGTTAAAGCTGATAAAGGGAATAAGGTTGTAATTTTAGATAAATCCGACTATGAAGACAGAGCAATGCAGCTAATAGAAGATTGTGGTTATAAAAAATTGAAAAAAACACCGTTGTCTTCGATGATTACGGAGGCAAATAATTTACGGAAAGAAATAAGTGCAGGTTTTGGTGAAAGATTTAAATGGCGCTTATTAGTTTCAAATCCGCAAGTACCTAAAATCTATTTCCTCCCTAAAATCCACAAAATTGGCCGAAAAGTTCGTCCAATAGTAAGCAATGTCAACGCTCCAATGGAAAAAATGGCAAAATGGTTGGTAAAAGAATTAAATATGTTACCGCGCTTCGAAAGTTTATCGGTTAAAAATTCTTTTGAGTTTGTTGAGAAAATCAAAGATATAAAAATTGAAAAAGATGAGATAATGGTATCTTTCGATGTAGAATCTTTGTTTCCTTCAATTCCAGTACCAACTGCTTTAAAAGCGTTGGAGAAACACTTAATTAAACACAACTTACCATTGGAAAAGATTATGGTTTTTATGAAAACTGCCAATTGTTGTATGAAACAAAACTTTTTTCAGTTTCGCAACGAATATTTTAAAATAGAGAAAGGAACAAGTATGGGCAATTCATTGTCACCTATACTAGCTGAAGCTTTTATGGCGGAATTTGAGATGAATTTGCTGCAATCTGAAAAACTACCAAGAATTTGGTTACGTTATGTCGACGATGTTTTCGCAATTGCCAAACGAACTGAAGTGGATTCACTGCTTAATATTTTAAATGAGCAATTTGAAACAATAAATTTCACGAAAGAAGTAGAAGTAAACGGGAAAATTGCCTTTTTGGATCTTATGCTCTCTAGAGTTGGGGAAAAAATAGACATAGCAGTTCACCACAAAGAAACGAGTACATTAAGGTACATAACCGCAGATTCCCATACACCAATACAGCATAAATTGGCGGTTTTTCATTCGTTTGTCCATAGACTTTTGAAACTTCCACTTTCTATTTCTAATTTCAAAAAAGAATATAATCATATAAAAATGATTGCAATAAAAAATGGATATAACGTCAATTTAATTGATAAAATGATTCAGCAACATTCAAGGAAAATTTCAAGGTCAAACAGAACAACGTTATACTCGCAAAATCATTTAGCAAATGACAATAGTTCGTTGAAACGGGTTTGCTTATCTTTCATTCCGGAAGTGACAAACAAATTAAAATCTATTTTCAAAAAGTATAACATGGAGTTGGTTTATTCAAGCGGCAATAAAGTGAAGCAATTACTGGGTTCCACCAAAGATGAAACTCCTTTGTTACAAAAGTCTGGAATATATGTGCTTAAGTGTGGTGACTGTGACCAGAAATACTATGGTCAAACTCGACGTGGCATTGGGAAACGTTATAAAGAACACGAGGGATATATTCATAAAAATCAACCAAAGAAATCGGCGTTTGCGAACCACGTTCTTCATAATTCTCATTTTAATTTTTCAATCAATGACATGAAATTGAAAAAACAAATAAATGATCATAACAAACTTGACGCCTATGAAAGCATTTATATTCAAAAAGACACGCATTCTATGAACCTTGATAAAGGAAATATAATATCAGATCTATTTAATTGTATTTAAATTTACGTTTATGTAACAGTATATTTGATTATTTATAAAAAAAATTTGTGTAATTCAGACTTTAACTTTGTAGCACTGGACTATAATGGTACAAATTAATTGTAAGGTACTCTATTTTTTAAAGTTACTTTCGGTGCACAGTTATTAAAAAATTTGGTTCTCTCTTGTTATTATTATTCTGATCTCAATTGTTGGTCTCACACATTTACGATATGATTATATTGGTATTAAGTTATTGTTTCTCAATTTTGTTAAAACAGTTATAAAACTTTGTTTTTTCTCGTTCTAATGAGATTATGTTTGTGTCCATTATTTATGTATGGCAAGTCTTACACTTTGTTTATTTTATTGTATTTAAAATATTTTCATTCGTGTTGCTGAAGATGGGTTGTCAACATCCCGAAATGCATCCAAATTATTAAAATTTAATTTAAATAAAGATTGATTTTAAATGTGTGAACTCAACTTAAGGTGTTCATTTATTTGCAATTTAATTGAAAAGAGTTCACGGTATTGTTCAAATTTATAAATTGATTTAATATGGCCTCCGACCAAAACTTGAACAAATTTACTCGATTGAAAGAAAAAGTGGAGAAGATAAAATGCGACATAATTTTCTTAAAGAAATGCAAAGAAAACAAAGTCAAGCCTGGTTTCATCAAAATTAAGTGTGCAGTAATCAACAATGTTACCAAAAAAGTGACCACTATTGCAGAAAATCTTTGGTTGAAGTTTGAATTAAAAGAAAAATATGCTCTGTTGTCTTCTGTGGAATTAGAACTGTACGAACTTCATTTGTTAATAGCTAACGATTATTCAGCACGGGATAGTTTATATTATTGGAATTCGTTTTTATATCGCGTTGAACAAATGACAAACCAAGAAGAAAAAATTGAAAATCAAAATAAAAAATTACAACAACTGATAAAGAATCAAAAAGGTGTTTCTACAAAATTTGCTCCAGAATTTATTGATGACGTTGTATGCAATTTATCACAACAACAGTTTAACGACGATGAGATGAAACTTCTTAACAAAGGTTTGAATTTTGGTGTTAAGCCTTCTCGAACACCCCTTGTTGACGTGATCGCAGATATTGAAACAATTTTGAAATTTAAGCCATTTGCAGTGCAAAACGATATTCGAAGGGAAACAAAAGAAATATTAAATAATTTAAATCTTGTCCGACAGAAAAATTCAGAAACAGTTAAAAATGTAATAAAAACTTTGAAAGCAAAAGATTGTGTTTACGTTAAAGCTGATAAAGGGAATAAGGTTGTAATTTTAGATAAATCCGACTATGAAGACAGAGCAATGCAGCTAATAGAAGATTGTGGTTATAAAAAATTGAAAAAAACACCGTTGTCTTCGATGATTACGGAGGCAAATAATTTACGGAAAGAAATAAGTGCAGGTTTTGGTGAAAGATTTAAATGGCGCTTATTAGTTTCAAATCCGCAAGTACCTAAAATCTATTTCCTCCCTAAAATCCACAAAATTGGCCGAAAAGTTCGTCCAATAGTAAGCAATGTCAACGCTCCAATGGAAAAAATGGCAAAATGGTTGGTAAAAGAATTAAATATGTTACCGCGCTTCGAAAGTTTATCGGTTAAAAATTCTTTTGAGTTTGTTGAGAAAATCAAAGATATAAAAATTGAAAAAGATGAGATAATGGTATCTTTCGATGTAGAATCTTTGTTTCCTTCAATTCCAGTACCAACTGCTTTAAAAGCGTTGGAGAAACACTTAATTAAACACAACTTACCATTGGAAAAGATTATGGTTTTTATGAAAACTGCCAATTGTTGTATGAAACAAAACTTTTTTCAGTTTCGCAACGAATATTTTAAAATAGAGAAAGGAACAAGTATGGGCAATTCATTGTCACCTATACTAGCTGAAGCTTTTATGGCGGAATTTGAGATGAATTTGCTGCAATCTGAAAAACTACCAAGAATTTGGTTACGTTATGTCGACGATGTTTTCGCAATTGCCAAACGAACTGAAGTGGATTCACTGCTTAATATTTTAAATGAGCAATTTGAAACAATAAATTTCACGAAAGAAGTAGAAGTAAACGGGAAAATTGCCTTTTTGGATCTTATGCTCTCTAGAGTTGGGGAAAAAATAGACATAGCAGTTCACCACAAAGAAACGAGTACATTAAGGTACATAACCGCAGATTCCCATACACCAATACAGCATAAATTGGCGGTTTTTCATTCGTTTGTCCATAGACTTTTGAAACTTCCACTTTCTATTTCTAATTTCAAAAAAGAATATAATCATATAAAAATGATTGCAATAAAAAATGGATATAACGTCAATTTAATTGATAAAATGATTCAGCAACATTCAAGGAAAATTTCAAGGTCAAACAGAACAACGTTATACTCGCAAAATCATTTAGCAAATGACAATAGTTCGTTGAAACGGGTTTGCTTATCTTTCATTCCGGAAGTGACAAACAAATTAAAATCTATTTTCAAAAAGTATAACATGGAGTTGGTTTATTCAAGCGGCAATAAAGTGAAGCAATTACTGGGTTCCACCAAAGATGAAACTCCTTTGTTACAAAAGTCTGGAATATATGTGCTTAAGTGTGGTGACTGTGACCAGAAATACTATGGTCAAACTCGACGTGGCATTGGGAAACGTTATAAAGAACACGAGGGATATATTCATAAAAATCAACCAAA
This sequence comes from Calliopum simillimum, assembly GCA_951812925.1. Lineage (NCBI taxonomy): Eukaryota > Metazoa > Arthropoda > Insecta > Diptera > Lauxaniidae > Calliopum > Calliopum simillimum. The sequence goes on along the minus strand of OX638369.1, from coordinate 87,225,812 downwards.
GAAATCGGCGTTTGCGAACCACGTTCTTCATAATTCTCATTTTAATTTTTCAATCAATGACATGAAATTGAAAAAACAAATAAATGATCATAACAAACTTGACGCCTATGAAAGCATTTATATTCAAAAAGACACGCATTCTATGAACCTTGATAAAGGAAATATAATATCAGATCTATTTAATTGTATTTAAATTTACGTTTATGTAACAGTATATTTGATTATTTATAAAAAAAATTTGTGTAATTCAGACTTTAACTTTGTAGCACTGGACTATAATGGTACAAATTAATTGTAAGGTACTCTATTTTTTAAAGTTACTTTCGGTGCACAGTTATTAAAAAATTTGGTTCTCTCTTGTTATTATTATTCTGATCTCAATTGTTGGTCTCACACATTTACGATATGATTATATTGGTATTAAGTTATTGTTTCTCAATTTTGTTAAAACAGTTATAAAACTTTGTTTTTTCTCGTTCTAATGAGATTATGTTTGTGTCCATTATTTATGTATGGCAAGTCTTACACTTTGTTTATTTTATTGTATTTAAAATATTTTCATTCGTGTTGCTGAAGATGGGTTGTCAACATCCCGAAATGCATCCAAATTATTAAAATTTAATTTAAATAAAGATTGATTTTAAATGTGTGAACTCAACTTAAGGTGTTCATTTATTTGCAATTTAATTGAAAAGAGTTCACGGTATTGTTCAAATTTATAAATTGATTTAATATGGCCTCCGACCAAAACTTGAACAAATTTACTCGATTGAAAGAAAAAGTGGAGAAGATAAAATGCGACATAATTTTCTTAAAGAAATGCAAAGAAAACAAAGTCAAGCCTGGTTTCATCAAAATTAAGTGTGCAGTAATCAACAATGTTACCAAAAAAGTGACCACTATTGCAGAAAATCTTTGGTTGAAGTTTGAATTAAAAGAAAAATATGCTCTGTTGTCTTCTGTGGAATTAGAACTGTACGAACTTCATTTGTTAATAGCTAACGATTATTCAGCACGGGATAGTTTATATTATTGGAATTCGTTTTTATATCGCGTTGAACAAATGACAAACCAAGAAGAAAAAATTGAAAATCAAAATAAAAAATTACAACAACTGATAAAGAATCAAAAAGGTGTTTCTACAAAATTTGCTCCAGAATTTATTGATGACGTTGTATGCAATTTATCACAACAACAGTTTAACGACGATGAGATGAAACTTCTTAACAAAGGTTTGAATTTTGGTGTTAAGCCTTCTCGAACACCCCTTGTTGACGTGATCGCAGATATTGAAACAATTTTGAAATTTAAGCCATTTGCAGTGCAAAACGATATTCGAAGGGAAACAAAAGAAATATTAAATAATTTAAATCTTGTCCGACAGAAAAATTCAGAAACAGTTAAAAATGTAATAAAAACTTTGAAAGCAAAAGATTGTGTTTACGTTAAAGCTGATAAAGGGAATAAGGTTGTAATTTTAGATAAATCCGACTATGAAGACAGAGCAATGCAGCTAATAGAAGATTGTGGTTATAAAAAATTGAAAAAAACACCGTTGTCTTCGATGATTACGGAGGCAAATAATTTACGGAAAGAAATAAGTGCAGGTTTTGGTGAAAGATTTAAATGGCGCTTATTAGTTTCAAATCCGCAAGTACCTAAAATCTATTTCCTCCCTAAAATCCACAAAATTGGCCGAAAAGTTCGTCCAATAGTAAGCAATGTCAACGCTCCAATGGAAAAAATGGCAAAATGGTTGGTAAAAGAATTAAATATGTTACCGCGCTTCGAAAGTTTATCGGTTAAAAATTCTTTTGAGTTTGTTGAGAAAATCAAAGATATAAAAATTGAAAAAGATGAGATAATGGTATCTTTCGATGTAGAATCTTTGTTTCCTTCAATTCCAGTACCAACTGCTTTAAAAGCGTTGGAGAAACACTTAATTAAACACAACTTACCATTGGAAAAGATTATGGTTTTTATGAAAACTGCCAATTGTTGTATGAAACAAAACTTTTTTCAGTTTCGCAACGAATATTTTAAAATAGAGAAAGGAACAAGTATGGGCAATTCATTGTCACCTATACTAGCTGAAGCTTTTATGGCGGAATTTGAGATGAATTTGCTGCAATCTGAAAAACTACCAAGAATTTGGTTACGTTATGTCGACGATGTTTTCGCAATTGCCAAACGAACTGAAGTGGATTCACTGCTTAATATTTTAAATGAGCAATTTGAAACAATAAATTTCACGAAAGAAGTAGAAGTAAACGGGAAAATTGCCTTTTTGGATCTTATGCTCTCTAGAGTTGGGGAAAAAATAGACATAGCAGTTCACCACAAAGAAACGAGTACATTAAGGTACATAACCGCAGATTCCCATACACCAATACAGCATAAATTGGCGGTTTTTCATTCGTTTGTCCATAGACTTTTGAAACTTCCACTTTCTATTTCTAATTTCAAAAAAGAATATAATCATATAAAAATGATTGCAATAAAAAATGGATATAACGTCAATTTAATTGATAAAATGATTCAGCAACATTCAAGGAAAATTTCAAGGTCAAACAGAACAACGTTATACTCGCAAAATCATTTAGCAAATGACAATAGTTCGTTGAAACGGGTTTGCTTATCTTTCATTCCGGAAGTGACAAACAAATTAAAATCTATTTTCAAAAAGTATAACATGGAGTTGGTTTATTCAAGCGGCAATAAAGTGAAGCAATTACTGGGTTCCACCAAAGATGAAACTCCTTTGTTACAAAAGTCTGGAATATATGTGCTTAAGTGTGGTGACTGTGACCAGAAATACTATGGTCAAACTCGACGTGGCATTGGGAAACGTTATAAAGAACACGAGGGATATATTCATAAAAATCAACCAAAGAAATCGGCGTTTGCGAACCACGTTCTTCATAATTCTCATTTTAATTTTTCAATCAATGACATGAAATTGAAAAAACAAATAAATGATCATAACAAACTTGACGCCTATGAAAGCATTTATATTCAAAAAGACACGCATTCTATGAACCTTGATAAAGGAAATATAATATCAGATCTATTTAATTGTATTTAAATTTACGTTTATGTAACAGTATATTTGATTATTTATAAAAAAAATTTGTGTAATTCAGACTTTAACTTTGTAGCACTGGACTATAATGGTACAAATTAATTGTAAGGTACTCTATTTTTTAAAGTTACTTTCGGTGCACAGTTATTAAAAAATTTGGTTCTCTCTTGTTATTATTATTCTGATCTCAATTGTTGGTCTCACACATTTACGATATGATTATATTGGTATTAAGTTATTGTTTCTCAATTTTGTTAAAACAGTTATAAAACTTTGTTTTTTCTCGTTCTAATGAGATTATGTTTGTGTCCATTATTTATGTATGGCAAGTCTTACACTTTGTTTATTTTATTGTATTTAAAATATTTTCATTCGTGTTGCTGAAGATGGGTTGTCAACATCCCGAAATGCATCCAAATTATTAAAATTTAATTTAAATAAAGATTGATTTTAAATGTGTGAACTCAACTTAAGGTGTTCATTTATTTGCAATTTAATTGAAAAGAGTTCACGGTATTGTTCAAATTTATAAATTGATTGATATTAAGCTTTCTGCAAAATTTTACAGTAAAAGTACTGTCTGTTACTAAATTGAATTGAACTATGCAAAAAAATGCATTAGAAAACTGAGTTTGCAGAAAGTTTCCTGCTTTTTCAACACCAAGGGTTTATTATATATTCTTAAGCCACCCAAGGAGAAAAGAGGCTTTCTGGAGTGCTGCTTTTTCAGTACTATTATTTCTTTTAAACATTGCCTATACTAGGATTGAGCATTCCGAAGCTTACCGCAGACTTGCGGAAAAAGGTCTTTTAAAGCATTTTTTTGTGGTAAGAGTTCTTTCAATTAAAGAAAAAAATGAAACCCATAGTGGGATTCGAACGCAGTAGGATTCGAACCGAGTATGAAAAAAATTCCAATTATATTTTCGAACCCGTTAAGGAGCTAAGGCTCTAAAAAATCTCAAAAGTAACAAATCCTCAGGGCCTGATGGGATCTCTCCTCTAGTCTTAAAAATGTGTTCTTCGTCCCTTGCCAGAGCTCTGCGAAACCTTTTTCATTTGTCTTATTGTCAAGGTATATTTCCGGATAGATGGAAACTCGCGCATGTTGAGCCAATTCCGAAAATGGTGATAAGACCTATCCCTCAAACTACACAGTGCAACACATAAAAATATAACCAATGTCCACTATCTTCCCGTGATAGTACACCCAAAAATATGAGATACCTGTTCTCCCGTTTTGCACCTACACGTGTAATTTTTTTTTTAGGTATCGACACATTTTTGTACGTGTAGGTGCAAAACGGAAGAACAGGTATCTCATATTTTTGGGTGTACTATCACGGGAAGATAGTGCACATTGGTTATATTTCCATGACTTCATAAATTACACACAGTGCTACCGACCGGTCGGTCGCGACCTATAGCTTTAACCTCAGTACTTTCAAAGGTCATGGAAAACTTAGTGAACCAACATCTTATGGGCTATTCAGAAAAAAATAGTATAGTTAGCGACCATCAATATGATTTTAGATAGCAACGTTCAACAGGTGATCTTTTGACATACCTTAGTGAAAAATGGAATAATTGCATTCATCAGCATGGTGAATGTAAAATTGAATGTAAAATTGTTGCGCTAGATATATCCTTTTTCAACAAATGCTGGAGTACCTCAAGGATCAGTCCTTTCACCAACTCTTTTTCTTATATTTATTAACGACTTTCTCGCGGTTACCTGCAATCCTATTCAATCATTTGTAGATGACAGCACTTTAGACTTTGCCTATTCTTTACCAACACCTCGTCTAGGATTCCACGCTGTTGAGACTCAACGTCAGCAAATGTCAATTCAACTAAACTCTGACATCGAAAAAAAAATCAACTGAGGTACCGCAAATCGAGTTGAATTTAATGCGTCAAAAACGCAGTGTTGTCTTCTTTCCCTCAAGCGGAATCTAAACCTACCAAAACTTAAAATGAAAGGATTACATATTAAAAAATGAAAATGACTATGCTTAGCAACAGCGCTGATTTACGTTGGAATCAACAAATAATTGATGCTGCGAAAGGTGGTGCCAGTTGTCTTGGATTTCTTAAGAGATGTAAATTGTTTTTCTCTGTTTCTGACTTATCAACGATTTACAAAGCCTGCATTAGCCCAAGGCTTGAGTATAATTCTCCTGTATGGGCCGGTGCTCTTGTATCATGCTTAAACCTTCTTGATCGCGTACATCGTCAAGCTATTAGATTGATTGATGATCAATCAATTAGCCCGATCAAAAAAACTTGTCAAGTTCTTGTCATTGTATCAGAAATGTATATCAAAATGATATCAAAAATTTATCAGCTGCTGATATGTCAAATTTTACGTTTTCGTTTGTGAATTTTATTTAAAGATAATTATAGAAGACGAACGCGCAGCCAATTTTAGTGAATAAGTTAATTTTCTAATGAAATTAGTGAAAAGCACAAAAATATAATTGAGTGCAAAAGAACCGACACTCCATTCAGTTGCTGCATGCGGCCTGTGGTTGGGAAAACTAAAAGTATGGAAAACGGACGAGCAGCCAATTTTAGTAAGAAGTGAGTTTTGCCATGAAATTAGTGAAAAAGCATATGAAAAATATAATTGAGTACAAAAAAAAACTAGTTGACGACGATTAACCACAATATTGTAAAATTTGGCCATAATCTGCGTCACTTTAGTTACGGACCCAAAATTGGTTGTCATTTTTGTATCAGAAATGTACAAAAATTGTATATCATTTTGATATCTTTTTTTGATATCATTTTGATATCTTTTTTTGATATCATTTTGATATCTTTTTTTGATATCATGGTGATATACAAAAAGCGTTACATTCCGTATATCACTGTGATATCCTTTTTTTATCACTGATAAATTTTGGATATCATTTTGATATATTTTTGATGTACTTTTTTTGATCGGGAGCAACCAATTAACTTCTCTTGAACATCGACGTAATGTTGGTTGTCTTGCCCTACTTTATCGCTACTTTCACCATAAATGCTCCGACGAAATATACAGTTGTATCCCTCTAGTAACTCGATTCAACCGTAACACGCGTGCGGCATCGTCGGCTAACCCTTACACCCTAAAGTCTGTTTTCGGGCGCACAGTAAAATTTAGAAGATCCTTCCTTAATCGCGCAACTCGAATTTGGAATGATCTGCCATAATCAGTATTCCCTTCAGCCTATAATTTACAGAAATTTAAAATTAACGCGCATCGTCACCTCTCATTTTTTCCTCCCCAACCAAATCTCTAACTTTCCTCCTAAATGTTGAAGAACATTAAAAAAAAAACCGAACAACAAACAGAAATATGACATTTGAGGTATTTTCTGATGTTGAATCTGACTGGTCACAGAATTGCACTATTAAGTCTTTGATGTCTGTTCTAACCTTAAAGTTTAAAGGAATCCGTTTTTTCCCTATTTTCGAAGTTATATAGTGCGACAAGGTAATTTTAAGCCAAAAACGTTATACTTTTTTTTTTTTTTTGTTCTGTCTTAACCTAAAAAGGTGAGACGGAGTTTTATTATAAGTTTGCGGAATTCTCGATTTTCTTTTTTTTTATACTATACCTAATTTTTTATACCTATTTTTCGATGTATTTTCCGATTCCAGTCTTACAATTTCTCTATCATATATGGTTTTTGAAATATTTACAAATTCTAACCCTGTTTATTTTTTTGCGGAGATACTTTATGAAATTGGATATCCTTGCAAATACCTGTGAAGAACTTCAGAATATTTTGGCGTCTACAAGCATCTACACGCATATTCCATTGTATGGTTTTCGTTCTAAAGTGCACAAATAAATAAAAGGGATTAAGCGTGAACTTTCAAATTGAATCAAATTTGTTTTTGTTTTCTTAAACTTGTTCCCTTTTTTGACATGCAAACAAAACCATTTTTGTTGTTTTTATTTACATTTTTAAAACATTTACACCAAATTGAAGCCAATTCTTTATTTTTACATTAGCAAGAGAATAAAGGAAACTCAGACATAAAAATAAGTGTAAAAAATACGAAATTCAGTTTAAAAAAAAAATAAAATAAATCTACCAAATGATGAACGCAGTAGGACATATCATATCAATTTTGTTACCTTTGGTGTTTTGTTTTTGTTTTGGTAGCTATATATGTATACAATGCGCACAAAAGTATGAAGAGTTTTTCTTTTTATACCCTACACCGAGGGTATATTCACTTTGTCCTTCCGTTTGTAACGCAGAGAAGGAGGCGTGGCAGATATAGAAAAATATATATATTCTTAATCAGTGTCACCTCCTGAGTCGATATAGCCATGTCCGTCTGTCTGGCTGGCTGGCTGTGTGTGGAAATACATTTTTTGGGAAAACTGAGCAAGATAATTCAATGAAATTTGGTATATTGCCTTCGTTATCAAAGTTAGCTAGGGGGATTGAAAATAAACGAAATCGGTCAAAGGACACGCCTACCGCCCATACAACAATGCAACCAAAATACACATATACACTACGAATTGTAAGCGCAAGCTCTGAACAAATACTGGGCGAATCCGGGCAAGAGGGCGTGGCACCTCCCATATAAGCAAAAGCTTCAAAACGATATACTGAAAGAGTTTTTTAAGATAATAGAACTAAATTTCACTCAAATACTAAGGACTATAAATGCACGCTTTGAGCTAAACTTAGACGAACTCAGACAAAAGGGCTGGCACCTTCCATACAAGCAAAAGCTTCAAAACGCTACACTGAAAACGTTTTCCAACCAAATTTCACTGTCACTAAGAACTATAAATTTTTAAAATACTGCAGTGGTAGGGCATTTAATATTTGGCCAGACCAAAGGTTACGAACTTACTAATTTTTTTTTTTTTTTGTTCTTGTTTTGTCTTTCTTCTTTAAAAATATTACTCAAATATTAAAACAATCATGCCTCTCTAAACATTACTTGATATTTAATTGGTTACTGCATTATTCGAAAAACTCATTGCGTAAGCGCTTCTAAATTTTTATAAGACCAAGCGCTTTAGAAGTGCTTTCTTAAGAAGCAATAGATATTTTTCCCCTTTGGTATGTACATCTGTATATGCATGTTTATCGCACGTGTTAAAGTTATACAGCCTTTTGTATAGAAAAGAGCTTAATAGTATAAATGAGATATGTCAAGGAGTTTTATGGCAAATAGTCATACTTAGTCAATAGTTAAAGGAATAAGTAGGCGGAAAAAAACTTCCTAATATAATTTAAAAAGGTTTTCTTTTACTCCTTCTAAGATTGAATAAATAAGGCTCAGTAAAAAATCAAATTTATGTACGTACAATGACTATCTGCACCGTATGTAATGAAAATTGATGTCAGATTCTGTAAACCTGAACAAATCAGGCAGTTTATAATTTTTAAGTGATTGCATTGGAATCCTTAAACTTAGTGGTATTACAAACCAGAGTTTATTCGTACCAAAAAACTGAAAACTAAATTTCACGGTACGATATTTTATTATAATATATTTTTGTTAGGCATCGCTCTACTTTGAGCAGTTACGAGTGTCAGACTTCTGTCTTTATGTTCTGAAAATGTGACCATAAATTTATCAAATACCTAAGATATCAGCAGTTGGAAAATAATTAAGTTTTTCCAGACCAAAATTACTCTTCTCATAGTTTTGGGCGTCAATCTGGTCAAGCAAAAAAAAAAAAACAGTCAATAAACTAACTTCATAATTTATCTAGGGGAACCTGCCTATCTATCATTAAAATTCTCGTAATTTCGAGAGCCTGCATTGTATGTGGGAAACAAATCCGCCCTTGTTGGTTTTAATTGTAGCTAGCGTAGCATGCCTCAAAACCAGAGTGTGTTACCAACTAACAATTTGGCAATTTTTCACAACAGACGGCGCTAGTGAGCCTTATGATTTATTCATAATGGCGATCCTGTTCAGAGAGTTTACTCGTGACCTATAGCACAATCGCTTAAGCACCGCGTTCTCTTTAATTAGAAAACCGGAGTCACGGGTTCGAGTACGGTTTCTGGCAAGATTTAACTAAAACTGATCTGATGAGGCTATATACATGTTTATATATGAAAATGTATAAATATGTATGTGGAAGTAGCCGAAACATATGTAATAAATTTCCATGTTAACACTTGCTTTCGTCTGTTGTTGAAAAAAGTGCAAAAATTATCATACTTCAATTTAGAAAAAAGCGCGTTGGTACTTTCATTAGTACTATACAAGCAAAAAAAAAAAAAAAAAAACAGTCAATAAACTAACTTCAATAAAATTTTAAGTTTCTAGTTTTTCAGTCCGAAAATAGCCTTTGTATGTTATTGTGAGATATCCATTTTTTAAAGGCTTATAACTCAGGATATAGTGATCCAATTGAAAAATAGTTAAAGTATGGCTTGTTAAGGCTCATTTTTTTGTTTTTGTTATATAGTTTTAAGTAAACCTCAAAACATTGATTTTTTTCACTTTTGTGCAACGATAATTCAGGATCCTGACGTGATAGAAAAAAACCCAGATCATATTCGTAATAAGAAGGTCCCGATCCATCTTGAATTGCTATAAAAACTCAGAACAAAAACTCAGAACGGAAAACCATATTTGGACTGAACTGGGATAGGGGCTTAAAAACATGGACTGCCGCAGTTCCTGACAGCATACTTTTGATGAAAAATCATTAATTCATCACAATCAATTTCTAGACGAAATTTTTATTTGAACTTTTTGTATGGGGTGATAAACCAATCGGTTAACACCACTGAATTCCCCATGCTCGAATTAGATAAGAATGACCTATTTCCCGTCAGACCAAATTTTCAACTAGCACAGTGTTATAAAGAAGCACCGTTATGCATAAATTTAAAAATTATTACTTGCAAATGTAGTTTACACAACGGGGTAAAAATCCAAAATGCACATGATGAGCAGCAGAGGGCACTTTTTCTTCTTTTCTAAAAAGTTTCATTTGCATGTATGCAAATTTGTTATTTCTTTCATTTCGTACAAATTAAAACATTTTCTTTCCCCATCCCACAGAAGTAATAAATTCATTAATTAGTCACATGAGCGGATCATATTTATTTTATATCCTTAACGCTATGTAGCTTTAATTAGAGAGACACTCCGAGCATTCATACATATAAGTATTTACATATGAATATGCTAAAACACATTTTTGCTGATTATGTAATCTCGTACCGCAAATGGACACTTTGTGTTGTTGTTATTTTTGTCTTTTTCTCATTTTATGGAGATAATAAAACTTTTCTCGAGATGTTGTTAAAATTGTTCTTATTTTGTTAGTGTTGTTTTGAGTGTACGATGAATATTTTATTATACATTTAATTTTTAAATTTAGAAAACTCATTTCAGCATTTTTAATTTCTTTTATTTAAATTATTTTTTGATTCTCTAAATTATTATTAGGAATTCTTGATAACTTTAGCATATGAAAACCAACGTGTGTCTAAAATTATGCAACGGTTAAAGCTGTGGGTTACTGTACCACTTCCTGCTCTTATTTTAAGTAAATTGAATATTTTTATTGTGTAGTTTTTGGCATTCGCTTATATTTACCGTGCTATATTTTGTGATACATTTTTTGTTTCAAGTAAGCATATTAAATAAATACAGGCACCCATAGTAAATCTTGTTAAAAATGTATAACTTTATTCAGCGGTCGATGAGGCAAATACTTAAAAGCGGATAAAGATATCAATTTGAAATTTTTCCTATATTTAAAATGTTTGATTTAAGGATAACATATATAAATTTTGTGTAAATAGACCAAAGGACACGCTCACATTACAAAAAGATGTCAATCTTATTTTTGCTCCCAAACAAGCATGGATCAGATGTTATTGTTGGTTTGAGCGTGTTTTAAGGTGTTTATGTAAACACCAACAAAATTACAAAAACAAAATTTAATTTAAAGGTTGATTTGCGTTACATGTTTCGGTACCCACCAAAGCACTATAGATCAAATAGCACATTTTTCTGTCCAAAACCTAAAACGTCTACATATATTATGATGGTGATCAGCTGGAAATGTAGTTTTTATGTTGGCTCTGGACTAAAAGAACAATTCTGAGAAAAATCTTAACCCTTGTACTACTAATGGTACGTACTACATTTTTATACCCTATACCCAGGGTATATTCACTTTGTCCTTCCGTTTGTAACGCAGAGAAGGAGGCGTGGCAGATATAGAAAAGTATATATATTCTTGATCAGCGTCACCTCCTGAGTCGATATAGCCATGTCCGTCTGGCTGGCTGGCTGTGTGTGGAAATACACTTTTTGGGAAAACTGAGCAAGATATTTCAATGAAATTTGGTGCACTGCCTCCGTTGTCAAAGATAGCTCTGGGGATTGAAAATGATCGAAATCGGTCAATGGACACGCCTACCGCTCATACAAAAAATATATTCAAAATGCAATTTTAGGAGTATTTTTCACGACAATGCAACCAAAATACACATAAATAGTAAGAACTGTAACCGCAAGCTCTGAAAAAAAACTAGACGAACTCGGACAAGAGGGCGTGGTACCTCCCATATAAGCAAAAGCTTCAAAACGCTATACTGAAAGAGTTTTTTGAGATATTCGCACCAAATTCGACTCAGACACTAAGAATTATAAATAAAAGCTCTCAACAAAAATTGGGTGAAATCGAACAAGGGGGCGTGGCATCTCCCATATAAACAAAAGTTTCAAAATGCTATACTGAAAGAGTTTTTTGAGATAATCCAACCAAACTTCACTCAAATACTAAAGATTATAAATGCACGCTCTAAGCTAAAACTAGACGAACTCGGACAAGAGGGCGTGGCACCTCCTATATAAGCAAAAGCTTCAAAACGCTATACTGAAAACGTTTTCCACTCAGACACCAAAAACTATAAATCCAAAGTCTGGACAAAAACTGGATGAACTCGGACAAGAGAGCGTAGCACCTCCCATATGAGCAAAATTTTAAAAATACTGCAGTGTAGAGTATTTAATGTTTGGCCAGGCCAAATTTTACACCCTTACTAGTTTATATTAAAAATACATTCCTGTAAAGTTTTACTTTAAGGCATTTCTGAAGTTTTTTTGTGCGTAGATTCCGAATTCGAGGCCGAAATTGAGCCATCACCCCAGGATTTTAAGATATTTGAGGTTAAATACACGAAAAATGGCTATTTAGGTTATTTTTGAGATTTGATGCAGACTGCACAAAATTTTCATTATTATTTTTAGTAGTAAGTAGTACCATTCTGTTCCCTCAAAATGAGCTCTTAAAAGGTGCCATACTATACTTCCTTCAAAATTTATACCCGATTTAAGATGACATCTTGAAATCCCACATAACGGGTAATACAGGCTTTGGATTTCATGATGTCATCATAAATCGGCCATAAGTTTTGAAGGATGTATCATATGACACTTTTTAAGAGCTCATTTTGGAGAGAAAGAGCGTACTGAATAATAAATTATTTAAAAACAAAATAACAAAAGTTTAGCACAGTCTACAACTCACCTCAAAAATACTAATTTTCCAACAATCCAGTATACTTATTCTTGTACATACAAGTTTTTAATAAAATAAATTGTTGAATCCTTCCGTAACCTCTAGGAGAGTATAAGAACAAATTGCTTATATGGAGAGTGCCACGCCCTCTCCGAGCTTACTTAGATTTTGCGTAGAGCTTGTATTTATTGTTCTGAGTGTTAGAGTAAAGTTCGGATAATGTTTCTTAAAAAAATTTTTCAGTATAGCAATCAATCAATCAATCTCATTTTCCCAAAAAGTCCAATGCAAAAATAATGCTCACTTTTCCGCAAGTAACTTGGACTAGTAGCATCTCCAGTATTTTCTAATAAAATTTGGAAAGTGGCTTTTCTTTTTGCCTTTTGTCTGTCTTTTGCAACCGGACTTCGAGTAAATCGGTATTCCGAAAGAATAAGTTGCCTGACAAAAAAACTCATTAAAAATAAAGCGGTCAAAATCGAACATCAACATCGAACTAGTTTCAGGTTTCTTAAGACCAACATATCCCTACAAAATTTTAAAAGCTTACACAAAAGTTTTTCTGGACGTCAGCAAATGCGTCTGATGAGGTTCGTCCTGTGCACAATAGGCCAAAAGGCACACTTTTTTGGCCAAAAATGAATTTTTACAAGTGTTGCTATTGAATTTTTGTTGATGCAGTGTGACAGAGGATACTTCAAAACAAACAAAAATGTTTTTGGTTTTGGGGAAAATTAATGTACCATTCTTCGGCGATGTGTCAAAATTGATGCATTTGCATTTTACTTAGATAATGCAAAAAAGTCGTGATTTTAATTGTTTTTTTCAATCATTAAAAAGTAATTAAAATAATTTGTTTTTTTCTAAAATAAAAATTGAGAAAATTGACACTGATATGGATAGTGCAATTTGGCTTAAAACATTTAAAATATATTTAGGTTTTCTGTGGAAAAATATAAAATTCTATTGAGACCCCTGTCTTATACATTTTTTTTTTAAATTTCGAAGACAGTCTTTTTTCCTTGTTTAGGCTAAGATATCTCAAAAACTATATAAGATTCTAAGGCCGGCTTCGGATTCAGCATTGCAAAATACATTAAAAGTAACTATTTTTATATATGTTTGTTGCGTTTTTTGTTTTGAATTTTTTTTAATTTTATATGGGATATGTATTTTTGCGATAATTCGCGGGGATGATCAGCTACTAGGTGAACAAATATGAAACCGGTAATGACATCTAGCGGTCGATAGCCGTATATGTATGAGCTTCCGAACCGTACCAAATGTCTTAATTGTTCATTCTGTCATCTGTCAACAATATTAAGTTCACAATTTGTCAAGTTTCATACAACAACGCATTTTTTCCGCTCGTAAAGATGTCGAATTTTGTGCCTGAAAACTCTCATTTGCGGGAAGCATTGATTTTCTGTTTCCATTTAAAAAACAGAAAAGGTTTTCTCCATCGAATCATCACTGGCGATGAAAAGTGGATTTATTTCAACAATCCCAAACGAAAAAAATCATATTTGAGTCCCGGCCAACGACCCAAATCAACGCCAAGACCAAATCGCTTCGGCCGAAAGACAATGCTGTGTATTTTCTGGGATCAGCGTGGTGTTATTTGGTATGAGCTACTAAAACCAGGTGGAACAGTTTCTGGTGCACGCTACCATCAACAATTGATCGCTTTGAACCGTGCTATACGTCAGAAGAGGCCCGAATTTCAACTTCGCCATGACAAAATTGTATTCCAACATGACAACGCATCGCCACATCGAGCAGCGGTCAATAAAAACTTGGTAGAATCGTACAACTGGGAGCCCCTGCCCCACCCGCCGTACTCACCGGACCTGGCGCCGTCCGATTACTATTTGTTTTCATCGATGGGACACGCACTCAACGAGGAAGTGCAAAAATGGCTCGATGAATGGATAGCCTCAAAAAACGAAAAATTTTTTTGGCGAGGAATCCATAAATTGTCTGAAAGATGAGAAAGATGTGTAGCTAGCGAGGGGAATTACTTTGAAGATTAAATTTGGAACCATTTTCGAAAAATAAACGTGTTTTTTTTTAAATAAAAATTACCGGTTTCATATTTGTACACCTAGTACGATTTCGGGGTTTGCATTTTTCAGACCACTAAACTAATGCAAAAGAAACCCCATTCACAGATTTTCTCCACATTTTCATCAAACCTATCGACTGTTTAAGAGCACCGTGTCTACATAGTATACATGCACATGGAAATTATCTTTTCTTGCAAATCAGTCTATTTCTTTCTGGATTTCCTTTGTAAATTACCATTAACCATTTAAATAAAAAAAAAATAGCAAAGCAAATTTCTTTCACAAAAGCTTTTTATCACTTTAATTTTTTTTTTATTTTTTTTTTTTTCTAATGCAAATTCATTATATTTAAAGCCTTTGTTTGTTGCATTGCATTTACTTGACTTGGCTTAGATTGGGTTAGTTGGCGGCAGCTTAGCGCGAAAATGTGGACAGGTATAAAACAACATTAAGTAAAATATGGCTGCTAAGGTTAGTTGACCTATAATACGCTTGAGTATTACTTTTTCTTTTCTTTTAACACTTAAGTAGCAATTGTGGTAACAATTGTTGCAACTTGCAATTTATAAAAGTAGGAAGCTGTTGAAAATATCTGTAGAATAAATTGGAGTAGGTAAAATACGTTTGGCTAAAAAAGTATGGTGTGAAAATATTTTAAGTTTTGTTAATTTTCTAACATTTTACCTAATTTTTAAAATCTTTTTATCTTTATCTTTCTAGCAACTGAGATACGCTGTCAGGAAAAATCAAAAGGTGGCCTCAGTTATGAGGTTATTTTAGCTGAACCAGCACCAAATGTTACAATACCCAAGCGCCCAGTTACACCTGGCAAAAATGTTTCCGTTGAGGAGATTGAGCAAAAGTTGAAAGCTGCCGAAGAAAGACGTATTGTAAGTATTGATATTTTCGAAATATGAACATACTAGAAACACGATATTTAGCTCAACTCCTCTTCATTTAACTTAGTCACTTGAGCAAAAGAAAATGGCTGAGCTATCCAATAAATTAGCTAAAATTGAAGAAGCAACACGCAAAAAGGATGAGCTCAATAATGAATTTATTAACCAAACCAAAGAGCAATTGGAAACGAAAATGGAACAACATGTTGAAAAACGTGAAGCGATCATAAGCGATTTGAAAGAAAAATTGAAGGTAATTAATTAATTCGTTCAATAGCCTAATCTTAATAAAATAGAAGTTTGAAGTAGAGAATTTCCCGCAATAGGACCAAAACGGACTGAAAGCATGGAATCGTGAAAGATTAGAAAAATCTCAACATGAAAAAACGAAAACAAGGGGATAATGAAAAATATTACACTTAAATTTTTTTAAGCACCTACACCGAAAAAAAAAATACATAAATCTAAAGCAAAGCTACTTTTGAATCAAAAAATTCTTCTGGTTGCCATTGACGCAAATACATTTGAATCAAAAACAATTGTTTTTAAATCATATGTATAAGCAAATTTGTTTGCAATTAAAAAACATTTTAGATTACACTGTAAGTAAAATTTCAACATTTGAAAAAACACACCAAAGTGCCGAGACACGTAAACTTAATTTTGGGTCGAAGAATCCAATGGAATTATCCGTTTTAAGAAATTATTTCAAAGTCGTGAGATATTGCATTTTTAAGTTTGTATCGTCTCTCAAGCGATTTTTTTATTATACTACATTTAATAAAAAGACTTCAAAAACTATTTTGGTATGATTTTGTTTATTTGTCGAAACTTCTAATTTTTATCAATCGCTTAGAGACTTTACAAACTTAAAAATTAAATATCTTCTGACTTTGTCCTAATTTTTTAAAACGGAGTATACAGATTCTTTTGGTGTGTCAATTTCACGTACTTTCAGTGTAATGAAATGTATTTTTTTATGCCTAGTCCTGTCACAAAAGTCCTCTATCCCTTCATGATTTCGAGATATCCTAAACAAAAACTTAGGTTTATCGTCAAATCAGTTTTTTCGATATTTCAGTTTACGAAATTGTGGAGAACAGAAAAATTATCAATGTTATTTTGAAGGCAAAAGCTTTTACTTTTTACTACCATATTAGGTTTTAAAGGTTTTAAAATCAACTTGACTGTTAATACGAGTAACTTCAAAAAACTTTTTTTTCGTTTTTATAGGTCGGGATTTCTCAAAATGTTGACACCAATGTCACTATGAAGTTTTAGAAACAATAGAATGGGTATTTTAAAACCAGAAACTTTCACGTTAGAAAAATCGTTTTGTTATTAATTACGTTTTTAAATCAAATGCGCTTTCATTTAATTTTTTGGTTAATTTCTAATATTTGTAACAAATCTGTCATCTGCAGTCCCTAGTAATTTCAGTTTTGGATAGATAACACAGACCTGCAACGTTTTGTTTCCGGGCAGCTGAGGGTGATTTTTTAAGTAACTGAACGAGTTCAGAATTGACCCATCACGTCAGAATTTGGAAATATTTGTAGGTACTCTTTTCCTTCAAAATGAGTTCTTGAAATGTGCCGTACGATGGTTTTTTCAAAAAATATAAGAACTTTAAGATGACCTCATGAAATTCTATACATCGCATACGTAGGCTGCTATATATATTTCTGGCCTAGGCAACACTAATGTCAATAGCTAAAATCTGGCAACACCATAATAAAGTTCGACATTTTTTAGCATAAGCGTACTCACAACGTTTTGATGTGCAAGTGCTATTTGTTTTGTTTACAGTGAGTTAAGAAAATCAATTTTTCCATTGATAATCATCAAAAACCTTAAACCATATGTAAAGCATGACGGTAGTTCACTAATGGTTTGGGGCTCTTTTTCAGCAGCTGGGCCTGGAATATTCCATTTTGTTGATAGTAGTAAGGACCATAAGATGTATTTGAACATTTAGAGACTAAATTTATTGCAATATAAAGATAAACTTGGTCGATGTAGCAACAGGTACTTTTAATAAGATAACGATTTCAAACATATTTCTTATAATATGAGATCATAGATTCAATACAACTGTCCCAATGTATTCGTAACACTGGCGCAGGGTCCAGATATAAATGCTATTAAAATCTTGTGGAATTAACTGGTCGGAAAAGTTCGCCAGCCCAATATTTCTTCAAAAACTGAACTGAAAATTGTATTCATGGAAAATGGGAAAAAATTTATCCGAGCTATTGTGAAAAACTAATTCAAAGGATGCCAAAAGAACTAAACATGGCAAATAAAAACAAAACAATGTGCACTAATTACTGAACTCGTGTAAAAATTATAATTCTGTTAAGGTGTACGACCTTGGCCTTGGTACTGAATATGCTTGATTTCTGTAACTTTTTATTTATTTTCAAAAATAACGGAAAATTTCAAGTTTGGTTTTTTGTTAAAATTGAAGGATTAAATAGGCTATTTAAAAATGTACTTCAAATTTCTTAAATTATTTTTGCGTACTTAGTTTTGGTTCATTGAAAAATAGTTTGTTTGGTGTACGACTTTGGCTTTGACCTACTGTAGATTTGTAAATTTGAAAACCTCGGGTAATTACCAAGTATGTAAAGGGTGTTTTTTTAAAGCTTGAAAGAACTTAAATTGTAATGAAAAATTTTTTTTATTCGAAAGATCATATGACATTAACATTTGAAAATGTTTTCGGGTTTATGGGCACCGCGGCTGTTCTTGACGAAGCGCATTCTGGACGTCCAATTTTGGGTCCATTTTTAGTACTGCTGGCTGTATGTCACTTATAACACGAACAATACTGGCCTCCAAGGCGTCAATTGTTGCTGGTTTATTAGCATAAATCAGTGACTTCACGTAGCCCTCCCAGGAAATAATTGAGAATCGTCAAATCGCACTACCTTGGAGGCCAATTAGCAGGTCCATTTCTCGAAAGCAACTTAAATATGGATAATTTCATAGCGTTGCTCATGCGTGAGTCTATTCATGATGATTTGCCAGAGTGTACTGAAACAAATAAAAAAAAATTTCATCAAAATTTTATTTTTTGTGTTATTTTTATTAAATTTGTTTTATAAAAAAAAAAAAAAATTAAAATATCCTAAGTGGGCGTGATTGAAACCTGTCATAACAGAAAATGGCTTTTAAGTTTATAAGTTAACGACGACATATGTATTGTATTACCACTTCACTATTTTAAGTTATGAAAAATGTTAATAATCTCATAAAAACTTTAATTTTAGATTCATTCACAAGAAATCGAGAAAACACGCGAACAATTAGAACAGCAAAAGTTTATTGAGAAAGTAGCCATTGAAGAGAAATTGAAAACCGCACAAACCTTGCGTGATGAAAATATCAAGAAAATGCTCGAACGTCTAAAGGAACATGTAAGTAATACGAATATTTTAATCTTACTCTCCTGCTTTTTCTTTCTATCACTGTAATTCGCACTCATATCACTTGGCACTTACCTACGCTTGCTGTATAGATTAAGTTTTCGAGCTCACATTGTTGTCTTTTGAGTTTTTAATGATTTATTTTTATCAAAAAATTGTTTTTTTGTTTTGAATACTTTCAGTTTTATTTTTTATTTTCCTTGAAATAATAGTTTTCTTTTTAATAATTTAATCTAATCAAACTGTTTTTAATTAACTTCAGCATCATTCAATCTCACAAAATTTGTTTTATTTAACTCATCACTTATTACTTGAGCATTCATTTTATTATTCCCTTTCTTAACTGAAAACAATCTCAAGTACAACAATACAACAATACTAATTGGCGTCTAAAAATACGCAACGCTGAATATATTAATTGATATTTTTGGAAACAACCTTTGAAAGATGCTTATTTTTAAACGCTTATTGTGGATTTGTATGTATCGGAATCAACATAAGATAGGAAAGCTTTATTTATTTCGCTCACAAATTTTTTATTTTATTTTACATAATTAACACTTGTCTTTAAGTTTTTCACAACTCACCACAAACGATAGCAATGAAAAAATAAAATTCAAATTCACCTAAACAAAAAAAAAAAAAAACATCAAACTTTTCAATTTTAGAACACAACCAAAATTGCTGAAATCAAAAATCAAATCGATCTATTGGAATCACAAAAAGTCGAGGAGAAGTCCCGCATTATTGAAAATAAATTGTACACAGCCGAACAAAATCGTGAAAGGGAGATCCAAAAGAAAATTGAAAAAGTTCAAAAACTTGTATGTGTTCTTTATTAATTTTATTAAATTATGATTTATCTAAATGTCTATTTTATAATATTAAGTTATTTTATCGTATTTGTTCATAGTTATTGATTTTATTATTATTTAATTGCAATTCATAATTTATCATTATTTTTGTTACAATCATGCGAATCATCAACTTCTTTATGATTTCAACAGAATTTCAAATATTTTAATCATTTATACATACATATAAGGCCTTATTAAAGAAACGTATATATGATTTTATTCACATCAGTTCAATTGATATTAGTAGTAAATCCAAGATTATCCCTCGTGTAGAAAATGTTTGCATTTATTTTTTTGAAAAAGCAACTCCTTTGTATTGAAAATTTTTTGTTTGGCTACATAATGCGAAAAAAATAGTACATTGAAAACGTTTAGGTTCTGCATCAAAAGTTTTTGGAAAGTTGTTCTCTGTCTCAGGACGTTGATTTTATAAATTGTTGCAAATTTCAAACGTGTCACCCATTTGAAATTGAGCCTTAAAGTACCTTACTTTTGTGTAAAGTTTCAAACAACATGGAGTATAAAAGCATGCTATACCCTTGCGTAATTTCTACAACAAAACATATCGCTTGACATTGAGTATACCACGAAAGTATGCTAAACACAGCGTTCTTAAAGGATAGCATTATTAGAAAAAAATCCCGACAAAAACAGAAAATGGGGTGTGATTCTAGAGGCTTTTGTGATCACAACTGGCCAGAAAATCCGATCCGATCCCCCTTCGAGAAACCGCTTTTCTAGTTAAGCCATTTTTTTCTCCATATAAAAAAATTTTATTTTAACCACAACAAACAAAAATCAAAATAGCCACATTCGATGTGCATTGCAATGCTGGATTTGAATTCGGTCTCAGAATTGCTGTATCGTGTATAGTTTTCGAGATATCCTTACGTAAAAATAAAAAAAAAAAACATACATATACTTTCAAAAAATGCAAAAAACTGTTTGTCCTACCTTTTTTACTATGTTAGAAATGGAGCACTACTTTGAATTATACACCATTAGAAAGGTGTTTATGTGTTAATGTTGTAATTAAGATAGGTAAAACTAAATGCAAATTGACAGCGACAAAATTCGCTGTCACACAGAACTGAAAAGACGATATAGCACAAAGAGAAAGACAAAAAGCTGACTTACACTGTCTTCTTGTTTTTTGATTTCTTTTCGTCTCACATTTGTCATTGTACCAGGGATGATAAACGAGCTTTCTTTTTGTACCAAATATCAAAAAAAAGTACTAAAGCTGTCCAAAAAGTACCTGTAAAATCTGGTAAGGTACTTGAATTTTGATCTTTTTTAAAAATTTAACTTAAACTGTCGATAACTTCATTTTTCACTTTTTATT
The DNA here is from genome assembly GCA_951812925.1 of Calliopum simillimum. Classification (NCBI taxonomy): domain Eukaryota; kingdom Metazoa; phylum Arthropoda; class Insecta; order Diptera; family Lauxaniidae; genus Calliopum; species Calliopum simillimum. The sequence goes on along the minus strand of OX638369.1, from coordinate 87,204,603 downwards.
CCTTTAAGTTAGTATATCTCCGCGAAAAAAAAAAATTTCGACATAATTAAAATAGATTTTAAAGAAAAAGATTACACTTTCAACTACCTTACCAGATTTTACGGGTGATCGTTGTGTTGTAAATTTATATAGCTTAAAAAATCGCAAAAAACGTTTTTTTTTTTTTTGCTTATAATAATCTCGAAAACGCTATGCAGAATTTTAAATGGCAGGTTGTTTGAAATTCTACAAAAACGTGGAATACTACCTTTAGGCTTTATTTTAAACGAGTGACACGTTTGACGTTTGCAATGTGTCACTATTTGCAAAAACTTTTTAATGTACCATTTTTGTTAATTTTTTTTCGCAATGCTGCTAAAGAAAAGTTATCTACTTATCTATTTATATAAAAAAAATTCCAGCTCACCCAAATATTTCACCAGAGTCAAAATATTTTGTGAAAAGTCTAACTAAGAAGGGTGTTACCTTTGGCCTGGCCAAAAATTAAATATCGTACACTGGTATTTTGAAAATTTCGCTTATATGGAGGGTGCCACGCTCTCTTATCCAAGTTCGCCCTGTTTTTGCTGAGATCTTGCATATACTGTTCTTAGTGTCTGAGTAAAATTTGCTTATAAGTATGTACTATCTCAAAAAACGCTTTCGAATTTGAACTTGGGATTTTTTCTATCACATCAGTATTCTGTTTTCACGCACTTTCGGGAAATTTTACCTTCTAACTTTTGAAATTTGATTCTTTTCCTCCGTATTATCAACCATTGAAGCAAAGGTATCTCAATTTCATCTTAATATAATTAAGTTATTTGTATAGAGTTGAGGTAAATCTAGGTGTATGTATATTAAACATGAATAGCGTACGCTAATAAACACGTTATCACTATCCTCAGTATTCGGCCTTAGGGCTGCGATTTTTTCAAATATGTTTTCCACTCCAATTTAAACCTTATCCATATTAATCTATTTTCAACTCAACTTTAACCGTTTCCAAATCAAATTTAACTTTTTCCAACAATTAACCTTTTCAAATTAAAATCAAATCAAACTTTCCAAAAAATACACATAAATTTAATATATTTTTGTACCTACCAGCTAGCGTTATGAAACTTGGCACCTATATGAATGATGTGTCTACCAAACACCTTCCAAAATGTGGTAGGAGTTGGCCATGTGATTTGGAAAAATTGCACGTTATTTTGTTTTGAAAAATTTTAATTTGATTTATACACGTTTTTTTAAAATGGGATGGCTACGAAAGTACTTCAAATGTAACTGACTGAAAAAAATAATAATTTTATGAAACAGGCCTTTTTATACTAAGTATAATTTGTTCTTACATAAACTCATATAAAAAATATTTTCGAACCTTATGTATGTTTTCCTCTCATTTGCCTACAGGAACGTCGCGCTGAAATGGTACGTCAAAACAAGGCAGCTACTAACCAACAAACAGTGTGTGACGAAAATACTGCAGCCATTGCAACATCCGGCTAGGAACACAACTAATAAAAAAAGAAATTTATAAGCGCAGCGTAGATATGGAGTGATCAGCAAATAAAATTACAAAATTATTATATACACAGATATATGCAACAACAACAACAACTACAAGAATTAATTAAAATTTCATTAAACTTTAATAGAAAAGATTTACCAACAAACACTCAAAAGCTGTTTTTCTCAGTTTTATTTTTAAGTTTACCAGACACCAGCATAACTAAAAATAACTGAGTATAGAAAAAAAAAATTGGACAAATTATATACCTACATATTGTCAACATAAACAAAAAAAAATTATTTAAACAATGATTTAATCAACATTTACTTGCATACAATAAAAAAAAATTAAATACTAAAGCAAAAAAAAAAAACAAAAATTAATTATAAATTAACTGCAGTACTAGAAAAAAAAAACTACAACAAGAACTAACTTAAATGCAAACAGCTGAAAATATATAACAACATTAAATATTATCAAAAAACAAAAAAAAAACGCATATATTATATTTTTATTATTATTATTACAACTATTATTAACAGTACTATTATATTTCATTATCTATAAGAACAATGTCTGATTAAATGCATGTGTACAAGCAAGAACAACAACAAAAAAAAAACCCTTATACTCAAATATATGTCATGTGTGAATTTCGAAAATATAAAACTCAAAGGGCTACCACACGCCAAGGAGGAACAGGACTTAATGAAAAATACGAGTACATGAATATCAAGCATTACCAATTGTGTTTGATATAACATGCGCATTACGGTCTTTGGTAATTTCTTTCTTTTTTTTTAGGGATCTATTACTTTGATCAATTTTAGCCGCACATTTTAATTTTGTTTATTTGAATATTAAGTGAAGTTTTAGTTTAATTTAAATTTTTCGTCAAATTGCAACGGTTACGTTAAATCTGTCAAGTAAACTTTACTTTACAAAAATATGATTTTTTCTTCTTCATTAACTTTAGTAAGAAACTATTGCCTGCTGTTTGATTGCGGTGCCCACTATATGCTGTTGGCAGTATTAAATGTTTAATTTGATTAGATAATCGATTTGATTTTTTTATTTTTAACTACGTAATTACCGCCAATTTGAATCTGCATGCATATAAAGGAACTACCATAATTGGTTCAAATTTAAAATACATTTTGAAGAACAATACATACGTTGAAAAAATTGTAAGATAACACAAATCATTTTTTTTAATCTTTTTTATTTTAAATTATATTTATTTGATACGTTCAAAAAAAAACTGCGCATTTTCAACATCTTTCTACTTATATCAAAAAAATGTTTTTACTCAAAATGAATAAACTGTTTCAAAGAAAAACAAATCCCAATAAAAATAAAATAAAAATACATAAAATGCCTGTTTGCCAGAATCGTTCATTCTAACGTAATCGTACATTTATAATTTTAATTTAAGTTCATAATTTTATTTACAATTAAAAAAAAAAAATCTTTTTGTATTCTCATTATTTTTTAAATAATTCATAAAAATGCTTATAAAAAAAAAAAAAAATAAATAAAATTTATTCCAAAAAATAAACACTGTTGTCATCTTATTTTAACTCTAAGCACAACGGAAGACATATCCGAAAAAATTCAACCAAGAGATAAACTTCAAAGTTGCTATAACACTAAAAAACTAAGAGTTTTTTTAATATGCTTTTTTCTGGGTTCTTTCCCTATTCCGAATTTCATAAAGATAGTGCAGCGTAGCGTTGCTAGTTGGTTACATTTTATACATTTTGTGTAGCTTTTCGGCCTCTCACGTAACTTGTAAGTAAAGTCTGTATTTTGGTCATTTTTCGTAACTTTTGAGGTTTTTCACATTACTCAATTTATATTAACGTTTTTTTTTTTTTTTCTTAAAATTTAGTTGCACTGAAAAAACGAAATTTCGGTATGGCACTGCCATGAACTATACAATAAAAAAATATAAGTAAAACATTATACCGCATTGATTACGATCTCCCTTAGCTTTTGCCCATTTAAACCTTGTACCAGGCACCGAATTGTGTGAGCTTTATACTAAGTTTTCGCCAGAGATTCAGCTGTGACGTGATTGATAAATCTAATCGTTAAATCCTATCCGTTTCCACCGACCGAAAGAAATTTATTATTGTTCATATATTTATACAGGGTGGCTGATTCGAACTGTTACCAACTTCAGATAGACTTATCTGACAGATGGAACATGACAGCTGTCTGAAAATTGGCATGATGTCAGTTCATTCTGTTGTCAACAAGTAACCAAAAGCATTTGCGCGTCAATTTATTGAAAATAAAAAATTTTCGAAATGGAATTCAAACGTGATAGTGTGATTGCTCTTTATTTGGCTGGAAAATCGCAACCAGCAATTGTTCGTGAGCTGAAACATTTAAAAGTGAATAAAATGTTTGTGTATCGGACCATAACACGTTACAATGGTACCGACAGCGTTGCCAAACGACATGGTGGTGGTCGGAAAATAACTGCCTCATCACCAGAAATGGTTCGAAAGGTGAAGGCCAGAATTGAGCGAAATCCGAGACGCAGTGGCAGACAAATGGCTGCCGAGCTGAAAATATCGCGTGAACGAATGCAACACATATTGTCAAACAAGCTCGGACTAAAGGCCCTCAAGTTCCAAAAGGCGCATGATCTCACTCCTGCTCAAAAAAAAGTTAGGCTCGATAGAGCCAAGGAGTTGTTGCGCTTGCACGCCGCCGGAAATCTGTCACAAATTGTCTTCTCTGATGAGAAAAATTACTGTATCCAGCAATATGTAAACTAACAAAATGATCGGGTTTACTTAACACAGAGGTCTTACGAAAATTTGAATGTTCGTTTGGCCACCAGGACGCAGGCACCACCGCATGTGATGGTTTGGGCTGCAGTGACTGCTGATGGGCGCTCACCACTCGTTTTTTTTGGCCGCTGGCGTCAAAGTAAACGCCCAGGTGTATCGTGAATCAGTGTTGGAGGGTGCTTTACTACCGTGGGCACGCAAACATTTCGGTCGCAAGCCATGGACATTCCAACAAGACTCGGCACCGTCACACAAAGCTCGTGTGAATCAAGAATGGTTAGAAAAAAACGTTCCTAGCTTCATTTCTGCTCAATAATGGCTCTCAAATTCGCTTGATGCGAATCCGCTGGATTTCTCAATCTGGGGTATGTTGGACAGGAAGGTCTTGACTAAAAAATACCGGAGCGTTGATGCGCTAAAAGTGGCCCTTCAACGAGAATGGCGCAAACTTCCACAAAATCAAATTCGTGCAGCATGCGACTCGTTCTTCGACCGTCTACGGGCCATAGTTAAGGCCAAAGGTGGCCATATCAAAAATCTCAAGTAGATTCTTAAAATTTGAACATTTCCCAACAATTATAGCGTTTGATCAATAAAATCTGTACATGGAAACTAAAAATATAGTCTTTTGAATTGGTAACACTTCGAATCAGCCACGCTGTATGTATGAATTTTGGTTTCCTTTTCTTCTTAATACTTATCTTAGATTTGCTTTGTTTTAAATTAATTTAATGCCAATTGTCCAATTAAATGGGTGCCATTTCGTCGGAAATCGCATAAATTTATAGCCCGGATGAGATTTATGCGCAGATTTAAAATAAATCACGACAGAAAAAGATTTAATTTTTGTAGGGTAAATCACGTCATAAACTTAAATATAATTCAGTTGGTTAAGATGATAAGCTCAAATGGAAGCTCACACTACCTCCCGCGTGTAGTACATAAAGCCTTACTCATAATGGTACGCAGCTATCATAAAATATTTTGAACCGCGAATTACACTAGTTTACGAATGATTAAAATTTTTTTTCCCAGCGAATGCCGTTACTCATTTTATATGGAAAATGGGCTGCTGATTCCGAAAATCGAATTTTTTTTTTTTATTTCGTGTCGTTTTCGAGATATCGGTTATTTTCGGTTTTTGGACCAAAAAAAAAGATAGTTCCACTTAAATACAAATATCTCAAGAACCAATGTTTGTATTCAAACAGATAATATGTCATATTAAAGATAATTAGATTACCTACAAATGATACTCGCGTCACTTTTTGGCTGGTTTGTTAGTTTCGATGAAATAAATTGATTTCTGAAAAAAAGAGTATAATTTTCCGAAAAAATTACAAAAATGTCTAAATCAACTGCAGATTTTTACAAGAAAAAAAAATTTTAAAAATCATTTTGTATTTTTATATCATAGTCTATAAATTTGTTAGGCAAATAAAATACTATTTAAGAAAATCGATGGAAAAATGCAAAAGTTGTATACAATTCATTGATAAGTTACCAAAATGCGTTTTTCCCTATTTTTCCGTTTTTTTGTAATAAACTGTTCGAAAATTTGAATCTTTTTGTAAAAGAAATTAGAAAATCCAAAAAATTCTTAAAGAAGGCATTAAAAGGAAATACCCGTGCCTCGCCGTTTTTCTCTAGCACGTCAGATTTTTTTTTAATCGATTTTTGAAGTTTTTTAATCCACTGTACATGAAAAAACAGAAATAACGCATTCTTGTGTTAAATCGATGAATTTAACTATATGATCCTTACATCTGAGGTGTATCATGTCTCCAGCAAACTTATGCAGGATACTACGCGGAATATTTTTGTAGACAATTTTAACCCTCTCAAACCCCCACATGTAGGTCAAAATGACCTTCATGTGGGGGTCAAAATGACCCTCATGTGAGGGTTTTAGAGGGTTGAAATTTTCTACAAAAATATTCCTCACAGTATCCTGCATAAGTTTACTGAACACATAGTACACCTCAGATGTAAGGATCATATAGTTAAATTCATCGATTTAACACAAGAATGCGTTATTTCTGTTTTTTCATGTACAGTGGATTAAAAAACTTCAAAAATCGATTAAAAAAAAATCTGACGTGCTAGAGAAAAACGGCGAGGCACGGGTATTTCCTTTTAATGCCTTCTTTAAGAATTTTTTGGATTTTCTAATTTCTTTTACAAAAAGTTTCAAATTTTCGAACAGTTTATTACAAAAAAACGGAAAAATAGGGAAAAACGCATTTCGGTAACTTATCAATGAATTGTATACAACTTTTGCATTTTTCCATCGATTTTCTTAAATGATATCTTATTTTCTTCACAAATACATAGTCTATGATACAAAAAAAAAAAAAATATTATAAAAAAGTTATGTCTTCTTGTATAAATTTGAAGTTGAATTTGATTTTTTCTTAATTTTTTCGAAAAAAAAAATTTTTTTTTTTAGAAATCAAATTATTTCACCGAAACTAACGAACCAAGCAAAAAGTGATGTGGATATCATTTGTAGGTAATTTAATTACCTTTAATATGACATATTATTTGTTTAAATACAAACATTGGTTTTTGAGATATTTGTATTTTAATGGAACTATCTTTTTTTTTTGGTCCAAAAACCGAAAATGACCGATATCTCGAAAACGACACGAAATAAAAAAAAAATGCGATTTTCGGAATCAGCAGCCCATTTTCCATAAAAACGCATTTCGGTAACTTATCAATGAATTGTATACAACTTTTGCATTTTTCCATCGATTTTCTTAAATGATATCTTATTTTCTTCACAAATACATAGTCTATGATACAAAAAAAAAAAAAATATTATAAAAAAGTTATGTCTTCTTGTATAAATTTGAAGTTGAATTTGATTTTTTCTTAATTTTTTCGAAAAAAAAAATTTTTTTTTTTAGAAATCAAATTATTTCACCGAAACTAACGAACCAAGCAAAAAGTGATGTGGATATCATTTGTAGGTAATTTGATTACCTTTAATATGACATATTATTTGTTTAAATACAAACATTGGTTTTTGAGATATTTGTATTTTAATGGAACTATCTTTTTTTTTTGGTCCAAAAACCGAAAATGACCGATATCTCGAAAACGACACGAAATAAAAAAAAAATGCGATTTTCGGAATCAGCAGCCCATTTTCCATATAAAATGAGTAACGGCATTCGCTGGGAATTTTGGCTGTAAACTAGTGTTATCAATTTTAGATGTATTAGAAGTATTTTTCGGTTTTTTCAATTCACACTCTTTTTATACGTTGAAACAGAAATGGAGAAATTCTACTTTTGTGTTGGAAATAGCATTGACTATTTGAAGACATATCACAAAAAAGATGTTAACTAAGAGACTGGGGCTGAAGCAAATCAAGAAAATATAAAAACTGACGAAATAAGCGATGATAAATTGGGCGACGTCAATCTTGTCGAAAATGGTAAACTGTACGATTACTCTCCCCAAAACTTGGATAACGAATAAGTAAATGTTCTCTAATAAAAATCAAGAAAAAAAACTGTAATGAATAAAAACGTTTTATTTCAGAAATAGAGTATCTTGTTATTTATAATTCTGCCAAAATTTTGCATTAAGAATCTGGACTCAGAAAACTTAATTGATAGTGTATTTTAATCCATTTTAATCTTTCATGATAATCTTGATGAAAAGGATTAGTTTAACGATGTTTCCAAATCTATATTGAATGTATGTTATACAATTCTGGATCAAAATCTGGATCCAGAAAGATTGATAAATTGCGTCTATTTGAAACCATTCCAATCTTTCGCAACAATCCATATTCCCTGGATTAAAATGCATTGATCCGATTGTGAATCCAAATCTCTCCGAGAAATTTGGTACACAAATCTGGATCCAAATGTGGATTCAGATAGATAAATAGATTTCGCCTCTTTTCATCCATTTCAATCCTTCGTAACAATCCATATTTCCTGGATTTAAATGGATGTATCCGATTTGTAATCCAAATCTATCCGAGAAATCTGGTACACAAATCTGGATCAGTATGGATTGTAAAAGTTTAATCCATTTCAATCCAGACGCGGCACAAGGCTCATAATGGTACGCGGGTATCATCAAAATTTCTGTACGCAATTCGGCTAGGGTGCGTAGTTAGTCGTGATTTTGTATTTTTATAGCAAGTCGATGTAATATTTGCTTGTTTTTTTTTTTTTTTTTTGTGTGATACTCGGTTAATATAACATAAAATTTCAATGAATCTGATTTTTCACAAGGTATGGAGTTCGATGCTAATGCCGATGTAAAAATGGATTTGAATCAGATCCTGAACTCGTTCAAGTCTCTGATTTTCTTGATCCGAGTGATTTTCTGGATATGGTCACCCATTTAAGACGGCATCCCTGATTTTCGTTCTCCCATTGTTTCACCGGAAGGAATTCGTCTTTTACCATCTATATTCAAAGGTCGAAGGTTTCAAAAAATCAAGGGAAATCAAGAATTTATAAAAGTAGCACACACTTTCGTGCATAGTCTATGTGTATTAAAATAACATGCACAATTGCATTTGGAAGATATAAAGACTTTTTTGTTAGGGTGTCGAAGCCTCCCCTCTCTATCCTATATGCAATTGAAAATTGTTCCATTTATTCAGAAAAAAAAAATAATGAAAATGTAACTTTTTATCAAAAAATGTATCCTTTTAGCAGCAAAAATGTAGCTTTCTCAAAAAAGCCCTGGCAATACTGGTGGTAGTGCACTTCGCCGTTAGGGGCGTGGCACTGAACGCTACATAACCAAAAGCTTTAATATCGTTACTTTCCAACTTTCATACAAATCGATGCAGTATCTGAGCTGCAACAATGTATTTTCACCGTTGGAGGCGGTGCAAAGAAAAAATTTTTATTTTTTGTGTGCTGCGCTTGTTTGTACATTAGGGTTTCCGTTATTTACCAAGTTCATTATTTTCAAGAAAGGACCCCTCAAAATGATAAAAAAAGAAAAATTTTAAATACTTCCAAAATAGCGTGCCGCTTTTGAAATTACTTATTTCATACAAAAATGTATGTGGAAAAGCCTTCACTCGGTGTTTTCCATCATATTAAAGTTTTATAACACTGGAGAGAAATTCTAGAAATGAGGTACTTGTAAGTAATTCATGCATGACAAAGTGCCGTTAGATTTAAAATCATATCTCGTTCTGTTTTCCCTTTATGACCTCGAACAGTGGGCGCACGAAGGGTCTAACATTTAAAAAATTAAAACAAAAAACTGAGTATGCAGAAAGTAGGGTACACAATGCGAACTAAAGAGTCATGGCTGATCTCTTTCAGGAGATATTGAATTTAAACCAATGTTTTTTTAAGCTTTTGATTATAAAATTAAGTTTTTGCGTATTAAAAATAAAAAAGAACAAACAGAACAAGATTTTTTGATGCCGAATCTAAATTCAATCGCAGAATTGCTTTATAATATCTGAATTTTAAGATATCCATACCTAAATGTTGAAAAATACTTTTTTTTAAGTTTTGAAGCTATATAACAGTTATTTCGTTTGAAATCTCTATGCTAATCACATAGTACAAACACACGGTTTTTGTCAATTTTGAAGGTTATTATCCAGGATACACAGAATTTTCCATGTAGAACTAATCTTTATCTTTAAAATGAGCTACCAAATAGTTATCTCCGATGTGTATTCGCAAAGTTATGACAATTTAAAAATTTTCGAAAAAAGGATTTTTTCAAGATTTGGATTAAGATATCTGAAAACTCAAATGAGATAGAGCAGTTCTGAGATTGGAATCAGATTCAGCATCTAATGTACATATACAGGTTGGTTGGGAATCGGTAGAACATGAAAAATTTTAAATTCATCAGACTATTCTGGACAACTTAGTTCCATTTTTCGAAATTCGCAAAACTTACAGGGTTATTGGAGTAAGTAAGTAAGTAATGTCATAATATGAATGGGCTGACATTTTGATAGAAATGAATAAAATTGGGTCTGTTTTCACGAAAAGTTTATTTGGTGGTGTGAAATTGATGACATCAAGTTGAAAAAATTATATCGAGGTCCAGAACTTTGCGAAATACTTTAAAACCTTAAAGGGCCGTCTACACGCAAAGTTTTACCTCAATACTTTCCTGCGCAAAATGGTTTATACAGGTAAGTCTGTACGTGTGGACGGCAAAAGTCAAATTTGCACAAATTAAAAGTACGGCCTGTGCGATTTTTTTGAATTTCTAAAGATTTTTGTGTGCAAACTAAGCTTGCCCAAGCAAGTTGGAACGTGTAAACGGCGTACAGGCCGTGCCTTCAATCTGTCGCTTAAATTGCAGTCTTCAAATGCATTTATATTGCATGTGATAACACTGTCATGAGAAATATGCGTTTTTTCATTGATTTTTTTGGAAAATATACAAAAGAAGAAACAATTCAAATGAAAATAAAATTTTTGCTAGATGTCATATTGCTATGAAAATTTAAAATACTGAAAACTGCACAGACTTGCCTGTGTCGTGTGGACGCGACGCGATGCGCAAACTCTCTAGTTTACAAGAACTAGGTTTGCGCAGGTAGGACTGTACGTGTGGACGGCTCTTTAGAAAGCTCATGCAATAAGATAAAATTTTCCTATAAAATAGTTTTTTCTAAAACGCTAGGGTGAAACAAGTAATTTTTTTTTTTTGGGAGACAAGTCAGAAAATCAGTTTTAACCATATAACTCCTCAGGGGTACAGTTTAGACACCCCCAGATGCAATTTTTTGGTAGTCTAGGTCTCCTCTATCAACTTCCGGAAGCTTCGTAACCTGTATATGGATCGTTTTTTTTTTTTAAGTGGAGTAAGTCTAGGCTGAACTTGTGGTGCAGGCTCTACCTAAAAGTAAAGGAAAATCTCTTGGAAAAGTGATGGCCCTCGAAACTTATAGCCTGTTTCCACCGCAGACTCAAAATGTGATTTAAAACAGTTTCTGGATTTAGCGCTAAGTCTGGGCGTTGATCCCATGATTAACCATACATTAATAAATCTGAGATTTAACTTAAATCTGTGCATTAATCACAGCAAGGCAACCTATTTTTGCAATTTTCGACCAAGTGATACCCCTGAACTTTGACAATTGGCAGTAAATACAAAGCAAATTCAAGGTAAATATTGTGAAGAAAATGAAGGACAAGTTTAATTTTACTGCTTCTGTCATTTACTGACAAAAATAAATCTATTTCGGCCAGTAAAAAGGGGTAGGATTTAACGATGTGATTTGCTTATACCAGCGGAGCCAAATCTTCAGTTTAAGCAGGCTATTACTTCCAAATATTATTCTCAGGAGCTTTATTATACTCACTTAAGTAATTCTGATTTTTGATTATTTTCAAAGTGATATGAGCAAAAATGTGCGTGCGAACGTAACGTTACCAACCTTGACCGTGCTCATATTCATTTGTGTTTAAAAGTGAGTACCAAGTATTTTTGGAGACACAAATTTCCCAAATCGTAGCTTTTATAAAGAATTATGTAAATATCAATAGGTGTATTTTTGGACGACAGTTTTCAGTGCACTTTAAGCATTTTCTATGAAACGTATGATCACGCAACATCGAAAGTGCTTAATTTAACACAGATAAATTTGCGTGTTTAATTTTTAAGCACGAATTAGATCTGTGTGAGCTGATTTCACATGATGGACAGGATAGTTGCGCAACTAAATTGCCTGAATCATGGTTGTATAACAAAAGCACAGGCGATAGCAAATTGCTCGTGTGGGCACTCTCATATGCCACAATGGTGAAGCAGATAGTTGCGCAACTATTCTGTCTGTCGTGTGAACTACCTCTAAATGTTACCGTCTTACACTAAATATTAATCGGATTTTAACATAGTGGCCTCACATCTTTATCGATTGTCGAAGTGGCACTTAGAGTTTGTAGGCAAGCGGAGGGATGCGGTGCGGAAACGAAAAGTAAAACAGAATATGAAGTAAAACAAAAGAAGAAGATGGCACACAAAATCGTTTTAGAAAAAATGTGTTAACACGCTTCCGTCTGAAACATAGCTAATGTTAAGGAACCTTCAGGTAGAAATCAAGATGTTTGAATGTATTACTACCATACCTAAATTGGAGCGTTAGCGTAATTTTACCGTCTCTGTTTCGGTTACATACGCCTACCGCACCAATTTAGGTATGGCAGTTAGGCTAAGGTTACATCGGATACGACTTCACGCGAAAATAAAGTCGTACGACCAAAACATGTTCCAATAGAAATAAGTAAATATTTATAATTAAATTTTCAGTTTTTTCTATTCAATTCCTTGTGTAAGTCGTACGACTTCATCCGATGTGACCAAAATATCAATGTCAACCATCACATAATCAGTGATGCCAAACAACTTGTCATCATTATAATTCTACATTGATCATGTGAAAGTCTCTATAGTCTAATAACAAGATGTCAAACCTTGGAGTATAAAAAACTTTTACTGGGAATTGCCGATGTTACTTAAATTTTTAAATTCATTAAAATTTAGCTACGAATTTAAGGAAGCTTCTGAGGGCCATCGTATATAGAGCAGAAATTTTCATTTCTGAAAATCAAAACGATTAGAAAACGGTTAATTGCACAGAAAAAACAGTGAAAGATGCCAAGTGAAATAATTACGCTGCAGTTAGGACAATGCGGGAATCAAAGTAAGATGAAATGATTTTGATCTAGTTTATTTAAGCGGTATTGTTATAATTTAAAATTTGAAAAAGTAAAACATTAAACCTTTATTTGTATATACATAAAAAAAAAACGATCAGGTTTAAGTTTACTTTAGGCCCAAGAGCCCAATTTGGTTCAAACCAAAATTTTATTGTTAGTCATATAATTCTAACAAATAATGTTTAATTAAAAAGAGTCGCTCGAAGGTATAGCCATCGAAAGATAGGGATATATCTTTTATGAAAACTGGTAAAAAATCTGAACCCCTTTTGGATTTTAAAAATGTTTTAAAAGGCTACAAAATTAGTGTATACATAATAAACCCATAGTTTTAGTGTCAAAATATGGAAGCCTAATATATTTATTTTCATTTAATATACCATTGTACCTTAATTTATTTCATTAGTAAATTGTTTTATAAAAAAGCACAAAAATAAACCAAAGAAAATAAAGAACCAAAGAATTTTCATGGAATTTAAGAAATTTAGCAGTTCAAACTAAGATTAAGTTAAGAAGTTCCGCTTTCTTAGTGAAATTTATTTGAAACATAACCATTTTATCTGATATCGGATGTTATCTTTTCAATTCCTTTAGTTGGTTTCGAATTCTGGAAGCGGCTTTGTCTAGAGCATGGTATTTCCCCAAGTGGTGTCTTGGAGGATTTTGCCACCGATGGATTAGATCGCAAAGATGTGTTCTTTTATCAGGTGAATTTATACTTTTATTCAAGAACTTACCCTATTAAACACAATTTAACTTCAACATTTTAGGCTGATGATGATCATTATATACCACGTGCTGTGCTTCTTGATTTAGAGCCCAGAGTTATACACACTATTATGAGCTCACCATATGCAAAGGTAATAAAATTGGAAATTTTGATTTAGTTTAGTTAATTTATTAAAACATTATTCAAACTAGGGATGTTACGGAGGTGGTTTTACCGGCACCATAGTCGGAATCGAATATTTTAAATTTGATTTTTCAAAGTCGAAGATAAAAAACTTTCACTGCTTTTCTCCTTTCTTTCCTTTTGGACAATTCAGAGACATTGTGGCTGCGCGATCGAACGTGAGGGTTTCCCCGAAATCAAATTTTTTCTTTCAGCGCTGTTCTTTCTTTTATTTTTTACAACTCAACGGTGCAAATTTTTAATCACCCTCTGTCATTACTTCCGATTCAAAACTTTCGGAAATGAAATCGGTGGTCAAAATCATTTGGAAGTTCCAACTTTTCGGCATAGGCAAGCATTTCAAGAAACTACTCCTATTCAATCATTTCTGAATTGCTTGGAGATAAATTCGAAAGAATATCTTGAATGTTTTTTCTGCAACTGCCTTCCTTTAGCTAGAGGGAGACTTAGAGCTTTAAAAAAATACATTCTTCAATGAAATCAGGAAAATTTTCGTATTGAAATTGGCTCGTTATATAACCCAGGTTAGCTGATGAAAGTATAGTCGGCAGCTAAGTTCACTTCCACCTAGACCATTCTTTAAGTTCATTGTGATCAACTCTTAATCTAAAGTATTTTAGGCATGATAAAGTCACTGTTTTCAGATCGATATAAAAATATACATTTGTCGGCGAAAATTTCAATAAAAAAAATTACAAAGTATGTTTTATTTGATAGCTCAATTTATTTCTTCTGGAGGGTTATTTTCAGTGTAGCTGTTCCCAAGTATCACTTTTTGGGCCCGCCATCAAATTTTAGGTTCCTCCTATGAATATCAGATCAAATACTAAGATGAGATGAATACCCTGTGGTAATCATCTTACATTTCGAAATTTTTTTTTTTTTTTTGTTATAGTTTTGCTCATTTCGTAAATATATTTTCTAATTTGTTTCAAAGCTTTACAATCCAGAGAATGTGTATCTCTCCAAGCACGGCGGCGGTGCCGGCAATAACTGGGCCTCTGGCTATAGTCAAGGCGAAAAATTGCAAGAGGAAATATTTGATATAATTGATCGCGAAGCTGATGGCAGCGATTCACTCGAAGGATTTGTACTTTGTCATTCAATTGCTGGTGGTACGGGCTCTGGCATGGGTTCATACATAATGGAACGTCTATCGGATCGTTTTCCCAAAAAACTAATACAAACATACAGTGTATTCCCAAATCAAGATGAAATTAGTGATGTCGTTGTTCAACCATATAATTCACTGTTGACACTGCGTCGCCTTACGAGCTGCGCAGATTGTGTTGTTGTATTAGACAATACAGCACTCAATCGTATTGCCACCGATCGCTTACACATACAAAATCCAAGTTTTACACAAATAAACACACTTGTATCAACTATAATGTCGGTGAGCACAACAACACTGCGTTATCCTTCATATATGAATAATAATTTAATTGGATTAACCGCACCTCTTATTCCAACGCCTCAACTACATTTTCTAATGACCGGATATACACCGCTTACCACAGACAATGATGTGAGTTAATTGTTGTAATTTATTTTATTTCTTCGAATACATTATCGGTAATTTCATTATTCGCAGCAAACTGTAAATGTGCGAAAGACAACGGTTTTGGATGTTATGCGCCGTCTTTTGCAGCCAAAGAACATGATGGTTTCAACTGGACCAGATAAGACCAATCATCATTGTTACATTTCAATTTTAAATATTATACAGGTAAACTATTGAACTTTAATGCAGCGACTTATCTTCAATTTAATTTTATTAAATAGTGACACAATTAACTTTTTTTAAAAATACAATCTTTTGACAAAGTACGAGGGTATGTCTATCAAATGACATCCTCGCCAAATTTAAAAAAATGAGAATGATCATAAACGCTTTTTTTATGTTATCACTCCAAATCTGCATATAAAAAGGTTTCACTTATGTTTTAGTCGATACAATAGATGTAACATATAAATTTTTTTATATTCGCATGTTTTCATATGCAACAGCGCAACTCTCCAACCGTAAAACCAATCTTTGCGAGTCGCTCAATTTTTCTCACGACTCACGAACGGTAATAAGGCTCTTGATTAAAAAGACGAAAAAAAAAAACCTTTTCAGTTTTTACCATCTATTTTTTAAAATTTTGAATCGATTTTGATTTACCCGAACCCAGGTTTTCTAAGGTTCCAGTCCTTGGCACAAATAAAACCTTAACTTCATTTATTTACATTTTAGGGTGAAGTAGATCCCACACAAGTGCATAAATCTCTACAACGTATACGTGAACGCAAATTGGCACAGTTTATACCATGGGGACCAACAAGTATACAAGTTGCACTCTCTCGTTCATCACCATATGTACAAAGCAGCCATCGTGTTTCCGGTCTTATGTTGGCAAATCATACGAGCATTTGTTCCCTGTTTGAACGAGCACTTGGACAGTATGATAAGTTAAAAAAACGTGGCGCCTTTTTGGATCAATTCAGACGTGAGGATATTTTCAAAGATGATCTCTCTGAACTGGATGATTCACGTGATGTTGTCGATTGTTTAGTGCAAGAATATGAGGCTGCTACCCAGCCAAACTATTTACATTGGACAGCAAAGAAAGGTAAAGAGGGAGAGTGATAAAGCTGCAAGCATATCAAAAAATTATTGCCATATGTATTTCGTTCTTAAATTTAAGATTTTTTTTAACAATGTATTTATTTACAATTTTTGTATGCCGTTAGACTTGGGTTTTAAAAATCCTTAAAGACAAGAGCATTTACAATTACTCTCGAATTTCGTTTAACGTAAAATGTATGTTAAAATTATAACACTCACTAGAGAATAGTTTTTTTTTTTTTTAATTTAAATTGCATGTTGCTTTCTTAACAATAAAAAAAAATTGTGAAACTTAAATTGATTTAGTTTTTCATTTACCTTTGAAAATTAATTCTTCAATTGGATTCTTTAGCATTAAGCTTATTATATAGGAACTCAGTAAGAGTGCTAGCTTTAACCCTTTAACTGTTTATGTCGAGTATACTCGTCGTGAAGATAAAAAAATCGCATTCGTATTATTATTAAACGAATCAAGTGTAATTTTTTTTCCTGAAAAAGGGCAAATAAAGATCTTTTAAAAAATGTACATTCTAGAATTTTCGTTAGTCTGGCAACCTTATTTATTTTAATTCACAATAGCTGAAATAACAAATTCTGGGGAAGTACCGTTACAAAACGATTTTATCCGCCCTGTTCCCAATTCCACTTTCACGTGAAAGTGGGTATAAAGTGGAATGCGAAACTTTTTGAAAAGTCGGCATTATGCTACGACTTTTCAGTTAATTTTGCTTTTTTAAAGCTGTTTTATCGATCAAATTGAAAAAAAAAATACACACTCATAAGCTCCAGAGTTTTTCCCTTTTTAATGAGTAGTTCTTATTTTTATTGTAAATGTAATATTGTAAATATTGCTGAAATAAAAACCTCTAACTAAAAAAATATTTTTTCCGATGACAAGTAAAAAGTCGGCAAATTGGCATTTTCGAAGTCAGTGTTTGTGTGAATTATTTGACATTTCATTATATTATGGTGTTAGTAAGAATAGTTCGAAAACAGGATGCCACCTGATTTTATTTCTTAAATTGCAATAGAACATCTAATTAACCCAATAAAATGCACTGAGCATGAAAAAAAACTTTCTGAAATTCCCTCAAATCAGAGGAAACCCCATAATTGGGCATCTCGCCTAATACACTATTTTGACAGACAAAATTGCGAGCATTTATAAATTCAAGTGCATTGCAGCAGCCGTTAAAGTGAAACTCAATTAAAGTTAATAAATTTAATAAAAAGCATTTTGATTAATAAATCTTGTTTACTTGTGTGTATTTTTTAACTGACAGCTAAAAAGTTTGCGTTTCTACTGAGAAAAATTAAACGTCTTGAATAGTCGTTGAATAGGCTTCACATCCACATCGAAAATAAAAAGTAATCAACAAGTCTTCGAAATTAAAAGTTATTGAAATTACACGGATTACGGAACAGGCCGGTATGTGATATTTTTTTAACAATGAAATAAATTTTGTTTGTTAACATCGAATAAAAATATATATTTTTTAAAAAACCAACACGCAACTTTTGATCATAATTGCCATAATTTTATAGGCAGAAACATTTTACTCTGTTTATGTCGAGTATACTCGTCTTCGATGGAAAATAATTAAACAGTTAAAGGGTTAACAACTTCCGCTCTTAACTAGCCAATTAATAATTAAGAGCTGCGTTCTGATATTTTTTCTGTAAATCCAAGAAACGAGCGGTTTTGGAGTGCAATATTAAATAGACTTGTAATTTATAGCGAGGAGCAAGCGTTTCCAACTTATACCGGTTTTTCTAAAAACTATATCGATACCTTAGAGCGCTATAGTCCCATCTTCAATTTTGAGATTTTTGCAGTTATGGTATCCGTGGGATGTTAAAATACCACTAAAACACCCAAATATTCGAGAATTAAGAAAAATCCTATCTCCAAACTGAAATTTTTTGAAGAGCGCTTCTGCGCTATCTCCACTGAACATTTAAATGTCACATTTTTGATTTTTTTTTTTTGTTCTTTTTTTGCTTTTTTCTTTTTTTCGTATTTTCTACGCTTTTCATGACTACGACATTTTAGTGGAAACATTTTATTTTCACCTAAGGGTCTCTTTTGAATGTCCGAACTAAAATTTTTAAAACATTTTTTCTTGTTTTTTCCGTGATTCCAAAAAAAAAAAAACGGACGTGGATGAGACTTGGTATATGTATTAAGAGTAACGGGACATATAATGTCCGAGGAAAAAATGGGCGGTGCCACGCCTTTAAAAAAAATGTCATATCTCTGAAACTATTTACCGCACATAGATGAGATTTGGTGCATATATAAATTGCATCGGGACAATTTACATTCTTTGGGTTAATTAAATTGGAGATGCCCAGCCCTCTGTACAAGAGAAGGTGTCGCAACGCACACCAGGAAATGCTAGTCGTGCATAAAATTTACTAAATGTATCGTTTATGTTAATAGTAGTACAACTCCATATAAGGGCAAAAGTAATGGCATTATTTGAGTTGGCTGGGATTTTGTTAGAAATTAATGAAATTGGTTTAAAACATAAAACCATGTTAAAATATACTATAGGTAAAATTGTTGCATATATCGTCATATCAAAATTGCAGCCAATTCTAAATAATCGAAATCTTTTTGCATTTCCAAGCAATTGAAAAAATGGAGATAGGACTGTAGCGCTCTAAGGTATCGATATAATGGATTTTCCGATGGTCATATCCGAAGCTAGATCCGAACGACATTTTTAGAATCCGTATTCTTTCTTAGAATCCAAAGCTTCATAAAATAAACTAGGTTCGTATAAGGTGTCACTAAAATAAACTTGATTCAAATTTATCAATGAGAATAGCATTGTTACTTTTCACTTCGTCACATTTTTTTTATTAACAAAGTCTGAAGGTGTGGAGATTTATTTGGTCCAACTCGTAGGCCATCGCCCATTTTGTAATTTTACTTTTTTTTTGCCCGTTTTTAATGAAAGTTAAATGTTTATTGTTTTTTTTAATCTTAGCTGTCAAAGCAGTGATGCAAAATAAAGATATACGAAAAATTTGCTTTTTTAAATAATAGCTGATCTATGTAGTTTATTCGGTGGATTTATTTAAGTAAATTTGCATATTCAATGTTTAAAACATCTTTGAAATTGAATGACTTATACCGATTAGAACGACTTTTATAGCGTGTTTGAAATTGTGATATACCACTAAAAAACTGAGCACTTATCCAGTTCTTTTTGCTTATTAATTTTCAAGAAACACTAAATCTGATGGGAATAGCATTAAGCTGGCATCACAGTGTCGCAATTAAATGGAAAATTGGAAAAAAAACTCCAAAAATATTGGAACAAAAAAGTATCCCTGCTCGAAGTGTAATTTGCATTCTCAAAATATTCACGATTACAAATGCGCCCTCTCGAAAAAGGTATATGTTCTCGAGAGAGAGTTTCTATACGAATTCCTGATAAGGCCCATTACCTAATATTTTTATGATAATTAAAACTTTTTAACTTTTGGGTTAGTTTAAATATCGAAAAATGTTACCATGACACCTCAGTAATATTTCATTAAAGACACTGGGCCTCATAATGTAATCTGAGAAATAATGGCCGAGAATGTTTATTCATGATAAAGCCCATTGATGAATTATTTTGTAACCTACATTGATGCTGCCCGATGTAATAGAGCTGATTAAAATTCGCTCTTTTCCTTTGTGTTTATTGTTCTATAAAGATTTTCTAAAAAACAACGTCTAATATAAATTTACTTTGATATTGAAGAAAACGAATTATGTCGCTGTGAGATTTTTCCAACCAACTTTTTTCGATAAATAATAAAACATTAATTGCAAAATAAAATTTTTTTAAAAAAATAGCTTGTTTTCCAGACCCTATAACCAAAATCATAATTTTAAATGATATTTATTTATCTTTTAATTTATTGTAACATATTTTACAAAGTAAATTTTAAAAAAAATTTGGAATCTTTTTCATTCGTTTAGTTTTATTTTTTTATAATCTTAAAACACGTAGTATAAAAAATTATTAATATCTTTTAGAAATATAAACATTTAAGACGTTTACAAATAAAATTACATTAAAAAAAGTTACTATAAAATATTGCATAACGAAGCACACTGGTAAATAGCATATTCAAAATTCAGAGCTATCGAGTTAAAATATATCAATTAAAAAAAAGAGTCATTTGTTGGTGAACGCAAAAGCACATTTTAGCGCCTTAAACGAGACATGAGCCCTGCTTTATTATAATGCGCAGTACTGTACGTCTACATTTCTAACGATGTTGAATTTGCCAAAACCATCTTCAGACAACCCACTCAGTTTATTTTGTGCAAAACATATAAATATTTGTTTACAAATAAATTCGCTAAAATTCTGAAACTAATTTTTTAAATAAGTTCTTAATTCTAAGGAAGAAGATGTAAACAACAAAGTCGGCAAGATCTGGTTTCGGAGATAGAGCTATCGGAAGATCCAGATATATCTTCTATGTTGTTGTTGTTTTTGCTGTTGTATTTTTTATTATTGTAATATTTGCAAAATTTACAAAATTTTCCAAAAATCGTCATATCGCGAAAACTGCAACTGATTGAAAATTTATGTAGTACATTTTTATTAAAATACCTTTCATATGAGGGGTATAGAAGCAAAGGCAGCAATCTCCATTTTGTTTATGAACGTGTTTGATCACAAACTACCATCAAATGCAACTAGATATCACTATCAAACATGTCCATGATTAAAGGAGAGACTGTCGTCTTTGATTCTGTATCTCTTTGATCGTGCCATCTTCTTGCATTTGATGATACTTTGTGGTCAAACACTAACAGACACACTCAGATGAAAAATGGAGATTGCTGCCTTTGCTTCTATACCCCTCATATGATATATTCATAAAAGATACATATATCCGGATCTTAAGGTGGCTTATCACCAAAACCAGTTCTTGCCGACACTTGTTAGTGTTGTTGTTGTAATGAATTTTTTAAGCTTTTTTAGGAGTAAAAAAAGAATTTTCTGAATTTATCCGTAAATGAGACACACTCCGAAAGCAGCGTGTTGGAGTTGACAATCGAAATAGAGCAAACAATGCTGTGATACATTACTGGATACATGCCGACTGGTAAATGCAGCTCAAATTAAAGTTTCTGCAAGGCTGTGTCATCGATATGTAAGTTTTTAATTTTTTCTACTTATATCTACCTAATTGTGGCACCTCTGACATTGGTTTTGCGTGTTGTTCTGCATAGGCCATAAAATTCTCACCATAATGTAATATCAATTTCATTAACATTTGTACATCCGCCTCAGCATGATGAGCGTGAACCGATTGGGAATTATTAAATGTACGTTTGAACATGGGCTCCAATTTGTAGACACCACGTGGCGGATATTTTTTCCTCAACGGTGATGCATCTTTACCAAAATTAAGCGAACGTCGAGATTTAAAGTTTCCGGGTTTCTTATCAGGTGTCGTTTCTATTTGCGATGAAGAGACTTTTGATGCCAACACACTACCATCATCATTTGTACTAAGGTTAGCATTGCAATCGTTCAAAAGCTTCCGCTTTGCAGCATTAGTAGCAATAGACGTTGGCGGTCGTTTTGGTGTTGATTCATTGACTTGACGCCAATTAATTTGAGCATTTTCACTTAGAGCATCTTCTAACGGTTCAGCAGTACTATCGGACTTTTTCGGTGTCTGTTCTAAAACTATTCCTTTTGTCAAAGGAGGAGAAGTTGATGCAATTGTTTTAACTTTTTCATCTATTTCAAGAAATGCACGCAATGAATCAACGCAGACAATGTTTTCGGGAAGATTCTGAAAATTAAAAATATATATGTACACTTGTTTTAAATTGCTTTTAATGTTTATGCAAAGCATTACGCGTTGCGGATGTGGCATATTTATTTCAGATAATTACAAGAAAAGAAAGAGAATTAGTTACACATAACTTACCTTGTTCAATTTTTCGAACGATTTTTTAATAATTGGAAAATCAAAGCCCCAACCATTATGCGCCACCAAACAGACGGGTTGTTGAAGATGTTTCAAAAAACATAGCACGGTATCAGCTGCATTTTCATCAAATGCAGATTCCTGCTCCAGAATAAAGTTATTGAGACCTAATATTGAATATTTGTTTAATTTTAAATACAGAAATCAAACATACATGTTACAAAAGCATTTCAGGTGTTGCGTGCAAAAACGCCCTAAGTAGAAGAATGGCATTTCGAGATAATTCAATTTTAAGTTTCTAAATGGTGTAGATAGAACAAACCATCATTTAAACCTTGGAAAACAAATTTATTCAATTTTAATGTACATTATAACGATTTATTGCATAAATCCATTTGACTATCGCTAGAGTAACGTTAGCATTTTGTTCGGGAAACCGGCAAAACTCCTCCAATTTTAATGATTTTTTTTTTAAATGTGGGGAATGAAATATACTTTCACCACAACTATTTACAAATGTGCGTTTTTGTTTATTTCTTTAAAATTTTAATTTTATAAAATGCAAGTATATATGCAAAAATATTTACAAGGTATTTACTTAGATCATGGTAAATATTTTTTTTTCAAACGGCTAGACATTTTAACAAAATTTGGTGCAATGTTGTATATAAGTATAGCATTGTGACTGGGATCAGTTCTAAGCTTGAAGATACTCATAGAAAGGCGTGGCAAATACTTTAAAATTAAAATTTATTGGGCCGTATTTCGCAAACGGTGGTTAAGTTTGGTAGACAAGTGCTGATTATAAATAGCGAAAAGTGGATGGAATGGTAAGAGTGTCACACCCACTTTTATTTAAAGAATTGAATATTTTGATTCAATATTACACAATAGATTTTAATGAATTTTTAGAATATTGTAATCAAAAAAAAATTTAAATTTCTTGTGTTTTTTTACTTTTTGAAGATAAATGGATTTAAAAGCAAAGAGTTTCTAGAACACCACTCAGAAATTTTTTTTTTAATTAGTTGCATACTGTTTGAAATGTCAAATGTTTTTACACTTTAAAGTTATGACCTTTTGAATGAAGGCAGATAAAAACTTCATACAAAGTACTATGTTTTAGAAATCCAATCTTCCTAGAAAAAAAAACCGTTACTTTTGAATTTTTTTTTGTAACGCATAAAATGGCCTTTTCAACGCAAGTCTGTTCTTCAAGATACTGCTAGCCATTCCAAAGTTATGATATTTTGAATGAAAGCAGCTGAGAACTGTTGGGTGAAAAAAATTTTTTTTTTGTATAAGTTCTAGTGTAGCACTTTCGATTACCATTAATTAGTAGAAAAAAACTGCCAAAGGATTTTTCGAAGTTGGGTGTTAAGCCCAAACTCCAATAGCGCGTCGGCAGTGGCAGTGTTCGAAAACAGTTGTCATTTTAGAACGCACTACTTTATATGAAAGTAACTACAATACAGCAGCGGCAGTACACAGCGCTGTGCAATTTTTCTCTATTTCTAAATTTACTGCCACTGCCTCCCATTTGAATATTTTCGAATTTTTCGAACTCCAAAATTTTGAGAAAAAAACATGTCATTTGTTAAAATTTTTAAGTTTGTGACATTTTAAAATTTATATTGTGAGCTGTGCGATAAAATTAAAAGATAAAATAATGAGTTTGTTAGCGAAAACTGTTTTTATTCAAACACTGCCAGTGCCACTGCTGACGCGCTATTGTGGATACATCGGCAGTGAGAGCAAATACTGGCAGTAAAATACTGCTTCGAAAACTGCCACTGCCGACGCGCTATTGGAGTTTGGGCTTTAGAATTTAACGTAGAATCTGTAACTGAATGAAAGCAAGTGAAAAAATTTTGTTTGGAACAAATTGATCCTCTCTACTGAATATATCAATTATTGTTATTGTTCCATATTTGTATGTATGAGTTAAATGCTTAAGTACCTTTCGTCTCAATAAATTACTTGAACTTGTTTTAATTTGTAACTCAGAAATGTAAATGGAAATTTGTAATCAAAGAATTCTAAGATATTTTTTATACAACTACTTTAATAATTAATTTGTTTTCAGGCTTATGGCGCAGCTCCAGAAAAATGTGTAGTTAAATTTTTTCAATGGCATCGAATAGCCATAATCTTCCTTATCAAACTATACCTTCAAACTTTTCCGATTGGACTCTTTCCTTCCGGGATATAACCCTTTGAAGTAAACGCATCTCAACGCCAACAGAAAAGACTGCATTATATTTGTAGCGTAAAGCCAAAGTAAGATTCCAACCGTAAATGTTAGAAGGTATAGTTTGAAAATGAAGATTAAATACATGTGGACTGAAACTATATCCGGATCTCTCCGTTTCTAATTTCTGATACAAATTCCGAGCGACACTTTTCACATTTTTTCTTGGAATTAAAAGCTTGATCAAACAAACTTGTTTAAAAAAAAGGTGTCGATAAAGTGAACTTAATCCGTTGTTTTTAACATCACCTGTTATCTGTTCAGTTTCTGGATGCACCATCATATTTGGATTAAACAGCAGTGTCAGCTTGTGCAGCACTCGCGGATCAACAGGTTCGCTATTTTCTGTCATAACCGCAGTATTGAGTTCATTTTGTTCTTCCAAAATGTCGGCTGCAAATCCATAAATGCACAATTCTGTAATTGAAGTCCTGTTGTAGTTATGCTCCGGTAAATTACAAGTCTCCAAGTCTAGCACGGCGATTGTAGCAAATTTCGTAGGAATGACTTCGTTTGGCGACATACTGTGATCCTATTTTTGCTGTGATGAAATTAATTACATCTTCAAGTTCATTAAATAAATTCGATGAATCAATCCGAAAGATAAACAAGTTATTAGCCCCTTTTACATTATCAGTGTAGCCATCAAACTGGCCATCAATATGTCATATCGAGTTTGTGTTTACATGTTCAATAAACAGTCAATATTTAGTGTTGCTTTGTACGCCGAAGAGGAAACAAAGCAACAGCGAATGCAATTTTTATGATAGAAATTGATATGCTGATGGAAATAACAGAAATAAATTAATAAAAAATAGTGGAAATATCAAAATTTTCACCATAAATTCATTTAAATGGGTCCACAGCAACAATTTGTCATTTCCGAACCCACTTTATCATCAAAAATATGGGTTTTGGCCGTTTATTAAAATTTTTTTATTGAAATCTTTTTCTTAAATTAAAAATAAGAGCCTTTGATAAAAATACTAACAATCAGGTTTCAGTAAATTGATTTTGTCCCAGTCAAAAAATTTAAAGGTTCTCTTAAAGCTCCCATTAAGCTTCAGCGAAAACCGAAATCACTAAACTATCCGTTTTTGATTAAAAAAAAATCATATATGCAAGCCATTTTCATTTCCGCACGATGTGTACCTGTTGAAATCTTTTCTCAACTGACAAAAAGTGTACTGAAAAATGTTCATTGCGTTTACACTGTCAACCTACCCATCAATAAAGTCATCAATACAGCAGAAAGTCAAAAAATTTTGTTTTTCGACAATCAGATTGTCAATACAGATTGATGAGTGTTTACATTAACAGTTTCTCATCAATCTGCATACATTCTCAGATTGATGAAAAAAAAGTGAACTTGGCATCATTGGCATATTGATGGCTAGATTGTTAATGTAAAAAGGCCTATTAAGTTATCTTCTTCTTCTTCAGTTGACACAAGCAATGTTGTGTCAAATCAGGGATGATATTTGTAGTGGAATCGTACTTTTTTTGGTACTATTGACTTTACAAAAGTACTGAAGTACTTTCGCCTCGAAAAAGTCCTTTCGTAATTTTTTGTGCAATTAGTATGTAAACTTGCTATAGCAATTCACAAAATACTTCACTGGGACATATAGGATTATTGTAGCATGTATTAAAAAATGAACTAGGAGAAAAGATGGTTGGAAATATACACAGAATTGCACAGGGAATTTTATCAATTGAGATTTCTTCTGCAAATGTGCGAAGAATATTTTCTGAATAATAATTGTGATAAATCTTTATATTCTTTTAAATTAAAAAAATCGCACTACAAAAACTATGATTTTATTTCTAGAATATTTTCAAGACTGACAAATTGATTTGAAAAAATTTGATTGAATAAAATAAAAAACTAGATGTGTATTCATACAAAAGTTAAAGTATCTAAACAGCAGGTTTACAACATTCCCTCGGACTTAATTGTTCAATTATATGGTTCAAATCTGACCACCTTCTTGCGTATCCTTTGGGAACGGCGTAGCTGATTATTTGTTGCTGAAATTTCGGTATCACCATTGGATGTTGTTGCTTCTGATGCATTTCCATTTAGCACTGAGCCAGGCGATGAAACTTCTGGATGGTTATTCGAATTTCTATCGTTTTCTGAATTATTTAGTACTGAATTTGGTTGAATTTCGATGTCAAAATCATTCTGTTCAGGTAAATTTCTTGGCTGAATGTTTTGTTGTTTTGAAAATTCAGATTTCTTTCTTAACTGGTTTTGATGTCTTCGAATTATGCCATTTTCAGTTTTGATAGAGTACATTAAACGACCAACAACCGCATTTATAACTCCACTTATCCATTTTTTTCTCCCGACATAAGAGCGAGCGTAGACTTCTTGTCCATAAATAAACTTGCTCTTATTTTCTTGCTTCAGAGGTCTCGATGGAAATAAAGCTGATAAGAGGGTTCGTGGTTGCCGACCATGTAAGAGTTCACTTGGAGATTTACCTGTCAAAGGATTCGGTGTTGTTCGATAGGTCGTTAAATATTTAAACAAAGCTCGATGGCTATTGTCGATGTCGCAATTTATTTTTGAAAAAGATTCTTTGAAAGTTCGCACCGTCCTTTCTGCCAAGCCGTTGGAAGCTGGATGAAACGGTGCACTTGTGAGATGCTCAATTGAATTGAGTTCACAAAATCGCTTGAAATCCGCCGATGTGAATTGTGTTCCATTGTCACTCACTATTGTATTAGGTAGTCCTTCCACGGAAAAGATTTCTTGTAGCGCATTTATGGTCGATGATGATGTTGCTGTTGTAAGTTTGACAACATATGGAAACTTTGAAAAAGAATCAACCACTATGAGCCACATAGAAGAATGAAAAGGACCAGCAAAATCTATATGAATCCTTTCCCAAGGCTGTGTTGCTTCTGGCCATGATGAGAAAACTCGTTTTGGATTTCTTGCAGATTCTTGACATATTGAACAAGTACGAGACAAGTCCTCGATTGCTTTGTCAATATTGGGAAACCAAATATAACGCCGTGCCATTTGCTTCATTCGACTTGTACCCCAATGACCTTCGTGTAGCATTTCCAATACTTTTTTGCGAAGAGTGAGCGGAATTACAACTCGAGTAAAATCCATTTGTAGAAGCAGGACCCCACTCTGAAAAGTTAGTGATAATTTTCGATTGAAATATGGTAATAACGTATCATTTGATTTTGGAATAAAATCTGGCCATCCATTGACAATATATCGCGTGACAGTTTTAAGAACTTCATCTTCTTTTGTATGTTCAGCAATGATATTAGAATTCAATGGAAAATCTTCAATAGTTGATTGAAAAACGTCTTTTACACCTAGCATAACTTTTTCTTTTTGGTCAAAAACAATATCTTCTCCTGCTGGAAGTCTTGAAAGGGCATCCGCGTTTGCATGTTGATTGGTGTTTTTGTATCGAATTTCATAGTCATATGCCAAAAGGATAATTGCCCATCGTTGCAAACGATGTAAAGTCATGACTGGTAACTTCTTGTGTGGATGAAAAAGAGTTGTAAGAGCTTGATGGTCTGTTACCAATTCGAAATGTCTTCCATAAAGATATTGATGAAATCGAGTTACACCAAAAATGATCGATAAAGCTTCTTTCTCGATTTGAGAGTAGTTGATTTGACTCCCATTCAGAGTCTTCGATGCGAATGCTATTGGTTTCTCCGAACCGTCAGGATAGCGATGCGATAAGACCGCTCCGATGCCAAGCTTAGAAGCGTCAGTGGCTAAGATGATTGAATGATTATCATTATAATGAACAAGTCGTACTCCTTGAATAATTGTATCTTTCAGTGATTTAAATGCATTTTCTTGCCTTTCAGTCCATTCGAATTTGACGTTATTTCTTCTTAATTCATTCAGCGCCGCGGCTTTTGAAGAAAAATTTGGGATGAATTTATTATAATAATTAAGTTTACCAATGAATGCTTCGACTTCTTTAACATTCTTTGGTCTGGGCATTAGTTTGATTGCATCCAATCGCTTTTCGGATGGTTTGATACCATTTGCATCGATAATGTGACCAACGTATTCGACGGATTTTTTTGCAAAGAAGCATTTTTCCTTTTTACACCTGAGACCATGGTGTTCGAGGCTGTTGAACACTGCATTTACATTTTCAATATGATCTTCGTTAGTGAGCCCGGTCACAATGATGTCGTCAAGATACACCGCACATCCAGGAATTCCAGCAAGAACTTCTTCCATAAATCTCTGAAAAATTCCTGGAGCACTAGAAATTCCGAATGGCAACCTTTGGTATTGAAATAACCCAAAAGGTGTGTTGACGACCATGAGTTTTTTTGAAGAATCGGATAGCTCAATTTGAAGATAAGCGTCGCTTAGATCAATTTTAGTGAAAAATTGGCCACCTTGGAGTTTGTGAAATAACTCTTCTATCCGCGGAATTGGATATCTGTCAATTTCTATCTGTGGATTAAGAGTAACTTTAAAATCTGCACAGATTCTCAATCTGCCGTCTGGCTTTTTGACAATAACAATTGGAGCAGCCCATTCACTGGACTTGATAGGATTTAATACCTTTGAAGAAATGAGTCGGTCGAGCTCAGTGCGCACAGCGTCATACTGCGCGAAAGGTATATTGTATGGCTTGAAAAACTTTGGACGAGCGTCTGATTTGAGAACGATTTCAGCTTTAAAAGTAGAACAATGCCCAAGAGTTGATGAAAAAAGCGAGTTATGCTCTGTGGTGAGCTTACAAAGTGAATCAATTAACACCTGATGAGATTGTGTACTAAGAGACGATAAGTGGCATTGATTAGCCACGATTTGGTTTGAAGGAATATTGACTTGAAAATTCAATTTCCGGAACCAATCTAATCCAAGAATATTTGAAGCATTAACGTTATTAACGACTAGAAGCGGCAACTGTAGAGTTGATCCGTTCCAGGTAACATCAACAGTAGTTGTTCCAATCAATGGAAGTATATTCCCACCATACGTCCTAAGAACTTTGTTTGTACTTGTACACTTTGGTTGACCTAATTTTTGGTAACCAGAAATGCCTACAAGAGTACAGGTCGCACCTGTATCAACTTGGAAACTCAAATTTTGATTGTTAACTACGATATTGAGAAAAATTTTTTCTGCGCTGATGTCAGAACTCGATGTCTCCTGAACATTTTCGAAATCTGGTTCAATGATTTCGGTTAGACCAATTGTTTCAAATTCGTCTTCGACAACGTTAACTTCCCCTTGATGTTTTGACCTTGAATTCCTGTTAGGTTTTGTAGACCGATTTGAAGAAATATTTTGAGATGACTGACAAACACTTGATATATGACCAGTTTTAGAGCAAGTATTGCATTTAGATTTATTCTTATAATGAAAGCATTGATTTCGTTGGTGTGACTTACCACAACCTGGACAAGATTTGCGTAATTCTTTCGCTGGGCTTCGATTTTGAGTCTGTCCTTGTTTTCTAGAATGATTTTGAAAATGATGAATTGCTTGAGCTTGATTGATTTCAGACGATTGGCTTGCTTCACCTTTGATTTCAGAACAAGTGTTCATGGTGTCTTCGTAAATTGTTGCGATTTGAAGGACTTCTTCCAACGTTGGATTCGACTTTTGAAGCGCGGACGAACGCACACGATCATGAGGAGTATGGATTACAATCATATCGCGAATTTTATTATCTACGTATGATTCAGAGCATCCCTCTTTCTCACATTGGAACATGCATTCTTTAGCTGCACCACGCATCTCTGCGACCCATTCGGCATAAGATTGATTTGACTTCATAGTTGTCCGATAGAACTTGAACCTAGCTGCAAGAACATGCTGCTTCTTGACGAAATGATCCTGAAGTGTAGAAACTAACTCTTGATAAGTTTTTTCTTGAACTTTCCCGTTGAAAATTTTTTGGAGGAGTTCGAGTGACTCGCTACCAATCCAGCTTAAAAAACATGCGCGCTTTTGTTCATCCTCGTGAACTCCGTTAGCGAGAAAATGTTGCTCCAACTGCAACATGTAAGTTTGCCATTTGTCGACTGCCTTATTGAAACCGCGAAATGATGAAATCGATGCAGCCTTGTGATCAGTCTTCAGAGTTTTTGCTAACATCTGCTGGTTTTCCAATAACATCTGCGCCATAAACTGCTGATTAGCTGCTTGCATTTGCTGTAGAATTTGTGAAAGAGCCTGCATGTCCATTATGAATTTGTTTTAGAATCCTCGTCGCCAAATGATAAATCTTTATATTCTTTTAAATTAAAAAAATCGCACTACAAAAACTATGATTTTATTTCTAGAATATTTTCAAGACTGACAAATTGATTTGAAAAAATTTGATTGAATAAAATAAAAAACTAGATGTGTATTCATACAAAAGTTAAAGTATCTAAACAGCAGGTTTACAACAACTTGATAAAAACTAGATGTCAAAATCGTTTGGCGGTATCTACGTACTCAGTTCTGATCCAAGCTAAACACTTAAGTCAACAAATTGTTGTTGCTATAACTTTGATATTGGTACTGAGATTTTACAAACAAGTTTACACAAATTTACGGAATATTCAACCATTGAAGAAGATTTACTTAAGTAATATCTAAGTACCTTTAGCAAAAATATCTATGCACTAGAAATTAGACAGTTTTGCATAATTTTAGTCATAAATATAACATTCGAATATGCTTTTTTGGCTATTTGTCAGTTTTGAGTCGGGTTGTTTTGTCAAAAGTCCACAGATAGTAAACATAACTTTGTACATTTATTGATTTGGGTGCAGGATTTTTTTTGTTCACGAAAGTATTTTTTTTGGATTTCTTGATTCACGATTTTGTGCTTCATTAACCCTTACGAGTATTTTATTTATATTTATTTGCAACGTTCGCCAAACTTCGACATCAAATATTTCAGTATTTTTTTTTTTGAAAATGAACTGAGGAGTGATTTTTCAAAAAAGCGTAAAACCATGTCAAACAAATTTTCACTAATGAGAAAAAACTTTTAGGGACTGTTTTCAATAACTTATTTTTTTTTAATGTCTCCAGTGTTATAGTGAGTTAACCAAAGATTCTAGTAGTTGCAAAATGTAAAAAACATTTGGAAATAAGTCGTTTTGCTTGGAAATTTTTATAAATCACTCTTATTTCACCATTTGGAAATTTAAGCTGCTATCTATAGGCATGGTATGTATGGTTACTTAATGTTAACCATATATTATTTTTAAATTATATTTTAAAAGGAAGCAATTTTAATAAATTTAATTTTCATTTATTGAGTACAATATTTGAATGAATCTGATTTTCAATTTTTGAAAATATATCCAAATGAAAAATAATATAAACAAAAGTTTTAAAGTTAACAAAATCAAAGTTCTTAAAGTATAAAACATTTAATTAAATGTGAGAACATTATATTTAATGTACCCCACAGTATGTAAGCCCCTATATAGCCTGGGGCATATACAAAATATTAAGGGTTTCTTCGGCGACTATTCGAAAAACGTCTTTTTGTATCAAACTTTAAAAATTTCTATGAAATTATATGGAAATAAGCCCTTTTGCTCCGAAATTCGATGCGTTTTAGCATGGTATTGTAATACCGATGGCATTCTTAGGTTTATTCGAGGTCGGAACTGGTTTTACGCTCTTTTGGAAAATCATTCCTCAACTTTATTCAAGTAAATAATTAAATTTTTTATATGTAATACAATTGAATTTAGACTTATTTAATTTGAGAAACAAATTGGTTTTGAAACTTGCTATATAATAATATATTTAAATAGAAATAAACAGTCCTTCTCTTCGTATAATGCGCGCGTGAAGCGAATAAATTTACTATGCACAATGTTTCTTTTCTATATTTCATATACCCAAGGCTGCAAAAATAAAAAGTACCCAAAGTATCATGCCTGTGTCAAATCCACTGAGTGGATGATTTTCAAAGGTGACTGGAGACACCAGATCTATGATGCCACCTTTGTGGGGATTTTTTAAATTTTGTTTGTTTTTATATAGGGAAGAAGTTAGTTCTGTCACTGTACGCAAATTGAATTATATAAAAAACCACACCCGCACATCCTTTCAAATATTTAAAATTTGTTTGGCATCACTAATTTTGGTGTCAAAAAAATTTTTAGATTTGATTTTAAGAACGCTCTTCAAATTTTAGAAAAAAAAAACTTTTTTTGCCGATTTAAGCCAACGGTCCATTCAGTGCGTCGAGTACGTCACGTCGTTTTTTCAACTCACAGCTAAGTTAAAAATCATAAGTTCATATCATGCGCGATCCAATCAGTACGTCTACGTTAACGCAACGTACAAAAGTTGCCCAACTCCCAACTTTCGACGTACGTCGTGAGATTTAACAATCGTAAAATAAATTTATTTTCAATTTCAATTGTTGTTTTTTCTTTTTTTCTTTGTCGTTTCTCTTTTATTTTTTGAATAAAATTGAAATAAAAAATTCATGGAACTGTGCAAGTGCAAAATTAAAATTTGAAATTAATATTTTAAAAAGAATTTTGATGTTTTAATCCGATTTCAAAGTATTCATTGGGCCAGGCTTCTCCGTCAAATGCTTCGCAATCAGTTGAAAAAAACGGCGTGACGTATTCGACGTGCTGAATGGACCGTTGACTTTAAAGAGTGATTTGATGAGTAATATGAACGTGTGAATGCAAATACATTTTTTATATGCCTATTTTCATTTTAACGAGTACATATCGCACGGATAATGTAAATAAAGCGAAATATTATTATTTTAAGTACAGTTGTGGTTAAAAGAAATATTAAAGAGTTTTAATTTAACAACCAAATATGTTTTAAGCCAATTTGCATATGGAGCATTATCTACGTAATCAGATAGCATGTGACTTATGCATCTCCGATTTTTTTTAATCTTTTGTGTCTTATAGAAATAGATGAGAATAGCATCCATGATTTTTAAAAATTTTTTTTAATGAAGTTGTTTCAGAGATATAAAATTTTTAAAAACTGAAAAAGCTGCAAAAACGACATTGATTAGTTTTTTGAAATGCTCATAACCCCACCAAGAGTCGGCCAAATCATGTGGTTATTTATTTAGAAGTTTTATTTTTTTAAGAAAAGTTTTATAAAAAATTAAAAAAAAAAGATTTAAATGATTTTTTTATAAAATTTTCAACTTTCAAAACTAAATTGCTATTTTTATCAGGGATTATACTCTTCGATTTTTTTTCGTTTTACTAAAAAGTCCAGTAACGAGAGAGAAAGTGTGAGACTAAATTGATAGTTTGTTACGAGAGAGGTTGCAAGTTTTTGCAGGATACAATTTTACTAGCAAAAATTGTCCAGTAAGAAAAAATATGTTTTTGACACTTGGCAATATTTTTCATAAATGAAAAGTTAAATATTTTCAAAAAATGTTTTTTTTTTTTAATTATTTAAGTGCCAGGGTGAACTCTAGATTGAAGGAAAGCTTGTGAAAAAAAAGTCAAAAAGACAATTTATAAAAGATCAATAATCTTAGTTTCTTTATTATTATTATTATTTATTAATTAACTTATAATTACAAAACTATAAGATAATGTAAGGAAGCAATGGCAACGAAGGCCTTCAGCTAACGTAAATTACAGGATATATTTACAAGTTATTATATTTACAAACATTGATATTAAAGAGAATCTTTAAATGTAAAAAATTTTAAATATTAGGCTAATATGAAATTAAATTGAAATGGTTATTGTTGTATACATATTTGTTAAATTAAGTGAAACAGGTTACAGGATTTTAAGAAAAATATAACCTTTTGAATAGATGTTATACTGGGGTGGGTAAGATGAAATAAAGGATCAGTGTTAGTGAAGATTTGGTTTCTGTTCATCTAAAAGAGGGACACTCGGATAATAGGTGGGCTATAGTAATTTGTGTTGAAGAGTTGCAGTAAGGACAGTAGGGGGAATGGTTTTTATCTATGTAATGCAAGTGAGTTAAACAAGTATGGCCTAGTCTTAGGCGTTCATACTTTACTAAATCAGGCCTATTCAAGTCGCAGTGATGAAATTTTAAAAATTGATTTATATTTATCTTGTTTTTATTGATATCTTGATACCATTTGGAAGTAAGCGGCCATAGCAGCCCCTGGTTTTCATTTAAGATTGATTTTGAGTAATTTTTTATATCTTTTGCGTTCCAATTTCGTGAATTTAGAAGTGGAGATTTTGTTGCCAATTTTGCAGCTTGATCAGCGAATTCGTTGCCGAGTATTTGGACATGGCCAGGAACCCATACTAGTACTATTTTAGGAAATAAGTCTATTAGTAAGTTTTTGATAGATTTAGGATAGAAACTATTGTTATCGGGATTAGATATAGCGTCAATAGAAGATAGAGAGTCAGAACATATAGCGTATTTTGCTGCCTTTGTTGAGAAGTATGTAATTGCTTCGAAAATTGCGATTATTTCTGCAGAAAATATGGTAGAGTAATGTGGAATGAGTGCAGTTTTAATTATGGTGTTTGATGTCGTTATACTGTAGCTAGTGGAGTTATCATCTTTCAAGCCATCAGTATAGATCATTGTGTAGTTATTAAGCTTATTTTGAATTTCTAAAAACAACTGTTGGTATGTTGGAGGAGCAGTAAATACTTTTGGAAGCTTACGGAGGGATGTGTTAAGTATTACGGGATTGAAAAGCTAAGAAGGAACGGTAGATTGTTTTAGTTTTATTGGTTTATATGGCAATTCTAACTGATTACATAGTGAAATGCATCTGTGTATTACTGAGTTGACCTTTGGGGGTTTTGATTTCGATATTTTACAAATTATTGGTGCTAAAGAAGTATCAGAGCTTGAGAGTAATGTCTGGCAAAGTTTGGTGGTAATGTAATCTCTTCTGTTTTCTATGGTTTTTGTGTTCGATTCAAAAAGGATATTATTAATTGGTGTTGTCTTGAAGGCTCCTAATGCCATCCGCAGTGAAGAGCAGAGCATAGTTTTTAATTTTTTTAGAGTCGATTTGGGACTATAACCATAAAGAAATAACCCGTAGTCGATTTTTGTTACAATTAGACAATTAACGACCGAGATCAGTGTGTAAGAACTGCAGTTGAATTTGTGGTTTGATAAGCATTTTACTACATTAAGCTTGGTTGATAATTTTAAGTGTAAATCATCAATGTGATTATTCGAGCTATATCTTTTATTAATGATTACACCCAGTATTTTGAGTTTATCGACATTATCTATTGTAAAATTATGCGACTGAATGACGCAAGAGCACTCTTTCTTCCTACAAATATGCAGGTGTTTGCATTTCGAAGCCGATAGTTTGGCACCAGAATAGTTACACCAAGACAAAATGTCACTTACAAGCGTACTTATATCAAGTGTAATATTAGGTTCGTTTTCGTG
The DNA here is from genome assembly GCA_951812925.1 of Calliopum simillimum. Taxonomy (NCBI): domain Eukaryota; kingdom Metazoa; phylum Arthropoda; class Insecta; order Diptera; family Lauxaniidae; genus Calliopum; species Calliopum simillimum. The sequence goes on along the minus strand of OX638369.1, from coordinate 87,168,486 downwards.
GCAAGTGGGCTTAAAGTGGGCTTAAATGTGCTAACTGTGGTCGAACAAAACGCTGCATTGTGAATAGCACTTTCGAAAATTATGTTCTTCTTTATTAACAGCTGACATTTGTTTATGTTTTGGTTTTTTGGTTAACTTTGAAAAAAATTAAATAGTTTTCTAAAAATACAGAAAAATGAATAATTTGAACAAAGCCACATTACGTTTTTTCAATATCGCCGCCAGTGCCAAGGCAAATTCGCTGAAAATTGTTTTCGGTAAGTGCAACCTTACAGCATTTGGCACATGTCGAAAAATCCAACAATATTAGGATTTAAATGTTGAAAAGCCAAGCTTAGGGTGCAGCTGCGGTTGTGGTATTAAACATCACATTCACACCAAGGGTGAACGCGAATTGGTTGAGTTTTTAACTGAAGAAATTGTCGCAGAGCGTAAGGCAGAAAAAGCCAAAGCTGTGCCAACTGCTTTGGATGGATTCACTGTTAAATTGCAAGGCCGTTGTTGTCGTCAGTTTCAACGTAAATCATACAGTTGACACTGAGGAAGAACCCGAAATTGATCTAAGTGCTGATAAACCCGAATGGGTGAAATGCGTAGCAAGCCACAATTTCCTACAAGGAACACCACAGGAAGGCGAATATAATGACCAAAAAATTGTTGAAAGGTGCATTTTTGAAAGCGAGTGAAATGATAAAGTATACGCTGTTGCTGTTGCCGGAGATGTGCTCGATGGTTGTCTATATGATTTACTTATGAATTTACTTGAAGAGAAGGGTATCAGCAATGAATTTGTTGAAAAATTGTCTGACCACTTTGCAGCAATGTACCACTGGGTTTTGATCAATATGAAGAAGGTCGCTACTTTGGTTTTGGTAATAGTTTATCATCAACGACGAGCACCAAATTGTGGAGAACCTTCTGGTGCATATACCAGAAGCCAGTTATGGCAGTCGTACGCATACGATAATTTTATTAGATGACAAGAATAAATTGTATCTTCGTGAGGAGGCAATGGCTGGAGTCAATCCAGATGATAAGTGGACAACGACTAATATTCAGGCCTGTTCTGTAATCCTCGTGGTTTCAATTACTTTTCACTTAGGAGGTTTTTTGGATGAAAATGGTGAGTCACACTATAAAAAGTATAAGAATCTTTTTTTGTGGAGAATTACAGGTTCTACAAATAATATTCATTAGTATTTATTAAAAAGTAAATATTCGGTAAAGTCGAATTTTTCGACTTTTTGCAGTTTTTTAAGAATGTTTCCTAAACGGTTACTTTTTTGTTGATGCAAGTCAATGTTATTTGTAGAATCTGTAATTTTCCTCAAAAAAGATTTTAATACTTTTTATCGTGTGACTCACCATTTTCATCAAAAAACCTCCTAAGTGAAAAGTAATTGAAACCACGAGGATTACAGAACAGGCCTGATTGAGAAGCAATACTTTGACGATTTAAATAAACTGTATGTGTTATTCATTCAAAGACGAGTTCAACTTTTGTATGCAAAAATAAATGTATTCAGCAATTTTCTCAGGTCATTTACAGCCAGAAGTTATTTTAATACTTTTTATGTGTTTAACGTTCCAAATAACTATAAACTTTTAAAAAATATGAATTATTTAGTTTACATAGTACTAATGAACTTTATTTTATACAGTAATTAATTTAACACGCCTTGCTTTCAAACTGTTTTTTTTTTACAAGCTTTTTACAATAAAATATCAACTTTAGATTTCAAAAAGAAACCCGCAATCATTTCTTTTTTATAAGATTTTTGTATCTTGTTTTTCACACCTTTGAATGCTCCTTTGCGTGAATTTTTAACAGCGTTTTTAATCGCACGTGAATTTTGGGCACGTGAACTATATATCAAATTAAAAAAGAATTCATTATTAAGATTATGATTTTGAATAGTCTCAACTCATTTTACCGTTTATTTAAGGAATTTCTACTCAATGGTATGTTAGTGTATGGATCTACTTTGCCTTTTTTTTTTCGTATCACCTTTTGCCTTTTTCGATGAGTAGTAGTAGTGAACCTGAATATGCTGATTTGCCCGATTTAGCTGTATAATCCGATTTCATCGAAACTGCATTACTGGCCCCAACAGGTCGATGTATACCCTTGCCACCAGCACTATAACGCGAGGTAGAAGATTTACCAGAGTTCATGCTAGCAGCATCATTAGCTAGCAGGATGAGATTTAATTTTTATTTAATTTCCATTAGTACTGGTTGCTGCAGATGCCTCATTGTCATCACCATTTTCATCATTAGAGTTGGAAGTTGTCATAAATGAACTGCCATGTACTATGGACACAATTGCATGTTGTGCTGCTTTGCGTATCTATGTATATTAAAAGAATTTAGTAAGTACATAATTGAAAAATTAATCAAAAACTACCTACTTTTGGTTTTAAATGCGTCGTAAATGAGAGTATCGCATCAATATACTGCCAAGTAGAGCTATAACTCCAGGTCGCATAGTCTTGTGCACGCAACAACACTGACAGGCAGCAAATGATGTATTTAATGACCGATTGATTTGTTGTCTCCATAAAACGCTGCAACAACGACAACAGCGTTTGTGCAGTCTTTCCGAAACTTTTACGAAGTACTGGTGCTGGCACTGATTTTATACCCATACCCAATAAAGACACACCAGCAATAATATCCTGCTCCTCAGTGCTTGCCTCTATTCGTTGCATTAATAAAATAAAATATTCTGTAGATGATTCTGTACCGCCACGTTCTTTTATTATTTCCGTCAGCGCTGTTAATATGGCCAACATTTCCTTATGCAAATCTGAAGAACCTCTAAAGCCGACGGGCAATTTTTTAAAGCTCATGTTGGTACAAGTGCTGTAGTTGGATGCAAATGTTTTGAAAGTCTTAAATGTGCCGTGTTGTGTTTCGGACATATCCTCATCAGCATCATCATCCATATTGAAAGATTTCAAGCTTCCTGCGATGTCATTTACTGTGGCTTCGGCGTTGTACATTTGACGCTGTTCATGATTTTGCACCGCTTCCAATGTTAGGCCAGTTGCATCTGCATCTCCTGCCACTATAATTTATAAATTAATGCATTTTTTTTTTACTGAATAAAGCAATTTTCTTACCCATATTCAAATTTGGTTGAAAGAAACGCGACTTTGCCTTCATCCGATGTTTCATCTGCTTTGGATTTGAAGTTGACGAAAGGCCTCGTCCCCAGCTTTTACCTTTGGTATGACGCTTAAGTTTTGAACGAATTTTAGCCATTTTCAATTACACTTCTTAATATTTTTTGATAAAAAAAACAATACAAATGTCAACAATACACAAATGTCAACTTACAATCGATAACAAGTGCGAAGTCACAATTACCGATTAAAAAAACCCGATTAATAATCAATAAAAAACGGTGTCAAACGGCAACAATATTTAGCCGCGGAGCTTACCACTTTAATTTAACGTGCATTAGCTTAGCGCTATTTGTTGTTGCTTTCCCATACATTTATCGTAAAGTGCTAAAGAAAGTCCAGATAGAATGCCGAAAAAAACGCACCTATTTTTAGATTTGTTAAGTCTGCGTATGATGTGAAAATCGTCTGCATAAGCGCAAAAGTCAAACTGTTTGTGAGATGAAATAATATTGCTGAGTTTATTGAAGGCAATAAGAAAAAGAATGACTGAAATAGGTGAACCTTGAGGTATTCCATTGAATAGAGGGCGAGTTTTAGAATGCTGTGTACTAACACGAATCTTAATTTCTCTTTTAGTCATAAAGTTTAAGACATAATTTATTATCTTGGGACCAAGTTTCCATTCAACCAGTTGGTTGATAATTGTGTGTACACCAATTTTCTCAAAAGCTTTGGCGAAGTCCAGAGATAAGCAGTCAGTAATCTGGTAGTCTAAATAAATTAGAGAGTCCGTTACAGATTTACCTTTCTTGAAGCCCATTTGTCGACTATTGATCAATTTGCCAGATGTGACAAACCACCATAATCGATTCGAAATTATCTTGTCTAAAACTTTTGAGGAGCAGGGATTGAGGAAGATAGGTCTGTAGGAATCTAACACTGTTTTGTCCGACCCAGGTTTGTGAATAGGTATTATGGTACTAACTTTAAATGCTTGGGGAATGAAATTATTAAATATATTATTGTAGAGGTTTAACAGTCTTTGTTTGATGGAGAAAGACATATTTTTTAACATAGGATACGAGATCCTGTCAGCTCCAGGAGTTTTTCCTTTAAGGTTATTTAGCGCTATTGTTAATTCTAGGAGACTTATGTCTTTTTCTATAAGCAGTGCATTTTTATTGTGGGTAAATGATGGGAGGTTGGATAAAGAGGATTCCTTTTTTTCTCGAAAGAGGCTTGGAAAGTTTATGTCTGCTGATGCCTCGGACCAGTATTTGCAAAATTCTTCTGTTATTGTAGTTTTGTCAGTAATAAGGTGAAGATTTGAGTTTGGAGATTTAATTGAATGAATATTAGGAGTAGAGTTAAGACCACAAAATTGTCTAATGTTGGACCATATTTTGAGGGGAGAAGTTTTAGGGTTAATATCAGATGTAAACTTTTGGATTGATTCCCTTTTAGAAATTTTTAATTCGCGCCTGAACAAAGCGTAGGACTTTTTATAGTTCAAAATATTCTGTAGTGAAATGTTTCTTTTTAAAATATGCCATAACCTATTTTTGTCACGTTTTAAATCATCCAACTTTTTGTTCCACCAAGGTACATGTCGGTTCCGATATTTTGAATGATTTTGAGGTATAGCTTCATTTGCACTTTGTATAATAATTCTATGAATATTGGCTGTTTCTTTATTGATATTATTGCTCGGTTAGGTCTGTTAGGTTTTGAAACTTATTCCAGTTTGCGATTGGAGTGATAAACTTGGGCCTTGATTTTATGGAAGTACTGTTTGTTGTGAAAAGAGTAATTGCAATGGGGAAGTGATCGCTTCCAGAGAGATCATCAACTATATTCCATTTGGATTGAGGAGCGAGAGTTGGTGAGCAAAAAGACAAATCAATGTGCGTGAAAGAGTGGTGGGTACTAAAATGAGTTGGCGATCCGTCGTTGAGTATAATGAAGTTAGATATATCTAAAAATTTTGAGAGAATATTACCTCTACGATTGTTGTTTGGAGAGCCCTATTTGCGGTGCCAGCCATTGAAATCACCCGTAACTAAACACGGAAGAGTATTATCAAAAACATTTTTTAGGTTTTGGGTACTAAATTGCTTTTTTGGTGGAATATAAGAAGAGAAAATAATAAATTTTGTTTTGGAGTAGACTATTGCAGCAATTGAGTCGAAATCATTGCTGAGACTAATTATATTATGTTGAAGGGAGTTGTGGATGAGCAAAGCAACGCCGCCATATGTGGTTTGAGAAGAATTGAGAGTATATAGTTGGTAATTTATTGGTATGGGGATATTAGAGTTGGAATGAAGGTGAGTTTCTTGTAGTGTTATGATTTTGGGGTTATGGGATTTAATTAGGATCTGCAAGTGTTCATAATTATTAATATAACCTTTGATATTCCACTGAAGTAAACTAAGTGACATATTTTATCATGTATATAGATATAGATATGTTTATACTTATGTAAATGTATACTAGTGAAAATACTTTTAAAATAGCATTACGTATTATAAATAATATGCTTAGAATAGATCTAAGTATCCATTTCAAAATCGAGTTCTTCGTGGTCATCGTTGTCTACAAAAGGATTTGTGTTGGATGCAGAAGAGATACCAGGCTTATTGTTTGATCTGGCTTTTGCTTTCAGCTGTGATTTAAGGCGGTTTGAAATATTCTTAGGTAGGATCTTCAATTTGGTGTCAGTTATTTTTTGGCATTGAAGAGAGATGTCCGAATTGGAGCGTTGAGGTTCGTTCACGAGTGTGCTCGGCGAGCTGCTGTTTGTTGATTTTTGGGATTTAGTGTTGGTGTTGGTATGTTGATGTTGGTCTTGTAAAGGTTTGTCATTAGATTGAACGTGAGAGGAAAACATGTCATTGCTGTAATTATTACCTGATCGGAGAGTAGATGAATAAGTTGTATTGTCGTGTTGGTGACGCTCATTGTAAATTTTTATTGCTGTTCTTGAATCTGTTTTCTGTAGGGTTCTTATTGCTTGGAGTTCTTGATGTTTAATAAAAATTGGGCACTTTTTATCAACTGAGCTGTGGTTGCTATTAGGAATATCATTTTCTTTGCAGTTTATGCATGTTTTTTCTTTGTCGCATTCTTCTTTGAGTTCGGTATTCACGTGTTCTACATTGCCGCAATTAGCACACATTTGGACTTTACTCTCGCAAAATCTTGTGATGTGACCAAGACGAAAGCAAGTTTTGCATCTTAAGGGGAGAGGAATATAAGGGCGAACATTAACTTTTTTGTACCCTACATTTATTTCATTTGGAAGATTTGGAACCGAGAATGTTTAAACAATCAATCCTGTTTCTTTAATCTGATCGTTTTCCTTTTTGGTTATTTTTTTAACTTCAGAGATGTTTTGGTGTTGAAGCTCTAGTAATAATTCATCTTCTGGAATTCCTCTAAGATCATTACTGTATATAACCCCCTTGGAAGTATTAAGAGTGTTATGCTCAGATATATCAACTTTTATGTTTTGTGTAATTCCAGTTAGTTTAATAAGTTTTGTAGCTTGAGCAAGATTGGTTGTCTTAATAAGAATACTGCCATTACGAAGTTTTTTACAGGTATCGACTTCACCGCTGCAAACATTATCAATCACTTTTTTTATGAGGAATAGTGAAACGTTGGTCATAGTATCATTACTGTCTTTTCGAGTCATTACTAGGTATTTTGGGCCAGGAGAAGTTGTTTTCAGTGTTTTTGAATTGTCTCTTTCAAGTAGAGGTTGGGTAGGTTGATTTCGTCTGTCACGATCAGGCGGTTCAGGCATGATTAAGTTTTTATTACAGCCAACTGCAGGGTGACTTACAAATACACGAAGCGTACGGTCACTATTTTTTGTTTTATTTTGTTACTTATTTTTTAATTTTTTAATAGTTTTAATAGTTTTAATTTGTAAATGCTTATATTAGTTATACTAATTGAGTTTTGAGACTATTGTAACAATAGTAATAAATCAAAATTAGATTTTGTGTTTTATTTAGAACAATTTTTTAGACGAGTCAAGAGAGTTATCACCAAGATGTTCACTTTTCAAGAGAAATCGCGAGATTCTTTAATAAAATCAATTAATGAATTATAAATATTTAGAGTTTAAGAATTTAAAATTTGAAAGATATTGTCATATTGTAAGAAAATTTGGTACAATGAAAGATCAAGTGATGTGAATCTTCAATTGTATTACAAAGATCGCAAATATTTGAATTAATAATCTTTAATCTTGATAATTTATTATTTAATGAATATTTTAAAAATACAGATACAGTAATATAAGCAAACAATATTGATTCTAAATAATTGCTATACAATAAAGTAAAGTACATTTTTGTTAAGTACATAAGTTAACGCAATATTATAAAAGCTTACAAATCTAATTAAGCTTACGGTATTTTTTTATCATAGGTGTGTCCAGATGTGTCTATTGATGACTTATTTCAAAGGAATCAAGAGCAGCCCAGTATACTTTGCTTTATTGGGAATAGAATTAAAAATACTACATATAGAGAATTCAGAATTCCATTCTACTTTTAGAGCATTAGCAATTATTTTAATAGCATCTTAAGCAGTAACACTTGAATCTATAGGTGCCCCATTTAAAATAGCTTCTTTGGCCATATAATGAACACATTTATTGAAAAAAATTCCAACATGACTAGGCACCAAACAAAAATGTGCAATGCAAATACTTGAATTATCAGTTTTGTTTAGAATTTCCGAGACAAGATAACTGTCAGAATTGTTATTTTATAAAAGAATACAAGCATTAAGACTATCAGTAAAAATAACAATACTCACGGTGGTTTTTAAAAAATTTTAACTTTTTGAAATACCACCCGCGATTTTTTTCAGGGATAATGTTGGGGGACCCTTCTAGTATCTAAATCCGCAAACCGCGAAATCGAACGTTCAGCCGTTTTTTTTTTTCGACCTTTTAGTTTTTTTAACGATTTTTGAGTATGTCTCGGTGTGTATATACATATTATGTACACATATATATGTATATACGTACATATATATACTTGTATATGTATATATGTGAAATATATATATATGGATATATATATACATACATACATACATACATATAAAAGGTATCATTTCCGCACCATTTATTTTTTAAAAAATCGGTTTTTTCGTATTTAAGAAAAACACAAACAAAAACCGGAAACGATAGCTTATTTTGAAGATAAAGAATGGTTTTTAAATGCTTTGGTTAGTAAAAAAGAGCAGACAAATTTCGTCCGTACTGTATACAACCTGAAATATAGCCGAAAAGCGAGATTTTTCGCTTTAAGTTTCATGGTGTGATTTTAAAGTTAACATAACTTTGCAGAAAAATATTGCTGATAAACATTTGATAACTAAATTTAAAGCCAAAAGAAAGTACCAAATTTTTCTGGTGATAAAAATTCCCAAAAAAGTTTTGTGTGTACTGCATATAACATCCAATATAGCCAAAAATCGTGTTTTTGCACTTTTTTAACTTTTTAGGCAATGATATCTCCGACAAAAAAAAAAGATATCGTTATCGGTTTGCTTGAGTTTTCAAGGAAAAAACTACGGCTATTAACTGTCATACCAGATTTTACGGCATAATGTTACCTTATCTTGTTATATAACTTCAAAAATAGGAAAAAAAAAAGATGTCCTTTAAACATATATGTAAGGATATCTCAAAGTTCAGACGTAATAGAGCAACTCTAATACCGGAATCGGATTAAGCATCAAAAACCACATCTGGAATGGCTACTTTCGTTTCCGGTTTTTGTTTGTGTTTTTCTTAAATACGAAAAAACCGATTTTTTTAAAAAATAAATGGTGCGGAAATGATACCTTTTATATGTATGTATGTATGTATGTATATATATATCCATATATATATATTTCACATATATACATATACAAGTATATATATGTACGTATATACATATATATGTGTACATAATATATATATACACACCGAGACATACTCAAAAATCGTTATAAAAACTAAAAGGTCGAAAAAAAAAACGGCTGAACGTTCGATTTCGCGGTTTGCGGATTTAGATACTAGAAGGGTCCCCCAATATTATCCCTGAAAAAAATCGCGGGTGGTATTTCAAAAAGTTAAAATTTTTTAAAAACCACCGTGTACTGTCAAAATTATCCTCAGAAGCAATTTCAATGGCTTTTTTAATAGCAATTAGTTCACCTGTTAGTGATGATAATTTGGAGTTCACTTGAAAAAAAGTAGTGATTCGAGAAGATGTTATAAATGGCACAGCCAGTTTTATTATTTGAAGCATCAGTAGCAAAAGCAAAAAAATTATTTTCTTTATAAAAACTTAATTTTTCTAAAAAAAAGGATTTATAAACTTCATGTGAAGTTTCTGATTTCTTTGAGTTCAATTTTTCAATAAAAAATTGGCATTTATTTGAGGAAATGATTGAATTAAAATGAGTATGTAGATTAATAAAGATATTTCTGAATTTTCAAAGACAAAAGAATAACTGGATTTAACGTGGTGAAATAAGTTTAAAAAAGAAGGATTATGTATATTTGGAAGTTAAGAAAACTGCACGTAAGTAGATGCGGGGGAAGTTTATTAGCAAGTATATAAATGATATGGACTGGAGTAGAAGGAGTTAAACCAGACATCTCCTTAATGACGAATTTTGAAAAGTACAAACTTTATTATTTATGTATTTAGGTGCATGAGCTGAGGATGTTCTAGAATATTCAATTTTGCTTCTAACAAAACTTTTATAAAAATTTAAGCCTACTTTATGATTTAAGCAACCTTTGTTTGAAGTTAGCATTTTTAATAAGTTAGATGATTTTTGAGATTCCTTAATAACAGTTTCATACATAAGCTATCTGAAATAGTTCTGCCAAGAAACTTAAAAGATCTAACTTGATTGATACTTTGTTGTTTGAAAGTTAAATTAATCCTTTTTTTGCTACCTTTAGCAAAGTACAAAGATTTAGTTTTTTCAATATCAAAAGAGAGATTAAGGGATTTACAAATATTAAAAAAGTCGAAAACCTTTGCAGTCAAATTTTGGACTGATAAATCAAAGTTATTAAAAAAGGATAAAATGATAGTCATCGGCAAATTGAAAGATAAATGTATTGTGACGGAAAATAAGAACAAATGAAAAGGAACTTCACGAAAATACTTGACAGTTCGAGATGTCAATAAAACCAGTGACGTCACGAAAGTACTTGACAGTTCGAGATGTCAATAAAGGGAATCAACGAGATGTTGCCAGATGTTTCGCTAATGCAATTCTAGAACGTTCATATGGGTATAAAAGGAGCTGTTCTTGAGAGCTGAACACAGTTGATTTTAAGCAATAAAGCGAAAAGATTGTACACACAGTGAAAGTGAAAGTAAATAAAGTGCTAATTGTAACATTAGATTTTGAATGTAAATAAACAGTACCGTGTAAAAATAAACGTTTGTAATTTAAATAAACCATTTTATAACTAAATAAAGTGTGTGTTTTTGATTGCTACACAATCCAGTGATCGAACTCAGAAAACTGTGAGAGACTGAAATTATCGTCATAAGAGACAGGAAATTTCGTAACAGTATTTTCATCTTCTAATGAATGTAAAGATGATGTATATAAGTTAAAAAGAACAGGACTAAGACAACTAATTACCTTGTGGTAAACCGTTAAAAACTTGCACTTTCTCATCATCCAAGCATAAAGTCCTATTATGTAGAAAATTTATAATCCAATTTCCTAAACCAATTGGAGTTTGAATTTGAAAAAGAAAGATGTCTAAAGTGCACATTACAATTTTATGATTATGTTAAAAGATATTGTAATATAAGTACACGGGATTTTTTGAAAGATCAAATAGGATTTAGATGGAACTTGAGATCTAAGGAAATTTAAGTAATTTAAATTTTTGTCAAAATTCCAATTAGACTGACCAGAAGAATAAGAGCCTTTAACATTGTAACTAAATTTCCAAGCATCTTTAGTGTTAGGATATTTATTTAGATCATCTAACCTTCGTTTTTTCCAAATAACAAAATAATCATCATGTTGTGATTTTTTATATTCTTTTTTTTTGATTATTAAAACTAAGGTTGTATGTATGTATGTATGTATGTATTCTCCTTTAACTCCTAGGAGGAGCATAGGGCCAATATGAAATCTCTCCATTTGTCACGATCCCTTGCGATGGCTTTGATCTCTTGCCACGATTTTCCCGATTCTTGAATTTCCTTTTCCAACGACCTTTTCCAGTTGGTTTTGGGTCTACCACGTCCTCTACTGCCTTGTGGATTCCACTCAAGGGCCTGGCGACAAACTTCGCTGTGTGGTTTCCGGAGAGTGTGACCAATCCATCCCCATTTGCGCAGCTTGATCTCATTTGCTATAGCCTTCTGTTTGCATTTTTGATGTAGCTCGGCATTTGATATAGTGCGAGGCCACCAAACCTTTGGTATACGCCTAAAACAGCCCAGTAGCAATGGGTAATAGCTAGCATAAGAGTTGGTAATAGCAAAAGTGAGGGTCTAACCTATTACCGCATCGCTGAATTTTAACACAGCGATGTCATTGAAAACTCAGATGTGAACAACTCGCATACAAGGGTGTAGGAGTGTATCAGCTCTTACCTATTCATATGCCAACTCCTATGACCTATTCACCTCTTACCTATTCATATGCCAACTCCTATGACCTATTCACCTCTTACCTATTCATATTACTTTGAAGAACAAAAATTACATAACTAATTGAATATTTTTAAAAAATTATTTTTGATTGCAATTTTACGTCTTCCGCCACAAAGATTCATCATATTGATGTAACTATAATTATTTTTATTTTACTAAATTAATTATAATTGAAAAATTGCAAGTTGAAAAACTTTTGTGTTTGGTCTGGGCCGGAGTTGAACCGAGGACCTCACGGTTGCTACAACTTTCAATCGCAGTGCCAGTCGCTAGACCACTGCTCCATCCTCGCGCTCTTGCGAAGCTGACTTATTGACTTATTTTGTTTTTGCTAGTGGGCTATTACCAACTCGCTTACGTTTTTCATAACTAGAGCAAAAGTAAACAAAAAAAAATCGCAGCAATAATTGTCTTATTACCAACTCGCTGAAATATTCAGAACTTAAACAATCATCCTCGTCTCTTGCCCCGCAAGTTATTACCAACTCAATTGCCATTTTCAGTATTGAATTCAATTGCTAGTGGGAGGGGTCGGCAAAAATAAATTTGAGAGTGTGTTAGTGAGAGAAGAGAGAATGCACTGAAAAAAAAATTTTCACAGTAAAGAGCACGACATAAATATTGTGGATATTCATTGAAAAAAAAAATATGCGTTAAAACCGAAAGATCATTGCAAAAGCAACATCGAGTGCAAGCATATTTCTGTCTTCTTATGCCACTGGTCAACGGGCCATAGCACAATTGTGCAGAGAAACTTTACACGCATTCTTATGCTTTTTCAATCAGTTGTCGCAAAACCATCGACAAAGCAACATTGAGCGCATCCGTAGTTCTGTTGTCTTTTTACGCACATGAAAAATTTCTTTACAGCTACGACCAATTCTGAAAAATATTTTATTTTATACTTTTTGTGACTAGATCCAAATTTTTAGTTTAGGAAACACGCACATAAACTTTTTAAAAACTATACAAAAACTTTTAAGGTCGCCATCTGGATTTTTTTTGTAAATATTGCTTTAACCATATACTTATATATAAAAAAAAATTAAATTCTAGTTTAAAACGCTTAGATAAACTTTTTAAAAATCCAACATACTCGTATATTTTTGGGGTTGCCGCCCGATTATTTTGAGAAATTTTGTTAAAATCATTCTTTTTGTGACTAAATTGAAATTCTTGGTTTTAGGAACGGTTAGATGGCTACAGGTATTACTGATTGTACAGATAGTTAAAGAACGTCTGGCTACCCTAACGTAGCAACCCTAAATATTTGTTTCGCTGTTTTTCGACCCAAGATGTGAATTTATAGGAAGAAAATTATGATCTTAGTAATTTATTGAAAGAAAATTTTTGTTTTATTAAAATAATCAGGTTGCAACCCTAAAAATATATGTTGGATTTTTAAAAAGATTTTCTAAGTGTTTTAAAACTAAAATTTATTTTTTTTTTACATATATGTATAAGGTTTCAGCAAAATCTATAAAAAAAAACAAGTGGCAGCCCTGAAAGTTTTTGTATAGTTTTTAATAAGTTTATCTGAGCGTTTCCTAAACTAAAAATTTGAATCTAGTCATAAAATGCATGATTTTTACAAAATTTCAGGAAATAACCAGCTGGCAACCCTAAAAATATATGTTAGATTTTAAAGAAGTTTATCTAACCGTTTTAAGAATAAATTTTTTTTTTTTTTTTAAATATATGGCAGCCCTAAAAGTTTTTGTATAATTTTTAAAAAGTTTATCTGAACGTTTCCCAAACTAAACATTTGAATCTAGTTACAAAAAGTATAAAATAAAATATTTTTTAAAATTTCTCATAGCTGTAAAGAAATTTTTTCATGTGCATAAAAAAAACAACAGAACGACAGATGCGCTCGATGTTGTTTTGTCGATGGTTTTGCGACAACTGAATGAAAGAGCGTAAGAATGCGTGTGAAGTGTCTCTCCTCAATTGAGCTATGGCTTGCCGACCACTGGCCTAAAACTAAGGTTGGCCGAACATTAAGTTTATATTGCCAGGTTGTATCCAATTGTAAATTTCTTGATTAAAATATATTTTTCTCTATTTTAGGTTATAATTTTAAGTCTCATTTCATAACCTTGAAAAAGATACATGAAATGGCTCTAACGAACAGACACGCCGACGACTACACGATGAAAAACACGTCTTTTTTTTTATATATTCAGTTAGTCAAATTAAAAGGCACTGAGTGACGTTTTCAGCGTTTTTCCGTTGTGCTGTAACATTTTTTTGAAAAAGATAATTTTTATTTCTGCATAATATTGCCACATGTCAAAAACAATGTTTACTAGTCTTTAGTGAATAATTGTTACTGGATTCTGCTTCGAACGACTCTCACCATGTTCTAACCATGTTGCAGACTATTTATTGGACTCCGGTGTGTAGTGGTTGATCCATGTTTCGTCCATTGTTACGAATCGACACAAAAACTCTTTCGGATTACGCCAAAACAGCTCCTAATTAGCCTCCGAATCACCGACACGATGTTGCTTTTGATCAATTGTCAGCAAACACGGAACGCATCGCGCGCACATCTTTTTCATTTCCAAATGCTCACGCAAGTTATTGAAAATACTGCCGATCGAAAACTAGCTAAAAAAAAAAACTGCTAGCTCTCGCACTTTCACTTTGCGGTCTTTCAAACGATCAGATGAATTTACTTGATGTTTTCTGAAGTGCCAGCCTCATTTGGCCGGCCCGAACGTGGTGCATCACTGTTGCTCGTACGACTCATTTTAAATTTAGCAAACCATATGTAAACAGTTGTTTTCGACGGAGCAGACGTGCTGTGATGTTTTTGGGGCCATTCTAATGTTTGCTTCTTGTTTTTTCCGATCACAAAGCAATGTTTTATCAAATTGCGAAATTCACTTTTTTCAATTGTTTACGAAAAGTAGCGTCACTCATACAGCGATAACTTCAAAACTACTAGATAAAATGTCATCAAAATTTGACATTCCTCTTTAAATAGGTGCCACTTACGAAGAATTATATTGATTTGAGAGTGATGGCCATCCAATTCTCGGGACTTTTTGAACTACCTATGTAGTAAGACTAGCTGTGTTCTGACGGTAGTTTCACTCTGCTTGTCCTAAGCACACTTATTTATCTGTGTTAAATTAAACACAATTGTTGTTACTTTCCTATACTTTTTTCAGAATAGCCGTATTCACAATCTTGTTGCATCGTAGCGAATGCAAAATTATTTGAAACTACAAAAACAAATTCCATTGATTGTTCAAAAATTTTTTTAAATAAATTTGAATTTGCTACGGTGCAATAAGATCGTGAATACGGCAAATGTGATAAATAACTAGTCGGATTAAGGTAAAGCTGCCCGACATGAATATATAAAATTAGGCCAGTTTTCAATTAAGTATCTATTTTATTTTACATTGCCTTCAATTCAATTTAAAAACTTACTTGCTTAATGTCTCCTGCGAATTAATTCTTCCGATTCCGAATTCCGTGTGATTTCAATTACTTTTCATTTATGAGGGCTTTTGATGAAAACGACGAGTCGAACGATAAAAAGTGTTAGAATCTCTTTTGTGGAGAATAACAGGCTCTACAAATAATATTGATTTGCATTAACGAGAAAATATTCGTTTAGTAAATATTCTTTAAAAACTGCATAGTCGAAAAATTTGATTTATCGAATGTTTCGTAAACGGTTACTTTTTCGTAAATACAAATCAGTATTATTTGTAGAACCTATAATTCTCCATAAAAAAGATTAGAATACTTTTTATCGTGGACTTACCATTTTCATCAGCTTCCGAAATGAAAAGTAATTGAAAACACACGGATAACGGGACAGGCCTGTATATTTATATTCTTAAAATATACTCGACTCTGAAACGAATATAAAACCACATTTTTCTTCATTCATTTATTTTATTTTGTAGTATTGTATATATTTTCCGCTTTCAGTTAAACTTGACCAAACTTCTACAAATAGTTGTTCCTTTTGTTTAAATATTAAACTTAAGTTTAATGTTCCAATAAAAATTTAAATAATTTATATTACGGATATATAATTCATACATCTATATTTATATATTATTATATCTATTTAACGTAAATGACTACAGTAGACTTTAATTAAATAACGTTGCGTTTTTTTTTAGTTTTTATAATTTTTTTTTTACAGTATTAAATGAATGCCTTTAGAGTTTTTGAAAGGATATAGTTATTTTAACTTTATCCGTATAAAAAATACATTTTTAAATAAGAAATAAAAAACACATAATTACCTATGAGAAACAAAGAAATAAAAATACAAAATTTCACGTTTGTATAGTTTTTTCTTAAAAACAAATTATTTATTTACTTCAATCTGTACATGTAAATTAGTAGGCAGCTAATTATAGTTATACAATATTTTTGCTGTTGCTAGTTTTTTTTGCTTTTGCTTGTTTTTCTTCTTATTTACTTAATATCTAGGTAAATTTCTATAGATTACATAATATTTATTTAAAGTTATAACAGTAAAATGACTTATTATAAATACAAAATAATAAACGTCTAAAAATTATATGAATTCTTGTTTAGATATTATTTTCTATGCTCACATACGTTGTTATACAGGACAGTAATTGTTTAAACCCTCAAAAGGATTTTTCATGTATACTGTATAACGGAATTTTCAATATAATGAGCCGCAGTATGTTTCTTATAGTTTTTTTTTTTTTTTTAATTAGTTATTTATCATTTAAGTTATCACTTAACTACTTATTATACATGTATGTAATTCATTTATTACCCAGAGGAAAATGGTAATGCATTGCAAGTCATATTACATCAAATGATAGTTTGTTTCAACCGACATCACTAGCTACATTACCAACTAAGAAATTACTAATTTTGTTACTGCGCTGTTCGTACACGAATATTTATAATTTTCCATCTGGGCCATTTGTGTTGTAATGTTGATATATGTATGTGTGAATTTGTTTAGTCTGTATGCCTGAATTACGTTTGCGGCCGCCTATCATAATCCCCTCTCCTATAGTCGGGTGGATAATCCATACGACTGTCACGCGGCCACTCACCACCTGTTGAATATCGTGAGTCACCACGATAGCCACCACCGTGTGGTGGCGCTGCGTTGGGCGGAAGCACACCATTACCCATATAGAAGTTTGGTGGAATATAATGACCAGCATAATTTAATGGAGGCGGGTGTGAAGGCGGAAATCTAATATTATAAAAGCAATAAATGCAAGCTCAACTATAAAACAAATCAAATAAATATGCACCTTCTTTTATCAGGCCTTCGATCTCTGTCTCTATCCCGGTGATCACGATGATAACCACCTCCCCCTCCGGCGTTACTACGTTTATTGTAGCTGTCATAACGTTCACGTTTATAATCATTAGGACCATAGCTAAAAACAAATTTTAATGACGACATATTTTATTTATTTGAAAAACAAGCTTAGTCCTTACCGATCTCTTCCATGACCCCAACGATCTCCTCCTCCATCCACAAACGGTGGCCCAGTACGTCCCTCAACCCCCGCTGTTGGGGGATAAGCACCCACACCACCGATGTTTGCACCAATACCTCCACTAGGTTGCAAACGTGGATTTCCAGCAGGATGTGGCATATTTCGATTATTTCCAGGCGCCGATGGTGAGGTAATTGAATTGCGACGATCTCCACGACTTGGATTATCATGGCTATTACCACCACCATAGTAATCGTCACGATGATGATGATGCTTCTTTCTGTCGTTGTTTCGATCACGGTTTCTATAATTATTTTGAATCGAATTTTGAAAAATTTTGAAATATTCGTTTAAAAGCTTATGATTACTCGAACTATATAATACAAAACTATGTAAAGAGTTTATACCCATTTAATGACAGTGTTTAACTTTTTCTGTAATGCAACATGGATAAAACAAGTTTGAGGAAAGTTTGGGTATATCATATATTTTTCTAAGCAATACGCTTGTATCATTAATTTGGAGGAAAGCTTAAACAGTGCTAGTAAACAGGAGTAGCATACATCTAATTGTATAATTAAAGTCTTTAAATTGGATCAAGTTTCAACTGACAACACCAATTGCCAACAAAATTTAAATAAAATTAAAATAGTTGTTCATATACTCCACACATCAAGGAGCATAGCATTTCTTTGTCTATTTTATAGGAGTAATGATGAGGTTTGATGTGTAAATACTAATCACTAAGAACATTCTGTTAAAATTTGAGGCGAAAAGATACCAAGTATACGAAAAAAACTTTGTTAAACGGAGTAAGAAAGAGGAGATATTACATTCTAGAATATTTTGGTGTTTTAATGGTGTTTTGACATCCCAGTTTTCCACTCGGTAAAGAAGCCCACAAGGATACCATAACTGCAAAAAGTTTAAGTAGGCCATGGAGCGTTTTTATTAATCTTAATACTAAAATAGTAATTTTTCCCGTATAGCGGAAAACTTACTTTGTGCTAATATGCAGCCTGATTTAGGGCAATTCAATTCTCGCGGCTTTAACATTTTAACGGATATAAAGCTTGTTATTCTCTATACTATATTTTAACTTGTTCTCTTATAATTAGCTTATAGAAATCTCAATAAGATATAAAAAAAGTCACTAAGTGCTTTGGCGGGTCCAACAAAATTGCCTTTCGAATGACAAATTAATCGATTAAAGCAAAAATAATCAAACAAATTCATAGGAGGTGCCACGCAGTTTTGTCCGATATTATTCAGCCATTCTGCCAATATATCACATAACGCTTGAGCGTCATTTATATGAACGGCATGCAGTTCCTGAAATGTTTTTGCTTGTTTTTAGTCCCCCGAGCTAACTTTGGCAACGTTGGTAGTGTACGAAATTTCATCAAATTATCTTGCAATGTTTTCCCATAATCGTGATTTCCACAGACGACAAGACAGACGGACATGACTATGTGTATATCAACTGCGGTAACGCCATGCCGAATCTGCTATGCAATACAAACGGAAAACAAAGTGATTGTAGTGTTTGAAAACTAAGACCTCAAATTCGTTAGATTCTAAATAATTTTGGGTAAGTTTCTTTAATCGTTACTTTCGGACATGGTATCAATTCAATTTTAGTTCCATTCTATAGTCAAAAACATTTACGTTCTTTTATGGGAAAATTTAAAATTAAACTGCGGTACTAACAGTAAAATTCAAAATATACTATTTAGTTTATGGGGCACTGAAACGTAGAAAAAAAAATTCAATTTACCTTTCCATATTCATGCGCTTATATGCTCCACCTCCTGGCGTAGATTTGCTTTCACTTCCATTATTACCTCCACCATCAACATCATTTTCATCACGTTTTCGCTTCATTGGTGATAGCGATTCTACGCCCCCAGCACTGCCACCAGACGGATATTTTCCTTTTTCACGTTCTTTATCTTTTTTCTTTTTTTTAGCACTTTTCTCCTTTTCCACTGTCGTGCCGTTTTCACGTTTACCAGCTTTTGACTTCTTTTGCGGAGAAGTAGACTGTGATCCAGGCGTTGACTTATCTTTCTTTGCTTTTTTCGCCGAAGCATTTTCGTTTATGGTTTTAAGTGTACTCTTATAGAGTTTAAACAGTTTTTTTGCATCGAATTCGGTGAATTTTGAAACAAAATACCATAAATTGCTTCGCCACTCTTTTTTCTCGGGTTCTTTATATGCCTCTAGGCAAACATCTATTTGCTTGCCTATTGAAAGTAAACAATCACGCGTATGTTTTACTTGTTCTTGATTCGTTAGACTCGAATCAGGACGATCAAGTGCTTTGAGAGCTTTCTTTACAGGTCTCATCTTTTCCTTGCATTCATTAAATATATTTGGATCCAAATCTCCTAGCACTTCAAGTGCTCTCGGTTCATTATTGGCCGTAAAATGCATTGGTTTATTCGTTGTATCAGCACTGCCGTGCTTTTTCGTTTTGGCATTTGACCGTTTGGTTTTTTTCTTCGTCGATATAGCATCTGCTGCATCATTAGATATATGTGCGCCATCATCATCAGCCGCAGTTTTTGAGGAATTATCACGGTTTCTTGCTTTGCGTTCATGTTTCGACGACACTTCGGCATCACCTGCACCACTTTGTGATACATCTTCGCCGTGTGATTCTGAAACATGTCGAGTTTTGTTTTCTGGAGTTGACGCTTGATTCTGTGTGCCAGAGTTTTTGGCCTCCCTGGGTTTGCGTGGCTTGCGTTGTTTCTTTTGCACTCCTTTCTTGAGTTCAACATTCTTTTTGATTATCTTAAGCAGGTATTCGGCACGAGATTGTAAATGTTTGGCTTGCGGCTTTCGCGCATCATTAAAGAGTATTTTATCGGTAAGTTTAAGGGTTGGGTCCATTTTCATTTGTTCCCATGACCCAATACCATACTGATAAATGCCACACAGTAGTTTAGAATCTTCTTCTGCACCCCACTCGATATCAAAATTGGCAGGCCGAGTTTTAATGTCTAATGACCAATTTAGGCGTTCATTTGTTGAGCCGGGTATAATTTCATTAAGTGGTTTCAATTCCTCTTCACAGGAGATCAAAGTTTTGGCATTAAATGAGACTCCGCCAAGTTTCACAGAAAATGTTGCACGACTGCGTTTTTGTTTAGCAGTTTCTTCTACATTAGCATTGCCTACTCCAGATCCAGCAGCAGCTGCCTCTGTCACGGGGGGCTTTGTTTTCACAGAGGTTGTCATTTCATCTTTATGCTCTTCTAAAAATTGTATACAACGATCATGCAGCATTTCGCCAATACGTTTCAGTTCAGCAAGCGGTTTTTCCTGTAACTCTGCATCACAAGCAATCGCTTCCAAGCGCATAAGGGGCGCTGGGAACTTTTTATATGATTTGATAAATCGTCTTATTTCCGTATCTGTAAAACCAATGATTTTTTCTTTAACTGCTGGTCGCCCACGCTTCTTTAAGCGTCCATCTGCATCAGCACTACCATCCGAACCAATATCATAATCGGAATCTGCAGCTGAATCGTCAGCACCTTGACCCTTTCTACCAGCACGTCTGCTGTTAGGAGTGTCTGCTGCTGATGCAGCAGCAGTCTTTCGTCTTGGCGGCAAGTAAAGATCCTCCATTTCTTTTACGCGTTCTTGATTTTCAACAACTTTTCGGAAATGATCTGGAATAATATCATCCCAATCTTTTGTGTCATCATCATCATTACCAGCGTTAGCTTCATCCTTTGTTGCATCTCCAGCTGTATCTTCTTCAAATGTTGCTATACTGGCTACTTTAAAAGCAGACAATAAGTCATCGGCCGGCATTTCGGGATCATCATTACGGGTTTCAGCACGTCGCAGTATCTCATCAATGTCACAAACTAACTCATCATCATTCTCTTGCTCATCTTTAAAAAGCTCTTCAGCTCCGAACTTCAATATAGCTGAGAGATCGTCTTTGTTGAAAGGCGTAGAATTTGATGAAGTTCCACTGGCACTTTTATCGAGCACAGTGCGACCAGTTGTGTCCATACGCTGTATGACCAAGTGATCGAGTACCATTTTCTGTTTAGCGCGTTCAACAATTTGTTCTTCTACAGAACGCGCTGTTACTAAACGATAAATATTCACTTGATTTTTTTGACCTATGCGATGAGCACGAGCTTGCGCCTGCAAATCATTTTGAGGATTCCAGTCAGAATCAAAAATAATGACTGTATCAGCTGTTGCCAAATTAATACCTAAGCCTCCAGCACGTGTCGAAAGTAAAAAGCAGAAATCCTGACTTCCATCTGCATTATAATGATCTAAAGCTTGTCGTCTCATCTCACCTTTGATGCTACCATCTAGGCGTTGGAATGAAAAATGGCGTTTTTGTAAATAGTCTGCTAGAATATCTAGCATGCGCACCATTTGTGAAAATATCAAAACACGATGACCGGTTTCTTTTAGGCGACACAGTAGTTTATCCAGTAGGACAAGTTTACCTGAACCTTTTAGCAATGTCTGTAATGCTTCATCTTGCTGCATGCCCATAAGATCAAATTCGTTTGGACGAATGAGTGCTGCATGGTTGCAACATTTTTTTAATTCGATCACAATGTTTAAAAATGTTGATGTAGAACCTTTTTTACCCTTACGCAATGCATCAAAGTTCTTCGTTAAAATCCATTTGTAATATTGCTTTTGTAATGAAGTCATTTCAACGCGTAAAATTTGTTCAACTTTGGCTGGTAAAGATTTCTCAACATCTTTTTTAACGCGGCGCAATATGAAAGGTTCTAATTGTTGATGTAATTTTGTATAACCTTTGTCAGCAGCATTTCCATGTTCTACTTCAAAATCTTCCCATGTTACGAATTTTTCAGGCATTATAAAATGTAAAAGTGCCCAAAGTTCTTTAAGTGAATTTTGTAATGGCGTTCCGGTGATAAGTAAACGATGATTTGTTTCAAACTCTTTCAATGATTTATATAATAAGGAATCATCATTTTTTAAACGATGTGCCTCATCCACAAGCAATGCTGCCCATTGCAAGGTGCCCAGAAAGAGTTTGTCCTTAAATATGTAAAAGAAAGGCGTAAATAAAATTAAAATTAATTTATACTTATGAAAATTTAAGGCGAAAAAACATAAGCCAAATAATGATTTGGTGCTATGAATAATTACACTGTACAACAGAACAGCAAAAAAGCCCCACGACTGATTTTACTAATTTCGAGTTCGCTGAAACCGAATATGAAGTAAGTTTTTTCGGGTCACCATAGTTTTCGCGCCTCAGGGGTCCAGTTTAAACCCTACCCAATTGTTAATTAAATCAATTTTCCCCGTTTAGTAAGGACCGGAGAGGGTTTTATGTATGGCCGACCCCCCTTACTTTTCAAAGAGGAACGTTTTTCCCCTGGGATTTAACCTCTCCAACCCCTCCTTAGAGGGCTTCCATACGTACTGTAACCATATCCACACCATGTTTTTTTGCTGCTCCTATAGACAAGTGGTTGCAACCCCCCGTACAAAACACCACAAAATAGACATCATGTCTAACACACTAAAAACTTATTCGCCCCGTCGTGCGAAAACTTAGGGTGATCCGAAAAAACTGACTTCATATTCGGTTTCACCGACCTCGTAATAACTAAAAAACAGTTGTCAAACCCCACGGGTTTTCTTCTGTTGTACAGTGTTATCAAGAGTTTCAGATTTTATCATTAGGATATTATAAACTCACCTTTAAAACAATCTCGTAGGTTGTTAGAATGCAATTAAATTTCAGTCTTTTTGAACCATCAAATTGCCATTCGTACTGGCGGATCATTTCGCGGGACTTAACATCACCCAAATATGTAACCACATTTAATTCGGGTGCCCACAATTCAAATTCTCGTTGCCATGCAGTCATCGTACTTAAGGGAACCACACATAAAAATGGTCCGTACAAATGATACGTTTTAAATAAAGAATACAGGAAACATATAGTTTGTATTGTTTTTCCCAAACCCATTTCGTCCGCCAAAATAACTGAATTTTCTTTACACCACGAATGTAGTAGCCAATTAAGGCCATCCATCTGATAATCACGTAATATTAATCCTTCATTTACAAATTCTGGTTGTAGTTTTATTTTATAAAATTTTGGTCGATATTTTAATACTTTACAATGGCGTGATGGTGTACATTTGGACAGTTCACGTTCATTATACTGTTCAACGCAACGGCTCCATTTCCGCATTACCAAGCTAGCATCTTCCCACGTTGATTCAGCATATGGCAGTGACTGCCATTTACAAAGATATTCACAAGTAGAATCTGGCTTCTCATTCCGTGCTATAATACGATCAACATTATTATACGATTTTAAAAGATCATTTTGTAATTCCAATTGACATTCAAAATAGTCAATATCTTCTGGTCCAGCATATTTGCGCCAATATTCAATATCTTGTTCTTTCTTTATAAAATTATCTAATTTTTTCATGCCCTTAACCTTTTGTTCCCGTAATGTTGCTTCCGATTCCCATGTATTATGAATGTAAGACCAACCTTTCCATTTGATCAGATATTGCACCTCAGTGTTATTTAAATCATTTTCGTCAACATCACAATTGGGATCAAATCCATGTTCTTCAATGGCGTATATAGTAGTTTGATTGCCAGTGCAGCCTTTCTTTCCATTGCGCTTAGCTAAAACGCGTTCAATTGTTTCACATTTATCTTCTTCTTCGGCAGCAGCAGCGGCAATTTCAGCTTGACTTTCATCGTATTCAACTTCGACCAAATCTTCAGAATCAGTTTTTTCCACATCAGAAGATTCTTTATAACTAACAGCAGCGGCAGCGCGACGTGTACCAAATCTATGTAAACAAAGTGTGTGATAGCATGTAATAAAACTGCAGCAATATTAACATTTAAATCAAAGTAATGATAAGCGTAAAAAATCTTCGTAAACCAAAAATTTCGCTATCGACATTTCCTTACGAATTCGTTATGGTTGTAATTTTTAATTTTTTTTTTTCTACTTATAGAAACGAAATAGAAACTCTTCCGAAACATTTATTAACAAAAAAAATCGTAACGATTTTGTAAAGATGCTTCGCAAACGATTTCGTAAAAACACGGCGTTTCGATAATCGTAAATTTGGTACAAAACGGTAAATTCCTCCCATTAGCTTATGGTTTATTATTTGTAGGGAAAGCCCTGAAATTTCCGCTTCATAGATCAATTCTGTGAAAAGCAGGATGTTTTATTTAAATATAATACTATTTGAGGAGTCCATTGGATTGATCTACGAAGCTGAAATTGCGGAAGTATTTTCCCTAGAAACGGTGTTCAAACTGGAGCTAATGGGACCAAAAATAGGACCTTATATATATGTAGACTGAACAATGCCGTTTAAATAAAAACAATAAACCTAAATTGAAAATCAACATTTTTTATTAATATTTTGTTTTTTAAAACAACGTGTGCATTTCGACCAGACTGCTAGTCTTCTTCGGCAACATGATAATAAGATTTCATAGATTTCTCTAAACATTAATTTTTGAAAATTACTTAAAGCTTCCTGCATTTGACACCTTACATTAAACAATCATTTACTTAAGAGAGTCGTATGGAAACTTAACAAATAGAATGGCACATAAATAGAGAAAAAATCCCGTACGAAAAGATATATAAAGAACAAACCTTTTGCTATCGTCCTCACTTTCGTCAGTTGAATATTTTATTTTTTTACGTTGTGTTTGCTTTTTGTTACTTTTAGGTGGCGGCTTACGGCGATGACCCGCAGAATCATCGCTTTCCTCGTCGCTATCATCACTTTCATCTGACCTCCAGCTGCAATTTAATAAAATCATTTTTAAACTAATTGAAAATTTTATATTTTGTAAACGTAATTACTTTTGGCTTTTCTTCTTTTTTTTGGCAGGTTTTTTTAATTTTTCTGGTGGCGGTTTACGTACATTGCGTACTGAGCGTTTAGGTTGGTAGTCATCCTCTTCATCTTCCTATATTTTTTTTATCAAATGATGCCCCATCAAAGACAATAAAATCTTAAGAACATTTTCAACTTACACTGCTACTACTGCTACTCGCTGTTGGAGATGAAGCTGCGGAAGAAGCTGAACTTTTTGCCGACTCAGCTGATTCGTCTTCAGCGGACTCTTCATTATCATTGGTCGCGTCAATGCTATTCCCGACTTCCATAGGTGCTGCTGCCGCCTGCGCCGACACCTTTGCAGCCATTTGATTGGAAGCATCCTTCTCCATTTGATCGTCTTCATCACTATGATTCTCATCTTCATTGGAATCTTCATTCGATTCACCTTCCTCATCGTCATCATTGTTTGTAGTGTTTGAGGTATTGTTATCTGTTGTTGTTGCTGTTGTGTTGTTTGTTGTATTTCCAGTGATGTTGCCGTTTGAATTGTCTTGATCTGCTGTTTTCGATTGATCTTTGTTGTCGTTTTGGTTCCGTTGATGATCACCTTCGGAGTCAGAGTTTGATTCGGAGTTTGTATCCGATTCTTCATCAGATTCGTTGTCATCTGAGAATCCGTTTGTTTTTGATTCATCTTGAACATCTGCCGCTGTCGGTGTAAGACCAACCGCCACCACTTTTGTTGTTTGTTCAGGCGGAACCGGAGATTTCTGTTGTTGATTTTGGTGGTTTTGTTGATGTGATTGCCGTTGCTGATGTTGATCATGTGCATCTCTGGCATCTTCATCATGGTCAGGTGAACTGCGTTCGCTTGATCCAGATGACGATGATGATGTATCTGAATCTGAGTCACTCCCAGAGGAACTCCCGCTACCACTCTCGGATGCATTGTGATCTTCACGTTTTCTATCATCATATTCTTCCGATCCTACGCTGTTAAAGGATTCATTGTGTTCCTAAAGTAAAAATAAAAACTTATGATTTAAACAAAAGAAAAATATTTTTTTTTTTTTTTAATTTTGTTAACGTTAATACTGCATGTGTTACCATTGGCTTGGCAAAAAGTTGAACACCCTACACTGCAAGAAGTGATCGGCAACACTGAAACTTGACGGTTCAGTTTTTTTGTGCGCGCTTATACAATTTTATCTTTCTGTGTGTTTCAAAGTGAGTATTTATCACTAAATATAACATATAGCGTTTGAAAAAGTGGTGAATCTTTTTCGCGTAGGAGTTTTGCATGACCAGGGAAAGTAAGCCCCGGGAGCATGATGCCGGGGACCTCGTCAGAGGGCGAACTCTTGCCTCCAGTCAAGAGACAATTATCGATGCTTCGGGGAGTACCTGCCGCAGGACTCTCTTGAATACACGACCTTCAACATTCAAAGGCTTGTTCGAGGGACATGGGATCTAGGCAAGAAGGCTAAGAGAACAAAATCCCGCGGTCATGAGATGAAGGTACCAAAAAGCGCCCTCAAAAGCGTGATTGTGAGGATAAGAAAAAATAGGAGCCTGTGGTCGATGCGTATAAGTCATGCCAGGCCACGTACCAAACAACGTGATCCTTCGAAAAAGCCTTTAACAAAGCAGAGTGACCATATGTGTGGACGATTAATCTCCGAGTGTCCTGAGCGAGTGCGCCGCTAAGGTTAGCAACGCATGGGATGATTTGAGTCTCAAACTAATTCCGGCAAAGGATATTCCGAGGTGACCACGAGCTCGCATTTACCACAAATGAAGTTGAACAGTGCAAAGCTGTTGCAATGCCTACGTATCCAAGACCCAAGTATCCCAATGTACGTCTGGCCAGATATCAAAACTGAGGCACCGCAGGGTAGCAGTACTTCCGTTTTGCAGGCTATCAACGAATAGTGTCTGGATGCGCTGGAAAAACTCGACAACAGGTGACGGATTGGCGTAAGATTTCAAATGTGGTCTATGGCTCTAACAGACTCTTGGACGTCATAAGCATTGGTGGGGACGATATGGTCACTCTGCACGGCTAGGTGGAAACGATTTTAATTTTAAGAGATACCACCCGCGCGCTTTCTTCTGAATTGGTATCTGAGGACCTTCAGGTACAATACCCCATTTTCCATAAATTCGCACGTGTGGCCGTTTTGAAGAAATCCCAATTTAAATCAAGTTTAAACGAAAAAACCAAAAAACTAAAATCAACAAATTAAAGAAAAATAGTCGCAGCAGAATTGCGCTAGGTTGTCTAGATTTTGAAATATCCTTACCTAAAAAAGTGTAAAATACGGAATTTTTTTGATTTGATTTAAATTAGAATTTCTCAAAAACGGCCAAGCTTACGATTTATGGAAAACGGGGTCTTGTACCTGAAGGTCCCCAGATACCAATTCAGAAGAAAACGCGCGCGTGGTATACCTTAAAATTAAAATCGGTTCCACCTAGCTGTGACTGACTGATGCCTAAAATAATACAAATTAACCTTAGGAACTCGAAGTGTGGCTCTGATAATTTTGCCACTGTTCTCAGAGATGAAAATTTAAGCTTGGTATCGTTCAGGAGCCATGGGTCATTTTTTTAACAATGGAGTGAATGGTATGCCTAGATCGTGCCCTAAACTTATCACTCAGGACCTGACAAGATTTAGAATGGAGGGGGAAGACCTACAACATAAACTTATTTTTGGGGCGCAATGCCAATGCCAGACAAAAACTATGGGGCAGCACCGAAATAAATGACCGAGATGAGACTATCATCAACCCCAATATATCTATCTGCAAATGCTTTTTCACCCCTCATCCGGAAAAAAAAACTTCACTCCACTTTTGTTTTTCCAAATTTTGCGGGTTGGAATTCCTGGATGTCAGCCTTTTATCGACACACAGACATTAAAAAAAGCCATGCAGGTAGATTATGGAGCCTCTTAGATTACTAGATGCCTACATTAGGGAATCAGTAGTCAGAACTTTTTTCACCTCACAGAAAGCATACCTCAAAGGAAAATCTACCGAAACACCTCTTCATGAAGTCGTACGTACGGCTAAGAGGTCCCTCCTTTTCCGACAATTTACGCTTACAGCCTTTCTAGGTATCGAGAAGAACACCTCAGATTGGCGTACTCTACCTCTGCTCTGACTAGTCGTTATAAACACTGTCCTTAATCAGCTTAAGAAAAACGGAGTCAAGATAGTTGCGTATGCGGTTAATGTGGTCAGTTATATCATTGTAGGAGCTTTGACAGAGATATGCTCGTGGACCACAGCATGCAGCTTGATAGTTAACCCAACAAAAACGGAGCTCATGGTTTTTAACCTAAAAATCACAATTCCGAACTTAAACCTTCTTAGACTTAATGGACATTTTCTGTCACTTGTGTCCAGGAGTCATACTGGATCCAAAACATAACTGGAAAAACAACATCTAAATGAGGTGCACGAAGATTTGCATGATTTCTATGACTGAAAAGAAACTTTAAGTAAAAGATTGGGACTTCAATAAAGGAAGGTACGTAAGATGAACACTAAACCACTTATTATTTTTAATGATTTTCGGGGCGCAAAGGTTTCCATTTAGCCTACGAACCTCCAATATAAAATTTGGTGCCGATCGGATAACCCTAAGGTCTGCCGCTACGTCGTTGAAAAATAAAAACACACTTTATATAGGATAATATTACGTTTTTAATCAAATGTCTAATATTTAGAAACTAAAATTAATATTTTTTGTTCGATTAAGTTTAAAATCGTTTGTAAAAGGATTTCCTATCCAACAAGAGCTACAATGGTTTTTGTTTCACTGAAAGTTTAAAAAAAAAATCCAATTTACGACAACATAAGATTTCGTCGGCCAAAGTTTCCTGTTCAGATGCTGTAGTTATGAATAATGATTTTAACCCCATAACTTCTGTTGGTAAGCTTTTGATCAATCGCTCTACGACAATGATATCCAAACTCAATACTAGCGTTTTTTGTCAATGCATAAAAGCTCATTGAAAGCTTTTATATTTTGTATAAGCTGCAAGCATCTCACGCAAGGTTTATGAGAAAGGCATTTAAACCTTGAAAATGTATCTCTTACGAGAGCAGTTCTCTGTGACAAAACAAGAATTGAATAGACTACGCGATATATGTATTTTTCTCGTGTAATGTACGTCAAAGCGTGGTTTACGTGCACAGATCTCATCCGAACGCCATTAAATTTCCTTAAACACTCGATCTCATACGCAAAAATCGATCCAAATGTGTCTGGAGCAGTTTTGAATAGATGGAAAAACCATTTGTGCTATTTGGTACCTGAAACATTGGCATTGGCGTTTTCCAGAGGTTTCGAAGAGAAACGAAATATGGTTGGGCGCTTGCAATCAACAGAACCCATCATAAATTTGGAGGATGGTCAAAAATTCTCCGTTCTAAAATTTTTACAATAATTTAAGCGATTTCGTGTCAATTAAAACTAAACATTTCTTCAAGTCCTTCGGTTTGAATTCTTGCAGCAAGATCCGTCTGTTTGGGAAACGAACGAAGAATATCAAAACATTCGCGGTGTTTGTCGTGCTGAACGCGGTGTCAAATTTATGAATTATTACAATAGGATCCTCAATAAAGATGCAGTGCATTAAAGCATATCGACGAAAACATACAGGATAGTGCAAAATTAAACACCCTATCGGAAGATATTATAATTTTTGCAAATGGCAGCAAATGTCAATTCTGCTCTGATATTTGTGAAGAAAACAGACACGAAATACACGTCAAAAAAAACTTAGATAAAAAAATATTGAAAAATTCATAAATAGGTGGCGAAGAAGTTATCACGCTATCGGAAAACGCTATAATTAATTATAAAGTTAATTCTGTTTCGATATTTGTAAAGTAAACAGATACAAAATAAACGTCAACAAGATATGGATCCATATACACATCGGAACGAGGCAAGTGTGATGAAAATGCTATAAATCTGGCCCGTATGGATTTCCAGTTCTAGCGGGGGCCACTTGGTCGATATTACTTTCTCGACTTAATGAAAAAAAAATTTAGCACATTGGATAAACACAATCCAAAAGCAGAAACAAAAGGTTTTATTTCATTAAAAATTACAGCCAAAGAACCAATTTTGCGCCACCCTGTCCAATAAGTCGGATCTGACACAATCTTGTAATTGTAAGTTTAAGCGATTAACGGCTTGTTGGATAGGAAATCCTTTTACAAACAATTTTAACCTTAATCTATTAAAAATATTAATTTTAGTTGCTTAAATATTAGTCATTTGATTAAAAAACCAATAGTTTCCCATATAAAGTGTGTTTTTATTTTTCAACGACCTAGCGGCAGATCTAAGGGTTATCCGATCAGCTCTAAATTTTATATTGGAGGTTTGTAGGTTAAATGAAAACTTTTGCGCCCCGGTATTCAAGGATCGAAGCAACTTTATTTTTAATCTTGAATTTGTAGCTTATGCACATTAAATAAGATACATCTTATGTGCATTAAGATTTTTGAAAATAAATAAACAAAAAACTTTCAGTTTTTGCCCCATATGATATAAATGATCTAATGTACACTGCCATAGTACGTCCAAATCTCACTTATGGCACCAAAATTTGGTGGCCAGCTACTACCAAGGGCTACAAAACTAGAGAGAGTGCTATGACCATCTGTGTCGGTGAAAAGGGGCACTAAGATCATTTCCTACCGCAGACTTTAGTCTCCTTTTACACCCGTTGTCTCCTTTTACACTCGTTGTCTCCTTCTTCTTTTATGAAAGCTGCTGCTTGATGAAGTGAATCAGACTCAGGGACGCTTGCTGCTGATGCCAAAGCATTATGGTCATTGTTCCATCCTTGATAATCTGCAAACCGAACTACCCAACTGAACAGATTATATCTGTCCCATACTCTGTTTTGATAACAACTTTCGTGAACGGCTTCCCGAGAGAACACAATGGGATGATGGCACTGTTAATCTATTCTTTAAAACCACCATCAGCACCGAAGGCTCTAAGGTGGAGTGTGGTATCAGAAGTCTTAAAATTATCTCAATTCCTTCGTTTGCCAGATACAGCCAGCGTTTTTCAGGTTGGAGTTTTAACATTTTAATATTAAGACCAGTTCCGGAAAGGTGACAATTCTCTTTGACAGTCTGGCCGCTATCAAAGCACTGAGTTCAGCAATAAGTCCAAATTAGTGGTAGAATGGAAGAAAACTTAGTCGGACTGGGACGTCGCACAGTGGGAGATTTGATACATCTAGCTGGAAGTAATTCAAATTTCAAAGCCTTCATTTGGCCAATTTTTTCCACGCATATAATTTTCTATAATCCCCTTGCCCTTTCAGCATCTTGGTAGACTAAGCCAATTTTAGCACAGTTTTTGGGGGTTATTAAAGTTATAGGATATGCATGTATATTATAAAGTTATTGGTCTGTGCCACCGTGCTTTATTTCAAGTGAAACGTACTTTGGACCAAATGACGCTCCTTTTGGCCGCCAAACATACTTTCTACTATCTGGGCCCACTCTATTTATATTTGTTTGAATAGAATATCGCGCCACTGGCTTTGGGTCCAAGAGATCTGCCTTCGAGCAAATTCAACTTGGCGTTTTCGTTTCGGTATAAAGCACGGTAGCGGATCAATAATGATTTGGTGTTGAGTTGGGCAAATACACCGAATTGAGAGTACTATGGATGTTGCCAGGGGCGATCTGAAATTGACGGGCATATGGAAATTTCAACTAGACAATAAACTTCTCGAGTAGGCGAAAAAACATTTCAAGACAATTTTATCACTGTTATGGATTGAGCATTCTCAAGCACGGACTTAAACCCAATCGAGCATCTGTGGAATGACGTGAATAATGCCATCAATATGCAATAGGGGAGATGTGTGTACCTTGGTCCGCTTTTCAGTTATTTCAATGTTCTGGATTTTCCAAAAAAGTTTCTTTAGTTTTTTAATTAAGTTATATTTCTACAATGCTTGCAGCATCAAATGACGTGACAATAATATTTCTATGTCTTACCGTTGAGTAGAAATAAGACTTTTTCCGTTCCAATCTCAAGCGGTCCAAGGTACACCATGCAAGTGTACCTTGGACTATTAAAAATAAGAGACTACATTTTATATAGGTAATAAATTACACAGGCCCACAAAAAAAAAAAGTACCCTGCGCGAAAGATCAGACCACCTGAACTTTATGTTTTCGGGGTCGCTGAATCAACAATTATGCTGAAAAATTTGAGAAAATCGTTTATTATGTAATCTAAAGCAAGGGTGTCAGCGTTTTCAAATCACTGAGCCAAGCGCATGCAGCGCAGTCAGCGCAAAATTTTCGCTTTTACAACAACTTCAAAATCGAATTAAACAATCACAAAAACAATTTTTTGTTGTTATTTCATGCCTCGTTTACAACAACAATAATATTTCAACAATTTTCAAAATTTCTAAGAACTGGGACACACACAAAAAGTAGGGGTATTCACGCGTTGATGCGCAATGCTCTTGCGTCGTTGCGGAAGTGCGGTTTGCGAAAGTTTGATATTTGTAAAGCATCAAACATATTGCCGAAAATTTCGCACTACTTCTGCAATTTCTCAAGATGGAAATATTCACATTGAACGTTCAGGCGTTAGTGCGTAAAAGACTTGCATTTTCGCATCCGCGCATCAACGCATTAATACCCATATTGTTTCTTGTTTTTGTTGTTGATGCAACGTAGTCGTTGTTGTTGTTTTATGTTGGTTCGAGTTCGATTTTGTGTGTACGCAAAAAAAGCAACAAAAACGCGAAATTTTGACGAGCGTGAAAAAACAACAACAAAAATTATTTCTGTGATTGTACGGAAATATTGATGTTGTTGGTCGAGCCAAAATTGGCTCACTTTTGTTCTACGCTGACACCCTTGATCTAAAGTAACATTTTTTTCCAATAAAAATAAAAAATTATCCATAAAAAAAAATTACATAAAATCCATTTATAAAAAAACAATTAACAAAGCAAACACTGGTTGTAAATAAATACATAAGCCACGTAAATAATAACAATATCACATTGAAAGGCGAATATGGGTTCCTGGTAGCCCGTCAAAAAAGGCTCGCTGGTCAATAAGCATAGGTCCAAGGTACACACAGACAGCATGTTTTAAATACTGCCAACTACAATACAATAACATGTATTAATGAAAATACATCTTAACACATTGACTGCCAGACCAAATTTTGTACTGTTTCCCAGGGAGCCAAAATTTTTTTTTTCTATTTTCATGTTTTATATGAATTAACGGTCAGGTGTTAAGTTGCGTTTCTACAACTTTTGGAAGTGCCAGAAAAGATTTAGTCCTGGCTATTGAATATCATAGCCACGGCACCCTATGTAAAGATAGACGTCTATTTGTTTGCCAAGTGCCGTGGCTATTATTTTCAATAGCCAGGAAGAAGAAAGAAGTGTTATAAAGTTGACAGTACTGTATATAAATATATATGGGACGTTTCACGTCAACCGGCCACTTCCGTCACGAGAATTTGTGCAGACGGAAAATAAAGTTTTGGATCCCAAAATTTTCGTTTTTTTCAAAGCTTTTGAAAGACCAGTAGCGCTTTTAAAAATTTCAATATGAAAACGTTGTAAAACGCGCCGAAAGGGATCGTAAAATAATTTTTTTTTTTATATATTTTGGCGTAAATTGCATCACCCGGGGGTTTTGGGGGTCGCTGATCACGAATCTGAAGCCAAAATTTGAGAATTCTTAAATCCAAGATGGCGAATGCACACATTGTGGGAAAATCCTAATTTTGAGCAAGTCGAAAAAATAAAGCTAGAGTTGTTCAAATTCGTCCAAACTTACACATATAGCTTGGAAATACTTATTAAGGTATCATGCCTGCATAGTTTGAGCCTACCGTTATTTTTTCGACTTTTAGCTATTAGAATTTTCCCACACTGAAATAGTATTTATTATTTCTCAAAATAAATGGCTATAAAATCTAAACTAACCAAAAACTCCTCAAACCAAGTTCACTTAGCACTAAGAGTGGTAATAAGCTTTTCGTTTTGTATTGAATTTTGTTTCTAGAGGCTATGCATTTTTCATGACGAGGCAAAATAACAAAAAACTACTGGCTATGGAAATCCATAGCCACAAGCCTGAATGAAACTGTACTGGCTATTGAAATCAATAGCCATGGCAGCCAATGTGTTAAACACACTAAAAGCTTAAAACAATAACTAAACTTCCTTCCTGATGTTGTAAAACTGAAATATTTCAAGTAAGTTTCTTACAAAACGTTTCGTAGTTTACTTCAAAAACTAATTTTTACACACCAAAAACACTTTTTCCGCCACTTTGTACTCTCGCATGCAGCTTGACGGTCTGAAGTATACTAATATCAGTCAGCGGCATGAGTGGAAAATTCCATAGAAGAACATTATCGTACACGTGCAGCTGTTGAGTGGCAATCGACACTCGGACCGAGGTACACTCGGACCAAGGTACACACATCTCCCCTATGCTTGAATTTTGAGCGATTTAGACTTTTTAACCCATTCTGTCGCCACGACCCACATACGATTTTTCTGAAATTTATTACGGAATATTTGTTAGATATCATGCTATCTTGCCTTATGTGTCGCTATGGTGTGCTCGATCGCATATTGCCAAAAATCGCATTTTTTTACCCAACATTTTTGGATTTTCATTTTTTACTAGGCACTTAAATTAAAAAAATATCATAAACAAAATCAATTTATTTTTCATCAAAGAATTTGTTAGAATTTTTTCAGAATTTAAGGACCTGTTATGTGGCCGTAATGACCCACATACGATTTTTTAAATTTTACTCCAGAATATTTGGAAAAGTGTCGCGTAACATATCTACTACTTCTCCCGTATATTATCGGAAATCTCGATTTTCCCAAAATTTTTAAATAAAACGACCTCCTGACAACCTCTCGGGTCGAAAAGTTTTTTGTTCACCTATTGAGAACTTCATTTTATACATCTAGGAATATATTCCACTACATTTGGTTATTGAACATGGAAAAAAAATTTTTCTTAAAACCTGGGTCATAACACAGGAGATTATTTTCGGATATGCCCTTATATGTTGATGAAGATATCGTCCTTAAATATTTTTCAACGGCTGTAAAAGCTTTAAATTTGTATGAGAAATATTAGGGGCTGTTCATAAATTACGTCACACGATTTTCGGACCCCCTCCATTTGTGACATCACTCTTAAAAAAATTAATTGAGATTTTTTTTTTAATTTTAGGTTTACTTTACTTACACATTCTATTTTCAACACGTTAACTATTTTGACTCAATCTTGTTTGTTTTTTATGAACAAAATATACTTGAAAATTACGAAAATTTTTCGATTTGAATTGTGTGACACCACACTTTCCAAGACCTCAGACCCACCGTCACACTTTGTCACAAATTTGTGAACCCCTCCACTCCCCTAAACGTTGATTTTTAAAAAACTAGGTAGCTTAACCAAAAAAATCTGCAGGTGACCAATTTTGAATTGAAAAAATCCCAGGGAAATATTCACCTCTATTCCCAATTGTCGTTTCTACAATATTTCGTTTCTGAGACGATTTGTTTGACTTGACTCCATTGTCATTCTCAGCTTCATATTTATTCAACATTGTGCTTATTTTTATGTAAGAAAAAAATTGTTTCTTAACTATATCCTTAAAATCTTCCCGTGATTTACGAGCCTCTAATTTTCGGGCTTTTGGAGTTTGGCACAGGCCCGCACAAAAAACAATTTCAAGGCCCGAGCCCGTAGCTGAAGAGTAAAGACGCGCGGGCCACGAAAAAAAACAGCCCGTGCCCAGCTCTAGTTCCAATATACATATTTCAATAAATAGGAACGACGAGAAGATTTTATAGAGGGGTTGGGAAAACGAAGCAATGAAACAAATCCTTCGTGACACGCCCTCTTGTCGGAATTCACATAGTTTTTGCGCAGAGCTTGTATTAACTATTCTTTGTATTTTGTTTCCGTTATCGCAAATCATGCTCTTAATATTTTTGTATGGGCGGTAGGCGATGACATCTTAGAGTAGAGTAGCCATAACTTTGCAAACAAAAAAAAAATGTAGATGACCACGCACCACTTTTTTGGAAAGGGGAAGAGCAAAATATTCTAGTGCACTTAACGGAATAGAGCAGAAAAAATCCTTGCGTCCTGGAACTTATTTTGAAAAACAACAAAAACGTCGTTTTTTGCACATTTAGGATACCTCAAAATCCTGACGAGGTAGAGGGATTCTGTAGACAGTTTTGGAATCAGCACAACGAAAGCTATTGGAATAGTTTTTTTTTTAAACTAGGTAAAATTCACGTTCCAGAACTGTACTCAAATCAGTTAAAGTGGTGCAAAACTGTCAACATGTTTCCGAAATCGGCACGTGTTCCGATTTTGATTC
This sequence comes from Calliopum simillimum, assembly GCA_951812925.1. Taxonomy (NCBI): domain Eukaryota; kingdom Metazoa; phylum Arthropoda; class Insecta; order Diptera; family Lauxaniidae; genus Calliopum; species Calliopum simillimum. The sequence continues at coordinate 87,131,827 of OX638369.1, read as the reverse complement.
TTGCTAGGATTGATTTCGGATGATGTTCTGAAAAGAACCCAACAAAGAACTCCGTCGTCCTAGAACCTTTCAGTTAAATTTTTTCAAGCGGTCCGTGCACATGTACCAATCCACTTGGAAATTAATGTAAAAGGCGTTTAAAGGTGACTGAATTAACTTTAGTTTAAAATCTAATACGACCAAATCAGACGCTTATGGCTTGAGATGACTTAGAAAATGAACCCACCATCGAAAAAGACGACCAAAAATTTTAAAAAATTGATATCTCGAAAACCTATACATTAAATTTTTTGTTTTTTTTTTTTTTTTTTTTGATTTTTAAGCTAATGGGACCAAAGTGCGTCTGAAAAAAATAGTGGCATTTCTTGTACATTTCGGCTATAAACTAGTGTAATCTTCACGTTAGTCACCCATTATTAAACACATTTGCTTAAATGATATTTGTTTTATAACATTGACCAAAATAGCAGTATCTCATTAACTTGGACCTGTTGATAACGAATGTGTGTTGATAACGAATGTGTAAATGAAAACTCTCCAGCACGTCACAATTTTCAGAAAAGAAGGATCTAAAGTACATCAAATCGCCCAACTTAAAAATACCATTTTCAGTGGAATGCTACTAGATCGTTATCGTTTGATTATGCTAAAAACTTTTTTGCATATTTTTAGAATTACTCTCTTTTGCTTTAAGCCAGCACAGTGGGGCCATAAAAATAACGTCTCAATATGTACACTCTTATTATATCGTTACCGGAATATTACAACTAGATAACTCCTAAATTGTCATTTTTGTGATAAGTGGCTTATGATATTTATCTTAGTTTGGTGCACAATTTGTTCCAAAAACTCTTAAGTCAGTGTAAATTCAAATTTTAAAAAACTTTAAAATTGATTTTTCTCAAAATTTAGAAAATTTAAGTTATCTACTGACACGTACTTCGTACACTGACTCACAGATCCATCCAACCTCTAAAATGATAGAAGAAATTTAATTATTTTTAAAACATTTTGTTCGATCAGTTTTGTGACTTAGTTAACAAGTTAAATCTAGCAACCAGTACAACCTTCTTTGGCCTTTCTGACTGCCGTGGCATGCTACCAATCAGCGTTTGGAACGCCTGTGCGTCGATTTTTTCCCAGCGTTCCACGCCCACTTTATTAAAATTCCTTGAAGAATTGGAATAGTCTTAACTTTTCGGCTAAAGTCAAGCGTTGCTCCCAGAACCCAATTTGGTTTAAATCAAACTTTTCTTGTTAAAGTTATAATTCTTACAAAAAATGTTTAATCAAAAAGTGTCGCTCGGACCTAGTTTTGGAGATATGGTCATCGGAAGATCGGGATATAGCTTTTATAAAAACCGATATAAGTTCTGAATCCCTAGATGGATTTCAAAAATGTTGATGTTATATGAAAGATATTTTAACTGGCTACAAAATTATTTCGAAAAAGTTTAAAATCCAAGCTATGGTTTTCAAAAAATGGTGATTTTGTAAAAATTTTTACCAGTTTTTTTTTAAAAAACTATTATAAATTAAAAAAATACCTTAATAACCTATAGCTGTAGAAACAAAATATGGAAGCCTTATCTATTTTCCTTCATAAGGTATTCCATTTAAAGCTGAATTTGCATTATTAGGGCATATTTTATAGAAAAACACAAATTAAGCTAAAGAAATTTTCATGAAATTTAGCAAATCTTACAACAACAACACCACCAATAACAAAAGCAGCGCTAACAAAAACAACAACAGCACCACCACTAACAACAACAGCAATGTCTCAGAGAGACCATCCTATTGGGGGGCCAGGAATAGCAGCCTTGACGACAATATCTGGCCTGGCGTTCGAGTCGTTATAATAACAACAACGACACCACCACTACCAAATACAATGACACCACTATCCACAACAATAACAACACCAACAATACAACCAACAACAACACTCACAAAACAAAAAACACAACACTAACAACAACAACATCAACAACACCAATAACAACAACAACAGCAGCAACAACAAGAACAACACAGCAACACTAACAAAATTACAACACTACTAACAACATCAACAACACTAGCAAAACAACAAAACTACTACTAACAACAACAACAACAACATTACTATCAACAACACCACTATCAACCACAACAAAATGAAAATTTTTATTCAAAACCGTGAGGTTTACTACTACTCTTTATTGCACAAGAGAAAAATTGTTATTAAAAATTTCGCGCGAAATTTTTAATAACAATTTTTCGCCTGCGGCGCTTTCTTTTTTGGAAATTTTTGCAAATTATTCAGTCAGGTTATATAACTTATTACAAAAAGAAGGTCTTAACCCCCTAACGGTGAACCACTCAATTTCTTTTAAAGATCCAGTAACTGATGACCACACAAATACGATTAAGGGTCTGTGGCGATATGTCAAAAACGCTTTGCATGTATTTAACAGAAGAAAACGATTTTACGAAGGATATATTGCAAAATTCATGTTCCTTAAAAAGTGAAAAGCAGAGGGGGTTGAGCCAATGGAGGATTTTTTAAAATATGAGGGAGAGTTGCATAAAGTCGTTTCCTATGAAGCAGAGAACGATGATGATGATACTGTTGTAGATGAAGACATCTTATAAAAAAAATACAAATTTTAATTCTTCTATTTTTTTTTTTTTTATTTTTTTTTTGGAAAAACCTTACAAATATAGGAAATCAGATACAAATGGCATAGTTAATAAAAGAAAATAGATTGGCTTTTCATATTTTGTTACAAAAATTATGGATTGATGAGACGTTTTTTGGAAAAAATAGTGTTTTTTTTAAAAAAACCTGGTCAAAATTATCTTAAAATCGCCATATATCGAAACCTAAAACTCGGATTTAAAACTTTGTACAAAAATTTGGTAGCTAGTTATAATACCTTTCATATGACACCAAAATTTTTGACAACCATCAAGGAACTCAGAACTTATACTTGTTTTTATAAAAGCTATATCACGATCTTCCGATTGCTATATCTCCGAAACCAGATCTGAGCGACACTTTTTGTTTTTGCTGTTGTTGTTGTAATTACTTTCCAAAGCCATATTTTGGCAAAAAAAATAAATTTGGCTTTGGGAGCAACGCTTGACTTGTTCCAACTTTTTATTTCAGCTGCTGCAGTAAAAGACCGCATATTAAAGTGGCCAGTCTAAGGTTGAAAGCCATGATTTCGGTACCAAGTTTCAGTAACTCTAGGATTAACGATACGCACAGTTTTGACTTTTAATTATTGTCAACTTTAATTAACAAAGTTTTCATTTGGTTTTATAGATGTAGCTAGTCGTAATTAAAGTTACAACTCCGGACTTATCATGAATTTGTCTACAAACTTCCTCTTGAGAATATATTCCTTTAACGAGGGGGAACATATGCACTCGTGAATATTTTGAAAATGAAAACTCCATTTTCAGCGGGGACGCTTTTATCTTACAATGTTTCTCCAACTTTATATTTGACTTTACAGTGATGACAGCTAAGTGCTTTTCTCCATTTCAGAAAAAATTTTTACGATTGTATGCTAGGTACTCCGCGAAAAAATCTTCGAAAATGTTTATTCCTGAAAAGCGTCATCATGTATTTCAAAAAATAAATCCGATGTTTGTAAAGAATTATCATGCAAACTAAATAATATTTATAATGTAAACATTTATCCCATATGTAACAAAGATTGAGTGTTCTTCAGAAATTGCCCAAGGATAAATATATATTGAATAGTTTTACAAATTATCTAAAATTATACCCAAAAATAAAAAATTCTAGTGCAAGAAATTATATCAAAATAGGAATTTATAGCCCCCATATTTGAATTTAAAATGAAAAACTCTTGGTTAAAAATAATAGATCCATGTTGACGAACATTTTGAGTAACATTCAATTAAAAGTCCATATAAAAATCGTATTACATACTTATGTAAAAAAATTTTGAATTCCCGCGAAACCACTTAAAACTTAAAAAATCTTTTAATTTTTTTGTCAAAACTATAGTTTAAAAGTAATTTTTAGCTAGGACAAATTGTAAAATGTTTGATATACATATGTATTTATAAACTTACCCGATAAGGATCATAAGGATATCAATCAATACCTTCTTTTCGTTTCAAGTTCAAAATTATTTTCTGCACAAAATACTTATTATTAACAATATAGGTTGTACTTCAAGAGCGTTAAATGAATTGAATAAATATATGCAGTTAACTGCATAACGTTTTAATAGGGTCTGTGAACATATCGATCCTGTCCAGAAATGCTGGTTCATAATGGAACAATTGTTTTTAAACGCAATGGAAATTTTGATGTGCTGAATATTCCTGTATTATTATGAAAACTGTAACAATAATTATCGAATTATTAAAACCAGCTAAATAACTACAAAAATAAGCCAATAACTAGCGAATCCTCTCCAGAATTTTGATAAATTCGAGCAGTCAGCAGAACAATTGCTTCAATATTCCCACTATAAACTTCTTTAGAGCTTCATTTCTACATGTAAAGTTTTTATTTTAAGAGAAAGACAACCGCCGTCCAATAACATGCCTGCAAAGTCACAAATCCTCCACAGAATAGTGGAAAATTAAGGATAGTCGGAAAGAACTGTATTACATATCAACAAACATCAAATTGTATGGAAAACCACTTAATTACGACGCATCCAGAGCATTCATTTAAAAGAAAAGTTTAACAGTAGACTGAAATAAGGCACTTTTAATGAGTTCGTGGTTAAACAATTTGTTGAAAACCCAGAAAACTGGAGGAAAATACTATAGATTTGTCGAAAAGTTACTTAAATTCAAGGAAAATGTGAACATTTTCTTTTAAAACATTACCTTAATAGATAATTTCAATTTCCTGAATATTTTTGCACAAAATTTCAATAAAACAGTCTTCAAGTTTTAGAAAACTGGATGAAAAACTAAGAAAAATTGCTTTAATTTCATATGGTCAAAGATCATTGCAAACTCTCTAACAATTTTCCAGAAAAAGTTGGTTACGTAATCAATGAAAATCTTCAAAAAACGATGAAAATTATTGAAAAGCACACCATTTTTTAGCATTTTTAAGCAGAAATTCACTCAAATAAATTGGAAATCTCTATTTTAATTGTATTTTACAAAAATGGGTCCCCAAAAAAATTTCAATTTTTTAACATTTTCCGATACATAGATCCTTTGGGAACACGTTGCCATTGAGAAATTTGTGAAACACAGAGTATTTAGTTGAATTTTAATAAATTTTTAAGAATCACTCAATTGGACTTGCATGAAAACTGCACTTTTTACTGTCTTTTGTGATATTTTCACCAAGTTGACTTTGAAAAATTCAATTTGCAACCACACCCCATTGTTGAAAACTGATGAAATTTGCACCAAATGTAATTCAAACTATATCCTTTATGAGCAAAATGAAATTTTTTCATAATTACTTATATTAAGCTGTTTAAATTAAAAACAAAGTTATGGTTAAAAATTTTTACTCACCTGGCTCATGATATAATTTTCGCAGCATCCAACTTTTTCTTCTTGCAGTCATTAAAAATACACTTAACTTTAATAATTTGCAATTATTTTCCAATAATTTTCACTAGATTTTGCAAAATTTGAAAATGAAAATTTTTTTCCTTTCCCAACAACGCAGCAAAAAAATTCACACACACTTTTCTCTCGTCGCCAGTCATTTGTCGAAAAACGCCATTTTGATTTTTCGAAATTGCTGTGACGATATCGCTGCAGATGCCGTGTTGCCAACTACTTGCATTCGATGAATCGTTTTTTTTTCGAAGTTATACTCAATTGTCGGTATATGGAAATTCTTCTACTTTTTACACTTTCGTCTTTTCATTGCTTCACCGTACAGTTCGTCTGCTTATTTTGTATGCTGAATTAAATGTTTAAATATTGAAATGTCAATAAATTTTTATAATCAATGAGTCGATTTTGTGTTTATTTACAGTTCAGTGTTGATATTTTGTTTGTTGTTGGGATTCTAAATGTTTTATTTTGACAGTTAATAGTCGCTTAACTCAACACAATTCACTAGTTTTTGCTAATGCGGCCATTTTGATTTCGATCAACTTTGATATTTTCGAAAATTATACTTCAGTGGTAACTTTTCAAATTGTAAAAGATTTAGCAATGATTATTTTTGCAACAACCCAATGGGAAGATGAAGCTACTTCCCAGAAGAACGCAATAAAATTGTCTTTTCTTGTTTAGGCGTATGTCATTTTTCATTTGCAAAAAAAGCACTCTTCTTTTATCTAATGTCGTTTTCCATTGGGAAATCTAGATTTTGCTCTCAATCAAAAATTTTTCTTGCTAAGTGGAACACAAAAACAGAAGTACATATATTGATTTCGCCGGGCCGATGACTGGTACATATGATTCGACGTTTATAGTAACAAATATGGTTGTAGTAGTGTGGTGTCACATTACATGACGTAAAAATAAACCCAATAATAAAAGAGGACATTGATAGGATTAATAAAAGAGGAAGCGATTACTTATATACCAACGATTTATATTTTATATACGTCGATGTATATGATTTTTTTTTAAAATATGACAATCAAAAATTAAACAGATATGAAAACTCAGATTTATTTTTGATGGTAAATCATGGGATCAGCGCCCAGATTAAGAGCTAAGTCCAGAAACTGCCCTAAATCCCATTTTGAATCTTCGGTATAAATAGGTCATATCAGAAAATTTTGCTCTAGATTTCCTAATGGACCGCAAATTGTAATAGATTTTGATCTAGATCAAAAGATTGCTTTTTTCCCCATTGACCCAATCAAGAAAATTTCTCAATTTCATGTCATAGTATCTGAAATGGATATCAAAATTGTATCAAAACTTTACCAGCTGCTGATATACAATTTTTGTAAATCTTTTTGATATATAGCTTCAAAACGTTATATTGGAAACGTTTTTTGAGAGTATCAAATTAAATTTTGCACAGACACAAAGAACTATAAATCGCGACCTTAGAACAACAGGGTTCTAACTGACATTTTTTGTGAAATTGAGTTATATATTGCTTCGTACTAAATAGACCACGCTCTTTCGATTACCGCCACTCAAATACTTCTATCTCGTATAGTTTCTGAGATAATTAATGAAATTGAGAT